>OW804097.1:33058297-34474797 GCA_942159475.1 Sthenelais limicola | reverse complement strand
CTGTGTTTTCATACAAGCCTTACTCGCTTGAATTCTGATTTTTATACTTGCCAAATAGCAAGATTTAATATGCAACAGCATATTTTTTAACAATAATATTCATAGAGTTACTTGCAGAGAGAAAGTGTTATTACTACTATCACTCTTATCTTGGGGTCAGATTATTGGTGTAGTGGGTAAGATGTTCAGCTAGGGTCAGATTTTCAGAAAATCTACAATTGGCAGCTGTACACATTTAGTAAATTCTGCTAAATTAGGTTGCAATTTGGTCAATACTAGGTAAATTCGAGTATATTCGGCATTGCATGGATTCTAGCAATCTGTTTAGTTAGCTTGAACTGTATTTTTAACTTTATTTTAGTCTTAAATGTGGGTTAATTGAGAGGATTGGTAAAGGTGAATTGTACATTTTCTAAAAATCTGACCCATATGGGGAAGTGAATTTACCTGGAGTTTCGTTTCTGGAGCATCAACCCTGTTTTGGTGCCTGATGGCATCTTCATAGTATTCTTTAGCCTTGGCAAAGTCTTTCTGTTTCTCACATACCAGACCCAGCTTGTTCAGTAACTGTAAGCCAAAGATTAGAATATATGATAATGATATATGATTTGTAATACTATACCATCACATTATTTGTAAACTAGAAACTAGCATGACTAGGGCAACGCATGAAATTTAACAGCGTGGTCTGTTATGCGTCTTTTTGAATTGAAGATTGAATTAATTATATGTAAAGTAGTATGGCCAAATAAAAATATTTAAAAACAATAATATCTATAGGGGCAAAACTGAGCATTCAAGGCTAACTGAATGAGGTGGAATAATAATAGGAATGAATTCATATCAGACTCAGTGGTAATAATTCAATCACAACTTGGGAATTCCTATTTGATTTGGTGGTGCTATGGGCTGCACCCTCAGTTATGCCTAATTTACATGATGCACCCAAGTCTCAAAATATATTGATGACTAATACTTAAATGGAAGCTTTTTGGATGGTAGTCAAACTATATCAAGTGTAATCCATTTGAGGAAAATGAGTCAAAAGTCGCAAAATATGGATTTTGAGATATCACCATATTTGCAAAGAGGGGATCAAGCTGATTCTAATGATAGTAAACACTATGAAACCTAATAAGTATTTCTATATTTCAAGTTTGATACTTTTATTTTTGAAAAGTAAAGTTTGCAATGTTTCTGGATGGGTAACTAAATATACTCCATACAAAGGCCTTCAAAACGCAAGGATATATTTAATAC
This sequence comes from Sthenelais limicola, assembly GCA_942159475.1. Classification (NCBI taxonomy): domain Eukaryota; kingdom Metazoa; phylum Annelida; class Polychaeta; order Phyllodocida; family Sigalionidae; genus Sthenelais; species Sthenelais limicola. The sequence goes on along the minus strand of OW804097.1, from coordinate 34,473,537 downwards.
AATGTCCTGGAATTTGTTAGGTGGATTCATATGACTATAAGTGCTAAACCCTCTCAAAATCAGAACATTTCAATAAGGAGATCTTGTGTAAAAAACACTTTGAAAAATATCAATTTTGCAACTTGTGAGACTCATTTTACTGGGAAACATCACAAGTATACTTACATTGATGACATCTTTGTGGTTACAGACAATCTTGTACTTGTGTGTATGAGGGTCATACCACATAGTGTGCTCTACTTGTTTGTATTTTGTATTAGACTGCTCTAACAACCGTTCAAACATAGTCCTACAAGTACATGATTTATCTTCATATTAAAGCTGCACTCTCAATGATACTAACAAAACACTGTTAAAATTCATCCACAATTTCATTTTATTGATCCATAATAAGCCAACAATTGAAGCTGAGATAAACAAAATTAAATACAAGATATCTATCCACATAATAGTCCTTTACCAAAATACCTAAAACAAGGATAAACAAATTCTGTTTCATTTTGCATCCTGAATCTCAAAGGCTAGTGAAAAGTTCGCTAAATACCTGCTATAAAAGTCGGCTATCAGAGTGAAACTAAGAATAGTTTTGTCAAAAATCGTAAAATTAAATTACCTGGCCTCAGCAAACAGACCTAGATCCACGTAAAATTGTGCAAGCCCTTGCTCAACCCTTTCCATTTCCTCAATAGTTAAGTCTGTGTTTTCTTCTAGGTCCTTGTTATAGGCTGCTTCTACTTGATTGAAATCCCCAAGCTAGAAAGTAAAAACAATCAACCAGGAAATAATATTTAAGTTTCAGTATTATATATATATAGGATTTTTATTCCAACATCTCAAGTACAATACAGTTGTTAGAAAAGGTCAATACAATCTGCGCCTTGGACCGTGCAGGTCTTCCATGTATACCATAACATAAATAACCAAAGATAAAATTATTATCATCATTTTACACACATAGTTCTTTTTGTGTCTCCGGAATGTTCTTGTGCTGTGTATGTTTTGGAGTTTGATTCAGTGACTCCATGTCCGTTTGGGTAATGTCCTATTATCTACTTATTATATTCAATTTCAGTGATCAGTCAGTCTTATTAACTACTGTTCAATAGTTGATCAACTATAAATGGGAAGAAACGATTAGTTAACATTGAAATGGCTTTAGAGGCTTTTCCTTAATTCTCTACTGTCTCTACTTATAAAGAACAAGACGGGAAAAATGATCTGAAATCCTCATTTTATGGTCGAAAATATGTGTCAGTATACATAGATATGTATAGACTACTGAGAGGTATCTTTATATATCATTTATCAGCCAATCTGTCAAATGTAGCAGCAATGATTGTATTTATATGTACTAATATATTCTAAAAATCTCAGATATATTGCAAAAAAAGACAAACTCTGAACAGGATTTGCAATTTCTAATGTGCAGGATTCATGCAGGTTTGATATAGTCTGTCCGAAAAGTAGTTGACACGTGATTCCTACACCCTTTAAGGGGAGGGAAAAGTGGGAGATTTTTTACTTCTATTTATGACGAGGACCTGTCAACCCTTTGCCCAGTGAGTCGATCATTGCAATCAACCATGGGGAAACAGGGCCAGTATAATTAGCTCTTAATTAATCCTTCCATCTAAGCAAAACAACAGCTGCTGCACATGAAACAGAGGCAGCGGAATACAATTTCAGCTGTATATTTGGGCATGGTCAGTTGCAAACGGCCATGGTCAGTCGCAAACGCTGATTCAGGGGGCAAAGGTTTGATGTCAAAAATCCCCCACTTTTCCCTCCCCTTAAAGGGACTAAGGAATCACGTGTCAACTACTTTTTGGACAGACTATAGAAGGGTTATTTGCTTGTCTTTACTCTGTAGTCCATGTGGATTGTGCAGGCACACTGGAATTTGTTGCTGCCAATTCAACTTCAAATTCTTATACAACACATAAGAAGAGTAACACACAATTGATAACTATTCCCATTGGTCAAAACAATAAGTATTTTGGTCCTTTTTATTGTAATGTAGAGTAATGCTGCTTTAAACATCATTTCCAGAAAATGGACAATCATTTTACAATTTAATATAAACTTGATTTCTCTCTACGGATTCACATTCGTAGGTCTTCCAGGGGGTCCTAATTATCAATGTTCAGTTTAAGGTTATGGTAAATTTTCACTGATGAAGTTTTCACTCTGTTTTGATTTCAAGTTATTTACCTTTTACGTTACAATCTTTATATATGATTCAATTAACATCTCAATATAATAGACATCAACACTTATATAAAGACACTCAAGTGTGTCCTTTGCGTTAAGCCTCTGTTCAGTACAGTACAGTACTTGTATTATTACATTACGGTATTTATACTACAGTACAATACAGTTTTCATATTACTAAATGAATTATTATCAGTAAGATAGGATAGTACGTACATGGTCTTAGAAGCCAAGGTTTGATATATTAAAATACATGATATCTATCACCTGGCTACTTGATATTGCCATACATGTGTAGGCATAGTAGGCTATACATTTAGCAATAATTATATATGTAGTGAACCTGCTGAAATACAGTGTTGCTAATAATTACTATTAGACAAGGTGCCGAACCCTGGATCTTTGCATTTATGTTCCAATGCTCTCCCTACTGAGCTATCCAGGCTGTTGTATTCTAGTGGGTTACAATCAGGTCCTCCTACCACCCAGGACACTACACTGATTCAAATGATAATTATACATACCATTGTCCAGTACTTGATGAGATCAAACTTTCCTTCTTCAGTCTTGATGAGTTTTTCAAACATCTTTACCTTACTGATGACCTCCTTCAGCCTTTGCATGTCCCCTGCCTTGGCCAATACAAATGGTAACTCTTCAGCCTACAAAAAGTAGCAGTATGATATGGGTCAGATTTTCAGAAAATGTACAATTATCAGCTGTACAAATTTGGTAACTTCTGCTAAATTAGACTATTATATAATAAATGCTGTGTATATCTGAGTAATTTTGGCATCGGGATGATTACAACTATCTCTTCCTTCGTGTTAAACTGCATTTTGAACGTAATTTTTCTCTTAGATTTGGATTATTTGAAACGATTAGGGAAGGTGAATTGTACATTTTCAGAAAAATCGGACCGATATAATGTGTACTGAGTCTTGCTAGAAAAGAATGAATTGCCTGACCTGACCTAACCTACACATTCAAGAACTCACAATTCGTACCAATTGGGGAGTCAAGTCATATATATTATTGCCAACTGTCATATGTCACTAATATCAGTTATTCTATCTATCTAGTCACACATTTTAAGGTATTTCAGGAACAAATATTAGTATCAATAATTAACATAAATTCTGCTAATTCTCACTTACCACTCTGTCACTTATGTCCATGGTGGAGAAGAAATCGGCCAGAGTAGAAAAACCTGTCTTTTTCTCACTATCAGTGGGCAGATATTTAGCTTCTACTGCCTGTCTCAAGTGGTCGTGGAAGAAGTTGACCACTCCGTTCCTGTTCACTAAGTTATCCACCACAGACAGGTAGAAAGGTGACCACACTGGACTAGGAATCTGACAAATTATAACAAAATTGTATGAATAAACAACTCATCACTGAACAGACAGTTTTCATGTTGCCCTTTTAGATTAGTACAATAAAGGGGATACATTTTGATTGTAAATATATTATATGATATAATATTGATATGATTTGTCAAGAGTTGATAAACTTGGCAATGGGTAGAAATGGTGGATTAATGAAATAGTCCATTTCTGATTTCTATTCGCATTTTCTACTCTTATGATGATAAGTTTTCACCATGAAACCAATATGAGAGTATGACTATTCATCAACTGATTAAACAGATGGTATGTAGTGTCTTCAGTCCTAATACCAAAACATCGCCAATATCTCCAGTGCCAACTGTGGCCTTAAATAGAGAGGTATTATGGAACGCCATTTGGTCATTTATTTAGTATTTATTGATATCTGAAAATGATTTATGGATATCTGAAAATGATTTATGGATATCTGAAAATGATTTATGGATATCATTTTCAGATATCCATAAATCATTTTCAGATATCCATAAATCATTTTCAGATATCCATAAATCATTTTCAGATATCAAGAAACGAATTCTTGATATCTAAAATAATTACCGATATCCGAAAATGATTAATTGATATCTGAAAATGATTTTTAGATATCAATAAATCGTTTTCAGATATCTAAAAATCATTTTCAGATATCAATTAATCATTTTCAGATATCCAAAAATACTGAATAAATGACCCAATGGCGTTCCATAAGGTTTTGCCATGTAAAATATGAGCTATGAATAGCAGTGGATATACTCACATCAAGCATAGCGAGCAGCTCTGCTTCTGTCATACCCTTGTTAGAGCACCAGATTGCTGAGGCAGTCTTACGTACCAAACCCTTGCTGAAACACCAAACAATGTACAGTAGATATAGTTCCAATGCGTGTCTTCATCTCAATTCCTTTTCATGAGTCATATTTAAGTATTCTGTTGATTATCAATGGAACAAGGACGGAATGCGAATGCTTTATTCCGTTATGTTGTTATCCTGCTGAGACTGAGTATTATACATTTCAAGAGGGGTGCTTGGAAGAGCTGACAGGTTCACAGAGACCATTCCAATTTCCATAATTCATTCTAATTTAATTTAATTTAACATTACACTGTATAACACTTACTGTAAATGTGACTTAATAAAAGCCTATTATTATTAGTATTATTATTATGTAGTAGGGATTTCCATCTCACTACCCAAGTTCGATATCTCTTATCCTAGCGAGGGGAAAGAAGACCAGACACACAGTTCATTAGGTATCACAGGCACACAAACCATGTCCGATACTCAATATCGGACCCAACAGAGGTGACCAGGGATTGGCCTCACAAGACAGGTGGCAATTATGGTACACAGTCAATGTAGGTGTTTAGGGTACAAATGGTTAACATGGTTTAACGTGAGAACAACTGAGTAAGATAATACAGAGTCTTGCCGGAACGTCCGGAAGTACTCCAACACATATTATGGTAGATGAGTTGACAAGATAATGAATACCCTTGATACTGTATTACTGGAACTTTCTCCAAGTAAGAAAATGCGGGAATCCCAGTTATAGTAGCACCCGGCCGAACCAATTATTTCCGGACTATTTAAAACCCATATTCACTACAATTATTATTATTATAGGAGTTAGATATTGAGTGGAAGAGCTAAGCTTACTGACCTTTGTTCACTTGTTTCAAAATCTTCTTCAAGGCGTGAGAGGATCTTAGCAAAGAGTTCAGGTGGGTTGCTAGCACTGAGGAAGTCTTCTATTTTGGCGGTGAGTGCGCGGAAGCTGCCGAACATTCTTACCTGCAATATGCAAAAGCATAAAATGACAGGTTGATGTTTGATAGGCTTTGGCTGGATGTTTTGTTGCTTCCAAGACAAGTAAGTAAGTACTGTGACTAACTAGGTTCATCAGAATTTCTGCTGAACCCAGTTAGTCAGATAGCGTGCGAATTTAACACCAGTGGCACTGTAGGCTGCAATATCTCCCAGTAGGCTAAGACTCTGTTAAGGTGTTCGCGCCGACATTCACCTGCGAAAACGGTGATAAAACCAGCAAAAAATGTAAAGATGGTCACTGGATTAAAAAATATGAACAGAGTACATTCTCAGCTATCCGTAGGTATAAATTGTACGTATTTGAAAGAGTAGAGCTCGAGCAATTTTAGGCCTACTCCCGGGCCTACTCTGTTTCTTAGGTTGTGGGTGCCATAACCGGAAGCTCCCACCTTAGCAAAGCTAGAAAAGCTAGGTGGCGTGAGGGTCGGATAGAGTATTTTAGTGGTATTAAGGATAGGGAGAAATTCTCCCTTGACTTTTAATAGGGGATTTGCATAGCCGCCATTTTGAATCTGGATTCGCTTGGAATTATGGGAGTAATGGTACAGTATAAAATCTAAAAAAAACATGTTATGCTAAGCATTGACTATTAATCAATGCTCTAATGTCAATATCCATGTGTTATACATGTTTCCATAACCCTTGACTTCATCTTTCCCATCATGCATTTGGTTTTTCGTAAATCATCTATACAAGGTATGATATTGGTGAAAACAATTTTGCAATTTTTGATAAAAAATGTTGCCAAATATTTCTATGTCAGACTTGAACTGAATCCATCCCAGCATGCATTGTGACAGACATGCGCAGTGATACATGCAACTCCCCTATTGTCCTGTGAGTCTGGTGGTGATCGGGAGATTAGTGCAACACCAATCCCTAAATAAGCCAATCATCAGACCTGTATTGGAACCTGCATTGGGAAGTATCTTAGACTATCAATAAATATTCACCATAATAGGGGCGTTGCATAGCCGCCATTTTGAATCTGGATTCGCATGGAATTATGGAACTAATGGTACAGTATAAAATCTATAGAAAACATGTCATGTTCAACTTGAAATATTCATTAAAGCTCCAATGTCAATATCCATGTGTTACACATGTTTCCATAACACATGTCCCCCTCTTTCCCATCATGCATTTGGTTAACATAGACCATTTGCACAAGCTATGAAATTGGTGAAAACATTCATGCAATTTTAGATAAAAGTGTTGCCAAATATTTGTCTCATGTCTTTATCTCATACTTGAACTGAATCCATCCCAGAATGCACTGTAACAGACATGCGCAGTGAGACATGCAAGTCCCCTATTAGACAAGAATGATTGATGAGTTTACCTCATCTAGAAGAGCCTTGAGGTAGAGTGGGTTGTTGGTCTGGGCAGCATCCACTATGAGAGACTTCTGGTTCTCCGCCAGATGTTTACCGTAGATGTCCTCTAAGTACTCTGTCACAATCTGCATCTTCTCATTCTCCTTTAAGGGCTCTACTTTCATTGTTGGCCAGCCTTGTCTTTCCACTGCTTCATATGCCTGTAATAGGAGATGTATCGTCAATAACTCTCATTGTCTAGTTGAACAAGGAGTGAGTGAGTGATATTGGTTGCTTTACGCCCTTATCAACACATTTAAGATGGTTATATCAAGGGCGGGGAGCTGAGAGGGAAGCAGGTTATGATCATACCCAGGAAATAGAGATAGAGAAGAAGGGAGAGAGAGACAGGGAAAAGAGACAGAATGGCACTTTATGGTCATACCCAGGACCAGCCTGTAACAGGAGATATATCGTCAATACCTGTCATTGTCTTGTTGAACGAAAACTAGATATTAGAAAATAGTGGTGTCTACTATGAAAAGGTGGGATTTGGTTTCTGCTCGAAAATAGTGAAATTCAGTTTCTACTAGAAAATAATGGGATTTGTTTTGTACTAAAAAGTAATATGATTCAGGTTCTACTAGAAAAAAAAGGGTGGTCTCCACTGGCTGCGGTAAGCTCTGCGGTAAGTCTTGCCATGGTTTGTGCTGTTTCTGTAGGTGGAGAGGAATGACGAGGTTCTGCCTACATGGTTCACTGACCATGTAGGCAGGACCTCCCCACTTCTCACCATCACAATGACGAGGTTCTGCCTACATGGTTCACTGACCATGTAGGCAGGACCTCCCCACTTCTCACCATCACAGCACCATCGCAAGGCTTACCGCAGAGCTTACCGCAGCCAGTGGAGACCACCCTTTAATAGTCAGTTTCTAATAATACTCACCCTGCCGGGGAGGGTGGACAGGAGCATCTTTACCCCAGTAGGTATGACCCTGGGTATCCACATGAGGTCATGCTCAGGGCCTTCCGCTCCTCCAGACTCTGCCTGGAGCTGGTTAAGGGCATCCATTACAATGAGACAGGGCACCTCCTTCACTGACCCTGCTAGCTTCAGCCATGAGGGCAAGTCTTGCACCAGGTTCTGGTCAGACTGTGGCACCGGTAGCTCAAAGCCATAGAACTCCTTCATCTCCTCATATAAACTGCAAGAGATTAGATTAGATTAGATTAGAAACTTTTATTTTTGAATTTTCTCGCTGACAGAGGATGGTTCTCTGACCAAGGGAGGTCTCCATGTTCTCTGGTGTATTTACATTTTTCAAGAACGGTGAACAAATCCCCAGTCGTCATTGACGAAAGGGGTACACTGTTATGTTTAAATCAAGTTTCATTATACATTCGGAAAAAAAATGTTATAAGCGCTATAATTAGTACCATGTTGAGTATTCTCAGATCAAATTTCCATTCCTTTTTATAAGTCGAAGTCTTAGTTAGAGATACGGGTCAGATTTTCAGAAAATTTACAATTTGTTTTCACCGATCCTCCTCTCAAATAACCCACATTTAAGGCAAAAATGAGCTTCAGAATGCAGTTTGACATAGCAGAACTGATACTTTAATTCAACGCTATACCATATGTACTCAGATATGCCCAATATTCATCATTTTTTGGCCTTATTTAGGAACATTAGGAAATGTGTAGAGCTGCTAATTGTACATTTTCTTAAAATCTGACCCATATGCAGAAATGGTGATTACAACTACATTGGGGAATATATAGATGCACTCAAATGCACTGAACTCTTTGGAAGGATACATAGTGCATGCAGTTGATAATAAGCATATTTAGCAACCACAACGCTAATGCTAACACTAACGCTAACGTATGTTTTATAAGCACTACGTCGTTACTAGGTGTGCTATTCTTAGCATGCCTACCCAAGATATGGACGTCAATTACGCTAAGAGGCAGGTCAATATGTTCCCAACGTATGTCTATTTCGTGCTAAAATGATGGTCAATTGTGATTTCATTTTTATGTACAAATGAGCGGGAGGTGTTTTTCTTTGTATTCAGGTGTAACACACTACTCACCTTCATGAAATTGTGTGTTTTTTTGCCCTCTGAAAACACCTCTCCCCCTGAAAACTGATTGATTTCTGCCATTATGTATGCCCCCCCCCTATTGTGAGAAACTAGCGTTTGCATTAGCGTTGTGCTGTTGCATTGTGCACAACCATGGTTGCTAAATCTCCCTAATGTTATATCATGAGCTTCAATTCAGATGTGTAATGCCGCATCAATCACAGTGTTCAAAATAGAAACATTACTTTTTCTATTGAAGTTTGTTCGGGAATGGAGTACAAAATATTACCGTCTGAGAAGTTTGATGTACGAAGAACTTTCGGCAGAGCTTCCGATGAAATGGACAAAAATGAAGGCGTTTGGCAGTTTCTCATCTGTCCTACCAACCCAGTTGGCAACTAGTGCAGATTTACCAGAACCTAGACAAAGTAAGTATGTTGTAAGTAAGTAAATTGTGTAGTAGAATCAATGACATGTCACATATCACATCAGGATATGTGATATATGGATCAGAAGTTCAAAATACAGTTCAACCTAGCCAAACAGCTGCAGATTGCTAGAATTAATGCAGTTACGAATATACTCGAATTTACCTAGTATTGGCCAAATTGCAGCCTACTTTAGCAGAATTTACTAAATGTGTAGAGCTGCCAATTGTACATTTTCTGAAAACCTGACCCATGAGCTGAACTAGTCCTGGTGAAGGAAGTACGTTAATAATAGAGAAATTGAGTCCCTCCTGGAATAATCTATAAATGGGTCAGATTCTCAGAAAATGTACAATTCACCTTCCCCAATCCTTTCAAATAACCCACATTTAAGACATAAATGAGTTTCAAAATACAGTTTAACATAACAGAACAGATAATTTAAATCAATGCGATACCGGATATACTCAGATATACCCAAAATGTATCATTTTTAAGCAGAATTTAGTAGAAATGACAAAATATGTAGAGCTGCCAATTGTACATTTTCTGAAAATATGACCTAAAGATGCATGAGATCAATGCAAACATTTATCACTCAATATTACCAGATTCTCCGAGTATGACTAGAGGTTGGTTAGACCTGGTGTCCATGAAGCTGTCTATAGTGGTGAAGTAGTCCTCCCTGCCTATGTACACCCGCCGTCTCGCCTCAGCAAACGCTATGTGTGACTCCCTCTCCCTCTCCAGGGCACTCAGCTCTGTACCCAGGGGAAAGTCCTCGTTTATACACATCTCCAAGTCCTGCAACAATGTCGAGTGAGTGAGTGAGATTGGTTGCTTTATGCCCTTATCAACACATTGAAGGTTATATCAAGGGCGGGAGAGCTGAGAGGGAGTGAGTGAGTAAGATTGGTTGCTTTACGCCCTTATCAACACATTGAAAGGTTATATCAAGGGCGGGAGAGCTGAGAGGGAGGCAGTTTATGATCATACCCAGGAAATAGAGATAGAGAAGAAGGGTGTGAGTGAGTGAGATTGGTTGCTTTATGCCCTTATCAACACATTGAAGGTTATATCAAGGGCGGGAGGGCTGAGAGGGAGTGAGTGAGTGAGATTGGTTGCTTTATGCCCTTATCAACACATTGAAGGTTATATCAAGGGTGGGAGAGCTGAGAGGGAGGCAGTTTATGATCATACCAAGGAAATAGAGATAGAAAAGAAGGGAGTGAGTGAGTGAGATTGGTTGCTTTATGCCCTTATCAACACATTGAAAGGTTATATATAAAACTTTTATTCAAAATTACATATACAGGAGAGATAGTGATGAGATTTTAACACAGTCCATTTACATTACATCAAGGGTGGGAGAGCTGAGAGGGAGGCAGTTTATGATCATACCCAGGAAATAGAGATAGAGAAGAAGGGAGTGAGTGAGTAAGATTGGTTGCTTTACGCCCTTATCAACACATTGAAAGGTTATATCAAGGGCAGGAGAGCTGACAGGGAGGCAGTTTATGATCATACCCAGGAAATAGAGATAGAGAAGAAGGGAGTGAGTGAGTAAGATTGGTTGCTTTATGCCCTTATCAACACATTGAAAGGTTATATCAAGGGCAGGAGAGCTGACAGGGAGGCAGTTTATGATCATACCCAGGAAATAGAGATAGAGAAGAAGGGAGTGAGTGAGTGAGATTGGTTGCTTTATGCCCTTATCAACACATTGAAAGGTTATATCAAGGGCAGGAGAGCTGACAGGGAGGCAGTTTATGATCATACCCAGGAAATAGAGATAGAGAAGAAGGGCGTGAGTGAGTGAGATTGGTTGCTTTATGCCCTTATCAACACATTGAAGGTTATATCAAGGGCGGGAGAGCTGAGAAGAAGGGAGTGAGTGAGTAAGATTGGTTGCTTTACGCCCTTATCAACACATTGAAAGGTGATATCAAGGGTGGGAGAGCTGAGAGGGAGGCAGTTTATGATCTTACCCAGGAAATAGAGATAGAGAAGAAGGGAGTGAGTGGGTGAGATTGGTTGTTTCACACCCTTATCAATACATTTAATATGGTTATATCAAGGGCGGGAGAGCTGAGAGGGAGGCAGTTTATGATCATACCCAGGAAATAGAGATAGAAAAGAAGGGAGAGAGAGACAGAGAAAAAGAGACAGACAGGCCCTTTATGGTCATACCCAGGACCAGGCAACCATGTTGATTGTTAAATGATTGTTAAACAAATTAATATGACCAAACTCATGGTCATTTAGTTTTACGCACATTCATATATACACGATCTATGTCCGCCATTTTACTGTTATTTCTATTACCTATGTGCAGCCTAGATGGTAGGATATAAAAATAAAGCATTCGCCCAAAAAGTTTCTGAAAATAAGTAAAATTTTTAAAATGTTTACATACCGATTTGATTTTCTCACATGCGTCCAGATGATGTTTATACTTTCTGACTCGGAGCTCTTTCTCCTTGGTGATGAGGTTCCTCAACTCGTTCTGTTTCTCCAGATGCCACTCACTCTCCGCCTTCATTTTGGGCAACAATTGCGCAGATACGTCCCCGTCCTGTACAGGGTCACGTAAGTAGAAGAAGCTACGTTCCTTACGGTTCTCTATATCGTTCAGTACACCGTGAAGGATCTCCAACTGTAATGATAGAGAATTTTGTGTTATTTGAATTCATGAAGTTATTGTTTGAAACTGAAATGATATTGAACTGAAATTTTAATCAATTTTATTGACAAAGTTTCACAAAGTGATTTTTCTCATTCGTCGAAAAATGGTGGATTGTACAGCAATTAACTATTACTAACTCCTGTAACACATTATACATTAATATTGAGATACGATTAGATTTAAACACAGTCCATTTACATTACATTATTTGCTAAAATTTTATATATATCTAGCTCCTTTTCATTCGCTTTTCTGCATTTTTTTTGCCATTGATAAATACATAAACCCAGAGGGTCAGTCCACACATATAAAAGTAACCATATTTATCAAACCCAAATGCACTTGTGTGTCATTAAGAGGCCATTACTTTTCAACCACCCAGCATGAGTGCTGTATCTATAATACATATTTGAATTTATGAAGTTATTGTTTGAGCAATGCTGGCCACTTTATCAGCAAACCCAAACAAATATTCTCTCTTTGTTCTATTCATGTATAAATGTATCTGCAATAAGAGAGCACAAGCTGTCGTTCTTCCGATTTTGAAGTCATTAAATTTTCCTGACCTTTTATAAAATGGTTTCTATTTTATCTATTTAACTTCGGTGGATCTTGTTCATCTATCCATCTATCCATCTAAATATATATCTATTTGTCTATACAAATTTTCTGTTTTCAGAGAAGCGACTTTGGGAAGGTTTTCGGTGTTGAAGTTTGACCTTGCTCTTGAAAATGAATGTTATATGGGTTCCTGACCAAACTAAATATACTGCACAATCAGTTTGCAGTTCAGCATTATTTCATGCAGTAGATATCGAAGAAGCTTTGGTCGCTCGCCAGTGGCGCTTATCAGCAGAACCCATCTATCTAAAGAGCCTGAAGATATACCCTGTCCCATTAAGATAAAACTTAAAATCTAGAAATACTTATTAAATTATTAGACTGTTTACCATCATTAGAATCGTCTCGATCTCATCTTTTCAAATATATGATGGTATCTCAAAATCCATTTTTTGCGACTTGTGACTCAGTTTCCCGAAACACATCACATATTAACCCACCTTGGTGACGCTGGTATCCCAGCGGAATTTGTCCACCCAGCCCAGCTGCTTGGGGAAGTTCTCTGCAGCATAGTTGAAGCTGCCGTCTAACAAGGCATCAGACGTGCCAGTTCTCTGACTCCACCCATAGCGCTCACCCATCATGCAGATAAAGTAGGGTCGGCATCGGTCAATCTTGAAAAAGAAAATAATTCATTTGATTCGAAATAATTTGTTTAAGTGAGTCTCTGAGATGGTGTCAGGACAGCTACCCGCCAGACATCTACCCGCCGGACATCTCCCAGCCGACTTTTACCCCCTGGACAATTGCCATCCTGAACATTACCCTGCTAGGACACGACACGAGGTGGGTAAATGTCCGGCGGGTAGCTGTCCTAAAACCCTCTGAGATATCAAGTGAGGCAGCTATAGGACAGATTCCAAGGCTCAGTTGCCTATATTTGGGTCAGATTTTCAGAAAATGTACAATAGGGGATTTGCATAGCCGCCATTTTGAATCTTGATTCGCATGGAATTATGGGACTATAGTGGTACAGTGTAAAATCTATAGAAAACATGTCCTGTTCAGCATGGAATATTTATCAATGTTCTTATGTCAATATCCATGGGTTATAATTTGTCCATGACATAAGTCCCCATCATTCCCATCATGTATTTCGTTTTCATAGATCGTTTATACAAGCTAAGATATTGGTGAAAACATTCTTGCAATTTTCGATAAAAATGTTGCCAAATATTTGTATGTCAGATTTCATCAGAATCCATCCCAGAATGCACTGTGACAGAAATGTGCAGTGAGACATGCAACTCCCCTATTGGCAGCTCTACACATTTAGTAAATTCTGCTAAATAAGGCAGAAAAATGATAAATACTGGGTATATCTGAATATATATGGTATCGAATTTATTCAAAGTATCAGTTCTATTATGTTAAAGTGCATTTTGAAGCTCATTTTTTCCTAAATGTGGGTTATTTGAAAGGATTGGTGAAGGCGAATTGTAAATTTTCTGAAAATCTGACCCATTTGATGGCAACCCCAGGCGTACCCGTTCAGAGATGAATGCCTCTCAATACACTACTCACACTGTCTTGAGAGTATGGAGAAACTAGTGATATGTATGTGGGTCAGATTTTCAGATGTACAATGTACAATTGGCAGCTGTATACATTTAGTAAATTCTGCAAGATTTGGCTGCAATTTGATCAATACTAGATAAATTCCAGAATATTCTGCTTTGCATTGATTCTAGCAATCTGTTTGGTTAGGTTGAACTGTATTTTAAACTTTATTTTCGTCGGAATTTTGTCTTATTTGAGAAGATTGGCAAAGTTGAATTGTACATTTTCTGAAAATCTGACCCGTGTATATGTATCGATACAGGAGAATGAAGCTGTAAGTGTAGTTATGCAAATATTGTATATAAAAGGGTGAATGTCATTACCTTTCAGGATCACTTGAAAATAGCAATGTTATATTGTAACATTGTTCTAATAATAAAATTAATATGTAAAAAATACTGACCTCCCTGAGACAGATGGCAATAGTTTCCCCATGCTGGGTTTGCTCCTCATTGATTCCCCAACGCAGGTCTACATAGGTGAAAGACACGCCACGGTCCACACATATCTTGTTGATCTTTATAAATAAAGCCAATTTGACAATGATCTCACTGATAAATCTTAAATATTTGATTAGTTTTCTTTAGTTTGGATACTTCATTTTATCATCATTATAAAACGGAAGACGAGATTTTATTTAGATGTTTTATTTCGTAGTGGGGAAAGGATTTCATTTTATAACATATGTATATCACTTTCGGTGAGAGTCAATGTCTGTTCATATTGTTGTTCACGGCTAAATAATGTTCCTATTAGTTAGATGGTTAATTAGGGAGGTGGGTGGGAACAAAATTTTTCCCCTGTTGTAGTGGGAAATATGGAGGCGTGAGAGGACGTCTTATGTGAAGTGACAGTCTGATGTGACGTGGGAGTCTGACGTGACGTTGAGAGAAATCCCAGTCTCCCGCCATAATGACCGGGAATTATCCATTCGGACAATTCCCAAATAATTAGTAATATATGAATGGGGAAGTAAGGTAAAGGCCCATACACATAAGCGTAATTTGATCCCGGAATTGACAGTTGTTGTACCCTAGTTTACATTATCCCATTATTTCTTCATTTGGTTCAATTCTGCTTATAAGTGTAACGGTTTAACTATGACAATTTGTGTTCAGATGGGTTCAGCCCAAGAATAAAATGTTCATTCCTTTTATATTTGTCAATTGTATAGTTTAAGTTTTTCAATTAATAATAATGTTCAAAGATGTTTATGGGCAGGATTTCTTTTTCGGTTAAACTTCAGACCGAAATATAATTCAGCTTAATGTGTACGAGCTTTATCCCTTTGACAAGCGGGGTCAGGGTAGAGGGGTCAGGGTGGAGCATTGGTCCAAAGTTGTGGCTTCCAGGAGGTGCTGGGTTTAAATGAACCAAATGTGATGTGTTCCAGGAAAATGAGTCACAAGTCGCAAAATTGATATTTTTCAAAGTGTTTTTTTTCCAAAAGAACTCTTTATTGAAATGTTCCGATTTTGAGAGTGTTTAGCACTTATAGTCATATAAATCCATGAACAAATTTCGGGACATTATATTGCGTTTTGAAGGCCTTCGTATGGAGTATATTTAGTTACTCTACTGGTAATTACCCATCCAGAAACATTGCAAACTTTAATTTTCAAAAAACAAAAATATCAAACTTAAAATATAGAAATACTTATGAGGTGTCCTAGTGTTTACTATCATTGGAACCATCTTGATTTCCTCTTTTCAAATATGGTGATATCTCAAAATCCATATTTTGCGACTTATGACTCATTTTCCTCAAACGGATCACAAATAGCTTTTTCCATCACATTCACCCACAAAACAAGACCCAAAACACATCCTTGAAACACAACGAAAACATTTAACTGTAATTTATCTTTGCATTGTCCACCCTTAGAAGAACCAAGGTCCCCACAAACCTTATTCAAAGAAATATTCTATTATCCTGTAGGATTCGGAATTTCAAAGAATCTAAGCAAATCCTAAAACACACATTTGCTGATGATATGAGTCACGAACCTCTCTGAAAGATTTCTTGATGAGTTCTTCTCTTTCTTGAGTAAAGTCTCTGAATGTACTGGATACAAATACTCGCACTTCCCTCTTCTTCCGCAGTTTAGGTCTTTTCATATGTCCAAGTTTCAACACTCTCCCTGGGTCTCCCCCACCAGAAACCACTAAAACAGATAACTTAACAATTGCAGTATATTCCACAAAATTTGAGAATAGTTAAGGGTAAAGGGGGGTCTCCACTGGTAAGCTCTGCGATAAGCCTTGCGATGGTTTGTGCTGGTTCTGTAGGTGGTGAGGAATGACGAGGTCCTACCTACATGGTCAGTGAATGACGTAGGCAGGACCTCATCACTCCTCAACAACACAGCACCATTGCAAGGCCTACCGCAGAGCTTACCACAGAGCTTACCACAGCCAGTGGAGACCACCCTTAATGGTTCACAAAAGGAGAATTGGGACAGGATATATCTGCATTCTGTTAGAAATAATTTAACCATTAATACTTGTCACAATAATTATCATAATCATGCAGACGCCAGGGCTTTTGTGCAACGAGCCCTTGAAGTTAAAGTGAAAATCAATAAAAACAATAAGAATATTTTGTTTCCTTGGCAATACAATTACACGTTTGGAAAAGGGATTGACCTTTTGCACACAGGTGCAGGTTTTCCAGGACGAAGACGAAGTGTGTATATCAAATGATGGATATATAATTATCTGGTCTTATGATATACATTTTCTAATGTGACTGCCCTTCATGTTTCACTACATGAAGGGACTTGGTAACATCAAGGGTTGAGACAGAGCGTACATAGTTTATAATGATATATTTAGATAGAATTCACCAAGTGGTTGTTCTGAAGCGTAGCATAGACACACAACAAGTGAAAATGTGTACATGTATCATCAAAAGTGGCAAAGCCACACAAGCCATTTCACTTTATAGGGTTCAGTCATTTATTACATGTATACTTGATTAGTTGCTACAGTGCCATTCGTAGAGAGGCCTTTAGCTTTTTGTTATTGCATAAGTGTGCCGTTACATTTGCCATGGTAACACAGGATTTAATGACACAATTCAATTGGTTTGTGATGTTGCGCTCAAGATTAGTGGCTACTGCGTAGCGCTGGCTTGCATGTTATGAAAGTTTTCAGATAATTCAGCAAGGTATACCATGATCGAGGGTTGTACACGCTGCATATAAGTGAATACATGCTATCATATTTTGTTGAATGGATCTACGCGTGAAAATATGAACCTTTTTTGGCATAAATCTAATAAACAACATGTTTGAATTGAAGCGGCTACTTTCCACTACTTGCTCCCGCTTCTAAGAGTAGCAAGGCCAAAGAAACGGGAGTAGTAGCGGGAGAAGTAGCGTGGCAGTGGAACCCAGGCTTTAAGCAGAAGCTAAACATGGTCCAGAGTTTGTGCTGTACTCACCTGCAGCTGTGATTCAGAAGCAAATTATGAGAGATCATACTATACTTATTTCGAATATAGAGCTATTAAGCAATCAAGAGAATCTATTATAATGATATTATGCACGGAATTAAAAATATAATAATAAAAGCTTTCATACAACCAGCATGTGGTAAAAACTTCACCATGGAGTAAAATGTGTTCCTGGACAAGTTTCTTAAACAGATACTTATTCATAGTTATAATCGTATGGAAGGAATCTTCATCTTCCCAACTTCAATCAAAGACAAGGATTCTCTGTTCAATCCTAAAAAAAGCTATAGAACTTATATCCAGCAATTTAAGCCCTATGTCCACTGAGCTGATTATCTCCATGGGGGAGACTGTTGGAGGAGAAATGGAGGGCAGTGGTCATTTCCCCATCAGTTAGCTGACATGACTGCCCATCCAAGAGATATTTGACTCAGAGAATGCTGATGGTTATGGAATAATCTCTACACCAGCCCACCTTTCTCTATAGGTAGGGTCCATTGCATGGACTAGTTATGGCACTGTTATTTCTATTGTTATACCTGTATTTATGTTCAGTTATTGTTATACCTGTATTTATGTTCAGTTATTTATGTAGTTTATGTTCAGTTATTATTATACCTGTATTTATGTTCAGCCTAACTGACCTTATATATTCGTAGAACCATATATGATTAAAACTAAGAACCATATGGGTCAGATTTTCAGAAATTTTCAAACTAAGAACCATATATGATTAAAACTAAGAACCTTATGTGATTAAAACTAAGAACCATATATGATTAAAACTAAGAACATTATATGATTAAAACTAAGAACCATATGTGATTAAAACTAAGAACATTATATGATTAAAACTAAGAACATTATGTGATTAAAACTAAGAACCTTATGTGATTAAAACTAAGAACCATATATGATTAAAACTAAGAACATTATATGATTAAAACTAAGAACATTATGTGATTAAAACTAAGAACCTTATGTGATTAAAACTAAGAACCATATATGATTAAAACTAAGAACATTATATGATTAAAACTAAGAACATTATGTGATTAAAACTAAGAACCATAATTATATGATTAAAACTAAGAACATTATATGATTAAAACTAAGAACATTATGTGATTAAAACTAAGAACATTATGTGATTAAAACTAAGAACCTTATATGATTAAAACGAAGAACATTATATGATTAAAACGAAGAACATTATGTGATTAAAACTAAGAACCTTATATGATTAAAACGAAGAACATTATATGATTAAAACGAAGAACATTATGTGATTAAAACTAAGAACCTTATATGATTAAAACTAAGAACATTATGTGATTAAAACTAAGAACATTATGTGATTAAAACTAAGAATCATATGTGATTAAAACTAAGAACCATATGTGATTAAAACTAAGAACATTATGTGATTAAAACTAAGAACCATATGTGATTAAAACTAAGAACATTATATGATTAAAACTAAGAACATTATGTGATTAAAACTAAGAACCATATGTGATTAAAACTAAGAACATTATATGATTAAAACTAAGACTAACTTGAACCTTATATGATTAAAACTAAGACTAATGTAGAAGGGAACTCCTGGAAGAGCTATGGTTTTCATAGAAGGGGCTGCTGCCCATTTCCAGATTGTATTTTATCTTATTTTATTATTACTACTACTACCTTAATTGTACAATGTGAACTAGAAATAAACAATATACAATACCAATAGTTAAGGATGAAGAGTTGTATGACCCATTTTTTTAACTAAGATCTAAAGACTAAATATATATATTATTCAACTCAATTTGAACCAATTCCACTCACCCCTTTCGTCTACCAAGTCTTGCAGTAGTGCAGCGTTGTCCTTAAGGATTTTACCAATCAATTCTTCTCTGTCGCGGACCATCAGAGTTTCTTTCTCAGCTGTGATATCCTATAAGCAACATTCAAACTATAGTAGCTCATCATTTGAGATGGGTTAAGGGTGGTCTCCACTGGCTGCGGTAAGCTCTGCAGTAAGCTCTGCGGTAAGCCTTGTGATGGTGCTGTGTTGTTGAGGAGTGGCGAGGACCTGCCTACATCGTTGACATCGCAAGGCTTACCGCAGAGCTTACCGCAGCCAGTGGAGACCATCCTTTACAGAGAATGATTCACAAAAAGTCACAAAAAATGGATTTTGAGATATCATCATATTTGAAAAGATGAGTTTGAGCCAATACTAATGATGGTATGCACTAGAAAATTCAATAAGTCTTTCTATAGTTTAATATTTTTATTTTTGAAAAAAAAGTTTGTAATTTTTCTGGTGCGATAATTACTAGTAAAGTAGCTGAATATACTCGATGGGATGAGCTTAGAATGTACATATATTTCATACAGTCTTGAAATTCGGTACACGTATTCATACGACTTAGAGCATTAGATAACCCAAAGATGGGAACATTCGTATAAAGAGATCCTTTGAATAAAATAATTTGAAAATATCAATTTTGCGACTTGTGACTTCCTGAAACACATCACATTTGGGCCTAACCATGTCCAGTGAGCCAGAATCCAGAGATTGCCGCCAGACCCATATGGGTCAGATTTTCAGAAAATGTACAATTGGCCGTCACCAATCCTCTCAAATAACCCACATTTAAGAAAAATAATTAGCTTCAAAATGCAGATTAACATAACAGCACTGATACTTTAAATCAATGCGATACCAAATATACTCAGATATACCCGGTATTCTTTATTTTTAAGCCTGATTTAAGAGAATTTCCTAAATGTGTAGAGTTGCCAATTGTACATTTTCTGGAAATCTGACCCATGTATGTCAATCAGTCAGTCAATCATTCCAGAACTCACTAAATAAGATAGGATAATATCTTTTATTTGTCAAATTGCACGTGGCTACATCATCTTGAAAAAAGGGACAAATAGGTTGACATGTCTATATGAAAAAATAATATTCCATTTCTGCCGATAGTTACCTTTAATTTAGAACGCATGAGTCATGTACTGGACTGAGCAGAAGATATGATACTATGACAAAGTATAATTAAAAAACAAAATAAGAACGAATAAATGGTCTGATGGTCTGTTTTATGTTTCATCAGTGCACCAGCATGCCCAAAATGGAGGTTTGTAATCATTGTAGTCTCTGCCTAAGATGGTAATAGCCCCTGGAAGATGGAGACAAAATGTAATTAATAGCTAACCAAGTAATTACAGAATTAAAAAGAACTCACAGCAGTACTGATGATGTCCTCAAAGAGATCGTTAGCAGCAGGAAAGGTCTCTCTCTGTACTCTCACTTCCGCTGCAGACATCAATATTCCATAGTGACCTCCCCAGTGTTTGTCATCCTTTCCTATCAATGGCATCATTTTTGTATTATTTTATGCGTTTTGTTATATGTACACATGTTATATGAAACAACGTCTCTGAAGTGGCATATGTTGCATGCATATATGGGTCAGATTTTCAGAAAATGAACAATTGGCAGATCAACACATTTAGTAAATTCTGCTAAATTAGGCTGCAATTTGGTCAATACTAGCTAAATTGTAGTATATTCGACATTGCATTGATTCTAGCAATCTGTTTGGTTAGGTTGAACTGCATTTTGAACTTTATTTTCGTCTGAAATTTGGGTTATTTGAGAAGATTGGCGAAGTTGAATTGTACATTTTCTGAAAATCTGACCCACATATAACCTCACCACCTGAATTGCCAGAAGCATCTTTGGGAAACGTCCACAATTGTCAGCTTTAAAGTCAAACGTTATTGAAATATCAAATTTTGATTAGTAAAGTAAGGTTCCTCTGGAAGTACTATGATTATTATAGATAGGAGCACCCATTTTCTGATGTAAACGTTTCTGTTATTGTATGAGGTTGAACTGGAAATAAACAATATACATACATACAAAGTCCAAATAGAAATTGCTGTATTTCTTTAAAGGGCAAATGGGTCAGATATTCAATAAATGTAGGACTACAATTGGCAGCTGTACACATTTAGTAAATTCTGCTAAATTAGGCTGCAATTTGGCCAATACTAGGTGAATTCGAGTATATTCGGCATTGCATTGATTCTAGCAATCTGTTGGTTAGGTTGAACTGTACTTTGACCTTTATTTTGGTCTGAAATTTGGGTTATTTGAGAGGAATGGTGAAGGCAAATTGTACATTTTCCGAAAATCTGACCCATATACTGAGAAGACGTAATGATGTGAATCAGGCAAACTTGATATGCATTGAAAAGAACGGTAGATGTAAATTTGATTTTCAAAACTAGACTAGAAAACTAGGCCCATATTGCGAATTTAAAAAATAAAAAAATATCTGAAATTTGGGTTATTTGAGAAGATTGGCGAAGTTGAATTGTACATTTTCTGAAAATCTGACCCAAATACAAATGGCTGTGTTTCTTTAGAAGGCAGGTACAACAACTCACTTACCCCTAGACTGCAGCACAACAGTACGCGCTCCTGGACCATAGTTAGTGAAATTGGCTTCTTCACAAGTCCACGCATTGTTCTTGTAAATCCTACCAGTCTCTGGCAATATATGCTCCTTTATTATCTGGAAAGGTGGAATTTAATTGTTATAGTATTGGTTTCTCCTTTGTGCTCTGCATTATATTTTGTAATGCTGGATCTATAGCCTTGATCCCACAGTAGGACGCCGGTGATAAATCATTGTAATAAACATATGAATCACATTTCACAAATTACACAAAATTAATATTTTATCAATCTGCTTTTGGTAAGATATTAAATTTGTGTAATTAGTGAAATGATTACACAAATCACTACATAAGGAGAAGGAGGAGGAGAAGGAAGAGGAGGAAAAGGGAGAGGAGGAGAAGGAAGAGGAGGCGAATAAGAGGAGGAGAATAAGAGGAGGCGAAGGAAGAGGAGGTGAAGGAAGAGGAGGAGAAGGAGGAGGAGAAGGAGGAGAAAGTGTTATGACCCATTATGTAACATTGCATAACCTGTACATTGAATAACGTGGGGTTATTTATACATGGACACCAATAAGTCCTCCAACAAGAGAAGTCAATACCCTTAATAAAGGCAGAGGGTAGAGCAACACAGTAGTAAGTGAAAAAGGAGAAGGAAGAGAAGGAAAGAAATAGAAAGAGAGAAGAAAGAGACGAAGGAAAAGAGGAGGGAAAAGAGGAACAGAGGAAGAAGAAGGAGGAGTAGAATGCGAAGGAGGAAGGAGGGGGAGCAGGAGGAGGAAGAGAAGGAAGAGGAGGAGGAGGAAGTGTCTTGATATACAGCACAGTGCTGCCACCTGGTGGTACTTAAGGGAAGACTAAGCTTCCCCGGTCCTACTGGAGGAATAAACAGTTGAACCTTAGTCGAGCTTCAGAGTGGTTGTCTTTATAGCTAAATACATATCGTTACAGGAGGAGGAGATAAAGGAAGAGGAGAAGGAGGAGGGGGAGAAGCAG
Source organism: Sthenelais limicola (assembly GCA_942159475.1). Classification (NCBI taxonomy): domain Eukaryota; kingdom Metazoa; phylum Annelida; class Polychaeta; order Phyllodocida; family Sigalionidae; genus Sthenelais; species Sthenelais limicola. Next base: position 34,450,491 of record OW804097.1, on the reverse strand, counting down.
TGCAGCAATGTGCAGCACTGCAGTAATGTCCAACAATACTTATATCATTGGTATGAAACAAGTCAAAGCTAGCTTAGGCCTATACAACCTATAAAAGTATGTGTTAGTAGTCTAGGAAAATGTTGAATTGTGGCGCGTAAAATCCAAAATCCTACCGAGCAAAGTGCCATGATTACAGTCAGCCAAAACAGATCAGATGCAGCACTGGTCTCAAGGGGAATTCAAATAGTGAATGTCGGCCTGGAAGACCCTCTACTATGGGCAGTCTTAGTTAGAGCGAGACTGACAAAAGCACAAAAACCTATTTTCATGTAGGAGCACATCTTACCTGTCCATTGCCATCTAGGAGAGCTGCTCTGAAATAGTAGTGACCTCCTCCACACACTCCCTCTCGGTACCACTCCAACACCTGCAGGGAAACAGTCATCATATGGGTCAGATTTTCAGAAAATGTACAATTGGCAGCTCTATTTGGGAAGTTCTGCTAAAGTATGCTGAAAAATGAAGAATACTGAGTATATCTGAGTATATTTGGTATCGTATTGATTTAAAGTATCAGTTCTGCTATGTTAAACTGCATTTTGAAGCTTATTTTTGTCTTAAATGTGTGCTATTTGAGAGGATTGGTGTAGGCGAATTGTACATTTTCTGAAAACCTGACCCATATCAGTAAGGTAAACATTGGTAAACCACTTGTACCACCACTTTGGTAAACCACTCAAACTCCTAAAAACCATCAAATCTATTTTGGCAAATTTGGCAAAATTTAAAGTATTTCATCAGATCTTTGTTTTCTTATGAGCCAGAGAGCCCAAATACCCTGAAGTTTATGTAAGTCAAGACAAGCCAAGCTGATACATTATATATTTTTATACTTATATTTAAAATTCTGACATATTTTGTCACTCTTAGGATACACATTTCCCATATATGGTGCACCATTATATTATATGTTTTACTTTTTCTTCCATTAATAGGGGAGTTGCATGTATCACTGCGCATGTCTGTCACAGTGCATCCTGGGACGGATTCGGTCCAAGTCTGACATACAAATATTTGGCAACATTTTTATAAAAAATTGCAAAATTGTTTTCACCAATATCATAGTTTGTATAGATGATTTATGAAAACCAAATGCATGATAGTCATAGATATTGTCATAGATATTGACATTAGAACTCTGATAAATAGTCCATGTTGAAAATAACATGTTTTCTTTAGATTTTATACTGGCGGCTATGCAAATGCCCTATTGATAGCGAATATTTTTGCTTTGTTGTGAAGAGCAAACAATAAGCAATTATTATTTTCTTTATCTTATTTTCCATTTATCTAATTTAATATTAATACCACTTTTCGGCCAAGGTAACGGAAGGGAGAACTGGAGTCACTCACTCTAGAAGTCTGTATACCTGTTTATCACATGTAATGTACTGTCTTATTCGATAAATAAAGTAGTTCTCATCTTATCTTATAATACCTACCTCTATAGACGGCGCAGTATCGAGGTACTCAGCTGAGAAGTGGTCCAATAAGTTGACATCCTGCGACTTGCTGCACCACATATGTGACGTCACAAACATCTTCTCTGTGCCGTAGCCTCCCTCCTGTACTTTGATGTCTCCCCTCACATTCCACCAGTCCAGGTTGTTGTTCTACAACATCATGTGTAATAATTTTTTAATTTTTGGTTAATGCTTGTATTTATGCTGGAGTGACGGTGTTTTTCACCCGACACAGTTTTCACAGCTGAATTTGGATTCACTAGTACATTTATAAGGATCTTTATGTGGTGTTCACTTTGTCACTTAGTTCAGAGTGAAGGACTCTTAGAGACATTGATTTAAAAATAGTTGTTATGACACTCTGGACAATAAAGCACTGCATGCTGTGTGAAAGGCTATAACTCTTTGCCACTCAGAATTGAGTCATTTGGTTAATGCCCATCGAGTGTTAGAAGTGTAGAGCAGCAAAATTTAATAGATTTTCTTTTTCAGTATCATCACACGCTTTGCCACGCAGATATGAGTGCGAGTGTTAGTAGTAGTGTGTAATTAACCTGGTAATTATTTGAATATGATTGTGGTAAGTTTGTGTAGTGACTCTCTTCTTGTCAGGCCAGCTACCCAACGGATATCTACCAGCCGGACATCTCCCCGCCGACGTTTAGCCCCTGGACAATTACCATCCTGGACATATAAGCTATGGAGCTATTGAATTCAGATAACGCAGGTGAATGTCCTAAGATGGTGAATGTCCGGGATGGTAAATGTCCTAGCGGGGTGATGGTTATTGTCCAGGGGGTAAAAGTCGGGGGGTAGATGTCCGGCGGGTAAATGTCCGGCGGGTAGCTGTCCTAGAACCTTTGATTATATACCAGGAGGAAAAGGTCAAAAGCTTTTAGCATTGTATCTTTTCATATTTTGGGTGACATGGGACGAATAGACCACAACAATGTTCTTCCTACAACAAAATCTATGAAATTCGAATATGCAATTGAAGATCTTTATTTGACATCTTACCTCTGCTGAAGCGTTTTTAAGAAGATTCTGGGACCATCCTACCAGCTTGCGTTCTTTCTTTCCCATTGTCCTTGCCAAGGGGCTGATTCGATCAATAAGCTAAAATGATAATGTTACACGGTTTTTTATTGGTACAAGTAATACCATATATGTTTTTCTCAGTGTAATTATTTATGTTGAAATAACTTATTTATATAGTTTTTTTATACACGCATTGCTCTGAAAACAACGTATCTAGAGTGATTTACACATAGTGCGTATTTCACTAGTGATTTACGTGGAACAGTCATGGCAACCAATCTATTTTTTACCAAGATTACTGGTACAATTCAAATTCATGACTCAATTTGTTTCTATTTCCATGATTGAAAGCATGTATGATAAATCTGTTAACTAACTCGTTGGTTTCAGTCGCTTAGTATATTGCACTTGTTGCTACGCAACTCTTGCAATATTCACGCTCCTTCAATCAACACATTAGTTAACCTGTATGTATATTTCAATTTGTATCAGCAAGACCCCTAAGGCTCAATATACCAGAGCCTGGCATAGGTTCAATATTGTTTATGAATAAATACACTGGGCCGCTTTAGTATTTTCATAAAAAAAAAGGCCTTATAACAGATAATATTAATTTTGTGCTAAAAATAATGCTAATTAAAGAGGCAAAATATAATGCATCAGTATAATTTACATACATGGAAATGTCTATCGAGCTAGTCTCTTCTGATGCTTTAGGCATTTTCGTATATAATATTCATGCTAAATTTAAATCAAGTGATAATTCAATTGTGATCCGTTTTAGGAAAATGAGTCATAAGTCGCAAAATATGGATTTTGAGATATCATTATAATTATTTGAAACGAGATCAAGCTGATTCCAATGATAGTAAACACTAGGTCACCTAATAAGTATTTCTCTATTTTAAATTTGATATTTTTAATTTTTTTAAAAGAGTTTGCAATGTTTCTGGATGGGTAACTGAATATACTCTATACGAAGGCCTTTAAAACGCAAGAATATATTTAATACAATTTCCCGAAATTTGTTACATGGATTCATATGTCTATACGTGCTAAACACTCTCAAAATCAGAAGATTTCAATAAAGAGGTCCTGTGAAAAAAAAACACTTTAAAAAATATCAATTTTGGAACTTATGACTCATTTTCTTGAAACACAACACAATTGCTTTTGTATATAGGCAATCGATGTCTTAATTACCTTTTGGCTTATAACCTTCTCCTGGTTAAGTTGGTCCTTAGATTTCTGCCTTGGGATGAAGTCCTTGCTGAGTACAGCAAAGCTGCAGACACAGTAGGACCTCCCTGCCATGGTTAACGTTCCATTACTGATGGTGACGGGCAGTTCTAGACAGTGCGCAGTACGCCCAGATATGATTGCATGGACCTTCTTGATCTGATCCTGGAGCTGAAAACATTGGAGAAATGTGCCAAAATACAATGAATAGAGGTATATAATGTCTTTGTTATTTCATTTAACCAGGAATGAAAATCTATATTAGTCCAGTCGATTTGCCAACAGTTGTGCACTTTTTCATAAAAGCATGAAATTTGGCATAGTGGTACTTTTTGATCATTTCTAGCTATAGACCCAATCTGGAATTTTGTTTTCTTGGTCATGGTTGCTATGGAAACATTCTAATAAGAATTGCATTTATAGTTACATCAGCCCCATTTTTTTCAGGGGTAGTATGTTTTGTATGTTTTGAGGATTGATTCCTATACAGAATTTTACGGTCTTTCATTTGGACTGGGTCCAACATCTGGGAAATGTGAAACTTGGTCACCATGGCAACCAAACTGAAAAATGGAATGTTTTGGGTACAATATGAGAAATATTCAGTTTTTATCATCATGTTGCATATCAAAACAAAGCATTCTTAAAGATGAATCGAACTATGCTCATGAATTTATTCTTAGAATGTTCTGGTAACCATGGCAAGAGTTGGAGGTCTTTTATGACTTACCTTCCTACCAACTCTCTCTCCGTTGACCATCAAGTCGTTCACATCGTCGTAGACCATGTTTATTCGAAGGGTGTATTTTCCATTAGGAAGTCCTTCCACCTGTAGGCATGGAGAAGGAGATTAAGAAAACATATTTAGGTTTAACTATGGAATTCCCCCAAGATTCACCAGCACCCCTGCAACCCCAGACAGCTACAAGCATTTCTGTTTAAATGGGGGTTGGCCGTAGTCGATAAAACTCTGATCCACTTTTTGAATTGGAAATGCAGTGCTCTCGACTATAGTCACATGAGTATACATAGTATTTTATTTTATGGCCCTAGGATTACACATTCTGGAGGTCTGGCTTCTATTAGTCACTGTATTGAACAGTCTATGGGCTATAAAAACCTTGGCCAGATACTAATCATGAATATAAAAATACATGAAATAATGAAAATAAAATAGTACTTAGGTCATCATAAACGTATATACATACATGAGTGTATTCATTATAATTTTGTGCCACGGGACCGTTTAATTAATTTCAAAATTAGTAAACTGTAATATCGGGTTTGTAATTAAGAAAAAGATGTCTTGAGTCTGCTACATTTGTAATTGTTGCTATCATATTATGTTTGTGATAAAGTAAGATAATAACTCGTCCAAAATGTCTGGAAGGGAAATCTAGTTTGTTTCAGGAAAAAAGGAAATATTAAGGGCCTAGTCCACTAAGCCGATTCTTATGCGATTCTCACAGAATGTAGTGTAACGGTGTAGTGTTAGAGTCCTCTGTTGTGCAAAATCGCATGAGAATCGGCTTAGTGGACTAGACCCTTTAGATGCATAGAACTGTCACCGTACCACATGGTTGGTATGTTTTTCATCCACGGCCTCTGCATAGGGAGTTCTATGGCAGGCGAACATGGTACCGTCTGAAGTACTGGCAATCTGCTGTGCAAAGGTTGCTACATTCTTAATCATACCTCCCGCTGTACACCTCGAACCTGCAATGTATGGTCATAATAACACTTACATCATTAACTATATATATGACTGATTAAATCGATTCCTGACCATATTACACTTTATTATACACGCATTGCTCTGAAAACAACGTATCTAGAGTGAGTTACGGATAGTGTGTATTTCACTAGTGGTTTACATGGGTTGTCATGGCAACCAATTTGGTTTTTTTACTAAGATTACCGGTAAAATTCCATTACCTGCTGTGCTCAGAACTATATGATGGTTAACATAGTACGTGTTATCCATTATCATATTGTTATGACTATATATAAGTGTCCCTTTGCCTTCAATAGTAAATAGCAAAATCAATCTGGGCATTTCTTGAGCACCCTGGATCCAATATTCATAACCTACCATGTAACATTAGTTCTGCTATTTTGTCTACAGTAAATCATTAAATATGAATTCATTTAAGCCTAAGCCCCTTTTTCTCCAGGTTAAAATTAAATCAAATGTTTGAAACCTACCACAATTGAAATCATAGCTGAAATTTGCGAATTTGCTGAATTCAGCCTCGTATACGATGCCATCTTGGGACTCATAGTCAGGTCCGCCACAGTTGACTGCATACACCACGCCCGGGAAGTTGTGAATCACATGACTAGGAGATCCTGTCATCTCCAGGTCTACTGGGCTGCCATCTGTGTAATATTCTTGTATTATTACATACGTACATGATTTCAACGACATGATACAGGGGTGCTATAGGAAGAGTCAAATCGCATACCAATGCGATACGGGTTGTCATGGAAGCACGTGACCCAAATAACGTAATTTGATTGGTTCACGACGTCACGCTCTCCGCAGCTGAAGCATAGCGCTGCCTTGCATGTTTCGAAAGTTTTCAGACAGGTTTTCAGATAGGTTGTCAAGAAAAACAGTACTAGGAAGGTAAATATAACAAATAAATCGATAAATGTGTATGTAATGAATATCTAATGGCCCTCTGTTCGGTTTCAAATCGATCTCAACGTCGGGTCAAATCGCACTCCACCCCTTCATGGTGTCATGCGGTTTGACCTTCTGTCTCGATCGATTCGAAACCTCCATCGGGCCATTAGATATAATTATCTTATCATACAATGAATAATTTGTGTTTTATTATGTGAGATATCTGATGTTATGTTTGTTGCTTGGATTGTTTGATACCTTTTGAGATGGTTTTGTTTGTATCCTTCTGCCCCTACTGGCTGATTATAGACGTGACTTATGTTTTTTCTCTGATTGTACGATACTTTGTGTGAACAACACTTTCTTCTCCTTTCCTTGGACTATCATGTATTTGAGTTAGAATGCCACTGCTATGAATGCAACTAAATATGTTTTATTATGGTTGAGTAATATCTGTTTATCTATTGTTTTTTCCTAAAATTTCTATCGCTTCGTATGGCTTAGATGTACAGCTGTATCTGAGAACAGTGTGTAATTACATAATGTTTAGCTGAATAAAAAATTTGAATACAAAAAAATATATCCAATGGTTATAACTTTGATATCATAATTATAGTTAACATGTTATGGGTATGATACAATCAATGGATATGATATAATTTCATTATTATGTATAATAGACAATATTGTAGAATAGTATCATCATTATTATTATCCCATTATCAGATAACATGAATTAGAAAATAATAAGTACACAAATTATTACTATTATATTTGAAACTATTGTTTTTTTAAATTTAGATCCATTAGCTTTCATCCAGAACTTCACTTTAGAAGTCCTGGGTTTCCATTAATAATTAGTAAATCTCATAATTGAAAAGATACCTTATTATTACAGAAGGCCTTTCCCTTATTATTGCACCATTATCAATACATAATTTGTCAATATTATCTCCTGACATTCCTAGATTTTGGTTTAGAAATTGACAGATTTAAATGAAAATAAATGTGATGTGTTTTAGGAAAATGAGTCATAAGTTACAAAAAATAGATTTTGCGATACCTTTATATTTGAACATATGAGGTCAAGCCGATTCCAATGATAGTAAACAGACTAATAATCTAATAAGTATTTTTAGATTTTAAGTTTGATATTTTCATTTTGAAAAAAAAGGTTTCCAATATTTCTGGGGGGCAATAAACAGTAAAGTAACTAAATATAGTCCATATGAGAACCTTTAAAACGAAAGGATATATTACATACATTGTCCTGAAATTTGATACATCGATATGACTATAAGTGATAAACTCTCCAAAATTCAGAACATTCCAATAAAGTGATCTTGTAAAATAAACACTTTAAAAAATATAATTTTTGCGAGTTGTGACTGATTTCCCAGAAACACATCATATTAGTATGACAATGATAGATTAACTCACCTATGACACTTTTTCCTGTGCCAGTCACCCTGACAAGTTTCAGTCCAGGCTTGCTCTCCACTTTGGTCCAGTCATGAGCAAATGCCCACTCACTCTCACCGACCTCCTTTAGATCCTCCCCGGGAATGACCAGATCATAATTATTATTAACACTTATCCTGATATCACATTTCAGATTCACCTTTCCAAGGACTCGCTCTTTGGTTATGTCAACAATACCAAGGAAGGCTTGGGGTTGCCCACTTGCAAGGCAGAGGTTCCTGTTGTCAGAGTTGATTTCACAGGATTTATCCCCGATATTGGATATCACTCCATACTTGCAAGGTCCCTTAGGACCTGTCACTTTGATGGTTTCAGAAGACATTGCAAACTTCCAGAGGTCTGATTCCTTGGTTCTGTACTGATCCCCCGCTTGTCCTGTTATGTGTTTAGTGGTCAGATCACCTGATGAGTCATATGTAAGGCAATACAAGGCAGCACATGAGGCATCTTCCAGGGTGGATGAGGTGTTGGAACACATTACAAGAAAAGCTCCAGAATTCCTCCCTGAAACCTTGAGCAAACTCATCTCTTCATCTCCCTTGAAGCTCTTGGTATGTCCTGCAAAGGCTTTGTGCTCCTCCTCTTTAACTTGATCTGTCACGATGTTTTTCGTCGAGTTGTGATAGATGCCATACTGACTCTTGGGCAGGCCTGATACTGCTATCTGACTATTTATGACTTCAAACTTCCATTTATCCTCCCCGTGGAATAGTTTAGCTTCTTGGAAATTATCGCCTTTCCCAATCCTTACCATGTAGCAGCCTATTTTGAATTGGGCATCTCCCGATCCAGACTCCCAACCAGTACAGATTACCAATGTGTTACCTGATCCGGAACTACCTTTAACATCGATGGGTAATATGGTGGTATCATCCCCACTAATGGCAGGAATGACCAAACCATGACTCATGTCACCATGTTTTGGATCACTTGACATCAATGACATATTATTGTCACCAAACATCAAGTCTCCGATAAGGTTCCCTGATTCATCTGTGACAAAGTAGTTTTGACAACCAAAATGACCAGTATTGCCTGAAATGATGGACGTCTCGGTAAAATGGTGGCCTGAGAAACCTGAGCGGTGCAGGAAGGTTTCTGCAGTTGTTTCTGCATCCTGGCCACCATAGCTGTTGGAGCACTGGACCAAGCCTGCACATCCACCATGGAAGCCATCCACTGATATGTTGAGTGCTGAGTAATTGCGGATTGGCCATTTTCCTCTACCACTTCCATAGGCAAAGGCACCTGGAAAGAGGAATTCACTTTGTATTTAAAGATTTTCATTCAGTCAAAAGCATTGTGTAACAAATACATTATTCTCAGAATTTGCTGTCTCTAATATTATCATATATCTACAAATGCCTAGTGAAGATGTTATCTCACATAAAATGTTGTTTATATATAAAGAAGTGAAAAAAATAATAATAAAATAAATAATATACATTGATGTATAAAAACAAACACCAGCGCGTAGTTCAACATCATGATAATCCTAATAATTTTTTCCAAATTTGTTCAGTAATTCTGATATTCCAATAAATGTCTTGAATTATCTTTATTTTTTTCATTTATTTTGAATTGTTTATTCACTCATATCATTTTACATGTGCACTTTCCATGACATGTGTATACACTTCCGATGTAAGAAATGTTATCATAATGTATTACTTAGTTCATACTTTAATATGTTGGACAAATTAATTAAATTCTGCTTCTAATCAGACTAGGCTATTCAGACTGGGTATTTTGTTCAAACTGAGAGCTTTTATTAAGACCATCAGCTTCTATTCAGATCAGTTATGTGTATCCTAACCCACAGCTTCTATTCAGACTAGCCTTCAGTTCAAACCCATGTGCACATGTTTTATTTAGACCAGGCTTTTAATCAAGCAATATCAGTATCTCAATCTTTTCTTTTGAAACTCAGGCATGGGAGTAACACATTGTAACCAGTACAGCATTCCAGTCTGTTTCACAATGGACACGCTACTGATTCTCCTGTAAGACTAAGAGTGAGTGAGTGAGTGAGATTGGTTGCTTTACGCCCTTATCAACACATTTAATATGGTTATATCAAGGGCGGGAGAGCTGAGAGGGAGGCAGTTTATGATCATACCCAGGAAATAGAGATAGAGAAGAAGGGAGAGAGAGACAGAGAAAAGGCACTTTAAGGTCTCACCCAGGACCAATGTAAGACTAAAGCCTGGGTTCCACTGCCACGCTACTTCTCCCGCTACTACTCCCGTTTCTTTGCTCCCACTACTTTAGAAGTAACGGGAAGTAATGGGAAGTAGCCGTTCCAAATCAAACATGTTTGAATTGAAGCGGCTACCTCCCACTACTTGCTCCCGATTCTAAAAGTAGCGGGAGAAGTAGCCGGGCAGTGGAACCCCGGCTTAAGAAGGTGAATATATACTTACCTTTCACTTGGCCTGCGTCCAATTCTGGTAGTGTAACATTGCCAGTCAAGTCATTTTTAATGAAGGTTGGTATGACCTGAGATATGGAGGCAGCCTCCTGAAATTGGAAAATTGCAAAACTATGAAGGTTGCTGGAGTGAGCTTAGGGGCCATCTCAAAACCATAAGTGGTGCTCTCAAACTGGTTGCAAGTTTGTGAAATAATTTTGAAATGACCCCTTATACTTAGCTCTGGTTTAATCAGATCACAAACGTGAAATATCGAATGTTTTCTAAATTTCTGACAAAGATATTTGGGTCAGATTTTCAGAAAATGTATCAGTATCAGAGTATCAGTTCTGTTATGTTGAACTGTATTTTGAAGCTTATTTTTGTCTTAAATGTGGGTTATTTGAGAGGATTGGTGAAGGCGAATTGTACATTTTCTGAAAATCTGACCCATATTCTCATAACATAACACATTATCCATAACAATGGAGGTAATAACAATGAAAGGAAGAACAACATTATCAAAATAAAGAACATGTAGACAGCGAATACTACCCATAATTTGCACGGATAAAATAATCCACTTTTCCCTCCCATAACTATCGAAAATAATATGGTGATTAAACGAATATAAATAGCAAGTGATTTACATATTAGCTAAATAAGGTAGTCAAGACATGCATACACGCATTAGTGATAAATTGATAGTTATATTTCCAAGATTATCTGTCCCTATTTTACTGTGTATATCTTTAAGATATTTAATGGCAATAAATACAGAAAATTCCTAAGATCAGTAAAGTAAAATATAGGGAGCAGGCCTTAAGCAGTCTGGCCACTATCGACAAAATGGTGTCGATGCAAAGTTGATGCAAAGACGATGTAATTGCCGGTGATGCACGTCAATGAGGAGGGTTATCGGTGGTGGCATCATCTTCGCATCAACAAGAAAAATATCTCAGCAACTATAGAACTAATTTTTATGCTTTAATGTGGAATCTCATTGACTTCTCATTGACTTCTCATAGCCACTACCCTTACCGATTCAATTTTTACATCGCCCACTCATCGTCAGGCATCACTCACTATTGCCGAAGGCATAGCGATGGCAAGTTGATGCAAAGACGATGCAATAAATTTCACAAAAATCATATCGACTACCTCATCACCAACGCATCGCCAACGAATTTGTCGACAGTGGCCGGACTGCTTTAGTATACATGTAAAATGGGAGTTTATATTGCACAAGTTTTTTCTGTGGACAAAATATTCATGAAAACGTTTTCTGCTTTTTCCAATATGACAATCTTTTTCACAAAATTTGACTTCCTACAGTTGATAGTTCTATTAATCAAACTTTGATGAAAAGACAAAATTGAGCTTTAAAATGCAATTTAACATAGCAGAACTGATATTTTAAATCAATGTGATACCAATTAAATATACTCAGATATACCCGGTATTTTTCATTATACAGTCTAATTTACCAGAATTGACTAAATCTGTAGATCTGCCGATTGTGCATTTTCTGAAAATCTGACCCATCTAGAAATAATTAATAATTTATTTAGGTGACATACTGTGAAATGTAACTTAGAGAGTAGTGTCAGTGTTTAATCAGTCTCAGAGAGTTAGACGCACATTTTCATTTGCACTATCACCACCAGTTTGCTACCACTGTTATGACACATTATGTAACATTGCATAACCTCATTATATTAATTATTAATTATTATCTCTTTATTAGGGCTATAAAATCGCTAAGTACCAGTACTGTGCAAGTCTATTTATACAAGCCAGTCCTGGATATGAGGTAACGGGCATACGCCCCCTTTGCATTAACTCTCATCCTAGTGAGAGTCTGTATGAATATATTATAATAAAATGCGAACCAACAACCAACAAATGCCTTAATAAAACAGCAAATACTGAAGTTTGACGTTGTGGTGTTATTAAATTTCCTAGTGAATATTTCATAGTCTCTCATTCTTTACTGCATTCACCACATGTGTCAACAGGAGTGAATGGTAGCGAATGGTTGCAAACACCATGATTGTTCACTACATAAAATCAAAACTTTTTTTTTTGTTTAACACTTATTAGAAAAATATCTTTTAGGTAGATTTAGCTGGGAATGCAGCTTGGAGAGTGTCACATTATAATTGTACTTTTGTTATGGAGTTTACCTCTTTTGCCTTTGGTCTGTAAGCATATCTACCCAAATTCACTCCTCCAGTTACACAGTACTCCAATTCCACCCAAAAGAGCTACTCAGGTCAACTCGTAATGTGACCCTCTCCAAGTTTATTAAAAAGGGCTTGTAGTCATTTGTTATCCGTTTTAGGAAAGTGAGTCATAAGTCTCAAAATATGGATTTTTAGATATCACCATATTTGAAAAGAGGAGATCAAGGTGATTCCAATGATAGTAAATATTAGGACACCTAATAAGTATTTCTATATTTTAAGTTAAATATTTTTGTTTTTTGAAAATTAAAGTTTGCAATGTTTCTGGATGGGTAATTACCAGTAGAGTAACTAAATATACTCCATACGAAGGCCTTCAAAACACAAGGATATATTCAATACAATGTCCCGAAATTTCATACATGGATTTATATGACTATAAGTGCTAAACACTCTCAAAATTGGAACATTTCAATAAAGAGTTCTTGTGGAAAAAAACACTTTGAAAAATATCAATTTTGCGACTTGTGACTCATTTTCCTGGAACACATCACATTTCAGAAATGGACCAAACTATACTCCCTTCCACTGACCTCCTTGGACGCCTCTAGATTGTTGGTGGTAAAGGTACACCAAATCATAATTTTAAAACTCTCCCTTAAACAATTGTGATGTGTTTTAGGAAAATGAGTCATAAGTCGAAAAAGATAGATTTTGAGGTACCATTTTATTTGAAAAGATGAGATCAAGCCCATTCCAATGATAGTAAACAATCTAATAATCTAATAAGTATTTTTAGATTTTAAGATTGATATTTTCATTTTGAATAAAAAGGTTTCCAATATTTCTGGGGGGCAATAAACAGTAAAGTAACTAAATATAGTCCATATGAGGACCTTTAAAACGAAAGGATATATTACATACATTGTCCTGAAATTTGATACATCGGTCGATATGACTATAAGTGATAAACTCTTCAAAAATCAGAACATTCTAATAAAGTGATCTTGTAAAATAAACACTTTAAAAAATATAATTTTTGCGACTTGTGACTCATTTCCCTGAAACACATTACAATTTATAACAGACCTGCTTTGGTGGATTATTAGTAGTTATGTTAGCAGTGTTAGTGCTGTCAGTAGTAGTGTCGGTAGTACTATCAGGGCGTCTGTTTTGTGATTCTTCCCTCACCATCTCCATTCTCTTCTCATTCTCTTTAGGTTTATTTCGTTGTTCGGTTGATCCATTGTCTTTGCTCTGGGGAGGTTTTTGAGTTGGTTTCTTGTTAGGTTCTCCAGAATCAGCTGGTACCGATGAGGAACAACCCATGATGTCCGAATTTCTCTAATATTTTTGGTCGATTTCTCCAAAAACTTCTCCTCTCATTGATGATACTGAAGAGTTATGGTGTTTGCAATTAGAAAAGCAAAGCCTGATATTCGTTAGTTGAAACAGAGCGGTGTTGTGTGTTTTTTGAAAGTGAAAATATTTAGCAGGAGCCTTGCAGTTTTCAGTAATGTATATAAGTACTGCTATGATTGCACTATAGATACCTGTGGGTCAGATTTTCAGAAAATGTACAATTGGCAGCTCTACACATTTAGGAAAGTCTCTTAAATTAGGCTGAAAAATGAAGAATACCGGTTATATCTGAGTATATTTTGGTATCGCATTGATTTAAAGTATCAGTTCTGTTATGTTAAACTGTATTTTATAGCTCATTCCTGTCTTAAATGTGTGCTATTTGAGAGGATTGGTGAAGGCGAATTGTACATTTTCTGAAAATCTGACCTCTGTACTTAGTACACATGTTAAGCTAAGCATGAATGAGTCCCCCACTCAAGCTTACAATTACAAGTAAATGTCTTCACACCACACACTGCCTCTAACCTCATTGCTTATAACAATTTGAGCTGATGCCACACTCTCTAATCTACCTGCCTTCCTGTACCATTGAGAGAATGGCCTGATGCTACACCCTGTACAGTCTTAGACCTAGAGTAATTTTCATGGCCCAAATGGGCCGATTGATAACAACATGACCGAGTGCACCGACGGGCCAAACCACAACAATGTGTGGCATCAGTGAGGTCTCCGATGATTTACAGTCCAGGCAATCTAATCCGTCACACACACATCAAAATTACAAAATCCCCATGTACAGTTTAGCTTCTAGAGCCCTGTTCTCTGAAACCTGAGCAATTTGTGGTGAAGTGAAATTTAATTTATGTACATTGGTTCGGTCAGAGCAGCAGGGAGAGAGATCGGTATCACTGCTTTGGGGCTGAAGCCAGGACTGTGTAACATTTAGTGATTCATGATACCAGCCTACAATCTACCTACCTGCCTGTACCATTGAGAGAATAGCCTGATGCCACACCCTGTAACATTTAAGGGTGGTCTCCACTGGCTGTGGTAAGCTCTGTGGTAAGCTCTGCTGTAAGCCTTGCGATAGTGCTGTGTTGTTGAGGAGTGGCGAGGTCCTGCCTACATGGTTCACTGACTATGTAGGCAAGGACCTCGTCATTCCTCACCACCTACAGAACCAGCACAAACCACTGCAAGGCTTACCGCAGAGCTTACCGCAGCCAGTGGAGACCATCCTTAAGTGATCCATAATACCACCCTCCAATCTACTCACAGAATCGATTGCCCCATTTCCATGTTATTGTATTCAAATGTGAGAAATGGAAATATAAATATCCGTTATAAAACATTTTATTTGGTCATTTTATTATTTATCTTAAATATCTTGGAAATCCCTTTTGATTATTATAGCTGGATTAATAATACGCCTATATCATACTATACACATATATGACTAGTCAGGAGAAGTTCTGCAACTCCCAACTCCAGTTTATGGGTCAGATTTTCAGAAAATGTACAATTGGCAGCTCTACATTTTTAGAAAATTCTGCTAAATTAGACTGCAATATCGCCAATATTAGGTAATTTCGAGTATATTTGATATTACATTGATTCCAGCAATCTGTTTGGTAAGGTTGAACTGTATTTTGAACTTTATTTTCGTCTGAAATTTGGGTTATTTGAGACGATTGGTGAAGTTGAATTGTACATTTTCTGAAAATCTGACCCATTTACGGTGTGATATAAGCATAAGAGGAGTAAGAATAAGAAGCTGCTGGGCTCCACAAAGGTATAAGTTGGTAAATTATCTGGTTGAAAAATAACTCAACTCAAGAGTGAATTAAAATGTGGTTTGTGCAAAAGCCTTTAATTCTAAGACATCCTATGGTCCTGGGTATGACCATAAAGTGCCTTTCTATCTCTTTTTCTCTGTCTGTCTCTCTCTCTCTCTCTTCCTCCATCTCTATCTCTATTTCCTGGGTATGATCATAAACTGCCTCCCTCTCAGCTCTCCCGCCCTTGATAGAACCTTTAAATGTGTTGATAAGGGCGTAAAGCAAACAATCTCACTCACTCACTCCAAGACAATTTTTTTAATAAATTGTATTGAGTCCAGTTTCATACAATGATAATCCCATGGAATTTATACATCCTGAATACAAATCATAACAGATGTTTATTATATGCGCATTCCATATGTGATGGGTTTCAGGAAAATGAGTCATAAGTCGCAAAAAATCAATTTTGAAATACCATTATATTTGAAAATATGACATCAAGCCTATTCCAATGAGAGTAAACCGTCTAATAATCTAATAAGTTTTTCTAGATTTTAAGTTTGATATTTTCGTTTTTGAAAAAAAAAAGTTTCCAATATTTCTGGGGGGACAATAAACAGTAAATAACTAAATGTGGTCTATATGAGGACCTTTAAAATGAAAGGATATATATTACATAGATTGTCCTGAAATTTGATACATCGATTCATATAGCTATTAGTGATAAACCCTCCAAAAGATAGAACATTCCAATAATGTGATCTTGTGGAAAAAACACTTTGAATATCAATTTTGCGACTTATGACTCATTTTCCTAAAACCCACCACATATAAGAGGTGCAATAAGTGGGGTGCTTTTAAAATATTAATATAGTATGTGTACTATATGAACTACCTTGTCACCAGTCGGCTACTGTTTTCAGATTTTACACATCAAGTCTTATGCCCATATAATAGATATAGAATGGAACTCGCCTGCAATAATCGAAAATTTATTGGACTTGATTCGTCCACATAAGCACTCTGCCTACTGCATCGTGCTTATCTGGACGAATCTCTTCCCATGAATTTTTTATTATTGCCAGCTCATTCCATTCTCTGTATATACCCCGAATACACATCACAACAGAATCTTTTTCTGTCAGTCATCTCACAAAATTCCATAAACTATGCAAGATTTTATAATCTGCACTTAATCTTTATTACACTTGCTACCAATAACACAGGCACACAGGCATTGCAATGTTATAATGTGTAAGGTAAATACACTACAATTTTGTAATCTACAAATATATATATATATATATATATTGAAACTTTATTTTCATTTTGTCATACATAAGGTCTATATGAAAATAGGAATCTCATCTCTGTCAAAGATAGTTCTTCCGACGGACCCTTCTACATCTAAATAGTAAATAATGGATTACACATAGCTAACAATAGAATAAAGCAAGATAAAATAACATAAAGTACACTTGGCTAGTTAGCCTTGCAGAACGGTCAAATAAGGGTTGGAGTAAATTTACATGCTTACATCAGTATAAGTGCTTGTTATAACATTACATTAACATCAACATCTCGTGACTCAGGGGATTTGTCCTCTTTACTCCCTTAGTATATAGTCTCTAAGGAATGTCTAATAACGCCTAAGGATTAAGGTTTTTGTTTTTGAGAGAGTTTGTTTGTGATCACTACAGTTATCATTCAGTTGACCATTTTTAACATGACCAGTGTAATACGCAACTCACCTATTTAAAAGGTGCCGACCCCCTGGTGTTTGTAGGGCGTATACCATATATATACTTCTGTTCGCACTATCCTCAATATAGTATAGCCACACACTCATAAACATAATAGTTTCACTCAAGTTTTAAGTTAGGTAGGAGGGAGGGAGAGCAGGGCGGATGGAGGGCATTGTCATTGAAAATAAGAAAAAGACTCTATAATTATACAAGTAAATAGCCTAAGACTACCCCTGACTTCCCTGAACCTCTTGCGGGCACACTTTCTGGACCAACCAAGGTTGCTGAGGGATAGTAAGCCTACATGGAGAAGCCTCATTATAGACCTCCTAGCTATTTTCATATCTAGTGGCTTTCCCCACCCGATTGCAATTCTCACAGATGACAGTATACAACCTCATTATTTAATCAGAAGAAGTCCAATTCTATAAGTTCATAGTTTTAAAGAGTTTTGAGTGCAAGGTAGTCCGAGAAAATAAATGTGAGCCAGCAGAAAACCATGGTCATGAGGGGTAGTTCGGGTCTGTAATTTCAGTTCCATTTTGGAATGAGGTCACTAGAAGGTGGGTCAGATTTTCAAAAAATGTACAATTCGCCTTCACCAATCCTCTCAAATAACCCGCATTTAAGGGAGAAATGAGCTTCAAAATGCAGTTTAACATAACAGAACTGATACTTTAAATCAATGCGATAACTAATATACTCAGATATACCCAAAATTTATCATTTATCATTAGGATTTAGCAGAGTTTACTAAATATGTTGAGCTGCCAATTGTACATTTTCTGAAAATCTGACCCAGATACAGGGAGGTGATTAGTGTATTGGGGTACATCACTCTATAGTGGCTCAACTGTCATGTCTCTGTTATTTGAAATTGGCAGTGATGTGGTAGCTTTCTGACTCATTCATAGATATTCATTACACATATTCAGGACATACTAAATGAAAACACAATGCTGGTGCTCTATACTTCTAATATTGTCATAATTGTCCTTATATGGGTCAGATTCTCAGAAAATGTACAATTGGCAGCTCTACACATTTAGTAAATACTGCTAAATTTGGCTGCAATTTGGCCAATACTAGGTAAATACGAGTATATGTGGCATTGGATTGATTCTAGCAATCTGTTTTGTTAGGTTGAACTGTATTTTGAACTTTATTTTCGTCTGAAATGTGTGTTATTTGAGAGGATTGGTGAAAGTAAATTATACATGTTCTGAAAATCTGCAGACCCTTTGCAGAAAAGATTTGCTCCAACTTTACTACATGTTCGGTGTACATTCCAACCCTAGACATTTGTTAGAGAACTTCTTTTCTCAAGAATGTAGTAGCAGCATGATTAATTATGTATCTAGTGAACGTAAATATATAAAAATATGACAATCAATCAATTAAGTGTGAACTGAAAGACTTGCTGAATTATCTATGTAGACCAATGATAACTGAAGTATTGCATCTACATGACACACGCGACCTCTACATGTATTTATTCCACTTCATTGATTGATAAACGTTTTTATTGATATTGTTATCCGTTTTAGGAAAATGAGTCATAAGTCGCAAAATATGGATTTTGAGATATCATAATATATTTGAAAAGAGGAGATCAAGCCGATTCCAATGATAGTAAACACTAGGGCACCTAATAAGTATTTCTATATTTTTAAGTTTGATATTTTTATTTTTGAAAAAAAAAAGGTTGCAAGGTTTCTGGATGGGTAATTACCAGTAAAGTGACTAAATATACTCCATACAAAGGCCTTCAAAACGCAAGGATATTTAATACAATGTCCCGAAATTTCATACACGGATTTATATGACTATAAGTGCAATTAACACCCTCTAAAAATCAGAACATTTCAAGAAAGAGATCTTGTGAAAAAAACACTTTGAAAAATATCAATTTTGCGACTTGTGACTCATTTTCCTAAACACATCACATATAATTATCAATGAGGATATAATTATCAATGAGGTAACACTTTTCTGTAATTTCATGAAAAGGATTAGGTGAGTTCTTCTAATAGACAACAATCATGAACTGTGCTATCCTCCCTACATGCTAATGCTTATGTCATCATCATGCTTGTATCATGTTATTTTTTTATTCGTTTTTTCATTTAGGATGTTTGTGGGTCAGATTTTCAGAAAATGTGCAATTGGCAGCTCTACACATTTAGTAAATTCTGCTAAATTAGGCTGAAAAATGAAGAGTACCGAGAATATCTGAGTATATTTGGTATCACATTGATTTAAAGTATCAGTTCTGTTATGTTAAACTGCATTTTGAAGCTAATTTTTTGTCTTAAATGTGGGTTATTTGAGAGGATTGGTGAAGGCGAATTGTACATTTTCTGAAAATCTGACCTTGCACACTGCTGTGTAGCAGTAACCTATAGTTATGATGTAACTTTAATCACTTTTAGCAGTAACTTTTAGCAGTAACTTTTAGTTATGATGTAATAAAAGTTGTATTTTAGGTATGAATTGACGTATAGGTCGCCCCAAAACAGAATTATCATATCGTCATCATCCTAATAACCATTTGGACGAAACAAGTGCACAACCTTCCCCTGATGATGCTACCATGCAACTGAATAACGTCACATTCGTCAGACGTGGGTTACTAAGACCTCTTTCATACCCTTGGTGATGCCACAGCGGCATCAACAAGGGGTGCTCTTGTTACCTGGATATTGCATCCAGGCTGTATTAACCTCATCAGATATATATAACAAATGATGTTAATGAGAAAATTCGCCCTAAGTATTACACTGATCCCCTCCAGGGGGTACCCGGCTTTATTAGAGAATAAAAAGAATTCCTTCTTCCCAATGAGAATTTCACTGGTTTGGCACTACATGGTTTCGCTAATATTCCTAATAAGCATTCATCATATTGTAAAATTGACAGCGCAAATTGTCTAATTTTTAAGTGAAAGTAGTCTCATTCAGACACACATTCATCACGCCCCTACCGGCCAGAAGGCTCACTACACTTTCTTACCGCCACAACACTCGCGGATTTCTTATCACTCCAAAGTCCAAAGGTACAGGTGAGGTCCAGGTCTGACCGTTATCTCAAAGTTGATCACATGGGAAGGGAGGGGAGGGGCTGACCGCCAGGTCAGGGGAGGGGGGTATTGATTAAGAACGGGAGGGAGAGGGGGAGGGGAGACAACCCCGTGACCTGATCACCATCCAAAGAGATTGGTCAGAGTGGCAGTGGTCACTCTGAATCTCGTTTTAATATTTTCCTATCATTGTTATCCTGTGGCTGATTGGATCTCTAATCTAACCTGTTAATTAATTGGTCCAGAGAGACCTAAGCCAATCAGCGCAGGCCCAGTGTATTCGTTCTAATCTGTCTAGTATAAAAATAAAGACCAGCGATTAGTTCGATCTCTTTTAAGTGATCCTACTGACTTGAAGCATACATCTCTGTGTGTTGCGTTGATTAATTTCTCGCTCAACAACCCACCTCAATGATTCTTAACGGGCCACTCTCGCTCCACTCGCCTAGCAGGCAACACCCCGCACGATTTTCGCGGAAAACTTGAACTTTTGAACGTCAAGATGGTGAAGTCAAAGGCTAGGATGTGTGCTAAATGCAAGACTATTCATATTGCTCCAACTGGATCCAACTGTGGTCGGCAAATGGAGACGAGATTGGATAATTTAGAATCAATGATTCAGGATTTGGTTCGTGTCGTGGCAGAACGCCCTCCGGTGGAAGTTGAGGCCGGAGCTAGTGGTGAACAGGGCCGTCAACATGAGGAAGATGTTACCTTCTCATCTCATCGTTCGAGGAGCCCGAGTGCTGACAGTTCGATATACGACGTCCGTAATTCGGATCGTAGGAGAAGGAGGAGGTCGTCTTCTCGTGAGAAATCCAAGCCATTTGACTATACGTCTGTGTTAGAAAAAGGTGAAGAAATTACCAATTTTGAATCGTTAATGTTAGTGAATCTTAAACTGATCGCTAAGCTGGTTCTCGATGAGAGACCTTACGGTGAACTATCGGGGGTAGTGAATCATGCTGTCACGATGTGTGAAAAGGCCCAATCACAGATTTATCAATTGAAAGCTAGTGTTTCCTATGATAAGGCAGTTCGTACAAGAGCGAATAAGGTGGGCCTAGAAGCATTTAACGATGTAAAGCAAGAGGAGATTCTCCGTTCATATTCATTCGAGAATTCTAAGCGGGCTATTGTTGACAAAGTGGATAAGAAGAGTTCCGGCTTGGTTAAACGTAAAGAAAAGATCTGTTTCAAGTTTAATTCTGCTGGGGGATGTCCCAAATCATCATGTGAATTTCCACATCGCTGTGCTAATTGCCTTAGCAATGACCATTCGTCAAAATCCTGTACTGTCAAGTCATCGAAATAGGATGAGGAAAGCAAGCAGGGAATCGTCCCGGAAGGTATTCCCCGAGACGACGAGGTCAAGGTTGATGATTCCAGTTGCCAGGCCGACCGGGTCAAAGGTGAGAAAACCCCTTTGGCTACTTCCGGCAAGATGGCGGCTGGCTGTGGACATTTTGACTTTTTGGACACTTGTGCAGATGAGTTTTCTTCTGAATCTTCTCTGTTTGCTTATTTTAAACCTATTTATGAACATGATGATGTTTATTGTGATATTTTCCAAGATATATCCAATTTTGTAAATACTGGTAATTATTGTGAGGGTGGTACATGTATTTTTACTGCTCCGAGTTCGCCGTCGGGTGTCGATATTACTGTTTATAGTGATTGCGCCAAGGGCATTTGTACTTGTATTTATCGGTTGGGAGGTCTCCCGACTCAACTTAAACCTTGTAGGTTCGCTTATGCCATGTTTTCACAAGGTAGTAAATTCGTAGAAAAATATTTAAATGTGTATTTTGGTATTTGCGATGGATTTGATGTAGTCGACACGATTCCAGAGCCCTACGAATGTAAGAATTACAGCTCGATACTTGATGATGTTCCTAGGAAGAAGATGGATAATGTTATCGCAACAGAGATAGATGAAGGTTTTATTTCTATCGTCGATTTTAAACCTCATTGTATTCATTCCCTTGGCGCTGTCAGTAAACCCGATGGTGGTATTCGGCCTATTACCGATTGTAGTAGGCCTTTTGGTAAATCTGTAAACGACAATTGTGATTCCTTGATACGTACTTTTACATATAAATCTGTGGATGATGCTGTCAACCTGGTTCGAGACGATTATTACATGTCGGTTATAGACATTAAATCAGCTTATAGGGCTGTGTCCATCAAGCCTGAACATAGAACTTTTTGCGGATTTGTATGGAATATCAATGGTGTCGACAGGTATTTTGTTGATAATCGTATGTGTTTTGGCCTCAAGACAGGTCCATGTTACTTCGATTCCATTTCAAATTTTGTGGCAGAAGTATTACTTAATGCTTGCAATGTAAAGGTAGTTAATTACCTCGATGATTATTTTGTGTGTGCTCCTACAGTAGGAGAATGTATAGCTGCCAGAGATACTGTCATTGCTTTACTTAGATATCTAGGATTTTATGTGGCCTGGCATAAAGTAACATCTCCTTCTACATTGTGCAAATATTTAGGCCTCGACATTAATTCTACTGATATGTCCTTGTCTTTGCCTGTTGATAAGGTTAAAAAACTGAATTTATTGACAAAAAATCTCCACGAAAAGGAGTTTATTACCAAGAAAGAACTTGAACGAGCCTGTGGGTATGTGAGCCATTGCTCAACAGTTTATAAAGGTGGTCGTACCTTTTGTAGAAAATTCTTTGACTCCTACAAAGTGATGGTGACTAAACATATCAATCGTTTGAGAATTTCTACTGCATTTAGAAGGGACTTGAGATGGTGGTCTGCCTTTACTGAATTTTTTAATGGCAGACGTCTCATTACTCGAAATATTTTTCATCTCCCTATGGTGTCAGATTCTTCAAGCAAAGGATTTGGTGTGTATCTTGATAGTGATTGGCTGGCAGGATCCTGGATAGACAACAATATTCTCTTCAACGATTCTTCATGTCATCATTTGTGTGGTCCTCCTAAAGATGGGGTCATAGCATCTAACATAAATATACAAGAATTATATCCTGTGTTAGTTGGACTCAAGAGATGGAAACATTTGTTCAAGGATCACACTGTCAAATGTTTTATTGATAACACTCAAGTGATAGGAATGCTCAGAAATGGTGTTAGTAGTAACCCTCAAGCCATGGAATGGTTATATGAAATATTCTGGGTAAATTTCATCTACAACATTGAACTGGAACCGATTTACATTAACACAAAAAATAATTTTGTGGCTGATACTTTGTCTCGCTTGCCTTATTTATATGATTATTCTCCTGAGATTGTGTGCTTGAAGAAGATAGGCTTGTGTTGCATTGACTCTATGTTATTTTATCATGACAGGGCCTGCTCAGTTGAGGAAGAGAGTCAGGACACTAAAAGAACTATCTGTGTGTGATAATACCAGGCTTCAAAGGACCAATCAATGGAAATGTTTCAATACATTTCTCTCTATTTATAAACTCACTTCGAACTACATAAATGTGGACATTATGTGTATGTATGCTGCCTGGTTGTCAAGTAAGATGAAACATTCGTCTGTAATGACTTATCTGGGTGCTGTTATTTTTGGAGCCAGGTTAAGGAATATTTCCTGTGTTTCCATGTCTCACCCAGATGTAAAATGTACTCTTAGAGGCATTTTTAATCTCCCTGGATCTTCTATTATGCCAGCAGACCCTTTACTTCCAACCCATCTACAAGAAATGAGAAAATTTGTGAGATTTTCGTCAGAATCAGAAAGAACTGCTTGGACTATTTTTATAATTCTCTTTCGTACCCTATTGAGGGTTGGACATGCTATCAACTCTACTCATGCTCTGAAAAGGAATGATATTAAATTTACTTCATGGGGCATGGAAATTAAAATTAATTCGTCAAAGAATTCGTCCTCTCCCTTCATCATTCCAGTGGCTAAGGCCAGGAATTTGAACTTGTGTGCTGTGCATCTTCTCAAGAAATTATACATGGAGAGCCCTCATAATGACTTGGATTTCCTCTTTCGGCTATCTGCTGGAGGAACATTGTCATATACATTCCTGAATAATTACCTGAAAGACTTAGTATGCAAAGCTGGTTTTTCTGGACAATTTTCTACTCATTCTCTACGTCGTGGTGGGGCATCCTTCATGGCATCCATGGGTTGTTCCCTATCAGATATACGTCAAAGAGGTCATTGGAAATCTCTTTGTGTGACTAAGTATATATCTCCTTCACAGGATCATCAATTGAAAGTCGACTCAATGCTATGTGATCATCTTTAAATTCTGTGACAGTGTCCTTCGGTTTGGCTGTTTGGATATTTGATTATTAAACAGCTTCTGGCTGTTCAGGCCAAACCTATTCCACTTGTCATCTCTTTATTCCCTAGCAAGCGTCGTCATATATGTGAAGCTGCATCCGCAGTGCTTATATTGACACGCCCCCTTTGCTAAGGGATTCCGTCTGACGTCATAGTCACTCGGCTTGAGCGACCACGCCTCTCTATGTCGTCATCGCTGCGCCAGCCAATCACCGTCTAGTTCAGCGCGACACACCCACCTCAATGATTCTTAACGGGCCACTCTCGCTCCACTCGCCTAGCAGGCAACACCCCGCACGATTTTCGCGGAAAATTTGAACTTTATGCTGTGTTTTTCACAATGTCTGATATTGTCTTTGTACTTACCTTATTCTTCAACTATTACTGCCGTGATATTGTTAATAGGTTATGTATTTGTGGATATCGATTGGGATATTTGATTATTAAACAGCTTCTGGCTGTTCAGGCCAAACCTATTCCACTTGTCATCTCTTTATTCCCTAGCAAGCGTCGTCATATATTATGAAGAATGTCTCGCACTTCTTCAATATAATACATCGGGAATAGTTTTGTTTTCCCTCAGGCCCAAAGTGTACTGAACTAATTTTCTCGACTGACGCAGTCGAACAAGAAAGAGTCCGGCCTTTCAGGGCAATGTATGAATGCATGAAGGATTGAGGAAGTTGACTCTAACTAAAGGGTGGTCTCCACTGGCTGCGGTAAGCTCTGCGGTAAGCCTTGCGATGGTTTGTGCTGGTTCTGTAGGTGGAGAGGAATGACGAGGTCCTTGCCTACATGGTCAGTGTAGGAATGACCTCGCCACTGCTCAACAACACAGCACCATCGCAAGGCTTACTGCGGAGCTTACCGCAGCCAGTGGAGACCACCCTTAACACAGCTGGTGAAAGATCAGCTAAAAGAGCTGGACAAAAGGATATATTACATACATTGTCCTGAAATTTGAGACATCGGTCGTGATAAACTCTCCAAAAATCAGAACATTCCAATAAAGTGATCTTGTAAAATAAACACTTTAAAAAATATAAATTTGGCAACGTGTGACTCATTTCCCTGAAACACATAACATTTATGGTCTATTTCTGAAAATTAAATTATTCTCATGTTTCCTTCCTCTTTCCCCATCCCATGCCTCCTTGTTTCTCTACTGCCATCATATTCGTGCACACATATGGGTCAGGGCGCCAGAAAATGTACAATTCACCTTCACCACTCCTCAAATAACCCAAATTTAAAACAAAAAATAGGGTCAAATATCAAATCAACATAATCGAACAGACTTATTGAATACACGCAATTGTGAATGTCTGAAGATTTATGTGTTTTCAGTTAAAGAGTTAGTTTATTGATTTATTACACCCCTGTGCTGTAGTTGCCTATACCTTTAGCATTGTATGCCACACTTGGTCAAGGTGGTGCATAACATGTGAATTATGCCACCCTTGGTGCATAACATGTAAATTATGCCACCCTTGGCGCATACAACAAGTAGGTCCGGCAGCCAAGCCTGATCACTGGAAGCCAAATTGTGTATTAATGCGCCCCAATTTCTCTTGAAATAATAAATATAAAGCTTCAAAAAATGAAAAGTTTATTATTTTGGTTTATTTATTCATTTTATTTATTTTCGGGGTGTAATAAATATAGAATGTACCACGGGTTCAGTCTGTCCAAGGATTATGCATCTCGGTTGTGGAGGGAGACCTTGGGGCTACGCTGCGCTCCGCCCCTCGGTCTCCCACCGCAACCTTGATGCATAACCCTTGGACAGACTGAACCCTAGGTACATTCCATATATTTATTGTTTAAAGTGATTAAGGTGCGTAAATAAAGTATTCGATTGTATTAATTGTATTTGGCCATAGTCAGTACCAGTAATTATTACACCCCTGTGCTGTAGTTGTCTATACCTTTAGCATTTTATTACACCCATGTGCTGTTGCTTCCTATACCTTCAGCATTGTATGTCACACTTGGTCAAGGTGGTGCATAACATGTGAGTTATGTCACCCTTGGCGCATACAACAAGTAGGTCCGCCAAAAACTTAAATTACTTCTTTTATTTTTAATTATTTATATTTTTTATTTATTAATGGGGTGTAATAAATATGGAACAAAGCTCGGGTGAAGTCTGTACACTTGTTAGTGACCTCGGGAGCGTGGAAGATCTCGGGCTAACGCCCTCTAACTTCCCGCGCTCCCTCAGTCAATAACAAGTGTACAGACTTCCCCCTTGCTACGTTCCATCTATGTATGCCACACTTGGTCAAGGTGGTGCATAACATGTAAATTATGCCACCCTTGGCACATAACATGTAAATTATGCCACCCTTGGCGCATACAACAAGTAGGTCTGGCAGCCAAGCCTGATCACTGGAAGCCAAATTGTGTATTAATGCGCCCTAATTTCTTTTGAAATAATAAATATAAAGCTTCAAAATGAAAAGTTTATTATTTCGGTTTATTTATTCATTTTATTTATTTTCGGGGTGTAATAAATATAGAATGTACCACAGGTTCAGTCTGGTTCAGTCAGGTTCAGACCTTGGGGCTAGGCTGCGCTCCGCCCCTCGGTCTCCCGCCGCAACCGTGATGCATAACCCTTCGACAGACTGAACCCTAGGTACATTCCATATATTTACACAACTCCCTATTATATCCGATATAGTGGTAATTCATGGAATGTCAGTCACCCAGCTCCCCAGCATAAAGACCGACATTTACACAATGCCAAATATACATCCATGCAATGCGTCTATAATGTTCACCATATTATTCAGCCTAATAATGCATTTAACACAATTTACTCAATGTGTAGAGCTGTCGATTGTACTTTTGTTAAGCCTTGGCCCATACATAAGGTCTGCCTATGTTTCTAAGTTGCCCTGCGTTACTCCAAGATGCATTATCGATCATTTATAACTACCACCATCAGTGAGTACCCCGCCATTGATCAAATATGTTCTAATTTATGAGATTGGGTTAATAATAGATTCACTAGCACACATGTATAGCAATGGAGACTTAAACTCTCTTTAGCCTCTTTAGTGAGGACGAACAGAGTACTATGAAATTTTAATAAACTAGCACCAGGAATTGGAATTGTTGTAAGTACAGTGTTCGAGTGCTACCAATGGAGTAGATTAGAAGTAGTGGTCAGGGTCAAATTATACTAGTCAGGTCGTCAGAAAATGAACAATGGGCAGCTTAAGCCTTTTCACATTCTGTGAATTTTTCTAAATTACGCTAAAAAGTGATAAATACATGTACGTATAGGTATCAGACTCTAGTTGTCTTTCGTTTGATTCAGGAAATCTCTTCGGCTTTGTTGAAATGATTGTATTTTAAACCTCATTTTGTCTTAGATTTGGGTTATTTGAGAGGCGAATTGTACATTCTCAGGCGACTTCTCCCGTATATATCCGACAAGTGTAAAGGTCCAACAGACGAAATACAGTAAAATCCCATATGGACGCGGCTCGACTCTCCATAATAATGAGGTTTCCGGATTGGATCGGGCCATTTTAATTAAATATACTGTAAGGGAAGGATATGTTGTAAAAGTGGGACCTTGTCTTTGACTCGACCTCAGCGTTTTAATAGGGGATTTGCATAGCCGCCATTTTGGATCTTGATTCGCATGGAATTATGGGACTAATGGTACAGTGTAAAATCTATGGAAAACATGCTATGTTCAGCATGGAATGTTTAACAATGATCTCATGTAATTAGCCATATTTATTACAGGATTCCATGAAACAAGAGTTCATTTTTCCTATCATGCATTAGGTTTTTTTATATCGTTGATACAGTGCCTGATATTGGTGAAAACATTCTTACAATTCTTGATAAAAATATTGCCAAATACTTGTATGTCAGATTTGACGTGTATCCAGCCCATGATGCACTGTAAAGACATGCGCAGTGAGACATGCAAACCCCCTATTGAGTTGGGAATGTCCGGATGGGTATGGAACGCCATTGGGTCATTTATTCGGTATTTATTGATATATCGGAAAATGAATTGTTGATATCGGAAAACGGTTCAACTCACTTGATATCAGAATTGCACTTTTTCAATATCAAGAATTCCATTTTGGATACAGAAGATCACTCGTTGCCGTTGGTATCCCAAATTGGATTGTTGATTTCAATGATAGGATTTACGGATATAAAGAAATTAATGCTCATTACAAATATTTCAGTATTGCATTCATTAACTGATATGATCAAGGTTACGTTATGTATCAGTAAAGGCATCATTATTATAGCTGTGGGGTATCCAGGGTTAAATACATTACTCCTTTGTATCATGCTTGACACGTTGGTATACATGAAGATATACTGTAAAAATGTATTGCTGTTTAGATCTATCGCCAATTTGCAAGGCCAATAATTAAAATGTGCTTTTCTATAAATACATGTATGCATACAGGTATACATACAAACATACATGCATGTATACATACATGTATTATATGTACACACTATACCTCCCTACACACACACACACACCACTTAGATACTTAGATGAACATACCCATACAGAAATGAAAAGTTAATCCACTTGTAATGCAGATATAATGCAGACATAATGCCCAGGTTTTCCCTGCCCATTCCATGTGTGCATTAAGTGTTCATTGAAAACCCTTCAACAGCATCAACATATGCAAATTTCATAACCTGGCCAGTGTATGTGCATTAAATTGGGTAGGACTTCATGTTCATTATGTGTTCATTTAACATAACCTAATTCCAAAGCTGGGCATTATGTGTGGATTGAACTTCTATAAATAAAATTCTATAACATGCTCATTAGATGTGGATTTACCAGTGCCAGTGGGTCAAACAGGAAGGGGAAGTTGGTTATACATATAGGTCAGACTACCATTTCAAACAGTTGGCAGTTGGCAGTTGAATGAATAACATCATAAGACTTAGAGACTATGAACTGACTCAGTTTGGATTATTACAGTTTTCTGCTGCTCACTCTATTTGGATGACATTTAAAGGTCAAGCCTGAGTGACAATTAAGGCAGAGGATAACAAGGCACAAGTGACAGTTACAGAAGTGATATTGAAGTAGGAAATGGCTCAGGTTGAGAGTGTTGCTACCTTAGTGCTCTTAGTGCTACCTTAGTGTTCTCACTCAGTAAATTGCACAATATATCATAGCAGACAGAACATTCTCAAGGATTGGATTAAGGCTTGGAGTATGTTTATAGCTTACAAATATCATCAGTAAATACTAAGACTGTGGCAGAAGGTAAGAGGTACCTTATTAAGCATGCAAGTAAAATAAGGTTAGACAAAGGAAAGCTTCTCTAAACACATGTGGAACATTGAAGGTTGTGTGACCTGGCCTATGTTTGTGCATAGGGCGCGTAAGTAGTCCACCTGTTATGTAGCAATTTTTTGAGTCACACTACTGTTGCAGTTTCATGACGTCATGTGGACATGTCGCGCAAAAGTCCCATAGCCCCAACGTTAGCGCGATATTAAATCTCTGTTCTTTCAACGATCATATAGATTTAGGACTTCTAACTCATATATATATCCATCTCTAGAGGCACACGATTTCAACTATAGCCTCCATAATCCTTAAACTTTTACAGGGGCGATGTAAAGAGTGATTATTTATCGCCCCAATGCTAACTCTATGGAGATTGTTTACTTCCGGTCCACACATCGGTACAACTACGCGACTAATTTTCGTTAATTCGCGCCCCGCCGCCATGACACTTACACACTCTATTAAGGACCTGGCCCATGTGTGTGCATTAAAGGACCTGTCCCATGTGTGTCCATTAAAGGACCTGTTCCATGTGTGTCCATTAAAGAACCTGTCCCATGTGTATTAAAGAACCTGTCCCATGTGTGCGCACTGGAGGACCTGGCCCATGTGCCCATAAAAGGACCTGTGGATTAGCCTCATTTACATGTGAAATGTTCCCACTAGTCATTGCATGTGCATTAACTGTTCATTGGGTGTCCCCTTAGACCTGGTTACTGGGCCATCTTTTCCGTATGGGTATTTATTTATTATATATGATAAATAGTGAATGGAACTCGGTACTAGTAATTGAATATTTATTGAATATATATTTATGAGGCTGCTCAATCTCATCCAATACATACTCAATTACTAGCACCTCGTTCCATTCTCTCTATTATAGATGTGAATGATATATGGGTCAGATTTTCAGAAAATGTACAATTGTCAGCTTCTTACATTTAGGAAATTCTGCTAAATCAGGCTGAAAAATGATGAATACTGGGTATTTCTGAGTATATTCAGTGTCGCATTGATTTATAATATCTGTTTTGCTATGTTAAACTGTATTTTGAAGCTCATTTCTGTCTTTAATATGGGTTATTTGAGAGGATAAATGAAGGCGAATTGTACATTTTCAGAAAATATGACCCATATATGTAAGGCCAACATTACATACCAAATTGACTTTTATCCACACCTAATAGTGACTAATAACTGAGATTAAATTGAGCCAGGTGTATGGGTCCGGTTGTCAAAATATGTACAATTGTAGTTCATAAACATAATAAAGTAGCAGTTTTAAACAAACCAAAGGTTCAAAGCATTGTTTTCTGTATTGGACCATAGTCTGATTTTGTATATTATGTAAACATAATCATTAATTTCACAATAATTCTGTTATCTTTTGAAAATTTGTTACAATTGTAAAATTGATCAGAAGGTTAGATATCATATGGGTCAGATTTTCCGAAAATGTACAATTCACCTTCCCCGGTCCTCTCAAATAACCCAAATTTCAGACAAAAATAAAGTTTAAAATACAGTTCAACCTAGCCTAACAGATTGCTAGAATCAATGCAATGCCGAATATACTCAAATTTACCTAGTATTGACCAAATTGTATCCTAATTTAGCAGAATTTACTAAATGTGTTCAGCTGCCAATTGTACATTTTCTGAAAATCTGACCCATATCATGACGACTTCACCCACATGACCACCGTCTAGGCCGGTCTGCTAAAGAGAATAAAATAGCCTATTGCCTATTATACTACTGTGTTACTCCCACCCCCGCCCCTTCTTCTATTGTCGCTCACGCATGATTGCACTTAGAGAATATGGGAACAAACTATACAGTGAAACATGTTAATGACGGACACACTCCATACTGAGCTACACAGGTATCAAATGTTCACCATAAAGAGCGTTCACTAAAATTAGACTTTATGATATTATAGGGTTAATTTGTCATGACCGATTTCACATGCATATCTAGGTGAATTGCCAGAAGGTGGACAATCGTCATGTAAGTTCTGCTAATTTAGATTGAAAAATTATAAGTTCTAGGTATATCTGACTATAATATTATTTCGTATTGTGTTGATTAAACAAATATATTCAGTTATATTGAAATATATGTTGAACCTCATTTTGTCTTAAATTTGGATTACAAATTACAGAGACTCCGCAAGGAGATTAATGTCCAGGGTATCCGGATAAAAATGGGTTCGCTTTAATGGAAACATACAATATATGAACAGGCCGGGAAACTAACTCTCCAAAAAGTCTCAATTTGAAGTGTGGATGCTTCAGGATTTCACGTTCTAAGTATGAAAGTGTATCCAATAAAACATTGTTCAAGTGTCGAGGCTAGAGAAATACAAAATAAACTACAGGGGGTAACTCTCCACCAAGGCGAGGTGTTCAGATCGGCGAGGTGCCTACATAAAGAGGGGTTACTGTATGGCCTATAGTATAGGACTACGTCAATCTTGTAAGTCGGGAAATATAACCTGGGTTTGAGCCAAGTCTAAACAGGTAGGCGGTCAATGAATAACAAACCAAAACAATCAAATTTGTCAAGGTTGCAATATGTTATATGGGTCAGATTTTCAGGAAATGTGCAATTAGCAGCTCTATACATATTCAGTAAATTCTGCTAAATTGGGCTGCAGTTTGGTCAATACTATGTAAATTCGAGTATATTTGGCATTGTATTGATTCTAGCAATCTGTTTGGTTAAGTTGAACTGCATTTTGAACTTTATTTTCGTCTGAAATTTGGGTTATTTGAGAAGATTGGCGAAGTTGAATTGTACATTTTCTGAAAATCTGACCCAAATACAAATGGCTGTGTTTCTTTAGAAGGCAGGTACAACAACTCTCACTTCAAAAAAAAATTTCTCCCCAAATGGGTAATACCACAAAGGCGGAATTTATTTGAAATCTATATTTGGCATTGCATTGATTCTAGCAATCAGTTTGGTTAGGTTGAACTGTATTTTGAACTTGATTTTTGTCTGAAATGTGGGTTATTTGAGAAGATTGGTGAGGTTGAATTGTACATTTTCTGAAAATCTGACCCACATATACCTAGGCCCTTGTTTAATAGCTCTTGTTGTAAGTGCTTTTAGATGTCCACAGTACTAACTTGTTGATTTATTTATGATATACGGGTCAGATTTTCAGAAAATGTACAATTCGCCTTCACCAATCCTCTCAAATAACCCACATTTAAGACAGAAATGAGCTTCAAAATGCAGTTTAACATAACAGAACTGATACTTTAAATCAACGCAACAACAAATGTACCCAGATATACCCGGTATTCATCCTTTTTCAGCCTAATTTATCAGAATTTCCTAAATGTGTAGAGCTGCCAATTGTACATTTTCTAAAAATCTGACCCACAGTTACAAGAAATAAAGATTAAAGGTGCATTTCCACTGGCTCGCTTGTATCTGTGCTCATGGCTCGCTCTTGCTGCGCTTGTTTATAGGGAGCTTGTCATTCGCTCTTCCTCCGCTAATATTTTTAGCGCAATAAAGCGCAGAGCGATTCTACTGGTGTGCTTGTTTCCTCTATGAAACCAATAGCAAATGCGTTTGTGCGCTCTCACTGCGCTCTTAGGCTGCGGTTCCACTGGCTCGCTCTTTTGGCCCGCTCATGGACCGCTCTTTTTATTTCCTCAAGCACATAACAAGCGAACTTAGAGCGACACCAGAGCGGTCTAATAGAATCAGTAACTGCGCTTTTTATACGCTCTTATGTGCGCTTCTTTAGAAGAGCGCAGGATGTTGCGCTCATATCTGCCGTGTTTGATTTGAGCGCAGCAACACAAGGCTCTTTCTACCTGTTAAAGAAGCGGACCAAGAGCGCAGTGAGAGCGCACAAACGCATTTACCATTGATTTTATATAGGAAACAAGCGCAACAGTAGAATCTCAGTAGAATCGCTCTGCGCTTGTATTGCGCTAAAAATATTAGCGGATGAGGAGCGACTGACAAGCACCCCATAAACAAGCGCATCAAGAGCGAGCAATGAGCGCAGATACAAGCGAGCCAGTGGGATCCCACCTTATGTCTGCTTTTTTAACAGGTAGAAAGAGCGTTGTCTTGCTGCGCTCAAATCAAACATGTCAGATATTAGCGCAGTGTCAAAAAGAGAGCGCCAACATCAGATTTTAAGAGCGTATAGAAAGCACAGTAACTGATTCTATTGGACCACTCTAGCTGTGCTCTATCTGTGCTTGTTATGTGCTCATGGAAATAAAAAGAGCGGGCCATGAGCAGGCCAAAAGAGCGAGCCAGTGGAACCGCAGCCTTAGGCTGCGTTTCCACTGGCTCGCTCTTTTGGGCCGCTCTTCATACGCTCTTTTATTTTCTGAGAGCGCCTAACAAGCGAAGTCTGAGCGAAGCCAGAGCGGTGCAATAGGATAGGTTATTGTGCTTTCTATGCGCTCTTAAAATTCGGGGTTGGCGCTTCTTTTTGACACTGCTGTTATACTACCAGGTGGACAGACAGACCCTGAGGGCATGTCTACATAGTATGAATATATATTAGGTGTCATGCACATGCGTGGAGGTATGTCCACCAGTGAGACGTGTCACAGCTAGGAAACCAGAGCTGTGACCAGCTTGAATAAAAAAAGACTGGTACATTGACCATCAAGCAGTCATTCAGAAGGCAGTCAGTGGACCAGTCAGTCAAAGGAAAGAAGTGTTGGACTTACTTCATTTAACATTACATTTAAGTATAACAGTAACTAGAATATACTCATTAACATCAGAGTATATCAATGGTGGCGAACCAAGGCTCGATGAAGTATCTTTAAAACATTTATTGGATTTTTGTTGGTGAGATTATACCAAAATGCTAGTTTGGAGTTATACTAGCAAGCAAAGGATTGGCTAGAAATGGGCCCTAGAAATGGGCTCTCCTGCAGATCTCCCCTCTTCTCATGCTCTATACTGGGCTATATGAGCATGGGCAACCTATGAATGCAGGACAAATTATCTGACGTGTTTGATTTAAGCGCAGCAACACAACGCTCTTTCTGCCTGTTAAACAAGCGGACTAAGAGCGCAGTGAGAGCACACAAAGGCATTTACCATTGATTTCATAAGGAAAGAAGCGGAACAATAGAATCGGTCTGCGCTCGTCTTGCGCTAAAAATAAAAGCGGAACTAGAGCGAATGAAAAGCGCACTCTAAACAAGCGCAGCAAGAGCGAGCCATGAGCACATATACAAGCGAGCCAGTGGAATCGGACCTTGAAAAGGGCTATCATTTTGTATGCAATAATATATTCCCGTGTGCATGCTCCGTATTACCCAATATATTCAATGTTTCCGAGATTAATGTGGCACAGATTTAGGAAATTGTCTATGGAGACTGACAGGTTAAATGGAGGTTTGGGAAACCGGGAAGACCTCAGCGTAATTGTACATTGAGAGGGAACATTCCGCTTCAGTATGACATTAACAGAAATGTAACATGTTTTATTGAATAAAAGTTTAATAATGATAATAATAAAATATTGTTTGTTGTACCAAATCTACTCAAATGTCAGTTTATTTGAAAAACCTTGCAACTATTAAACGCATCGGCTTAACGATTTAGGAAAATAAAACCTGCCTGGTGATAAAGCATGATCATGTATAATTTTAAAACATCGTATGTCCTTTTGACTTTAGAATTTTCGTAAACTCTGATAGCAGATAATTTTATTAATACCATCTGACTTTATTTAAAGTCCTGACCCATATATCTTCATAATTTTTTTTTTTTTAATAAATTTTATTGGTCAAAGTTTTACATCATATGCAATAATTCTCATTTGCCAATCTGAAAAATCTAGTTCTTACTACACATAGGCCTACAGAATGTTAACATTAATTCATACTCCTTTTATAATTACCTCCATGTCACTCTTTAAACTATAAGTTCAGCATGTGTTTTGATTCCCTATCCCTGCTCGTTGTATTGAGCCCTATACTATGTTTATTTTGAATAAAGCAACTTGATATTTTCTTTTTTTCTTTTTGTATATTGGAATATTTCTGGAACTAGATGCGTAAAGCATGGCCTGTCATGAATTCGACACAGTCCCGGGTGTCTGGTTTTAATTTTTATCCTCATTTCTTTATTATTGAACGCCTTCTGGTTAACGATTATTATTATTATTGTGTAATTTTTCTAATTTTTTTTCTAACATTTTCTATACCTGTTTAAAGCAGCTTTTCTGTGAATAGTGTACCTGTTGCATAATGTCTAGCTGAATAAAAATCTTAAAACAAAACAAACTCTTTTGTCTCTCCATACAATATGCTACACTCTGTCATCAATGTTCATATTATACTAATTTACATTACATATATTTTCATCATTCGTCCTTTGGTGGGACAGTTCCCAGCCAAGCTTCATTACTATCATCCGAATAATTATCACAACATTTAACTGGATGGTCTACTATGATCATTATAATAAATGTTTACACTTGTACACATCATCCATATTTCTACATTTTTTTGTGGCCTATTAAAAACAATATATAGTGAAGCTCGCAAATAAAACATATCACGATGCACCTTCTGTAATTTTACAAAATTACTTCCTGATCAAGTTCATACGTTATACACATATATACTATAGTACAATCTTTATAGAAGTCTGTCATCAGTTCCTCCAGAGTTCATTACCTTTCAGAAAACTTTTCAAAATATCCCAGGTCTTGTTTTTATTTTCAGGAGTTACTTTATTCCATATTTTTTTACCCTGAACGTGTGGCGAACAATTTAGTTTTTCTGATCTGGCCAGTGGTTGTATTAAATTTATACCTCTAGCTTGGTTTCATTCGTTGCAACAGCATTCTAATACTACACTTAAGAAGGTATTGACTCCAATGAAATATACTACGAGAACGTAGACCGTGGGTCAGATTTTCAGAAAATGTACAATTCACCGTCACCAATCCTCTCAAATAACCCACATTTAAGACAGAAATAAAGTTCAAAATACAGTTCAACCGAACCAAACAGATTGCTAGAATCAATTCAATGCAGAATATACTCGAATTTACATAGTATTGGCCAAATTGCAGCCTAAATTAGCAGAATTTACTAAATGTGTAGAGCTGCCAATTGTACATTTTCTGAAAATCTGACCCAGTCAATAGGTGCATTGATCAATACAACTAAGAGCAACTACACAGCATACATGACAGGTGCACTATATACAAGCATAGCAACTGCAATAATTAATACCAAACATAATACTAAATGTATAAAAGAACATACCTTTACAACTCTACTTCTCGTCTTGTACCTTTTATACATTGTACACAATCCACTGAAAACGGTTTCTTGAGATAAACAGAAGACGAAAACTCGCTACTGATCTTGCATGGTTTATGCTCTAGGGTAGCGTGCTTGCCGACTCGCCTGCTGCTGTTCAAACTAGATTAACTGCAGGACCGTTCATTAGTTATGGCAGGTAGGATTGTGGGGCTGGGAGTTGGGTTCGTTTGGTGATAAATTATATTGTATCATGTCCTAGAAACAGCGTTGGTGGCACAGTAAATGGACTAATGGATGCAATATCTTATTATCCTATTTCTTTGGTAATGAACAGGTGACAAGGAGCAGAAGTTCAAGATTTTAAGTTGGTTTTATTTATTTATTCATTCATTCATTCATTCATCTATTTGTTATTTATTTATTTATTTATTTATTTATTTATTTATTTATTTATTTGTTATCTATTTATCTATTTATTTATTATTTATTTATTTATTTATTCATTCATTCATTCATTCATTCATTCATTCATTCATTCATTCATTTATTTATTTATTTTTTATTTATTTATTTATCTATTTATTCATTAATTTATTTATTATTATTATTTTTTTATTTTTTTTATTCTTAGGATTCAGGTGACAGTAAATTGTCTAATTCTCGGAGACTGGAGACAAATACAAAATCGGGCGTCTATAATAATGACAAGCTGACTATATGTGGACCCATTGTCTTTGAAGGCGGTGCACTACCACCTATAGACATTGTCTTCACTATTTGGTCAGATGTTAAATAAATTAACATTTGGTATGGTCAGATTGTCAGAAAATGTACTACATACTACTAACCCTAGCTCTACACATTTAGTAAATTATGTTAAATTAAACTGAAAAACGATAAATACTAGGTATATCTGAGTATATTTTGTATAATGTTGTTTTGAAATATCGATCTGTTCTGCCATGTTAAACTGTATTTTGAAGCTCATTTCTGTCTTAAATTTGGGTCATTTGAGAGCATTAGTGAAGGTGAATTGTACATTTTCTGATGATCGGACCCAGTAACTCTGTAGTACGGAAGCCCATCGCTGCCATCTCGCCTCTCGCCTCTCGCCTAGCTGATGAGATTGCTAGAATCAATGCAATGCTGAATATACTCGAATTTACCTATAGTATTGACAAAATTGCAGCCTATTTTAGCCGAATTTACTAAATGTGTACAGCTGCCAATTGTACAATTTCTGAAAGTCTGACCCATATATGGTGGGTAGACCTTGGAAGTATTGATTGGGGAGCCAGCAGACCAGTCCTTCTATAATATATATGGGTCAGATCGTCGGAAAATGTACAATTCATCTTCACCAATCCTCTCAAATAACCCACATTTAAGAAAGAAATGAGCTTCAAAGTACAGTTTAATATAACCAAACAGATATTTCAAAACACCATAATATAAAAATGTACTCAGATATACCTGGTATTTATAATTTTTCAACCTAATTTAGGATATATTACTAAATGTGTAGAGCTGCCAATTGTACATTTTCTGACGATCTCACCCATATCCGATCTGGTTATACATAATGAATATCCAGAAGTTAGGATCGTTGTGCAATCGCCTTACTACTGGGAGACCTGCCTAATACTATTGTCTTAAAATAGTTTGTATCACCTAGTTTAAGTCTAGCTCATTAATGCTTATGGGTCACGTTACTAAATAATTCTCTAATGAAAACACAACCAAGTACACACATAGTATTGTGTGTGGGGGTTATTTTTCCTCTTACTGAAGGAGCAGACTGTATCAGCAAGAGTACAGCCTCAAGCAAATGAACCCCATTTATATTGAGCTGGAAAGGGATTGATTGACTTATATATCAGTTCTTTATTTTACTCCACGTTGATGTATGTACCACATGCTATTTGTATGGGCAGGAGTAGTGTGGTAATTTGCACCAGTTCCACGCGTGTGGTATGACTTCCTATCCCCAGTAAACATAGTTATATAAGGTAAGCATAGCAACGTGGGAGTAAATATAGAACCTAAATTCGAATGTGGTGCTCGGGACACTATTACACTGTCTTCGATTTTTGTTTTTTTTTCATAACCCACTCGCCTATCGGCTCGTGGGCCACGAAAAAATAAACATCTCAGACAGTGCAATAGTGTCCCTTGTACCACACTCTCATTAGGTTCTATCTATGTACTAAAATGTACAAAGGGAAATACACATCTGACTATTGGCCAGTTCTTCCAGTTTGTGCCCAAATAAATAACGAGAGAGAGAACCAAGGAAATATTTCCTTTAAATATCGATCCCCTTGCGTAATCAAATTCCCAAAACACATTGGCTAGATCTTTACTTGAAAATGAACCTCGTCAACTCTTTAATTGTTTCTGGTAAGTTTTTATTTGTAAAAACTCCACATATACAGTTTTATTTACATCTTTGAGTATCAAAATAAATAGTTTGATCAATCTGGGATAGATTAATAATCATTGCTATATACCAGCTATAGCATGGACTATGTACAACATAAATCTAAATGATGAATAGAAACAACAATGTAACAGTATATGGGTGAAATTTTCAGAAAATGTACAATTCATGTTCACCAATCTTTTCAAATAGCCCAAATTTAAGTAAAAAGTGACGTTCCAAATGCAGTTTAACACAATGAAAGAGATATTTCTAAACAACACAATGCCAAAGATACTCTAATATACCCATTATTTATAATTTGTCCGTCTAATTGAACAGAAGTTATTTTGTAAATTTGTAGAGCTGCCGATTGTGCATTTTCTGAAATTCCGACCCATATATGGGTGAAATCGCCAGAAAATGTGCAATTTGCCTCAATCCAATCCTCTCAAATAACCCAAATTTAAGACAAAAATCGGATTTAAAATTCAGTTCAACATAAACAGACTGATTGTTTGAATCAAAATAATGCCAAATATATTCAGATATACCTAGTATTGACCATTTTACAGTCTAATTTAGCAGAATTACTAAATGTGTAGATCTCGCGGTTGTACATTCTCTAAAAATCTGACCCACATATGGACAACACATCACATCTAAAACATGGCCTCTAGTCATAATAATTATCATCAATTACTTAAAGACAAAGAACCCTTGTGCACATGAATGTTAAACCACAACAACATGAAACCACAACAGGAGGAAAATCGACGAGGGGGGTTTCTTTGAGTTCTAAAGCACATCTGTAACTCTTTCTTTTCTTTTTATCCACATCATAAATCATAGTCATAGTGGGAGATTCAAAGGTGATTCAAATGTGTTCATCTGTATGTAATCATTCTCCATCTCATTTCATTTAAATGTCTCAAACTACTTTGTGATAATTCATGCAAATTGTTTCTGTTACAGTTCTTGTTAACAATAAGTTTGTATCCCGAACGCGGCACCCTCTGGGAGAACTAGTTTCTAGATTTTGAGCAACCGCATTGTACTTTAATCTTACTTAATTACAGCCCCACACCAGCACACCAATACACCCATATGGCTGTACAACCTATTCAGGTGACTACTCTGCCTATACATGTAGCGGTGTTGGTGATTGATGTTGACTCAACCACCACCCTACCGTCAACACGAATTACACTACAATCCCTGTCCACTTTTCCCTTCCTCTGACATGATAGCACCTCTTTAGAAAAGTCACCATCATATAAATTAATAAAAAAAGAAATTGCAAGAAACCAGTTAATGGTGGACTCAGATGATAACAATCCTGTACAAAAATGTCTCTATATAAATAATGTTAGAATTTAGAAGCACTTTCTATGGACAATAGATGGTCCACATTCATCATACTCGGACTTTGTAATCCACATTTGTTGGAAGGTGGAGAGAGAGGCGAGGATGGATCCACCCATCCACACGCTATATTTCCTCTCTGGGGATGCAATCACTCGGATCTTGTTACCAGGTGGCGCAAGAGCTGTCATCTCCTTTGTTAAGCGGTCTGCCAGACCTGGAAATAAAGTTGGTTTGTTTTAATAGGGGATTTTGCATAGCCGCCATTTTGAATCTTGATTCGCATGGAATTATGGGAGTCATGGTACAGGATAACATCTATAGAAAACATGCCATTTTCAGCATGGGCTATTTATCAATGCTCTAATGTCAATATCCTTGTGTTATACATATTTCCATGACAAAAGTCTCCATCTTTCCCATCATGCATTTGGTTTTCATAGCTCATTTATACAAACTCTGATATTGGTGAAAACATTCTTGCAATTTTCGATAAAAAACTTGCCAAATATTTGTATTTTAGATTTCAACAGAAGTGATCCCATGATGCACTGTAACAGACATGCGCAGTGGCACATGCAAATCCCCTATTCAGTGATAAATTCAGACAAAGGATGGTAAATTTACCATCTAAGCCAATGTAAGTCAAAGATCGATGATCATCAGACTGCTAATTTTTATGTATGAATTAGTCAACAAATTCAAAAATGTGTTAAATAGTTTTTTTGAAATACAAGATATCTGATAATATGGTTATATGTGAATTAATTATGTTGCTTAAATTGTTGTCTTTTTAAATTCGGTGTTGATAGTGCTTATCTCGATGTATTGGCTATATTTTTTAAATTGTTTGTCCCTTGAATAAAGATCCGATGGACAAAAAAGAATGCAGCTATACATAAGGAGACATTGGGCAATTAGAGCCTGAGTTTATTGTCCGAGCTGGCCCTCTATGCCTGACGGGAACCATGAGCCGAGGCCGGAGGCCAAGGCTCATGGTTCCCGTCAGGCATAGAGGGCCAGCGAGGACAATAAACAAAGGCTCTAATGGCTTTAGTACCTGTTGGTTGGGCTGTTATCATCAACTACTTCCATTACTATCACGATCCCCCGATTCAGATTTTCTAATTTTGCCTTGCGTTATGCATAAAACAAGTTGCGTTTCGGTAATTACATTGCGGGAGCTAAGTAGTGCGAGGCCGGAAATTGACACGGCCATATAGAGGGCCAGTCGGAACCTACAACTGGCCCTCTGTGCGTCTATAATGGGCTAGCTCAGACCAACCAACGGGTACTAAAGCATCAAAGAAATAGGACATTGGACATCCCAATAAAAGGGAGAATTTGACACTGGCAATATTCGATTGATTTTGTTACTGTATATTTATTTTCTGATCTCTCACGTTAAATCACACTAATGTTTAGTTTAAGGGCTACCTGGTAGATCTCCAGTGGAGAAGGAGCTACGGCCCTATTCATGATTGACATTATATGTGATGTGTTTCAGGAAAATAAGTCATAAGTCGCAAAATTGATCTTTTTCAAAGTATTTTGTTCACAAGATCACATTATTGGAATGTTCTAATTTTTGGAGAGTTTATCACTAATAGCTATATCAATCGATGTCTGAGATATCAGGACAATCTATGTAATATATCCTTTCATTTTAAAGGTCCTCATATAGAGTATATTTAGTTACTTAACTGTTTATTGACCCCGAGAAATATTGCAAACTTTTTTTTTCAAAAACGAAAATATCAAACTTTAAATCTAGAAATACTTATTAGAGTATGTTTACTATCATTGGAATCGGGTTGATCTCATCTTTTCAAATATAATGGTATCTCAAAATTTATTTTTTGCGACTTATGACTCATTTTTCTGAAACACATTACATATATATGTTTATTGAATAAATGTTGTATAATAATTAAGAAGAATACTAACCAGGATACATGGTAGTTCCTCCAGAGATGACGATGTTAGTGTACATGTCCCTCCTGATGTCCATGTCACATTTTTGTATCGACTGGTACAGTTTTTCATGGAAGCCAGCCAACTCCATACCTAGACACAGACACAATCTTAAAATGACTTCTTTTTAAGGAATGTTTGGGGGATCTGACCCCCATCTGACCCCCATTTCAATTAATTATTTGTGTGATCAATTATCAAACAAAAAACTATTAAAATTAGAAATCCTGATTATTAAGTGACTAAAACAGGTAATGTTTAAAAATAGAAATAAAATATAAAGCAGCCCGTAAGATAGAGCTGTTAAAAACCTAAAGATTACAAATGCTAATGATTAACAGTCTAATTTGAATGATTAAGTTATCATACTATATATTTGCGGAAATAAAAACAAGCCCTAAAATAGCTGATGAAGTATAATTAAATTTAAAATATATGATGATTAAGTGCAATGCTCTGCTGATTTCTCTGCTCATTGAACTTTCTGATTACCCCTTAAAATCAGAACAATTAAATAGAACAACGAATTTTAATTCGCTAAGTCTGGTAAATGTGATCTATTTCAGGGAAATGAGTCACAAGTCGCAAAATATGGATTTTGAGATATCACCATATTTGAAAAGAGGATATTAAGGTGATTCCAATGATAGTAAACACTAGGACACCTAACAAGTATTTCTATATTTTAAGTTTGATATTTTTATTTTTGAAAAAAAGTTTGCAATGTTTGCAATGGGTAATTACCAGTAAACTAACTAAATATACTCCATATGAAGGCCTTCAAAACGCAAGGATATATTTAATACAATTTCCCGAAATTTGTTACATTTGACATTCATATGACTATGGGCGCTAAACCCTCGAAAAGCATAACACTTCTATATTAGATCTTGTGGAAAAAACACTTGAAAAATATCAATTTTGCGACTTATGACTCATTTTCCTGAAACACATCACAAATATACGAACAATTATATGAAAGTGTAACATACCTAAGATTGCAGGTTGGAATAGAACCTCTGCAGCTCTAAATCTCTCATTGCCTATAGTGACGATGTTGCCATCTGGTAGTTCATAACTTTTCTCCAAGGTGGAGCTGGCTGCAGATGCCGCCATTTCCACCTCATAGTCTAGGGCAGTGTAGCATAACTTCTCCTTCATATCCCTCACTATCTCCTTCTCAGCTGCAAGTACATGGACAAATATATCATTGTTTATGTGTATCTCTTTATTCATTATAAATATAAAAGATATCATAAC
This sequence comes from Sthenelais limicola, assembly GCA_942159475.1. Lineage (NCBI taxonomy): Eukaryota > Metazoa > Annelida > Polychaeta > Phyllodocida > Sigalionidae > Sthenelais > Sthenelais limicola. The sequence goes on along the minus strand of OW804097.1, from coordinate 34,406,132 downwards.
AGTTTGATACAATATATGATGCATACATATATAGAGAGGATGGAACGAGCCGGCAATAATCGAAAATTTATTGGACGAGATTCGTCTGCATAAGCACAATGACGTAGGCAGAGTGCTTATGCGGCCGAATCAAGTCCAATAAATCTTTCGATTATTGCCGGCTCGTTCCATTCTATATTTATTATATAGGCATAAAACTTGATGTGTAAAAGCTGTAAAAAGTAGCCGACTTGGTGACAAAGTATAAAAATATTCATATAGTATGGTACTATATGAATATTTTTATAGCACCCCACTTATTGCAGCTCTCATATGGAATGTGCATAATAAATGCATAATTTATATGCTTACATCTTTCAGATAAAATACTTCTATGGTATACATTGATATTTGATATAGTATATATGAAACTAAGTATGGTTAAACAACCGAAATATTTAAAATATACATTATGCTTTTTCAAATAAATGACTTTCAAACCTTAATTGTACATGTACAAGGTAAGATTGTGAAAGCAAATAGTTTGGGATATACATTTAATTATGTATCATATGTGACCACATAACATTTCATCTGTGCAAAATATTATTTACCTGAGTTAACAAAGTTGTAGCCTCGCTCATGTAGAATCCTGGCAAGATATTCTGTGACGTCACGACCTGCCAGGTCCATTCTCTCTACAGCATGGGGAAGGGCATAACCTGGAGAAAGGATGAAGTAGCAGGGATCAATATTTGTTCATGTTTAAGTACATAATTAATACTTGGGTCAGATTTTCAGAAAATGTACAATTGGCAGCTCTACACATTTAGTAAATACTGCTAAATGAGTCATAACTATTTAAAGTAATCTTGTAAAATTAACACTTTGAAAAATATCACTTTTGCGACTTGTGACTCATTTCCTTGAAACACATCCCATGTCCCAAGGATCAGGCAGGATGCCTACTATTTCCCTTATTTCTGACACAAGGAACTTTTTTAGAAACTTTCCAACTGTTATATATTCATAAAAGGGTGTGGAATGAAATGATATGAAATGGTTATAAAAGATAACTAAGATGGTTACACAGTATTTTATCACATAAAGTAGGCTATATGAATACAATGTGATTTATTTTGGAGAGTGTAACCAAGTAGATGTATGGACGTCATCTCCTGTAGGGATGCTTTCTCAATTCACTTAATACTAGTTCTTGTCCCATGGGAAATTTCTAAATGTGTAAGATTTTCAGAAAATGTACAATTCGTCTTCACCAATCCTCTCAAATAACCCACATGTAAGGCAAAAATGAGCTTCAAAATGCAGTTCAACATAACAAAACAGATGATTTAAATCAATGCGACACTGGATATACTCAGATATACCTGGTATTCATCATTTTTCAGCCTACATTAGCAAGATTTTCTATTTGTGTAGTTCTGCCAATTGTACATTTTCTGAAGATCTGGCCCAAATGTTTGTGAGCAAACCAAATGCTTCTATGTGGACTAAGTGCTGAAGGCTAATGATAAAGGGTCCTTATATAATTATGTCTCTCTTATGTGTAGGGTATGGGCCTGCTCACCTTCATAAATGGGGACAACGTGAGAGACTCCATCACCAGAGTCGAGTACAATCCCTGTGGTCCTGCCAGCAGAGTAGAGGGACAGCACAGCCTGGATACTGACATAGAAGGCAGGTGCGTTGAACGTCTCAAAGAAGATCTAGAATCAAATATAATGACAGTATTTTTATATTTAAAGATTTTTATTCAGACAAAAGCATTGTGTAACAGGTACATTATTCTTAGAGTTTGCTGACTCTAATTTAACCAAATTTCTACAAATTAATTAGTGTAATGAATAATGAGTTATGAATAAAAAAAAATGTAAGAGTTATGAAATATCATTATTAGAATAATTCGATATTTATAAGTATTTGCGTTAACAATGGACAGTCAGGCAAATAGAATATTGTGAATTCCCAAGACAAATATAATTGCCAAGAATATATATATATGAATTAGATGTTCATACAAATCCAAAATGATTAGTATTTCATCTCTTCTTAAAATTTGAGGGATCTTTCATGATTTGCCATAGACACGAATTCATACATGTATATTAGCACAAATATTAAATTAAATTAAATTTCGAGAGATGATAATCAGATTATCATTTTTAAAAAATAGTGTACCCACATAAATAGAAGATTAACTTTTTTTAAAAATAAAAAAAAAATTATTGGACAAAGTTTCACACAGTGATAATTCTCATTCGCCAAGTACAAAACAAATCTTACAATTTAATTAAGCCGTTATGTGTTATTCAATTCTTTTACATTAATTATATTCTAACTTACTCTCCACAATTTCATTACTAGTACATAGTTGATATTTCTAACGTTAGCACTTTAAATACATTTACCATATTCAATTACTATTAGGGTCTGCGGATCGTGTACAGCCCTCTTAGTATACATCACTGAATCGTTTCAATACAAAACAATACAGCTACATATATTCTAATACGTTCATACATACATACATAATTTTTGTAATTTCTTTGTGGCCTGGTCTAGACTTGTGCAAGTCTTTGATTCTGTTTTTTTTTGTTTAAAACACAATATTATCAAAAATATATTTTCATGTTAGAGTCACTACGGCCTTGACTGAGGAATCAAACCTATGCCCAGTGGACGCCCAAGCATCAGTATAAGGCCTTTGCTGTGTTTGTCCATTGAGTTAGGCAGAGGGACTTGATGCTAGTCTAGGCCTGGCCTAACAACCTACCTGAGTCATTTTCTCCCTGTTGGCTTTAGGGTTGAGTGGAGCCTCAGTGAGCAGTACTGGGTGTTCCTCGGGAGCGACTCTGAGTTCATTGTAATAATTGTGGTGCCAGATCTGCTCCATCTCATCCCAGTTAGTGACTATCCCATGCTCTACTGGGTAACGCAGGCTGAGCATTCCTCTCTTACTCTGAGCTTCGTCTCCAATATAGCTCTCTTTGTGTCCCATTCCTGCCATTACACTCTGTGGGAAGTAGCAAATCTAGTTTAGTATTGGTGCATTAGGGGGGATATGTTTCAGGAAAATGAGTCATTCCACAAGATTTCTTTATTGAAATGTTCTGATTTTCAAATGGTTTGGCAGTTATAGTCATATATGAATCCGTGTAACAAATTTCCGGACATTGTATTAAATATATCCTTGCGTTTTGAAGGCCTTCGTATAGTGTATATTTAGTTACTTTGCTGGTTTACCCAGCCGGAAAAACTGCAAACTTCTTTTTTTTTCAAAAATAAAAATATCAAACTTAAAATATAGAAATGCATGTCAGGTAGGCTACCCTAGTGTTTACTCAAAATCCATATTTTGCAACTTATGACTCATTTTCCTAAAACGGATCTAGGGGTTACAGGGGTCATATTGTGGGTCATATTTAATTGGGGTGTTGCCATTTGAACACACAATTCGGGCTTTTTGATACATCTCAAAAATACAACATAATTATTTCACTGGATTAACCAAATTGAGTACAGCCTGTGAAATGTTAAATAATGGTGGATGAAAAGGATATTATTCGATTTGTATCTCTTTGCTAATGTGTTCATGCCACAACAGAATAATCTAAAGCTGTTTGAGTAATTGGTTTACATGTTAGAAATTAAAAATACAACATATAATTATATGATATTGTTAACAAAACGTTTTTAAAAGGGGGAGCCATATGTATTGCAGTTCTTCATTGTGTCCTGTGTTTCCATAACTGATAACATTTTACATGTGATACAATCTCTCGATCATGGACAAAATAAATATTTTGAAAAATTAAGACTAAAATACTTACATGATATCTTGGCCTGCCAACAATGGCAGGGAAAACGGCTCTGGGGGCGTCATCTCCAGCGAATCCTGATTTACACATGCCCGAGCCATTGTCAATGACCACAGCAGTGATATCTTCATCAAATGTGGAAGTCATTTTGGTGCTTTATAATCACAACCTGGAAGAAAGGTACAAGGGATTGCGTTTACTTTTGGTCCATGACTCGAAGTACGAAAGGAGGGGAAAATTAGCATGGAAATAAAGTTGGGTCAAAAACCATAATGTATACATGTTGGTCATTAACTCAACTTTTGAATCACACAAAATTGTGAAATATTAATTTCCTGCAAAATGATATTGTTTATTACAAAAGTTTTTACATTTCAGATTCAGATACTTTAGGAAATAGTTTGAATTTGTATTCCATTTGGAATATTTAAACTGAAAAACGCAGTGTCATGTTGTTCTAATGTATTCATAAGAAATTGTAGAAATTGGAAGTTTGTAGTTTGTGTCAATGTTAGGGGCCTATTTATTGTATAATAATCCTATACCAAACAATAAATAGGTAAACTATCGTCTGACTATCACATTGTGTTTTTTACCCATCCGAGAAGAGTTTCCAGAAAGGTCAAGACCGAGTAGCCAATTATAACATAATTATAAGGGTGAAATCGTCGGAAAATGTACAATTGGTAGCTCTAAACATTTAGTAAGTTCTGCTATATTAGGCTGAAAAACTATGAATACTAGGTATATCTGAGTATATCTAGTACTGTGTTGTTTCAAAATATCTGTTCTGCTATGTTATACTGTATTTTGAAGCTCCTTTTTGTCTTAAATGTTGGTAATTGGAGAGAATTGGTGAAAGCGAATTGTACATTTTCTAACGATCTGACTCATAAATATGAAAGTATTCAGACTATACAAAGTTAAAACACCATTCTCAGATCCAATCCAGCACCAAAAGGAATCAGATACCTCAGCAGGCCTTTCCCCCTTCAATATAATGCATGAACTCAGATATTTAATCCTAACATGTGATCCGTTTTAGGAAAATAAGTCATAAGGCGCAAAATATGGATTTTGAGATATCACCATATTTGAAAAGATGAGACCAACCCGATTCCAATGAATGTAAACATTAAGGACATCTTATAAGTACTTTTATCTTTTTAGTTAGAAATTTTTATTTTTGAAAAAAAACGTTTGCAATATTTCTGGGTGGATAATTACCAGTAAAGTAGCTAAATATACTCAATGGGATGATCTAAGAAACGCACTGATAAAATTAATAAACTGTCTTGAAATTTGGTAGATGTATTCATACAACGACAAGGACTAGACACTCCAAAAATGAAAATATTCCAACAAAGAGATCTTGTAAGTAAACGACTTTGAAAAACACCAATTTTGCGACTTGTGACTTATTTTCCTGAAACACATCACACATTTCAAACTATAGAGAAAAGGTATAAAAATCCAAGATAAGGTCGAAAGACTCACCTTAAAACTAGTAAGTAGTCTGTAGCTTTCAGTGGCGGATTCCAACTTAATTGTCTAGAATTAAATGTACGTATAGCTTGGAAGTTACTTGCAAAATGAGAATTCTCTCCTGATTTAGTTGAAGATCTTCAGGCGCCTGAATCCTTAATGAAGAACTTGGAACCATGCCTCAGTATATATATACCATCTGCAGCAGCGACTTACTCATACATTATCATAGATTACTGGGTTTCTCCTATCTGAGGCATTGCCTTATATGGGTAATCGGACCCTGATATAACCAAACTGAGAGGTACTAGATGTGCACCATGAGTAATATATGTTAATTAGGGGTGGGGTGAAAATAGTTCTGAATAACCATAAAAAGTCATTCTCACTCTCCCCCTCCCACCTTTCCTCTTTCCCATAATAACATGTGAGAGAGTTGTACACTCTATACGCGACCTGTAGGCAGTAAATATCAAAGCCCTCTAACGTTAAGGCTATGGCACGTCGTTACCATTTTAGATTTAGATTTTAAAAAATGTATTCAGGTCATTGAACATTTTCATACGTACAGTACAAATATTCTCAGGACAGCCTGAATTGCCAAAAAGTTTTTTACGGAAAAGGAATAAAGTTACAAAGATAGGTAGAATCAATACAATATAAGTTGTTGCGAGCAGACGGTTAAAAGTTACTGCTATATAATTTCTTAAATTACATTAATTAAAAAACATTTTAGAGGCATTTTCTTATAATACGATACATACATACTACAGGTTTTCAATATAGAATAAAATACATGTTCTCATCACAAATCACTGATGATAGTGTGGGCGATGTCGAGCAACTTAAAGGAAATACAAATATTACTACAGACGCCGTGCTCTATCACATAGACCATTATTAAAGGACGGGTATAGAGTGTATGTGTGCGTATGGTGCAATCATGAACCATGTATACTTGCACATAGACCCGCCTCCTCATGAATAATGAATGGAGAGTCCCTGGTTCCACCTCGTATCAACCATATACGGTAGTGATTATATACATACAGCCGTTCATCATCAAACATATCGTACACAGCCAGTCCTGTTCACACATGGGTCAGATTTTCAGAAAATGTACAATTCACCTTCACCAATCCTCTCAAATAACACACATTTAAGACAAAAATGAGCTTCAAAATGCAGTTTAACATAACAGAACTGATACGACGTTAAATCGATGCGATACCAAATACACTCAGATATACCCAGTATTCTTCATTTTTTCGGCCTAATTTAAGAGAATTTCCTAAATGTATAGAGCTGCCAATTGTACATTTTCTGAAAATCTGACACACATGGTCATGTCCTTATCTGGTCAGATACCAACGCACTGTGATAATTTATTGTATGGGTCAGTACACCATGTTATGTTACAATCGCTTTTGCCAAAAACGTCCAACATTAACTTTGCAAAACAACAATTAAACCAAGTCAGAACAGGGTTATAGACCAGTTATTAATTACGCAATATATTGTATGTGGTCCAAGCAATGGGTTATATTATTCAGGTAGACACTATTATACACAAAATGTTTCTTGCAGTACCGAATCATTTATTTGTCTTCAAATAGTTATTGTCAGATATCAGTAGATGATGAGATCATATATATATATATATATATATATATGAGTTTTGAGATATCATTATATTTGAACAGATGAGATCAAGACGATTCCAATGATAGTAAACAGTAAAACATCTGATAAGTATTTCGATGTTTTTAAGTTTGATATCTTTATATTTTTTAAGTTCGCAATATGGACCCCTTATCTAGTTTTGAAAATCCAATTTACATCTACCGTTCTTTTCAATTAATATAACGTTGACCTGATTCACATCATTACATGGGGCAGATCTTTTGTCCAGATACCTCCGAAATAATAACAGAAAACACAGCCCCCTTTGGGAATGGAATGTGTATTTGATGTGTATGTGTAAGTTTGTTTATTTTGATGTATGAGTATTATTAGTCACTGTCTTGAAGGGTCTTGTAGCTATAACCACCTAACGGCAGAAACTAAAAAAAATAATAACCTCCATTTCCTCCTCCAATAGTGCACTCATCGTAATTTTATCATTATTAAACAATTGTTAAAGAATTGAACAAGATTGATTGATCCATTTCATCTCTACAAGTGAAACGGTCCATTCCATGCGTTGGATCCAGACCAGGTAATGTCTATAAATAGCACAGAGTCATAGGAGCGGAGTACCTTAGGGTCTGACCTGGTGTATTCGCATTCCACATTATGCAACATTATATTGAATCATGGCTCATACAAATAAAAGCACAATAGGGTCAGATTCTCAGAAAATGTACACTTCGCCTTCACCAATCCTCCCAAATAACACACATTTCAGACGAAAATAAAGTTCGAAATACAGTTCAACCTAAACAAACAGATTGGTAGAATCAATCTAATGCCAAATATACTCGTATTAACCTATTATTGACCAAATTGCAGCCAAATTTAGCAGTATGTACTAAATGTGTACAGGTGCCAATTGTACATTTTCTGAAAATCTGACCCAATAGGCTCAGGTCATCGGAATATGTACAATCGACAGCTCTACGCATTTAGTAAATTGTGTTAAATTAGGCTGAGAAACTATAGACTCTCGGTATATCTGGGTATATTTTTATATTGTTTTGATTCTAAAGATATGGTCGATATGCCGATCTGTATTCTGAAACCATTTTTGTCTTTTATTCGGGTTATTTGGGAAGATTGGTGAAAACAATACTAAAGCCCTGCCCACACACAGCCGATTTGCCTCCCGATTGCCCCCCGATTTGGGTCTCCTGGTGAATCCTATAATCTGATTTCAAATCCTGGTTTATGTCTTTGAAATAACATAACCCTTATACTGTTAATGAAAATTTTAGGGCTCTTTTATTATGTCGAATTATATTTATCTCGTATTTTAAATGTGGCACCGTCTGAAACACATCCATGGTGGATATGGCGTTTTTTTCAGTATTGATGTAACTGTAAACCTGTTTGCCCTAAATGAATTTTAAAAAATCAAAAAAACAGACTTAAACCCTGCCCACACACTATCATTACCCATCACATTTATCTACATGTTAAGCATGAACCTGTTCTAAGATGTGTTCTGCGAATACTGCGAATGATACTCATCGATAATATAAATAATATCAAACTTAAATACCCACCCCTCCCCACCCCCTCCTCTCTCTCACACACACATCTATTTTTAGCTATGATGTCTGTCTTGCAGTTTTGTTTTGTACACAACAACAACTGTCAGACAACTCAAGTAATAAAGAATTGGTTCGCTGACTGACTTAATGTCACAGACTCATCTGGGGATTTCCCACTTATACATAGCGTAGACATAATGAATAGTTTCCTACCTTTTGTATACAGGCAAATTTTGTGTATTTCTTCTTTGTTTGTTATGTCTCTACCTGTATACTTTGGTTCCTGTATCGATTGACAAATACTCTCAATAAAAAAAATAAAAATACATAGAGTAGATATAATGGGGCGCTATAGGTCCACTATAAAGGGGCTAGTCCACTAAGCCGATTCTGATCCAATTCTCACAGAATTTAGCGCAAAAGAGTCCTCTGCGGCGCAAAATCGCATGAGAATCGGCTTAGTGGACCAGGCCCTTAAGGCTTGCAATGGACAGGCATTAAAGCTACATTCTCAGTTAATATGGACCCAAAACTAAACACTATCTACTTTCATTTTATTCTCTTCCTACACATGCAAGTAATTTGACCAAAATTTGCTCGATTGCATAAGAAATCTTTGATTAAATATTCCTTGCTAAGCTATTTATTATTATATTTATTCAATGTGTATTCTTCTAACAAATTGCAGGTATTGGACTATCCTCAACTGCAACTGCATAAAATTAAAACATAAGGTTACAGTTTTTCATGACAATATTTCACAACAATACTTCTCAACATTCTCATATCTCAATGTTACCCTAGTTACATGGTTTTATTCACTTACAGTGCATTTTGATTTTGATTTGGTTATAATTCCTCTTGGTTATAATGTCTCCTTATTTTCCGCATTACGAACAATTAGCTAATTCGGCACATTTGAATTTCTCCTTGTAGATATATATTTTGTACCTAGTATTTATCATTTTCAGCTCAATTTCCTAAAATGTGTAAAGCTGCTGATAGTACATGTTCTGACAACTTGACATTTAAATTTTATATAAAGGGTCAGATTTTCAGAAAACGTACAATTCAACTTCACCAATCCTCTCAAATAACCCAAATTTCAGACGAAAATAAAGTTCAAAATACAGTTCACCCTAACCAAACAGATTGCTAGAATCAATGCAATGCCGAATATACTCAAATTTACCTAGTATTGGCCAAATTGCAGCCTAAATTTTCAGAATTTTCTAAATGTGTACAGCTGCCAATTGTACATTTTCTGAAAATCTGACCCATAAAGCAGGTCTCGACCCGACCTCATGCTTATTGCGGCCAATATGTGGTTTGGTAGTTATTGTCATAAACTAATTATTATAAAGAACCTATGTTGCATATCGTCGGATAATATGGCAAACATAATACAAAAAAATGGTGGTAAATTTATCCGTTGTACATAGATTGTATATTATATTGGGTTATTGAGCTCGAAGAGAATATCTGATGTGTTCATTTTCCTTAAAAACCTGGATGATTAATGTTAAAAACTTACTTATTTACTAAGATTACGATGCGAAATGTATAGTTTCTGTACAACAATATTGATACTTTTTGAATATTTATTTGTATCGCATGAGAATATCGGTACTTGTCCACGAAATTGTATGCAATAAAATGTTTTAAAAAAAATATCACACCAAGACCGAAACTGCAACAATCACATCATTGCTTGAAGGGCCATTGTCTGAATGATGGCAATGACAAAATAGACGGTCTGTATGTTAAAAAAACCTAAGTTAAAAAACAAAAACAACCTTCGTTATACATTATATGTCTATACTATGAGGTATCTCCTATTTCAATATCAGGTCTTAGATTTTACCCCCACAGACAGATTCACCACAGCTTGTTGCTTGGAATAGTAGTTTCTAAAGTTTGTCCCTTGGATTTAACCTAGGGAAGATTTGAATTCAACAAGGGAATAGTTCCTCAAACTAGGGAAGATTGTTATTTTAACCACGGAGAAATGAATATAATGATGAAACAATGAAGGATATGTGGCATCTGTACTGTAGTGATGCTAACTATTGGTAGACGACTGCATAAATGGTTGTATGACAACCGTTAGCACATCTATCTCTATGTCCATATAAAAGGTAAGTTCATGTTTAAAAGGGCATACGCAAACTATATAACTAGCCAGGAATATTTTAAGTAAAGAGTTTGTATACAAAGGGCCCCAGGTGTGTAATGCTATTTATTGATCTTATTGGTTGTATATCATGGGTCAACAAGCATGGGTTAAGGGTTAGACCCTGCCCACACACAGCCGATTTGCCTCCCGATTGCCCCCCGATTTGGGTCTCCCGATAAATCCTATGATCTCATTTCAAATCCTGGTTTATGTTTTCGAAATAACATAAACCAGGATTGGAAATAAAATTCTTGGATTCATCGGGAGACCCAAATCGGGGGAAATCGGGGATAATCCCAGTTCTTCCAGACGTTCCCAAATCATTTGCAAAATAATCGTTATTGATTATTTGGTAATTGCCCAAATACATTGTACGATGTGAATACCAAAAGAAAGTCGCATAGTCTAATCAGTCTGATATTCTTTTCATTTCAGAAGTGCACTCTGACAACTCCAGCCTGGAAACCTTATCCAATTCTAGCAAACACTAAGTCTTGGTCAACCTAAAATCCTAAAATCTGAAATTGAAATACGAGAAATTGAAAATGTTAAACTATTTCTGTCAACTTTATCTATATGTGACACTTGTTGAATGCTTTGAGCAAATTCACTTCAGCAAAAACGTCTATTCAGAAAACAAAACAACATTCAGGAACAAAATCAGCTCCAATCCCTCTAAGGACATAGAGATGACACTTTACGTAAGGTTTCCAAAAGATAAATGCTGTCCCTTGCATGCCCTAGATGTCAAGTGGCCAGGTGAAGAACCATATCCACTTGGCCTTGTTAATTCCTGTTGTGACTATCCAGAAAGTTATGTGGTCAACTTAATTACATTAAATCAATTCTATACCTACATGAAACCTGATACACCTGATGTGGATTGTCAATATGAAGGAGATGAGATGGTATGCATGAGTCACAGACATATTCGCCTTGGAAAAGATGTAATTTGGTTTGGAACTTTAACCTATTTCTGTTTCCAAGAACAGTCACTCAACATCACAATTTCAGCTGATTTTAAGCAAAACCAACCAATAAAATGCAGTGCCCTATCACAGCAACACAGATGTTTTGACAAATTTAATTACAGTTCAGTCTCATTCCCTAATACCCTGGGATTTCAGTCGTTGGAGGATTTAAATGGGCAGGGGATGGGGGTTTTTTTCTCAGTATTTGAGGGGTGTTACCAGCATTCTGAATTCGCAATATGTCATGGTGCACTTCTAAAGTGCGATGGAGAAAATTCTATAATTATGCCTTGTGCTAAGTTTTGTGTTGAGGCTTTAACTGCCTGCAGTGACATTCTAGCGACCTGGGGTAAAAACCCCATTGACCAGTGTGCCTGGTTTCCTGATGAGGATTGTCTCTATTTACCAATAACCTGCTCAAATCTCAGTGCTCCAATGCATGGTTTGGTCAAAATAACAGGCACAGGTCTTCATGATGATGCACAGTTTCAATGTAACAATGGTTTCAAGCTGCAAGGAAGCCAGAGAAGACATTGCACATACTCAGGGAGGTGGAATGGGACAGAATTCACCTGTGTAAAAGAGCCAAGCACAGAGGAAACATTTGGAATAGTCAACAGAAATGTAGCTATCATTGCAGGGGTGACAACAGGATCTGTGTTAGTTGTGATTATTTGTATCCTAATCCTCAGACGTTGGATTATGCTTATGTCTGTGCATAGTTACACTGGTAACAAATTTCTCAGAGCTCCACCAGAAGGACAGAATAAAATCTTTGTAGCTTACAGCAGCCTGGATGGTGACTTGTTCTGTGATCAATTTCTAGAAGACATGAGGAATAACTTGTCATCAGCTTGGGAAATTACCACATTTAATGATAATGAATATTTCTTTCCTGGAGAAGGAATCATAGAGGCTATAGACAGAGCAGTTAGGCAGAGTCAAGTGGTCATTATCTACCTTACAAACAACTTTATTGACAGCACCTTTTGCCGACATGAATTCTCATGAGTCTCTGACCAAAAAGGCAGAAGATAGAGATTTTCGCTTGTTGGCTGATGACTTTGGGTCCATTAATATACATCTGCTACCAGATCATCTGAAAGTGTTTGTGACAAGGCATGTTTATTTGAGTACCACTGAGAAGTTATTTTGGTTCAAACTCAGAAGAGCACTAACAGAATAATCAGTTGACAAGTGACCAATAGGAAAACCTTTTCGATTTTGGGAGCAGTTAGTCAATAGCTAACTCCCAATACACACTTCCACTTGACGGATTGTGGCCTGTGCGAAAACCATTTTCGCGAAAAATAAACACAAGCTCATGAATGCTACCCATGCCTCTATAACAGAGAACCTATATATCTCCAAACCCCATCCAACAGACTTTTCTCCCTTAATTTGATCTTAGACTCTCTAATTCTTTCACCAATCAAAAGGGAATTGCATCAATAACTACATGTGTGATTTTAAAAGAAAACCGAGCCCCAGATATGAAGATATTATTGAAGTTAAAAAATAAAATGACTCGAAAATCAGACAAATGTCAAAAGGCTGCCTGCTCTGGGATTCGAATTCACAATGTTCAGTTTCACAGTCTTAGATGCTAACCACTTGGCCATAGGGGACTATAGAGATCATGCATATAAACACTGGGCATAGCCATTGATGCATCACATTTTAGGTTTACTTTAATCCCCCCATTCTCCTCATGGTGATTGAGGAGAATGGGGAAATTAATTATGAAGGTCCCTGTGTTCGCCGCAAGCAATTTAATGATTCAAATTAATCATAAAAATATATCTTGCATCTGCAATCTATTTCTATAATATGCAATTGCTGGACTCCTAGGTCCGCATGCTTCCTGGACATCAGAACTTGCAGAACACACTCACTGTAAGTGTATAGACCTCACAATATAACCAATACAATTCTGGTTTTAATTCAGCAAAATTAAGTAATTCCATGAGTTTTCCAAGAGATTGTCACTAACATTTTTATGCTCAGTGATTTCATTTGTATATGGATCTTCAAGTGAATGAAATGAAAGAGTAAGTTCCACAAAATTATAAATGAAGGGTCCAATTTAGTAAGAGAGTTTCACAAATTGTCCGAGCAGGCCTTTTGGCGTTGGCACTAGACTTATTGGCGTTGACCCAAGGTTAGTGCCATTGGAGGCACTTATCCAGTTGTTATATAGTCTCACTATGGACCCATTGTATAAGAAACTCATTGTATCTCAGTAGTAACTCTTTCACAAGCCCTCGCATCTATGTGAGAAATGACATAATTACAAAGTGAAGGAGACATATGATGCAGTGCTTTGTCGCACGAGATTTGTAATTTCATCACACTTTTTCACAAATATCTCGCCTTCTGTCATTAATGCATACACTGTTATGTTACCTTATATATATTAGTATATATTTATTATATGGGCATTTCATATGAGAGGTGCTATAAGTGGGGTGCTATAAAAATATTTTTATAGCAAGCGCACTATATGAACTACTTTGTCACCAAGTCGGCTACTTTTTTCAGATTTTACACATCAAGTTTTATGCCCATATAATGAATATAGAATGGAACTCGCCTGCAATAATCGAAAATTTATTGGACTTGATTTGTCTGCATAAACACTCTGCCTATGGCATCATGCTTATTCATACAAATCTCGTCCAATAAATTTTCGATTATTGCCGGCTCGTTCCATTCTCTCTCTCCATATATATGTCATTGCATTTTTGTCAGAAGTGTTATAAACTACTGACACGAAACGACTTGTGTCTGATTTCTTTTCTTGCCTCTGTCAAAGTATATCGAGAGTGCAGGTGGAAATTATTATATACATCCTTACTAATTTAACCTTACTTTCACTCTTCATATGCTGTAGAATTCAATAATTATATTCTTCCGAGATGTACATTAGATTATACCGATATTACAATTATCTACAATCTCATCTTGATAATTACTCTTACCTCGATATTTCCGATTTTATTATATATATATATATATGCACATTCCATATGAGAGGTGCAATAAGTGGGGTGCTATAAAAATATTCATATAGTATGTGTACTATATGAACTACTTCGTCACCAAGTTGGCTACTTTTTTCAGATTTACACATGACACATTTGTGATTACACATAAAGTTTTATGCTCATATAATGAATAAAGAATGGAACTCGCCTGCAATAATAAAAAATTTATTAGACTTGATTTGTCCGCATAAGCACTCTGCCTACGGCATCATGCTCATGCAGACAAATCTAGTCTAATAATTTTTTTGTTATTGCCGGCCCGTTCCATTCTCTCTATATATAGAATACAGTAACTATTTTGGAATTTTTATAGCATTTCTATGCACTGCCATGAATGAAAGGTGCATCAATACTTACTTTTGTATAATTGAACATAAATAATTGAACATAATTGTACACATGCATAATTGTACATAATGCAAAAATATTAACAGACATGAAAGGAAGCAATCACAAATACAGGCCTACCAGAAAGAGGATTTTTTAGGAATGATTTTTGTACACTTATGATTCACATAGTACAAGAGTTGCTTATTAATGTTTTTATGTAATTGTTTGCAGTAAAATGAACGCCCTCAAGAAACCCTCAATGCCCATCCTCGTCCCAGACTCTCCACAACCCACCAAACCACAACCCCCCACGTCGTCTGGCAAACCTATACCAAACTTAACATGACGGATTTATTAGAGCTAGATTTAATTTTGTCTGACAAATCCAGCTGAGACGAAGAAAGTACGAAGCCCACCACCGCCACAACCAATAACAACATTATTGTAGAGAAACCTATCATAACCAATGTCAGAACCAATCTCACCAGCAATGGTACAGACAGCAGCTCTCCTGAGAGCTGCTCCTCTGCATCCACAAAGTCCAGTACTTCCACCCGAAAACAGCCCTCGCCACCTCAGGAGGTAACATACCCCAAGAGGCCCCCAAACCCAGGGTCCTCCCAAATCAACACCCCAATCATAACCCCCAACCAAGAAGAGATGTGGAGAGGTACATCCCGAGAGATGTACCCCACCCACGCCCTCACCCAAGATAGAAGCCAACTCCAAGACACTAGCCTACGATCTACCCAGACGGGCACACATCCGTACAAGTGAAGTACTATTTGACCTTTACATAATGACCAAGAAGGTGGATCAAGCGGTAGCAGCAGCCATGCACACTGCCATGGAAAGGCGTGGATTCCTTGAAAGGAATTCTCGATAGACTGAACATTTCATACAAAGTATGACTAAGACATTTTTTAGGAATCACCTACGGAAATTTGATCGAATTTAATCATTCTCTGATTTTTTACGAAACTAAAAGAACAAGACAATGAAACCAGGATGCTAACTCTACTTAATTAATACCAAACTAAAATAAAACCATAGCTCTACATGTTTTACCATTTTGCTCATTTTTTTTATATAAGCTATCATTTCACATATCATTACCATCCTCTGAAGAAGCCCAAGAAAGGTGAAACGCGTCAGGAACGCCAATAAACCTGCAAAATGCCAACTTGATTCGTTCCCATGATTGTTTTAGATGAGTTGCCTTCCCTCAATTTTTTAATTTTTATGTATACTTGTTCATTATAGTTATAGTGTGAGACATCCCCAACCCCTTCAGTCTATATATATTTGTCTTATTTCTATACGGAATAATATTCTAATGCATAGATTGATTGCAACAGCCTGATTCAGAAGTTAGGTATGCGCTACCTTTATAGCATACTAATGCATGGGTACACAGAATTTGAACCATCATTCTAATAGGGGAATTGCATAGCAGCCATCTTGAATCTTGATTCACATGGAATTATGGGACTAATGATAATGTATAAAATCTATAGAAAACATTCCATGTTCTGCATGGAATATTTATCAGTGCTCTAATGGCAATATCTATGTGTTATACATGTTTCCATAACACAATCCTCCATCTTTCCCATCATGCATTTGGTGTGTATAGGTCATTTAACCATTCTGGCAATTTTCGATAAAATTATTGCCCAATATTTGTATGTCAGATTTGAACGTAATCCATCCCATGATGCAAGTGGCACATGCAAATCCCCTATTATTCACCTTTTCTCAAGTTTCGTCAGCGATTACTGAGAATGATACCTAGTCTAAACTCAATAGAGGACTTGTATATTGCAGGTCTCACTGTGCATGTCCCTTACGTTGCATTTTGGGATGGATTCTGTTGAAATCGGTCACATAAATATTTGGCAACATTTTTATGGAAAATTGCAAGAATGTTTTCACCAATATCTGAGATTGTATAAATGATTTATGAAAACCAAATGCATGATGGGAAAGATGTGGACTTGTGGTATGAAAACCTGTATAACACATGCAGTTGTATGGATACTTACATGAGATCACTGTTAAATATTCCATGCGGAACATAACATGTTTTCCATTGATTTTTCACTGTACCATTAGTCCCATAATTCCATGCGAATCAAGATTCAAAATGGCGGCTATGCAATTCCCCTATTGGAGACACCTCCCATTCGATTGTATTTGTATTTAAAGATTTTTATTCAGTCAAAAGCATTGTGTAACAAGTACAGTATTCTCAGAATTTGCTGTCTCTAAAATTACAATATATCTACGAACGTCTAGTGAAGATGTTATCTCACATAAATATTTGTTGTATAAAAATTGAAAATTAGAGCAAAATAAGCAAATAAAATACATAGATGTATAAAAACAAACACCAGCGCGTTGTTCAACATCATGACATTCCTAACAATATTTTCTAATTTTTCCAGTAATTCTGATATTCCAATAAATGTAGTCGCACGAGCAGATCTCCATCTCAAGACATATTATTCAACTATTTTCATTCTCATCAAAAGGCCATTGGATCTGGAATAGCCCAGATACCATCAGTGGCTCTAAACAATTCAGAACATAGCTTCTTAACACTACTAGAAAAAGCATTTTTGTCCTCCAACCAATGTTGTGTGTAGCATATATATTGGCCTCGCCTTTTTTAAACAAAATAAAACTAAAATCCCCGTACCTACAGATCCTGTATTTCACGATCAGTCCTTCATGACTTACATAACAACAACAACTTAGACAAACTTGTAATGAAGAAATGGGTCAGATTTTCAGAAAAGGTACAATTAGAAGCTGTACACATTGAGTAAATTCAGCTAAATTAGGCTGCAATTTGGTCAATACTAGGTAAATTTTAGTATATTTGACATTGCATTGATTCAAACAATCTGTTTGGTTAGGTTGAACAGTATTTTGAACTTTATTTTCGTCTGAAATTTGGTGTTATTTGAGAAGATTGGCGAAGTTGAATTGTACATTTTCTGAAAATCTGACCCAGATGGTTACCTGACTCGTCTGGGAATTTCCCACACAAACGCGTCAGCAGCAAAAATATTGTCAGTGGATAAAAGTAGGCTTAACGGACAGTGGGGTGCATACGTGATATTTTCTAACAAACATCCTCTGCCATAAATAATGATAATATAAACTCATTATACCTTTTGTAATAACTTGAAAGATTGGAGTGCATGATAATTATTACAACTGCTATATTGCACATTAATTTTGTAATAATCATGATTTATTTTGTCTGTATGACTCATTTTAAAAACAACTATAAAATGACTAAAGTAATTATTACTAATGAATATGGATCAACCTCAATGTTAGTCATCATACAGTAATTAGATGGGTCTGGGAAAAGTACACTTTGCAGCTCTACACATTTAGTAAATGTTGTCATAACTGAACATAAGTTCTGAAAAGTTACAAACATTGATTGATTTCCAAATAATGATAATGATATCTGCAATAGAGTGTTGCTTTGAGCATATATCTATTTAGTGATATCGCTAACACAATTTCAGCTATCATTAAATGATTTGTTGATATCGGTAAAATATAGTTAATATCCGTAAAATCTTGATGCTACACACTATTACAACATTTCATACTCCTCAGGACTTTCCCAGAAAGTTAGTAATAATTAGTATATGGGTCAGATTTTCAGAAAATGTACAATTAGCAGTGGTACACATTGAGTAACTTCTGCTAAATTAGACTGCAATTTGGTCAATACTAGGTAAATTTGAGTATATTTGGCATTGCATTGATTCTAGCAATCTGTTTGGTTAGTTTGACTGTATTTTGCACTTTATTTTTGACTGAAATTTGGGTTATTAGAGAGGACTGGTGATGATGAATTGTACATTTTCTGAAAATCTGACCCATATCTGGATGCACATGACTGGTGCTCCAGAATCTCCCCCTTTCACAGCTTACCCCCGCCAAGCTTTCAAACACACACCTGGATCTACTATAGGTTAGTGGTTACCTTAGAGAGACAGACTTGGGTGTTTTCTTGTCACACTATACCTTGGAAGTGGGGATAACCATAGTTGAATTAACCAAGGCTAAACATCATCCTTACCACCCCGGTGTATAATACATTCAATATCCAAATACGTAGAGAAACAGACATCATCGCGTCCATTTTGAAGGTAGAGTATGTACATTCATGCCCTGGGACATACATGTATGCGCACTTGTATAGCAAGGACGTAGTTGGGGGATAAATAGAGGATAACTAACGAGTTGGTTCACCGTTGAAAGATTGTGAATAAGTTGCTAGAGTTATCAATTCCCCCATACCTATCTGCCACTGCATAGAACCCTAGATAAACCTATACTAAATAAAATATTACAAATATCAATGAAGCTCTTTTTTATTTCCCTTTGGCATATACATTATCATGCCAGTATATTGAAAACATGGGAATATTGACTCTTTTCACATACATGTATACACTTTAATTTTCTATAAATTATTATTATTTTTTTTATTTATCATGTATTGTATTAATTTATTGCAATACCTAATATACTTATTGAAGGTCAGATAGCACGAGTGCCCCCTTCAAACTACAACAACCAATCAGTAAAATGTGGATCAATTACCAATAGTGTAAGACCATTATACCAATAAAGCCTTCAGTCCACATTTCGGGATCTCTCTAGTTGAACTCATTCTTTTCCTCTATAATAGCTTCCATAATATTCAATAAATATCTCAAAGACTCATATAATAGTTTACAATAGAATAAATAGGAGTTACATATCACAGACAAAAATCAGTTTCCATTATATAAACACACAACTAAATGTAGGCCTGATAAAAAGTTTTTATAGATGGTTGATTCTCACGAAACGTTGAAAGGGTTTTATGGTGGTTTTTGCAATAGTTTATCATTAGACGACGGAGGACACAACTCGTGTGAAAGCTTGGGTACATTTTATTCTCCTTAAAAGCTTTGTATGTGTAAAGAACGTAGTCTCTTTTGAGAACAACACAGAAACATCAATTGAACTTATGTCAGTAAAATGAGAAGCCCTCTGTGTAAAACTGAAAGTTTTAAAACCGTCTGTAAGAAGGTGTGGGCGGGTGGGCCAGCTTGCCCCGAACTAGAAGAGTGTGGAAAGTTGCTTTCGAGCGTAGCTTATATATGGTGCTGTTACGTAAGGTACTTGAGAGGTCCGACCCGCGTCTAATGATTAGTCATGTTCCATGACCCGACCATTAGACGACGGAGGACACAACTCGTGTGAAAGCTTGGGTACATTTTATTCTCCTTAAAAGCTTTGTATGTGTAAAGAACGTAGTCTCTTTTGAGAACAACACAGAAACATCAATTGAACTTATGTCAGTAAAATGAGAATAGCCAGGCAAAAGAATTTATATCTTCTTTAAAGCTTTAAAGATAGGGCAAGAAGCAGGGTCGTCTACATATTTATGAAACGCTGTGGATCTCCACATCCCGTACTCCTTGATTCTCTCTTGTGCCAGCGGATCCATCTGTGAGACGAAGGTTACTGCACCTCGTCTAATACCATGGATGGTGTACCCTTTTCCTTTAAGCCCGATTTCGTCTATCCCTTCCTTCCAGATCTTCCTAATGGTAGCCATGGCCATAGGTGAGCGGTCGCTATACATCAGGAGGGGCTCGCGTGGATTCTTCGTGGGGATCTCCCCACACATCTCCGAGAATGCGGAGATTGGGCAAATGACAGAGGCCTCCACCCTAGGGATGTGTAGTGTCGCCTTATGGGTGGAGCTCTGATGTGTCTTCGACCATTTGTGATTGATAGTCAAGACGTTAGGTGATAAGGTGATGTCACCCCTCGTAAGCTGTCTCGTCCGGTCAAAGCTGTTCGACCTGGATGCAGCAAAATTGCTTTGTCTTAAAAAAGAGCAGAACATGAGTGAAATGGCACATTTGAAGGTTTTATAGTCTCTATGTTTTCTTGAGGCATATAGTACTTCTTTGATTATGCGGGGAGAAGCCGGCATGGCTGGAGACGGCTGATGTCTAATAGTAATGTCAATCGCTTTTAGTGCATTCTTTACATGCTGATGAGAAAAAATTTCTTGGGATAGGCCCATTTGTCTATAGACTATAGAGAGGCTAGAAATATAGTTTCTTATTGTGGCAGGAGAGGAGACTCTTTTCGCTAAGAACTCAATGTAGGCGTATATAATTTGTTCGTCAAGCTGTTTAAAATTATATCCTCTGGGGGACATGAAATTTATGAGACCCTTGATCGCTGCCTTGTGATTTGCCCTGGTACCTGGTCTTACCGCAAGGTTTTGCCTTGCCTCTGCCTTTCTCATCCATTTGTCGAGCTTGCCTATAAAGAGATCACATATAGTCAGTAAAGTCATGATATCTAGGATATATTTCAAGCGTTTCAAATTTGTTTTGTTCGATAATTTCTTGAGCGGCCTTCATGTCTTTTGGTGATAGAAATGCCCTGCTGAGTTTATCAGGAATGTTCATTTGACTGCCTGGGACATGTTGGTAGACAATTGCAACCTCATTCTTCGCCTCATGATACCATAGGGCCCTAGCCACTGCATTAAGGACGAGGTCCTTTCCGCGGTGGTTACTTAGAGCACAGATAGTTGCCATGTTGTCACATTGTACATTGATCACTGAACCCGAGGGTGCATGTGCCCCCAAGGCCCTAATCGCTATCAAACAGTTGATGCATTCAAGTTGGGATATATTGAATGCTGTTGACATTTTGGTGGGATATTTATACATGTATGCCCTTGTTCCATCGGTAGCGCCTCCCCCTAGTAGACAGGAGTCAGCTGCGATGTTGATTGATACCTCGAGAGAGTTTATTAGCGCTCGGCCATTGAATTGCTTGAGGAAGGATTGAAACCACCTAAGGTCGGCTCGGATCGTGGCGTCAATTAAGATCGACTTGGTACGGGCTTCCCTAAGTGAGTTGAGTAGCCTATTCATAGACAATCTGGCAGGTATTACAGCCTTCCCGATGTGGTTAATAGAACCGATCAAGCTTTCCAATTGTTTGCGCGATATATGGGTTTGTTTCAGTGTGCGGGCGATTTTGAGGAGGAATTCTTCCACTTTGTCGAGTGGGATGCGAATGCATTTCTCGATTAAATCAATGTCTATGCCGAGAAATCGGCATATCTTGGTTGGTGCCTGTGTCTTGGCGTATGCTATTGGCAGACCGAGTTTTCTGACCATGTATATTACCTCGCGAAACTGTGCATGTGCGTCAACATCGTTTGGGGAGACAGTTATTGCGTCGTCGAGATAAATGACCGTGTATATGCCTCGGGCCTTTAGGGCCCTGGTAATGAAGTTGGCTACTCGTTGCATGTACACGCTGGACATTCTGCTGCCGAACGGCATAGCCGAGTCTATGTAGAATTGGTCGTCATGTTTTATTGCTAACAGAGGCCAATCGTATGGGCACGCGGAAAAGTTTCTGTAGGCTCTCTCTATGTCTATAGTTGAGAGTAACGTGTTGAATTGAAATTTGCGAGCGAGTTGGACTGCCATCTGTACCGTTGGCAGGCTATGCGCGATGTTATGGCCAAAAATAATGTTCTTTTCGATGGCGGAGTTTATCCCTTCGCCATCGGGAAAAGAGTAGTCGATTATGATACGTCTTTTGTCGACTTCTCTTTTGGGTCGAGTCATAATAGGCGAGATGTTCACCCATGGGGAAAAAGGGGGCTGTTTGAAAGGGCCCTTTAGAGTATTGCATTGCAATTCCTTCTGAATAAAGTCTTGTATTGCCAAAGGATAGTTAGTTGCAGATATGTGATTGTTACTTTCAGTGTTTCTCGTACTAGGTAGTGAGCCTCTGTACTGTAGTGGGAAACCATATTCTACAAATTGAATTAGCCACTGGTCATCTGGGTGGCCAGTGGCGAGTTCATACCAGTCCTTTACTCTCAGTGATGATTTTATTTGTTCCCTTGCCCCATATGCATTGTGTGCATTATGTGCTTTTACAGTGTCATATATAGCGATTTTTTCTTGGCCTGGTTGTGGTGTAACATATGGCCAGTCTTTACGTTCTAGAGCTATGTCTTCAATAGTTTCTAGGGAGGGATATAAGAAAATCTGTGGGTCATTGGTTTTACCTAGTTCCTCTATTATATCTCCCTGAAACAATTGGGCTCCCTCCCCCACATTAGCACCCGCCCCCTCCTTTGTTGCTGGACTGGGCCTTTCGGTTTGGGGGATCAACACAAGGGGCAATATGGGGGGAAGCTGCTCTAGTTTTTTGGTGTATGTTTGTCTTCTTTATCGTTAGGTTTATTCTTCCTGAATTTTGCCTTCTCATCCGACCCTGATTGCTTCATCGCCTGAATGGCAGTCTGGCGACGATTGCAATCTTTGGACGCATGTGTGTATTCGGCCCCATTCAGGGCCGAACAGAAAGCGCAAACATGAATGAATTCAATACTAGACTGGGTATGAGCCCCCTTTGCTTTGCATTTTCCTTCATTGTATTCAGGGCAGGGAATAGACTTATTGGTTGCTTTATCGGGCTTGGCTTTGAGATATTGGTTAATGCGTTCCCTTGCTATTCTGTCTGCGTCATACCAATCCCACTTATCTTTAGCAATATTGACAATAATAGCATTCGACCATTTCCTAATGCTCGACCATGGGTGACTATCAATATCTTCGGACAATTGGCCAATGTGGTAGAGAATTTTACGGGCCTTAGAGCTACTCTGTTCTTGTAGGGCCATTTCTGTTAGTCCCCAAACATGCAGGTTAAACTCTAGGTCCTCAGGGTGCCCCTCCTTTTTAACAATACGCTGTACTTCCCTAGGGAGAAAGGCAAAAGGCCTGTAAGTTTTGGTCTTATCAGCGCGTTTCTTCTTGTATTTACCTTTGTGCCTGTCGAAGTTAGGGGACATAAGGGAAGAGGCCTCTGAGTGGTCTCTTTCTACAGACGTCAACGAGCTGGACCTGGTCGAGAACACCGAGTCGTTGCTAGCTGAACGTTTCTTCCTCTTACTAGAACGGGACTTATTGGCCGGGGTACTGCAACGCCTAGAGGTGGACGATTCAGTCCTATGAGTAATTTTCATATTACCTTTCTCCTTAACCGCAGAGGGCGAGCGGCTACGACGTGCATTCCCCTCGGCATAAGCCTTCTTCATTTCAGTAAATTCCTTGGCCAGTTTCTCGTTCATTGTAGCCTGTTCATCGAAACGATTGACCAGTAGGTTTACTGTCTCCGTCAAGGTAGGTTTCTTGACACGGCCCGGCCCGTTTTCGTCCTCGGAACCCATGGTACAAGTGAAGTGACCAGCTTGCCCCGAACTAGAAGAGTGTGGAAAGTTGCTTTCGAGCGTAGCTTATATATGGTGCTGTTACGTAAGGTACTTGAGAGGTCCGACCCGCGTCTAATGATTAGTCATGTTCCATGACCCGACCATTTCTCTTGCTTGTTTTTATAATGTTTGTATTGGAATGACTTATTATTCATGTTATTTTGTTGATATCGAGTCTGTATGCCCCTGTGTTGTCAAATTGGTGGAAATGGCCATATATGTGATGTGTTCCAGGGAAATGAGTCACAAGTCGCAAAAAATGGATTTTGAGATATCATTATATTTGAAAAGATGAGATCGAGACGATTCTAATGATGGTAAAGTGCCTAGTAATCTAAGTATTTCTAGATTTTAAGTTTGATATTTTTGTTTTTGGAAAAAAGACTTTGCACTATTTCTCGGGGACAATAACCAGTAAAGTAATAAAATGTACTCGATAAGATTACCATAGAAATGCATGGATATATTTCATACACTGTCTTGAATTTTGGTACATGTGTTTATGCTGTAGACAGCGTTAAGCACCCCAATAATGAAAACATTCACACAAAGCCATCTTGTGAATAAAACACTTTGAAAAATGGGAATTTTTGCGACTTATGACTCATTTTCACATATATAAATACGATATAACATTGGTAACATCAAGCCAATTCAAGTGAATGAGATAAAACGAATACCAATGTTACATTCATTTCAGGTATGCACAGTGGTTGATACAACCGGATACGCTGATATCACGTCATCCAAGTACCATTTCGTCTGACCAAAATTGATTATTGACATCAAAACTAGGAGAAATGAAGGTGCTAATATATTTCTATCTTCTTGATCTCTATGTAGTATTTGTTGGATGCTTTGAGCAAATTCACTTCAGCAAAAACATCATTTCAGAAAACCAAACAATGTTCAGGAACAAAATCAGCTCCACTCCCTCTAAGGACATAGAGATGACACTTTACGTAAGGTTTCCAAAAGATAAATGCTGTCCCTTGCTTGCCCTAGATGTCAAGTGGCCAGGTGAACAACCATATCCACTTGGGCTTGTTAATTCCTGTCGTGACTATCCAGAAAGTTATGTGGTCAAATTAATTGCATTAAATCAGTACTATACCTACATGAAACCTGATGCACCTCATGTGGATTGTCAATATGAAGGAGATGAGATTGTGTGCATAAGTCACAGACATATTCGCCTTGGAAAAGATGTAATTTGGTTTGCAACTATAACTTATTTATGCTTTCAGGACCAGTCATTCAACATGACAATTTCAGCTAATTTCACTCTAAACCAACCAATAAAATGCAGTGCCCTATCACAGCAACACAGATGTTTTGACAAATTTAACTACAGTTCAGTTTCATTCCCTAATATCCTGGGATCTCAGTCATTAGATTATTTACAGGGGTTGGAGTTTTTTTTCCCAGTATTTGCAGGGTGTTACCAGCATGCTGAAATTGCATTATGTCATTCTACACTTCAAAAGTGTGATGGGGAAAATTCTATAATTCTGCCTTGTGCTAAATTTTGTGTTGAGGCCTTAACTGCCTGCAGTGACTTACTAGAGTCATGGGGTAAAAACCCCATTGACCGGTGTGCCTGGTTTCCTGATGAGGATTGTCTCTATTTACCAATAATCTGCTCAAATCTCACTGCTCCAATGCATGGTTTGGTCAAAATAACAGGCACAGGACTTCATGACGATGCACAGTTCAAATGTAACAATGGTTTCACGCTGCAAGGAACCCAGAGAAGACATTGTACATACTCAGGGAGGTGGAATGGAACAGAAGTCACCTGTGTAAAAGAGCCAAGCACAGAGGAAACATTTGGAATAGTCAACAGAAATGTAGCTATCATTGCAGGAGTGACAACCGGATCTGTGTTAGTTGTGATTATTTGTATCGTAATCCTCAGACGTTGGATTATACTTATGTCTGTGCATAATTACACTGGTAACAAATTTCTCAGAGCTCCACCAGAAGGACGGAATAAAATCTGTGTAAGCCTGGATAATGACTTGTTCCATCGTCAGTTTCTTGAACATATGAAGAGTAACTTGTCATCAGCTTGGGAAATCACCACATTTAATGATAATCAATATGGAGAACAAATCATAGAGGCTAGACACAGAGCAGTTTGGCAGAGTCAAGTGGTCATTATCTACCTTACAAACAATTTCATTGACAGCACCCACTGTCAAGACGAATTCTCAGAGGCTCTGACCAGAAATGCAACAGATAAACAGTTCCGCTTGTTGGTAGTAGTAAACATAGGTACTGATGATTTTGGGTCCATTAACATAGACAAACTTCCATATAATCTAAAGGTGTTTGTCACAAGCCATGTTTATTTGAGTACCAAGGAGAAGCTATTTTGGTTCAAGCTAAGGAGGGCACTAACAGAGTAATAGAATAAATTGATACACTTTGTACTGCACCTTTGTAAAGGAACACAACTTATATATTATCTACTATAATTCCTACATATAATACATATATATGTACATACCAGGTAGGAATATGGGCTGACAGGGTGGAGGCTTTAATATTCTTGTCCCATGACTACAATTGTGATTCCTTGACTATCCTGTGTTAGAATGTGCTGGATGGTATGAGTCATGAGTTGCTCTTTTTATGTTTTTGTACTGGATATGAGGTTTGATGCCAGCCTAGGCTGACTTGTTGTTGTTTTAGTTATTACATAACTGGGTCGTCCTTCAAGGTTGAGGTTGTAGCAACGCTTGCTCAGCCTTTTAAGTCTTTCAGATCTGTTCCGTTCTTATACTTTATCAAATGTCAAGCTTTACCCTATTTACAAGTTATCACTTAACTGTTTCTCTACACCAGAATGTGTATGATAATTTCACTTCTTAATGTATTCCATATCACCTGTATCACTTCTATCATGTACTTATGTGTATATTGACTTTGTGTATCATTATGTATCACATCTTGTTACGGAGGAATATGCCTGAGTATTATAGTAAGATTAGTATAGTGTGTGAGGTGGTCAATACGTGGATCTTACTCTTAGGGTAGTTGCTTGTATAAATGTGAATTGTTCCACTGCCCCCCCCCTCCCCACCACCCTATTCTCCCTCCCTCCCTCCCTCCGACCTTGAAATACATTATTGTTTTGTGTCTAATAGGCCCTACACTGTCCCATGCAGCACACAACCTACAGGTGCGAGCATGCATGAACAGACAGGGCTATATATAGCAGGCCCAAATGTATAGCTTGGCTGTGCTTGTGCAGAAATATGGCTATGTTCAAAAGTTCCATATATTTCTGATGGCTAAACCTCACTCTACCATCGTTTGTGGGCATTAATGATGTATCGATTCCTGACGAAACTGAGAGGAAAATATCTGTAGATGCTATTACAATGGATATCTATTCCAATTTC
Source organism: Sthenelais limicola (assembly GCA_942159475.1). Classification (NCBI taxonomy): domain Eukaryota; kingdom Metazoa; phylum Annelida; class Polychaeta; order Phyllodocida; family Sigalionidae; genus Sthenelais; species Sthenelais limicola. The sequence continues at coordinate 34,378,328 of OW804097.1, read as the reverse complement.
TATACAATGATGTTGAAAAGTGGGCAATAAATTGTGGGCGTTTCTCTCTCTATTGTGTTCTTTGATGTATCGGGTATGATGTAATTGGTGCTGAGGAAGTATGGCCTGTTAGCTTTTTCACGGAAAAAGCAGCAGTCATATCTCGTCTAGAAAGTATCCGCGCGAGAATTTGTGTTGTGTAGGCCTACGGTAACTGCTTGGCTGGTTAGTTTAGTAGAATATTTTCAGCCAGCTGTATTTGTTATATCGTTTGTAATAATCAAAGCTTTTAAAATTATGGTTTCGGCGACTGGAGAGCCGGGAGGACCCGGCCCAACTTCGCCACAGGGAATGAGTAGACTCGGTGTTTTGCTTGGTCTGCAGGCGTCTTTATGGCAATGCCATAAAACCCCTGCAGATTTTAGACTTCAGGAGAAGAATCTATATTTCGTTACCTTTTTAATGGAATAATCGCAGATTTTCTACATGGAATATGACAGCAATACATGCACGTGATAATCCTAGGCTAGTTGTTTTGGTTGTGCAAGTGCAAAGACGGAAGTGTCTGACCGGAAGGAGCGCGCGGCCTTGCTCAATACACTATGAGAAGCCTTACGTATCATTTCCCATGCATTTCAGTCATGTGGCCCAACTTTCAGGTCGGTCGATCGGCCGATATGCAGTCCCCATTCACGCTAGTGTTAACGTAAGTTTACACCAAGATTGTAATTTATCTGTGCGCATTTCGGTTAAATCGACTTTACTAATAGCTAGGTGTATTAATATGCTGGCGATTCATTGTAGTGGATGCCTAAGTTTGTAGGAAAATAAGTGCGAGAAACCTTTTGCAGACCCAGGGGCCCCTCTCTTATAATCGTTGTACAGTTATGGCGCTGCGTTCGCTGTGTTTCGGTAAATCGCATTCGCTTATTGAAATAAGCGGTTTGGCAGCCGTTCGTCCAGAGTATAAACGCGAGATCGATATTACGATTTGTATAGGGTTTGCTATGGTTAGTGTTAGGTTATATTGATGAAGAAAAACAGTTGCCGACTCCCCTCCGTCCCCGACCGACCCCCCTCCCGTCCTGTGAGAATAAATGATTGTCGGAAAAAAAGGCACTTGCAAACCAGCGGGAGGGCCGGGGAACCCGGCTAAACTTGGCCACAGAAACGTGGGTTGTCTGGACTCAGTGTGGACGAGGTCTGCAGTCGATCTTCTAGATCGACTGCAGACATTTACATTTTAGCAGAAGAATCTATATTTCGTTAGCTTTTTAATGGAATAATCGCGGAGTTTCTACCTTGAATAGGACAGCAATACATCCATTTCCGTGCGACGAGTATGGTGGCTGTAACCGAAAGCGTGAATTGCAGCACACATTGTTTTGGTTCTGCAAGGCGGAAGTGTCTGACCGGAAGGCTCCTCAGGAGCCCTCGCTGGTGGTGTGTGGGAAGGTATGTAAAGCAGGACGGACCATTACGTACTCAGCACGCTGTGAGTTGAGTGTTTCGGTCAGTCGATCGGCCGATATGGAATCCCCATTCACGCTAACGTTAACGAAAGTTGAACAAAGATTGTCATTTACTTGTGTGCATTTCGGTTAAGTCGACTTTACTATTGTCTAGATGGATTATTTTGCTGGCCATTCATTGTAGTGGATGCGTAAGTTTGAAGGAAAATAAGTGCGAGAAAGCCTTTGCAGACCCGGGAGCCCCACTCTAATAATCGCTGTACAGTTATGGCGTGGCGTTCGCAATGTTTAGGTGAATAGCATTTGCTTATTGAAATAAGCGTTTTGCCACCGTTCGTCGAGTAAGTAGGAGGCCTTAGCAACGAGGCCATAGCAACGAGGTATATTGACCAAGATAATTGCATGATTTAATTTGATTTTGTGGACAAAAACAATAAAATTCCTTGGAACTATTTCATTTCCTTACATTTCCTTACATTTCCTTTCAATTCCCAATCGCATTACCTTGCACTGTTGTTATACCCTAGGGGGGTATAATCTTCCTAATTGTATATTCTAATACTTTTGTTGTTGTTGTTGTTGTAACTTTTATTTGCCTGATTAACAGGGTGACAATATCGATGGGTAAAAAGGAGTGTATGAACCTAAAATACTTTGTGAGAGTATCGGATATACTTCACTCTCACAGCCCAATCATGGAATAAAAGTCCTTCCGTGCCTGACCTTGCACCCTGAGTCAGAAGTGCTGAGGGGGAAATAAAGCTATGGAAACAGAGCATGTTGCCTGGATGGTCGGCATCCATCCGCATTTTTTTTTACAAAAGTGTAGCTAAATATAGAACATTTCGAACAATGCCACATAAATCCGTTTCTACGCCACACAGTTCCGCTCGTTAAGGGGATTTGTCTTTTTCACACTTTCTTTCCAGTAAAACCCATGATTGTTACTCTCTATCCACATCATTCCTATTAATGAACAACTTTTCCTGGGGGAAGTACTGGATGCGCCTATATCTTTTAAAAAAACGCCAAAATGGCACTTACATTATAACCGTTGTGGAAAGACTTAACAATGTTTTGGGAAAGATAATTGAAGAAGACCAAACGGGCTTCATGAGAGGTCATTTTATTGGAGAAACTATAAGAAGGGTGCATGATATTATTGACATTATTCATACGAGGGGTGAAAATGGTCTAATAGTAGCCATAGATTTCAGGAAGGCATATAACACGATGAGCTGGACCTTTCTGTTGAAAACATTAAGGCACTTTGGCTTTCCGGAGTATATTATTAGATGGGTACAGACTCTGTTAAATAATTCCAAGGCATCTTTTGTTAATTATGGATTTAATTTTAGCTGGTTTGATCTGAAGCGTGGGGTCAAGCAGGGGGGCCCTATATCATATGCATTATTCACTATGGTTGTTGAAATATTAGCCATATATATAATCATAATGATACACAGGTTGAGGGTATTACTACAGAAGATATCAAGCATAAGGTCTGGTCATGAGGCATCTGCCAAATGGCGGATCATTGATGACACCTAGAGGATACTTACATAACCACTACCCCTCTCAACACTTCCGCCCGCACTTCCGCCTTCCTCCTTCTCCTTCCTCCACCCGTCCACTTCTCCTCAAACCTCAGGGACGGACGGACGTACCCTCTAATTTTTTGACATCAATCTCTATACTTGGCACCACCGCCTCCATATTTAGACACAAGAATAAATATGGCTCCGAGGAAGACTACCAAGACTCCTACATCAAACAATACTAAGAAAGGAGCAACTCAAGGAGGGGTACCAAAAACGACCCCAAAGAATGTGAGGACGTCCCAAAGAACAAAGAAACCCGAGACAAACGACAAGCCAAAGGGGGACGCTTTCTCGGATGCCCGGATGGACGCTAGCCCAAACGGCTCTAACGGTCAAGACCATGAGTCCCGACTAAAGGATCTTGAAAGCTCCATGAAAGGCATTGATGGAAAGCTGGTAACAATAATGGGCCTGTTCGCAAATAACCCTACCAGCCCTCAGCAGGAAAAATCGAGCAACCCTCCTCAGAAGAATAGCTCGGTTCTCCCGCCACCAAAAGACCTACGCGCACATCAGAATCTCGATGGGTTCATTGAAATGGAATTCGCACGTGAGAACTACCGTCCACCATGATCAGAGGGTAAGGGTATCATTGCTTCTGACATTCTCATAGACAATCTGATAACAAAACCCTATATGTTTGTGGAAAGGGATGGAGCATCCACGATGAAACAAAAGTTGGATAACAGGGCGAACCTGGAATCTACTGAATACTGCCAGGCTATTGTTGCAATGCTCACAGACCCCAGGAGGGTCGATCATAAGGACGATACTTACATCCTACTACATTTGAAGGATGTACTGGCGGACATAAGAGTGCTACCATGGAATTCTGTCAGGAGGTTTAGCCAAAACTTATTCGACGACATAGAGAAAGGGAAGCTAAGCTGGACGGATACACACCTAATTCAAACTACGCGCGCCATGAACGCGGCAGTTGGGGACCAGCGAGCGAAAGCGCACTCCAGTGGCGCCACCTACACAGCTAAAGGGGGAAACAACCACCACAACAGTCAACATAGCAAAGAGGTGATCTGCCAGGACTTCAATTCCATGCATGGTTGCCGCATGAGACGCGACCACATTGAGAATGGTACAAAATTCGCACACGGCTGTGGATACTGCTATTCTGTTACAAAGAGGATCTTCGGGGGACACAATGTCAGCACATGTGAACGCCTACAGGGGGACCAGGCAAGGCCACACCCCCCTGCTAGCTCTCAGCCGAGAGTGCCACGCCCCCATATGTCCCAGCAAGCACACCACGAATACATGGCGTCAAAAAACGCCAGAGCCCCTCCATATCAGTAAGAGGTGGTGGGAAATGCAAGGAAGATAATAAGGTGACGAAACATAAAAATCAAACCAAGGTACAAAGTGACATGATAGGAGGAGAATCCCCGACCAAGGGGAATGACAGTGTGTTTATACATCATGCTGGCTCGCGCGATGTGCTCAGGCAGAAAAAGCCCATACGTGAGAGCCGACATATCAGACAAAAGGTTATCGAAAATGTCCCATACACCAACCCTACTGAATATGCTCATCGGGAGTAACACCTGCTCTAGCTCTGGTGTCAATAATACTGATCGATGTAATGACGACATTGACTTTGGAAGCATACGTAAGATATGTGAGGCTGATAGTCCTGAGGTGTCAATTGACTTGTCACCACACACATTCGCCAACTATAGGAAGGCGAACTGGCCTTCTCGTATGCTTCCTGTAAGTGCTACTGACCCGCTGCCAGATATATATAGGCGAGTCAGTGCCACAGGCCTGCCAAACTCCCTGGGAGCTAAGATACCTGTCCCATCAGAGCTTAACATCAAAGCCTGGGAAAAATACCTGTCAAAGTCAAAGGAGGGGAGGGAGTTGGTCGACCTCCTCAGGTATGGTTTCCCGCTAGGATACTTAGGACCGGTGAGTGACACATGCAACATCCCCAATCACCCCAGCGCTGTGGAATATCCAGTTAGCATAGACCAGTTCATAGAAAAAGAACTGGGCAATGGGGGACTTATTGGACCTTACAACGAACCTCCTTTTGAGTCCTGGTGTCACGTCTCACCATTGATGACTAGAGCCAAGAGTGACCCAGGAAAGAGAAGGATAATCTCAGACATGACTTTCCCCGCTGAAACATCTGTAAACGCTTATATAAGGAAAAATGCACTCTTTGGGAAAGTCAGGTCCCATGGCCTCCCCGGCATCGACTCTGTGGCCGCAGAACTACGCAGAGTGGGAAAAGGGGCTCACATCGCGTCTGTAGACATCAGCCATGCATACAAAAACTTCAGGGGAGACCCTGGAGATTGGGTCCTACAGTGCTTGAAGTGGAAGGACCAGTATTACATCGAAACAGCTATGCCTTTTGGAGCCAGGTGCTCGTCAATGCACATGCAGTGTGTGGCCGACTCCATAATAAATATCCTATCTGCAAAAGGGGTATGGGCTAAGATGTACCTGGATGACATAATAGTCGTGTCACAAGACCTGAAAAAATGTGAGAACGATCTGAAGGTGGTCCTAGACCTCCTTCAAGAGCTAGGTCTGCCTGAGGCCGAAGAAAAGAGGCAGAACCCAGGAACTCGAGTGACCTGGCTTGGTGTCACCATAGACAGCCAGGAGATGACCTTGTCGATTCCAAAACAGAAGCTGATAGAAATCAGAAAGATCGCTGAGACCTGCATAAATCGATCATGCATAGAACACAAGAGGATGCAGTCCCTACTGGGCAAGTTGTTACATGTCGCAAAATGTATCAGACCTGCAAGGCTATTCGTGGGGAGACTGCTAGAAGCGCTTAGAGCAGCAAAAGGAGGACCTATTCAGGTCAACAGTGCAGTGTCTAAAGATCTACAGTGGTTCATTGACTTCTCAATCGAGTGGAACGGGATAGCCATTATCCCACGAGAGAGGCCAACAAAAGAGATATCAGTTAATGTGACAACCACTGGTATCAGTGCCACAGATGGGAAGAAAGCTTATGAGTCTCAAGTGGCCCCATTAGGCGATGGGGCAAAGATCCGCTCAGAGCTTGAAGTCGCAAATATAGTTGTGGCTCTCCGTACCTTTATCTCAACAGCAGATAGAGGCGCACGGGTGATAGTACATTGCCAAGATGAAGTTATTACAAAATTCCTGCAAAGTGGAAAATGCAGGAACCCAGTGATCATGGACTGTGGCAGATATCTGTGGATGCTCCAGGCCCGACTACAAATAGAAATCATAACATCTGACAATGCAATCCCAATAGTTCAATTAGTAACCAATATGGCTAGGGCCCACATTTCTAAGAGACACTGGGGTATTAGTAATTCAGCCCTCGACAATATGAGAATAAGCCTGTGTAAACCTGACCTCCAGGTTTTGAATCACATTAATCCCTCTATACTCCGCAGATCCGGCGCTCCAGTTGTTGCTGGAGAAAGCTACCGAGAGGCAGGAAGCTACAAGGGCGAAGGGCACAAACAACAATAGGAGGAGTGCGGTGATGACCTTTCTGTCTTTCTTGAGGCAGCTAAAGACCCCCATTGAGGAGACTACCCATCACACGGTATGTGGATACATAGAATACCTGGTCTCCCACATCAGATGCCCCGCAACGATTAAAAACCACTTGTCAGCCATTAGGGAACACCTAAGAAGAAGGGAGATCAGCCCTGAGGCCCTAGATCATCATAGGGTAAAATTAGCGGTCGATGCTATTGAGAGAACGACCAATTATGTTCCAAACCCGAAGGATGCTGTCCCCATGGGAATACTAAGAGACGCAGTCAACGTCCTACGACATGTGGAAGAGGGCGTGTCCCTCAAAGCTGCAGTGCTCACGCTCTACTATGGGGCACTAAGACAATCTGAAATAGCCCCACCATCAGTCAAATCCTTCGATCCAACCAGACACCTCACCAGGGGTGATGTCTCAATCTTCGAAGACCACATTGTGCTAAATATTAAACATGCTAAAAACGCTCAAAAATACAACCAGAATCAAGTGAGGTGCCTATACCCCACAGACAACAAGCAGTGGTGTCCTGTAGAGGCCATACAGAATATGTTTAAAACTGTTCCAACTTATAGCAACCAACAGCCGTTCTTAACCTTCATGGGCCAAAAGAGCCCAATGCCGGCATCTTACATTAAAAATCAATGGGCAAATGCACTCCAGGCGCTAGGCCTGGAGCAATCTAAGTATTCACTACATTCACTCAGAAAATCAGCTGCAACAGAGGCATTCCTCCAGGGGCAGTCAGAGCTAGCTATACAACGGTACGGCGGCTGGAGGAGCAGGGCACATACCTCTTACATAAGAACAGACTCTACAAACATTGTGCACAACGCGCTGGCTAACGCACTCCAAAACCCCTAAAATCCCTACCATTCCCTTCCCCATCCCTCAGACCTACTTACACTCTTCTGTCCCACCCGCCACTCACCATACACTCACATGGAGACTTGGCACATTATATAACTTTAATGAAAAATATATTTACCTTTATTCATTCATTAATGTATTTCATTAATCAATTCATCATTCAATAATTTTAGTTTATATCATAATTATATCATGTTATTCATTCAATAAAATTATTGTTCTCCAACTACTGCCTCTCTATTGTGTCCGGGGTTCTATTAATGGTCTGGTCATGAGGCGTCTGCCAAATGGCGGATCATTGATGACACCTAGAGGATACTTACATAACCACTACCCCTCTCAACACTTCCGCCCGCACTTCCGCCTTCCTCCTTCTCCTTCCTCCACCCGTCCACTTCTCCTCAAACCTCAGGGACGGACGGACGTACCCTCTAATTTTTTTACCCCACCCACCCACGTCCTCTTTATCTACTCTCCACCTTCCCTCCTGCACATTATATAACTTTAATGAAAAATATATTTACCTTTATTCATTGATTAATGTATTTCATTAATCAATTCATCATTCAATAATTTTAGTTTATATCATAATTATATCATGTTATTCATTCAATAAAATTATTGTTCTCCAACTACTGCCTCTCTATTGTGTCCGGGGTTCTATTAATGATATCCAATTTGCAGATGTTACTACATTTGTTCTTAAAAATATTAACTCATTGAGTAGAGTACTGTAGATTTTAAAAATGTTTGGCAAGGTTTCAGGCTTGTGCCTGAATGACGAAAAAATAGTAGGTTTGTGCTTAAGCGAGTTTAATGCCGAAGAACTGAATGAATGCCCTGTAAATTTTTAAGAAAGCCTTGAATTGCTTGGAGCATGGCTATCTCACCCAAGGCAAAATCACAAAGAAACTGAATTAAATTTCCAAGAGGCCATCACAAAAATGAAGGGGGTGGTGGGAGCCTGGGCTCCTAGACAACTTTCATTAAAGGGTAAAACGATAGTGAATAATGTGTTATTGTTGCCCATCTTGCAGCATACCATCGCCGTTGCTGAAACAAATGAAGTATTTATCATAAACATCAAAAGTATTGCCAAAACCGTGATGTGGGGTTCTAAAGGCATTTAATATTGCCTGGAACTTTATTAAGCAAACTCCTGAAGAGGGAGGCCTAGGCTTGCGTTGTATTAGAGAGGTGATTCAGGCTAATAGGATCTCATGAATAAAAAGAGCTTTATGCAAACCCAACGCAAAATGGGTTAAAACATTAGAGAGTTTCCATAAGAGGAAAATAGATGATAATATTTGTATGCAGAAGTAAGCCAGAGATATCACTCAATAAATTCTATGACGAGATATTTGATAACTGGGATCAAATGTACTATAGCAAATGGCCCTCTTCACGTTTTCTTGTTAAGTGAAAGAATCATGTACAACAGTAATATCTTGGTGGGACATGGTGTTGCTGGCCAAAGGACGCAGCGATCCGAGGGGACTTAGGTTGTATAGGAGTAACAGGTAACTTCCCACATTCCATATTAGAGACTCTATCCATCAGAGAAGTAATAGTGACTTTATCGGCCGCCTGACTGGACAGGACCGAAGAGAGTTGTTGTTGTGTAGTAGACGCCATAGCCAATAGCTTTGACAAGACATCGGTAGTACCCGGGAGATGTCTGCTGAGGTCGAAATGTCAAGATCATCGACATCGTCCTCGATGTTACCGTCCAGGTAAGTCTTCCAATTAGATTCCTCATCCCCCTGAGTAACACATCGCTGAATAGCTTCTTTTTTGAATCGACAAGAAGAAGATCCAGGATGCTTGTGGGATAGACCACAGGCGTTGCAGAGACCCATTGCAAATACACAAAAAATCTCAGGCAGAAACACAACTGTCCACTGCGTAGGCCAGCATTAGAGTGAGCGTCTGTTGCACTGGCGGGAGTCGCCCTAGCAACCAGTCCATTCAGGTGTCCAGCAACAGTATATGGTCCATCATAATATAATCATATATATGTGACCTGTTTCACCGAAATGAGTCGGATGTCGCACATTCCCATTAAGCGCTATGGGCCTCTGAAGTTGAATTTCAACCTTTTTATCAGAAAAGAGTTTTCACTGATTTATCAAACTTTGATATTTTATGTCTTCACACAAAAAATATAAATGTCGATTACCGATCCTAATTATGCTTAAACAGTGGTTGAACTCAACTATCATGCTTCAGCGAGTTTAAACAAAGGCATAGCAAAGTGTCATTTTGGGTATTTTCAACTGTGCGCCGTTGCCATTTTACCGTAGGGCACCCCAGCAAACTTGGTACAAGCGGGAAGCTTGCGATGTCTCGAATCCAACTATAGCCTTGCCATTTGAATTCCCTCCAAAACTAACCAATCACAGAGCTTGAAAATCGTATCTTCCATGACAACAATGTAACTAAGGAGATCACGTGTGCGTAATCGGGGGCTCTGATTGGTCAGGGCGCTCAGAAATAAACTTCCGGGTGACGCCTCATGCCAGCATGGCCGCACGGTTTTGACTCGGTCTATCGGAAATTTCCTTCATTTGGAGCTAACAACAGATCTTACTTGCTGGGATTAAGCTGGACAAACAAAGTTTAAGTAAGCAAGATAGTCATGGAGAGGGAGGAAGCCGTTTGTGATGCCTTGAATGCTATGAATCGGGCGAATCTAAGTGGCATAGCTGGGAGCACAGAGCTGCGGACACTTGTGGAGGATTATTTTGTGTTTAATGACGCGAACACAGATCAGGAACGACCTGAGGAAACAGATTTCAGGGACTTAGAACTTGCTGAAACACTAGAAGAAGAAGGGGAAGATGATGAGGGACTTGTTGTCCCTGATCCCATGTCCAGAATCCTTGATGATGAGTGGGAACGGTGTAATAACTTTCGGTAAGTGTTAGTAACTCTAGCCCTTGTTATTGTCAGCGATTTCTTATCCGACTCAGTGTAGAGCCACTACAAGTTATATCTCTGAGTTCATTATCAGTCTGAAAACATGATGTGTTGGTCCCCCTAGCATATACCGCATATTATAGGTTGCTATTGTTTGATTTTTCCATTGGGTACGTTATGAATAGTGCTAAAGGTGCTAATTTGGCCCACTCAATATTTACATACATCCCCACTTCGAAATGAGCTGGCATTAGTATAGGGGCTAATAGGCTTAGATCAACCAGAACTCCTCTACGTATTTATGTGTGAATAAAATGGTGTTGCTCATTTATGTATGTATTTACTAGATCTGGGGTCCACCTGTGTGTCTGATTCCGGCATTTGGTAGCCTACTTATAGATGACTAAGCTTTGTTTTGTTTTTAACAGTTGTGCCTGTAAACATGAGAATGGAGGACCTTGCAGCAGGCGATTCACAACTGAGCAACTTCTCCAACGTCGACAAGAGGTGTACCAACTATCCACAGGTAAATGATATTATTTTGCAGGTTGTTTTGATCGATTCAGTACCATGACATTGTTGCTGTCTCTCACAATTAAAGATAAATATCATTACCTTCTCTGAGCTATAATTGTTCCAAATTTAGGTGAGTGAGAGTGGATGCTTTACGCCCAATTTATATTAATTGAAGTGTAGCTTTGTTAATATTATTAACTATTGAGGTTTGTGATTTATTGTTATTGTTATCAATCCTTGTGTGAAATGCTGTCAAATATAATTATTATTCTTGGTTTCATTTTATTTAGCTGAGAAGGATATGCTGCTTCTAGGTATTATTAGTACCATTACTAACAATAAGGACACCTTATCAACCACCAAGCAAGGTGAGAAAGGGCAGGGGCCACGTAAACATCAAAGGAGCTACTACATGATCAACAGCAATGCAGTGTGCAGGGACACATTCAAATTCCTCTATGAGTAAGTACTGAGAATTAGTTTGTCCAGGATAATTATTATGCATGTGTTGATTGTACTTTAACAATGGGAAATTCAGATTTATTCCATAGAACTTAATTATCCTAATCATTGTTTTAGCTATATCGAATAGTTAATTAAATTTACTAATCTAATTAAAGTACATTTTATTTTGGCATTCACTTATGGTCTGTATTCTTATATTCATTTTTTAGCATCAGCCAGAACAAACTGACTGCCTGCATAATGTGGTATAAAGGAAATGGTGTTGTGACTCGTGAAAAAAAGGCAGGAGGACGACAAGATAGTGCCAGGTTGCTACAGCATGAAAATATCAAACGAGTTGTAAATTTCATTACATCTTATGCTGAGACCAATGCCCTCCATCTACCTGGACGAGTTTCATCTCACAAGCGTGCTGATATATCTCTGCTACCATCAAGTTCATCAAAAGCAGAGATATATCGACTGTACAAACAAGCCATGGAGGATTCTGGAGAAAGTTGTGTGGCAGATTCAACCTTCCGGAACTTATGGTTACATTTACTGCCACGTATTGTTTGCTCCAGACCAATGACAGACCTATGTTGGGAGTGTCAACGGAATAATAGGGACATATCCTCATCTAGTAACTTTCCTGATTGTGTAAAACGGGCAAAGTTGAAGAAACAACAACGACATTTAGATGTGGCTGGAGGTGAGCGTGCCTTTTACCAGGACATGGTTGCACAGGCCAAATCTGACTATAAGGACAAAGGACAACCCCTTTTGGGGCCTCACCCTCCCTGCTCATTGGATTTACGTGTGCACATCAGCTTCGACTACGCTCAACAGGTACACCTTCCTTCATTCCCAATGCAGCCTGGGCCATTATACTTTATGTGTCCCAGAAAGGTAGGCATTTTTGGTATATGCATGGAGGGCATACCTTGCCAAGTGAACTATCTGATTGATGAAGCTCATTGTTCAAGTAAGGGATCGAATGCAGTGATCTCTTACCTCCACCACTACTTTGATCATTATGGCTTGGGAGAGAAAGAACTGAGTATGCATTGTGATAATTGTAGCGGACAAAATAAGAACAGATTTGTACTTGCATATCTCTTATGGCGTGTCTTGACAGGGAGACATAAGCATATTTCCCTTAACTTTCTTGTGACAGGCTACACTAAATTTGCGCCTGACTGGTGCTTTGGCCTTCTCAAGCAGAAATTTCGCCGTGATAATGTGTCATCTCTTGCAGAAATGGAGACAACAGTGAGAAACAGCACACAGCGTGGTGTTAATATCTCCCAGCTAGTAGGAGATGAGAGGGGCAATGTTTTTGTGAAATCATATGACTGGCAGACATTTCTGTCACCCTTTATTCGTCCTCTGGCTGGTATTAAGAAATACCATCATTTTGAGTTTTCATCTGAAACTCCAGGTGAGATCAGTTTCCGTGAATATGCTGACTCAGAAACTGAAAGGTTTACAATGCTTACTGTTGAGGCAGGTGAGGTACCACATGATGCCCCACCCACCCTACCATCGCCTGGACTATCTGCCTATAGACAATGGTATCTATTTAAGAACATAAGAGACTTTTGTACTGAGGAAACAAAGGATGTCATGTGCCCCAAGCCTACTGTACCTGAGGTTTCTGCCCCTGGGAATGCAAGGCAGGTAAATGTAGCAAATGCCCAAGAGAGGGGGAGAGGGAGGGGTAGAGGTAGGGGGAGGGGTAGAGGCAGGGGTAGGGGAGGAGGAACAGGAGGAGGTGCAGAAGAGGACAGAGCGAGTTCATCAGAGTCATCTAGGGAGGATGGGGCTGGACCGCCTCCACGGGGGAGGGGGAGAGGTAGGGGCAGAGGCAGAGGAAGGGGGAGGGGGAGAGGAGCAGGTATAGGTGCAGAAGAGGACAGAGCAAGTTCATCAGATTCCTCTGAGGAAGAGCAGGTACTACATCCACAGGGGAGGGGTAGAGGTAGGGGTAGGGGCAGAAGCAGAGGGAGGGAGCAAGGTGCAGAAGGGGATGGAGTTAGATCAGGAGCAGGAGGAGGTGCAGAAGAGAGTTCTGATGAGGAGATGCCTGGATCAACTACACATGGAAGGGGCAGGGGAAGGGGTAGAGGCAGGGGTAGAGGCAGGGGTAGGGGTAGTGGTAGGGGCAGGGGCAGGGGCACTGATAATTGACTTGATAATTGACTTTATCATACCGTTTTTATTCCTTTGTTGGCTCGTGTAATACTGCTGTCAAGATTATCATTCAATTTTGAATGATTTTCAGGATTTTTTTTTTTTTTAAATTTCAATTTTTAAAAAAAAAAGTTAGTCGTCAACTTTTACAGGATGCCTTATTTGTTATAATGTTAAATGACCATTATTATTTTGTGGTCCTAAGTTGTCTGACTGTATCCAACGCATGAATAAGACTTGTAATGTATTTACAGGGGATTTACCGGATTTTGAGGATTTTTTTTTTTTTTCGATTTTTTTTTTAAAAGCTAGTCGTCGACTTTTACAGGATGCCTGATATTAGTTATAATGTTCAATGATCATTATCATTTTGTGTTCCTAAGTTGTCTGACTGTATACAACGCATAAATAAGACTCATAATGTATTTACAAGGGATTTACTGTGTCTGTAGTGTCATAATAGTAATGATGAGAGATAGGTATAAATTGCGCGTCAAGTACTTGTTTATAGAAATGTATGCCTATGTTCAAACATCAGTTACATTAAACATTATCAACAAAACTTTATGAATTTGTAGTATTTCGTAGCCCCATACTAGATGAATAACTGTACCGAGTTTCATAGCAATACGATAAAGGAAAATGCCCGTATCCAAGGAGTTACTATGACATACCAGGTGAAATCGTATACTGTAACTTTAGATGCCCAGATCTCAGTTTGCCATTTCCCAACGTTTAATTTTCAAAATATTGGGAAATATACTTCCTGATGAGCTACAGGCATGTTCTATACATGAAAAGAAAGCTCTTGATCTCCAGATTAAGATGACGGTAATAACTAAATTTTCCATTTGTGCGACATCCGACTCATTTCGGTGAAACAGGTCACATATACAAGTATATATTAACCAAAATGATCCAAAATAAAGAATGGAATCTGACAGGGCTGAAAACAATAGGTGATCTATTAAATATAAATGATGATCTGTGCAGTCCAGAAGAAGTACAGGTAAAATTTGGGGAAAATTCAACTTTCTTGACAGAATGAGCATAAGAGGTGCTGGTGGTACTTATTGGATGGAGCTCCTCCTACTCAAAATATTACCAACAAGGAGGTGATGTTTGAATTGAGAAGTGAAAGATTCAACATATATACTGTTAAGGTGAACAAAATGTACAGAGCAATTCTCCCTATCCTTGATAGCACGAAAATACATTATCCGACCGTCACGCCACCTATACCTTTTCTAGCTTTGCTAAGGCAGGGGCTTCTGGTTATGGCTCCCACAACCTAAGAAACAGAGTAGGCCTAAACATGGTTACCCATGTACAGTCATTGCTCGGGCTCTACTCTTTCAAATATGTAAAATTATATACCTATGGATAGCTGAGATTATGCTCTTTTCATATTTATTAATCCTGTGACCATCTTTACATTTCTTGCTGGTGTTATCACCGTTTTTGCGTGTGGCGGTGGCCGCGAACATGGGCATGCGCATGCTATCTGGCTAACTGGGTTCAGCAGAATTGTCTTGATGAATAGACCTTCCCTAAATCAAATGTTCAAATGGAATGTGATCCTGGGGGACAGGAATGCCATACCTTCTTATGAGATATTCTAAAGTAGAGCGAAGATTCCTTCTTAAATCGGTATAGAACCAAGGCTACAGGCTTTGCAGTTTAGAATAATGCATAGGAATATTTGTTGCAATTAATACTTAAAGAACAAAACTATTAAGAATGACTCTATATGTGAATACTGTGGATACAAGGACGATATAGTCCATTTCTTTTTTCACTGTGAAAAGGTTTTATCCTTTTGGTCAATATACAGAATTGGTTGGTTATCTTGAGAAAAGTCAGAGGTGGTGTTAAAAAACAATTTTGTCAATTAGATACTTATTCAGGCCAAAAACTTTAAACATAGACAACGCCTATTTGGCGATAATGACATCTGTATGGAATTCTTTGTAAAAGAAACTTTAAAAATATTTAGAGCTATACAATATAGCGACAAGATAAGCGCCAGGGAAGGAGGTAAAGGGAACAAATGCATTCATGACTTTAGGGTCAGGTTGTCTAATTCGTGAGAAGTAAAGGGCAAAATAGAGCCACAAAGTAGGTTAGGAGTGTTAAATTGCTCGATAGCTGCATTGTTCATGTTATAAAAGTGTGATACCATGTCACCTTGACTTGAGCTGAAGTAGGATGGCATGCGGTTCGGAAAATCGTCAGAAAAAAAAACAAAAAAACTTAAAAAGCGAGGAAAAGTCTCTTGCAAAATAATTATTGGTTTGTGGATGTTTATTTAGGCGTCGCGAGAGCGTTAGATGTGTATGCCACATAGGCAGGATAAACGAAATAAAATCATTTTTTTTACAAAAAAAACATTTCTATTGTTAATAGTCGCATATCTCATGGTTGCAGATATAGAGAGGACATTGGCAGAAGCCTATGATGATTATACAAAGGCAAAGAATAAGTGGCGATCCCATAGTTTATCGACAGAGTTGCTTGGCCTGTAAGTTGACTTTCACTTATAAATATAATTATTTCACCTATATATATTGTCTCAGCATATTGCCATTCATTTCTTTGAAATCACTATCTGGCTCGGACAGTTTTTGGATGAATGAACCTAAATATTTTTATTATGAATGAGTTTTTGTGTTAAAATACATACAGAACAGACCTTTCATTGTTGGCAGAGGCCCAACATGACATCAGGAGATTTGATGCACTTAGGTGTAGGGTTATCAGCCTAAATATTATTCATGCCTCCAACACAGACCGTGTGTATATATTCCTGTAATTTTCCTACCAAACATACAATGACCTGCTTCCTACATTTAGTATTTATATAAATGTGATAGTCTGTCAATCCAATAAACTAGAAAATATGACATTTACAACACATGTTGAACAGTTTGTCAATACAGTGATCATCAGTCTACCCAAACACAACAGGCTTTATTGCTATTTCTATAGGCCTGAGAAAAGACCCTATGTGATGATGCTATACCACACGGTGCCCATCAGCCTCTATGCTATAATAATAGTCTTCGGCATCAGGAAGGAGAGTCTCCTTACTCAACCAAGATGGGTTTACCATAGCTTGTCTCCCTTCTCTCTGGCCTCGTCCATTGTCCTTCTACTCATCATCTGGTTTGAGCTAAAATCAGTTGTGGTGCCCAGGGAAAACCCTGGCCTTTAGCAGCTTCTTCAGTTAATATAAGGTTGATGTTGTAAATAGCATGGTTGGCTCATACCCTGCAAGGTAAAATATATGGGTCAGATTTTCAGAAAATGTAGAATTGGCAGCTCTACACATTTAGGAAATTCTGCTAAATTAGGCTGAAAAATAATGAATACCGGGTATATCTGAGTATATTTGGTATCACATTGATTTAAAGTATCAGTTCTGTTATGTTAAACTGTATTTTGAAGCTTTTTTGTCTTAAATGTGGGTTATTTGAGAGGATTGGTGAAGGTGAATTGTACATTTTCTGAAAATCTGACCCATCTTGTATCATGATGCAGAATGAGTATATGCTCCTTATGATTGTAAAAATGGTAAAACCACTCAATATCTAGACAGTGTGCTTTCCCTCGTGGTTCTTTGTGGCAATTCTCGAATTTGTAGTCCCGAATTAATGAGTTATAAAATGAATAAATGATCTAGGACTGAATAAAAGAGTTATGGCGTATTTGTACCATGTGTTGTTAATGCTGCTGGCGGTGGTGTATATCTTACCAGGCTGTTTAGTTCAGCTTTTATAGATGGCCTTCAAACATATATGGGCCAAAGTCAAAAAAAATGTACAAATAGCCATATTTCATATGAAATTTTGACATTTTTTCAAACGCACTTTAGAACACCATCCTTAGGTATTCTGAATAGCCCATAGCTTCCTGCATTTGGGGAAGAAATTGCCTGTTGATACCTTAAACAGCTGAATTAGGAGAACGATTTGAATTTTGACCCCTTTAAACCCTATTTTTGAACCTCGGTATTGGAAAATTCTACTGGAAAAATAATGGTTAAATAAAATATTATGGTCCAAAATTCATCTTTTCGACTTACAGGACAATTTACAATATGATATAAACTACTACCATATGCTCAATATCCTTTGTATAAATGCAGTCAGTGTTATGGAAATTATGCGTTACGGAAATTATGCGTTACGGAAGTTACGCACCCCTTTGAGGCCTTGTGAAGGCAAATGACATGAGACAACAATGTATATTTTGTCTCATGTATATAGAAGATGCTAATATGTATGTATGTGTGAAAGGATTTTGATGTATGTGTTTAATCATGCATGCCACTGGCAATGAATTGCCGTTACGGAAATTATTCGTTACGGAAATTATTTGCCCTATTGAGGACCAGGGAAAGCAGATGATATGAGCCAATGTTATATATTTTCTCACATGTATAAACCATGATTACGTGAATATATGTGCAAAAGTATTTTGATGTAGGTCGATTATTAGGTGTGCTTTATTGAAAAAAAAAGTAATTTCCATAATGAAAATTGACAAAATCAGCTATTAAACTTTGTGCATTTATTGTGTCTTCGTGTAACTTCTAATTCCTTAACCTTTTTTCTCAGACACAGGGGATTATGTGAACAATTGACTGCCCTAGTAGTTATATTATATGACATTACATGGGGGTTTAAAAATCGTTACGGAAATTACCCCCCAAATGGCCAAAAATCAACACACTGGGAAAAAATAGAAATATCCATAATGCAGCTGTAGAAATTTTAGAAATAGTACTCTAAGACGTTCTCTCTTCATTCATTCTATTTTTATGAGAATCTAAGTCATATAACTCATCAGTGGCCATTTCCCTAAACAAAATTGAATTTTTTGCCATTTTTTGCCATTTCGACTTCTAGCTTTGATTTTTTCCGTTAATACATAGGCAAAACCATGTATGGCCCTTTAGCTTTCATCGAGCCCCATACACAAAAACCGAAAATGGGAAGAAAAACTAATGATTAAAGAAATTATGGCCTGGCAAAAGCAAAAAACCTGATTTGTACATTTTTTTTACTTTGGCCCATATATGCGTACATATAAATGTGTATTCTTCATGGAAAAACAATATTCAATAGGCAAAAGAAAAACAGGTGTTTCCGATTTACCCCCCTACCTAGAAAAACCTTACCCTATATACCTAAAAAAAAGTTACCATACCTGATTTTTTTTTCATCATATCTTACTTTTTTTGGATTTTTTGACAAAAAAAGCTTAAGGTCCGATTCCACTGGTTCGCTTATATATGTGCTCATGGCTCGCTCTTGCTGCGCTTGTTTATAGTGCGCTTGTCATTCGCTCTTCATCCGCTAATATTTTTAGCGCAATACAAGCGCAGAGCGATTCTATTGGTGCGCTTGTTTCCTATATGAAAACAATAGTAAATGCGTTTGTGCGCTCTCACTGCGGTTTGTAAAAAATAAAAAAAAAAAAGTTACCACCCCCCTACCTAGTTTTTCAGCCAGGTAAATCGGAAACCTTCTTTTTGGGGGGGCCATATATGAATGCTTAAAAAAGTCAATAGAGGAAGTTTGTTGGAGCTCTACTAAGACTACTACAATGGTTGGTAGACCACAAGTTGTACTTCCCCATTTTGTATGATGAATATGAAAGTATTATTGATTTCTTTGGTCCACAACACGATGATCCCTATTCTTCAGGATTCAATCAACGTTATCGCCTGGCAACAATGTTATACCACCAGGTGGCGAGACAGATCCTCAGAGCATGCCTACATAGTTACCATTGTATACTATGATAGGATGTAACGAGGTTAGTTTCTGACTTACTGTATACGATGCCCACTCATTAAAGAGTGGGCATCGTATACAGTAAGTCAGAAACTAACCTCGTTACATAGTTTCTGACTCATTAAATGAGTGGGCATGGTATACAGTAAGTCAGAAACTAACCTCGTTACATCCTATCATAGTATACAATGGTATAGCTTGATTATTAAAAACACTTTACATCTACAAGCCATTGCGACAAGACTTGTCTGTTCTACACTCCTACACTAGGGAACCATCTCTTAGTTATAGACTAACAGTTAGGCATATACACACAATAGTATAATATTATCAACAACACTAATTATTCATAATGGGGAGAGTTCACAGGCAAAATATAGGTGCAAAGTTCAGGAGACTGGTGACATGTCCTCATCTTAGGTCAACGGCCAGTTTATGCCTAATAAACTGGCAGTACAAATATCGATGGCATACACAGCAATACATGTATACATACACAACAAACATACACAGTATACTTTTTGAATGACATTTATTTATTCAAATTTAAACAAGAATAAGGATGGATTAAAGTAGAAATCATCGTTAAAGCAAACGTCTTGTCTATCACATGTACACATATCTGAAGGTAAACAGTAAAATATATAAAGAGTAGACCTGTATCATTTTTCTCAGACGATTTGTAACTGATGACTAGACAAAATAGTATTCATCCTCTGGCCTGGGTACTGATTCAGAGCTTGATAAATAATTCTAATATATCATATTTGTTCCATAAGTTTGCAAAAAGAAGATGTCCTTCTGGAATTTAATCCGGTCTTCAAGGACATACCTAGCACCGACAAAAAGTTAAAAATTCTCCATTACCAGTTTTATATTTTTAGTCATTCATCAAATTTAAATTTCAGGAATATATAATGAAGTCCAGGTTTCTATAAATTCCATATTTATACTTCACTAACTAGTTTTTGTCTTTAAGATATTACTCAGTATAGAGAATTTTTTTAGTCCATTTTACTTTTTATAAACCTTTTTCTTTTCAATTGACCAGCTCAATATCAACAATCGATTTAATATGCCAGCTAGGCTTACAATACTTGATACAATACTTGTCTGTGGGTCTGGTTTTCAGAAAATGTACAATTGTCAGCTCTACAAATTTGGTAACTTCTGCTAAATTAGACTGTTATATAATAAATGCTATGTATATCTGAGTAATTTTGGCATCGTGATGATTCCAACTATCTCTTCCTTCGTGTTAAACTGCATTTTGAACGTAATTTCTCTCTTAGATTTGGATTATTTGAAACGATTAGGGAAGGTGAATTGTACATTTTCAGAAAATCTGACCCCTATAGCAATGTACAGGTCAGCAATTATAGTAGATCAGATATAGATCTATAGCAGATAGGATACACTAGGAATGTATGGCACACAGATACTCCAATGATTCAAGACTTCAAACCTTACCAAGACATACTAGTAGTAAAATAGTGAAAATATCTTTTCCAAACTATGCTCTATTTCTGATATTAACTAATGACCAGCATCTATCTATCTGTTATCAGATTTATCCTAATGTAAAATTGAACTTGTGAATACATAGCATAGGTCATATACTACGACATAGAAAATATCTATACATTCATCAAAATTATAAATACGGATAATAAATTCAATTAACAATATCATAATATCAATTTCACAAACATACACCTTGGACAAAAGAATCCTTTTTCTAAATAATCCACCAACCTCAGGATCTCCTTTAATATGTTCTTTTTTCAAAACAACTCCCTTTGAAATACAATATAATTTGTAATCGGGTCTTTCTGAATTTTCTGAGAGAGAAAACATTAATAGCAGCATTCATATTAAAACCAAGAACAAGAGAGATCATGAGATGGGTGTTTATAATAAATGTAGAATATCATACTGTGAGGTACAAAAATAGACATAAAACATACAAAATATTGTAAGGTCTAAAATATTGTAAGGTTAATATAGCCACTTTGTTATTAAGTTAAAATGAAAGTAGTAATGCAGCTTACTATTTTACCCTGTCAACCACATTAACTAATGCCACTTTGTTATTAAGAAAAGCTCAAAATAGTATTGTGACTTAAGCCGGCGCCACACTAGCTGAAATAAGCTCGCAATAGGCTTCGCAACAGGATTTCACGATAGGCCTGGCTATTGCAGAGGTCTATCGGGAGGGCCTGTTGCAAACGTCGCCACACTTCTGCAATAGAGCCTTGCAATTAATTGCAATAGCATGGTGACATCCGTGATGCAATGCTTATCGCCAACAAATATTAAACATGTCTAATATTCCTGCGATAGGCAGCGACGCGTTTCTTATCGTGAGGCCTGTTGCAAAGCCTATTGCAGAGCCCACATTGCAAAGGGGCCCACACATCTGCGATACAGTGCACTCCAAGATCAAATATTTTCATATCTATTGCAGAGGCCTATTGCAAAGCTTATTGCGAGGCTTATCGCAGCTAGTGTGCTCCCGCCTTTACTGTCTATTTTACCCTGTAAACTACATCTAACTAATAACGTGGCAGGAGAGCCAGCTACTTCCAGTAATATATTATAATTATGTGATGAACAACTAAGGACAATCTTATAAATAAATAAAGCGCAACATAATCAGTAAAGGACCAGATACACTAAACCGACCGACGGATTTCGAATTTGCTTTAAAATCGGCACGAAATCGACTCAGTGTGTCCCTCAAGTGAACAAATTCACCTATGTTGTGTACAATCAGTTGGCCAACCGATGAATTTCTTTGCTAAATCTGTCGGTCAGTCGCCTCAGTGTGTCTCATGCTTTATTTTGGTGGTGTTCTAAATGCTATCACAGACAGGATCATCCTCATCATCCATTTACCATTTGTTCAGTGGCTTCCTGAAGCTGCCACAGATGTTGTTTTGTAAGGGGTGACTGGGTCCTTGTTGGCAAGACTCAATAATCTGTAAAGTCAAGCATAACATTTTTGTGGTGATTCGGTGGTGATAGTTGTATTTCTTTTTAAGTTGCTCGTCAGCACTCACACTGTCATCAGTGATTTGTGATGAGAACATGTATTTTATTCTATATTGAAAACTTGTAGTATGTATGTACCGTATATTATATGAAAATGCCATTAAAAATGTAATCTAATTAATGTAATTTAAGAAATTATATTGCAGTAACTATTAACTGTCTGCTCTTAATAACCTATATTGTACTGATTCTACTCATATTTGTAACCTTATTCCTTTTTCTGTAAAATACCTTTTGGCAAGTCAGGCTGTCCTGAGAATATTTCTACTGTACGTATGAAAATGGTCAATGTCCTGAATAAAATATTTTAAATAAAATAAAAATCATTTACATTTTGTTTGTCCGTACAATGACAACCATATCGATATAAAAGGCCAATTCAGAAAAGGACCCATTCAATATGATGAATACCAAAAGCACCAGAGAAAGGGAATCATTTTTCACATATCATTGAGAGGCCCTTACCTTGCGACTTTTTCTTCAAACCAATCTTTGTGTTTTAGTTTTGACTTCCACGACTCTGGGATGTTGCTATAACCAAGTTTACACCCTAGTAAAGCGCCAGCTACTGCACCGTTGGTATCAGCGTCTCCCCCCTGGGATTATAGCATACATGTACTATAACACAGGCACACTCTAGACATTCTAGGGCTATGAATACATTAGTAAATTCTGCTAAATTAGGCTGCAATTTGTTCCGTACTAGGTAAATTCAAGTATATTTGGCATTGCATTGATTCTAGCAATCTGTTTGGTTAGGTTGAACTGTATTTTGAACTTTATTTTCGTCTGAAATTTGGGTTATTTTAGAGAATTGGTTAAGGTGAATTGTACATTTTCGGAGAATCTAACCCACATACATAGAATATAAGATAAGATAAGATAAGAAAACATTATATTTGTCAAACTGCTCGAGTTACATCATCTTGAAAAAGGACAAATAGGTTTACATGTCTATATGAAAAAATAGTTATCCATTTCTGCCGACAGTTACCTTTAATTTAGAGTACGTGAGTCTTGTACTGGACTGAGCAGAAAATATGATAAAAATAGAATGAATATTAAAAAAAACATAGATAAAGGAGATGATAAATAGGTCAGTGGGATCCTATGGCTACACGGAATTTTAACGACACTATGTGATAAGATGTACTTCTTGTGTTCACTAGAGATTTCTGTAAAATAAGTTAATAATAGTGTAAACGACTAGTTGTTTTCAAAGTAGCATAGGATATACTTTCCTATATACTTTACAAAATTAAATGGTGCCTCAGGTTTTAGTTTTGCATAATAGTTGAGTAAAACAGTAGGAAACTTCATGCATCATAATTTTACTACACTAAAATGAGGAAAATGAGTCACAAGTCGCAAAATTGATATTTTTCAAAGTGTTTTTTCCACAAGATCTCTTTATTGAAATGTTCTGACTTCAGAGAGTTTAGCAGTTATAGTCATATAAATCCGTGTAACAAATTTCAGAACATTGTATTAAATATATCATTGCGTTTTTAAGGCCTTCGTATCGAGTATATTCAGTTACTTTACTGGTTTACCCAGCTAGAAACATTGCAAACTTAATTTTTCAAAAAAATATCAAACATAAAATATAGAATTACATGTTAGGTACCCTAGTGTTTACTATCATTGGAATCCGCTTTATCTCCTCTTTTCAAATATTGCGATATCTCAAAATCCATATTTTGCGACTTATGACTCATTTTCCTAAAACGGATCACATTAATACATGTGAGAATATACTTACCTCACGCACCAGTTGCTCAAGAGCATCTCTAAAGTTATTCTGTCTCAAGGCCCAGAAGCCACTGCCCATACACTTATATGTGAACCCAATTCTCCCTGTTTCACACAGATCTAATTTGGAGAGCTTCGATACAAACATGTGTTCCCTAAGCAAGGTGGCCTGACAAAACAAGGTAAATTCATTTTAACATGACAGTTTACAATGTTTACTTTTGTTTGGTGGCTACTAAATGCACCAATATTCTAAGAATCAATATTTATCACATGCATATCTATGAAATAATCTAGTACAGTACTTTTTGGTTGGTTCATCTGAAAATATTTTTATAATATCGCACAGAACTTCCACAAAACTTAAGGCATCTAATTTAATTGCTAAAGGAAATAAAACTAAAGGGCCTAGTCCACCAAGCCGATTCTCATGCGATTTTGCGCCGCAGAGGACTCTTTTGTGAGAATCGCATGAGAATCGGTTTAGTGGACTAGGCCCTTAAGATTATCTAAAAGTTCAGTAAATCACAGTTCAGTTGTAATTATAACTTCAAACTTGACTTGATATGATATAGATTATTGGAATTTATATATGTCCCTAGGTAGTCGACGTCGATTGACGTCGATTGAAATATGTTAACAATATTAACAGGTAACATGTATAAGATTATCATGATAATATGTCTGTCGTGTATTATTGTGACACGGCGCAGGTGGTGGTGCTTCTATCTAATTTTATCATTTATGAAATTATCTGTGTGAAATTACTTATTCATATACTATAAAATAACGTAAATCATCATGTACTGAGATACAGTGTAAAAATATGCATAATAGGGAGATTTAGCAACCACAACGCACCAACACAACACTATAACGCATCCACTAACTTTTAGTACATTATTACCGTTGTTGGGATATCTCGAGAGGCCTGCAATGCAGATGCCCTCGGACTAGCACCTCTGAGATAACGGTAGTAATGTACAAATAGCAAGTTGGTATAGTTCTGTTGGTACGTTGTGGTTGTTAAATCTCCCTAATGTCTTGATGAATAAAACATTTAAAAACAAATAGTACCCACCGCTTCCTCCTCTTCTTCAGGAAGGACCTGTTTGGCATGGTTAAAGCTCTCTTCCATTATTGCATTTATATCGTAAGCACCCGAGGGCTTCACATGCTGGGGTTGCCTCTGTAGCATCAAGGCTATGGCAGTCGTAACAGCAATGCACGAAGCGATGCACCTGTAATTTGGAAATATTACAAATTTCAGGCAGCAATTCAAAGCACAGAAACAGTGAGCAGGCATTTTCGTTGCGTTATAGGAAAATGAGTCACAAGTCGCAAAAAATGGATTTTGTGATATTAACATATTTCAAAAGAGGAGACCAAGGTGATTCTAATGGTAGTAAACAGTAGGATATCATAATAGTGTTTCTATTCTTTAAGTTTGATATTTCTATTTTTGAAAAAAAATGTATTAATATTGTTGGGTTGATAATTACTTATAAAGTAACTAAATATACTCCATAAGATGACCTTGACAATGCATAGATATATTTAATACATTGCCTTTGAATTTTGTACATGTCTTCATGGTACTAGCAGCATTAAGCAACCCGAGCATTAGAATATTCCAACAAAGATATCTTATAAATAAATCACTTTGAAAAATAGCAATTTTGCGACTTATGACTCATTTTCCTGAAACACATCACATTTTATCATCAGTAGGTCAGTCCTAACTGGTGGATTCTTAGTTTAAGGACTCCATTATCTTGTATTTGATGCATGTCAAGGATCAAATGCAGATCTTATATCAATGACGGTTTAAGAACTTTTAAAGATTCTATCCGATTATATGTTGTCAAACTAACCTTTCCTAAGCAGAGGTAAACATCCTCTATGATAATGGTGTGAAATCGATGCTGGTTAAAAACAGTTAGATATTTAAAAAGGCCAGATATTTTAAAAGGTCAAATGTATTCAATTAGTTTTGGCAAATATTTCTTTTAAAAGACCAATTTATAACACTATAGTTGAAGCTTCACGATTTATTCAATAACATTTCAATATACGTACCTAGGACAGATTTTCAGAAAATGTACAATTCACCTTCACCAATCTTCTCAAATAACCCAAATTTAAGACAAAATTAGGTTCAAAATACTCTTCAACACAACCAGGCAGACTGTTTGTATCAAGGCAATACCAGATACACTCATATATACCTAGTTTTGATGATTTTGCAGTCCAATTTAGCAGAATTTATAAAAAAAAATATGTTGATCTGCCAATTGTACATTTTCGGAAAATCTGACCCACCTAGGATCTGCATGAGAACATCTACAGACGGCCTCGGTGTTTTTCTTCACTGTGTCTATATCGGTGTACGGGTGAACACCAAGCACTGAAGTCCTCATTATAGCGCCATTGGAGGCGATCTTTTTATGATTGACTTCCCATACAAGATTGGAGACCTACAGAAAAAAGGTTTTTACCTTATAATATAATGGTGCAACAGCATAAAAAATATGGTGGAGAACCCAAATTAAAGATGAGTCCAAGCATACAATAGGGGACTTCCATAGATGCCATTTTGAATCTTGATTCGCATGGAATTATGGGACTAATGGTACAGTGTAAAATCTATAGAAAACATATCATGTTCTGCATGGGATATTCATTGGTGCTTTAATGTCAATATCTATGTCTTATGCATGTTCCCATAACACAAGCCTCTATCTTTCCCATCATGCATTTGGTTTCTATAGATCATTTACACAAGCTATGATATTGGTGAAAACATGCTTGCAATTTTAGATAAAAATGTTGCCAAATATTTTTATGTCAGATTTGAACTGAATCCAACCCACGATGCACTGTAACAGGCATGCGCAGTGAGACATGCAAGTCCCCTATTCCCCACCTGCCAATGATGCCATTGAGCAGGCGCAAATCAATAGGGGACTTGCATGTGCCACTGTGCATGTCTGTACAATGCATCCCGGGATGTATTCTATTGAAATCTGACATACAAATATTTGGCAATATTTGTATCGAAAATTGCAAGAATGTTTTCACCAATGTCAGAGTTTGTATATTTGAGCTATGAAAATCAAATGCATGGTGGGAGAGATGGGGACTTGTGTTATGTAAAGATGTATAACACATAGACATTGACATTAGAACACTGATAAATATTCCATGCTGAACATGGCATATTTTCTATAGATTTTAGACTGTACCATTACCCTATTGAGAAAATAATTATGAAAGATTGAAATTCATTATTAATCATAGACTCATCACACACAAAACTTGTAAAATTGAACACGACATTCTGTTAAATTATTTCAAACGGATTAAAAAGCACTGGATGTTGCAATTACCATATGAGGGTCCTCTAAATACTTGGGATTAGTAAGAACTTTTGCTGTGGTCGTTCCCACTCCCCTACCAGCATGATCTCCAAGTTCAGGATAACCGACATTCATCCAACTTTGAAGTCGTTTGGCACAATCCATGACATCAATCTGAAATTGATTATTTTACCAATGTACGGTACCATAGGATTACAGATGAAGTAATATTGAACTAAAGTTCACCGACTTTTGAGGGGCACAGGCATATGTTCCCTAAAGGGTCTGAAATGAACTGAAGTTCCATACATACAATACTTCATGACATCATACATATTGAATAACAATAATCTGGAATTGGGCTTTGATAATCATCTGCAATCAGGTCTTCCAGACCGCCCAAACAAATAAAATGAGGTGTAAAAGTTTGTAATGCTTATTAAAATGACTATCCATAGATTAGTGATTAATGATCTTATCATTAAAGTTCGTGTTTTTGATTCTTGCCATACTTGTTGTTTGTTGCCTTGTGTTTTGAAGTCTTGACTTGTGTTGATGGTTTTCATTCATTTCAATAAGATTGTTTTTCAATGTCAGTCTTTATTACTGAGGCTTTAATCTACTTCGTGAGTTCCATTTCATGGATTATTATCACTATCATTGACGCAGATTTTAATTTATCTTCATAAAAGACATTTACATGTTATTCTTACTAGATAAGCTATAATGTGGTTCGACTAATGACAGGGATTATCATCAATACTCTAAGAACAATTACATTCGTTGAAACATTAAAATGATGGTTTGGGAGCTGTAGAAATCAATGCAACACGTTACCTCTCCATTCTTGGATATGAGCGAGTCCATGATACAGATCATTTGATCAGTATCGTCTGTCCAGTCTCCACACACCCAGCCTACTCGGTGGAAATCAGGAATCTTGTGTTCGAATTCCAAATGTTTGTATTTGCCATAGTTCTGAAATGAGATCTCGGGTTTGAATTTATACATATATGTTTATATATATTAAAATATTAAATATATAAATTCGAAAGTTGAAGAACACAGGCAGTAAGTCCAAGATGTTTAATATTTGGTTGCAAACTAAAAAGGTATACTGAAACCCTACGCGTTTCGGCCCTAGTAGGCCTTCCTCAGGGGTCTGATAATACATCCCATATGTGATGTGTTTCAGGGAAATGAGCCATAAGTCGCAAAATTGATATTTTTCAAAATCTTCACAAGATGTATTTTGGGGAATGTTCCCATGTTTGGGTGGCTTAACGCTTAAGTTAATTGTTGTAGCCGGAATACAAGTATCAAATTTCAGGACAGTCTGATTAATATATCGATGTATTTCTAAAGTCATTTTATACAGCATATTTAGCTACTTTACTAGTAAATTTCCGCCCAGAGATATTTCAAACTTTTTCTCACAAAAGTACCAAACTTAAAATATAGAAATACTTATTTAGATGTCCTACTGTTATCATTGGAATCGGCTTGATCTCATCTTTTCAAATATGATAATATCTCAAAATCCATATTTTGCGACTTGTGACTCATTTCCCTGGAACACATCACATATGGGTGGTATTTATATGAGGAGAAAAACACAAGGTGTAAAATGTGTAAAAAGTGCAGCGGGGCTTAAATACCATATCAACGTGGAGAAAATTTATGAAAAGATGTGGCAGTTAAAGAGAACTATAATTCTAAGTCCCGTAAAGGTGTAAGACCATAATAAAAGTAGTCTGAGTTGTTGATATTTGATATCAAATGTATATCGCTTATTTTTTTAACAACTTTTCATCTATTCATCATATGATCTAGAAACTTTGGCGCTTTGATAATGTATTGATGAATAATTGATGTATGCACTCCAGGGGTTGCAAGTTTGGATCTGCAAGATTTTAGGAAAATATTCATAATCATAGGCCTATCCTTGTGAGGGGGTACATATCACATACATGTACATATATACATCCATAGTGGAGAGGAACTTGGGGGTTTTAATATGGGACCCTATGGGGGCGGAGGTCTGTATGCAATCCCTGCTCACTCTTTTACCCTTTCCTGCAGACTTCATATCGAGTTGTAAATATCACTTTTCTTGGACAGAATGTGTTGAAATTAAGAGTTTTCTCGAAAGGGATATCGGTGTTATTAAGATATATGAAAAAGAAATGTTCTTGATACACAGCATAAAGAGTTGTAACATCAAGAATTAATGTTATGAGAACAGTACCCGTTGCAACGCTACCGCTAGTCGAACTTGCTTGCCATCTCAAAGAATCTGTGTTACAGTACATTGAATATCTGGTCAGATGGATTCTGTTGAAATGCGACATTTTTATGAAAAAATTGTAAGAATGTTTTCACCAATATCATAGCTTGTATAAATGATCTATGAAAACCAAATGCATGATGGGAAAGATGGGGACTTGTGTTATGGAATCATGAATAACACATGAATATTGACATTAGAGCATTGATAAATAATCTGTGCTGAATGGCATGTTTTCTATAGATTTTAGACTACCATTAGTCCAATAATTCCATGTGAGTCAAGATTCAAGATGGCGGCTATGCAAATCCCCTATTAAACATATATGTCAAACTGTGTAAAGATCTGTTAAAAATTCAGCAACATAACATTGTCAATTTCATTGAGGATTTCCTACGATTAAGAAGATGAAAGAGAGCCATATTGAAAATAGTGGGATTCTGGTGTACACCGAAATGAATAATTTGGAAGTTGATTTGTTTTACATCAAGAACTGCTGCACATTATTAATATTATATCTTGTTTATTTTCAGATTGATTGAACATTCAGTTGACCAATTGGGCATGTGTCATGGTGACATTGAGCGAAGTAACGTAATCGAGGCGCGCACTTACACCCTTGTGTTGACCAGAAATAAAAGATCACCATATACGCCCCCATATGATTAATCTAATAAACATCCTATATTGGCCTATAGATATGGCAATATTAGAAGTACAACAATGTATATTATATTTATTAGATTATTATAATAGAACTGGAATATATGTTTCTCTTTGATTTCCCTTTTGACGTAACTTTATGAACTAGGCAACGCAATCATGTATCAACAGGGTTGATGTGCGTATTTGATATTGATTGTAAATGTTTGGCCGTAATAGCAATAAAAAAAGAAAAAAACAATCCGCTACTGTCACATGTGACTTGGGATTTCTTTTGGGGACATTTATTTTCAAGACTACTTTGCACTCAAATATATTTAAATAGGCCTACACTGATCTGATAGAATCGCACTTTTACTGATAGAAGTATGCGGTAGTATACAGGCCTACTATCATGTATACTACCATCTATTAGAATTGGAAAGACAAATCCCACTAGAGGTAAAAATAGTGAGAAGACCCACTTTAATAGGGGATTTGCATGACTCACTGCGCATGTCTACTGCAGTGCATGCTGGGATGGATTGTGTAGAAATCTGACATACAAATATTTGGCAACATTTTCATCAAGAATGTTTTTACCAATATCTGAGCTTGTCTAAAATGATCTATGAAAGCCAAACGCATTGATGAGGACTTGTGTCATGGCAACATGTATAACAAATGGATAATGACATTGGAGAATGAATAAATATTCCATGCGAAATATGGCATGTTTTCTATAGGTTTTAGACTGTACCTTTAGTCCCATAATTCCATGCGAATCAAGATTCAAAATGGCGGACATGCAAATCCCTTATTCATTATACCAAAATGAATAAGGATTTGCTTATTAATTATACCAAAACAGAGGGCAGGTTAAGTGAATGAAGTTGATTAGCAAAAGAAAAAAAACGGAGAATTAATAGTCATGTTTTGTTCAGTTATCGAGGAAGGAATATATTATTTAATTGACTGCTGTAAATTAGTGTAATCTGTTTAATGAAACATCTGAAAAAACTCGTTTTACTATTAACAACAAGTAGTTTGTAAGAGTCAAAGTCAATTGTTCTCATTGTGGGTCAGCCTGCATATTTTTCTCATGTGACTGTTCTAATAAGTTTGAAGTCTGTATCACAAATTTATTAATCATCACGATATTATATGTACCATGTGTAATGGTAATAAAACCGTTGTGCAAAAAAAGAATTATACCAAAATGTGAAGCATACCGTTTTTATCTCCTCCTTTATCATAAACTCCGTTAAGAGGCCGATTGCATCACCAGCGGCGTTACCATACAAAGCTCCTCGCATGTGATCCTCAAGGTCAAACTCACCCATGATAGGTTCTTCTCCAACTCCGAGTAAACCCTAGAACAAAATATTATGTATGCAATTATTTTCTTATATAATAGACCCCTTCAGCAACCCTCTTAAATAACACAAATATAAGGGAAAAGGTGAGATAAGATCAAAATACAGTTCAGCGTAACTGAAGGGGCCGTTTCATAACTAAATCCGCTATTTAACGGATTTAGCGGATTTAGTGGAAATAGCGGATTTACTTATGAAACGGGCCCCAGATTTGTAAAAAGCAATGCAATACCAAATATAATTAGATATACCTATGTAGCGACCCAAAACATGGGGAGGAAGAACGGGTCGGGGCCTCTCGGGCTAATTAAATACAATTGTTAATAACAAAAATTATATTGAGTCATATAATTTATATAATTTAAATATCAGTAGGCCTAGACGCCAAGCGATGTATAGGTTACTGATAACATTAGATCTTCGAGAAGTATTTAGTTAGTTCGCTGAATTCATGGAAGTTCACGATGTATTTTATACAGGACAAGATAGGCCTACACGTAGGTAGGCTACAGCTACCTAGACAGTCCCCACTTCCAGGTTCCAGGTAAAAAAAATGAGAACACATATTTGGGTCAGATTTTCAGAAAATGTACAATTCAACTTCACCAATCTTCTCAAATAACCCAAAGTTCAAAATACAGTTCAACCTAACCAAACAAATTGCTAGAATCAATCCAATGCCGAATATACTCGAATTCACATAGTATTGACCAAATTGCAGCCACATTTAGCAGTATTTACTAAATATGTACAGCCTGCCAATTGTACATTTTCTGAAAATCTGACCCATATTTGTGTTTGCCTATTCACACAATGAGTGCCCCGCACTCCCTCCCCCACCGCCCACACACCCACCCAGATCCTATAGCTTCACATGTGTATTGTATCGGGACCCGTTCGTTGCCCACCCACACACACCCACTACCACGCACCACATATATCTAGACCGACCCATTCAGTGCCATGCCCAAATGCGCGATTCCATGCACTACTACTACCACTGCCCGAGGTGCTGCTACCTGTACCCAACCATCCAAATCCTCCTCTACATCACACATCACTAGCTATAGTGATAGATTATAGATACCCTCGGCCCAGTGACAATAGCCATCTATACAGGCATTAGCGTTATAACTTACTTTCAAAAAGTCCATGCCTATAGAAAATAGAGTGGCGAAGCTGGAGTGAACGTGGGTTGTCAACTTCGGTCCCTATCTGACGAATCGCATCTGTAGCTAGGATAATGGCCCTTCTTTACGTTCTCTACACAGCCACAGTCTACAAAAGGTTGGTTCCTGTGCTGTAGATGCTAGGAGACGTGGTAATGGTGTGAAACCGTCCTGTGTCTTGCACGCATCGGAAATATGTATGCTACGCTGTCTCGAGAGTAGGTGCAGTGACAGTAGCGGGACAGTAGAAAGGCAGGGACAAGTCCATCAGGATGGGGGTTACCCATGGGGGATTCCCTCGCTAGATACAGGCGCCATCTATAGTCATCTGAGTCACTCTGGCTGAGCAGCTACTGAGCTAGACATGACGCACGTGGGTCAGATTTTCAGATAATGTACAATTCAACTCCGCCAATCTTTTCAACTAACCCAAATTTCAGACGAAAATAAAGTTCAAAATACAGTTCAACCTAACCAAACAGATTGCTAGAATCAATGCAATGCCGAATATACTCCAATTTAACAATATTGACCAAATTGCAGCCTAATTTAGCATAATTTACTAAATGTGTACAGCTGCCAATTGTACATTTTCTGAAAATCTGACCCACGTGGTCTCATCCACGCGATGATAGTCTCATTGTAGGCTCGCTCCATGTACCGAAATTCGTTTTAGTTACCCTTAACTTATAGTTTATTATGATAATTCTTGTCATGGGCTTATATACACACTGTTCGAGACCTAGAGTAAATAAATATCAAAGCGACCCAATGGTAGCTAATGATAACCCTACGGCGAACCGCTCCAAGCTCTTTTTGGGTTCGCCCTGAAGACCTGCTAGGTGCAAAGTGTATCAACCGTTTCTGACAACTGTTTATGTATTGTGATGTTCAGAATAAAAATCATATATAAGGGTTAGATTTTCAGAAAATGTACAATTCACTTTCACCAATCCTCTCAAAGAACCCAAAATTCAGACCAAAATTAAGTTCAAAATACAGTTCAACCTAACCAAACATATTGCTTGAATCAATGCAATGCCGAATATACTCGAATTTACCTAGTATTGACCAAATTGCCGCCTAATTTAGCAGAAATTACTAAATGTGTACAGCTGCAAATTGTACATTTTCTGAAAATCTGACCCATAAGTAGATCTCAAATAGAGTGTATCGATGTATCACATTTCAAAACAAACTCATATAAACACACCCACAACTCATACACATGCATGTGCACACAAATCTAGCTGACGAGTAGTACCATCCTACTCTAGGCCAGGTGTAGGAACATTCTACCACAATCAACACTATATGGGTCAGATTTTCAGAAAATGTACAATTCGCCTTCACCAATCCTCTCAAATAACACACACTTAAGACAAATATAAGCTTAAAACTTAAATTTAACATAACAGAACAGATACTTTAAATCAATGTGATACCAAATAAATTCAGATATACCCGGTATTCTTCATTTTATTTTTCAGCCTAATTTAGGAGAATTTCCTAAATGTGTAGAGCTGCCTGTAATGTACCGATGCCGCCTATGGGCACTGCCGATTGTACATTTTCCGGAAATCTGACCCATATATAAAAAAGCCAAACATTGTTCTAACTTCATTCTCCTAAATGAGGATAGTACTAATACCGAAACGTTGAGATCATGAAATAAAGCAACAAAGCAAATTCAACGCGAGCTGGATGTTTAGTTAGTATCTTCTTTTTCTTTTCTTTTTTATTCACACATTCTATTCAACTTTTTTCAATCTTCCTCATCTCATTTTTTCTTCGTCATTGTCACACGTTTGTAGACTCCTAAAGTCATTCCTGGTCGTTCCACTTAGTTGGTATCTTACTATCAATTACAAGAATTAAACACACAGGATAAAAAATTCTCTATTATATTAGCTATAGGTCCGGGCTATAGGCATAATATTTCCTTAAATCAAAATGAACACCAGATGAAGCCCCTAATGAAGGCAGATGTGTAATGACCCTTGGTTAACGCAGGGGAGAAGAAATAACGACAACAAGATCAAATCTATATTGTAATTACACTGTTTTATTACGACGATGGACATTAGACATAGTGGAATTTGGTACATAAGAAGAAAGGTGTTGTAAAGGTAAGATTAAGGTATAAAAGAAGTAAGTAAGAACAAAATGGAGTATACTGAGTTCCATTGCCACCTTGTGGCCATCACACACATAATAAAAGGTTGAAATAATGTGCGCAATGCGCGAGAAATACATGCGCAGCATGCGCGTACATATAAACCTATTGTCAATCTCCAAGTCCCAGAGATTATCCTTCTATCTCTAAGACCAAGAGATTAAACTCTATAATAATTCCAGATTCCTTAGAGGAATATAGTAGGAGTCTAGCCTGTAGACTATATCTCGCAGCTCGAAATTCAAGACATAAGTCGGTAGTGGTGTTGTAAATGGAAGTGTCTTTACCAGCTGAAATGCTGTGCTTTTATTGTGACTATAGCTTCAGCTATACCAAGAATAGTACAATAGATCCAAGTGATTAATGACTCCCTACCACTCAGCCTCCTACGTATACTGACTACTACGAAGTCCTAACCCCCAGGGTCTACTGATTTATAGGTGGACATTGCCACATCACATATGCCCCCCTCCCCCCTTAAAAAATGGAACTATTTTTATCTAAAACACTCGAATAAAAAGTCAACTAGTTTCATTTTAAAAGGTCGAATACAGTGGGACACGAAATGCGACTCCACACGTAATAAATTTTTGAAAATAACTATTGTACGAACTTCTTAATTAATTCAATAACTAATCCCTCTACACCCTATGAGTTTGCACATCGAAATACTCCTAGGTGAATTTGGAATCCCTAATAAACTATTCTGATTTCCAGCTGAGCCACTAAGATGGACCTTGACTTCTTTTATTTTCTTTGTCACAATCTTATTGGTCCATCGACACCTATTTTACAGAGTTTGAGACATAAATTTGCTATTCATATTTGTTACTTAATTTCAACCGAAACAGTTTTTCTTAAATTTTTATATCATGAATCTTGATCCCGAAACAAGGAATCTTCGACCGTCGACCGACTGATGCCTTGCTACAAAAACACTCTGTTTAACATAATTACAACTAATAGCTGTCTCTTCTGTAGATTTTCCATTACTTCTTCTTTTTCCTTGGTAAAATACCAATCCAAAACATACAATCTGACCTTTACATAATTTTTCTCCAAGAAATACAGAATCCTACGTCCTTGTTTGTTTATAAATTTCCAAAATTTTTGTCCATGTTAACCTTGTTCTACAAAACTGTTTTTAAATTTTTGAACTAGTCGACGTAAAATTCTGTATGTACACTCGTATGCTTTTTTACTCGTGTCTAAATCTTTAGGACTCACAAACTTCCTAATCGACACTAATAATACAAAGATAACATTTCGGTTTTGAGCATAAATCGCCCAAAAACTTTCATCAATACTATGTGGTAAATACTGTAACGAGGTCCCCGTCTTTACAAGCAGTTCCCGGTAAACATGTATACAGGCATCTATATGGCCGAATCAAAAGACATACTGCAAGTATAAATAATCATAAGTTATTACCACAATTTATATCTCCTTCTTTCCACATAAATACCAAAATACCAAAAACCCAAGAAACATATGACCTTAAAACCTCCAGAAACATAGTACATACATAATATATATAATTATCCTTCACCAAACAAAAACTAACTAATATTATGGCAACACTCCCCCTTCTGACGCCGAAAACACTGTCAAGACTTATTACACTGCTAGGATCCCTATCAGACCCTATCCCAGTGATAAGACATTGCCTGAATTTCTTCTGGCGATACCTGCTGTTGCAGGGAGAATGTTGGCGGATTAATTATCCTGTCAACTCTCTCCCATTCTTCCTTCTGTTCTGGAGTTCTCTCCGCCACTGGCACTGCTTCCAGTGTCGTCCTAACCTCCAGAGCCAGTTGCAGCTCTTTATCGAATTCCTCATCCCAGTCCTCTGGATCCGGTAACGGATCCTCTGGAGGCAGATCATGGCTGACCAGCTCGATGGGTTGCTCTATGATCTCCTCTTCATCCTCTATGAGTCTTCGGACTGGGTTGCACATTTTAGATTCTCTTATAAAATCAACAATCTAATTTATTACTATTTCCAAAACTTGAAAAACAATTACCTTCGAACGATTTAAATCCTATCTTATGTCTTTTCACTAAGTCTTGCAATATTCCCCGCGTCACAAGAAAGATAACAATATTTCCCAAAGTTCTCTCTGCGTTTGCCAAAAACAAATAAACTTTCCTTAAATAAAACAAAACCTTCACCAAAATCAAAGATAGAAAATATTTTTAGAGGAGCAAATGATCTCACCACCAGTTTGTAACTTTGTGAAAAAGAACAGGAAACCTTCCCTGGAACTTTTTTTTTTTTTTTTTTTTATACCTTCTGTAATTTTCCTGACAAATCTTCTGGAACCGCTATAAGCTCTTGTTACAATCTGGTGACTCAATCGCATTGAGTAACATATAAGCGGAATTATATAATGCTCCTTCACCCAAATAACTTACCTAAGCAACCTTACCACACTATCATGCACTCGCATGATCAACCTTGACCAGCGTAAAAATACATATTGACAATCCATAAGGCACTCGAACAAGCTCTTCAAGCACAACTTGATCCATTTAACCTTCATTTGCTCATAAACACAAATAAAATCATCAAAGTTTCAAAACCAGAAAACATATCTCTGTCATCCTCACAGCATCCCTGCTCTGACCGACATGATCTCTAATCTCAAGACAAGTAATCACAACAAAAGAAAAATATAATACGATCTAAAAGCTAGTGTGTTTCCATCTTTTCAGTCCCAAATTGTCTTTCCTCTTATTTTACTCATTGTTCGTAAGGTTTGAGGTTCCTAATCAGCCTTCACCAATGTCCGATCTTGGCCTAGGAAAGTCATCAACGATGGTAGCTATATAACACACTTCTATCTAAATTAACCTACAAACACCTAAAATCACTTGTACATGATCTATCACTTCATCGTCCTTGTTCTTCATAGCATGGCCGTCGTACAACCTGCGGTCGCAAAGGCTCCATTTTCCCTGGTAAGAATACACGAAAAATAATAACCAGATAAACAGTTCCCAATCTGGGCATGATTATTTCAGAAATCATAACATGGCGTAATTACAAGACAGCGTGAAGCAAAAATAGATTTTAGGTTAAAATTCACTGATCTTCTCTGATTTTATACCAAGAAGTCACCTTGCACTGGTTGTGATCTACTTTTATTTACTTAAACTAAAATATTCTGGAATGACAGCTGACAATCATTCACTTTCTCATGATTACTTTTATGGTCATACTTCGTTGGTTTATTTGGTTCTTTCCCCTGTACTACATTGTGAGGTCCCCCTCACGAAACTATTCTTTTCAATTTCCTGGTGAATATTCTTAAAACTGTTCTCCTGCTTACTGTTGTTGTTTCAGCAAGATAATAACAATATACCTACATAGCGAAGTTAACTGTCGGCAGCTCCTGTCTCGCCAGCAGTCATCCGTCGTACCCGATGTGCCATGGCACCTGCTTCGGGTCGCCCCTAGGTGGCAGCACCATGATTGCTACACTGGTATCGGGCGACTCCAGCGCCTCCTGTAGTCGCTCAGCATCTCTGCCCTGCACCGTCAGGGTCGCTGGTAACCGCATTTCTTTGTCTACCAGACCGGTCTTAAACTTGAAACGGTCCGACCACCTCACCTTCATCTCATGGCTGCAGCAAGATGATATCAGCTCTGCATGAGCGATGGTAGGCAGTGAAAAGCAGGTCAGGGTATTCAGCCCATACCCAAGCTTTCCCAATGGAAAATCGAAAACCAATCCGTCCATCATTAAACGAAGCACCAGCTGATTTGACGTGACTACATCAGTCAACTCTGGTTTAGGGAGGCATTTACATTTTACGCAGATGTTTCGCTTTTTTATGCACCCCCACAACAACTTCAGTATGTAGATGGCCACAGCTACATAAATAACGATCTCAAGCCAACTTGGTCCTGGCGCCGACACATTTACTGTTTCGTAGACCACTTGCTGTGGGCCTCTCTGTTCTTGTGATTCTGTCTTCATGGTCGTATCGAGTACAATATGCTTTGCCCCCAACTCTGTGATGTTGACTGCCCTCGCCTGCGCCAACCACTTAATGACCATGGCTAGTTTGTGTACTCTGTAGCAAAGGTAAAGAGAGAGAATGCATGCAAGGAGGGATAAGATAGTTGTGAAATAAGGTATGGAGGGATGAGAAACGACATCAACCAAACCATCTTGGATCTTATCCCATATAGACTTTAACTTTTTATCACTTTTTATCAATTTTTCCGCCAAATGTTGCATCCTAATGCCCTTCCGGATTATTTCCTTAGGGACGTTAGAAATAGCTTCTCTAATTTCCGTTACACTAGGTAGATGTAATTTAATTAGACTATCACTTAATGTACTACCTCGAAATTCTTTAATGTCAATTCCAAATGCCATAGCCAAAGGCAAATTAAATCCTGACTTGACATTTATACGCACACTGTCCTGTGCGCACAGAATTCTATCTGAATCTATCGTAGAATTCTCCATTTCCAGAATACATCCACAAGGGATTTTTATAAATGTAAAGACTGATAAAGTCAAATTCTTGTCTGACCCACCCCTACATTTTAATGTCGATGTAAGTCCTGAATTTATAATTATATGACTATCATTTCCCAAATCCAGATGCAATTGAGGTGTCTTTCCTTCCACAAAAGAATGAAAAATACATGTATCCTTCAACTGGGTTGTTTTATCCATTAAAATATTATACAAGCAGGTGGTTATGATTAGCGGAAAATTTAATCATATCTTGATCGCAAATTAATTCATTAGTAACAGTTTTGCAATGACCAAGCTGATCCCTCGACAAAATACCGTAATCCCCATTCTTATCCGAAACTGCGATCGCATGGCTATTTTCTTTCACTATTGAATAACCAGTGGGATTCCCCTCATGAACATGCATAGGGATTGGAAAAACCACAGGCTTATACAGTGTAAATCTTTCTGAATCATAAGCCATCCAGATTTTCAGCGTCAAAACAATTGAATCAGGGCGCCGTCTCGTATCAGTTATTTTACACCAGTCCCGCCAAGCGCCTAGCGGTGACGCGTCAGGCGCGCTCTCCCGGACCTTGTGCGTCAGTACAGAGACAGCATTCTTTATATCGGCCCATACAGCTACTGATGAAGGAATATTACCAAATTGAATGTCGTTCAAATCCCTTAATACACGATTTGCTACTTGCTGATAATTTAGTTGCGACATTATGCCCCTCATTAACCTAAATAATTGTTTTTGACCCGAAAATACATCCTTAGTATAATTTTGAAACTTCTTAGTTGAATTTTCATGGTCTGTAGCGTATCCATTTATGTCTGCAGAAAAATTGCTAAATGTAGCCCGAACTTGCCTAACATATTTGTCTGAAAATGCAATGAATGCATTACTATTCTTTACCAAATCCTCTATTAGTTCGTCTCTATTTCCGTTATTTATGGTCGTTTGATCCATCCCCTCTATAATAGTAATCTGATTCTTGTTTAACGCATCGATCTGTGGCTGAGTAGCCGTACCTATCGCCAAATTCAGGAAATTCCCAGCAGGCTGAAAACCCCTGTTTCTTTTTGCTCTACTAGTTGCATTATCTGCACTAAATCCCTGAATTAAGCTTTGGATCTGATCATGCATTCGAGTACTAGAATTAAACAAGCCCATAGTAGTGGTATACAGGTGGTCGATATCAATGTTGACATCGTCTGTTCCGTTGAATGTTGTGTCTGGAACTTCGGGCGGGGAAATTCCATAAGGCACGTAGAGCCTAATGTAATGTTCCCCAACTCTCCTGGCAACTTTCGTTGGTTCTTCAAAAAATACCACTCCATAGTTCTGTCTTAGAACAGCCCGTTCCGCCGCCACTATATAACATAGTGCGAACAGAAACGTCCTGTACATGTAAATAGAAAAGAGAAAACCATTATAACTTTTGCCCTTCATCAGTATCACCGAATAAACTACCACATAATTCACTGTGCATCTTCCAACTCTACGCTGAATCCCCGATGGAATTTCAACGTAACACTTTTCCTAAATCCATGTTGCGAATCCGTGTGTAATTCCCTATTTTTACATGTTGGGCTCTCATGGGTCCATTGGATGCAATATCAATGTGCAAAAACGAATCTCAAAAAGAGAAAAACTCACCAGAGTTTGAAGATCATTTGGAAAAGCTTGATGTCTCTCGATCTCAAGTCCGATCTCCTTGATCCCGTGCTTGCCAATGAAGGTGATGGTCGCCGCTCAGTTAAATATCCTCACTACCTAATTCTGACTATGCGCCTCTAAACAAGATGGAGCCACCTTGAGGCGATTGCTGACACTAATGTCTCGCCTCAGGATCAAATTATCATCCACTTGGATCTTCATCTCACCACGAGAGGGAGCCAGAATCAATCTGATTTCTAAGAACCAGAAAGAATTCATCAAACCATCCCACTCATAATGATTTATAGGAGTCAGAGTTTCAGGTCACACAGGAAGATTAGCGACCCACCTGAGGGCACAGAAGACACACGACCAATTACTCAAAAAATAAAATAATTCCCCGATGTGACCCATTAATCACACACCGAATATTGTCTTTGTTTTCATAGAGGCTTACGCCGCTCTATTAGCGTGATCTGTCTGATTAAAAGGTTTAGATCAAATTCCTTATGTGCGTAAAAACTCCTTCGGCTTGGAAGGTAAAAACTTCACTAGTTTTTATTTTTGTACTTCTGTTTCTGAAAGAGCATGTTAAACTACATCACCAGTTTATTCTTATTATTTTTGATACTGACAGCCAGACGTTATTCAGGCCCACAGACCATGCACCCGCTTGTGGCGCCATCTGCTGAGTTTCAGTTGTACACAACCAAAACTTTTCCTCCTCTCTTCATTTACCGCTACACTACATAGCATCATGGCTGTACTCGTCCAGATTTTGGAGTTTTCTCGGAACCACGATGTCCCCGAATGCAATAAATACACTGCCCCGGGAGGGCTCTGATCTTTGTATTGCTAAATCAGGTATTCGTATCACGATAGCTCACTTCTTGTATCCGTGTGAGCTCTCATTTTTCCCCTAGGCCACCTTTCCAACTACGGCTAGGTATTATTCTCACTCGACCTACATTCTCTGTATACTGTCGGTAATTTCTCAGAACCAAGCACGATGTTGATGGTTCTTGTAACTCCGCAGTTATGAATCGATTCTCTCTTCCTAATAACTTATTCATACGACCATAAACCGTCTTCTTATTTAGTAACCTATTATATATGACATTCTTGCTGTCTAGTATGGTTCGCTACCAAGTAAGCCTGTCAACTCGAATAATTAATGCTTTTATATATCACTGTCTTTCTGACGTATTTCAGCAAGCGTGTCTCCTTTATTAATTCTCTGTAACTACCTTTAGGCCTTACCATATTTCGCTGGTATGGTTCCTTAGTAATTTGAACACTGTATTGTTCTACTTGCTCATTGTTTTAGTCTCGCCAGCCTTAAGCTTCACCGCTTTTGTACCTGGTTCAACCTTCCCTTCCTTTATCAAAGGAAATTTCTCTACAAGACGTTTCATGAACCTATTATTGTCCCCAGCTGTGAGTTTTTTTACTTGTGTTATATTAACACTTTTTGGCAATATCTTTCCAGTACTGAGATTCTTTACTCTGACCGTATGCCTCGTTGGAATTTCCAAGACCAAGTATGGACCACTACTAGCACTCTGGAGTTTCTTACTGGTATGTTTTTGCAACAGTGTATTTATTTTTATGTATACAATGTCTCCCAAC
Organism: Sthenelais limicola; assembly: GCA_942159475.1. Classification (NCBI taxonomy): domain Eukaryota; kingdom Metazoa; phylum Annelida; class Polychaeta; order Phyllodocida; family Sigalionidae; genus Sthenelais; species Sthenelais limicola. The sequence continues at coordinate 34,335,440 of OW804097.1, read as the reverse complement.
TTGAGATCATGATCTCTTGCCCTTTTGTCATGCCTATCCTTCATTTTCTTTTGTGCAGTTTCCAAATTTCTGGCCGCCTGTACCGCTGCCTTTGCTTGTGTGTTCACTATGTCCAATAAGTGAGCTGTTACTGGACGAATTTCTTCGTCTACATTTAATATGGCTGCTTCTGGTGGCGTCACTGCATTCTTTCCAAATATAAGTAGGTAGGGACTATGACCAAGGCTGTTGGCGTCTGATATATTCAGTGCAAAAACTACCGCCGGTAAATAAACATCCCACTGTTTCTGATGTTTTGTAACATATGTCTTTATCGATTGTATTATCGATTGATTATATCTCTCGATCAATCCTTGTGTCTCCGGTCTCCAGCTAGATCCAAACACTTGTTGTATACCAAAGGCTTTGCAAAAACCTCTAAAAACCCCAGATGCAAAACTTGAACCGTTATCACTGAATAACTTCGACGGTATCCCTACTACACACAAGACATTCCTAAAGAACTCCTGTTTCAGAGTAGTTGAGTCAATTGCATGTGTGGCCCAGGCTATTGTGTAACGACTATAATAATCTACACAAACATGAATATAGCGCTGTCCTGTAGCCGTTGTTGTCATCGGCCCAATTGTATCTATACCCAAACAAGACATCGGTGCAGGTGCCGGATCTCTTAATGCCATAGGCAATTTATAGGGATGTTTTGGCTTCTTACTTCTCAGGCACCGATCACATGTAGCTACATAATCGACTACATCTCTAGTCATTAAAGACCAATAAAATCTCTGTCTTATTACACTTAGAAGTCGTACCGACCCCAAATGACCTGCCATTGGCCTGTCATGTAATAATTCCAACAGCGGCTGAACCCAAACTATTGGCAACACCACTTGATACTGCTTTGCCGCATCTTTCATCTTGGTGCCATTTGGTATTCTGCACAAAATGCCTGCATTCATAAAGAACTGATCATGTGTTATTAGAACCTGTCTAGCTTTGGCTGAATTCTTAGGAATGATTTCAGATATTACATAGTTTCTCATTTCTGCACAAAATTCATCCTTCCTTTGTGATTCTATGAACTCTTCCCTTGTCAAGGGCATCCCCAAACTTTCCTTCAAATCCCCAAAGAATTCTCTGTCAATTTTAGGTACTACCGCTGCCAAAGCTTTTCTTTTCTTTTCTACTCTCTTTGCTTGTACATGTGATCGAGATATTTCTTTAGACTTTTTCTGAATCTTTGTTGTTTTGACTTTTGGCTTCTTCTTCTTCAAAGCTTTCTGTCTTTCCTTCTCCTTTCTCACTTTTTCAGATTCCACTGTCTTTTGTTTTGTGGAATCCCTAGTCTGTACAGCTTTTATAGTAGAAAAATTCTGCTTTTTACCTTCAGGTTCTTCAAATTGCTGACTGACTGGTTCCGAAACATCCACCTTGTCCTTACATGGAGATTCAGTTGCATAGACCTGCGCCACATGTTGTACCACTTCTTGTTCTTCACTGACTTCTTCCGCCTCTGGTACTGTAGCCTCTGCCTGATGTTTTATCAATACTGATCGGACCAACTCATCTTTTCCTTGAGCAAATGGTACTCCTCCTTTCCATCCTTTTAGAATAGGTCTACCACGAACCTTTGTAATTGGATAATTTTCGCAATAGTCCTGATGATGAAATGGCTTCACCATATCTATAGGATTGAAAGTTACTCCCTTTTTCTTTGGAACAGCTAATTCTGCTTCTTGCTGTTTTATTGTCATGGGATAGTCTCTCCTAGATAGAGAATCAGGGACTGAATTTAATTTCCCTTTCACATGGCAAATATTATAGTCATATTCCATCATCTCTTCTAATGACCTGTACATTCTACCGGACAAATCACGCTTTGCATTTAAAGCTACCAATGCCGCATGATCTGTTAGAATTGTGCATTTGTTTCCCAGTAAGTAATGCCTGAACTTTCTCAGAGCAAACTTAATTCCAAGTAATTCTCTGTCCGTTGTTGAATAACGTGTTTCTGGGGGTGTTAATGAACGCCCTGCAAATGCCACCGGCCTTAAATTACCCTCATTATCCTTTTGACTTATCACCGCACCCAAAGCCGTGGAACTTGCATCCGTGGCCACGATGAATGGCACCCTGTAATTGGGATAATGAAGAAGTACTTCTGTACAGATAGTCTTTCGAATTCTGTCAAAAGCCTTTTGACATTCTTTGTCCCACTCAAACTTAACAGTTTTCTTTGTCAGTCTGTATAATGGGGTCATAATATGACTAAAATCTGGAATAAATGCTCTATAATAATTTGCCAAACCATTGAAAGCTCTTACCTGTTTTGCAGTCTTTGGAACTGGATAACTTTCAATAGCTTCTACCTTGTCCTGATTCGGCTGCAAACCCCTGGCAGTAATCTTGAATCCCAAAAATGGAACTGCGTCCAATCCAAAATAACATTTTTCTCTTTTGAATCTAATGTTCACACTTCGGAAAGCATCAAAGACCTGGTTCAAGTGTTGCAAATGCTCCTTCCATGTTTTACTAGCTATGAGAATATCATCTACATAGGGAAGTGCAGATGGTACTGCTCTCAACACATTTTCAATCACTGCATGAAACGCTTTTGGAGATGTTTTCAATCCCATCGGCATGCATTTGTACACATAAATTCCATCACATGTACTTATTGCTGTGGTCAAACGATCTCTCTTCCTAATGGCAATTTGATGGAACCCACTTTGAGCATCGACCTTAGAGAAAAACTTTCCCTGTAACTCACCAACTGCCTCAATCGTTTCTTCTGCACTGGGGAAGGTCCTAGCCTGGTCCTTGATCATAGCGTTCAGGGCCCTAAAATCTGCGACAATTCTATAAGCCTTAGGCGCCCCAGGATCACTAGGTTTCTGTACCAGAAATGCTGGTGAAGCAAATTCCACTATTTCATCTGTCTTCTCAATGACGTCTTGATCCACTTGTTCCTTCAAGAGTTTTCGCATTACCTCCTTCATTCTTGGATTCAGCCTATAAGGATGCATGGCCTTAGGCTCATAGTCTTTCTTCAAATCTATCCTATGCTCATATCCTTTGGCCTTTCCTATCTTCTGATCTTTTCCCACAAACACGTCATCTTGATCCATCAAGAGTTCCAGAAGTTGTTCCCTCTGTGTCGGATCAAGATTAAGCCCCATTTGGTATTTCTTGACTTCAAAGAATTCTCCCTCGGTAGACTTACCTGTCACTATTTCCAATCTGTCAGTCTCTTCAGTGTTACCGCTAGGTTCTTCTGAAAAACTGTCTGTGGGACCTTCATTATTTGCAACCATATTTACAGAGTCAAACTTATTTACAGACTCGCGACATGAAGTCTCCTTCCCTGTCGCTTCATCACAGTAAGGAGTGAAATCCTCTTCATCGGCCATTTCATATATTGCCAATATAGAGCCCTTTTTTACATTATGCCAACCCTTACTGCTATTATATACACACATCCTGATCTTGTTATCTTTGGTGGTTGGTTTTACAAGAGCCCTTTTTACCAAAAATGGAACAGGAGTTTTTCTTTTTACATTTTCTGTAACCCCTACTGTATCGGAAATGTCCCACGGGGCTACTACTGAATTTGTGAATTCAAATTCAGAATTTGGTGGTATTCTAAAATTTCTATCTGATCTAATGACATATGCATGGTGTCGATTTAAATTGAAATTTATCTGGGTCTTGTATTTCCTCATAAAGTCAACCCCCATAATTAGAGGACAACTTAATCCTGGTAATACATCAAACCAATGCCTAAACTTTCTACCATACATAGTCAGAACCAATTGTACCTTGAAGTTAACCTGGCGGGAAGAATTATCTGCTAGAAAGACCTTTTTTCTATATTTTCTAGTAGGGAGATTACTCATATTTGCCACTAATCCTTTATATACTGCTTCACTAACACATGTGCAAGTTGCCCCTGTGTCAACCAAGAATGGAATATCAGTGAACTTACCCACAGATGCTCGCACAAATCCATTGTTTACAGCCATTTTGATTCTGTCAACGCCCTTTTCATGTTCCTGAAATAATGTCACAAGATCATATGAGTCACTTTCATTACTTAAAAAGCCCTCTGCAGGGTCCACAGAACCTTTAATAGAAATAACCTCCCCGTTTTTCTTCAGTCTTGAGATTTTACCAATCTCTACCCGATTTACTTCAGGTACTTCTCCTTCAATAAGTTTAACTGTCATTATTAAAGGTGGTTGATTTCTTATTGTCTCTGAAAGGAGTCAAATCCCTTCTGTCTATATTCTTCTTTCTTCTATCTGATCTTTGTCCAGCATCATTATCAGATTCTCGGTCTGATTTTCCTGATATCCTGTTTGCTGAATCTGCTCGGCTAGAATTCTGCCTGTTAAATGAATCTGATCTATTAGAATTCTGCCTGTTGAATGAATCTGATCTATTAGAATTCTGCCGATTGAACGAATTTGATCGATTGTATGAATTCGACCTATTGTAGGAATTCGATCTATTGTAAGAGTTAGATCTTCCTGGTGATCTTGTAGGTGTTCTGCCCCTATTCTCATTGCTGGAAGGGCATCGACAACCACATTCTTTATGATTCCCCACAGATCTATCCCTATTGTTATATGTATCATTTGAGGATCTGTAGTTGTTATTTCCTCTGTTTCTATCTCTTCCTCTTCCAGCACTGCCATCTCTGTTGTCTGCCTGGCTGCGCTGATACTTATCACCACCCTTGTTGTTATTGTACCTCTTCTTAAAAGATACATTGTTGTCTTCCTGCTCATCTGAGGTGTATCCGATGTCTCTAATGGCTTTCACCGCCGCTGCCTTGGAAAGAAGACCTGTTACTTTATCTTCTGCCATGGCCACATCATTCACTTCATGCTTGATCGCTGAAGCTATGGCACGACGCAAAGTTGTCACATCATCTGCCATGACCCTTTTTGATAAGCTGGATTTTAGGTTAGTTACATAAAATTTCACTTGTAGGTCTTCCTCCAATCCAGAGTTTGCTAACAATACCAGCATATCTGCATTGTACTCCTCTACACTCTCATCTTGTCCCTGCTTTCTCTGGGCATATCCTTTCATCATTTCTGTGTAACTCAGTTTCCCAAATTCTTGTAAAAACTTACGTTTCAGAGTATCAAATGATGCTGCTGGATTTCTTGCTCTAAAAGCCTTAAAAAAATTCAAAGCCTTTCCTTTTACAAATCTCTTTACACCCTGGACTTTCAGACTATCTGGTGCTCCCAGAGACTGAGTGTATTCTTCATAATCATCCAGGAATTGCTCAGCTGATACTGCTGCTGTTGCTTCCTTGAATATTTCAGGTACCATTGCCAGAGCTTTGGTCACCGACGAATGTGGTGTCTTATTTTGTTTACCGTTCTTCCTGTAACTCATGGCTCTGATGCGACTTTCAGTCTCCCCACTTGCATCATCTGATGACGAACTGTCAGTCGTCGACCAATCCGACTGGTATTTCTTGTCACTTCGCTTTCTGCGTCTTTCCCTTCTTGTGCTGTCTGGAGTATACGGACGTCCCCTTGAATAAGGTCTTTCTGGCGTATCTGAACGATCTCTATATTCTGTAAACCGCCGTTCATTCTCCCTATACTCTCTTTGCGTATTAGGAAAGGGCTGTGTACGTCTAACTGCTTCCCAATAAGCTCTGCCTTTCTCCTGCCACCCAGTGCCTTTTGGTAATTCCAGATCTCTATACCTTTCATCACTTTGTTCTTCTTGTTGATTTACTGGTTCTCTATTCTCCTCCTGTCTCTCCTGCTGAGTTATAGGATTTATTCCTGGCATACTGAGTGGTCTCTGAGGACTCCTTGTGGTATTATTATTAGGATTATAAATACCATTGTTGACACCTTGCATTCCTTCCAGATTAGGTGCTGTTGGTGCTGGATGATAAGAAGGTGGCGGTGTTCCTCCAGGGACTCTCTCATTTGTTCTCCACCCACCTGCCTGCGCTCTCAAAGCTCCATCGAACTCCTCCTGTCTCAGTAGCATCTGCCTCTGAGGACGCTCAGGTGTATTTGCTGCTGTATTATATACTGTATTCACGGCAGTACAATATGGTGTATTTACCGCCGTTCCATATGGTGTCTCTTGTCCAGCCCCATATGGCCTTAATGGAGAGTCCTCCTGTCTCCTATTTGGAGATCCCTGTGGAGTATGTGGTATCCTATTTACTGCCCCTTGTTGTTGCGAGCCAAATAACCCTGCCAACGGATTTAGCATACTTGGATACCAAGATTGTCTTGGAGGTTCCTGATCTGCTGGCTGTGTTATTCTTGTTGCTTCAGGCGGTGTTGCTGTCTTTGCAATTTGCGGTCCTTGTTGATCTCGCGTTGGCAATGTCTGGACCATCTGCTCCGCCGTAGGTATTCTTGGAAGAGGATTTTGTGTGGATTGTATATCAAGTATTCTATTTTCCAGCTCCAGTTGCTTTACTCTATCTCTGTAATATTTCATCTCACCTTGATGATCAATTTCTTGTTCATCCAGTTTCCGCGCCATTACTTGAACTAAATCAGTTCTCTTTTGAGCCTCTTCTAGCACTATTTGATTTAATTCATTACATCTTCTTGCTAACTGGTCGTTTTCTACTTGCAATTGATAATTTCTTTCTTGTTCATCTTTCAATAACTGATTTCGTTTTGTGATTTCTCTAATGTACCCTTTCTGAGTTTCAGGCTTTACTGCCATTCGGTCCAACTGCTCTTGAGTAAGGTTCCTCTCAGGTGTCCCTGTTCCAGCTGCATTAACCGAACCAGGCTTCTGTATGTGAAATACTTCTTTCGTTCCCCTTTCTTCAGTTGATTCACCCATGTTTGCTAACAGCTGCTCTCCTTGTGATGGTCTGCCTGCTGCTGCCCGTGGCGAATTTTCACCAAACAATTCTCTTCTTCGTGATGACTGATTATCAACATTGCCGTCAATCCTCCTTCTGTCTTTTGTGGGAGATTCTACCTCGAAAGAACATTGAATATTACTGTCCTTCGCATGTTCTTTTTGTTCTCCCTCATCAAAACCAAACGGATCAGGACTTTCCAATTGTCCACGACCAAAATCCTGAGCTCTAACAGCCATTCTGGTTCGGTGTGATTCCATAAATTGGTCCAGTCTATCGATATTATCTTGGTCCAGTTTACCAAACCCTGAACCAATTGCTTTTTGCCTGTGTTGTTCTATTTCTTTCTCCAACTCAGGGTAAGCTTTCTTGCTTGGTGTGTTCGTGTTGTCCGCTAGCTGCTGTGTTTGTGTTGTGTCTCTAGGGCTCAAAGAAATGTCTTGTTCAGGCAATTCAACTTGTGAGACGTATTGTTTGTTTCTTAAATGACGAACCATTCGTTCCATAAAGTATCCGTCTCGTACTTTATTCTTGCCCTTATTTTTATTCTTTTTACCTCCCATTACTGTCACTTTGTAACACTATCCTGTACGTGTCACCTGTACCAGGAATGTATCTATTGTTCTTGATACGTCCCTAGTCCATGTGTCTCATAATGGGATACAGATTCCTGCTACCAGGTGATAAATTTCCTTGCAGCCTCCTCAACAAACACAATCACAAATCAGAGATCTGTCTGTTCGACATTCCTGCACACATGAAACACCTGATTTATGACACACACAAAAGGTCCTGAAAATTGTTCTTTTCCAAGTACATAGTTATCACAAAACATAGTCAATCATTGGTCTATAATATTGTTCTTAAAAACCACTTCCAACTATTATAAAGTTACTTGTTACTATTGTTTCTTTTTATGGATAGTTCTTTTTCTATCCCTGCTGTTAACTTGTCTCATTATTGAAATATTTCAATCCTTAGCTCCTTCAGAAATTATTTCCTCATGTATGTTATATTCTGAACTTGTTTGATATCACCATTTTTAGAACATTAGCCTTCTTCTTTTACTGTGACTAATACCTGTATCTGTATATTTTGATATCGACTTGACTTTTTGACATGGTAGTACTTAAATTAGACTCTGTTTACTTGCAGTCTCATCACAGATAAAAACTCACCTTTCTATTAAATAAGAACAATGTATTTATCGTGTATGTACCATTATAACTATTCATGGTCTCCCACCTGTCTATACATCAGTAGTCCTATCTCCGTGACTGCTTAGTAACAAATCTTGCACCTACCTTCATAGTCAAAAAGTCAGCCTCCTGCCAGTTCTGTCTGCCATATGGTCTTTTCGTGACAGCTGTTCCTTCTGTAGGCAGAAATACTGTCTTTTTAAGCTGGCACCATTGGATCTTCTATCGGTTCTCCACCATTTTGTCAATCTCCAAGTCCCAGAGATTATCCTTCTATCTCTAAGACCAAGAGATTAAACTCTATAATAATTCCAGATTCCTTAGAGGAATATAGTAGGAGTCTAGCCTGTAGACTATATCTCGCAGCTCGAAATTCAAGACATAAGTCGGTAGTGGTGTTGTAAATGGAAGTGTCTTTACCAGCTGAAATGCTGTGCTTTTATTGTGACTATAGCTTCAGCTATACCAAGAATAGTACAATAGATCCAAGTGATTAATGACTCCCTCCCACTCAGCCTCCTACGTATACTGACTACTACGAAGTCCTAACCCCCAGGGTCTACTGATTTATAGGTGGACATTGCCACATCACACTATATTATATCAAGATGTGAGTAGTATAATGAAAGTAAGGTTAAAACATGGCACTACAGATGTAAGTAAAGCCCAGCAGAAACCGTTGCTACTTGATTATTTTTATAGTTAAATTTTGGTTACTACCTGGGAAATTATAATGCCCCTTCCGGAGCATCCAATTAATCAATCAAACATTTTGAGTTAAAGAGGGCCTTGCCTAGGTTATAATATTTTCAAATAGTCGTATTCATTTTGGAATATTTCTTTTTTTTAGATTAATTTAATGTTTTATTGTCTGTCATGCTTTTGCGGGAGTCCCCGGTGTGAGGTTACGCCTCTCTTGTCTCTCTGGTCGTGTTTGATTGCTATGTACTTTTTCATTGTAACTGTTTTCTTCCCTTGATTCGTCCTTGGATGACGGAGTATAATTGTATATAATTATATGCTTAGAATTCATAGTTATGAACTTATCGTTATTTATGTACGAAAGGCCTCCAAGAGGACCTGAACAGAGTAGCAAATTGGTGTTCTCTTAACAAAATATCTCTGAATATAAAAAAAATGTAAATCGTTGACGATCAGCCTAAGGCATGATAAACATAATGTTATTGACGATTTTACTATCTGTCAGCAGAAACTCGAAAAGGTCAAGTACTATAAGTTCCTGGGAGTTGAAATTGATGAACAATTAAATTTTAAAACCTTCCTGGACAGGAAAATTAACGTAATTAGAAACAAAGTTAAATCTTTATCTAAATTATATGGCATCTGCGACAGAAATACATTACTACTTATTTTCAAAGTCACAATACTACCTCATATAGACTATGGGGATATATTTTACCAAGCAGCCCCACTGAGATACCTCGACAGACTGCAGTCGCTTCAAAATTCAGCCTTAAAATAACATTAAAATTACCAAAATTCACCAGCTCCAAAGCCATTCATAGAGAAGTGAAAATACCTTCCTTGTCCACAAGGAGGGACAGTCATACTTTGGAATTGGCCTTTCGGAGAACTCTAGTACCCAAAAAGAACTCAGAGAAGGGGGATTCTTTATGATTTAGAGCTGCTGTAGACTATGTGTACAGAAAAGTTTGAACTGATTTGAAGACATGTAGGCCTACCGGTAGGCTATAGGCCTTCATTTTCGAAACATAAAGAGAGTCAGATTTTGAGGATTGTTTTTTTAAATTTTGACGAAATACTTAGACCTATCATAAATTGGAGAATTTGGGGGTATACATTTTTCAGAAGTTTTCAAAAATAGTTTTAAGAAATACCTCCATCCCTGTTTACCATAATATATTGTCCTTTCTTTCAACTCTCATTAATCTTATTAAGGGCTAAGTCATAATCTGGCAAGATTTAACTCAACATTAGTAATCTATGGAAAGCCATTTATACATATATGAATTAACCCCAAACCGGGAGAATTAGTAGGCTAACCCGGAAAATGACTTCTGAATTAACCATTGAAAATGCATGCGAACTGGGGAATTTTTTTCCGGGTTAGCTGAGAATTAGAAACCAAATCGGAAACTTCCTAAAAATCCAAAATTGTGCTTTTTAATATCTATATCCTATTTCATCAGAGTCAAGTAGGCACATTCCGTGTTGGTCACCAAGCTGGACCAATTCTCTCGAAATAAGATGCCAGGTCGCTGAGAAAAAGGCTAATCAGGGATATGGTTAGGTAAATTAGGAAAAGTATTACTAAAATTCTGTACATTTGTTACTATATGTAGGCTATAAATGGTTTTCCATAGTAATCAGCCTTACAAAGATAACAATAATTCAAAACCATAGTTTGAGCATAGACGTTTTATACGGTCTATGGTTTGAGCTGGAACAACAAGTCTATTGATGAAAACAATGTTGATGTTTAGAAAAATATATTGAAACAATTGTAAGTAGGCATATCAGTTATGTAGGAGCGGTATCGTATAGGAGGTATGATTTATCGATCCAGTGCCAATCTCTCGGGGTTTTTTTCGCGGGACCGCTCGGCCCTCGGGCGCCCCTCCGCGGAATAAAACTCAAACCACTTTGCCGCCTCCCTCGCCCTCTATTGGTTTCATGCATGTACTACTGCCGGCGCGGATGAAACTGTGGAATATAGATTTTGATTTTTAATCATCCACCACCAATGTGTTTGGAATGAACCCAAAATAGAAATGGCAGTCATATTAGAAACATCACTTGGGGATATTACTGTTGATCTGTACACCGAGGAAAGGCCGAGATGTAAGCAAATTAGTCTAGCTTTCATATTATCGCTCACTCAGAGCCTGAGGCTGAGTGAAAAGAGTTTTTCCTTTATTCAACTTATTGTCGTTGATATTGATTCCTGTATTGCGTGTTCACTTATGTAGCTTTATGTTGTAGCCTGACACAGTATTAGTCTATGTGTATTGATAGTCGCTCTTTGACACTGAAAAACATCCAGTGACTGGATGTTTTGGCAGTCTGAAATAACTATGTATACATGACTATAGCCAGGCCTACCATTGGCCATTGTTTATTTATAATATTAGGCCTATATACCATACGGTATTTATAATATGCATGGCAAGCTTTTGACTCTTTTTTAGGCTGCTCGTACAAATATAGCACAGAAATACTGTTAATACACAATAACACAATTAAGCCATATGCTCAGAGTTGTGATTGTTGATACACGAATTTAGGTCTGTACAGAGTCATACAACCTTTGGTATAATGGTCCTGGTCTGTACAAACATGTAGGCCTATGCCATACTATGCCTATTGAAATAACAGTACAAAAATACCAAAATTGTTTGCCTTCAATATCTTTGAAAATACAAAGCTAAATTGCAGATAGTTTTCAAAAATAGCAAATATTTCGCAATTCAGATTCAATTGAGTGAGGAGGTAGTTAGTAACAGGAAGATAAGCCTCAGAAGGCAAAACACTATTGAATATATGACCTAATTAATACCGGTAGGCCTACTATAACCTGTTTTTATGTGAGCTATCTCTATGAATATGAGCATTGACATTTGAATAACCGGTTCGGTATGTAGTTTAAGTGAATAACATGGGATTTTATGGGATTTTCAGGTTGTCTCAATTTCTTGAAATTATGCAAGATCAAGTACTACAACTTCTGCCTGTTCCATTCTGTTCAAGTAAGTAGCCTACCAGTACCTTGTAGACATGTTAAACTAATTTTAATTATCTTTTAACTTTAATAATCTTTGGTGGATAAAGAAAATTAATGGACCTCTCGTAAATAAACCAAGTCGATAACACCTCAAAGAATGACGGCTTGAGTGATTCTTTCACAATGTTAAAATAATTGTTATCGTGATTTATGGCTTTGACAGGCCTGACAGTAATGTTATTGGCTAACACATTAGTGAAGTAGAATTCACTTCGGTGTAACACGCAACACCGGATTGTACCAATTAGTATGTTTTCTGGGTGTTGGTGGTGAGACAGTTAATTTAGTGTCAGGCTCATTTCGATGTAGCCCTATATCTCCAGAAAAAGAATGTTGTCAGGCGAAACAGTGCTCATATATATTGTTGTTGCAGAAAAATCTTGTGGCTCAAACTGGTGATCCCACCGATACTGGCAAAGGAGGACAGTCGATATTTGGGTAAGTCTCATTAATAATAAGCTAGATATGTGTTCAGGTCTTAGGTTGGACATAGATAGATCTATAATCCTTTATTTAAGTTACATCTTGCAGATGGTTGACAACACAATGGCTAGTTAGACTTCTGTTATTCCAGGACTTCCAGTCAACGCCCGTGATTTCACAAACACATTGTTGGAGGTTTTCATATAAATAATGATGTTGAACACCACTTTTATTTGGGATAACTTTACTTATACATTGGCTTTGTAATAATCCCAGAAAATAAATGAAAAAGTATAACACTATCCTCAACAAATCTTTATTTCGACCACCACTGAAAGTTAAACATCGTTACAAGCTACGTTCCCAACAGTTAGCTGATCCCCCACCCAACATTTACTAATACATGTACTGTATATATTCCTTTATTTGTTTGTTTAGAGATATACAGAAGGGAAAGCGAAACATATCATTAACTATGGATCATCTGCCATTTGTGTTCATTTTAGGAAAGTCTATGGCGAGCAAGCTGCATTTTTCGAACAGGAACTCAAACCCAGGATAAAACACAAGAAGCGCGGTCTCCTTTCTATGGTCAATAATGGGACGAATGGACACGGATCGCAGGTTGGCTCAGAATCGATTAAGCTTTAAAACTTTAAAACCCCAATAAACAAAACCAACACTTAAAGCCCCACGTCCTGTCATTTCCTTGTTTTGGATTGAATTCGCTCCCTTTGGATCTTGCTATAAAATATCTAGACAATTCAATATGATACAAGAATTGACAAAGGTCTTGATTATCTGTCATTGAAAGTTCTTGCTGATTAACCTAAAGATAATTTACATATACTAAACATTGTCATTCTGTAAAGATCTGAGCTAGACAAAGGTGGGCACCTGTCTATTTGGCATTTAGGCTTATGTATAGACTGATTCGGTGATTTAATGAGAACTTTTCTGTATATTAAATACACTATATGGGTCAGATTTTCAGAAAATGTACAATTGGCAGCTCTACACATTTAGGAAATTTGCTAAATTAGGCTGAAAAATGAAGAATACCGGGTATAACCGAGTATATTTGGTATTGCATTGATTTAAGGTGACTCAGTAGTGATTTTGATTATTGATGAATTTTTCTAAAATTTTTACCAATGATAGTTGACATGAAATAATCATTATTGAGAGAAAAAAAAACATAGGTCACCAGGCTAGTTTTCATGCTATGGCAGTATGGAGATAGAAATAATGAATCATATTTGAGTAATTTTACTACATTTGAGTGATTTATTAACATAATTCGTTTGAAATGGTTCTGACATGAATTCAGACATCAAATTTCACCCAGACATTCAACATATATATACTTATCATTAGATAATGTTTTTTTCCTCAGATCCTGAGTTAGCCCCCTGGAAGCCCCCTAGTGGCAGTATGGGGCACTAGCAAAATTGACTTTGGCTGATGACAATCAGCGTTTTAAAAAAAACCTGTTTGATGAATATTTTTTAAATTTAATATGAATGTAGATACCGTATTTACCAACTCATACACAAAAAATCAGGATGGCTTTCCAGGCTAAATTTTTCTATATTACGACTTATTTATGAGAAAAATTGGGAAAAAAATTAAATTCCTGATTAATATTTGATTTGAACAAAAATGGCTTCATAAATCTTGATGAAATTCTATATGGATACAGCTATCATAGTTACTAACTCGCACACCAAAAATCAGCATGAATTTCCAGGCCGATTTTTTTGTGTTACAACTTAATTATGAGAAAATTGGCTAAAAATGAGAAAATTCTTAATAAATATTTGATTTATACACATATGGCTCCATAAATTTTAATGAAATTTAATATGGATGTATAGGGATCGTAGATACTAACTCCCACACCAAAAATCAGCATACATTTTCTATCTGAAATGTTTATATCAAGACTTAACATACATACTTCGTCTGCATAATGCTGATATTCCCTGCTATATGTGTTGAATACACATATATCAGTACTGAGCTATATGCATTGAATACACAAGATCAGTACTGAGTCACCTTAAAGTATCAGTTCTGTTCTGTTAAACTGCATTTTGAAGCTCATTTTTGTCTTAAATGTGGGTTATTTGAGAGGATTGGTGAAGGCGAATTGTACATTTTCTGACCATCTGACCCATAACCATCACTCATTGCAATCATCTGCTTGTGTATATTTCAGTTTTTCATCACAACTGGAGAAAACCTTGACTATCTTGATAATGTCCATACGGTATTTGGCGAAGTTTCAGAAGGCCAGGACATCCTCAGCAAACTCAATGAAGCCATTACAGACGAAGAGAAACGACCGTACAAAGATATCAGGTGTGGACTCGACAAAACACTGCTCTTAGTCTTAGCAACTTGCTTCAGTCTGTGTTAGATTAGTACCAAGGTCCTCAGCCCATCTCAGGCTGGGAACTGGTTGATTTCTCCAGTGGGGGCAATAGTGACTCTACTAATGTTAGATTTCTTCTTTAGTTCTTGTTTGAAGATTTCGTGTTTTAAATAATAAGGGTCAAAGTCTGTCAGGTCGAAGTTGCAGAACTGTCGAAGTTTTCTATACGGTCAAAAGTTAGCATAACATACTAGCTTGTGATTTATTGTCTCTTCCCGCTATTTTTTTTACTTCTAGTGGGGAATTCTCTTCCCAATTCTCATAGATGGTAATGTATAAATCCAGTAGTCATATAATGCCCTGAATCTTGTTTAATAGTGCCTGTAGACTGCTGTTTATTGACCGAAAACACCGAATCGTTTACATGTACCATACGGTGAAAAGGCCACTTTAGTATCTCACACTGATTGGCTCTACTTCTACAGGGTCTTCCATACGGTGGTTTTGGATGACCCGTACCCAGACCCACCCGGATTAGGAGAACACATCCCCGACAGATCTCCAGAACCCACCAAGGAGCGACTTGCAGTAAGAACAATTACCATTTTAAGTAAATCTTCATATAAAACTATCAGGGAAGAAGCACATTGAAAAATGTCAGTATTTTTTGAATGACCGGACTTTAATCCTTGCAATAATTTCTATATATTACCATACTATTTCTGAGGTTTTAATACATTCACTGCTTATTTCAGTAGAAAAGGGCAATTGTATTTTCACTTCACGAATCCTTGTCAATTCATGTATTCGTCAGATTTT
Source organism: Sthenelais limicola (assembly GCA_942159475.1). NCBI lineage: Eukaryota > Metazoa > Annelida > Polychaeta > Phyllodocida > Sigalionidae > Sthenelais > Sthenelais limicola. The sequence continues at coordinate 34,319,991 of OW804097.1, read as the reverse complement.
ACTCTTAAAAGATTTCCAGTCAATTATTAGTCCATCACCAAGTTTGTTAGTTTGTGGTTTTTCACAGTCCATTCTTAAAATTGGAACTAATCTTTGTCCATTCAGACAAGCCGGATTGGAGTTGATGAAGAAATAGATGATATGGACGATAAAACTGAAGAAGAAATACGCAAAATTCAAACTGAGCGGGAAGCTAAAGCTAATGCCCAGTTACTTGAGATGGTAAGTTTTTGTTTTTTCCTACTAAACAACTAAATATAGCCTGCGGATGTCATTTTTGAGATCTATTATGATCATATTAATCTATTATAAACATTTTGAGTCTAAACGATTTGTAGTCCAGCTGGTAAGCAGTTGGATTGTTCATTTTATGATTAAAAGCATGAAATTTGGTTTATAGGTAGTTAATTATGCATGAATTAATATCAGAGGCAGATCCCACTCATCCGGTCCGAAAATCCAAGATGGCCGCCATTTTTACGCTATTTTTCTCTCGGTTTTGGGGTCATAACTCAACACCACTTGGATATACAAACTAAATGTCAATTAAGCATTTGTAAAGCATGGAATTACCTATCTATTTATATCAAAATCATCCTTCTACTCCTATTATCTGATTTTTTATCAATTTCCAAAAGATCACTAAAAATTACACTTTCAGTTAGGGAGCAACTTTACTTTATTGAGGGTTGGGACTGTGACAGTATATTCTGATAATCATTCAACTGGTGTATGAATCTATGTTTAGTAGGTTTTCTCTGAGTTGGTTCTGGTACTGAGATTGTCATGGATATCTTGATTTGCTGTTCGTTTCAACGCTACCATGGCTACAATCGTTGGGTAGCGTTGGCCATACCTGGTGGGGTATACTGCCCACTATACTAAAAGTGGGGTATACTACCCGAAAGAAATAAAATAAGTATGCAATTATACATAGTATTAGTTTATAACACTTTAAATTTGGGATTAACTTTCTATTGTTTTCTTGTTTGACATGAGCAGTATAAGTAGGATAATAATGAAGAGCAGATCAGATCAGGAAATTATCAAGATCTAAGATTATTAAAGGATTTGGGCCTGTTGTTTGTGTTGTTAAACCAAATCTCCCAATGATTCCTTCTCGAGATTTCGTCTTCTCAAACTGAGGGAATTCTCGGTCGGTGAAATTGGAAATGTTAGGATAGCAATGCCTAGACCTATAGTTATAGCAAGTGGCTGCCACACAATGCACTATGGCTAAATTTACCACCAAATTGCAAACAGCAAAATACCAAAATAATTGAGATTTCGGGGATGTCTGAGGAGGAAATACCCATTTTTCTTCAATTTTAGTATTCTAATCTATTCTACATCACTAAGGATCAAAGAAAGGAATTGAGCAAATAGTTTTTTCGTGGATGCAGCTTGAAATTCACTGTCTTCCATTTACGTCATCCCTTTGGAGGTCGTGGGAAGTAGAATAAGGCAAAGGGACTGACCTTCAAATTAAAATTAAAAGATTCTTTTAGTGCAGATGGTTTTTTTTACAATCAGGTTGGCCAGTTCTGTCTTTACCAGACAGTTCTTCCTCTGACTGCCTTCCTTCGGAGTCTTGAATTGATATGTTTTTACAGGAACAGTTTTGTTATAACAATTATTGGGAAAATAAGAGACTTAAAGCTAACAGCGGTTGGAAATTGTTATAAGATGAATAATTACAATGGACATTAATAAATTAAAATTCTAGGTGTGAGGTAAGTATGACCGACAGAGTTGCAATACAAGTGGGTGTATTTTCGTATATTTTGGAGAGGTATATAATATGAAATCTACAACAAATTGCTGAGAATGCAGCTCTATGACTTGTTGATGAAATGTTTAATACCTACGTCCATGCCTAGAGGTACTTTCGGATTCATTCGTGCGTCTGATCTAATCAGTTTTATTCCACCTATCCTAGGTTGGTGATCTCCCAGATGCTGAGATCACTCCGGATGAAAATGTCCTATTTGTGTGTAAACTTAACCCGGTTACCACGTCCGCAGACTTGGAAGTAATCTTCTCTCGCTTCGGAACAATCAAAGGGTAGGTTTGGGTTATGGTTATAATTCTTAAGTCTATTTCTGATCTTAGAAAGCTTGTTTATATACCCAAAGGCGAGTTTGGAGTGACTGAAAAACTATGTTCGATACCCTGGTCAAATAAAAGCTTAAACAAAATAAAGACAATATGTAGTAATGATGGCTGGATATACTGCCAACCGATTGGGAGTCGTTCTTGGGTGCCATGAATTTAATTCCCAGGCAAAAGAGCGATAAGTAGATTTTGTTTTTGTTTTTATTGTTGAGTCTTTGCATATATAGAATATGTAGAAGTATTCTTCAATGTTTTATTTTATTATGATTCTGTGAAAATTGATTTGAAATTCTTAAAATGTTGGTAGCCTACATTTATAGTTTGGCCTTGTCTTTGAATCCGACGAAGCAACTTGTTACACCCAATAATGTCTAATGAACATAATAGTAGGACCTAGTAGCCATATACTACAAAGGATGGTCGCTACATATTTGTATTGTCTATACGTTTGCTTACTTGAATTCCAGTTCATAGAGTTACCTTGTGCTTATCTTGTAATTGAAATCCCCCGTAATATTAGTTAAGTTAAAGTAGTAAATTATGTTTAATTTCCCTGAACAGAAGCGGCACCAGGCATGTGAAAGCGAGAGTAGTAGACTGGCCTATGTATGTCCCAAATACTGTACGCTTACAATAACATTTTGTTGAATTTAAAACTTAAATTGCGATTTATCATTTTTCAGCTGTGAAGTGATTAAGGACAAAAAGACAGAGGAATCACTACAGTACGCTTTCATAGAATTCGAAAACGTAAATATCTTAATTACTTCTACTATACATGAAGTAGTCATAAGATTGTTGTTGCTGCTGGCTCCATTCATTTGTTGACTTTAAAAATTAACTGCAGTTCAATTCTGCATCAAAATACGTTCAACATTCAACGTTCCGTTGAATTATATATCGTAATTCCAATAAGAATTGTCCATACTCAAATAGGTGTTATTAATATCTATGCATCATAGTAAATATAAATTCCTTCTGGATAGTTTAGATCTATATTAATTCATAGCAGAATGAATGTTTCAACTTTAGAACCATATGTATATGAGTCTACTTGTAAATAAGCCTAACTACAAAGGGCTTGGGGTTATTCAACCTTTTAACGCTTTTAAACCAGCAGGGAACATTATTATTTAAACTTCATGGAACACTTTAATCAATACGTTCTGGATATCCCAATTTTAATTAAACAATAATACAGTATAGAATACTAAAATAGCCAACCTTCTGTTATTAAAGAAGAGCACTGCAATACACATATATAAAATAATAAATGATGTATAAATGACGTAGATAAAAAGCTTACCTTAATAGTACAAAATACAAACTATTTCAATTTTCTCGGAAGATTCTTGGCTTTGATATCATTATTTTCTTTTGTTTCTTACATGAAGTACTGTTAGCTCCTAATCTGACCATGGCTCTTTTGTGACTTCAGTTTATGTTCATTTGATTTAACAGATTGAATCTTGTGAAGAAGCTTACTTTAAGATGGATAATGTTATCATAGATGATCGGCGGGTACACGTAGATTTCTCCCAATCGGTGGCAAAACTTCAAAACAAGAAGAAGGGTATGTTGTGTTTGTTTCATTCCCCTGAAACTTATAAGGGTCAGATTTTCAGAAAATGTACAATTCGCCTTCACCAATTCTCTCAAATAATCCAAATTTCAGACGAAAATAAAGTTCAAAACTCAGTTCAACCTAACCAAACAGATTGCTAGAATCAATGCAATGCTGAATATACTCAAATTTACCTAGTACTGGCCAAATTACAGCCTCATTTAGCAGAACTAGCTAAATGTGTACAGCTGCTAATTGTACATTTTCTAAAAAAATCTGAGCCTTAAATGGTTGCACCAAGAGCTGGAAGAAGTAACTTTTAGTAGTTATATGATTGTGGTTGTAATGTAGTTACAGTAAAAGCAACAAAATGTAGCTGACTGCGTAGTTCAGCTCGTATAGTTTGTGTGCCCCTAGCTCCTGGGTATTATACCACCATCTATCTATAACCATATGGGTCAGATTTTCAGAAAATGTACAATTCACCTTCACCAATCCTTTCAAATTACCCACATTTAAGACAGAAATAAGCTTCAAAATGCAGTTTAACATAACAGAACTGATACTTTAAATCAATGTGATACCAAATATACACAGATATACCCGGTATTCATCATTTTTCAGCCTAATTTAGCTGAATTTCCTAAACGTGTAGAGCTGCCAATTGTACATTTTTTGAAAATCTGACCCATATAACCTTATTGTACATGGCACCCTGAAGAAGGATACTAAGATATCCCAAACGTTGGGTATTGATAAAACAACAATTCCAAAATTCACGAATCCATCGCTCGTCCACAAAAAAAGCGATCAACAAGTCAAACAGGTTTTCAAGTTTAGTTAGTAGTGTAAAATCCCACCATTATCTATAACCATGTTAAAATTCATCATTTATTGCTAATGAACCTGCTAATTCACATGTATACAAGCCAGTGGTCCCAAAGAATAGAAGTTTATATGGTGGTTTCTTACATTGACAACATATGGGTCAGATTTTCAGAAAATGTACAATTCAACTTCGCCAATCTTCTCAAATAACCCAAATTTCACACGAAAATAAAGTTCAAAATACAGTTCAACCTAACTAAATAGATTGCTAGAATCAATGCAATGCCGAATATACTCGAATTTACCTAGTATTGAGGTGATTGCAGCCTCATTTAGCAGAAAATACTAAATGTGTACAGCTGCCAATTGTACATTTTCTGAAAATCTGACCCATATACAAACATGCTGAGAATCCAGTGAAGTACTGTTGTATGTTTATGATATCCCTGAATTACCGATAGCAGCAAGCAAGACACAGTGTGATCACTCCCTTTCAATTGTTTTTTTAAACAAATTTGTATTGACATACATATCTTTTCTTACATTTGTTTTGCCCAACGTTAAACCAATATATACAAATCAGTCCACTATAAATAAATAAATTACAAGTTCTTTTCAATACCCTATAGCGTTGACATTCGTTGAATTTAACTTGTCTCTAATACATTGCAATACATGCTCTCTCATTTCATTTTTCTTACAACCAATATATACCTTCCTGATATAACAAGTATATATACCTTCCTGTTATAAGGAGTGGGTTCTGCTATGATAATTATTATGTATTTTGCCTTTAACAGAGGATGGAGACAAACCCTCGTTCGTGATCAAAGACCGTTCGCGGAAAGACGAGTATCCTTGAAATTATCTGGAACAATCCCGTTTCAACGGGTGGAATGAAATGTTCCTATCATTGAGGACATTTACAGTAAAGATTCATTATAAATCTTTGGTGAAATTCTATATGGTCCTGGTTATGACCATAAAGTGCCTTTCTGTCTCTTTTTTCTGTCTCTCTCCCTTCTCCTCTATCTCTATTTCCTGGGTATGATCATAAACTGCCTCCCTCTCAGCTCTCCCGCCCTTGATATAACCATATATAACCATTTACAGTAAAGATTCATTATAAATCTTTGGTAAAATTCTATATGGTCTCTCTCCCTTCTCCTCTATCTCTATTTCCTGGGTATGATCATAAACTGCCTCCCTCTCAGCTCTCCCGCCCTTGATATAACCATATTAAATGTGTTGATAAGGGCTTAAAGCAACCAATCTCACTCACTCACTCATTGAGGACATTTACAGTAAAGATTCATTATAAATCTTTGGTATAATTCTACTTGCCTATTAGCTCGTTTTAGATAATTTAGCATTAAAGGAACCAGACGCATAGTCCATTATACTCCTGTAGACTTGGTGAAAATATCTACTCATATTTAAATGTGTGGTAGTTGAATAATGTGGAAGGGTTCACCTTGAAGCACTCATTAACATTTTATTCATTAACATTGTATGCAAATGTATAACAGTAATACCTATTCCTCCTACCGTACTGCAGATTAAACAACTACATGTACTAAGTTTATTCTTAAGAAAAATAATTAAACTTCTTAAGTTTATTTTATGAAAAATAATTAAAGTGTCTTGCACTAATTGTTGATACTGTACTTATCAGATGAAATTTGCTCTCAACTAATTTGTGCGTCATGTAATGTCATCTTTTTAAGGTCTCGATTAGCATGTAACCGAAATCGTCGCTATAAACTTATCAAAGATAAACTGAAAAAACTTCCCAGGCATTTAATTTAAAGCCCACACTCGCTTCCTAGGCCTAAAGATTTATTATTATTAGAATCCTTTGATTATCATAATTTATAATTAAAAAAGAGATGCACATCTCAACTCAGTTCAGGTCTTCCAGTGTATGCCTGAGAGGTTGGCTAGGCTATGGATCTACAAAAGTATTAAAGAGTTGTATTTCAGAAATTAGGAAATGAATGCGACTAACAATATGTTAGATATGTAAAAAAAAACTGGAATCTCTGTACTGAGATAGCTTTCAGAGTAAGTGTTTAAATCTGAATTCTCAGCCAACTTCGAACAAAAACCAGAGATTTCCTACTGTTTGTTCCGTAATGTTCTACCCATCTGAAACTAATTTTAACCTTTATTTGGAGGAGTTTACTTTTTTTTTACTGCAGGACTTCCTAAATGAGAATATTTATATTTCGGTAGCCTAGTAGGGGGAAAAGGGCATTTTTCTAAAACCAGGCATTCAGGTAAAAAAAAAAGATATTTTACACATTTAAATATTGTCAGTGTGTTTTCCTAATTTGAATTCCTTGACACTTTGAAGTCGGTACGCATATGTATTCTCCGATGAAGAAACAGGTTCAGCAGCAGGCAAGAAGAAGCACAAAAAGAAGAAAAGGAAGCACAAGAAAGCTCGCTCTGACAGCGGCGAGAATACAGGCTCATCCGACGACGAGGCGCCTCGAAACGAAGTGAGTTCCACGTAAATAATAACATAACACATTTACTTTTATTCAATAAACATACATGGGTCAGATTTTCAGAAAATGTATAATTGGCAGCTCTACACATTTAGGAAATTCTCAAAAATTTAGGCTGAAAAGTGAAGAATACTGGGTATATCTGAGTATATTTGGTATCACATTGATTTAAAGTATCTGTTTTGTTATGTTAAGCTGCATTTTGAAGCTCATTTTTGTCTTAAATGTGGGCCATTAGGATTGGTGAAGGCGAATTGTACATTTTCTGAAAATCTGACCCACAACACAGTTACCTACTGACATGCCCTAGCGTTTACGCACCAGATAAGATCACCTCGGTTTTACCCAACAAATCGCTGTCACCGTTTTGCCATTGCACCATCTATTATGGTTTATCTATTTCTTTTAATTGTATTTATCCAGGAGCGAATATAGATGGCAAATAATTCATTCAGGGATCAGGGAATATTCCTGCTTTCGCCATGTTCCTGGCATTAGGTCATTTAGCAACTTGGAATATTTAGAGTGGTATTGGATGTTATGATGGGAATTCCGTTGAATGGCGGGAAAATTATAAGACAGTTGCACGCATACACTGTCCAAATGGAACTATATGTTATGCTTGAGTTAATAATACTGAAGAAGGAGATGCAGTATCCCCCCACCCCCACCCCTGTAAATCATGTTATAACGTAGTTGATGCTTTTGGCTTCCGAGGCTCTACTTTGATACCATGTAAATCGAGAAGAGAAGACAGATCAATCTAGATTGTATTGATTGAATTATTGTATTGTCAGTAACAGGACAACAGGGTACAGTGATGCAATTCTTCAGTATTTGTACAGTTATCAGTATTTTTGAAAACTTTCAAATCTAGAAAACATAATCAACTACAACCCGCTGGTCCTGCCATTATTGTCTGGGAAAACCCTGAAATGGGCCTAGAATAGCCTGGAATATATATGTAAAGTACCAGGCGTACACATTAACGGGTGATATATCCCATGTATGTTGAATTCGGGATTTAAAAAATGGTCACTTTCGAGCTGTGATATTAGGTGATTATGTGATTTACTCCCCCTCTCTGATGTTACATACATGTGTGGGTGAAGCCATCTGAAGATGTACAAGTCACCTTTACCAATCCTCTCAAATAACCCAAACTTATGAGACAAGTAATGGTCAAAATACTTTTCAACATAAGCATACATACATGAGTTAATGCAACACCAAATATACTCAGATTTTTCCCAAGTATTTATAATTTTTCGGTCCAATTCGGCAGAATTTACAAAATGTGCAGAGCTGCCAATGGTACTTATTCCGACGCACTGACCTGGATATTTGGGTCAGATTTTCGGAAAATGTACAATTGCCAACTCTATACATTTAGTACATTCTGCTAAATTAGGCTGCACTTTGGTCAATACAAGCTAAATTTGAGTATATTCGGCATTGCATTGATTCTAGCGATATATGTCTGGTTAGGTTGAACTGCTTAAGGCCTACATGTAACATCTAATATCTACAGAAATACAGAGTCAAAGAAATATAAGTAAATGTCACTGTCTTGAAACTGTATACATTTGTTGATAGATACAAAAAGATGCCTGGATACACAACTAGTATAAACATATCCAGGATACATCTATACAGGGGCTATCAAACCGATTGCTGCATTATTATCATCGGCCTTCGTTAAGGGACAAACCGATAAGCTTTTTCAACAAAGCGGTCCAAAAAATATATCGTCTTTATAAGTTGCATTATATATATACTACTAATATAGACTAGAAATACTAATAATCAACCTTGGAGTATCATTAATAAAAAAAACGTTGTGGCATCTTGTACTGGATGCGGACCAATGCAAGGCTAAAGATACCTCCTCAATCCCCGATATGGCTGGCTAAGTACATAGCACCTGGATCTGACTAGATACGTACAAAGTTTTTACGTTTATGTTACAAAGTTAACCTCTACCATTCTGTACTAGATGGTTTGACAGTTAATAATAATATATGACTTCTACAACTCTTTATGAAAAGTGTATACTGTACATAATGTTGACCAAAGAACTCCATGTAATGAATCATGAATATTCTTAAACACACCCACGATTAATCACTAATCCGACTTATAATTGTTTCGAAGGAATGATTTAAATTCCTTTAAATCGGTAATATTCTGCTGTCCAGGGGCCAAGCTGTTCCACAACACAGGGATCACATAAATGAAGGATCATTTTATTCTTTCTGACTTAGGTGTTATAGAGATAAGGTTTTTGCTACCTTTAAGTGATCTAAGGTTTATTTCCCTTTTATCTAGGTTTGTATTACATTGTGCTAACTTGAAAGCCTGCTCTAACAGGTGGGTCCTTCTCCTGTGATCCAGTTTGGTTAGCTCGAGGTTTATATGTACTATGTCCGTATTGGTGCATTTGTCCAAATTTCAGACGAAAATAAAGTTCAAAATACAGTTCAACCTAACCAAACAGATTGCTAGAATCACGGCAATGCCACATATACTCGAATTTACCTAGTATTGACCAAATTGCAGCCTAATTTAGCAGAAATTGCTAAATGTGTACAGCTGCCAATTGTACATTTTCTAAGAATCTGACCCATATATTCAAGAGTGTATTACCATCTGTTGAGTGTCTTAAGTGGGCAAGTTTCTTTACCTTTGCCCTGGCTGACCCTACTCTAGAGGCAATGTGTTGTTTGAAAGAGAGATTGTCCTCAATAATGACACCCAAATATTTGTAGGCACTTGTATGTATAATAGCTAGAGAATGAAACGCGGTGAGAATAACAGCACCTCGTTCAATTCTTTCTATTTATCAACATTCGTTCACCTGGACATCCCCGACTAAAGATCTGTAATGGGATACATTGGATTCACACGGCTATATTCCCCAGGCAAAGATGTGGGTGCCGGCGAATCTGCCACTACTGGATCTAGTATATGGGTCAGATTTTCAAAAAAATGCACAATTGGCAGCTGTATACATTTAGTAAATTCTGTTAATTAGGCTGTAATTTGGTCAATACTAGGTAAATTCAAGTATATTTGGCATTGCAGTGATTCTAGCAATCTGGTTGGTTAGGTTGAACTGTATTTTGAACCTTATTTTCGTCTGAAATTTGGGTTATTTGAGGAGATTGGTGAAAGTGAGTTGTACATTTTCTGGTGCCTTCACCCATATATATATCCCCAGTGTTGAACATGTGGCAGAGCCTGGGTCTGTTTTAGGGAGCAGATGGTAGTTGTTCAGACAATTGAGACTACCGGTATTACACTGTCTTCACACATTGTTGATGACGAAGGGACGAGGGACTAGTTCTCTATTTTCATTTTCAGCAAACATAACTGTAAATTAGGGTTGACTGAATCTATGTTGAATATCTGATAAACACACAGCCCTACTCTTAGCTTAAAATAAAACATGAAAATGTAACACCTGACATAAAATAATATCGAGGGAATAGAAATTGAATTAAATTGAGTATGCTAAGCTTTTCTATGGCAGTAGAGGGTCCAGCCAAGTTTTCCTTATGAAAGTATAATACGAGTACATTAAGCCAGTATAGGGTTGGGGTTTGTTTTTAAATTTCAAATTCTTTATTCAGGCTTTGGTTTACATTGATCACATGTTGACGTAAATTTGTATTTTTTAACCCCAGTTACGGGTGGTCTCCACTGGCTGCGGTAAGCTCTGCAGTAAGCCTTGCGATAGTTTGTGCTGGTTCTGTAGGTGGAGAGGAATGATGTGGTCCTGCCTACATGGCCAGTGATCCATGTAGGCAGGACCTCGCCACTTCTCACCATCACAGCACCATCGCAAGACTTACCACAGAGCTTACCGCAGAGCTTACCGCAGCCAGTGGATACCACCCTTAAGGCACGAACATACTCATAAAATTCCAGCTTCTGACCTGCATTTAATTGTCATTGGGAAGTAATTTCGTTGCTAATGTCACCCTTTGCCTACTGTCACTCCAGAGAAAGCACAAGTTGGGAAAAGAGAGAGGAAACACCAAGGATAAACACCGAAGTGAGAGAGACAGACCAAGAGAGAGGGAAAGAAGTAGGAGCAGGGACAGAAGTAGGGAGAGAAACAAGGGTGGTAAACCCCGCGATAGGAGCAGAGACAGACAGCGAGACAGGAACCATGACAGAGATAGATACCACAGAGAAGAGCGCTCTGACAGACGAGACAGAGAGAGGGACAGGGATAGACGGAGAGATAGATGAGATCATTTTGTTACACCTGTTGCGGTTTATCGATCCGAATGCCGAATTCCTTTCGTGTACAAGAATAATTCATTGTCTGTATTTTCAATATCAGTATGTAATAAAACTATAGAACTCCACTTATGTTGTTTATCAAGTTTGTGATCTTTAAGAGTTGTTACAACTTTCTTTTTTTTTAAATATTTTTATTGGCCACATTACATTACAATTTAATATCATACTCATATCCAAGAAAAAACACATAACAGACATCGCTGCCATATTTCATGCGGTTTTTTTTTATTGGATCCATTTTCATATAATGCCCATTTGTAGAAGATAATCAGATAAGTTAATTACTTAATTAAAAGTTAATTACCTGGGTACGTTAGAACAACCTGGTTTGTCCGGGAAATAATATCTCCCAGGTGAAATAAAATCTTTAAAAAAAAATTATATGAAGGTATACGATCGGATTACAAAAACAATAAAGAAACTCTTCGTGTTTTCAAATACGAAAGCATTTTACCTTATGCTCCGATTGATCCTTTTTATATTTTCAAGAAAATTATAGAATTGGACCGGTTAACTACATCCACCCGCAACATTTTTTTTAACGGTTTTCCCTATTTTTTTGTCAATAGAACACCGATTGGTGGGGCATACCCTTAATAGTTTGTGTTATCTCGTTCATCACTCGCCCAAATGCAATATCGGTTTCTTTTTCAATTTGAAAATTTTAATCCTCTCTGCTCGTCGTTCATCGTTTCATCTCCTGAGCATTAACTTGAATTTTGAACCAAAGCTAAACATTTCTTATACTTAATGGCACGATGGAGTGCTATTAGGTATTTATTACATACTAAATCAACAAGAGAACTCGATTTTAATAGTATTTTACCTTACTTTCCATCAATCTTGTGGATATTCGGCTCAAATAGCACATATAGCACCCCTGAAATCACATACGTATGTGATAATATGGGTCAGATTTTCAGAAAATGTACAATTCAACTTCACCAATCCTCTCAAATAGCCCAAATTTAAGACGAAAATCAGGTTCAAAATTCGGTTCAATATAACCAAACAGATTGCTAGAATGACTACAATGCCGAATATATTCGAATTTACATAGTATTGACCAAATCGCAGCCTAATTTAGCAGAATTGACTAAATGTATACAGCTGCCAATTGTACATTTTCCGAAAATCTGACCCATATGTTGAATGACACAGTTGAACTCTGGCGATAATTTTATGGTATAAATTACCCGACTTAACAGGAACGCCAGCACCAACACCTGACAGCCAAATAGAGCCGAGCATGTTTTTGTCGGATTAGACTGGATGATGATTAACACGCTCTAGTTAACCCCAAACTCAGCTGTCTCATGTTGGCGTTTTGGTGCCAAGGTGTTTTGAAATTGTTGGAACACATGAGGGTCAGATTTTCAGAAAATATACAATTGGCAGCTCTACATATTAAAGTCATTTCTGCTATATTCTGCTAAAAATATGATAAATCTGGGGTATATCTGAGTATATTTGGTATCACATTGATTAAAAGTATCAGTTCTGTTATGTTAAACTGCATTTTGAAGCTCATTTTTGTCTTAAATGTGGGATATTTGAGAGGATTGGTGAAGGCGAACTGTACATTTTCTGAAAATCTGATCCATATAAAAAAACCAGTGCAGACTCACTCCTATTATTTTGCCACCCCTCCGTCAGGGTCTGTAGAGGGCAGCACTGTAGACTGATTAGCGTTTTCTCTCACATTTGAATGGACTCAAAGGTTCTATGCGTCCGTCAATAAAACCTCTTTTACTATCAAACAATCTAAGGAATAAATAGCTGTAATATTCCACATAAATGCTCCTGCTCTGGCAAATCATAGAATCCAGCAAACACCTAAAAATGATGTGTAGTCAACGTAACCACCGTATATATAGACTTTCTTTTTAACAAATTTTATTGCCAGATCATAACAAATGTATAAGATCATAACAAATGTATAAGATCATAACAAATGTATATAAAATTGGTTTTTCAACTGGGCTCCATGAGATTACCATTGTACTTCGCAAAGGAACTGGACTCAATGAAATTTTTCTAAAAAAAAAATATCTCATTCGTCTTGAAAAATCTAATACACAAAATCACTTGAGTTTATTTTGACCTGGGTTCAATGGTTAATGCTGTTCCAAAAGCGCATTATAAGACGATGATTTGCTCCGCTGAATTTATATCAGCTGTAGAATTTATACAAGCGGTATAGCTAGGTCCATTCATGGGAGATTTGTGAAGGTTTTGCTGACACATTGTCCTTGATTCAATTCGTTGGCCAGTCTGTCTTTCATGGATTTCGGTGAATCGTTAGTACATGTATAATCCCAATATCAATAGCTAAAAAGGGGATGTGTCTACACAAAAGATTAAATTCTGAGCACATTTATATCTTCTTTTTAAAAAAACTTGCCTGCTTATAGAGGGGTCAGATTTTCAGAAAATGTACAATTGGCAGCTCTACACATTTAGTAAATACTGCAAGATTAGGCTGCAATTCGGTCAATACAAGGTAAATTCGAGTATATTCGGCATTGCATTGATTCTAGCAATCTGTTTGTTTAGGTTGAACTGTATTTTGAACTTTATTTTCGTCTGAAATTTGGGTTATTTGAGGGGATTATCGGTGAAGCTGAATTGTACATTTTCTGAAAATCTGATATAGGAATCGGAGACAAACATGTCCTAATTCAATTAAGTAATCAACGTTCATCGTGGGTCCTTAACTCGTTCGGTAGCTAAGCCTAGCGCCAGGTCGTTTTTTAATATAGTCAAGGTTTGGTTTTTGATTGGAAAAGCTATTCACAAAAATGACTTAGATTATCAGTGGAGAATAATTCTTTAACTGTGAGGTTTCCAGCCCCTCCTGAGTTTCTTAGTCGCCAGTAACTAGTAAAGATAATAGTCGATATAACAAAAGTGGACGATGTAGTCCACCAAACTTTTTCTGTATGCTTTCCTATAATACTGTTGTGATTATAGCCTATGTTCTTTCCATTGAGTTGATGAGCCAGTGTTGCACTTCTGTGATCTCGCCTACGGATCTCTTCCGGGCTTAAACACTACCAATATTCATTAAATGTGATCGTATAGGTTACTTCTGCGAGAATATGCTATGAATATATTATGAAATGTAATAAGGATAGTGGAGGAAAGAACTAATCTTCAGAGTCAAAGGCAAAGGGAGGAAAATATAAGCAAGAATTGGTCTTAAATTTCTTGATAATTTGTTCCCTACTGGAGAGAAGGGCATCATGTACAGTGATTTTCCTCAGTGCAGTCGACAATTCTATAACTGCCTAAGTCATAGACAAAATCAACACCATCGGTATCGTGAACAAAAGCAAACTAACTCTCAGAGTGGTATCATTTCACAGGTCCCAATATCCAAGCTTTTCCCAAGGCAGAAAAAGTCCTGATCTTCAATTTAGTATCCTATGCAACAATTGGAATAAAATCCCACTACATATAGAATGCTGGAATCCCTAATGTTAATATCATTCTTAGGCCTGGGCCTGGTATATATACCTCCCCGTATTGACTACACTTCATAGGCACTCCTTTATTTTCTGAAAAGTATACATTATCCAGTCTAACATCAAACCAAGATCTGCATCCTTTCCTGATTTTGGTTGCTGTCGCCATTCCTAGTCTCTTTCATTGACCATCAATACGTGATTATCCCATCTGGAAAACCACACATTGATTCCAGTCCCATTCTAGGAACATACATGTTTCCTATCATCTTGATTCCATGTCTGAGTAGAAGAACATATCCCTTCCTAACATCTCAAGGCCTGTGTCCCTCAATGTTGATCATCAAAGCAGAGTGATTCCTATTGCTCTTCTTGTTTTTCTTAGATTTTTCTTCAACATTGTCCCCCTGTTCAGAGATAAGTGGCAATTGCTCTGCCATATAGACTATGGGGGCCAAGTATTGATGTGATGTGTCACAAAATCCCTCCTTTACATTCACATCACGATATACCATCAGGTCTGATTTGCATATGATTCTGCACCTTCCGCAAATCACTATTTTGGACTATCCATCTTTCAAGCATTCAGGAAAATCCTGATTGCAGACTCCTAATTGGTGAAATAGGTGGAGATTAATTTGATAGTCTCCCCAGTGCAATGTCCTGGTGTTTCATGATTTGTAGTTTCTTCTACTTGAGAAACAATTCCATTGCACCTAATATTTAGTATTGTCTTCTCTCCAGGAGAACAATCTTTCATCCATGATGAGGCTCCTCACCAGGCAAACACAGACTCTCCTGTTGTTTCCTCAATCCAACATCCTCACTGCTATCCTTCCTTCTGTCCTGTCACGTTTTGTTTTGTTACAGTCCTCTTATAAGGAATACTAACATATTATGTTAGAGACAAACAAAAAAAAATTCAAATCGAAGAACAGTTAATGATTTCCTCGAAAAATGATATCTTTTCATGGTTTCAAAATGGCCGTAGATCCACCATGTAATCGTATCTCCTCCCCCCATGTGTTTCACCAAGAGCTTCTTTACGTGTATCGCTAAACCCAAAGGCGGCAATGTAAATAATCAAATATAAATATTAGTTATTCATTTTTCCTTCAAATCCCAATCTTGAGGGAGCCCTAATCACCCAGTTACTAGATCTCGTGATATTTCCTGGCAAATCTATACCTGTACCGCACATTTTGTCTATATTTCTGGGTGTTTCATCGTCCAGTTTCAATATACCAGGGTTCGGGTATAGGGCTTCAGGTAATCCACATTGGCCATTTTCTTTCATATCTGATCGGATCAGAGTCCAATTGATGCATTTTTCAATGACAACAGTATAATATTGGACCTTCCCCTCGACCACTCAGTGGTTTTCCAGTCCAACTGCCATGAACTCTCTTGGTCCTGGAATACCCACCTTGACAAGACTATTATGTGGAATTTTGGTAACCTATCTGTTGAAGGCAGATTTTACACATCTGTATTTCCATAATTGCACCAAAACGGAGCAAAGAGAACCCCATGGCATAGGAATATCATAGGTATCCATGAATGTAATACTTTAAACTCCCTATATCCCATTGCTTGACATGAATTCACATAACCTTAATATTATGCTCCTAATGCCATGTCCATTGCCATCTGTAAATCCAAACCTAGGATTCACTGATTCTCCATGAATGTTTCCTATGTACAATCCGCAGATGTGCGATATTTCTCCAAGCTCAAAATGGAAATTCACAGCTCCTGAGTGATTTATGTTGCTTCCATTTGCAGCAGCTACTCCATCATTGGTTGGATACAACTGCGGAGACATATGAAGGGAAGAATAAACTTCCCCCTCAATATACTTATGGAGGCTCCAGTATCCACCAAAAGGCGATGAGAATCTCCTCCGAAGGAAACCGGGGTATACCACCTAGCTCCCTTCATAATTGGCAAATAATAAATGTTATCCCTCAAATCTGATTCTTTCATCAATGATAACTCACGTGATGCTTCAGGGGTTGTACCTTCCCCTAATAAAGGGGAATCAGATGAATCATATATACCTGTCCACAATTGTCCGCTGGAGAAGCCATTTTGAGCTTCGGTGGTTGAATCGTCAGCCTTATGCAATTCAACCACTATTCGTTTCCCTCTTTTTTCCATCGGCCGCTTGCTTGCCTTGTCTAGGTAGACCGGACTCCACATACCTGGATTTGGCGAGCAGAAATCTCCGACATGAAATCAGTGTCCAGTACATCACACCACTTGTATGGAGTTTGAGATCCCTTATCCTTCCGGAATGTCCCTGATCTACCACCTAAATATCTCTTCCTTCCTCCTATGGCATAGACTTATTTCATCTTCATCTGAGCAATCATGTTCCATTTCAATCGTATCCACAACACTAGAAACAGCACTGAGGATATTAGAGCTAGCATTGACACCAAACAAAGTCCACTCTTGTACCTATTAGCAATATCCAAAGCCTCAAAAAGAGATTTTGACTGCTGTGCATGCACATCAAGGGCAATTTTCTCATCAAGTAATCCCTTGATGAATTTCTGGACCAACATGCGAGTGTGGAATCTATACCGTTCTCCAGGAAAAGCCCAAATCATTAAAGATATGATCTGTACAGCAAAAGGATTCATATCCTCTCCTGGTAATGGTTTCCTGATGTAAAAGATATTTTCCCTATCTTCCGGGGTTCCACCACCATAAATACGATAAAGAACTGTCACAAGATCTTCATAGCCTCCATTGACTATATCCAAATCATTACTACACTGGCTGCTTCACCCATGCATTTTGAGAAAAGGACATGTTTCCTTGGTTCCATTGACCAATTATTAGCAGAACTTCTGTTTTAGAACTGAACTAAATATTGGTATCATTCCTTCCCATCAAAAGCAGGTGGCATGGAGCATTTAGGCTGCAGGAGCTGAAGAAGAAACAGATCCCCTGATTTTAATCGGACATATATCCTGATCTTCTTCCTCCTCCTCCAGATCTAAACAAAGGCAGAGAAGCTCTTTTTCATGCAAAAGAGACATTTTTCTTCACATTACCATGACCACCAGGGTACCAAATAGCGATGCAGTGTCCAATTGTTTCCACAGATCAGAATCTCTAACATCCTTGCCATCCGGCATGATAAATTGATCCTGAAGCAATCCCAATTCCTTCTGGTAATCATCTGCTTTCTGCTTGTAGTGAATAGCATCGCTATAAGCCTCCGTATAATTGTGGTTAGACTCCTTTATTCCAGCCGGAGTCATTTAATTTCATTGTCTCTTCTACGAATATCAACCTGTAGTATGTCTGAATCTGTCAGATGTTGATCCCTTACTTGAACTGTCGCATCTAATTTCATTTGAAGGTTTCCAAATTTATTTCCAGCTCATCATGCAATATTGCACAATCATTGATGTAGTCTCGAATAGGTTGAGCCAATGTATCCATTTAGTCACCAACAACTAGTCCTTCCTCAAGATCTGTAGCCATAGTTGCAGAGGAATAATCCTATGATTCCACAGACATATGAATCCACAAAAAAAAATTCAGGGAAGAAAAAGCGATAAATATCTCCCAAGCAAGAGTAGATGCGCTATCCCAAGGGTTTGAAGATAACTACTTGTCACAAATATACAGGCTTTATTATTAGGATAGCCCGTCGGTAATCCGTATAGGTTTAAATATAAGTTATGAAAATAATATCATATCCAAAAAGTGATTCCTTATGAGATATCCAAGAGAACTAACAAGAAAACACTACTCTGGACTTCTCCGGATTCCTCCGAACTTCTCTGGATTCCTCCGGACTTCTCCAGATCACTCTAGATCCTAGGATATCCGAGTGTGTGTGAGTTCCAGCATCCTCCCGATATCTGAGAAAATTATGTTTACCTATGATTCCTCAATATAGGCTGGGACAATGTCAATGCCCCCAAAATAACAGTGAGAAAATCCTGCTGGCTACCATATAAAATGTACTCCAGCAGATCCAGGAGCTCTGGTTCCTTGTGCTCCATGTGCTCCATGTGCTCCGGATCAATGTGCTCCAAATCTCAGAAAATTATTCCAGGAACAATGTCATCTCATGTCCAGAAAAGACAACTCCAGAGTTCTAGAAATACATACCTAAGTAATATTCCTTCACTCTCACCCCTCCCCATGAATCTAAATAACTTGAAACACTGAGGAGCGATTCTATTAGTGTTTGTAATCTTGAATGCAACAGTCATTTGACCGTCAATCAGGCAAAATTCAAACATAGACATAAAGAGCTCTCTTAAGAGCGTACCAATAGTGTTGATAATATTCGGCAGTAATGCCATCACATCCTGGTGATTTTTTTTTCATTGACTTAATAACTTTCTCTATTTCTTCTTCAGTGACTCTTGTATATAATTTTTCATAAAAGGATCTACCTTCCTCCAAAATGTCTTTGGGATTAGTAGATAATACACCATTGATAAGCGTCACGCTGCTTCCCTTTTAGTATGTTGCTCACATGTCTTATCTTTCAGAACTTTTAGCATTGTATGGGCCAAGATGGCAGGATAGTACTTTGAATAAAAGGTGTCGCAAAAACAAAACAAAAAAAGAATGCAACCGACTCGCTCGATGACATATGATATCGAGCTGCCTAGTGCAACCAGGTACCAATATACAGGAAATAAGCAAATCTAGTTGAATCTAGTAAACACATTTTGTCAACTATAAGGGCAATTTATCCCCATGCGAGACACCAAACTCACCCAAGTCCGAATTGCTATACTATACTTGATATAACTCAGTATAGATATGATTATCCACTGTGCTACAAATAAATATAACTACCAATGTCCAATGATGTAAGATTATACAATGTATATTATTTAGTGTAACAGGACTCTCAGGAAGAGCTAGCTCTATGATTAGCATAGAGGTGAGCACCTATCTCCAGACTCATACTATATTCTTCACTTATGGAACTGTACTGGAAATAAACAATATCAAACTATCTATACAGCTCCCTGGTGCAGTAAACTATTCCCCGGTATTCATCATTTTTCAGCCTAATTTATCAGAATTTCCTAAATGTGTAGAGCTGCCAATTGTACATTTTTTAAAAATCTGACCCATATCGTCCTGTGAGGTGGAGTAGAATCAATAGAATGCATGGATTAACAAGAGTTATACTTATTATAACCCTAACCCTAACCTTAAATTAGTGGTCCTAAGTCAGTACAATGAGTATAGATATACCACATTAGAAGCCTGGCGCCTATTATTCAGTTGGTACCATGCAGTCAGGACGTACATAATTTTTTTTAAAACATTTTTATTCAGGTTGATGAGTATTACGTTTAACAGTGTAGACATTAAATATGGCTGCCCAGTTCACCATGACGGCGGTCTACCACGGAGCACGGAGCCTAAGAGGGAAAAGGAATATTTTATTTCATTATGAGTATTTCTCCCCAGTATTACCGAACAGAGAGTGACTTTGGGAAATTGAATGTTTATTTATTTACCCAACAGGTGATGATGTAGTCGCTGATACAGGTAATAATTAACAATCAATATGTTTAATTAATGGGAATGTTAATTACAGGCGTAATTAAATTAATAATTACATAGGTAATTAATTAAAGGTTAATTAATAAATGGGCCCCCGGCTCGCATGATGAGGAGGAGTGGGAGGGTGGGTCGAAGAAGAAGAGGGGAGAGGGGTTGTGAAGGAGTAATTACCATATCATTATGCGTTTTGGAAAGTCGTAGTATATTTAAAGGTCTTTTTCTTTCCTCCTGGACACTCCCCACCCCTAGTATAGTTCTCCCCTCCTGGACACTCCCC
Organism: Sthenelais limicola; assembly: GCA_942159475.1. Lineage (NCBI taxonomy): Eukaryota > Metazoa > Annelida > Polychaeta > Phyllodocida > Sigalionidae > Sthenelais > Sthenelais limicola. The sequence continues at coordinate 34,299,354 of OW804097.1, read as the reverse complement.
ACCCCTAGTATAGTTCTACCCTCCTGGACACTCCCCACCCCTAGTATAGTTCTCCCCTCCTGGACACTCCCCGCCCCTAGTATAGTTCTCCCCTCCTGGACACTCCCCACCCCTAGTATAGTTCTCCCCTCCTGGACACTCCCCACCCCTAGTATAGTTCTCCCCTCCTGGACACTCCCCACCCCTAGTATAGTTCTCCCCTCCTGGACACTCCCCACCCCTAGTATAGTTCTCCCCTCATGGACACTCCCCACCCCTAGTATAGTTCTCCCCTCCTGGACACTCCCCACCCCTAGTATAGTTCTCCCCTCCTGGACACTCCCCACCCCTAGTATAGTTCTCCCCTCCTGGACACTCCCCACCCCTAGTATAGTTCTCCCCTCCTGGACACTCCCCACCCCTAGTATAGTTCTCCCCTCCTGGACACTCCCCACCCCTAGTATAGTTCTCCCCTCCTGGACACTCCCCACCCCTAGTATAGTTCTCCCCTCCTGGACACTCCCCACCCCTAGTATAGTTCTACCCTCCTGGACACTCCCCACCCCTAGTATAGTTCTACCCTCCTGGACACTCCCCACCCCTAGTATAGTTCTCCCCTCCTGGACACTCCCCACCCCTAGTATAGTTCTACCCTCCTGGACACTCCCCACCCCTAGTATAGTTCTCCCCTCCTGGACACTCCCCACCCCTAGTATAGTTCTCCCCTCCTGGACACTCCCCGCCCCTAGTATAGTTCTCCCCTCCGGACCTTTTCCCTCTAGGATTCTGCCCCAGGACTTCCCTCCAAGACTTTTACCCCCCGCCACACGACACTCCACACACATGCGCCACTTATAAGCTCCAGTATTACCAAATCACTCTAGGTCCAAACCCTCCGATCAGATAAGAATGGTATGTCAGCCTCCTTCGTTAATCGGTATCCCTGCCTAAGACTCGGCGTTTTAATGGGATTATAATGGCACTTTGCGGTTTGAGGCAACAGACTTTCCCTTCGCTGGAAGGGAGTCTCAGCTTTGGACCTAGACTGAAATAGGCTACACTCATTTATTACCTGAATGCTCTATATAGGGTATGGATTACTGACATAAGATGTAGCACACGGTTGTTAAGCAATCATTCTCCAAATTAGGAACTTAATAGCAAGTGCCTCGTTTACTTTACCATTTTAATTAGCGCCCCAAATATTCCCTGTGAATTAAGAAATATGGATTTTTCTGACAGTTTCTGCTTATACCTGAAAAGGTAGTATACTTACTAGACCTATGAGATAATGGATGTGTCCTTTAGGTGAGTGAGATTGGTTGCTTTACGCCCTTATCAACACATTTAATATGGTTATATCAAGGGCGGGAGAGCTGAGAGGGAGGCAGTTTATGATCATACCCAGGAAATAGAGATAGAGAAGAAGGGAGAGAGAGAGAGAGAAAAGAGACAGAAAGGTACTTTATGGTCTTAACCAGGACGCGTGTCTAAATAAAATGTGTTGGTGAACGGATTTGCTGTCCTGATATTAATATGGTCTTGGATACTATTTGCGGCAATAAACAAAATAGTATGATAGTTTGCAGTACACGGAGTGTGTGCATGAGATATACGATGTAATTTAATTTAAAAATTGATAGATTTTGTACAAAAAACCAGGTGACACATTATTTTTAACATTTTTCTATGATTGTGAATTTACAGTTGTTATTAATATCATTTTTAATTTTCTCTTCTTCTTAAGAGAATAACCTCTTCCAAGATTCTATATAAATTGTATTACCTTTTCGGCCAAGGTAACGGCTGGCAGAACTGGATGTACTCTAGAAGTCTGTATACCTGTTTTTCTATATATCACATGTTTGTTTGTCTATATGGGTCAGATTTTCAGAAAATGTACAATTCACCTTCACCAATTCTCTCAAATAACCCAAATTTCAGACGAAAATAAGGTTCAAAATACAGTTCAACCTAACCAAACAGATTGCTAGAATCAATACAATGCTGAATATACTCGAATTTACCTAGTATTGACCATTTTTCAGCTTAATTTAGCAGAATTTACTAAATGTGTACAGCTTCCAATTGTACATTTTCTGAAGATCTGACCCATATATCACATGTACTGTTCAAACTTTGGATAAATAAAGTAGTTTCTTATCTTATCTTATCTTAACGTTAAATTGCTCAAGCCGGAATAAAACTATTCCAAACGAACAAAACAATTAAGTGCCTCTTTAATATGGTTATGAGGAAAATGTCGATTCTTTGTCACTATTTTGATTGCGCACATCTTTGGTTGACGGTCATATGTACTTTCTGTAAGATTCCATACATGCCATCATTCATTGCCATTAATCACTTAATCATAGATAATAGCCACGTGTAGAATGGGGTTGACATTAAGATATGGCATCAATTAATCCAGAGTAATTAATTGTTAGTATAAAAATACAGACACTACCTTGTATAGAAATATAATGAGGGCACTCCCTAGTATCCATGCCACATACAGGGTAGATTATCAGTTAAATACATCAGTGGTAATTATGAAATGGGTTTACTTGGAAAACAATTTTGAACAGTTTTTAGTAGTAGTTTTAGTTATCATGACGGCTGGTACATATTATAGTGCACTTTCCCACAGTGTCACCTTGACTCTGAAATAGTATGATTAAGAATAAGATTATATCTCATAATTATAACATCATTAACTAGCCGTAGATTATGGCAGTGTGGGGCAGTGACTTGATCTCATATGTATAGTATGATACATTTCCAACCGAAGATATAATGCAACTTATTTTCCATGATGGATCATAGCAAATAACTTCTAAACACATGAATAATTGGACACTAAAATGTCCTCAAGATGCAAAGGTATAAGAGCACAAATCTAAAAAGGACGCATTTGAATACTTGATAACCCAATTCGTTTGTATGCAATCAATACAACTAGCAAATTCTACACCAAATGGGAAAAGGGTATGATAAATCCAATACCTATACAAGTACAACTGTATAATATCCCTAAGAAAGCTGAAGATACAAGATCAACATCCTTAATTCATCTGGCTGACACACTGTTAGAGAACATAAGGAACCACCTAACGCAGTATATGGCTTTCAAAAAAATCATTCAACTATGAACAGAAGCCCTTTAATTATATCCAATTAGCTAATAACAAAGGACTAATTAATAACATTAATTAAGATTAATAACAACTTCAAGTTTTCCATAAATGATGAAATCACTTATTGGTGAATAGTCACAGCATACAAAATATTCTTCCAAATAGTCCCATCTGTTTACGATATATTCTTGTGTCAATTTTACCGTATGACAGCGCTGATTCAATATCCTCACACATAGCTTGACTATTAATGTTTAGCCTACATATTCCTCCATTCAAATTTCCCTATAATTGTACATCTATCTGTTGTGATTCTTTTACATAACATTACGTAACTTTGTCCAAGCTAATCAAATTAATATTAATCATCTTTTATTATTAATTATAATATTGATATCATATTTCAAAACTTTTAACTGTGCTAATGAGATAGCAGTAACACTGTGTACGTGACAGCTGTACACATTTAGTAAATTCTGCTAAATTAAGCTGCAATTTGGTCAATACTGGGTGAATTCAAGTATATTTAGCATTGCATTGATTCTAGCAATCTGTTTGCTTAGGTTGAACTGTATTTTGAACTTTATTTTCGTCTGAAATTTGGGTTATTTGAGAAGATTCTGAAAATCTGACCCATATGATTAAGGGTCGACCACTCTAGAAATAGCAGGTTAATAGTGACCAATGGTGACGGCTCTATAAAGGTAGTGTCGATAGCATCAATAAACTATAATCTATACACAAGCCAATATCAAGAAAGCACTCCTTTCTTTCATCTCTTCAATATGCAACACCTGTACTTAACGCGTGTCAATACAGCTGGATCAGGGTCCAGGGTCAGATTTTTAGAAAATGTACAATTCAACTTCGCCAATATTCTCAAATAACCCAAATTTCAGACAAATTTAAAGTTCAAAAAACAGTTCAACCTAACAAAACAGATTGCTAGAATCAATACAATAAGAAAAATACTCGAATTTCCATAGTATTGGCCAAATTGCAGCCTAATTTAGCAGAATTTACCAAATGTGTAGAGCTGCCAATTGTACATTTTCTGAAAGTCTTACCCTCCATTGCCTATCCATCCCCCATCCATGCACCACTGATCCATGCCCTCTCTGTGCTCTCAGTCAAGTAGTGTAGGGCACCCCAAAGTGGACCCTTGATTTGGACATTGTCATAATAGGTCTAATGGTATTATTGCCAAGTGTATCTGAATTGGTCAAAATAGTATTTAAGCTGGAATTTCATTCCATACTTGTGAAGACAGCAGAAGAAAATAGTAAGAGGAGGGCATCCATAATACTTTCATAGAATTAATGTGTCAACCTACTTTCAGTTCCCCGATGATTATAATTTATAGTCGGGAGCACATATTAAGAGCACATCTTCCAAGAAACAGTAAACAGTAAACAGGGACATAAACAGTATTTGGATACATTCACCAAGTGCATGTGGATAGAAAAAACCAAACTGTTTTTAACAAAAGATTAAAAAGTTGAAATATTGTTGTTGTAGTTGTAACTTTTATTTGTCGAAATTTGTCTTGACAATATCGGTGGGTGCTAAGCTCCCTTCTTAAGGAGGATTTCAAGGCCTACTGGAAAGGATTTGTAGACACAATTGCAAGGCTAATAATACACCATAAGGGTCAACGACACTTAAGGTGGCCCTTGCGACAATTGGTCGCACTTCATTTGCCCCACTTCAACCTTACATCGAATATAATCCAATATACGGGTCAGATTTTCAGAAAATGTACAATTGACAGCTCTACACATTTAGTAAATTCTACTAGATTAGGCTGCAATCTGGTCAATACTAGGTGAATTTGGGTATATTCGGCATTGCATTGATTCTAGCAATCTGTTTGGTTAGGTTGAGCTGTATTTTGAACTCTATTTCCGTCTGAAAATTGGGTTATGTGAGAGGATTGGTGAGGTTGAATTGCACATTTTCTGAAAATCTGACCCATTGGCATGGGTTCCAAACGATAGAAAGAAGAGGACTCATAGCTATATTTGGTTTAATGTATAATCTAAAAGATCTAGAAGACTACAGATTAGAAATGCCTAGACATACAAGACAGGCTGAAGGAGCTTATATGATAGTAGTACAGCCAAAAACGGAAAAGTTAAGAAAAAGTCCAAATTATCTGGGACCACATATGTGGAATGGACTAAGTGTTGAATGTAAAAGTATGTCATGGCCAAATAAGATAAAATAAAAATTGAGTAGAAAGTGACGAGACTATACAGTAAATTATGAAACTCAGCTTATGATTCGAAGAATACTTGTATTGAATATCTATATAAACCACTTGGGTTCGTAAAATATGTTTGATTTGATTGTTGTGGACTGACCCATTGGGTATGTGTTTAAATTTTTTGGCAAAAAAAATGTAGAAAAGTGAATGTGCTGGAGTAGATGATCAATTAATTATGTGTATTAAATCGATGTATAATTGTGATTAAAAATATAATGATATTAACTGTAGTAAAGTGTAAAAGAAAGAGCTAGCTTTGATTTAAACAAAAGATTGTACCACCAGAAGATTTTTCGACGAATGAGAACTATCACTATGTGAAACTTTGTCAATAAGATTTATTTTTAAAAAAATACACAGCTTTACTGTAGATTCAAGAGGTGGAATGTCATTAATTATTGTTGGTCCATGAGATATCTCTGAAGACACCTTTTGAAATAGGTTGGATGGTCAGTAACTCTTAAGTTAGATGGCAATATATTGCAGATTGTGGCAATACAATAAGCATAGTGATTTTGAGTCTTTACAAGTCCTAGGGATGGAATTGTTCAACGTTCAATTACAGCCTGTCGGGTAACATATCGTAACATAACCGATCATATTAAGACAACTCAGTTATATTGGTTTAATAACTAGCTACAGATAATGATATGACTGGTATATAATATAATTACGGGCTACAGATAATTTATGATTAGTGTAGTCAGTTATACAAATATAGCGTTTAGCTTAGTGATCTCTGACTAGAGTACAAAGAGTAAGTATACATTTTAGTTTTTTAGGGTTTTTTTAAAAATTTCATTTCGGGCCAATAAACAATATTTAAACAATTTTTAGAAAAAAAAACGCACTATCCCTCAGGGAAGTTTTCATACGGTGCCCATATAGACAGATAGATATAGATTGTTAACTTTATCGGTAGGAACAATGTCCCTGCATGGTTTGAACTAGGCAGACAGATCCTTGTATAAGGATGGGCGTCTTCGTGATGTAATTCTTTACTGAAAATATATAAATTAAACTAAAAAGGCTTATAGCTGGATTCATCATCACCTCATCCCACCACCTACTCATCATACCAACGTCATAAAGTGTACGATTCTCCCTCAACAATCCTCATAAATAAATGATAAGTAATAAGGGGGTAGCAAAAAAGGAAAAACAGGGAGGGAGAGGGGGAGGTGAGAGGAGAGGGGAGAGAGAGGGAGAGAGATCAGACGGGGAGGGGGAGAGCGAGGAAAAAGAGAGAGGAGGTGAGAGGAGGGAGATCCCCAGAGGGGGAGGGGGAGAGCAAAGATGCAGAGGGAGAAGATGGGGGAATCAGATAGGGAGAGGGAGAAAAGGATAGAGAAAGGAGGGGGAGGGGGAGAGAAAAAGATGGAAGGGACAGGATGGGGAGAGGCAAGGGGGGGAGAGGGAGAGGGTGGGGGAAATCGGATAGGATAGGATCTATGGCAGCGAGAGAAGAGGCGCACAGGTAATGGAGAGACAATCAAAAGGAGACAATTTTAAGTAGTTCTAGACAATATATATCGTGTTCATAATGCAGTTTGTCTATTGCCTCTGTGACAATTTGGAGGCCGAAAGACCAAAAACTAAGGACAGCTCCGATATAGCTGTCCTTAGGTGGTTTTGTCTTGAAATGTTTAAGTTTTGTCACTAAATTCACAATTTGGAGACAATTTTGTTTGTTTTATATTGTGTTTCACTTTGTCTTTTGTCTCGAAGGCATTTTTAGGCCTACTGACAAAAAACTAAAGACAGCTCTCATAGCTGTCCATAGGCTGTTTTGTCTCGAAATGTTGAACTTTTAATTGCCTCTAAATTCATAATTTGAAGGAAATCTCCAAAATAAGCAAGGTAGGTTATTCACCTCAATCTTGCCCGTTTTACATTGAAGTGCATTAGATTGCTCAGTTGTTTTTACTACAGGGCTTTATTTCTTTTATTTCTTTTTTTTTTATTCGCTTACAGGCCAGACATTTAAAAATCAAAATTCATGTGTAACGACGTAATGTCCACCATGGACGTGCTTCATACGGTGCCCAAAGCAATAAAGATGCCTCTTAAGGAGGGCTTCATGCTAGAGTAACAAAAAAGGTTATTACAATTCATAAAGTCAGAGACAAAATATAAAAATACAAGAATTAGCATAAGCTACGGGACATACACAAATTACAGGTACTTTTTCAATTGAAGAAAACAAGTCAACCTCACTCGAGAGTATTTCAGGCCAAGGGCCTATCCCAGCAAGTTTTCAAACGATAATATTACTTTATAAAAGTCCACATTTATATTTGAGCGCCCTGTCGAGCTTCTTTCCAGTGGCGGCCGTTTATTCTCAGCAGATTCAACTTCAAATTCTTATCCAATAGAACAAATATTAGATCAAGGCTCAAACGGAAAAAACAATAAAAAAGATTACAAATTGAAGACAAATGGATACAGGCTATATCTATACAGAGGACATTTTACGCGGAGAGTAAACAGGAATAGACAAGTAAGAACAGGATGATCAGTGATAAATATAATGTCAATGTGACATCACAGAATTAGGTTAATGTGACCTTACAGAAATCCAAAGTGCACACAACAAGAGAGGAAGTAAAACGTTCAATCTAAAAATAAACCATGCCAAAAACTACCGTCAACCCCCAGAAAACTACCACAAATTAGGACAAAAACTGAAGAGGCAATATATTATCTAATTTTCAGAGACTAGAGACAAAAAACAAAATCAGGCTTCAAGGACAAAGACAATCTGACTTTAATGTGCACACATTTCGAGATTGTCCTTGAAGCCAGGGATTTTATTGAAGATTTTTGCCTAGACATTGTCTAAAGTCTTGAAAGGTTCTGTCTTTAGTCTATTGTCTGTAGGCCTCAAAAATGCCTTTGAGACAAAGTGCATTATGAGCGCGATATTGTCTAGAACTGCTTAATTTTGTCTCGTTTTGATTGTCTCCCGTTTATGTGCTTGCCTGCTGAATATATGAAAATATAATTTTATGAGTGGAAATAAAATAACTATTTCTATATATAAATTGTGATTCTCCCGACACAAATTACCCCTGGTTCACATAGTACTCATGCCTTTTTATGCATCATTAAAACATTCGGGTCCAAGGCCACAGTGAAAATGTATATCCAAAGGTAATCTGTATTTCATCTTTACTATGGCTTCTTTTCGCATGAGATCAACGCCTACATCTTATTAACCCTGATGTGAGTGGCTAGCGATTGATGATTTTTTTTTATTGATTTATGTATTATTCAGACATGTAATTTTAACCTTAAATTTATTAATTTTGTAAGTTTTGAACTTGTGTATACATATGAGAATATCGAGTCTCCCGAAATTGTAAAAAAAAAAATATTTAAAAAAAAAAGAATACAGGTAAACGTCTGAGGCCTGTTGCATAATCAATCTTTCAATTCAATTCAAAATATTCTTTATTTGCATAACTAGTGAATACAAAAAGGGAGGCCCGTTTTTTAAACTTAGGTTCCAAGTCTTCCTATGGGTCCCTGGGTGGTTGGTGGTTGTCGAAACAAATTTATAATAAACTATTACTAAAGACATTTTATGGCTATTTAATTTGATATTCAGGGGCTATTTTCTACTTGTCTATAACTAGCTAACAGAGAGTTGTACTAACTAGAACATGAGGTTAAAATTCAGGTACTATAACAACAGTGTAATCAATCAATCAATCCATCAATCAATCCATCAATGGATGGTGGTGGGTATGGTCGGTCCAGACCAAGAAGCGTTACACAGACACTACAGAGCATATCATAATATACAATAATGATAAGAGAAGAAATGAAAATACAATAGACAAAATAAAACAAGATGTAAGATCCATGATAGATCATCAAAATAGGTACAGTAACATTAACATATTCCTTCCTTAATAGCTGGCGACGAAACTTTGGGGAAAGCATGTGCTATATACACACAGTGATTATTATCATTCCACCAGTAGGAATGTCCTATCTAATAGAGGAACAGTAGGAACATTTAAAGTAAGGAGTTCTCATGCAACACAACACAACAACCCTCTCCTAACGCCTCCCCATCAATTCACCTGATAGCGTGATATTTATGTAGATCTATATATGGGTCAGATTTTCAGAATATGTACAATTGGCAGCTGTACACATTTAGTAAATTCTGCAAAATTAGGCTGCAATTTGGTTAATACTAGGTAAATTCGAGAATATTCGGCATTGCGTTGATTCTAGCAATCTGTTTGGTTAGGTTGAACTGTAGTTTGAACTTTATTTTTGTCTAAAATGTGGGTTATTTGAGAAGATTGGCGAAGTTGAATTGTACATTTTCTGAAAATCTGACCCATATGGGGCATCTTTAGAGAATCCGATATGTACCGTTCCTGAGAACTCTCAATCTCAAGTCTGCTACAAATCCTTCAAGCTGTAGTTGCCCCTCTTAAAATCAGTCATGCTCCGATTCCTAGTAAACTCTGGTGGTTTGTTGTGTGTCCACTGATCCTATTCTCTCTACTGATGACGTCAAGGGTCAGATTTTCAGAAAATGTACAAATTCCCCTTCACAAATCCTCTCAAATAACACACATTTAAGACAAAAATTAGCTTCAAAATGCAGTTTAACATAACAGAACTGATACTTTAAATCAATGTGATACCAAATATACTCAGATATACCCAGTATTCTTCATTTTTCAGCCTAATTTAGCAGAATTTCCTTAATGTGTAGAGCTGCCAATTGTACCTTTTCTGAAAATCTGACCCTCAAGCAGAAGATTTCTTCACGGGTGAATGACGTGTCAATGCCAAGTGAAGGTCGATCCTCCTGCTTAAGAAGCAGCGACGCGGTAACGCCCCACCACTCTCTCCTCGCCAGCCAGTCTCTAGAGAAGGTAAGTTGAATTCCACTGCTTCTTCTTCCATGGATCAATAGGGCCCTAGGATCAATAGGGCCCTAGGGGCAGTTCACAGGCACACAGGGCGTTTTTTCAATAATAATTAAGTGCGATTTTCTTTACAATATCTCCTCCAAAACTAATGGCAATATAATTTCCAACTATCAATATTGATCATTTCGCCTAGCGGGTTCTTTTAAATTAGATGGGCTGCGATTTCAAATCTTATTTTTAGACGGAATTCCTTTACAAATCATGTCAAAGTTAATCACATCAAATTTTGGATGGTCATAATTATGTATGATCAAATCGCATACTGAGCAATGCATAAGCAGAAAGTTGTAGCTCCATTACACTTGGATAACTTGGAAAACTTGTTTAAGGGTTTTTTGCGCACCTGCACCGCGTTTCTCGTTGCTGTGCAATTAAAGCCCCTCACGCGGAATCGTTGTTTGACAGTAATTACAAGCAATTTGGAGGGATTAGTTTTTTGTATTTTGTATTTGAACCGACACATACATGATTGTATACTTCTTTAGACAAATCGTGGATACCTTGTAAGAGCACCTGAGAGTAATTTTACTTGTACTGAAACGTTCTGTAAGATGACGCTGAATCAGAATCAGATACGCAGTCTAGGCCCAAAGTTGAGAGAGTCCCTTCAAATAGAAGGAAACCTCTCGCCTCAAACCACAAAGTGCTGTTATAATTCCATTAAGACCGCATAATGTCATTATATTCCCATTAAAACGCCGAGTCCTGGTCAGAAAATCGATCAGCGAAGTAAGCTGACATACCATTCTTATCTGATCTGAGGATTTGGACCTGGAGTGTACGCTCGATCATTTATCAAAGCATCGATATATTTAATAATAGGTGCATGAATCTGTTTCTTAGATATAAATCTGCTTAACCAGTGCACGAAATAGAAACCTTTTGTAGATGGGGAGTCATTCACAAATGACCATTTATATTATGTGTTTGAAATATTTGAAAATACTAAACAACTTTCCGTTTTCCCTTTTTCTTCCCTTTTTCTTTAACATGCGAATTTGTGACATGTCTCTATCATATAGACAAGTATTTATATATTCGCTGTATCACATTTCTCAGTCATTTCACGATTTCCTTTTAACAAGAGAGTCAATTATTTAAAGGTTTTACGAGTTGAATATGTACATACATTGTATTGTGGAAGCTATATGTATAGTGCAGCTATCATAGTTAATTGTAATTATCTTCCTGGTTTAACAGGGCTGTGTGAGTAGGCTTAATAGAGCGACTCCACTAGAGAGAAAAACGGCACCGACAAATTGTGTTGTTACCCACTAATTCGTTGCAACAAATATCCATACAGAAACAACAGTTTCCAGAGAATGTGGCAACACATTTGACACTGCTCCATTGGCGTTTTCATTGCAAACATGAAATGAACTGATGTTAGTGGGCAACAAAGAATTGTCGCCGCCGTTTTTCCTCTAATGGAGTTCCGCTAAAAACTTGTATTGCGCCACATCCTTTTAACTGCATGGAGCTTTTGCTCAAATGTAAGGTGATTATTGTGGGTATTATTCTTGTTGCAAAAGAAGGGATGATAGTTATTTCAGTAGATCTAGGGACTCAAGCGCTGTGTGGATATATATAATTATATTCGATAGATAGGTAGCCGGTGCTCAGAGTTGATGGGATGAGGGGGTGTGTCTCAAACTCGTCTTTTCATTGGTCGCCGAGGTGGTGTGTCGAGGCCCCAAACATACATTATGTTTATCATGTTTATAAGGTCGCAACGCACTCGACCGTAGGCCTGTATATATACTGTAAACGTGCAATAGAGATAATGAGTTTAAAGGGGTCTATAGAGTTATTGAATGAGTTAGTTTCTAACGCGAAATCATTCCCTTAAAAAGAAAAGGGTTATGGGGTGCTATACTAAATTTGTTAACAAATTTACTACAAATGTATCTCTATTAGAAGTACCATCTTAAACCATCCTGCATGATCATTCACACTCTTTACCATTCACAAATGGGTCAGATTTTCAGAAAATATACAATTCACCTTCACCAATCCTCTCAAATAACCCGAATTTCAGACAAGAAAAAAGTTCAAAACACTGTTCAACCTAACCAAACAGATTGCTAGAATCAATGCAATACCAAATATACTCGAATTTACCTAGTATTGGCCAAATTGCAGCTTAATTTAGCATAATTTTCTTAAAGTGTACAGCTGCCAATTGTACATTTTCTGAAAATCTGACCCAAATCTTGACACGTGTTTGACACAAATATTGAACATCGGGGCTCTGTGCGAACTGTGAACTTTAATACTATATTATCCATGCTTATGTAAATGATTATACGTAGCATGAACTAATTGTGATGTGTGTTAGGAAAATGAGTCACAAGTCGCAAAATTGACATTTTTCAAAGTGTTTTTTTTAACAAGATCTCTTCATTGAAATGTTCTGATTTTTAGAGGGTGTAGCACTTATAGTCAGATAAATCCATGTATAAAATTTCGGGACTTTGTATTAAATATATCCTTGCGTTTTGAAGGCCTTTGTATGGGGTATATTTAGTCTATTTACTGGTAATTACCCATCCAGAAACATTGCAAACTTTTTTTTTCAAAAATAAAAATATCAAACTTAAAATATAGAAATACTTATTAGGTGCCATAGTGTTTACTATCATTGGAATCGGCTTGATCTCCTCTTTTCAAATATGGTGATATCTCAAAATCCATATTCTGCGACTTATGACTCATTTTCCTAAAACGGATAACAATTACATTCTCCTTTAAGGGATTGGAAAAATTTCCCTGCTAAACACTACAAGGTAATTTATGTGATCAGTAAGTTTTAAAAACCAAGTCAAGCGAAGTTGAAATAGGCCTATAGGCACTCGTTTAACAGAAATCTTTAACCTCAATCAAACATCAGAGATATGTTTGACCTTTGCACTTAAATCCTATAAATCGTTTCATCCCATGCCTTCGATATTATGCTGGTATACCCAGTTACGGTAGGGAGCACATACGGAGCTATTTGATTGGTGGAGGGCAGGGGGTGTGTCACCTCATTTGCATAGTCGAGAACAAACTCTATTTTGGTTTAGCGTGACCTATGAGTTCACCTTGGGTTCACCCTGAACCCGAGTACCTGCATTCCAGGAGGTCATGCCCAGTTTGGGTATAGTACTTTTAACGCTGGCTTTTTTTTCTGTCTGGCCGGGTGCGTTCATAAATGGGTCAGATTTTCAGAAAATGTACAATAATACACTTTCACCAATTTTCCCCCAAATCCCAAATTTCAGACGAAAATAAAGTTCACAATACAGTTCAACCTAACCAAACAGATTGCTAGAATCAATGCAATGCCGAATATACTCGAATTTTTAATGCATGAAACAGGGTCTAGAGACGGAGGGATACTGTCATATATTTTTTTATTTATTTCATTTAAGGCCAATCACATTTAAATCATCAGGATAAACATTTTTTGACATTCTTCTCTGGTCTTAGTCTTCATCCTCAATGAATTTCCTGAGAATATATTATGTTATGCTCGTGATAGTATTTGGTGCTAAATCCACAAAACCTGCTCAAAATACTTAAATACATAAATGAGAATAAAATCATGGTAGAGAAAAGGTGAGGTTTGATTGCAATAATCCCGTTGACACCAATCAAATACTAATAGGGGAGTTGCATGTCCCACTGCGTATGTCTGTTACAGTGCATGCTGGGACGGATTCAGTTCAAATCTGACATACAAATATTTGGCAACATTTTTATCAAAAATTGCAGAAATGTTTTCACCAATATTGTAGCTTATATAGATGATCAATGAAAACCAAATGCATGATGGGAAATATAAAGTCTTGTATCATGGAAACATGTATAACACATGGATATTGACATTAAAGCACGGATAATATTCGATGCTGAACATGACATGATTTCTTTAGATTTTATACTGTACCATTACACCCATAATTCCATGCGTTTATGATTCAAATGGCGGCTATGCAAATCCCATATTATAATTATATCCCACTAACAGATTTATTATCCAGCTACCGAATTAACTTTATGTACTTGAATTAGATTTAGCAAAAGATGGAAGAAATACGAGAAAATAAAACAATCTGAACGTATTCAGCCCCAAATGATGGTTGAAAGACCAGAGGAATTACTGGCTTTACATTCCCACATGTTCAAATGCCTGATGTAATTTAGCTTTGGGTTGAAAGTCAATGCTTGTGTAATAAATTAGTATACATTGAGCTGAAAGGGTCACGGCCCACATTCAAAGTAGATAGTGTCTCTAGGACAGGCGTACATTCCATGAATAATGAGTATTAAGAAGACATTAGCGTAAACATGGGTTGTTTTACATGTACTGTAAATTTGCACCCTTATGAAAACTACTCAGTTAGGTTCAGTAGCTTCTATAGTATCCATTTCCCTATCGAGATTCATGCTCCGATTGGCAGATTGCCCATTGACGTCATCAAGTCCTGGGAATGCGTCTTAGTTGTCAAGGGAACACAAAAGATGTTGAAGAGACTTTTGTTCAGTGCACTACGAGCGCTGTATTATACCCTCACACTCGGAGTATAAATTTGTCAAGTATCGAGTGAATGAAACCGTGAATGGAATGCACACAGATTGTATTTATGTCATATTAAATTCCCATGTGAGTGTCGCACATCTGATGTTCAATCAATAATTATTCTAAGTATTAACAATTATTTGAAGAATGGATGAGGTGGTTGTTTACCACATTGGCAAGAACTGCACGACACACATACATCTCGGGGTATACAATTATGTGAAATTGCCATGCACAGAGTACATACTGAACCTGGATTCCGTACTTGTATGTATATTGATATAATTAAATGTACTATAAGCATGTGATATAATCGGTAAAGGTCAGTCGGGGTCGGGGCTGGGGGTCGGGGTGAGTAAGGAGAACGTCAGACACAGGCAGAACTTTGGTAAGATGGTTCTGCATGGTCAGAGTGTTTCCACTGTTACTAAAGTAACCCGATGGATATTTATTAGACTACATGATGATATAACAATATGCATTTTAAATGTTATTAGATTTTAGCGATTTGCTTCTTGAGTTCCAGCATGGTGAGGACATAAACTGTACCATGTTATATGGGTCAGATCGTCAGAAAATGTACCATTATGAGTATCCCTCCCGATCGAGTGAACAGAGAGTGGTTGTGGGAAATTGAGTCTTTATTTACCTTTCTGTATGGCTGGTGTAGTTACAGATGAATTGGTAACAAAGATCAATAATTAGGTTAATTACGTATGGAGATAATTACAGGTGTAATTAATTAACGAATGAATAATTACAGGAGTAATTAATTAAGAATATTATTAATAAATGGCCCCCGACTCGCATGATGAGAAGGAGTGGGAGGGTGGGTCGAAGAAGACAGAGGTAAGAGGGGTTAGTAGTGAGGAGACGCTGGAGGAAGAGTGAGGGGGACGCGCTGAGGAATGCACGCGGGAGAAGAGGAGAGAAGGGGCTGGTAGGTGGCAGCAGGGGTTGGATGTGTACCACTCCCCCTGTTGTCACGTCTCTCAGGAGGATCACAATGCAACACAATCACTATATGTAATTGTGACATCATTATGAGTATCCCTCCCGATCGAGTGAACAGAGAGTGGTTGTGGGAAATTGAGTCTTTATTTACCTTTCTGTATGGCTGGTGTAGTTACAGATGAATTGGTAACAAAGATCAATAATTAGGTTAATTACGTATGGAGATAATTACAGGTGTAATTAATTAACGAATGAATAATTACAGGAGTAATTAATTAAGAATATTATTAATAAAGGCCAAGAGCCATGTATTTATGGGGAGCGGTGGGAAGGGAGAGAAATTAAAGGTAGGTAAAGTATGAGAGTAGAAGTAATAGGAGCCGGGGGCGACACAGTTGTAAATGTCAAATGTATGGCTGGAAGTCAGGCATTGTACATAACTCGGTGACACCAGGAAGTCTCTGTGAGAGTGTTCTAACTGCACCCCTGGATCGGGCCAGAGCAAGAGTATGTTTAACATTTATAAGTAGGTTATTTACTATTTAGCCAGTGCACTTGTCTGTGTGCATATGACCACGATGTGGCTGGCTAGAGGCTATGGCATCCACGAGCCTTGCGTTGGTTTTGGACTGGTCAGTGTGCATGTATACCTGGAATGCATCTGATGACCACCCCCCCCCCCCCCCCCCCCCCCAAGCGCTTGACTTCCGTTTCAGTGGCTCCTGCTCGGAATGCCGTTGTGGCTGCTGATTTTCTTAAACTATGGAGAGAGAGCAAGCCAGCCTCGATATTATTATTAACAAGGTGCGATTTCCAGTATTTCGCCACAAATGATGCAGGAACAGGCCTGTTCGATCCCTTGAAGGTGAACATTGGCTGGGTCTTTGACCTAGTTGGTTCCTGCTCTATCATCTTTGTTATCCGTCTCACTAGGCATAAGTCCTCTTCCATTGCAGCATTAAGGGTGAGCGATCTCCGTTGGTATGTGCTCTGCATGTTCTTAGCTGCTTTAATGTTTATTGTAATATACCTTTCATGTAGGGTGATGTCATTCCTTGTCAGGTGTCGATCTGGGTCAAACTTCTTCTGACTGGGTGGAACCACTTCCGACTGTCGGAGTGCCTCATAATACATTAGCAGGACTGCTGTACCGACAACAAGCGAATCATACCCTGTTGGCAAACCGATCACCATCTGCCTTATGAGCTGCACTGATATTGGTGACTTTGGCTTGGGGATATATTGCTTGTTCCGCGTGATCGCTTCCAGCATCCAGTTTACCCTTTGGTGGTCGAGGCTAGCTGTTGGGGCCTCACAGAGTCTCATGTAGGTCTTTAGGTGTGAGACGTGGTTGCGTACGGTCCTAGGTGACGGCATTTGGTTACTCAAGTATTGAATGTAGGCACAGATCTGATCGACCTGTCGGGGTCGGGGTCGAACAGCATCTCACCTGCAAACTTTTTGTATGCCACCACTGCTGAGCGTCGATTAGCTATGGTCCCTTCTGCCCATGCCCGCTCCTGAGTGACTTCTGCCTGCTGTATGAGCGCCTGAAGCCGTGTTCCTGAAAGATAGGAGATTTTTATCTAGAGCATATGTACATGGTGAGCAGATTTTCAGTGAATAGTATTCAACCCATTTGTCGGACTGACTACGTTCGTAACTTCCCGGGTGGGCCCTGCTGAGAGCGTCGGCTACATTGTTAATTGACCCTGGGATATGCGCGTAACTTAGCTTGATGTTGAATTTTGCTTGTATCATCCAGGCCATCCTGGCGGCAGCTAATATGACCTGGTTTTTGCCCCTGCCGCTACTAAGTACCTGCACACTTGCCATGTTATCGCAGAGAACATGTATGTGCGATCCTCTATCTGCTTGTGATATGAACGTGTGCAAGGCGACTGCGATATTTAGGGCTTCCACTTCCGATATGTTATCGGATTCCGTGTGTTCGGGACATATTCTGTGTGCGTACGCATATTGCCCATCCGTGGCGCCTATGCCAGATAGGCATGCGTCAACCAGGAACACTTTGGATGGTTGTATCTCTGGAATGAGCGCCACTCCGTTCCAATCTGCACAAAAGTCGTGGAACCAGCGTAAGTCCTCCTTCATGTTGTTGTTGATGTTCATATGCAGACCACTAAAGGCTCTGAGACCTTCAAGTAGGCGCGAGACGAAGAGCCTTGCAGGGGGGATGCACTTACTCACGTGGATCAGTGATCCTATCAGGGACTGCAGCTCTCTCTTTGTGATTGATCTCTTCCTCAGGTATTTTTGGCACATCCTTATGACTTCCTCGATCTTTTCTTGGGGGATTGATAAAGTCATATTTTTGGCGTCGATCTCGATGCCCAGCCATTTTACATTTTGTCCCGGTGGCTGCAGCTTTTCAGTTGCCTCCACCAGCCCCAGCGCGCCTATGGTGGTCCTGGCGCAGTCATATGCACGTTCAGCATCAGCTATACTGGGGCTGATGAGGGCAAGGTCATCGAGATACATGAATGCGCTGTACCCCTCTCGTGCCAGCATGTCGACGATGGAGTTGGCAACTCGTTGCATGTGCGCACTAGACCCCCGACTCCCGAATGGCATTGTAATGTCACAGTACCACGCCTGGTCCCACTCCAGGCATAGAAGTGGCCAATCAAGGGGGTCGCTGTGAAAGTTCTTATACGCTCTTGCTATGTCTATCACAGATAGGTGCGCTGTTGGTCCTACATCTCTAAGCCGCACCACCAAGTCATCGACGGTAGGCAGGCAATGCTCCCTTTGTATCCCCCACACCGAGTTCTTAATTATGTATTTATTGACTGATGATTCATCGGGGAAGGTTAGGTCAATGATGACTCGCCTCGCATCAGTGTCCTTCTTCGCACGAGACATCATGGGGGATGTATGCGACCACTGTTTAAAGGGGGGGTGCTCGAATGGGCCAACCAGCCCCTTTAGGTCGAGCTCCTTCTTTATGAACAGGTCAATTTTATCTTTATACTTTGTAGCACTTGAATGGTTCACAGTCCCCGAGTTGTCTGATATTGGGCCAAGGTATCCCATAGGGAAGCCGTATTTCACGAAGTCCAATATCTCTTTGTCTCTGGTTGAATTAGATAGCAGTCTTTTCCAGCCGTCAATTTTTAGTTTGCTAGGGATCGCTATTCTCGCCCCCAGTGCATTTGGTAGGCCAGTAGATTTAACTTTGCCGTATATATCTCCCAACTCCCCCCACACGATTGTGTGACCTACATCTGGCCAATGTTTTGATCGGTGGCTCGCCAGCATGCCGGGGTCAGTGTTGACAAGCGAGGGGTCCGATCTCCCAGCACATACCTCTATTACTGATTCAAAATATACAGTGGGGACGCAGTCTTGATTCCCATCGACACTTACTTTCTTATGATCATGATTAGCACCTGGGATAAACACCCTAGCCTCAGGGTTGAGTGTAATTGCTTTCTCAATGCGTCTGTCCTCCCGGACGCGAGGTTGGTGGCCGCCATGTTGCTTCTCGTGCTGTTTCTCGTTCGCCGCGTTAGCTTGGGCGAGACAGCGCGATTCGGCCCCTGGGCAGGCCCCTGGATGTTCAACTGGGTCATGTTTACAACGAGAAGGTGGGCGTGGCACATCGGGAGTGCACGATGCGCCAGCTATTCGTTTTTTGAAGAAGGGGCAGCCTTATTCTCTGAAGAGTTGTTGCCTTTTGTTCTGCCTCCGTTCTGTGAGGTGCCAGGGTTATTCCTCGGGACGTATAATCCATCAGCCTGTTGTTGCTGGTGCTTTAACCTCTTCTGGCACTCCTTGATACTGTGGTGTGTGCGCCTGCCTACTGAATCGCAATAGGCACATGCGTGGAGCATCAGCACACTTGCCTCCTTGTGGTCTCCTGTGTTTGAGCACCTGTCTCTGGAGTTGTATGCACAACATATAGCTTCCACTGCTTTCTCCCTTTTAATAGAGGAGCTGTTCTTTCCATTGTTATCCAAGCACGCAGGGGCGGTGTAACTCATGCCCCCACCTGTGAGACAGATCCGAACCCTTTCATCCTGGATTGCTGTTCTGTCAGACCATGTTATTTTAGCAGATTCAATCATGTCCCAGATGTACTGGGTCCACCTCCTTACCGCAGGCCACGGTCTCTCCAGGCTATCCTTTGTTACTTGCCTCAGGTGGTGCATCAAATGCGGGTAATCCTCAGGGTCAGATAAGCCGTCAGGGTCATCCAGCAGGGCCAAGAAGCCGTCTAAGTATTCGTTATAAGTTAGGCCCGCCCTAGCATCTAATTTTTGTTTAATGGTCTGCACTCCCTCCTTATACACATACATGTACGGTTTAGCCAAGATTTTAGCATTGTGTATATCAGTAACTATATCAACCCTACCGTGTAGACCGTTGGCAAATCGTTGTCTGTCAGCTTCCCTCTCTAAGTAGTCGTCAGCCTGGACCTGCCTCCTTATAATCCTTGGAGCCGACATGGCCCGCCTCTGTGACTCTGTCACCCAGCGCCCAACTCTGGAGCCATGTGGTGACTCGACGCGTATCTTAGCGGACTTGGTGACCCCGCTGTTGGACGCGACCTGACTGGGGTCAGGCGACGTCTCGCGTCCTCTCTTTGACCCCTTGGACCGTTGGGACCGGGACGTAGACCTTGAGTGCCTCGAGGAGCCTGAGACACTCGAGCCTCCTGACGAAAACGATGTCATCATCTTCCCAATTTTCTCTGTAAGCTTGGCTAGCTCACCTTTTACTAGATTCATCTCTCCCGATACTCCGGATAAGTCCTCCTGAAAGGACTTCACAGTTGGCGCTTTTGGTTGTTTAAATGTGACTACCGTCGATGCCTCGCTTGTAACGCTTTCCTCCTTCTTGGTGTCTTTCTTCACAGAGTTGCGTGTTCTTCTCGGCATGATTCCTTATTATTCTCTCTTGTCTATAAGTCACAAAGTTGGTATAGTGATGTCCAGACTACAAGCTTGCGTGTGTATATCGCGTAGACTTTGTGTCAAGCCAAAAAGTTAGTATTAGATGGCTGTGTGTGTGGACTCGAAGAAGACAGAGGTAAGAGGGGTTAGTAGTGAGGAGACGCTGGAGGAAGAGTGAGGGGGACGCGCTGAGGAATGCACGCGGGAGAAGAGGAGAGAAGGGGCTGGTAGGTGGCAGCAGGGGTTGGATGTGTACCACTCCCCCTGTTGTCACGTCTCTCAGGAGGATCACAATGCAACACAATCACTATATGTAATTGTGACATAATTGGCAGCTCTACACATTTAGTATATTCTGCTAAATTAGGCTGAAAAATGGTAAATACCAGGTATATCTGAGTATGTTTTATATTATGTTGTTTTAAAATATCTGTTTTGCTATGTTAAACTGTATATTGAAGCTCATGTCCGTCTCAAACATGGGTTATTTAAGAGGATTGGTGAAGGTGAATTGTACATTTTCTGACGATCTGACCCATATATTTTTAGATCGAGTATACAAGTAAGCTAAAAACACTATTATATTCAGCAATTCCGTTGCATATCTTTTTCCTAGTTTACTTTTTCCTTCTCTGTAATTACTATAAAAGTAAATCGCGAAATCTGTGTGCGACCATTTTGACTTGTTACCCGTAGATGTAGAACACATCGTATATGAACTTGAATTTTAAATAAACGGATGAGATGCGAAGGTACTTTTTTCCCCCAAACAATTAACAATATCGCTGCTCAAAGGTTTGTCCTCATGCCCTGAGAGAAATCACATATGATTGGTATGATTTTACATAATTAGGCGGACATTTAAATTGTGTAATTTTCAATATAAATCGTAGGGCCGAACAATATAATTCCCCAAAGATATTTCATAGACATTATAAATACATTGAGACAAGTGTTAACAATTTATATAAGTGCTTTACGCTCCGAATCCCAGCTAACTCAAAGGTGCGTGGTGTATCTCTCTGTTCACCTTGCACATTGGATGGGGATTGATTTGGTGGCCTTGCTTAACGATGGCCGGATTGTCCGTGGTGCTTTTCGTTTACTTATTACATACGTATACGAATTCAGGGTTGCTATTTGAAAAGTCAAATAGCACCTATGCCGCAGTGCGTTGAGAGGTTTGAGGTTTGAGGGGTGCATATTGCATTTTTTTAAGTCCCCGGAGTCAGACGTTTCGCACCGACACTGGTTGTTTACCAGAGCTATAAAAAAAGTGAACATGTTGGGAGATTCTTGGAAGAGTTTAAATACAAAATTCACTAGGTATTGAGAGAATGTAACCTCAGGTAGCTATTTAAAACTACTTTGGTAAGTCGTAAACAAAGTCCCTTGGCTTGGAAACTTACAACCTTCAACCTTTTAATTTAGCGATTATTTCGCAGAGTAATTTGTATTATTATTCAATTATGTTCATATAGGCTGAAAATGCTGTACTTGATACATGAGCTTATGAATAAAAGAAACAAACAAACATATCCTCCCTTACCCTTCTCCAAGGTAGAAAATAGACACCTTTACTTGGAGACATGGTCATAGTCTGATATCAATACTTCTTAATTATGTTCTAATAGGGCTGTATGCATGTGGGAGGGAGTTTCAAGTTTGGTATGTAAGCAGGCAGGGAAACCCCGCGTCATGGAAAGGGTTTCCCTGGATCGACATACTATGCATGTTCTTGCATGTTAAACAGGCAATCTCCTAACTACAATCACTTTGGAATCTTCCACTCAGCTTCTGGGTGTCGATAAAAATTTCCATACTTTTTTCTACGCATTTTCTTTTTCTTTTAACTTGAGTACATTCATTATTCGAAAGCTCGTATCGCCACGTCGGACACAGTTGATTGCCTAACAGGACCAGTGTTACAAATAAAATACATGTTACTCAGTAAGACTTCTTAGGGGGGAAATGTCAGCTTTTCTTAGCAAAAAGTCCACGACACATTATTTAAGAGGAATGAAACCAGTAGAGGAGGGTGAAATGTATGTAATTGAGTTTACTAATCGTCGTAATACAAGTTCCATGATTTTTTATTTTTTTAAATGAATTTTATTCAGGTTGAATAAACTGGCTGTGGCCAAACTTAATGTAGCTCGGATCAGATCCGGTATCCCGCTACACCCTGAGATATTGTGAAATGTAAAACTGACATTTAGTAAATTAGGTTGAATTAGGCTGAAAGGGATAGATACTAGATATGTTTGGATATATTTGCTATTGCGTTGATTTAAAAAAATCTATTTGTTTCTATTGGACTATATTTTAAGTGCAGTAACTGTCTTAAATGTCTGTAATTTGAGAGGATTGGTGAAGGCAAATTGTACATTCTCCCTCCCATATAATATATCTCAGGGCAAGGGAAATTACGTCGTTGGTAACACTAGAACATCATACACCACAACACCAGGTGTACCCGAGATCTCTGCACTGGTCTCCTAAAGGTATTCATCTTCTTTTCAAAATGACAGGATGTTAGTTCACAAGAGAGAACTTTGTATAGATGTTGCATACATGCAGGTCTTCCACAATTTGTATACATTGGTACTGCATCTATAAGCATCAATACCTGGCGTTTAGTGGAGAATTCTTAAGAGAAATCTAGTTGAATAGTTTCTCATGTAGTGAAAAATTCATTAGATGTGGCCACTCTGACGTACGTCAACTCTATCACTCTATCACTTATTTGTCAGTTTACATTCCATAGTATATGTTTCACCCTTAAACCAACGACGTAATTTCACTGGGATATATGGGGGAATGTATAATTTGCCTAATTCATTTGACTAATTTTCCTAATACAAGTTCGATGAAATGTATAATCGGCAGCCCAATACATTTTGTAAATTCTGCTAAAATTATGAAAATAGTAAAGAATATAGATATATATAGGTATATTTGAAATATTTGGTTGTAACCAAACAATGCACCAACACACCCTCAATATCGACCATAATCCTTTTAAAACTGTATAAAGAAAGCGACCAAAACTTTTCACGTCTTCTGAAATTCTAACATGTCCCTCAATGTGATAACACTCTTTACTTACATTGTACTTTTACTTACATTTTATTCAATCAGTTAATAATATAATATAAGATAGTGACATTAATTATTTTATAATATGCACATTCCATATGAGAGGTGCAATAAGTGGGGTGCTATAAAAATATTCATATAGTATGTGTACTATATGAACTACTTTGTCACCAAGTCGGCTACTTTTTTCAGATTTACACATGATACATTTGTGATTACACATCAAGTTTTATGCCCATATAATAAATATAGAATAGAACTTGCCTGCAATAATCGAAAAGTTTATTGGACTTGATTCGTTGAATCTCGTCTAATAAATTTTCGATTATTGCCGGCTCGTTCCATTCTCTCTCTATATATATGCTGAAATTTGAAACGTCTTCCATTTCGGAAATCCAATATATGCCTAGCTATTATCACCGACACGAGAAATAATATGTGCATCAACATCTTTAGAAATATCATTCTGTGAATTGCCATGACGTCATATCCACGTAATTCAGTTGAGGAATGCGTCGTCGCCTACGATGTAAGGACGATGCATTATCTGATATATACATCGCATTTAATTTCTCTAAAGCTAAGTGGGATGGGATAGGAGGCTTCGAATGATGAATTGTCTCATATATATCATGGGCCTTTTTTTCTGCCTCAGTGACGCATTAAGATACTCCTACTGCTGCTAGAATTTCATGATGCAGTGGCCCATCTAATATCAAACTAATATATCTAGCTTATTATCTAGGTTTTTTTAATAAAGGAACACGATTTAGAAGATAGAAAAACACAGGTCAATAAGGCTTGAGACCGCCATGCAAATTCTACCATGTATTTTATAGGTGTAATTAAACTTGGATTTGGTCCTGAATACATTAAACTTCCAAACATCTATTTTTTGTTATCCAGTCTAGGTCCAAAGATGGTAGAGTCCCTTCAAACTTAGGGAAAGCATCTCGCCTCAAACCGCAAAGTGCCATTATAATTCCATTAAGACCGCAAAATGTCATCATATTCCCATTAAAACGCCGAGTCTTAGGCGAGGAGACTGATTAGCGAAGTAGGCTGACATACCATGCTTATCTGATCTGAAGGTTTGGACTTAGAGTGTATCACCTAATGTTGGCTATCGAAATATGACCTCATCGGTTTTTACAGCCCTTAGCTTCTGTTCCGAGGATTCGAAAAATGTCCTACATGGGTCAGATTTTCAGAAAATGTACAATTCGCCCTCACCAATCCTCTCAAATAACCCACATTTAAGACAGAAATAAGCTTCAAATGCAATTTAACATAACAGAACTGATACTTTAAATCAATGCGATACCAAATATACTGAGATATACCCGGTATTCATCATTTTTTAGCCTAATTTTGGAGAATTTCCTAAATGTGTAGAGCTGCCAATTGTACATTCTCTGAAAATCTGACCCACATGTTCATTCCCACCTTGGGAATAGTCCAATAGTCTTAATAGAATGTTTGCATAACATATTGGATTTGGCACTGAACTCGTCAAACCTCAAAACATAATCGGGTCTTTTCCTGAAATAAACATTAATTCAGGAAATTCTTAACACGATCACACACATTTTAGGAAATCATTTAATTTTCCTTTTTGGTATCCAAATATTCCTACTATATTCCAATGCTCAATGCTGCTTAGAATTA
The DNA here is from genome assembly GCA_942159475.1 of Sthenelais limicola. NCBI lineage: Eukaryota > Metazoa > Annelida > Polychaeta > Phyllodocida > Sigalionidae > Sthenelais > Sthenelais limicola. Next base: position 34,273,807 of record OW804097.1, on the reverse strand, counting down.
TAACATTAAATATTGGAAGGAACCCCGGCCTGCCTGGGAAAGGATACAGGTGCCCTTTAAATGATCGTATGAGAAAGTTTAACCACCACAGCAAGTATACATGAATACATGTATACAGATTACATTATATAGGCTATACCCTCAGGATTCCATGAGTTAGCGTTTCAATGGTAAATACATGCAACTGATCGACGTTGAATCGTCTTTAGAAATCCAATGACCCAGAGAATGTCCTGCGCATATAGGTTCCCCCGTGATACACCCAGATTCTATAGGCAACCCTGGAGGTATGGATTAAAAGACCTTCTTGAATGCGTATATACTGTGGAGAAGGTTCGGTTGGATCACTATCAAGGTGACCCAGCAGGTGACACAGAAAAGACTTTTTGTCCAACTGAACCGTAACGGAATTGTACAGCAACAACAAGATAGAATGGAATGAAATTCTTTATCCCTCAACCCCGCGGCATGTATAACAGTTCTCGTGAAATCATGATTATCATTCCAATCATTTTAGTTATGGAGGATTAAATACTTGTTGCCTTGATCAATATGTGTTCCACTAAATAGATTCAAGTGATACTGCACAATGTTTAAAATTAACAATCAATCGAATCTTTGCGTTGCTTCTTTTATCATAACCCTTTGCGCCCCTCTAAGTACTATATGCATTGAATCATATTGTCGACATAATGACAGTATCTGCCATAGGAAAAAAAACTTGGGTCGATTTAAAATGAAAATAAGCAGTGCACCTCAACCATTAGGGTATTTAGTATTTTGTCACTCATATTAAATACAAAAAAGGAGATTCCCGAGGATGAAACCATATCATCATCAATTCACGTCACTTTTGTTCGGCTCATGGACGACGTGCCAATTGAACCTGAAAATACCACTTCTACCTATTGTGTAGCCGAATGTACCATGGTACAGGTGATACGGTGGTTGATCCACTAAAGGTATAAAGTTGCACTAAAGGTGTAGAGTTGTACCAAAATCGCTGTCAACAAGAAAGCCTATTATTGCCATGGGATAGCATGCACATCTCAGTTGTTATTGTCAGGGAGATGGTCTATATATACATGTACGTGTTGGCTGTTTCCCACGGAACCTTGAGCCCTATCATAATTATATATATATGTTGGAATCATCCATCTAGAACACATAGACCTTCGAGAAAAGACGATGCGTTTCATGAATATCAGAATAAGTTAATTAGTTAAATTACTGTGGCAATTTAAAAAAAATCATCCAGGGATATATATATGACAGCCAGATTCAAAGAGATTAGTCGTAGTTTTAAGGATTTTTTAAGAGCAAGTTTTAGGGTGAGTGATTGTGGGGGGCATGGGTATTCTATTGTTTGGCTTTTGGTTTGGCTATTCTATTGTTCGCATTCTATTATTATGATGAGGATTAAGATATTTTATTGTTCGTGTTCTATTGTTATGTTGTATCAGGGAGGTATATACAAGGGTCAGATTTTCAGAAAATGTATAATTCGCCTTCACCAATCTTCTCAAATAACCCAAATTTAAGACGAAAATAAAATTCGAAATACAGTTCAACCTAACTTAACATATTGCTAAAATCAATACAAAGCCAAATATACTCGCATTTACCTAGTATTGACCAAATTGCAGCTTAATTCAGCAGAATTTACTAAATGTGTTCAGCTGCCAATTGAACATTTTCTGAAAATCTGACCCACAAGGGAGTAGCAACAAACAATATGCGCGGGTGCATATAGTTGAAAGTAATGCCACTACTACTACTAGCGCCAACTATTTATAAGTGCATCACTAGTATGCTCTTAGAAGACTATGGTAAAGGGCAATCAAACTACCTGGGCTATAATATAGCATTCCTTTTACATTTGTTGACAGACATGATCGAGAAATTGTTTCTCAAGTGATTGATAGCCTAAAATGATTGATAGCCTAAAATGATTACCCCGTGATAACAATTAATCAGAATCCCCGGGGTTGTTAATTAGGACGGAACAGTTCTGGGTAATTTATTATAAACATCATTGGTGATATAGATTGGGCCAGCTGGTCCTGTCCTCAGATGGATTCTCGTTCATAACGTTCGCAAGAAACGAATGCACCGACCTTTCCTAAATACAAGTCAGTGTTTTGGGGTAGTTTTTTTTATAAAGGTTTATTATGAGTATACATGTAATTAACTTGTGAGAAATAGATCCCTCGTTGCTTGGAGGATGATCTTTGACAAATATCTGTACACATAGGCGTGTAATACTCACAAAAGGCATCATATCTCAGCTCGAGGATGAACCTTTTGCTGGTCTACTGATAAAGTGCTCTTACTGGTCTATTTTCAGTGTATATAGAGCATTGTGCGTACATATAAGGGTTGAATAAATGGCAAAACATCGGGTTAAATGAACAATAAGTAATACAAATCACCCTCTAATTGTTTACAAATCACCCTCTAATTGTTCATAAATCACCCTCTAATTGTTTACAAATCACCCTCTAATTGTTTACTTGTGATCAAACCATGATTGGCTGGGACAATTTGGTAAATCAGAGACGGGTGTTTGGACAGATAGGTCAAAGCCCTCCGTCCACATTTTCAAATCCAGTTCAGCTGTCAACAGGTATATAATAACGTAACTCATCGAAATCCGGTAAAGGATCGGAAATATTGTTTTGTCAAGAACCTTTTAGAATACTTTTGCTGCATACCTTGGATGTGTGGTTGTCTCATAGAACCCTACTCTTGATCTCTTTGCAGTTTGACCGAATTTGGTGATCGATCAGCTAATTGTGAGCCGTCATCATGGCGTTTTCCACCCTCCAGAACAACGCTGCCACCGACAAGCAGGTGTTATACAGGTGAATAACTTTTGTATTGTGTAATGGGCTTCCCTCTGCCTAACTTGATTAATGGGGTCAGATTTTCAGAATATGTACAATTGGCAGCTGTACACATTTAGTAAATTCTGCAAAATTAGGCTGCAATTTGGTCAATACTAGGTAAATGCGAGTATATTTGGCTTTGTATTGATTTTAGCAATATGTAAAGTTAGGTTGTACAATTGGCAGCTCTACACATTTAGTAAATTCCGCAAAATTAGGCTGTAATTTGGTCAATACTAAGTAAATTCGAGAATATTTGGCATTGCATTGATTCTAGCAATCTGTTCGGTTAGGTTGAACTTTATTTTCGTCTAAAATTTGGGTTATTTGAGAGGATTGGCGAAGTTGAATTGTACATTTTCTGAAAATCTGACCCAATGAACTAACTGATCAATTAATAAATAGGGTGATTCTCGCACTTCTCGTTGTGTAATATCGGAACCTCGTCACATGTAGAATGGATGGAGTAACAAGCCATTAAGGTGAACTAAATTTGGTTGTATATGGGTCAGATTTTCAGAAAATGTACAATTCACCTTTATCAATCCTTTCAAATGACCCTAATTTAAGAGAAAAGTGACGTTCAAAATACAGTTATTCTAATTATGTACTGCCTATGTAATGGGGACTATTGTTAACTTCTGTGAGTTTTGGGTCAACTAGTTTGAACTAAAGATCATTGATCATACATAATAGATCGATTACTATTTTAATCAGAGATCGAGGTATCTACAGTTTATATGCTTTCATTAAACAAACAATTAATAATCAATTCAATAATATGACAGGTACCTAGCGTTGGACCAGCCAGAAGACAAGGTGCAAGCCTTGTATGTGTGGATTGATGGAACTGGTGAAAGTCTCAGAAGTAAAACTAAGACACTCGACTACGAACCCAAGACTCCCGAAGGTAAATTTTCTTCATCTACAAGAAACATTCAACAATTGTGATCCGTTTTAGGAAAATGAGTCACAAGTCGCAAAATATGGATTTTGAGATATCACCATATTTGAAAAGATGAGATAAAGCCGATTCCAATGATAGTAAACACTAGGGCACCTAATAAGTATTTCTATTTTTAACTTTGATATTTTTAGATGTTTCTGGATGGGTAATTACCAGTAAAGGGAATATACTTCATACAAAGGCCTTCAAAACGCAAGGATATATTTAATACAATGTTCCGAAATTTCATACATGGATTCATATAACCATAAGTGCTACACCCTCTAAAAATCAGAACATTTCAATAAAGAGATCTTTAGAAACAAACAGCCAAGACTAAGGTTGACGAAGAAGGCATGGGCTGGAAGAGATCCTCGGATAAGCTCATAACCTGTTTTTCCATGTACACTCTTTCTGGAAATAAAGAATTGGTTATTATTATTATTATTGTTAATTGTTTCAGACTGCCCCGAATGGAACTTTGACGGATCTAGTACCGGACAGGCCAGTGGTGAGAACTCGGACGTCTACCTCCAGCCTGTAGCCATATTCAAGGACCCTTTCCGCCTGGGCAAGAACAGAATAGTGTTATGTGAATGTTTGAACCACGTGAAACTTCCACTAGAAAGTAAGTCTCCCCTTCAATGTTCCCTTCATCAACATTTTACAATAATAAACTTTATTTATTTTGATTTGTATTTTTTATTTGACTTCCATAATTGAGAGAAAAGTAGTAGGACCTACATATCTGAATTCACAAATATAGCATGCCTTTGTATAGGCCTGCCTGTATGGTAATCGTACAACCTGAACAATAGCATTATCTGACATGTTCATCTCGATATAGGTCCATAAAATGTGAAGTTCAAATTCTTTTACAACAAACTTAATATTATATTTGTCGGAGTAGGCTCCTGTGCTGGGGAAATTGACGCAATAACAGTTTGCTTAATAAATTTTTTTTTTTTTTTAAATTGGTGTTTTTAGTACTTTTTCTCTTATGGCAAATTTAAAAGTTGGTTACATTTGAACTAATATGATAACTATTAGAAAGACAAAGGTCCATAGGAAACTGATATTTTTATAATAAAAAATTCTGTTAAGTTTAGGTAATCTTACATAGAAAAGAAATGTAAGATCGTATGCTAAATTGTTATACACCCTCACAATGATTTGTTTGATGTATCATTAATTTTACCTGTTATTTACATGTTTCTGTTAAATAAAGATCCGGTGATGGACAAAAAAAATATATGATAACTATCTAATTATATCGGTAGAATCCAACTACAGACGGCGCTGTAACATGGTAATGGAACAAGCTGCCGAGTCCAAGCCTTGGTTTGGTATTGAGCAGGAATACTCCATCCTCGACCAGGATAGACATCCATTCGGCTGGCCCAAGAACGGTTTCCCTGGACCTCAAGGTAAAAAATAATAAATAGAATAATAGAATAAACATAATCCAACATAATCCAACATTCGGGTGGCCCAAGAATGGTTCCCTGGACCTCAAGGTAAAAAATGATAAATAGAATAATAGAATAAATAGAATAAACATAATGCAACATAAAGGGGTTTATTTCCTATCTACTATCAACCCACAGCCGACCTACCGGGCTTAACAATATACAGTGATATTCCCACTCACCTCGATACAAATAATAAACCATTCCTTTAGAGAAAATATAATTATAGCAATATAGGAACGGCGCAATGGTCTTATGTGCTGCATTTAGACCTAGAGGCAAAGAAGTGTGTTGGGTTCAAATCCCACCTCTAAAAATCAGAACATTTCAATAAAGAGATCTTGTGAAAAAACACTTTGAAGAATATCAATTTTGCGACTTGTGATTTATTTTCCTAAAACACATCACATATGTTCAATGAAGTCTGACTACCTTTTGTTATTATTACTTGCAGGTCCCTACTACTGCGGAGCAGGAGCTGACAAAGTATATGGTCGTGCCATCGCAGAGGCTCACTATAGAGCATGTCTTTATGCTGGTGTGAAGATTGCAGGAACCAATGCTGAGGTCATGCCTGGCCAGGTACGTTAAATACCATGCTCATTTAAGGGTGGTCTCCACTGGCTGCGTTAAGCTCTGTGGTAAGCCTTGCGATGGTGTGTGCTGGTTCTGTAGGTGGAGAGGAATGACGAGGTCCTGCCTACATGGTTCACTGGCTATGTAGGCAGGTCCTCGCCACTTCTCACCATCACAGTTACTATAGAGAAGGGAAATTTAACATGCATATAAAGAGCAAGCTATTACCCCTATCCTTTAGAGGTGAGATAAGAGCCATCTGTTTATTAAGGCGAACTGGCACCTTTGCTGATAATAATAATGTTGGACATATGCTTAGGAATGGACATAGGAAAAAAATTGATTTAATAAAGTGGAAGAAACAACAAATTAAAAGAACCACTTTAGGTAGAGTAAACGACACTTGGAACAAGTTGCCAGAGAAAATAAGAACGATAGAGGGTGATATTGGGTTCAAGAACTCGATTAAAATGTACTACTATCGTAAATTTATAGAATCTGGAATAATTGAAATGTGATTGAGTGTTATTGTAATTGTATAACGGAATGCTTGTAAGTAGTGGAATTTTTTGTCTGATTATTCGTTCGTAGATGTCAGAAAAGTTCCTTGATGTAAAAATGATAGAGGAGCCATAAGTTGCTGCACTGAAGCTTTACCACCTCGCGAGTAGGCCCATGTGAAAAGTAAAATGTGATGATGACAAATAATGTAATAGTGTAAAAGTTATAATTTAACGAGAAGTGGAATACTCAACGGTCAATATGTAGGAGCATGAAATTAGCCTGATCTATACTTAAACTATCTGTATATTAATCAGATAGGTACCCATTTGTATCACTGTACTACTATTAGGAGTAACAGTAAAATTGTATAATTTGATCAGTCACTAAGTAGGTAAAATGGCTACTTAAAAATTTAGTGTTGTAGAATTAGATTCGATTCAGTATCTCTCTTTTTATATTTTATTTACTTTCTTTTCGTGTATGAAATATATGATTAATATCTTGATGTAACTTAAAAGTAATTAAAACTCAGGCTATTCTGGGAATATTCATACTGCCGTATGGAAATGTCTGTGTCCTGAATAAAAAAATTTCAAAATCAAATCATCACAGCACCATTTCAAGGCTTACTGCAGAGCTTACCGCAGAGCTTACCGCAGAGCTTACCACAGCCAGTGGAGACCCCCTTTTAAATTGTGTGTGGGTGGGTGGGGGGGAGGAAGGAAGTGGAGGGGAAAAGGATTTGTAATTGGAAAGAAACTACTTTGTATCCAGATGAGCTGAAACTAATTTACCTCTTTACTTTAACAGTGGGAATTCCAAGTTGGTCCATGCTTGGGAATCCAAATGGGCGACCACCTGTGGATGGCTCGTTACTTGTTGCACAGGGTAGCAGAGGACTTCGGTGTCATTGTCACATTCGACCCCAAGCCCATGCCCGGAGACTGGAACGGTGCTGGTGCCCACACAAACTATTCTACTGAGGCCATGAGACAAGACGGAGGAATCACGTATGTATTCATACTTTATGCATACAAAATGAGTATGTGGTTCAGATTTTCAGAAAATGTACAATTGACTGCTCTAAACATTGAGTATATTCTGCTAAATTTGGCTGAAAAATGATGAATACTAGGTATATCTGAGTATATTGGGTATTGGTGAAGGCGAATTGTATATTTTCTGAAAATCTGACCCATGTGATGTGTCACAGGACAATGAGTCAGAAAGTTAAAAAAAAAATTGATTTTGAGATACCATCATATTTCAAAAGATGAGATCAAGCAGATTCCAAAGATAGTAAACACTAGAACATCCAATAAGTGTTTCTATATTTAAAAAATGTTGGCAATATTTCTTTAGGGTTAATATTACTAGTAAACTAGTTAAATATACTGTTCAAGATGACCTCAGAAACGCATAGATACATTTTGCCCACAGTCTTGGGATATGGTATTTGTATTGTAACTACAAAGAACACTGAACCCTCAAAGGATTAACACATTCTTATAAATGATGGGTTCTTCTGATAAAGACATTTGAAAAATACCATTTTTGCTATTTGTGACTCATTTTTCTCTAATACATCACAGTATATTTGTATAAAATCGATCGTACTCGTATCGTTATAACGTTAATAAGGAAAGTGTTGCTCATGTAAACATTAATTGTTATCTGTAGCCACATGGAAATTATTATTTTTTTTTCACATGGAAATTATTTGTTTACACACAGACCTCTCAGCCAATTGGGATTAAGAGGCGTAGGCATCGTAAAAAATGAAATCTCAGTTTACAACTACCTTTAAAAAACAACTGTTAAAATGACTAGCGATAAGAGCTGTTCTTATCTCAATCGTTATCAACGGTTATGATAACGATAACAATCACTCATTAGCATAACGAAACGATGAACGTGTAGCGATTCCTTCACAAATGGAAGATAGTGAATTTTAAATGCTACTGATGAGAACGTGGCAGTTGCCAAATGATGTACCCGATATTAAATTAAATTTAATAAAAAAAAGATTTCCAATGCAATTGTTTTGGACTATATATACAGAGTGTGACTTATGGATAACAATTAAACCTAGCGGACTGTCTTGATTAGAAAATGCGTCGGTGATGGCTTTAATATATATATTGCTCTTAACTGAATTGTCTTATGTATAATTAATAGAGTTATGACAGTACGGTATACAGTTTTGATATATAATATTTGATTTGATATATAAATATTGATTTATTAGAGTCAGCGACGAGTGTACTCGTTACATAATGTTTTGCGCTGAATAAAAATATTTAGATACAAATACAATGCAATGTTTGCTTTTACAGAGAGATTGAGAAGGCCATTGAGAAGCTGTCCGCTCGGCACGAGCTGCACATTTACTACTACGACCCACGCGGGGGAGAAGACAACAAGCGTAGGTTGACTGGTCTTCACGAGACGAGTAGCATCCACGACTTCTCAGCTGGTAAGACTTCTTTTTTATGTCAAAACGGAAGGATATATTTAATACAACGTCCTGAAATTTGTTACATGGATTTATATGACCAAGTGCTAAACCCTCTAAAAATCCGAACATTTCAATAAAAAGATCTCGTGGAAAAAACACTTTGAAAAATATCAATTTTGCGACTTGTGACTCATTTTCCTGGAACACATCACATATAGGTGCTAACATATGATGTATTTTTTTTCACGTTTAGAATATATTTTTATTCACAAAACATCAGAGAACAGTCTCACAGATTCGTGTGATTTTCGTTCTGCCATGATGCCGATAATCTTTTTACAATTCGCAGTGCCGGGAGAACGTAAGGTTATTAAGTAGAGTGTATTAACTAACAAAAAGACATTAAATTTGTTTATTTTTCTTCTCCAGGTTTGGCCAACCGAGGAGCTAGCGTCCGTATCCCTCGCCACGTGGGCAAGGAAGGTAAGGGTTATCTGGAGGACCGGCGTCCCAGCTCTAACTGCGACCCCTACCGGGTAACGGAGATCATCGTCAGGACCACCGTATTGGGAGATACGGGCGTGAGGAGAATGTCCGACATGAGGGACAGCACAGGCAAAATTGAGATCCCAGAATCACTTCTACAAAAATTATCCATCCCAGAAGGCGAGGCCGATGATGAGTGAAGAACGGAACAGGAATGACCATGCAGCGCAGGCAGTTCATGATGGGTCAGATTTTTTTTTAGAAAAAGTACAATTGCCAGCACTATACACATTTAGGAAATTCTGCTAAATTAGACTGAAAAATGAAGAATACTGGATATATCTGAGTATTATGAGCGTATCGCATTGATTTAAAGTATCAGTTCTGTTATGTTAAAATGCATTTGGAGCACATTTTTTGTTTTAAAAGTTGGTTATTTGAGAGGATTGGTGAAGGCGAATTGTACATTTTTCTAACAATCTGACCCTCATTTCTCATTGTTGATTGTTGATCGGAAAGGGATCGAGTGTTCAATAGGACGAATTCATACATATCGCATAATAGGGCCAGAGCGTCAGAAAATAGGGCGTCAGAAAATATACGTGTTATCCCCGTGAATTGGTCGCTCAACAAATTTAGAACTTCTGTTAAAATAGGTTGAAAGTGATGAATACAATAATGATGAGTATATTTGGTATTGCGTCGATTCAAAAATACCTGTTCGGTTATGTTATTATGTTTGTGTCAAATGCTGTGCTAAATTTGGATAATTTAGGATGCTTTGTGAAGAAGGTATATTTTCTGACGTCCTTGCCCAATAAAATCCTGCAGTTTGGTCTTTGGTCAGTATAAATGGGTGTAAAAGAATCTCTCTATAACATAATATAATATATGGCAGTAATATATCATATATATATATATGATAGAGGATTTCCTATGTCCCTTATAAGGAGAAAGCAATCTCTGCAATGGGCATATTTCAGTAATTGTGAAATTTGCCAAATGTTCAGACCTGAGGGCGCCAAAACCCGGTCCCAGAATGCATGTTACAAGCAGTAAAATTTCAAAAAGAACTTTCCGCGTAGCCAATGGAATCACACTAAAACCCATGGATTGATATCGGGTATAAATTTAATTTGCTAATCAGTTCATTTCAAACCCTGTATTGAACCCAATAACTCATTTCATAATCGACAATATTCTAGGATTCATAGTAGATAATTCACTAGACTCTTCAAATGGTGCTTTATTTGAACATCAGACTACATTGATTTCCCATACAAATGGTAAAACCATATATAGGCCTATATATATGCTGAATAGGCTAGGTTTATAGCCCACACTATAGCCACCTGCGGTAATAATGTCAGGAACTAAACACTAAAGTCTCTCATTATATTATGGCGCAGCTATTGTTAAACATTGATGACATTCATCAGCTTCCCTCGGCATATGATCGCCCCGTTAAGGCTGGTCTCCACTGGCTGCGGTAAGCCTTGCGATGGTGCTGTGTTGGTGAGGAGTGGCGAGGTCCTGCCTACATCCATGTAAGCAGGACCTCGTCATTCCTCTCCACCTATATAGAACCAGCACAAACCATTGCAAGCTTACCGTAGCCAGTGGAGTCCACCCTTTATTGTACATGAAGAATATATGCGTTGTGCTTTTTATGTTGTGTGTTACTAATTTCCCTCGCAGTAATTTGGTATTTTTTCTTTATTTCTCCGGTGATTTCCACTTACCAGTTGAAATTAGCTTGTACTCTATGTAAACGTCTTTAGTTACAAAATATATTGTATACAAATCGTATCTCTCTCACGTTTTTCATGCATGGAACTGATGCAATTGTTTCCAGACCTCACAATTCGCACGGGAAATAATGAATTATGACGATAGCGAGGAGGTTCAGTTGTTATTTGCATTTTGTTGTTATTGCGCACCGTTTATTAGACTTTACAGCTTAACGTTCACTAGGAATCATACCATGTATACCAGTACATGTAATTTACGTATAGAATAAATTCTATTACAAACAAAATGTCAAGTGTTTGTCTTTTATGCAACAGATACAAAACTAACCTCAGTTCGTTGAGCTAGGGAATAATATCATTCAAGATCAGATTATTATCGTATATCTTTTATTTTTCATAAGTAGATAATAGGGTTGTACAATTTCCGTGATTCGTCTTGCAATTGTAGTCCAAAAATACAAATTAAACGTGATTGATTTACTCAAACTACATCAATAGGCAATTATTAATATTACAAAAATAAAAAAATTATTAATATTACATCAGGAAATAAGAAGTGGGGCTAAGGTCTTACTACTTCTTTTTTATTTTTTTAAACATGATTTTATTCAGCCTGTCAACAAAGCTCTCCACACCTCGAGCATTATACATTTAGAAATACATATCTCGTTTCTTGCTTTTAAACAAATTTAATCGAACTTTTCACCCAAAGGGGTAGGGGGTATGCATATCAAATTTTCAAAAACTACTCAGCAAAGTGATTTTCTCGCCAAGAAGGACTCTAGACGCTATAACTTTCTTCGAATCATTTTTCATCTTACAACTTATTAAAGTACATCCTTCCTGTAGCAGTGTGTCCGCTCCTTTCCTCTCTGTTTTCTTTTTTTTGGAACATAATTGTATTCAGGCTTTTAATTACAATTTTAAACACGCTCACCCTAGGGGTGATTTTCGTAGGGACTCTTTCTAGTACATCGAGGTAAGCAACCCATTATACAATTTTCTTTATTTTACATTCATTTCAGTCTGTTCTAACCTGCTGTGTATTCTAATTGCTCTATAAGCCAAATTACGATCACTCTATTTAAGAAACAAGAAACATTTCTAGTATGGAGTAACTCATTGCGGAGTAGAGGGCCCTGCGCTTGCCGAGGGAGGAGGATTAAAGTATACAATTGTGATCCGTTTCAGGAAAATGAGTCATAACTCGCAAAATATGGATTTTGAGATATCACCATATTTGAAAATAGGAGATTAAGCCGATTCTAATGATAGTAAACGCTAGGACAATTTGAAATTTGATAATTTTATTTTGAAAAAGAAAGTTGGCAATGTTTCTCGATGGGTAATTACCAGTAAAGTAACTAAATATATTCCATACAAAGGCCTTCAAAATGCGAGGATATATTTAATGTAATGTCCTGAAATTTCATACATGGATTTATATGACTATAAGTGCTAAACCCCCTAAAAATCAGAACATTTCATTAAAGAGATCTTGTGGTAAAAACACTTTGAAAAATAGCAATTTTGCGACTTGTGACTCATTTTCCTGAAACCCATCACAATTATGACAACTCCTAGTAGCTTGAAAATACGTAGGCTAAAACCTTTTCGCATTTGTCTAACCGAATAGTGTCGTATGTCTTTAAAACCTGAAACAACAAGTCTAGTGCATACAATACTGCGGCAATCTGCGTATTTCAGATTACTATGTAATCTTGCATACCCGCTTCTTTCATTAAATATTTTATTAAAAATATGTATTCGCCGCTAAGCGAGCAGATTAGTATGGAGCTATCGCGGAGAGAGTAGCGAGGTTTCTGCCCAGCTGCTGCACTCACCACGGCAGCCATCATACTTTCGCCTCTCCCTTAGCTCATGGGCGCAACGTTTCACAAATAAGGGGAGTGTGGGCGTGGCGCGGACCCAGTCGCACCCAGAGAACCCAGTTCTCCACCATTTTGTTCACAGGTGGGCAGGAGGCGTGTCCGTATGACCAATAGAGAGCTATAGTTTATGACAGGATAATTAAACACAAGGCCAAAAAAAATAGGTGTGTTTCCGATTTATCTGGCTGAAAACTAGGTAGTGTGTGTGTGTGGGGGGGGGGTTACTTTTTTTTTGCTTGGAAACCACCTCCCAGGAACTGAAAAAAAATGTCTTTTTCATAACAATAGTTGTTTTGAACATGGGAAATATGCTTTTTGACAGTTTTGGGTTAGGAAAACCTGTTTTCCTGCTTTTATAAGCTTTTTTTGTCAAAAAATCCAAAGAAAGTAAGATATGATGGGGGAAAAAATCAGGTATGGTAAAAAAACTTTTAGGTAGGGTAAGGTTTTTCTAGGTAGGGGGGGGGGGGGGTAAATCGGAAACACACCTATTTTTTTGGGCCCAACGGTGATTTCTCTCTGATGTCGATGTGTAGAAGAAGGAATACCATTAGTTCCTGTTAATCAGTTAACACCATCATAAAAACCAGCTGGGCCATGGGGTCAGCTCGCCTCCCTTGGGGGAAATTAAAGTTCCTCCTGTCTTGGCCTTAATCCTCTCCCCTCGATATCACATAGCCGACGTTTAATGACACTTAAATATCACGTAGCCGACGTTCATGGCACTTAAATTACCAAAACATCTGGGCTTTCTCCCCTTCCCTCTTCCCCCTTTCCTGTTAAGGAATCCAGCGCCAAACTATATGAGTTGCTTAGAACAAATTAACCTCTCCACGAGCATTAAGGTCCACCCACCTTACATAACCGATAGCCAGTCAGCGCGCTTGAAACCATAAACAGATGTGGCGCACATGGGTTGTTTTGCGCGCACTGCATGTTTACAAGTGCAACCTCAGACACAGACGTCAACACAGCCCTATACTTTAACATAGAAACGTACCATGTTTTGCCCCAAATATGGCATTTTCCCTTGGATTTGAAGTGTTTGGACTATTGTTATGGGTGGTATGGACACACCAATACCCCCCAGCCTGACTAGGGTGGCTGGTTTTAAGAAACATAAAGAAAACCATCAAAATTACAGATCAAACTTGTAGAAAAAGATAGATCCCTTCTAAAAAATCTCCTTATTCAGGAGACAAAGGTAGATAACTAACATCCAACTTATACCTTACATAAGCAATAATCTCTCTCCATCTCCCTAAATCCCTCTTTTGAAAATGTCAACCATTGATCATTTAAACATGCCACTAGATATATTTATACCTGCTGTTAAATATGGTGTTATTCAGCATGGAGTGTTACTATTTTTATTTCAATTAAGGCCAAATATTCAAACAATTAGGCTAACATTGTTACATTAAAGTTAAACAGTTCTTCTTTATGAGTTGCCAATCTTCTAGTATTCAGTATAGAAGTAGCCTAACGTTTCACTGAAAATATTTAACCTTAATCATACCATTTTATGCAAAATAATAATACAATATGCTTCAATACTGACTCACTGAATCTCCACAATGGATGTTAATTTCAATTTTCAATAAGCCATAATCATGCTGTTACTGATCTTTGGTATCTTAAGTACTGCCTAAACTAACCTCATACCTTTCTCCAGGGTAAAACTTTTGCCTCTTTCTCTATATCTTATGCTATCAAACATATTTTTTGTTGCCACTGAGACTTGATATATAATCATATCCTTAGTGTAAATGTCTATATGTTGTTTGTTGAGAAAATATCAGAGAAATTTAGATTCTGGGTCCAAATTAAGATCAAAACACACCTCTATATAGGCAGTTTTAATGCTGGACAGTGGCCGTCATGGGTTTGTTTGTCTGAGGTGGCACCGCGTGGAGTCCCGGGAGACGGTGGGCGGAGCATAGCCCCGCTCGTGGAGAGGTTAATTGTGGCTGGACAGGGGTTGAAGGGTAGGGGCAAGCGCAGAGCAGGACATGTATAAGTTTACGCGGTTATCTTGACAATTTTTTTTTTTTTTTTTTTTTTTAAAACTTTATTCGTGGAGCCTTCTCCCCCGGCCTTCTCCGTATGAAATGTCCAATGCGATTCTAGTGGCGACTTCGCAAACTATGGTGGGAAATTGAACTGACAGAGGGATTTGTCCCAGTTTTTGTTTTTTAAAATTACATTTGCCCAGAAAATAGTTAAACTGAAAATAGGGCTACATTTTTTAACTTAATACGTTGTATTAATTTTAACTATGGAGGCCTATATGGGAATTTAGAAGAAAATATTTAATTTTAAGTATAGTTAAAGTACCCGTATTTCACCGATAGAACGCCCGGGCGTTTATTTTTTTTCAGGCCACTCTTACCCCCAGCGCTTTTTCGAGGCAGGCGTTTATACCCGGCAGGCGTTTATTGTTTTTAAGTTAATGAATACACAACACAACTATTTTTCTACTATACTACAATTGGTCATCACCATTTAGAATAGTATTATAAAGATAATACCGTCTTTTATATTCTTCTGAATCGTCCTCATCTGAAGGGAAAGTCCTGTCAAATAATCGGGACCCGGCGTTCATTCAGGGCCGGCGTTTATTTATTTCAAGAAATTAAATGACCCGGCGCTTTTTCGGGACAGGCGTTTATTTGGGACCCGGCGTTCTATCGGTGAAATACGGTAGTAGTCAACCCAATTGATAACACCTGACAAAAGATTCGATGTAGCATTTCATTTAGCGTTTCGCCTGTGGATGTATCATTGTATGGCTCCATCAGACAGTCTTCATTTTAATGACAGTACTTGTTCATCGTCTTTAGGAATTGCATATATTTCAGAATTTTGAGAGGCTTACCTGTTAAGTAGTACGTTGAATTAAATTATGATATTTTCGAGGCAATTCGAGGGGTTGCAACTCGGCCAACCCCTAGACAGTTGGTGAGAACATATTATATTATGTAATGTACCTTTTAAGGTCGGGTTCCTGCTTTATTCACTTTTTTGTGAAAAAAGGCAAGGTCATTTTTTCTAAGGTGTGGTACGTTTTTTCTAGGTAGGGCGGGCTGGGGGCTGGTGGACTGGGGGGGGGGGGCGGAAACACCCATTTTTAGTAGAGCAATCAAAGACGACTTAGTTATGATACATAATAATTTATTTTCGAAACATTATATGTATACATGTTTAGTTTGGACGGTACAATTCGCGGCAAATAATTGCAATATTGTATAGGAGACGAACAAAAGTTCGATCGGCAGATCATACAAACTCTTGATTTAAAAAAGTATATGAGCATTCCAACACTTGTGGAAAATATATGAGATTTATGGGCGGTTTTACATTGGATAATATTATTGGACGGAATTAAACTCCACAAAATACGCACAAGTAATATAAGCATTTCTTCAGTATATACTGTACATTATATGGGTCAGATTTTCAGAAAATGTACAATTCACCTTTACCAATTCTCTCAAAGAACCCAATTTTAAGACAAAAATCAGGTTCAAAATTCAGTTCAACATAACCAAACAGACTATTTGAATCAAGGCAATACCAAATATACTCAGATATACCTAGTGTTGATGATTCTTCAGTCCAATTTAGCAGAATTTACAAAATATGTTGATCCGCCAATTGTACATTTTCTGAAAATCTGACCCCCATATACTCATTTATAACACACAAATTAAAGACCCGTTAAAGACTCATTCCTTTTGGTTCCCGCAAACGCGAGCTATTTTTTTGTATTGGACAAATCCGCCATTTTAAATAAATGAGAGAATATACGAATAGATTGAAATCTTTGCAGGGGGATGTACTATAAGACATAGAACATTCTATCACATCGTCTCAAATTCCTTCTTTAGAGAGGAATACATACTCCCTTATTTTATTAATAGTAAAAGTTTTCGGAAATAATTTAGTTTCAATTTACACGTTTACATTACGCACAAAGCCTGGCCGGTTCCATACATGGGACAGGGCGTCTGCAATTGTACAATTGGCCTTCAACAATTCTCTTGGGGAAAAAACTAATTTAAGACAGAAAAGGTGTTTAAATACAACTCAACGCAACCGAACGCCTTTTTTTGTATTGACGCGATACCAACTATACTCAGATTTACCTATATCATCGTATTCATCATAGTCAGCCTAATTTAGCAGAATTGACTAAATATGAAGAGTTGTCGATCGTGGGTCAGATTTTCAGAAAATGTACAATTCGCTTTCATCAATCCTCTCAAATAACCCACATTTAAGACAGAAATGAGCTTCAAAATGCAGTTTAACATAACAGAACTGATACTTTAAATCAATGCGACACCAAATATACTCAGATATACCCAGTATTCTTCATTTCTCAGCCTAATTTAGGAGAATTTCCTAAATGTATACCGCTGCCAATTGTACATTTTCTGAAAATCTGACCCTCATACATTTTCTGACGCACTGGTCCATACCCACAACGGTTTTTTCCCACCCAGAGCACAATATCTAACAGAGAACTTAAAATCTTCTTGATATAATCAAGATGCCATAACCGGTAACACAGAGAATCTACCTCTAATAGAAACCAAGGAATGTTTGGCGATACAAATAAGATCTTGAGTTTTTGCAAATTATTTCCCTATATTCACCATTATTCACAATATAGACAGGTTAAACCTTTAGACAATGTACGTACAATAAAAAAAGCTCCCGATACACAACTGAGTGACGATATAAGTAATAGATACAACGGAACCATGGGGGACTTGCAGGGCCATCTGGCGCATGGAATCAGTGGAAAACCCTATAGAAAACATTCTATGATACAGTCTAGGCCCAAAGGCTGACATACCATTCTTATCTGATCTGAGGGTTTGGACTGTAGTTCTTTCCAATATTTTAGACATAATTCTTTATATCCATATAGACTCATTATTCATATAACACATGAACAATTTATTAGTGCTCCCATGGAATATTTATTAGTACTTCACTTTGATAATAGATTTATCCATGCGTTAAAAATATCATGCAATACATCACATTTCCCATCATGCACTTTGGAGTCCATAGATCATTTATATAAACTGCAATATTGGTGATTTTCCCAATTATTTTTAAATACAAAAGGAAATGATCTAATTGCTTGTGAGTTTCACTGAATCTATCCCGGCATGCAGTATGACTGTTTGACACGCACAGCGCCACATGCAAGTCCCCTATTGCCAAAGACATCGAATCAACATATATACTTCTGGTCGTATTGGCTCATACAAGGTGACAAAGGACACGCACTTAACGTTATTTAGGAAGGTTTTTTTTACCGTGATCAACCGAACTTATACAGACAGACAAATTAATGAATAGGATAATATCGCCATTTTATGTACAAATATCACAGTCCAGCTATCAAAATACATTTGTACAAGACATTAGCATGCACCACGAAGCACTAACGACAATACAATTAACTCTGCTAGATTTTGGCGACCTCCTGAATTCTTTTAAGTTTAATGGAGGTGGAACCGGTTTCTCGAGGCACAAACTGACCAAGTCAGACTATAAACTGCCCCGTGATGTATGAGTTAGATATTCAGAAAATGTACAATTCACCTTCACCAATCTCCGCAAATAACCCAAATTTCAAACGAAAATAAAGTTCAAAATACAGTTCAACCTAACCAAACAGATTGTTAGAATCAATGCAATGCCAAATATACTCGAATTTACCTAGTGTTGGCTATTTTTCAGTCTAATTTAGCAGAATTTACTAAATGTGTAGAGCTGCTAATTGTACATTTTCTGAAAATCTGACCCATGAGAGAGAGGTGCACTAAAACCATTCATATTGGACATGTACCATATGAGTTCGGTTTGTTTTTCATTTAGCGTTTGGATGCGATATGGCGATTCAGAATCAAAAACACTTTTCGATGTTCTGCTAAGCATGATTTCAGAAAATTTAATGCTTAAAATCTAGCTTGGTTTTATCTGATGTCTCAGACTGCCGAATTCACAGTGATTAGCCAGTTCTAAAAACACATAAATATTAGCAATGAAATCGATTTACATTGGAATATCCTATGCAATGAATTAACTTGTTAACAAGATTTTATAATGTTCTAAATCACCCTTCATTTGATGCCCCCCTTTTGAATATACCCCTTAAGCAAGAGACAAATTGTTTGACCTTAAGCTAAATATAAATTTTCAATAACTGGCAGGTAGATCTATATCAATGGAAACTACTTTATTTTAACAAAAATCTCTCCCCAATGTTAATAAAAGATAAAGAATCCTTTTTAATCGAAACAATCCATATAACAGTAATCCATATAATTTCTCTTTCAAGTACAATTTGTGAACAATAACTAAATGTAGATTCCATTTTCATATCGCTCTTTTATCATCGGTATACATTTGGGTCAGATTTTCAGAAAATGTACAATTCCACTTCACCAATCTCCTTAAATAACCCAAATTTCAGACGAGAATAAAGTTCAAAATACAGTTCCACCTAACCTAACAGATTGCTAGAATCAATGCAATGCCAAATATACTCGAATTTACCTAGTATTGGCCAAATTGTAGCCTAATTTAGGAGAATTTACTAAATGTGTACAGCTGCCAATTGTACATTTTCTGAAAATCTGACCCATATAAAGAATCGCTGGAATCATCCGAAGTGACAATACTTTGATCAAACATATTGAGAATGTTTATTAAATGACTAGAACTAACGAAGTTGTACCTCATAATATAATACAGAGTTTGGATTTCTTTTCTGGAGGCTTCTTTTCATCCTTTTCCTCTTTCTTTTTCTCCTCCTCCTCCTTCTCATCATCATCTTCTTTCTTGCCTTTCTCTTTCTTTTCTTTCTCGTCATCCGATTCCATTTTATTTTTTGACTGTAAAGGATTTTAAAACAGTTTAATTGGAGAATCTTTGTAAATACATGCATATAGTATATGAAAGAAGACTATAGGGTGGTCTCCACTGGCTGCGCTCAGCCCTGCTCTAAGCCTTGCGATGGTGCTGAGATGGTGAGGTCCTGCCTACATGACCAGTGAACCATGTAGGCAGGACCTCATCACTCCTCACCACCTACAGAACCAGCACAAACCATCACAAGGCTTATCGCAGAGCTTACCGCAGCCAGTGGAGACCACCCTTAAGTCAAAAACTATTTATGATTCATTATCCAGGGTTCATACAGCTTGGTGGGAAAATAATGACTTTTAGAATTAAATCTAATGAATTTCTAAATTAAAACTCTGACCTTTTACAGCTAAAATAAATTGACTATTGAACTACTTTTTATCACAAACTTTGTCAAAATATTGGCGGAACTAACATAATTTAGATTATGCGATGAATCGTAGATACTATTCTAAGAAAGAAAGACCAAAAAAGAGTTTTGTTTGCTACCTGATTTAACTACTTTTTAAGATTAATAAGTAATTATAATGCCTTTAATGGACTTATGCCTTTTTATAGACGTTTAAAGGTGCATATAAACCATGGTTACCTTCTTATCCATCTTCTTTTTATCAACAGGACTATCGTCAGATTCGTCCTCAGAATCGGCCACTTTTTTGTTGCGTTTTTCTGCAATTATTCCATTTTCATAAACTGTATTGCATTGAATGTCCAATGTTGGGTCGATTAATGGATAGATATAATAGAACAAAAAGACCACAGATCTAATTAAATTTACACAAGTAAGGTAATATCAGGACATGTTAAAATGGACATGTTAGAATGAATGTGGGTCAGACTTTCAGAAAATGTACAAGTACAGCTCTACACATTTAGGAAATGCTCCTAAATTAGGCTGGAAAATGAAGAATACCGTGTATATCTGAGGATAATATTAGGTATCGCATTGATTTAAAGTATCAGTTCTGTTATGTTAAACTGCATTTTAAAGCTAATTTTTGTCTTAAATGTGGGTTATTTGAGGGGATTGGTAAAGGTGAGTTGTACATTTTCTGAAAATCTGACCCATGTACAGCGTCAAATACAATGTATAGAAATGTTCGTCTCGGATTGATGTTCGCGCAGTATAAATTTCCGCTATTTTAGCGCACCAATATTTATGCATAATAAATAAATTCTGCGCGAAAGGTTATTGTATAAACAAAGTGTGAGGCTACCATGCTACATGAATTTAAATCCGAGTGAAAAGGTGTCAAAGTACTCAGAACGCCAAGATTTATCCGCGCGAAAATAAATACGTTTACAGTATATATTTTTTATGTTTGTATTAGGGATTCTTTGGAAGTCCTATCATTATCATAGATGCGGGTTACCAATTTCTGGCAATATATTATTAATGTTATTTACTTTGCTGGAAATGAAAACTAATCAATGAATCAATCAAAATCTCATACAGGACACTTATGAGGATTAAGGGTGGTCTCCACTGGCTGCGGTAAGCTCTGCGGTAAGCCCTGCGATGGTGCTGTGATGGTGAGAAGTGGCGAGGTACTGCCTACATTACCAGTGATCCATGTAGGCAGGACCTCGTCACTCCCCACCACCTATAGAACCAGCACAAACCATCGCAAGGCTTACCGCAGAGCTTACCGCAGCCAGTGGAGACCACCCTTTAGTTTCTAACAGAAAAACTGAGGCCAATACGAATATTTAAAAAAAACAAAAAAAGCCAGAGGACCATGCAGGACCTGCAGAACAGGAACATTTTGTATATTGAATTGGCTCTAAACATATAAATAGCCTAACACGTGTATAAAATCAAATGCATTGTGATGTGATGCTAACATTTCATGATTTAGGGAAATTTCCCTGATGAAGGGCACCCTATGAACCGAAACGTTGGAATAAATAAAGTCAAGTATACACTATAGAAATTTCGAATTTGTCTGTCGGAACTTGAAGCGATATCTCTACTCTTTCAGCCATATTTAGAGAAATAAATAATGAGTAAGGGACGCCAATTGGGTCATGCCAAAAATATTGAAAATTAAAAAATAAAGAGAGCGCATTGTTATTACTTAGGGCGTCTACGCTTTTAGGACAAAACTTTGATGAACCAAAATCAATTTTGAGATTTTCCTTTTTTTATTAGTTTTGACCAAATATGGCCAATCAGAGTTACAGAATATTTTTTGACAAAATTTGGGGGAGATTTGAAAATTTTGGAAGCTTTTAAAAATACTGCTTTTAGTACATAATAAAGGGAGTGAGAATGGCTGTATATTGATCTTGGTCGGTAGGTAAATGATGGGGTTCTGAGAGTTGTAATAAAGTTGTTGTTATTATTAGTTTATCACAAGCTTTCGGGCCTAGTTGCTCTTCTTCAGGTGAGATGTTACAGACAAAAACTTGCAACAGAAGAACTACAAAGCAAAAGGAAAATAAGGAAAGCAAATTCCAACATAAGGGATGAATGGTATTCTATGGAACTCCCCAAACAGTACTTTATAATAAGCATACTAGCACCAAACTTAAGCCCAATGGGGGCCCGCACTGATGGCGATGGGCTTCGTCAATGTAATCTTATCGCATCTGCTAGTGCCACTTCCCGATAGGTTTTGCAACAAAAAGTGCAGCTGAGTTTATCGCAAAATTATTTAGCATGTTTAATATTTGTTTGCGTTTGCTTTTACATATGTGATCGCATCTGTTTTGTCCCCGAACTGTCAGAATAAAAGTGTGTCAGATGAAATATCCAACATATCCAACACTTTTCTTTTTCAAATATCATTTTCCTTTACAAAGATATTCCAACACATAATCAACATGACTTATGGATATCCTAATATCCAAAGAGATACATTCCTTTCTTTCTCTCACAGAGATATCCACATAGCCATCTTTCTTATGCCAGGGTCAGATGCTCATTTTCATATACTACTATGTAGTGTCTAAATAGTGGTTAGTAGACTAGCACTGAGTCCCTTAGGCTATTCTCATAGACTAGAAATCCGACCAAAGTAAAGTTGGTTATTATATAATTTTATTTCTGTTAAAGAATAATTACCGTATTTCACCGATAGAAAGCCGGGTTCCAAATAAACGCCTGCCCCGGAAAAATGCCCTGTCATTTAACCCATTCAGGACAGCACTGCCAACGTTGCGTTTTGCTTGACGACCAAGCGCGGGAAAAGAACATTCATTTGATGACGTCTGTCTGAAATATATACGTCACATGAGGACGACGCTCCACCGCGTCCACTTTTCTCCGGATGACGCACATTCTAATAACGTCATGTAGCTTAAGGACGGCCTGTTACGTCGCCACCATTGAATAACGTTGTTATTATGATGCTTTTTGGCAATACGCGTCCTTTCCCACAGAGTGCTTTATCGCATTACGCGTCCTGTGCATGGGAGTGCTTTTACGCATTACGCGTCCTACGCATGGGAGTGCTTTAAGGCAATACGAGGCCAAATGCGTGGGAGTGCTTTAAGGCAATACGCGGCCACACGCGTGGGAATGCTTTAAAGCAATACGCGGCCTGAATGGGTTAACATCTTGAAATACATAAACGCCGGCCCCAAATGAACGCCAGGTCCCCATAATTAAATTCCATTTCTTCCTGCCGATGCCCATATAAAACGAGAGTAAGTTTAATAGGCTGCTAAGAAGGGACATCTCACTGTTACAGCATGGGTATTCATTAACATGAAACAATAAACGCCTGCCCCGTATAAACGCTTGCCCCAAAAGAGCGCCGGAGGTAATAGTGGCCTGAAAAAAATAAACGCCCAGGCGTTCTATCGGTGAAATACGGTAGTTTAATAATTGTTTTGTAGGTAATGCCCAAGAAAAAGTGGTTGTGTGTGGATAAATTGCATTTATTTGTATATATTGATATTATTTAGATTATAAAAATAATCAAGGTGGGCTAGTCTATCCATGACACTTAGGAACGGAGCAAAAAAGGAAGAAATCCTCAGTCATATTTTAAAAGGATTAACTGCAATGCATCATAGCAGCAGATGACACAGGTCATAGATAATAGGGGAGTGCTAGTAGTAAAAAACTTCTTGTAATGGGGGAAAAGATCTCAGTAATGAAGACATAGTCGGTGCCATGAAATCATTTGTTCCAGGAATAGGAATATCTGGTCGGTAATAGGAAACGATGTCTTAGTAATGTATTTTGGCTATGTGTAATATGTGTAAACAAGAAATTTTGGTTGTGACCAAGGGAAAAAACGGTTTCCCCCGAATCCCCTAATTATTATAGCCTAATATAGGCCTATACCAAAACTAAAATTACCCCTACCTTCCCCCCACATTTGATACCCATGCACTTATATATATAGGCCTACACACTCCGCGCGGGAAAAAGCGTAGTCAAGGACTCCATTCATCA
This sequence comes from Sthenelais limicola, assembly GCA_942159475.1. Taxonomy (NCBI): domain Eukaryota; kingdom Metazoa; phylum Annelida; class Polychaeta; order Phyllodocida; family Sigalionidae; genus Sthenelais; species Sthenelais limicola. The sequence goes on along the minus strand of OW804097.1, from coordinate 34,249,478 downwards.
ATACGCGTTACTAACGTTGCATAACTTACAAGACGTTATGATGTACATTATTGCGTCGTGCCCGGCATCGGGAACTTCTCTAAGTTCCACCAATATTATCTTCCTTATTCAAATACAAATGTTGATGAAATTGGATACATAGGGGTAGAAAGGCATGCCCTTTCTGAATTTGAACATCTTGGCAATGTATTTCGAGTAGAAATAGCGTTTTTTATTAGTTCGCCAGAGCGTAGTTTCCCCACGCCGCCTACAGCGCCAGCTTTGGCCAGCTTTTTATTGTTTACTTAGGCCTAGGCCTACTGAAAATTTTCGCTCATATATGCCTTATCTAAATGCAAGCTTAGACATTTCTCTTTCCGATGGTGTATAGGGTTAGGCAATTATTTCATATATTAATGCCTTAGACAACCCAGTTTTGCATGATGATCGGATTTTTGTCCCGGCCTAGGCCTACTTGTCAAGCAACAGGGGAAAGTACAGTCGAAAATTATTGTTTAATGGTAACAGATCAGTTTCCCTCATATCTTCCTTATTTAAATACAAATGTGGACAAAATTAACTTTATAGGGGTAGAAAAGCATGCTCTTTCTGAATTCCAACATTTTGGCAGCGTATTTCGAGTAAAAATACCGATTTTTATCAATTTGCAGGAGCGTAAATTCACCGCGATGTTTACGCAAGTGCGTCGGAAATTCAGGTGGGAACAGGCGGGGTCGGGTTTTCCTTATAAGGGGGCGACGCAGACGCGCAAAGAACAGGCGGCAAAAACTGGAACCTATATAAGGTTTCCCCTGAAGGCGGTACGAGCGCCGAAGGCACTCGTACCGCCTTCGGCGGGGGAAACCTTAAAAAAAGAGGAAAAGTCTGTAATATTACATATATTGTACAGATGACGACTCTGGGACACAACAGCATCGACTAGACATCACCAACGCATTGCTTTAGACATTACCTCCATTGACAATGCACCAATGCAAAATCATAAAGATTTTTTACAAAATTCTTATCGACTAGCTCATCGTCAACGCATCACCAATGATTTTATTGTAATAAGATCGAAATACAATAAAGAATACTTGAATTGAATTGAATTGAATTGAATTTTGTCAACAGTGGCCAAACCGCTTTAATATGCTTTGTGATAGATTGCAGTAGTGGGCTCTGCTTTGCGATGGATTTTGTGATAGATTTTCGTTGAGACAGGCAGATGTAACCTCGACATCCAACTTGTTTCGTCTGCTATAAACACGCAAGGTCAAGGCCGGGGTCGCAAACCTCTATCACAAACCATGTCTTCACAACAGTCTATTGCGATGTACACTTTTGCAATAACTTAATTCCATCCATATTGCAAAGGTTTATCACAAAAGTCTAACACAAAGCCCATCACTGTAAGTGGGCCCCCCACCCCCACCCATCCACCCCACAAAAAAAAAGCAAAAAAAAAAAGCTGAACATAGCACCGAAGGAAGTTCCCAGGCTCAGAATATTTAGGCAACAGCACCACAATAATTGGGCATGCACAGACTTCCAATAGTGTTTATTAGTATCGATATGATCAGTTACACCAAAACATGACATAGACTCCTGACATCGATTACGCGACATAAGCAGTTGGCATAAGGATATAATATTGTGTAGAGTACCTTTTCTTTTGCCAGTAAAAAAGTTTTCCCTTCCATATTTATTTCTATCGTCAAATTGATTTTTCCTTGATGCTGAAAAAAGGTATGTTGTTTCGTTTAGCCACTATAATACGGAAATTAATACAATATCGCTTGCTGTATTTATAAGCAAATCTTAAACTAGAAAAGAATTGCAAGAAACAAGAATGATTTGCTCCGATATTGAAAAGGGTGTTAGATAGGTCGGAGACAACTAACCGATAGAACTCTTACGGGTCAGATTTTCAGAAAAAGTACAATTGGCAGCTCTACACATTTAGGAAATTCTCCTCAATTAGGCTGAAAAATGAAGAATACCGGGTACATCTGAGTATATTTGGTATCGCATTGATTTAAAGTATCAGTTAAACTGCAATTTGAAGCTGTTTTTTGTCTTAAATGTGGGTTAATTGAGAGGATTGGTGAAGGCGAATTGTACATTTTCTGAAAATCTGACCCTTCTAACTCCTTCACACTAGTATAGGGCCTAGGCGGCGCTTCAAAGCGATTTATAGAAATCGCACCATTCAATTATTCATACTCGATCTCAAAGCAATTTTAAACGCATCCATAGCAGCGCGAAACACAATCTATGCCCTGTCTAAAGGGTGGTCTCCACTGGCTGTGCGGTTAGCCTTGCGATGGTTTGTGCTGGTTCTGTAGGTGGGGAGGAATGATGAGGTCCTGCCTACATGGTCAGTGAACCATGTAGGCAGGACCTCGGCACTCCACAACAACACAGCACCATCGCAAGGCTTACCGCAGAGCTTACCGCAGAGCTTACCGCAGCCAGTGGAGACCACCCTTAAGGTTGGTGGTTTCTAGAACGCAATTTGATTCGAATTCCAAACGTTATTTGAACGTTTTTAGAATACAGTTTGTTTGTAACACTTTGTTTCGGTTCACTTGGGTTTGTAGTGTGAAAGAGGTACCAGAGAAAAGATACAAACACTTACAAGATGATTTTAAAAAACAAAACAAAATTACAAGATGTTAGATTGGTCAATATTGAATATCAGAGAGTGGGTGAGGAGATGTAACCCAGAGCTCCACTCAGAAATAAATTCCTACCTTTCTTTTTAAACTCTTCACTTCCATAATCCTCGTCTTCTTCCTCTTCTTCATCAGAATCCAGAAGTTTTTTCCGACCGAACGGACCACGTTTTCTAGCTGAAACCAAGAAAATTAAGTTTTTTCACACTGATTTATTATCTGGTTTTTCTCTGTAATGTGAGACAAATTCACTTGATGAACATTTTTTATTCCGAGTATTAACTTCTTTCATTTTCATTTCGAAACAGAGAATCCAGTTTCTGCAGAAGCAGGTCTTCCAATCGGTACCCTGTAACATTCACGCCATGAGAAACTTCGTTTCTTGTTTCAGAAAAAGTCAAAGGTCATATATTATTACAGATCGCAAAAAAAACCTTCAGATATTGATAATATGCTTGTAATTGACGAATGAGACTTATCACATGCTGTGAAACTTCGATCAATAAAATTTATTTTAAAACCTATCGGGTAAGATGTGGGAGGATGTACAATACAGGCAAAAACATGGCTTAAGGATGGTCTCCACTGGCAGCGGTAAGCTCTGCGGTAAGCCTTGCTATGGTGCTGTGTTAATGAGAAGTGGCGAGGTCCTGCCTACATCGTTCACTGACCATGTAGGCAAGGACCTCATCATTCCTCACCACCTACAGAACTAGTACAAACCATCGCAAGGTTTAACGCAGAGCTTACCGCAGCCAGTGGAGACCACCCTTTAAAGTGATTGGCATCAGTGACAATATATTCAATGGACAAAAGTGAAAAGAGATGAGTGATTCTCATTGGCCACTCAATGGTCAATTTGTTATCCTCCGTCCTTGAAAGGGCATCGGTACAAGTTTCAGGAGACAAGGAAAAATAAACCTAACATATATATTTGTTTTTAATTAAAGTTTTTATATGAAATTTACATTAGATAGGTCAGGAGACTCCTAAGAAATTTTATAATAAAGAGCTAGGGCATTAACACTTGATTGTAGTATATGACTTAAATGTTGGAATTATTTGTAGAAGTAAGCTTTTGAACTGTGCATCTTGTGAAAACATTGCCATGTCGACAACGGAGTGTAAATAAAATTCATTTAAAAGAACAAAAACACAATGCAAATCTTATCAGTAAAGGATGTCCGTAGCAGAAGTTAAGGGTGGTCTCCACTGGCTGTGGTAAGCTCTGCTGTAAGCTCTGCGGTAAGCCTTGCGATGGTGCTGTGATGGCGAGAAGTGGCGAGGTCCTGCCTACATGGCCAGTGAACCATGTAGGCAGGACCTCATCATTCCTCTCCACCTACAGAACCAACACAAACCATCACAAGGCTTACCGCAAAGCTTACCACAGCCAGTGGAGACCACCCTTTAGTGCGCACATAACATAAGAATTTTAATTTATACTTTCCCATTTGTATTTGGATACCGGTCATAACCACAAGAATATAGAATCGATGTTTTGTTTCTGTTTTGTATTGTTTTTACCATGTTGTTTAGTACAGCTCTGTATAGCTGGGCTTCTCCTGGGGTAGTATACTACACTCTATACTCGTCCTGTAGATAGTGGCGTGCCATAGGGTTAACCATAGAGCGCTTTGATGTTTACTGCCTACAGGTCGCGTACAGAGTGTACCTACCACTGAGTAGGAAACACACTAACGGGTGTTATGTACCCTACTCTTTTCGAATATTAGCAATGGATCTTTAACGTGCATAGTGTCACATAAAGCCACACACACGACCACCCTTTCATCAGCAAGTACTGGGGTCGAGGAGAAATAGCACAGCTGCCCACTGCCATTGAAATCAGCCATTTTGAACATCAGTAAAAGCAAACTCAACACTCATAGCATGCAACAACTTTTGAATGGTTAATATTTTTTTTTTTTAAAATTGCTCGTAGTTATCTTATTTTAACTATCACCTGGAATTCGCAATGGTCTTATGAAGTTATGTCAGCCTCTTTTGCAGAAAAAACCCACTTAAAGCTATACAAAAGATACATTTAACAGTTTATCTTAAGAATATTATGAGAGAACCATATTAGCAGCTAGTAATACTAACTTCACCGTATCAGTTTGAGTAAAATCCCGTCCATGTCCCGCGAGCGCGAGAGTACGAGTGGGTTTCACAGAAGAGATTAAACAAGGTCATATGTGATGTGTTTCAGGAAAATGAGTCATAAGTCGCAAAATATAGATTTTGAGATATCGTTATATTTGAAAAGATGAGATCAAGCCGATTCCAATGATAGTAAACAGTCTAATAACCTAATAAGTATTTCTAGATTTCTCAAGTTTGATATTTTCGTTTTTGAAAAAAAAAAGTTTCCAATATTTCAGGGGGTCAATAAACAGTAAAGTAACTAAATGTAGTCCATATGAGGACCTTTAAAACGAAAGGATATATTACATAGATTGTCCTGAAATTGGATGCATCGATTGATATAGCTATAAGCCATAAACTCTCCAAAAATTAGAACATTCCAATAATGTGATCTTATGAAAAAAACACTTTGCAAAATATCAATTTTACGACTTATGACTCATTTTCCTGAAACACATCACATATTATGCGGTAAAGTTAGCATTACCAGCCACGAATTGTAGTTCTATTTTTGCTAATATCAAAGGAGAAAATGAAGGGAGAAAGCCATGTGGTAATGACATTACCACATGGCTTGTATCACGCACTCTCTCATACAACCAGTGCGTGGTACCAGAACCTTCATTGCCGTGAAAAGAAACATATTTTTTTTTTATCAAATAAAGCATGCTGTGCCACAGATTTAGTGTAGCTAATTAATAATGGTTACCCCTGTAGTCAGAATCTTCCTCATCTGTATTAGCAAGCCATAAAAAGATTATAAAACGGCGAAATCAAATTCCGAAGCAAATGATTATTACGTACATTTTATACGATACTTATAACTGTGGCAAGAAATTTCTATATTACGATGCAGTTCTAGATAGATACAAATTAAATTAATAAAACAAATAATAGTATTAAAAAAAATCTATATGTAAAACTGCATCTAAGTGTAAGCATAGCGAGTAATATAACTTCCAAATTGAAGAGCTAAATCTATCGGTATTTATTAAATATATCAATAGGTAATACAAAATCTAACTAATGAAATACATAAAAAAGTAAAATAAAACCGTCACCGTCTTGTTTTTCAGGCAAGGGTGTGGCCAGACCGACCAGAATTTCTGTATCCTTTTTTTAAGGCTTGTATACACCAAGCCGATTTCTCAGCCGATTTGCTAAGGTGAGACACGAGCCGATGGCACACGATCAGTTGTGCAAACTCAGCTAATAGGGGATGTGCATAGCCGCCATCTTGAATCTTGATTCGCATGGAATTATGGGACTAATGGTACAGTCTAAAAGCTATAGGAAACATGCGATGTTCAGCATTGTCTATTCATCAATGCTCTAATGTCAATTTCAATATGTTACACATGTTTCCATAACACATTCTCATCATGCATTTGGTTTTCATAGCTCATTTATTATACAAGCTGTGATATTGGTGAAAACATTCTTGCAATATTTGATAAAAATGTTGCCAAATATGTGTATGTCAGATATCAACAGAATCCCTCCCAGGATGCACTGCAACAGACATGCGCAATGGCACTTGCAAATCCCCTATTTGTTGTGAGTTTTCAGCCATTTACCATAGCAAATCGGCAGAGAAATCAGCTTGACATGAACACCCACAATACTAACCAACATCAGCTAGGATTTAAATTTTCATCGCAGCAAAATCGGTTGACAAATAGGGGAGTTTGGCAACATTCCTATCAAAAATTGCAAAAATGTTTTCACCAATATCATAGCTTATATAAATGATCTATGTAACCCAAATGCATGATGGGAAAGATGGAGTCTTGTGTCATGGAAACATGTATAACACATGGATATTGGCATTAAACCATTGATAAATAGTGCATGCTGGACATGGCATGTTTTCTATAGATTTTATACTGTACCATTACACCCATAATTCCATGCGAATCAAGATTCAAAATGGCGGCTATGCAAATCCCCTATTGGCTGAGAATTCTTTATCGGCTTGGTGTTGAGAAGCCTTTATTTACAGAGAGAAGATAATTTCTATCCAGATGCTGCACTTACCTGAGCTCTTATTTCTCCTCCAGCTCTTCTCTTCATCTTTATCCTTTTTCCTTCTTCCCTTCTCCTCCTCCTCAGACTCAGATTCTGACTTGGGCTCCCGTTTCTTTGCGGGACCCTTGAGAAAATAACAGAAACCATTAACATTATTTCATTAAACGCAATCTATTTCTGAGTATGACTCAAGCTTTATTCAATTGTCGAAAAAAGAAAACGTGCAATACTTTAATATTACGAAATTCCAAAGCGTTTACATTTGTAAACGATAATGACAAAAAACTCTATATCGATTAACAAATGGGCCACTAGAAATTGCTCAAAACCTTGATAGAAAAACAGAAGACAAATATATTTTGAACATGCGCTATACTATAGAAAGTACAGTGAAATAAGAAAAGATGACATGCACTGTGTGTTAATACGTAGGGATGCACCTATACAGCTAACCCTAGCTAACAGCCTTTCATTGTCACCATTTGGCGGTGAGTCTGATAGCCTTAATTATGACCGCCCACGATAATGCTATACCCGTATCAGGTTTGAACTGGTAATGTTTGACGTACTCCTTCTGAATCCGATGTGATAAAGCTTTGTTTGTTTTTGTTCTTAAAGTTTTTGTGCAGAGTACAAAACCACTCCAGTGTGGTCTCTCCTGTGTGCAACATTGATATCCAGGATGGCTGGCATCCCTCAAGCCCAAGTCAAATCCCATTTCGTTTTGCTATAGCCCCAAAGTTTGCGATCTTGTGCGTGGGTACCGATCTCTACTGATCTAATCACATGGAAGAAATATGTTCCCATTTTGACTGCTAGAGTGTGTTCACATACGAAAGATACTCTCAAAGTGACGGAACATTCTTGATGCTTGACAAATAGACCACTTGAATCATATTTACCCTCCAATTTCGTCTGTGAAACTAAAACAAATTAATTCGGGGAATGCATTCATATAACCGTTTCGACAGCCAGTCAGGTACCCTATTAATATGTGACACTATTCTTTAGACAATAATATGTGATGTGTTTCAGGAAAATGAGTCATAAGTCGCAAAAAACGGATTTTGAGATATCATTATATTTAAAAAGATGAGATCAAGCCGATTCCAATGATAGTAAACAGTCTAATAATCTAATAAGTATTTTTAGATTTTAAGTTTGATATTTTCATTTTGAAAAAAAAAATGGTTTTCTGGGGGCAATAAAGTAACTAAATATAGTCCATATGAGGACCTTTAAAACGAAAGGATATATTACATACATTGTCCTGAAATTTGATGCATGACTATAAGTGATAAACTCTCCAAAAATCAGAACATTCCAATAAAGTGATCTTGTAAAATAAAGACTTTAAACAATATCATTTTTGCGACTTGTGACTTATTTCCCTGAAACACATCACATATAGAGTTTGATATACGATGAATACCCTGGTTTGGCTGCAGTACCAATGTTAGTAAAGCTTTTTGTACACAAAGGGGGGAAAAAACAATAAGGAGAATCAGCACGTTAATTTGAAACAAAATAGATATTTCTTAAAGCTAGTTTCTCCAATGAGCTGTTAAGATTTAATTCAGCAAGACATTAAACAATAAAGTACCACTTTGGATTCTGTACAGTGCCGTATCACATGAGCGATAATTGTAACTTTGTCCCACCAAGTGTGATAATAGATCACCACAGCTTATGTTTAGTACAAATATCATCTTTTTAAAACGTTAAATAGTGTACTTAAGGGTGGTCTCCACTGGCTGCGGTAAGCTCTGCGGTAAGCCATGCGATGGTTTGTGCTGGTTGTGTAGGTGGAGAGGAATGATGAGGTCCTTGCCTACATGGTCAGTGAACCATGTAGGCAGGCCCTCGCCACTCCTCACCAACACAGCACCATTGCAAGGCTTACCGCAGAGCTTACCGCAGCCAGTGGAGACCACCCTTAACTTTCATCTTTTATGTTTTAATTAAGACTATTTTAAGCATATATAATAAAACAGTTAGCTAACTCGTCAGTTTCAGTATGTATCCATAAAAGTTGAGAATGGTGAAATAATAAGTCGCCATTAATACATAGAAATTTTAAAAGGAACTGATTATAGTTACCTTATTTTCTTTCTCCTCTTTTCTTGGTTTGTTTTTATTATCTGAGTCTTCCTCAGAGTCTTCCTCAGAATCTTTTTGTTGCAGTCGTCTTCGATTTAAACGAGCTCGGGGAACAGGACTAGACTGAAAAATCAATATAACCAGGGGAGTCAAATAAAACAAAAAATACTTATTCAGTACGAGTCTGTTCCGTTTTTCAGTACCCCAAAATGGGGGGCAATTAAAACTGGTGCCATATATGACCAGAACGCAGGCTGCTCCAGTCACTCCAGGCGACGGTCCTAAACCACAGGCATGTACATGCTGTGTGAGGCTCTCTATGAGGGACTAGACAGGCAAAATACCTAATTCGAATAACTGATGGGACCTACTATTCTGAGATTGATATATAACTTCTGGGGCTGGCTTAATACTTCAAAGAGGATGAAATTATCTTTTGTATTTTACACACTTATAAACAGTACTGGAAATGAAAGTTGTGTCTGTTATTTTGCATCCTTGCAAAGGCCCTGCATGTATAGTGAAACTTCAGTAGCCCCAGTCACTGTCACTCTACCCTCTTGTAGTATGTTTTATGATGTTACTGACAGATACACAGCGATCAAGCCCGACCAAGTTGTGCATGGGACATGCAGATGTTATCTATACACAACGAAACGGACTCTCACTGTATGGAAACGAATCGAAACACTCCGTCCCCGTAAAGCTACAATGCAACTGAAACGTCACATTCTTCAGATGTGGGTTGCTAAGATTTCATTTGTGCCCTTAGCGATGTCATCTTGACATCAACAAGGGGTGCGCTTGTTGCTTGGCATCCGAATTCAAGCGATTTCAACCTCTATGTGTATGTGAAAACATCAGAGATTAAAAAGGAATTAATATTCAAATAAATGTTCCCATATGGGATAAAATTAGATTCATGGATAGTGATAATCCCTTCTTCCCAAGCAAGATTTCATTGGTTTGGCACTACATGGTTTCGCTAATAATAGCTCGTCAGGCCATTGTGTTATACCACCAGGTGGACAGACAGACCCTCAGGGCATGTCTACATAGTTATCATTGTATATTAGGTAGCATACATGTACGTGGAGGAATGTCCACCGGTGAGAGACACTATGTGTCACGGCTTGAATAAAAGGAGAACACTGGAACACTGACCATCTAGGAGTCATTCAGAAGGCAGTCAGTCAGTCAAGGAAAGAGGTGTTGGACTTCATTTAACATTAACATTAACTATTATATAGGCATATACTACCCAATAGTACATCATTGGTGGAGAACCAAAGGCTTCGATGAGGTATCTTTAAAACAATTTAGTATATCAATTGGCATCCATGGGATGTTGATGGGGGGGTTATTAAAAATAATTTCAGGGTGTCAGGGGTGTTGCACCCAAGAGTACCTTTATGTCAAAAAAAAATAAAACAAAAAATACATAATGGTTAGAAGAATTTGCTTAAATTCATCACGGGACACGTGATCTCACAATATCCAATGATATTTCAGCAATGTTCAACGATGGACCAAATATTCAGAGCGAAGATAAAAAAGACTACATCGACTGTCACCTCAAAATATTGCATTGAATATTAAGATATAACTCAACGAGAGATGGATCTAGCATGACGGATTCACAAAACACGAGTGCGTTGTTTTTCCGTTTTTCCCGAGTGGCGAAGCCACAAGGGAAAAACGGAAAAATAACGCACAAGTGTTTTGTGAATCCGTCATGCTAGATCCATCTCGAGTTGGGTTATATTTTTATGCCATGATATACATATTTTAGCCTTATTTAATCATTATTTACCTTCATTTTGTGTCTCGCAACCCTCTGACTCGGCAGAAACAAGCACTTACAACGTTGCGTCATGAAATGAGCGTCATGAAATGAGCGTCATTGATTGGCGCAACTAAATTTACGCAACCAATCAAAATAACGTTGTAGATTGGTTGCATTCGAAAAGCGGATTCCACTAGTGCAATCCAGGCATGTTTATGCCATGGTCTAATCTGGCCATGTTTTTGTGGATACGCACAGCTATCATGGCATAAAGTTATTTTTTAAACTGTTATTTTTTAACAGGAATAGTTCAGCACTAGGTCCTGGGGGAGGGATGAGGTGAAATTGAAAACCCTGCCCACACACAGCTGATTTGTCCCCCGATTGCCCCCCGATTTGAGTCTCCTGATGAATCCTATGATTTCATTTCCAATCCTGGTTTATGATTTTGAAATAACATCAACCAGGATTGGAAATGAAATCCTAGGATTCATCAGGAGACCCAAATCAGGGGCAATCGGGGGCCAAATCGGCTGTGTGTTTGCAGGGTTTAAGCGACAGAATTGTCGTGGTTGTGGGTCCAATGGCCGCTCCCCCACTTAGCACCCTTAAATTAGCTGACATTGAAAAAAAAAAATTAAAATTAAAAATGTTGGTGTACCTTGGCTTCACTAATTCTATTAGCTTGAACGGGTTTTCTCTTCGGTTCCTCCGAGTCATCCTCTGAATCAGTACGCTGAGTCTAAAATGAGAGATGAAGTTATATAGAGCCTTCTGAACGGGACTGACGACTAAAGGCAACAGCTCACGGTTAGACTATTCGTTATAAAATCCAAAATTGAATTACAAAATAGAACGTGTATTGAATCGCTCAAGTGAACAGGTGAGGCAAACTGGTGGCATGTATTGAATAGTGATGCATTCATATGGTGAAGCAGGTGTACTATTTGGGTCAGATTTTCAGAAAATGTACAATTGGCAGTTCTGCACATTTAGAAAATTCTGCTAAATTAGGCTGAAAAATGAAGAATACCTGGTATATCTGAGTATATTTGGTTATGTTAAACTGCATTTTGAAGCTTATTTTTGTCTTAAATGTGAGTTATTTCAGAGGATTGGTGAAGGCGAATTGTACATTTTCTGAAAATCTGACCCATTTGTAACGTGAGATTAAGGTGGATATGAATTTCTATCTCAACACAATCTAGAAGATATATAACATTGCAGCAAATTGTTAAATAAATGAGAAACAAATAAATGAGAAACTACCACAAGGTGACTTTATACCAACACTGTCATTGTGGATTTTTTCAAAACAACAAAAACTAACCAAAATTAAATTCTTAAAGCAAACTTTAAATCAAACTCAGAACTGAGTGTAGCGAATATTACCTTATTAAGGAATCGCGGCGAATTTAGATACATTTTTAAGGGATTCCTAGCATTCCTATTTAGGCTGAATGAAAAGCTTCCATAGTAGCACTACCAGAAGTGTCTACCTATTCTAATAATACACCTGCGAGGAATCAAAGCCATATGTCCACTGAGCCGATTGTCTTAGACTAATGGAGATGCATGAACGATGACAGTAGCTGAGTGCCGGCCGTGAAAATCGGCTCAGTGGACTCTGCGTTTAAGTAAATCACATAATGATCTAAATGCCGATCATTGTTTCATTATTCAAGAGAAAACACATTAGATCATTTATGTAATACCTATGATGAGTATGTACGATTGTAGCTGGAGTTATTAGTCACTGCAAAATGGCTAATAAGGTTAATTTCTTAAGTAAGCCTTCATATTTACACAAAGGAAGCTTCTGGTTTCTTGCTATTAAAAAGGGGGTCTCCACTGGCTGTGGTAAGCTCTGCGGTAAGCCTTGCGATGGTGCTGCGATGGTGAGAAGTGGCAAGGTCCTGCCTACATGACCAGTGATCCATATATAGGCAGGACCTCGCCACTCCCCTCCTCCTACAGATCCAGCACAAACCATTGCAAGGCTTACCGCAGAGCTTACCACAGCCAGTGGGGACCACCCTAAAGCTTACCTCCCCAACGGCTTTGAATCGGCGCGGACTGGGCACGGGGGAAAGCCGGGTTCCACGAGGTTGTGGGACGGGTAAAGACTTTGTTTCCTCAGAAGATGATACCTTCACTTCAAAAGGTTTCACTTCTAAAGGTTCCTTTACCTCGATCTAATGAGAGATGCACAATTTGAGCAAGACAGCAGCAGACCCAGCATAATTGTATAATTTGTTGCCACAAAATTATTCATATTTTCATAGAGAAAAAGGTTGTAGGTGAAGAACAAATCGGCCATTCTTTTTTTTCATATTTTCTTAATTGCCTCATACGACAAGTTTCTTCATAATGATGTTCTTCATATTAAAATTATGTTTGATTAATGACCTATTGGTTCTAAATTAGAGCATGAGTATCTTAAGAATTACGACATCCTGCATAAATGATGGGAAGCTATTAGTCTATTCGGAATAAGTTTGTTATTTTTCATTAATATGCAATCGTTCGAGTTTTTTATGTTAAAAATTGTTATTTTTACATTAATATGCACTCGTTCGAGTTTTCGATGTTAAAAATTGCGAAAGAATACTAATTACGGACAAAATATACACCCTAAACCTAGCATATATATATATCCTTGTGTAGAGTATAGAGAGAATGAAAGAGTGGAAAACCTCTAAGGCATTTGTAGGAAAGCAAAAGTGGTCGACGTGAGGTCATGCAGTAAGTTATATACCTCTAAACTATCATTACCTTTCTGTGAGGCAGCGGACTTTCCACTGTACTCCTTTTTTCTGAATCTTCATCTCTGTTTTCATGTTCATTTTCTGTCAAATTTGAGAGAAAAAAATCATTCACAATTAGTTTTATTTGTGAGGGAGTAAACATACATCAGACAGGTAATTTTCGGGTAAGATCCAACTTGGGTTAAGGGTTGGTTTTAATTTCAGTTTCAATAGAGCCATGATTACTCCATTTGAGGTGCATAATATCTACAAGTATGCATTATTATCGACACATCTTCCATCTAGTGATATTAATGGACTTCTATGTGCTAGGAGTCTACATATGGGTCAGTTTTTCAGAAAATGTACAATTGGCAGCTCTACACATTTAGTAAATTCTCCAAAATTAGGCTGAAAAATGAAGAATATCGGGTATATCTGAGTATATTTGGTATCGCATTGATTTAAAGTATCATTTCTGTTATGTTAAACAGCATTTTGAAGCCCATTTTTGTCTTAAATGTGGGTTATTTGAGAGGATTGGTGTAGGTGAATTGTACATTTTCTGAAAATCCGACTCATATATTGCTAGTATGGCACGTGCTAAGACTGATACAGTAGCACATCTTCGTTCCTTGTACATTACAAAATGTTAGAAAATCTTTTGTGAGATATAAACAGTCAGAATCTAAGATCAGTACTTATAGCATGATTTTATAGAGCGGCCAAAAATGTCTTTAACTTCATAAATAACTTTTATGACGCTCTCTATAACAAAATATAGAGCATATTATAGAAAAGATCCGTCTTCTTTGTCGACATGGTCGCATTCATAATTAAATCATAACCATTGAGAAATGGTTACTGAATACATTCTATACCTAAGAATCAATCGAATACTACACTTTTCATAGTAAAACATCTCAGAAAGTTAATGACACTGTTTTCGACAGTGAATATCTTCATTCTGAACCAAAGAACATGTGGGCCAGATTTTCAGAAAATGTACAGTTGGCAGCTCTACACATTTAGGAAATTCTGCTAAATTAGACTGAAAAATAGAGAATACCGGGTATATTTGAGTATATTTGGTATCGCATTGATTTAAAGTATCAGTTCCGTTGTGGAAATGCATTTTGAAGCACATTTTTGTCTTAAATGTGGGTTATTTGAGAGGATTGGTGAAGAGGAATTGTACATTTTCTGAAAATCTGACCCATGTAGTCATTCTTCAATTCAAAATAAAAGCGATGCGTTCATCAGAAAAGGTCGCAATAGGGGGTTTGCATGTCTCACTGCGCATGTCTGTCACAGTGCATCATGGGATGGATTCAGCTCAAATCTGACATACAAATGTTTGGCAACATTTTTATCGAAAATGCAAATGCATGATGGGATCGATTGAGACTTGTAATATGGAAATATGTAAAACTCATGGATATTGATATAAGAGCGTTGATAAATAGTCCATGCTGAACATGACATGTTTTCTATAGATTTTACACTGTACCATTAGTCCCATAATGCCACGCGAATTATGATTCAAAATGGCGACTATGCAACTCCCCTATTGAGCAACGTTTTCACAGAAATTCAGACTTGGTAGTGCGCGCATAGCAAGTGCTTTGTTGCATTAAAAGAAGTGTAATATCTAAATTTGAAACTTCTGATTTCTATATCTAACGACAAAAGACACATAAATTTATGTTACCATACAGATATCATTAACAAAAATGAAAACAATGAAGGAAAATATGACTCAAACCAATGTACATAGAATAATGTTATTAAATAACATTTTCAAAAATTTTCAAAATTTAAATAATGCATGAATATAGCTCCGATTATATATGATATTTGTGTAGCACATATAGGCGAGGTCGTCATGACATGTTCAATCTGGCCTTTTTAATTATAAAATTTTCAAAAATTTGCTATTAAACTGAATTATTGGGAATGAAATGTTTTATTTTGAATTTACAAAATGAGAGGATGTTGCGAAACAGAAAGAGTAGTTTTGAACCATTGCTCCATCTACTAGTATAACTTTTGCAATTCTATTAATGTTTGGACTGCAATTGTACATATTTTGACGACCTGACCCATATATGAAATAAGAACATGCAAATGTGAATCGTCTACCCTTGAACATAGTGTTCCCACATGTATACATGAATGACGTAATCCCCTTCAAACTAATGAATATAATGTCACACTAGCTTCATGTTATTTTATCCCACTTCTATTAACTTCTATATGAATTAAACAATACGCAAAACGTGAATACGGAATATCTAAAAGGAGCGCAAAGACGTAACAGGGTCCCCGCGGATCTGGTCGCTATAATCTCAAGGTTTTTCAACGCTTGCCAGGCCGATGTCAGCACATTTTCAATATTAGATGTTGGGAGGGGTTCTGCCAATCGTCTGAATTTCAATTGTATTTAGCTTGTGACTTTGGTTGAATAAGAGAGGTTTGAGGTGGGTTTTTTGCACTTTTTATTATTACTATATTACTACATGGTTACCGCGGCCCAGAGCACATTGAATTTAATGACATTTAATGACTACTTTACATGATTTCTAATGACCTTTTAGAGACAACGTAAAGGAATATTGCAATCGTTTTTAATGTGTTTCATATTTGCTTTATACGTCACCTTTTCCAAGGCCCGTAGACACTCTGCATGAGTCTAATTTAAAAAAAGAATGGGGAGTTTTCACTACTAACTGGTGGAAATAGAGGGGCCACGTGAATGTTTGGTAGACTTCAGAAGGATGAAGATTTTTTAATGTTTAGATGTTCCGTTTTATTGATTACCCAACGTTTCGAGACCTTTGCTCTCTTCTTCAGGGGTGAAGGTGATACAAAACGATTTAAAGTAATTTAAAAACAACTCTAGATATCCCCGATAATAATAAAAGTAAAGACGAAGGGAAGTCTACTTAAGTTTTAGCAGTTGCCCATTTTATGTTTTAATATAATATAATATAAAAGATCTTAAATATAGTATTTTAGCTCTTTGATAATATGCAGCACAAGATCAATGCCCTGATAAATATGTTAGCTATATGTGATGTGTTTTAGAAAAATGAGTCACAAGTCGCAAAATTCATATTTTTCAAAGTGTTTTTTTCACAATATCTCTTTATTGATTATCTGATTTTTAGAGGGTGTAGCACTTATAGTCATATGAATCCATGTATGAAATTTCGGGACATTGTATTAAATATATCCTTGCATTTTGGAGACCTTTGTATGGAGTATATTTAGTCACTTTACTGGTAATTTCCCATCCAGAAACATTGCAAACTTTTTTTTTCAAAAATAAAAATATCGAACTTAAAATATCGAAATACTTATTAGGTGCCCTAATGTTTACTATCATTAGAATCGGCTTAATCTCCTCTTTTCAAATATGATGATATCTCAAAATCCATATTTTGCGACTTATGACTCATTTTCCTAGAACGGATAACATATGGTGAGAAAGCGTTTGGCCGAGGAATAGCATTCAGGAACTCGTATACTTTTGTATGTATAAAAACATTTTTCGCCAAGACTAGTTAAGCTACAGCTTATCTTCCACTAATGTCTGGGGTCGAGGGGGCGAATTCACAGCGCCACAACCATCATGCATCGGGGTCCAAAGCCAGACCATTCTGCCTCTTCGTAACCCCACTTCATGCAATGTTTAGGGTGGTCTCCACTGGCTGCGGTAGGCTCTGCGGTAAGCCTTGCAATGGTGTTGTGATGGTTCTGTATGAGGAGACGAATGATGAGGTCCTTGCCTACATGGTCAGTGAACGATGTAGGCAGGACCTCGCCACTCCTCAAAAACACAGCACCATTGCAAGGCTTACCGCAGCCAGTGGAGACCACCCTTTATTTTTTTAATTGACCTTCCTACATTGGCAAAAACTCCACGGGCAAAATATACACAATAAAGTCGCAAAAGTAATTTATAATACACAGAGTGAAAGTATTTGAAGCGGATGAACCCATACCTGTGACATAATCACAAATTTACAACGATTTTCTAGCAAATATATATATATATATTACTCATTAATCATGCATTTACCATAACGTCTTGTAAACCTTGTCTTTTTCCGACTTGTTACTGCTGAAATCAAGTCAACGTGTTTAGAGGCAATTGAGTAAAGAAATTAAAGGGTGGTCTCCACTAGCTGTGGTAAACGCTGCGGTATGCCTTGCGATGGTTCTATATGTGGAGAGGAGTAGCGAGGTAGTCAGTGAACCATATAGGGAGGACCTCGTCATTCCTCTCCACCTACAGAACCATCGCAACACCATCGCAAGGCTTACCGCACAGCTTACCGCAACCAGTGGAGACCCCACGTAACAGCTATAACTACCCATGTGATAATTATTTAAGTGTAACGTCTGAGATATTACAAAATAGTAGTAGCATTCCTGGCTAGTACTTGATGACAGTAGTTGTGTGTGTTCTTTTTAAAACATCGTTCAGGCGCCACGGATCCCAAATGCCCATACACTTTGATTTGGTAGCTAGGAGTTGAAACCAGAATTGCTACAGGTCCCACTGTGTACATGATATTTCCCAGTAAAAGGAATTAATCAATTATATTTGTTAGCTACACTAAGTGCATCGGACAGCCACCCTATCAATACGATAGTATCTCAGGAGGGTTATGTAGGATAACAATAAAAGAAAATTTGCTGGGAACTTACCAGGTTTTTTGACAGAAGGAAGCATTGGTCTATTCAAAGGATTTTCGGAAACAGCAGAGACTGAGCCTCCGAGAGGCGGCAGTGTTCGGGCACCAGCCAGACTACTATTTAACGGTGGCAGTGTTCGACTCAATGAATTTCCAGTTTGTGAATCCTGAAAAAATAACGACCAACGAGGAAAGGTTATGTTTCTGTTCATGAAGTACCAAGGCGTGAAAAAAAATATAAAAAAAATACCAAGGCATGTGATGTCAAATTTATATGATTTCGCGGGATGGAATAATACAGTGCCACGGCACGCAGATGCAAAATTCTGATAAATGGGTAGATTTCTAATTAATTGGAACGCGGTGATGCATTTCCTTCCTCTTTGATTATAAAAAAAAGGACTAGATTCGCACATTTCTTCATATATGTGGAAATGCTAATGATATTCTACAAACTTGCTGAGTGTCCATTATACTTTTGGGGAAATTGTACAGGAAATTATCTGATTTTCCTGATTTTCTTTTGGGTGCATAAAGAAAAAACAATTAAAAAAGTTGATGAGCTCGAAGAAAAACATTTAAAAATGTGCCTCTCAAGAGGAAATTAAACAGACTGGTGAGGAGTTTTTAACCTCCGAAAAAGAATGGATTGAATTTTGTGTTCAATCTCTAAAAATACTTTTAATCCACCTTTGTAAGAAAAAAATCCGTTACCTTGAAATTTAATAAGGTCAGAAAATAAGCTTCCATTTTACTTTGTTTAGTATGTTTTGATATGATGTAAAGGACCCAGACAGAGACGGTTGTAAAGTACCAAAATATTTCAACAAAAATTATTTTTTTCATGTTTTCATCCGCCCGATTTTAATCCGGTTTGGAAATCGTGCTCCAAGACGATGACATATCCCCCAAACCGGCCGTTTATCATTATAGGGTCGGATTGAAATATGATGACCAGGCAACTAATAATATAGAAAATCATATTATCGGATTCCAATCAGATAAACCTGATGGGTTTGATAGAACACAGTCTAGAACATGTGTGATGTGTTTTAGGAAAATGAGTCATAAGTCGCAAAATATGGATTTTGAGATATCACCATATTTGAAAAGAGGAGATCAAGCTGATTCCAATGATAGTAAACACTAGGACAACTAATAAGTATTTCTATATTTTAAGTTTGATATTTTTATTTTTGAAAAAAATAGTTTGCAATGTTTCTGGGCGGACAATTACTAGTAAAGTAACTAAATATACTCTATACGAAGGCCTTCAAAACGCAAGGATATATTCATTACAATGTCCCAAAATTTCATACATGGATGCATATGACTATAAGGGCTAAACCCTGTAAGAATCAGAACATTTCAATAAAGAAATCTTGTGGAAAAAACACTTTTAAAAATATCAATTTTGCGACTTGTGACTCATTTTCCTGGAACACATCACATTTTGCCGAAACGATGACAGGGATCAAACGGGTCGGGCCAAAATAGAACAGACGTTTGGAAGCTTCTTTTCACACCTTGATTAAATTATCTTTTGTTAGATCTAACAGCTAACTAAGCATGATGCCAGTTACTAATGAAAAAAAATAATTCAAGATATTCAGATCCAAGTTAAACGTTCATATTTCATGCAAATAAAAGCTTTCACTGGTGGACCATAACGTTAATTGCGGACGGGGCTAATTAAGATGTCATAGGGGTATTTTTTTTAAGGAAATCTGGGAATTTCTTCCTATTATTATGTATAATTATGGAAACATAACAAATTTTAGAAAGGTTTTATGCTATATCATGTCAAATAATAGAATAACCGAGGGCAACCAAACTAGCATTTAATTAAGGTCGTGCTGGGAAATGAAGTAATCATTGGTTTAGAATTCTCCATTTTTAGGCTGAAAATATCATACTGGGGACTACTAAATATCACTTTGTGTCTCCTACAATTGTAAACCGCTTGTTTCAGCTACCAAAAAAAGGTTCATCCATTCCATCCAGAAAAAAGTGATGTCACTGCAGTAAGTTTTAAAATTTGGTAAGTAACCAAAATTTGGTATAATAACTTATATGTAAGCATAAACAATGTGGAAATGGAAATGTTGAACTACATTGTCATTGACTAAGACAAATAAAATTCCTGAATAAAACATGTTAAAAAAATAAAGGGAACCTTTTAAGGCCCCCACTCAAACGGCACAGAAGTTTTGGTAGATGGTAGGTATGTGTGCAATGAAATCTCGACAATTGTTTGCATTTTAGACGGTAAAATATGTTTAAAAAATAACTAAGCCCCAGCTCCCTATAGTAAGGCAATATTACATGCATTATATCGTTCCTGTGGGTATGGCAAGGTGCATGAGCATAACTTTGTATTTATCTAGTGATGTTTCAACTTACCATCAATCGCTGTAAGTCCAATATTCAGAATTAGTATCATTGATTGATTGATTGATTGATTGATTGATAAACATTTATTATGGATCCAATTGGATTTTACAGATCATGCCAGAAGAGATTCCTATAGAATAGGGTTTTCAGTCTCCTTCGTTAGTTTAAGGGTGGTCTCCACTGGCTGCGGTAAGCCTTGCGATGGTGCTGTGTTGTTGAGGAGTGGCGAGGTCTTGCCTACATCGTTCACTGACCATGTAGGCAAGGACCTCGTCATTCCTCACCACCTACAGAACCAGCACAAACCATCGCAAGGCTTACCGCAGAGCTTACCACAGCCAGTGGAGACCACCCTTTATGCATTGATTTTCGCAGAAAGCTCTATAAACTACCATGTATATGAATATTCGGATGCTATGTGTTTATGAACAATATTTTTTTATAGTTGAATGGATAGATGTAAATTGTGTGGAAGGTTTGTGTGTGGTCAGAGGGGGTATACCTCCCTTGTGTCTGAATATGTAGTTTGACAATTATACCAAACTCGTGCGATATGCACGCTCCTTCAACGAACTCATTAGTTCACCTGTATCTATAATAGAGACCACACATTTTATACATACCTGTTTTTCTCGCCGTCTGTTTCTCGCACTAAAACTTCCCGAGAGACTAAGATCTTCAGATTTCTTGAGAGCCTCAAGCATGGAATGTCTGGCGTGTTGTGGATGGTCACCATCATCAGATTCTTTCTCACTGCCCGACCCTAGACTTGTGCCGTTTTGTAACTTTGGCTTGGCAAGCACCAGCATATGGCAGCCACCGCAAGCAACCTTTTTGTGAAAAAGGAACAATTAAATAAAGGAATCAAACATTTTTTTCTGTAAAAAGAAAAAAAAATCTATTTTGGTAGCATGATTTTAAAATTGTTGTTTAGTATTAGTTATATGGGTCAGATTTTCAGAAAATGTACAATCGGCAACTCGGAAATTCTCCTAAATTAGGCTGAAAAATGATGAATACCAGGTATATCTGAGTATATATTTGGGATCGAATTGATTTAAAGTATCAGTTCTGTTATGTTGAACTGTATTTTGAAGCTCATTTTTGTCCTAAATGTGGGTTATTTGAAAGGATTGGTGAAGGTGAATTGTACATTTTCTGAAAATCTGACCCATATATGTTGGTAGCATGCTGGTACACATATTTCATGGCGCGAGATATGCCAAGGTGTAGAGAAATTACATATTTTACATGATTCTATGCTCTCATTTCCAGTCACTGCAAATTGATATACCAAACATTATATATATTTGAAAAAATAATGATAATATATAGATTTATTTAACTATTTATTTAATTACTTCAAAATAAAAATAGGTTAACCGTTAGTAAATTGAACCATGTCATCTTCAGTTCTGGTGTGTCGCCAGACCGCCTATTAGAAAGACTGACAAATAAAAAAAAGACAAAAAAAAGACTGACAAATAAAAAAAAAAAAGACAGAAAAAAAGACTGACAAATATGAGATTACAATAGATATCAGATATGAATAACGAAAAATGGCAGGTGTGCCTAGTAAAGGGCCTTGTCCACTAAGCCGATTCTCATGCGATTCTCACAGAATGCAGTGCAAAAAGTCGTCTGCGGCGCAAAATCGCATGAGAATCGGCTTGGTGGACCAGGGCCCTTAAGACTGTCATGAAGCACCATGGAATGATTATCGGGGATACACGATCCTTGGATATTTTAATAGGCCTCCTCCACTTAAGTCGCAAGGAAGAAGTGTTCGCATGTGAGCGGCGATTTGATCTAAGTATTTTGATATTCTGTGATTGAATCATCGTTGGCAAGCAAGACCAGATGGAGGAGTCCTGAAATCGCTGCTTGCGTTCTGTGATTTGATCGCAATAATAGCCTGTTTGCATGACCGTAGATGGAGTATAACTTGAACGTGGCTATACGCAACCTGCGAGTCCAGTGCTTACATGCATGCTACTGAGGATATCGAAGGTCCTCAGCAGTGGGGTATCCAATACCTCACTATTTATTCCCTTGGTGATGTCGACATTATGACATCACAAGAGGTCCTCGTGTATCTAGGTGATCAAACCTGGGGATCGATAGATATATCATGTGGATGATATATGCAAAGATGAGAATTAATGAATATTGACACATATGTAAACCCTTTATGGGTGAATTTCTGTGTATTGATTCAAAAATCTCCTTCCATTATAAAATATTAAATGTTTGGCACAACATGGTTTCGCTTGTTAGAGCTCATCAGGCACAAATACAAACCCAGAGTGGGTCTATATTGTTTTAGGCTGGGTGGGACATATAATCCCCAGGGCTCGAAAAAAAACCTATAGTTCTTAACTGGACACGGGTGGAGGTGAGGGGAGGGAGGACCAGCTAGGACCACTCCTTTAGGTTATGAGGCCCGCCATCCTGATACATACTGTTATACATGAACGCCATTACAGCCATTACAGTGTTCTGGATGATCGCCATTAGGCCTGTAATGTCATTCATGATGATAAGACAAGGGGAGCTGTCCCCCAAATCTGAGTTCCTCCATCCTATCCCAGCTGTTGTTTTCATGAGGAGGTGACAGATTTCGAGAGGTTTAATGGAATTCCGTCTTCCACCCTTCCCAATCAAAGAAATGTCCCCGCAACGCGGGTATCATGTTACCAACTATACCAGCTTCACTTTCCCATTGGGCAAGTGGCAACCAAGATTTACTTGCCCAACATCCTTTTTCACTTGCCCAAATTTATTTGCAGAATTATAAACAATATCGCACTGATCTGTATGTATCTTGTTTCATTGTAAGTAGACATCACAACAGGGGTTTGAAATCGGTGCTTTAGAGATTTTCACTTGCCCACTCGGGCAAGTAACATTTAATTTTACTTGCCCAGAGACATTTTTTACTTGCCCCGGGCAAGTAAACATAGGTTTTTTCGAGCCCTGATCCCATGAAAAATATAAAAAAAAAAATCAAAAAAAAAAAAAATCAAAAAAAAAAAAAATCCTCCAGATGGAGGAACACTTCTCACCTTATCCACTGTAAAAGCTCCGAATCGCGTGCACGGCGATGGTTTGAACTGATTAGCGAAGTTTTCTTCTCCTAAAGCTAATTTACCGTGTCGACCATCACCAAATGTAAATAATACCCCTTTATCTGAAGAGAATAAATACAAAAATGTAACTTGCGAGTTGGTCGAAGGAGGGTGTATATTATTCTAGACTATGCGACTGAAACCAACGAGTTAGTGAACTGTTTTATTATACATCTTAAAATGTATACATGTATATGATTAAAAATAGTTTAATTAAAAGAATATAGATGAAAGTATACTACTTAAAAAGTTAAAATGAAGATAATTGCTAAACAAGAGCTCCGCTGGGGTATTATCACACTAGTGTAATAAGAGTTTTAATTATCACATGTGTGATCCGTTTTAGGAAAATATGCATTTTGAGATATCACCATAATTGGAAAGAGGAGATCAAGCCGATTCCAATGATGGTAAACACTAGGGCACCTAATAAGTATTTCTATATTTTAATTTGATATTTTTATTTTTGAAAAAAAAAACTTTGCAATGTTTCTGGATGGGTAATTACCAGTAAAGTGACTAAATATACTCCATACAAAGGCCTTCAAAACGCAAGGATATATTTAATACAATGTCCCGAAATTTCATACATATGCCTATAAGTGCTACACCCTCTAAAATCAGAACATTTCAATAAAGAGATCTTGTAAAAAAAAACACTTTGAAAAATATCAATTTTGCGACTTGTGACTCATTTTCCTAAAACACATCACATATGGGATATGGCGCTCTCATATCACATACCTATAACTATATAATATGAATGAATGGAAAATTATTACCTGATATAAGAGCTGTATGGTTCTCTCCACACGAGGCAAATTTTATTCTGGAATCTCGCAAGCTCATAAGTTCTTGGGGTTCGGTTGCTTGTAGTTGTATATTCCCGTGGCCCAACTGACCGTTATTCCCGTCTCCGAACGTGTACACCTTGCCAGTCTCTGTGGATCGTACAAAGGAATGACAAGTTATCAAAGTACGATTCCAGGGATGCAAGTCAGAAATCGATCATTAACTTAATATAATCATAAGGAAAGTCTTAGCAATAAGGATCAATATACACTTGCCACTCAGGCTATTACAGCCGAGTGTATTCGCGGCAATTAGTGGACAGTGTACTATTGAGATCTATCCTATGAAATATAAATGTAATTTGATTAAATTGTAATCTTCAATTGTTATTATATTTATGATGTGTTATTTTGCTAAAGTGTAAGTGCAATACAGAATACCAATGAATAATGATCATGCATATATGTATCTGCTAAGTATTGTACTAAAATCAATAAAGTAAACTTGTCTATCCAAATTTAACCAAATTAAAATCTTGAGTGGCCAAGTTTTCAAAAATTAACTTTCGCAAATTCTGATTAAAAAATTAGAATTTAATTAGTACAAGATGTACTGTGCATTTAGTAGAGGCACTAAATAATAAGAATTCACGCCTTTTTGTACGAACAAATTCTTTCTATCTGAATATAAAATATATCCCAGAACCCGCTGACTGTCAGGAAGACAGCCCTGCTTTCAGATTTACAACCGCATGGTTAGTTTCTTCGTAATACATTATTTTCGTCGGCCGCATCAAGTCGTTCGAATCGATATAAATAATATAATAACTCCAAAATATTGCTCTCTACTAGAAAGATTCAAGATGGCGGCTATGCCAAACCAAATGCATGATGGGAAAGATGGGCATTTGTGTCATGAAAACATGTACAAGTCAACATATGGATATTGACAATCACATTAGAACATTCATAAATATTCCATGCTGAACATGGCATGTTTTCTATAGATTCTGGACTGTACCATTAGTCCCATAATTCCATGTGAATCAAGATTCAAGATGGCGGCTATGCAACTCCCCTATTGTAAAATAATGAACTCACCTGTTATGGCGACGGTGTGTGAGCCCCCGCAGGCGACCCACATTACCTTGCCAGGAATCCCCTCCACTCTCTGTGGAACATCGGTTTTATCTGGGTCTTCCCCCAAACCTAGCTTCCCGTCATCCGTCTCACCGAATGTGTACAGAGCACCACTTTCTGAGGAAAGGAAAGAGAAAATTGCCATTCCTATCTATTTTCCTTAATTCACATTGTTAAAGTCTGAGAAAAGTACATGGGTAAGATTTTCAGAAAAGGTACAATTGGCAGATCTACACATTTAGTCAATTCTGCTAAAATTAGACTGAAAAATGGTCATTACTAGGTATATCTGTGTATATTTGACATTGCCTTGATTCAAACAATCTGTTTGGTAATGTTGAACTGTGTTTTGAACCTGATTTGTGTCTTAAATTTGGGTTATTTGAGAGAATTGGTGAAGGTGAATTGTACATTTTCTGAAAATCTGACCCACATACAGATCGAAAAGTGATTAACTTCTGTTCAGGATACAATGAATGATTATTAGAAATTTTATGAGATTTTTTTCTCTGCATTGAGGGTACTATAGACATATTTACAGAGAGTATAGATTATTCGTCTCATTCCTCGTTAAATATTACCTCAGATAGAAAGGACTTCTACCTGCCATATGAAATATGAGTACGCATATGTAAAGGGGCTAATCCACTAAGCCGATTCTCACAGAATTAAGTGGAAAAAGGTCCTCTGCAGCGCAAATCGCATGAGATTCGGCTTAGTTTAAAAATAGCGAACGCTTGTTAGCTAATTTTACGGGCATGGCGAATTGCCACCCGGTAAAAAGCCACCCGGTAAAGAGCCACCCGGTAAAGTGCCACCCGGTAAAGAGCCACCCGGTAAAGTGCCACCCAGTAAAGAGCCTGTCTGGTATGTGGAAATGACATGTGTTGTAACATACCATTCACAATGGTCTTGTTTATATAAAGGTGTACATTGGGTCATAACATATGCCACAGTCGTTGAAAACTTCTTAACTTACTTGTGGTCAAAGCGGTGTGGTAATAACCACAGGAGATACACGTAACGTCTTCATCCATCTCCAGCAAGGTGGGACTTTTGGCCACATCTACGTTACCCAGACCAAGTTGACCAGAGCTGTTGCCTCCCCAGATGTACACGAGGCCATCCTCTGTAACAAGTATAGGTATTTAAGATTTTTATTCAGCTATTAAACATTATGTAACAGTTACACTATTCTCAGAATTTGCTGGTGCTGGCTAGGTAACAATATGTCATGACATTTATCAGTCATTTTCTATATATATATCGAAGCGAATCATTATGAATAAGAACAGTGTTAAGAGCCTCGCACATTAGGCAGTTTTACATGAAATGATAAACAGATAGAATGGTATTTAAATAATGTTAAAAAATCTTATAGAGTAAAAAACCTAACCCCCAGCGTTGTGTCTGATACAAATATTCCAAAAGTGTTACCCGTAGGTCATGGGGAAATTGTGTTAGGCAATTATAAGATTAGATAATTCTTTATTTGTGAGAGTTCTTCCCAAGCTATGTTATCTACGATGTAGGATCGCCATTTCTCATAAAATAGTATTACGTTATATATACATCTAGTCCATGAAGAAAAATATGTCCCTATATAGGACTAAGATATACGTGTATATTTGTTTGTATTTAAGATTTTTATTCAGCTAAGACATTATAACATTATATTATTCTCCGTCGAAGCTGTCGATCAGTTAATCAGGATAGAAAAAAAGGTATAGGTTTTCATAATAAAATAATCACTGCTAGAAGAATCAGCTATTAATTATTCTTTTGTGAAGCAAGTACACAAGTACCGAGAAAAATAATACGTCGAATGTAATAACATGAACAATGAGATAATAAGAAAAGAAAATCATCAATGAGTATATTGGTCTATGCCATTTGAATTATAGAAAACTAAGCAACTATGTTTATAATATCAGAGCTACTGGAAACTTCTTAGGTCAGGGGACGAACAGAGCTGCCACTCAGATTCTCAAAAAAAAGGTACAGAAGCCAACAAAAAAAATTATCACCAGACCCTCAAAAAGTATTAAAAAAATAATATTCAATATCATACCGCTGTTTTAAAAGGCATTTTCATTTACAAAATTATTAGAACAAGTTTTTGCCATGATACATCGCTACTCGGTGACCATTCAAAGCATTGTTTGGTCGCTGAGTAGCCCGGCAGCGGAGAAAAATAGGCGAGTATTTTGACCCGGGTACCAGCTTCAAAACTAAGCCCTGTATTTTTTAAGGATATTACAAAAGTATAAGGAGGTTTACAGACCAAAAAGTAGTATAAAAAAACAAGGAAAAGGCAAATAAAAAGGTATAAAGTGGCAGCAATGGAAGACCGCCAAAAAGACGTTCAAGTAAATTGAAATTGAACTGTTTGCCGGTAAACTGCCGTACCTGAATAACGATTTGCAAAAAACACACACACACCTGTAAGTACGGCAGCGTGGTCGGCTCCGGCGGAGATCATTTTCACCCGGCGTCCATCCAGTTCATCACTCTTGATTAGCGCAGGTTTAGGCATTGATGAGTCATCCACCCCCTGGCCTAACTGGTTCTCTGTGTTGCCTCCAAACGAATACAGGCGTCCAGACTCTGGCAAGGTTTAATCAAATAATAATATAATAATATCAAGGGTTAATCAATAAAAACAAGAAATTCCAAATCCACGAATTGATTGTTCTTCAACAAAAGCCACACCAGTCAACAACGGTTTTCTAAATACAGTTAGTAGTGCCAAATCCACCCATAATAATAATAGATTTCTATTTCCATAAGACATCTACAAATGTAAATATAAGTGTGGACTAGAGGTTTAATATGAAGAGATGGAAAAAGGAGAATTTCAGTAATGTGTACAGGTCTTCCAAGTACCCCTGAATTAGATATTACAATTTAAATTGTAATATTACATGAAATAATGAAAATACAGATTTCGGCTGAGTAGATATATCTCATGCGTTACCTTGTTACGAATTTAACACATATGTTAAGATAATTACCCTGGCTAATGACAGTAATG
This sequence comes from Sthenelais limicola, assembly GCA_942159475.1. Lineage (NCBI taxonomy): Eukaryota > Metazoa > Annelida > Polychaeta > Phyllodocida > Sigalionidae > Sthenelais > Sthenelais limicola. Next base: position 34,220,822 of record OW804097.1, on the reverse strand, counting down.
AATATATTCACCGACGTGAAGGAAGAAAGAACTTTTAAGGGCGTGCTTCACATAAGCAGCTAAAATCCCAAAGCGATAGCGATATGCAACTCGCTTCTATACCGCTTCTGAATCGCTCCTGACAATTAGTGTCCACTGAAACGATGTTCTTGGGGCGATTTAGAAGTGATATGGTCCAAAATGAAGCGCTATATGAGGGATATTGTTGTGGCGCAAGGAAAAGAATCGCTTCAAAATCGCCTATATGTGGACTGCTGCCTTATGCCACTGTTTAAAATGCTATTAGTATTGGGTTACCGAGTGGCGAATGCGCATCTCACTCCTAAGCTTATCGATGCAATATATATACTCGATATAAGATATCTTGCAAGACTATCTGGCCATTAGGTCGAACTGGGCAGATAGCGTTTCATTTTGGGACATGGATGCCATAATGCACCTGTAGGAAACATCATCAACGAAGAGCTGCTCGTGTCATTATGAAGCTCTATCTGGCCAATACACTGTGGATAATGAGTCCTTGGGTATAACACTATTGGGTCAGATTTTCAGAAAATGTACAATTCGCCTTCACCAATCCTCCCAAATAAGCCACATTTAAGACAAAAATGAGCTTCAAAATGCAGTTTAACATAACAGAACTGATAGGTTAAATCAATGCGATACCAAATATACTCGGATATACCCGGTATTCACCATTTTTCAGCCTAATTTAGCAGAATTTCCTAAATGTGTTGATCTGCCAATTGTACATTTTCTGAAAATCTGACCCTATTCACCTGTATCATGGATGGTGCGGTTCCTATTATATATAAGTATATTAGTGTTTTGAAAAGTGTTTTTCTTTACCTGTAGCGACGTAGGTACTGGATCGGCCACATGCTACTGTTTTTATCCTTTCTGTTTTTAAAGCTGCAAAGTAAACGTAAAAGGTGTTTAATAGTTAATCAAATGAACACAAAATAAATCGATATCTAAGTTTTAATAACATTTAATGAAGGGGAATGTGTAATATGAATATGAGCAATTATAACTCGACCTAAATAGCTTAACATCCTAGACGCATTTGCTGGATTCTGAACGTGTTGCTAGGAATTAATTACTAGGCAGTTTCCATTGGTATTTCCGTATTAGGGAAATAGGATGGAAGAGAGTCAATATAGCAAAATTAATTCATAATATCCTAGTGGATTATTTTATAAATTATTTTTGCATTATTTAAAGACCTCCTTCCCAGTGCTATATTGCACTGGTTTGGCACTACATGGCACTACGAAAAAAGAAGAAAAGAGAATACTTGTAGGAATGAGCTTAAAATAATTGGCAAGATCAAACAAAAAGATATTCAGCTCTACTTACATTTGATGCAGCAGGGCTTGGACCGTGTCTTTGTATCGCCGAGACCTAACTGACTCCAGTCATTGGAACCGAATGAGAATATTCTGCCACTCTCTGAAAGGGGAAGAATAGTGGAAACAATATCATAACAGGGTCAGATTTCTGAAAATGTACAATTGGCAGCTGTACACATTAAGTAAATTATGCTAAATTAAATTTGCAGAATTTTCTAAATGTATAGATCTGCCAATTGTACATTTTCTGAAAAAAACTGACCCATATACCGCTTTGGGGGTATTGCCTTGGGTTTTAATTCATCCAGTTTAAACCCAACTATTAAATTGAACACTCTCTGAATTTTATGGGAATATCCTTGATTCAAACAAATTGACCAACGATAATGACTAGATTGACTCGGACAACGGCCAGATTATCTAATCCTTTTCCACCTAAATTGACTAAAACCTCACAAAAAATGTTGCTCAACAAAAAAAACAGGACGGAGATGGGGTATCACCCCACCACATTCTCCCACATACAAAATAATTTGAACCCCAAAAGAACCCCAAAAATCAATTGTGGAAATCACTAGAGGAAACTTACCCTCACAATCTATAGTACTTCATGAATCAGAACTACTGAAGGAGTAGACCCAAGGGACATATGAACCTTCATGTGATTCATCAAGTTCTAGATTAGTTGCTGCCGATTATCTCACGAAATCTAACGGTATTAAGGGTCTAGTCCACTAAGCCGATTCTCATGCGATTTTGCACGCACAGGATTCTTTTCCACTAAATTCTTTCAGAATCGCATGAGAATCGGCTTAGTGGACTAGGCCCTTTATTGTACATGTCGGCTACGTGAAGCCTTGATATAGCCATATGGGTCAGATTTTCAGAAAATGTACAATTCACCTTCACCAATCTTCTCAAATAACCCAAATTTAAGACAAAAATTAGGTTCAAAGTACTGTTCAACACAACCAGGCAGACTGTTTGTATCAAGGCAATACCAGATACACTCATATATACCTAGTGTTGATGATTTTTCAGTCCAATTTAGCAGAATTTACAAAATATTATATATATGTTGATCTGCCAATTGTACATTTTCTGAAAATCTGACCCATATGGTCACGGCACAAACCTCCACATAGCAACAGAGGGTCATCAAGATGGCTAGCTTTGTTATACGTACTTCAAAGATTTTGGTTGTTCTATTAGAATCAAAGTTACCATGGTGCTATCAACAAACTTCATTGATTGTAACAATTTTTATCATTCAGATTGAGCCAAGCAAATATTCGCATTGGCTAACAGAAATATCAAAATTGTCATTGATTAATGATAGGATCACATTATTTCGATTAAATTGACATTTTCAATAGATTATATTTTCTCTGTGTTTTTCGTCTGTAGAAGTTCGCAACTTTGCATATTTTATGGAAGATAGATCCCGATAACTAGCCAATCTATGGTGACATTTTTCAGTTTTCGGTGACATTTTGAGAAGAAATTGCCTTTTATCATTATACCAATATTGAAGTGCTGTTTGTGTATGGATTAGTCTAGGCTATGCGAGCGATATGAATGAGAGCGGTGGCGTGGAGGAATGCCCACGCACGAACTGATTTGGTGTCGAGATCAATCGCGCCTCTCTTCTGCACCAGGCTCTCCTATCGATGCAGCTCAATATCGCCAAAACAAAACATCGCACACTTATAGCGACAAGCTTGGCTATGCGCTTCCCCCTCCTTTGTTAATGTTTACCTGGCTGCTTATGTCCCAAACACAATCCATTACTAATCTCCATTAGCCGAGTAACAACAGTTTCTGATCTCTGTGTTTCTTGCTAAAAGAGAAATAATTATCAGTGGGTTTGCGGTGGTTACTTTGATAGGGGAGTGCAAGGTGAGGCTTGTCTGTGCGTGAGTAGAGAGGAGATATAATGCTTTGAAATATTAATTGACGACTGAGCTGCTTGAATGGGTGATTCCTGTCTCCATAACATGTCATCAAAACACTGTCTACTATGGCGTTTTATTACCATACACTGGCCCTAGGTTGGCGGGTGAGGGACCGCAAAGATTATCCAATGTTTGGGATTTGTTGTGCAGCATTATCTCGCTAAAGCTGTCTAATTATTCAATCAAATTATGCAAACGAACACAAAAGAACAACGTATTTCAAATGAGCTCCTTATTATTATAAGTTTATTGAATATAGAACGTTAATTGAAGTTATAGTTTTGGAAAGATCATGAACAACAGGTGAGGTCTAGTTCATTATGTATGTACCTGCCCTACGTGATAGAAATGTCAATATCAATATTCGATGGATCACAAAAAAGTTGATCAAAAGGAGCGTGGGTGCAGCGCAGAAAAAGCGACTGGCGTTTTTACTACTCAATGTAAACAAGGGAAAACAGTGCTGTGGAGTATCGGACCAGCTGGGGGATTGGTTAATGCCAATGGGCAATGTTCATGTAGAAATACGAATAGAAGAGGGCAGATTTCTTTTGCTAACATACTGTACATATCAAAGCAGTTTTACTGCATGCGGTTTTTGTACTACCCTCACATAGATACAATTGTTTATGTCATATATTGGTATGTAACCTGGATTTGGATAGTAACCCCCCTCATACAGTGACCCCCACTACCCTATGATGTAACCTTGGTAGCATGGGATGGTCACGTGGTCAAGCCACGCTTGACCACACAATAGCTTTAATAAAGTCATTCTGAACTAAGGCTCTGACTGGCGTGCATCTCATTTATGTTAAGCTCTACAAAATAGCTATAATATAACATCTGGTGGAGACCCTAAACGATTCCTTAAATACCAAAGGATTGGATAAATTATTTTGCAACACAGTTGCAAGGATGCAACGTCTATAAACAGAAAAAAACGAATCATGGAGGAAGATGTGAATAATCGTGTGGAGGAGGCTATGAATGTAGCCTAATGTCTTAGGATGGAACACAAGCCGGACTACATCTTTTACTACGTTTCTGGACAGTGAAACAATTGCCTATTCCGTGGACAATATTAATTTAGACAATAGTTAACCTAGAGGATTGTTTCGGATTTGTGTGAGTTTTGTAAAAAGATAAACCAACGCTAATGGTAGGAAGAAAACTGGAAGCTTTCATGCACTCATATATAGCTATACTGTTGCTACATGTCCCCATGTCGCCGCTCATTTTCTTATATAAACTCGAAAATTCTACTGCTTATAAACCAAAATATTCGTCAATTCTACTGTGGATAAAAGACATTTATTTCACTTCTACAATGTTTCGACCAGACCTCTACTGAGAGACATTTTTCTACCTCTAAATTGTCCCAATTACGGACGTTGGAGCAATTCTCTTTGTTTCCATTCATTAGAATGCAAGCCTCTACATGTACACTCACCGCACGGATAGAAACAAAGGCAGACGGCCGGCGTGGCGTCCTGTTACGTAACCAGCGTCCTTTCCAAGGAGCGCCTAGTGCCGCATGTACATGATATTTTTGCTGAACATCGGATTCATATAAAAACCAAAGGATTGGTAACATAATTTGCATGGAAACAAAGTTCATTAGGATTTCTTATCGCTGCCTATCTAAGGCAGTTCAGACACATATATGATGGAGGGAGAAACAACAAACTTCTTCCCACCTACCTTACACCAATTACTAAATTTCTGGACACTTAAACAAAAGCCAAATCCATGGACGATATATTATAACAGTTAACCTGCAGATCGGATTTGTGGTATGGAAGTCTATGTGAGATCTGGGAATATAATCACAACTTTCATGCCCTCTACTCTATATTAAATATCGCCACTCATTTTTGTTACATGCATTCGAAAATTCTACTGCTTATAAAATGAAATATATATCTCCAATTCTACAATATGTCGACCAGACCTCTACTAAGAGACATTTTTTTTACTTCTATAATCGACTTGTACTTTGCCCTCTCCCAATTACGGACGTTGGGGTGATTTGCTTTGCTACCATTAATTAGGGCGCAAGCCTCTACATGCACACACCGCACAGGCAGAAACAAAAGCAGAAGGCCGGCGTGGCATCTATGACGCAACCAGCGTCCCCTCCAACAAGTGGCTAATACCACCATTCATTGCTACTTTTGCCGAACATTTGAAGCATTTTAATTCGGTTAATTCACCTAGAAGAACACTACAAAAATATACATATTATACTTCATTTTAAAGGACCTTTTCTCTGCCTTCGTGTTGCATATATGATTTGATTTATTATGCATAGTAATTGATGATCAGTGAATTGATAATTAAGGTTCCTCAATTAATCATTTTGAGGTCAAATTTTTAAATTGATTTGTCAGTGATGGTCAGGTCGGTGAATGCAACCTTGTTCATTTCATATTTTACTTGTTGATGTCGGACAACTTATTGAATTTTGGTTTTCCTTTTGAAGTATGATGGACGTATATAAACTTCAATCATTTTCATTTAATTTTATTAACATTTTTTACATTAATTATATGGACTTTATGTGTGTGAGATATGTTCTATTTGTTGCACCACCTCTAAGATGATATACAGTCGCCGTAGAGGACCTGTAATGACTAGTAATTCACTTTACATTGCACCTGAATCTTAACTGTTTATATTATCTGGGCTGCTGTTCCTGATGTACAAAATTTTTCATTATGCATAATTGAATAGTGTATTATGTTTGCTATGATTCACAGAGTTATTGTGTTGTCTATGGCTAATGGCTAAGCCCACAGGTGGTACATATCAATTTACCCATGCAGTGATTTTTAGTCTTCGAAATGCAGGATGACCTGGACTTCCCATATTAAGTGAAGCAGTATATCTAGGAGGGCGGGGCCCACAGTGAGTCTATGCCAGTGAGCTTGGGAGGAGTATTTCTATGCATAACATAAGGTAGTAGCTAGTAGGGGCATGATCAGCTGGATAATTAAGCCAGGACTGATAAAATAGGGGGAGTATCTTCTAGCCTATGTGCCTCTCTACATGTCCCAATACTAGGTATATATATATAGGTTGGCCTTAGGGCTTGGAGGTTAGGGAGGTTGCGTAGGTACTTACACTTGGGAGGGGGTGGTGTCACCATAAGTTAGCTAGGCCTTTGCACCTAGGACTAACGCTTAAAGAGGTGCGAACCACTGCCATTGGTCGCCCCACTTGGTCAAGCCACACCCCTACATAGGTCACCTCTGACGAGGGGAGACGCTAACCCTAAGTACAGCACTTCCATCTTGGCCGACAACCCCTAGGTGTCATCGCTATCCCTTGTGCACCAGATAATGTTCTGACCATTTAAGCAAACTGGGGTAGGACTTTTGCCCACAAACTCAACATGGCACTATTGTCATGAACTAGTATTCCTGTATTGCTAATATTATATATATTAGTTACTGAATTTCCTTATGTATGAGACCAATTCCTTTAATTGGCAAGGTTCATTATCATGTTAGCCTTAATTTCATTACCTGTGCTTATGTTTACTGCCAGGATAGCTCACAGACAAAGTAATCTGCCCAAACTACCGATATTTTGTTCTATTCATTGCTACGGGTGATTTGGTGTACTGAATTATTTAAAACAGGTGTACTAAGTTGGTTTGGTAGATATGTATGTCAAAATATTATTGTTGATGGGATATGGTTGTATTTTGAGGTATTCCCCCATTTGGCTGTATTGTTATAGGGGTGAGGTTGAGTATCCCCATGTATTCCCCCTCTTGGCTATATTGTTTGAATGGTTAGATCGAGTACTTCTGAGTATTGCCTTCTCTTGGTAATTTTAGGGAGACTTTCATTTTTTATACATCCCTAAATTGTTGCCAGTATCTGATATTCAGTATAATTCTATTACCTATAGCTTACCCTTTATTATTCACTTTATTATCTTGATGTGGTATCTTATGCTTTAATCTGTTTTAATTATCTACTCTATCAGAGTTTCTCTCAGAGTATATAATCAGGGGGAGAACTCACCAGATTAAATATAATGTTCTTTAATTCAGTTTCTGTCATGATTCATGCATGTATTTGTTTGATTTAAACAGATGGTTGTTCATTTATAGATATGATTGTCCTCTAAAATATATACAGCATGCTATGTAATTATCGGTTTTCTCATTAAGTAGATTTAAGGAAATCAAACCTGTGTTTGATTTAGAAAGAGGGGAGGGAGTGATGTCATATATTGGTATGTAACCTGGATTTGGATAGTAACCCCCCTCATACAGTGACCCCCACTACCCTATGATGTAACCTTGGTAGCATGGGATGGTCACGTGGTCAAGCCACGCTTGACCACACAATAGCTTTAATAAAGTCATTCTGAACTAAGGCTCTGACTGGCGTGCATCTCATTTATGTTAAGCTCTACAAAATAGCTATAATATAACATTTATAGACATTAGTTTATAATTTCAAAATATGAGTGATGATTACAATCCTTGTGATCTCCAATTTAGTTTCGTTATGCACATGACAAAGGTATAAAATAACTGCCTCTACCAAATGACCTATGTTTAAACTTGTTATCAATTCTTTTACGAATTATGATGGACTCTTTTAAAGTTTTGGGCGATAAAAGAAGTTATTGCCTAGGGATATTATTAATCCACTGCTGTGTAATTATTACTGAGAAGAAGTAAATGGCAGGGCTCGAAAAAAACCTACCAACTTCACTTGCCCCATTGGGCAAGTGGCAGCCAAGATTTACTTGCCCAACATCCTTTTTAACTTGCCCAAATTTATTTGCAGAATTATAAACGATATCACACTGATCTGTATGTATCTTGTTTTATTGTAGGTAGACATCACAACAGGGGTTTGAAATCAGGGCCGTAGAGATTTCCACTTGCCCACTCGGGCAAGTAACATTAAATTTTACTTGCCCAGAACCTTTGTTACTTGCCCCGGGCAAGTGAACATAGGTTTTTCGAGCCCTGAATAGAGTCATGTAATCTAAGAGATCATATTATATTATAATACGAACTTGGTAATAATGCTTAAGGGTCAGAGTTTCAGAAAATGTACCATTCGCCTTCACCAATTCTCTCAAATAACCCACATTTAAGACAAAAATGCAGTTTAACATAACAGAACTGATACTTTAAGTCAATGCGATACCAAATATACTCAGATATACCCGGTATTCTTCATTTTTCAGCCTAATTTAGAAGAATTTCCTAAATGTGTACAGTTGCCAATTGTACATTTTCTGAAAATCTGACCCACTCGATGAATCACATTAAGGTTCATATATATATATGTCCCTTGGGTCTACTTCTTCAGTAGTTCTGATTTATGAAGTACTATAGATTGTGAGGGTAAGTTTCCTCTAGTGATTTCCACAATTGATTTTGGGGTTCTTTTGGGGTTCAAATTATTTTGTATGTGGGAGAATGTGGTGGGGTGATACCCCATCTCCGTCCTGTTTTTTTTTGTTGGGCAACATTTTTTGTGAGGTTTTCATTGATAAGCGGTATATGGGTCAGATTTTCAGAAAATGTACAATTGGCAGGTCTACACATTTAGAAAATACTGCAAATTTAGGCTGGTAAATTCTAGGTAAATTCGAGTATATTTGGCATTGTATTGATTCTATCAATCTGTTTGGTTAGGTTGAACAGTATTTTGAACTTTATTTTCGTCTGAAATTTGGGTTATTTGAGAAGATTGGTGAAGTTGAATTGTACATTTTCTGAAAATCTGACCCATATGATTCCAGAAGATAACACTGTATTATAAACCAAATGACGATAAATGATATCCCCATCTGGATCAATCGCGTCTTTTGTACAACGAGGGTTATTTCTATTCACTAAAGGACACATCTATAGGCATATCTAGATATATATAACTCATGGACATAGAAAAGCGCCAGAGACAAAATGACCCAGTCTATAATGTTAATGTACTTTGAGGCAGAAAGTTGGTTGTAGTCGATGGATCAGCGCCAGAGGGATATTGTTCCCAAGGCTGTGTACCTGACTGTATTGATCAGGTCGTAGCAAAATCAATTCCATCTATTATATGATTTAATGTAATTTCTATTTAAAGATATGCCCTTATTACTCGTCGTTCACATGAATCCTATTCAAAGCTCTGTGAGAGACAGCTTCAAGCTGAGTTGAAACGTTTGATATTTGGGTCTGATTTTCAGGAAATGTACAATTTGACCTTCGCCAATCTTCTCAAATAACCCAAATTTCAGACGAAAATAAAGTTCAAAATACCTAGTATTGACCAAATTGCCGCCTCATTTAGCAAAATTTACTAAATGTGTACAGCTGCCAATTGTACATTCTCTGAAATCTGACCCGAATGCCAGCTTGAGTAATTGTAGTATATATTCATCCGATTGCAACTTGTTTTTCATTCTTATCTGTAATAATGTATATGGCAATGCATGAAATATAGCTGCGTGGACAGTTATGCGTTTTTTTCTCCCCATTGATTAAATGAATTAATCCTGTTAATTGTTTAAAAAAATATTTAAAAAAAAAATTGTGAAAATCTGCCAACTGGTGGACACACTGAAGGGGGTAGATCTATAGAGATGGACACACTGAAGGGGGTAGATCTATAGAGATGGACACACTGAAGGGGGTAGATCTATAGAGATGGACACACTGAAGGGGGTAGATCTATAGAGATGGACACACTGAAGGGTTAGATCTATAGAGATGGAACTTCACACTGAAGGATGGAACTATATCCATTGTTGAATTTCATAACTTCATTTCCTTAGGCTTAGAGCCTGTCCACCCACAGCTACTCAGTCAGTATAACGATGAGTTACTGCTACTTAGAGGACAACACGACCTTATTATTACATCAAGTAGTTCATATAAGAAGACATGCCGGGATATAGGGACAAATTGAGGCTGTCCGAGGCTACACCAAACAAATATTGTATGATCCCAGCAAGTGGGCTCTCGCCTTTCCCCTATAACCTTGAGCATAACTGATTAGACGTGTAGGAACAGTATCTCGACCATTAGCCATGCATACACATCCACCCAGTTGTACGCCAACCTGGCAACAAGCCATATGGTTATAGCGGTGCCCTGTGTGTTATCTTGTGTTTGACAACCCCTAAACCTAAAACTGTCCTCAGCTTCAGGAGACCTAAGTCCAGGCACTTGGATTATTAGGGTCAGATTCTCAGAAAATGTACAATTGGCAGCTCTACACATTTAGTAAATTCTGCTAAATTAGACTGCAATTTGGTCAATACTAGGTAAATTCGGGTATATTCGGCATTGTATTGATTCTAGTAATCAGTTTGGTTAGGTTGAACTGAATTGTGAACTTTATTTTCGTCTGAAATTTGGGATTTGGGGGAGGATTGGTGAAAGTGAATTGTACATTTTCTGAAAATCTGACCCATTAGTCAAATGTACGAATTAAAATAGAAAACTTAGTATACATCTTGTTAGATATCTTTTTTAAAGACATGTGGATTTATTCTAGCCCAGGGAAGAGGCACTCACCAAATATATTTCCCTCAACCCAGGTATGAGCACCAAAAGCTTTCCGGTGTGAATTTTTATCATTAAATGGAGTGCGTTTTCACTGCACCACACAAGTATAAATAATCCCATATATGGGTCGGATTTTCAGAAAATGTACAATCGGCAGATCTACACATTTAGTAAATTTTAGGTATATCTGAGGATATTTGACATTGCCTTAATCGATTCAAACAATCTGTTAGGTTATGTTGAACTGAATTTTAAACTTCATTTTTGTCTTAATTTTGGGTTATTTGAGAGGATTGCTGAAGACAAATTGTACATTTTCTGAAAATCTGACCCCTATACTGACTGCGACCACCGATAGGTATGTAACTTTATAAACAAGGGTGACGTGCGTAGTCCCTGGCTGTGCTACCACAAGTGGAGTTTTACATCCAATCCAATACTTTCCACCTGAACTTTCTAACTTTATAAACTATATTAGGTTGTTTGGGACTTAAGGGCCTAGTCCACTGAGCCCATTCTCATGCGATTTTGTGCCGCAGAGGACTCTTTTACACTAAATTCTGTGAGAATCGCATGAGAATCGGCTTAGTGGACTACAGGCCCTTTACTTGCGCTTATGTAAGACATCAACAGAACAGTGTTTGCAAGTTGTTATGAGAGTAGACCGAAATGTTTTCATACATCAGGTTCCAAATTGGTACATTGCTACTTCATCGAGCTTCGATTGACTTTGATCAATAAATTATGAGACTCGATGGCCGCTACCATGTTACGGACTGCCAAGGCAAAGACAAGGGTGGTTCGCTGGAAAAGTGCACTTCGGGTCAGATTTTCAGAAAATGTACAATTCGCCTTCACCAATCTTCTCAAATGACCTAAATTTCAGACGAAAATAAAGTTCAAAATACAGTTCTATCTAACCAAGCAGGTTGCTAGAATGAATGCAATGCCAAATATACTAAGATTTGCCTAGTATTGAACAGATTGCAGCCTAATTTAGCAGAATTTACTAAAAGTGTACAGCTGCCAATTGTACATTTTCTGAAAATCTGACCCACTTGGAGGGCTTTCATGGGTGGTTCCATTTTTTAAAGACTGTTGGGTGTACTCCATCGCTATTTTATATATTTATTGAATATCTTACAAGGTTATTTTCAGGAAAAGTGTCACTAGAGTTTAGGTGGAATGAGATGTGATGGAATGGTGTCTAATAGGATATACATGGGTCAGATTTTCAGAAAATGTTCAATTCACTTTCACCAATCCTCCCCAAAATCCCAAATTTCAGACGGAAATAAAGTTCACAATTCAGTTCAACCTAACCAAACTGATTGCTAGAATCAATGCAATGCCGAATATACTCGAATTTACCAAGTATTGACCATTTTTCAGTCTAATTTAGCAGAATTTACTAAATGTGTACAGCAGCCAATTGTACATTTTTTGAGAATCTGACCCATAAATGAAGTTTTGGGAGGAACAAGGATGTTAAAAAAATCCATTGGGGGTTTTCCAGATAGGGTTTCGTTTGTTTTATTTAGTATTCAATTGGGTTTATGATCGTTTGTGTTAGCTTGTGTTGTTAGTCATAGAAACACCTTTTTATTTATAGCATTGTTCTATATGTACAATTGAAGTGTATCACACACAAAAGTTTACATGCAAATGCAGCCATAGAAGATAATCCCGAAGACCAAAGTACATTTTATACAGCTTCAAATTCTTGAAATTAAGTTGTTCAATATATCTGATGCTATTTAGAAAGGAAGGAAATTTAATATTATCATACAACCTTGTTTGATTCAATCCAACATTATCGTTTTCTGACTGAGTAATTGCATTCTTTAGTGATTTTCGATGAGAAGATAAAAATCAATATAATCCACTTACCAGTGACAAGGGTGGTATGTTCATCTCCACAAGCGACCTGAACGACTGTGTCATTTCGTACCCAGAATTTACTCGGAGCATTGTCAGCAAACTTTGATTTACCGAATGTAAAAACGCCCCCGGTCTCTGCAATAAATAAAAAATAATCAGTCAAGGATTTAATTACTTCTCTGAGGAATCAAGGCACTTCCCCGTCAGTGCATTTTGAGGAGAAATGTGCATAGGAGTAGCCCTGGGGGTCTGGAGGCCTTGGATGGGCGACAAAGGTAGATGGTACAAAGGTACGAGTGCACCAGCAGACATGTAAGAGGGAGGTCGCGGGTACTTTACTACCTTGAGTCACTACATGGGTCAGATTTTCAGAAAATGTACAATTCACCTTCACCAATCCTCTCAAATAACCCAGATTTAAGACAAAAATGAGCTTTGAAATGCAGTCTAACATAACAGAACTGATACTTTAAATCAATGCGATACCCAATATATTCAGATATACCCGGTATTCTTCATTTTTCAGCCTAACTTAGGGGAATTTCCTAAATGTGTAGAGCTGCCGATTGTACATTTTCATAAAATCTGACACACATTTGGTGCCGTGACTAGCCGCTACTCGGAACTACAGAGGGCTTCTGTCCAAACATGGAAGGGGGGAATGTAGTTGCCTTAGGGTAACAAGGGTATGTATGTTGGACCAAGTAGTCTTGGTTGCTGGCACCAATCATAAGCCACGGATTCGATTCCCGCCCAGAGCAACCAGTCTTTTCTACCCGGGATTACTCCAAATGTAGGTGGGTCAGATTTTCAGAAAATGTACAATTGGCCTTCACCAATCCTCTAAAATAACCCACATTTAAGACACAAGTGAACTTCAAAATGCATAACATTATGTTTAACATAACAGAACTGATACTTTAAATCAATGCGATACCAAATATACTCAGATATACCCGGTAATCTTCATTTTTCAGTCTCATTTAGCAGAATTTCCTAAATATGTAGAGCTGCCAATTGTACATTTTCTGAAAATCTGACCCAGGTAATGCTGTCTCAGTGGATTGAGCAGCTTTGTACTAATATAAGAATTTTCTTTATTTTCGAAGTAGTGTTCGTACTTTTTATACACAGTTATAATAGTAACCTTTCTGAGCAATCCTCAATGCCTTCAGGGAACAGTATCTGGATATATGATTATGGAGAATCAAATAGAGTAATGCTTTACCATTTAATTGGATGGATTGTATAACCTCCCGAACTCTACCTGAGTACTGAGTGATTCTGTTATCATTCCAATGGTCTGATAAATCGATCGATAGAGAGATGTACAAGCAGATGACCGGGAATGATGTAACATTCATGTTACACGGTGATGTGATGGTCAGAGATTTGTCCCACTGAGGGGATTTCTTTCAATAATCAATGGAGAATAATGAAATGTATTACCTAATATTCATATTTGTTTATAAATCTCTACCAAATAAAACAACTACAACCATGAGGTAAATTGCTCTCCCCTGACAGATAAAAAACAGATTCGTCCCCAAACGATGTTACAATAACCAAACGAAATTGACATTGAAGATGTTAAATTATCACGTTTATTCTGCCAGTGTTTCGTGTTGTGAATCTAACAACAATGGTAGCACCGCATTATTATTATCAATAGTTGTATTTCTCTATAAGCATTCATTGAAGAATTTACAAATGAGTTGTAGTGAAAAAGGTCACATCTTCTGCGTGAAACACAGGGCTTAAACTTCCCGATATGACGGAACAGAAAATATTAGCAGATATTTATCATATGATATGACAGGTGAACTGTAACTTTCCAGTGTACAAACAAATTTATTATCACGAGGTAAATAAGGACATCGGTTGGTGACGATTAGTTTAGAAACAGTTTCATTGGACTTCTGGTTTGTATATTAATTTGCAAAGATAAGGGTCCTCTGGTTGTAACCTATACGAAGGCAACTTAGGTTTCCACATATATGGGTCAGATTTTCAGAAAATGTACAATTCACCTTTATCAATCCTTTCAAATGACCCTCATTTAACTGTTAACGAAAAGGTGACGTTTAAAATACAGTTTATCGCAATGAAAGAGACATCAACGCCAGAAAAACTCTGATATACCCATTATTCATAAATTGTCAGTCTAATTTAGCAGAAGTTACCAAATTTGTAGAGCTGCAGATTGTACATTTTCTTAAAATCTGACCCATATGCAGGCACGATGTATGAAATTGAATATATATAGTTGTGTGGCTTGAATAGCATGCCCTGATTAAACTCATTTACATAAATTTTGCTTATATAAATTCCCATATTACAACCTTTACAATATCAGAAATAGGGTCTTCCCATAGTCAATATCAATAACATAATTATAATGCTATGATCTTAAGGTATAAGGATGGTAGATTCAATGTTGATGCCAGATGATATTGCATTTTGAGCATGTTGACTGTGGTCACAAAACTTAGAAATAACTAGTCAATTCATACTATCATAGAACTAGTCTCTCCATTACTAGATTATACAACTGGATCTGGGTCTAGTTCTATGATTAATGATTAGATCAAGAATATGCCAAACCACCGTTATTTAATTAAATAGGAACAATATATCGCTAGAAAATTAATGCCAAATTCAAGAGTAGGCCTATGAGTCGTACTATCAGCGACCTGAAAATTGTGTTTCCCCCCCCCCCCCCCCCCTGAATCTGAATGCTATAAACATAGCCACTGGGACCTAACAAACTAATCCTTTGTGACCGAGGCTGCCACCCGGCCAGTCCCAAGGCCAATATATAATAAGTACTAGATAAATGTCTTAAATTAAACTTAGCAAAGAGGTATATTCTTAGTATGTAGGGCCTATACGGTACATCCCTGGACAAAAGTTTACGTAGTATTCATCTTTATTGCCTGGTAATTTCCCCTCACAGATCCACCCTTGGCCTAAAGTTGACCTCTTCACATCATGGTGACATCATCAATAAATATCGATTAGCCAAAACCTTGGGGAAAGGCAGTAGTATGAGTATAGACCTATAATATAGACGTGCACCCATGCTATAGACTAGTGCCACAAAGCCTCAAAGGTGTCAGACGCATCCGTCCCGATCCTCACCAATGATTCATATTATAAAACTCCCACTAAATTCCGTCATAAACGTCGATGCATGCTAATACATATCACTATTATCACTATTATAGATCTAGTAACATTTCGCAAACATCGGAATTGAGAGCTTAACTTTAACTTAGGGATAGCTAATGTGTGTAATAAAAATTATATAAAATAACCACCTGGATGGCCTATCTAATATTAGCTATAATTTAGAGGGAAAAAAGTAAATTATAGAATTGACTTATAAATTAAATAGTAGATTTACAACAGTGAACACGATGGAATATGGGTGCATGTTGGTTGTAGTCTGTCATTATCATTGACATTGCTACTATTCCCACAGGCTCAGCACTGCCTCAGCCAAGAATGACAAGAAGTTCAAGATGACAAGCTAGATTCACTGCAGTGCAATGCCAATGGCAATGCCAATGCAATATCAGTTGTATTCAATAAAACAATATAATTTGTTGAAATTAAAGTCTATACTCCACTACTGGAATAAGACTATCAACCATTTGTAGTATTATCGTCAAAGGAAATCTATCCGGACATATGGAGTATCAAATAGTCTGCGTTTGCTAACTACGTCAGGTAGGAGAGCCTTTTAAACAAGACCGCCCATTCAGGAGCACCAGCAACGGCCATGGGCGGGGCGTAGGTGGGCACAGGTGGTTGATGACAAGCCGCAACACAGCCGTAAACAAGCGCCAAACATCCACCACTACAACTTCATGATGGGGGAGGCGTCCAAAAGACCGATAATGAGCAAATTTTACTGCGTACTTACATAGATGACTAATTTCACTGGTTATATAGGTGTCAGGCAAGTGATATTAACAGAAATGTATCTTACCTGGGACGTCGGAGTCGTCGTCGGTCGCCATACTGTCACCAAAACAATTCGCAGGTGCCCGGATATCTCGCGCGAGGCGAGATCATTTTGCATTAGGTTTCCTACAGGTGGCAGCACAAGCGAGGTTCCCGCGGCCAAAATTGCCTTTCAATTTTTACTTCGTATTCCCCATTTATAGCTTTGTCATTTATTCCAGATTTGGTACTACTGGAGTTACATTCGTGATTTTCGTTTTCACATTATATAGATCCATGTTTCATGCACACATTAGCTTGGACTAATGGGCTTGGAACTTCAAGGAAGACGTTTTTGACAAGTATATTTTCATTACGATTTGAGGACATCTTTTAGCATAAAAAAATGAAATCAGAACTTCATAAAGGTTTTAAAATTACAAGCATTCACTATTTGTTCATATTTCTCCTACCATCTCACTTTTACATACCTTATTGACAGACAGTTATACCAGATACACCAATCTATTAGCACCACACTAATGAACCCGCTAAAATTAATAATACTATAGATTCAAACAGATAGCTTTGTATTTAACGGCATATATGATGTGTCGCAGGAAAGTGAGTCTCAGCTTGCAAAATTTATACTTTTCAAAGTGTTTTATTTGTTGGAATGTTCTCATTAGTAGGGTGATTACCACTGCTAATGGCATGAATACATGTACCAGACTTCAAGACTTTTTGAACATATCTTAACATATAATTATCTGATGTCATTATCTATGTGACTAGTGATTGCACCTTGCTTTTTTTGTTGCAATGCAGGGCCATTTTCAGAAAAGTGGTGCAAATGGTGTCTGCTCTTGATGGGTCTCAGAAACCAATTAAATTTAGTGATTGCTTTTCTGGGGATTAAACTTTAATTCTTCAAGTCCTGAGCATTTCTCTATGTACAGTTTGGTATATGTGCAAAGGTCATATCAAGGTAATTTGGGGGTGACTATGGAAACCCCCCTATGGATGGTACGATATTCAATATGTACAGCTGTAAAAAGATATAGAAACGAAATAAATGGTATAAAAAATCATCATAAATAAATGTAGCAGATTTTTAAAACTTGAAAAAATAATATGATAATCTTTTTGATATGTAAATTCCCACTGGAATAGGTCAAAACCTATTGTCTGCAGATTTTATGTCAGGATATGCGATGGCGATCTTCAGGTGATATGTGCTCAGTAATTAATTATTCATAAAACATATAGGAATTAATTGCCCTCACATGTATTTTTATGATTATATGAAATGATCCGCCTTGAGTTATCATTATGGTAGGAATGAGGATAATCCACAAACCTCTCATGTTAATTTCATTTTTCTTTATTTCCAACCCCGAAATACAAGTCTTTTCTGGGAAAAATATTGAAGTACTTATCAGATGTCCCTGTGTTTACCATCATTGGAACCTCGTAGATCTTATCTACAACCTGGTTCAGGAAAGACCAAGAATCTAGAATAGATTATATTTTCGTGTCTGGTAATATTGCTAGCAAAGTTCTAACGTGTGATGTGAGGTATAATACCCATTCAGATCATAAAGAAGTCAGAATCGAACTACAAACAGATAAAGTTAGTAGAGGGAAAGGATATTGGAAGTTAAATACAAACCTGTTAACTGACAAAAGATTTAATATTGAGGTTGAAAACATATCTACATATGTGGCGATGTACAAAATACTCATTTAAATCCTAAGTTAAAATGGGAATTCCTTAAGTTACAGATCAGGCAGGTGGCCATAAAAATCGCAGGTCAAAAGGCTAGAGAAAGAAATGCCAAAGATAAAAAATGGAATGAAAGACTACAAGTCCTTGCCAATAAGAAAAGGTTAAAAGTCGAAGAAATCAACGAAAGAAATAATCTAATACAAAACATAAGGGAGTCCGATCTGAGAAAAGCAGAGGGAGCCCTTATTAGATCAAGGGCAAAATGGAGTATTGATGGGGAGAAATGTTCAAAATATTTTTGTTCCCTCGAAAAAAATAAAGCAGAGAGTAAAGTAAAAAATATGTTGAATATCAACGGAGAAATAACTAACAATCCAATGGATATACTTAGAGAAGGTGAACAATTCTATTCAGATCTCTACAAAGAGGGTTATAGCTGCTCAGTTGCAACTGAAATGTTTACTGATAGTGATCTAGCCAGTCAACTCGATTAGGTCGATAATGATTTTATGTCTAGAGAAATATCCGAAGAAGAAATTAAAAAGGTTATCTTTTCCATGAAGAAAAATAAATCACCTGGCTGTGATGGGTTTAACATTGAGTTTTACCAACATTTCTGGGGAGTTATAAAAGTGTTTTTTATTCCAATGATGCGACAATGCCTTGCAGAAGGACAGATGACAGAAAACCAGAGGAGAGGAGCGATTGCGGTCATTCCAAAAAGGGGAAATAATCCAATTTTTATCAAGAATTGGAGACCAATCACACTCCTAAATGTTGACTATAGAATAATATCTAAAATATTAGCAACAAGACTCTCTGAATTTTTACCACAAATAATAGATGGAGACCAATTTGGTTTCGTGAAGAATAGATATATCGGATTAGCTGTCTGTAAATTAGATGATATTATTTCTCTTTTAGAGCATTCTGAAGAGCAGGGTATTGTCGTATCATTGGATTTCTCCAAGGCCTACGATTCTATAGAATGGTCTTTCCTAAGGAGAGCCTTGGAAGCTCATTGTATAAGAAAAAAATTCATTGAATGGATTGAAGCGCTTTTATTCGATTCTAAAGGTGCGTTTCCACTGGATCGCTCTTTTAGCCCGCTCTTCCTGCGCTCTTTTATTTTCCAAGAGCGCCAAACAAGCGAAGTTTGAGCGAAACCAGAGCGGTCTAATAGAATAGGTCACTGCGCTTTCTATACGCTCTTAAAATTCGACGTTGGCGCTTCTTTTTGACGTTGCGCTAATATCTGCCGTGTTTGATATGAGCGCAGCAACACAACGCTCTTTCTACCTGTTAAACAAGCGGACCAAGAGCGCACAAATGCATTTACTATTGATTTCATACAGGAAACAAGTGCACCAGTAGAATCGCTCTGCGCTTGTATTGCGCTAAAAATATAAGCGGACATAGAGCGAATAAAAAGCACACTATAAAGAAGCGAAGCAAGAGCGAGCAATGAGCGCAGATACAAGAGATCCAGTGGAATCGCACCTTTAAGGTGGGATCCCACTGGCTCGCTTGTATCTGTGCTCATTGCTCGCTCTTGCTGCGCTTGTTTATAGTGTGCTTGTCATTCGCTCTTTTTTTTTCTCAATTGTTTCCTTATTCTGCGCTAACATAAAAAAAATGAATTGCCATGAATTATAGACAGGTTGCTACACGTATGGATCCTTTGCGAGCAAATGTAAACACTGCTCTATCAAAATACATTTTGAAATAAAGACTCGGTGATGTGGCGGGCGGGGAGCAGTTACAAAAAAACGCATATCTATAGATATCATTTTTCGCATATTTTGCATGCGTTGCCGATTGGTATGGTATGAGAGGGGCGGGCCAGGGGGAAAGCGTGTAGAGTAAGAAACTGAGAATTCGAAAATGTCAAGACCATTTAAGAGATTTAAACAGAAGCCCCATAATTATGGTGATAACCCCGACTTCTAACTACAACTGCCCATTTTCACGGCTTCTACTCAGAGCCCCAGTTACTGTCTGAGGAAATACGGTCATTTGCCATTTGCGAACCACCAGGAAAGTATCTTTGTATACGTCCCTGGAAAGTCTAATTAATAGGGGAGTTGCTTAGCCGCCATTTTGAATCCTAATTCAAATGGCATTATGGGACTAATGGTACAGTATAAAATCTATAGAAATCATGCCATGTTCAGCATGGGATATTTATCAATGCTCTAATATCAATATCCATGTGTTTTACATGTTTCCATAACACAAGCCTCCATGGTTCGCATCATGCATTTGGTTTTCATAGAAAATGTATAAAAGCTGTGATATTCGTGAAAACATTCTTGCAATTTTTTATAAAAATGTTCCCAAATATTTGTATGTCAGATTTCATCAGAATCCATCCCATGATGCACTTCACCAGACATGCGCAGTGGCACATGCAAGTCCCCTATTCTAATTAAGTTAGGAATAAATTAAGAGGTATACGAAGACGTGAAACATTTTATTTCGACAAATCACTTTAAAGTGCAATGGCATTGTAATGTTGTAACAGCACGATCGGGCCAGAAGGAATCCCTCTGAATCATTTTGATCAAAGTCAGTGAGGGAAACAGCGTAAGATAAGCCATCTAAGAAGTCTACAACTACGTTAATGCTGGTGTTTTTCTTTACCAGTTTCAAGGAATTCTTTATTTCGAAGCCAGGATAGATCCGCGAATCACGGTAAGCATAAGAGTGAGATAACATGTATTCACATGGACATGTAATGCCTTCAAATGAACACAATGGAGTAAAGAAAGACAAAAGTATTGAACCCTTAAAACCGTGTAATCAATTATTCGTTATCCATTTAAATATAATTCATACACAGAAAAGAAGGAAAATGAGCACATACATGACCAAAGGCACATGTTGTATGTGTAAAGAAATGTTGTTATAATAATGCACTAAGTTAATAAATTATCGTAGTTTCTCCAAAATTTGATCTTTATTTGTGGGTATTTATCCACATTTTACCATGTCTTAAGTAGATTTGATTCTTTAGTGTTTCTTGGCATACTTGAATACTACTCTCCCCGATAAAGGAGTGTGATAAATGTTCCAAAAAATCTAAGAGATTTACCCATACTAAATTGCATATAAAACCTAACATAAACAAATCTAAGGATTTCGTCACCAAGGCACCGCCTTTTATTGGACTTGCACACATTTAAGCGTCAATACAAATGATATTTTTACAAGTGGGAAAGAATCCTAGGGAGTTATATATAAAGAATACATGTATATGTGTCAGTTTACTTTTCACACATAGTTCTTAGCAAATAAACATCATCACAGATGATACTTGAAATTGATGCAGCGAGGCTAGTTCACGAGGGATGAACATTGAGAGAGTGTATTACATCTTCTATATTTCAGAACAGACCCAATGAGTATAAGGCAATATATGTATCATATTTCTCATTGGAATATCATGGGCGTAGCAGGCAATCTAAGCAACTGTTCTAAACCAAAGGTCTTATATATAGGCTTCATGCAAATTTTCCAGTAAGTTTGGAAACAATTCTGCACGTTAAATAAATATATTGATTATTTATATTAAAGTTGCATTCTTAGCTATTACGATAAAAAGATCTTACCACATTAACTCATTGTTTGACTTAAGTTTTCAATATTTTGCCGCTGTTATATTATGTGTTTATACGATGAGTTGGATTTCGGCGGGCCGCTTTAATTATAGACGAGGACATTCATGAAGCCCCACAGCAAAAACAACAGGGTGAAACCCTCCACAAGAAAAAATGAAATCGTTTAGTTTTTGATCGATCTTAACTGAGAATGCACCTTTAACTTTAAGTTAATCAAGTTACTAATTTTAGTATTCCCCATACCATCACTTCACAGCGCATAATTCATTTGAAGTTGCCTATGATCGGGGATATAATATGTTTTTAAGCCCAACTCAACCTCCCCTCGCTGAATGATAAAAGAGCTGTAGGCCTAGGCAGTCAGACCTACTGCAACAAACAATAAAGCCCGCTATCCACTGAGGCGATTACCTTGACGGGGGACAGTCGGGGGCCAGTCAGGCCACTGGAGATGCATGAACAATGAAAGTAGCTGACTGTTGACTGCCAGCCGACTGCCCCCAGTGAGAAAACCGGCCCAGTGGACGGCCGGCTTAAGCTAAACAGAATATCGTTCACTTTCTCTTCTTCAGCTCTTCAAATCTCTTGGTTAAATCATCAAAATTGACAGAGTCCCCACCAACAGCGTTAGAGGCTGGTGCCACAGAGCTATTGGGCACACATGGTAGGTCTGGTAGTTCTGGCATGCTGCTGTCCGCTCCCACATCGCATTTAGCTGGAAGAGGTCCGGCAGTAAATCCTGGAGGCGGGGGCTGGGCGGCAGGCCCCGGGTAGAGCTGTTGTGGAGGTGGTACAGCAGGAGGAGCGTCGTAGCCAATAGGTGGTCCGCCATAAGGGGGATACGATTGCTGGCAAAAGAAGAAGAAGAATTAATTTGATTTCATCTTGATTTGAAAACATTTAAAGCTGGTACATCATTTGGATACAATTCATATTCTGGTATATTGCTTCTTCACAAAGTTTTAATTCTTTCTTTAACATGAAATAAAAGAAAGCCATTACATCAATCAATTTGTAAATAGATCGGTGGAAACCTTTCAAATGGTGGACACTCAAGGGGTGGATAGTTGATTTCCCAAAGGACAACTCAGGCGGGTGACTTTTATTTACTTAGAGCCTCATTTGGTAGATATGTGTTAAAATAATAAATTGTATCTTTGAAAAACAATTGCGTTTCACATATTCAATAATAGATCATTAACCCTTGCCATCAGCATGGAAGATCCCGAGCTAAGCCCCCACTGTTTTAGATATATAGTATATAGTATATTATAGGGTATCATGAAAACCCCCGCCCACCTTCTACAAAGGTCATCTTTCTTTTACTAGGAAAAATGAAAAGATCCAATATGTATAAAGGTTAATCATACACAGAGTTGTAACGGGGTGTTTATCAGCGGATACGATCAGTATTTGGTGCAATAGAATTCTCGGGTGTCACAATATCATAAACTTTTGGATGATCTCTTAATATTTGCCTACCGATGACATACTAATAGTTATATATTCCACCACCAAAGCGCAACATGCATTCTTTAAAAAATATGTGGTAGATCTATATGACTATCAATAATTCTCTAAAATAATTGAATACATTAAAACCTTTAGTAAAAAAATAAGCCGCGGATATCTATGAGACTATCCCAATATTGACGTCATTTTGATAGTTAGGACGGATGGAAAACAGCCTGTTCTATGCATTTAGGATTCAGCATCATGCCAAAGAACAGAAACTTTGCCAGAATTCGGGGGATTGGGTCAGACAAATGACTAAGCCATGGTTAACTCATGACGGGTTAATAACGGATTTTCTTCGAAGATCTCAACGTGCATAAAGTTCACTCCATCTTATTGGTTAGATTTCATGAGATAACACTATCTATCTATTAAGGGTGGTCTCCACTGGCTGCGGTAAGCTCTGCGGTAAGCTCTGTGGTAAGCCTTGTGATGGTGTTGGGATCGTGAGAAATGGCGAGGTCCTGCCTACATGGCCAGTGAACTATGTAGGCAGGACCTCGTCATTCCTCTCCACCTACAGAACCAGCACAAACCATCGCAAGGCTTACCACAGAGCTTATCGCAGCCAGTGGAGACCACCCTTTATATTTTGGGGAATTCAGATGACGATAAAAGGTATTATCGACAACAAGTGTGCACACGCAGGGCTGAAGTTTTCCATTAAGACGTTGACAACTGCCTTGGGAAAATATTCTTTTAATCAATGCCTCTGTTTAGTCCGGGATAAAGGCCATTGACAAGTAATTAATATTAGTATGTGACAACATCTTCAACTGATCGTTCATGCACAGCAATTGCTTATAAATGTGATAGGGTACCTGCGCGTAACCCGGGTAGTACATCTGGAAATTATCAAGAGTATTTTCAAAATTTGATAGTTTTGATGGAAGTAGAATAAAATCCTTTCCCGATCCGGTCATGTATGCATGAGTGTTACTCCCCAACTGTTTCTAATTAAGTATCTATGATGGAGGATGACAGTAAGTACTAATGCTTAAATATTCGAGCATTGAAGCGGGATATGAATGACATAAACCGAAACAGACAACTCTTAACATGTAGATCCATATGTATAGCGTGAAGAGTGAAGATCGGTGACAATATGCTTCAAGCCTTGCATAACACAGTAATGGGCCTAATCCACTAAGCCGATTTTCATGCGATTTTGCGCCGCAGACGACTCTTTTCCACTAAATTCTGTGAGAATGGGCTTAGTGGACTAGGCCTTTTATAGTGTTACAAAGAGGAAATACAAACACATGGGTGCCTATCCATTATATAACCTGATATCAATTTGTACATGTAAGTAAGATTTTAACAACACAATGTAAGTTGTACGATTCTTTTTTTTTTTTTTACACAAGTTTTATAATGAAATTTTAAAACAATTAATTTATAGCGTACATTATATGCCGCTATTGAAATTATGATCATTTATGGAGAGAGAGCCGAAAACTATTAGAAAAGTTATGTGAGGGTCCTTAATATCTAGGTTAAGGGTGGTCTCCACTGGCTGCTGTAAGCTCTGTGGTAAGCCTTGCGATGGTTTGTACTGGCTCTGTGGGTGGAGAGGAATGATGAGATCATGCCTCATGGTTCACTGGCCATGTAGGCAGGACCTTGCTACTTCTCACCATCACAGCACCATTGCAAGGCTTACCGCAGAGCTTACCGCAGCCAGTGGAGACCCCATTTTACTTTACATACTTACAAAATATAAAAAAGTTAGAGCTGATCTATAGCTAATATAATTAAAACATGATAATATGAAAACAATGCCCGGCACTTTATTAAAACAAACACAACCACTACAAAAAAAACCATAAAAAAATAAACCACTACATAACCTTACCTTCTCAGAGGAATCGGGTGCGGAGGGATTCTGTCAAAACAAGTTTAACTGGTAAACTAGGATCTATTTATAATGATTTATACAAACGTTCTCATGAGGGGGAGTTTTTAGGTTCATAAAAATAATTGTGGCACTCAGGGTTTAAAATACTTTGGCTGAAAAAGCAACAACCAACAAAGCGGATCCTATGGACGAAAATAAAAAAAAAGAAAAAGAGGACGATGCAATCCATGAGACAATGTGGGATATCACTTAATAAAATCTTACAGACTAAAATGATATCGTGTCAGAGAAATCGGAAGGAAAGAGCCCTGCCAAAAAGGGGGCAAGGCCATACAGTCAAAAAAGATATTCTCTCTAGCTAACAAGTACACATACCGGTAGTCTTTATTTGTCGCTCTCACTAATGAATGGAAAATCTAATCTACTAGAATCAAACTGAAGATGTACATTACCTAATTTATATTAATGTAATTGCAAATCTACCATTGCGATTGAAAAGAAGATAAATTAGAAAACTTCATACTTCTATGTTCCAAAATAAACCAATTGGATCCACCCTCCCGCAAATGATCTAACCTCCCCAATGGTATCAGGGAACGAGGGATTCGGCCCAAACAACTTTATCTTGTAATCTGGGAACAGCTTCTAAGTGATTTGTAAATAATTTGGACAGTGAACACATTCCATACAATTATAGAGTTGGCTAGTGTCTAGGATGCTAGGATGCTGAGAACAAATGTGTGCACGTGAAAGGTGTGATAACCTCTAGCTGATGAAGAAATAGAAGTCCATTCGACAGTAAGAACTAGATTTGGGATTTAATAGTGTTCGATGACATGTCTAAGTCAGAAGTAATAGCAAAACTAACACAAATATATGAAAAAAATGGACGACATATGTCTTAAGTAAAAGCAAAATTACAGCTACAGGCAAACAGAAATGACACGAGTATAAACTGTAATTTGATTCAAGTACACAGAAAATCACACAAAACATATCCCCCTACTGTAGCCTTACCTGTTCGGAGGAATCGGGTGAGGAGGGGTTCTGTCAATACAAGTTTAACTGGTCACTTGGGAAGTATCTATATAGGAATTTTAGTACCCATTTATCTAGTCTAAGAGCCATAAAGACGTGTGTGTGCATTTGTGTGTGGATTTTTGCAGATATTGAGACCAAAATCCATCGCTTTTGCAATATTATCCGGTTAATGTTTCCCCATCCCTTTCTGTTCAATTCCAGACTAAGCTAAAATTAGCAGCGAAGCATTTATGGTTATTTGGTTGGTCAATGTTAATTAATAAAAATAAAAAAAGAGCTATATCCTTATGTGTGAGGTAGAAAGCCAGATTACCAATTCATAATTTCCTTATAGTCTACTCACTAATGGTATGTAGAATAGAACGTTGTTAATGTCTCTGGAGATAACATATAGAACGTTTTTTTTATATAAAAAAAAATCTAAATTGATCACATTGTCCGCAGCACCCATTATATCTATAATAATCGTCTGCCTACCCTTTCATATTCAGAGATAAAGTAGGAACTGTCTGCCTTTAATACTTAAACAACTTGGTGAAAATAATTAGTTGTCAGTTGAAACAAGAAAGGGTCTCCGCGGGTTTGGTCAAAATGGATTCAAGGCTTTCCTTGGCCTTTCAAGGCCGATTCCAGTATAAGTTATCTTTATGATCATGTATCTGAACTATTTCCTGGGTCTAGATCATAACTAGGCCCGATCTGTAACGGAGTTGTAATGATAGAATTAAGTCTGATGCAAGGGGAAAAAATGGTCAAAACTTATTAATTTTGTTCGTCTATTTTTTCACGCCTTATTATTATCTATACAGTATTCTCAACAGGGGCAGGAGGGTACAAAGGAAGAGTATTAGAAAATGTAAAGGTTGCTTGCAAAATATTTTCATGTCCTTTTGCTTGAGTCGCTTTCGAGGTCCTGACACTAATCTGAAAATTTTCAAGGCTAATCCAGGCCAGGAATTTATTCCAGGTTTGCAAGGGGTTCCACGATGGCTGAATGGTCTAACGCACTGGCTTGGATCCGAGGCATGGGAGTGTTATGGGTTCGAACCCTGGAGTGGCTGTGATTCTGACTCCTCCCCACAGGCACTCGGAGAAGCTAGACAAGCTGACTTAATCCCAGTTAAATAATAATGTGTAATGAAAAAGACCTCACGGAGACCCTGCAAAAGCATCAACAGCCTTATATAGGAACCATTTTCTATTTCATCACCAACTTCATGTATCATAGAAGTGTATTCTCTCATCTTTCCATTTCATACCGCTTAGAATAAACTTGTTGTACATTTATAATCTATTTATTTTCTCTTATTTCATGTTCTCGTTGAAATTATGTAACAAATTCATGTATAAATCAAGATTCAGGCATCCAACGGAAGAACTACTTAAGCAGCTGCTTATCTAGAATGTTGAACAACCTCATTGTAATACGATCGAATACAATAAAGAATTCTTGAAATGAAATGAAGTGAAGTGGGTTTTGTCATCAATACATACCGGTGGTTGTTGGCCTGGAGGATACTGAGAAAACTGAGGCATAGGCATGTGGGCTGGTGATCTGGTGGCACCCCCACCACCACCACCACCGCCACCACCTCGACCGCCACGCTTACTATCAAAATCAATCAACATCCCTTCAGCAGCAAGGACCTCATCGGTGGATATGACATCAACGTCAGGGACAAAGGGTACATTGTATGTCCTGGCTATCTCTTCCAGGTACTTTTCTATGAGGCTCCGGGGAGGCGCTTGGACAGCTAGTTTAGCTATCACCTTTTCACTGACGTTTCCCAGTTGATTAGTCGAGCATGCGTGAGCGAATTCCTTCCCATATTTGGCGGTGAGCTGCTCTGTGATTACTCTAAGTTCTCCTACTTCGGACTGAAGGCGGGGAGTAGCCCAGATGATGCTGGCGATTGGTCCTTCTAAACCTGGGTCCAGCTCCCTATAAAATCATAGGGAAAATAGTTGATTAGTGACAGCTTATTTGAATAGTATATTAACGGTAGAACCAGTCAGACAGAGTGGCCTAGGGGCGAGTCAAAGTAATCTTTTTGGGGCGGGGGTTTGGGGGTTCTTTTTCACCAACCAACAATAAATGCCCAAGTTTCATACCAGGACTCATATGTCCAAGGATTTTCCTAGCAAGATTAACATTGCATTCATACTTGAGTGTTGTTCTGTAGTCATTCTCTAATATAGGAACCGTAGTACAAAGTTATACGAGCCAGCATAAATCGTGGGATAACTGTTTGGCAACTGAAAAGCCAAACATGAAATGTAGTTTCGGTTTAACTATTCAATTCAATTCAATTCAATTCAGAAATTCTTTATTGGATGGTTTTGTTCACAATAGGTCGGTCAATTCTGGCACAAGGACATGCCAGTTCTTCCAATGACTGCCGACGTCTCTCTTGAATTTTTCGTTACAACAATAACATGAAAGTCCCTTTATAGGGCTTCATAACAACTTAATAACAACTTAATAATAATAACATGTCAGCTTTGAATGAGATGAATATTTACATCTGAAAACAGTAGATGAGGGTCCTAGCTTATAACAATCTAAATTATTTGTATGCATCGTTATACATCAATTTTAAAGGATACATTGTAACATACAATTCCTCAGTTATGTCCAGCATGGAGCACTAATACAAGTTATACTGTCTGCGGACTGAGAGGCGAGAGCGACATAGATAATTACAGTTAGAGTTGGCAGCGGTGACAAATAGGAACACACATTTTCTAGGCAGGAGCAGTAACATTCTACAGAGAAGAAATAAAGTATCACAGTGGATTGGTAAGTTGATTTGAGAGAGAAGGCATACTAATCGGTGTATGCTAATTCAGAC
This sequence comes from Sthenelais limicola, assembly GCA_942159475.1. Taxonomy (NCBI): domain Eukaryota; kingdom Metazoa; phylum Annelida; class Polychaeta; order Phyllodocida; family Sigalionidae; genus Sthenelais; species Sthenelais limicola. The sequence continues at coordinate 34,191,528 of OW804097.1, read as the reverse complement.
ATTCGTGTGAAACTATTAGGTTATTGCGTTTACAAATATGCTGATTTTGGAATGAGGCATTATGTGCAATATGATATATAACACTCTAATATTATTTGACTCTAAATCAATGGTACAGGTCAACTTACTTTGCTTAGACTTGTGTAAGTCTTTGATTATTTTTGTTTAAAAAACGAAATCTAGAAAAAAAAACCCACCTCAACTATCATAATATTAGAGACACTACTAACTTGACTGAGGAATCAAACTTAGTCCAGCGAGGCCAAGCATGAGTGAGACCCAGGCTGTGCGCTCATAGAAATAGGCTGAGGAACCTGGCGCTAGTCTATATTTTGCTGTTCTTCATGTCGTTCGATAAAATTTTAATATTATGTGATTGTGCAAGATAAATAACTAATATCAGGTTTTTATGCTCCGGATTTTGTATGCATTTGAATGCTTCAGAAAATCGCCAATGCCAAGTATGACTTATTTGAGGGAAACCTCGTTAGATTTAATTGAAATTTTTGCTTTCAAATATTGTTATCATGCCCGGTTCGTAGAATTTCAGGGGGAAAAAAATCCCTCAAGGACGATTTATTATTTCGACCTATTTATAGTTTGACGTGTATTGGATGTTATTGCGGTGAACATGATGCCATGTTTTGTTGTGTTGATTGAGGAATAAATAAACTTATAGAAACTACTGAAATCAATGAATACTTTTTATGAATAAGTTTGGTAATTCTGCAGTGTAGGCCTATATACCAGCTTATCAATATAAATTGTATTCGATCAAAGTAAAACGTTTACCAATGTAGCTTATCCTTAGTGTTCGTTTGTAATAGTTTTTCTTTCATTTATAAAATTACATATCTCATCTCAATGAAAAAAAGAATATCCGTTGACCTTCTGTACATAGAACTAAAATTAATCTAATAATTTTAATCATATTAAATTTTAAAATGAAAAAAAAACAAAAAAACTACTAGTACTACAGTCTACATTACCGTACAGTCTACAGTAGAAGTTGAACCTCACCCCGTTTCACATTGTAATAACATTGTTATACTTCTTATAAAATACCATCAATAATAATAAATAATGATAATACACCGGTTCTATGGCAATGCCAATGAAAATTATGAATACAAATTGTTAACAGTAGACAACACAAGACAAGTTACAACAGACATGTCATGAGACAACAGACAGAATAAACATACTTGGTAGTTTGGATCAGTCCCATTCTTGCCAGAAGTAAGTCACAGTACATTTCAATAAGTTCCATAGCCTCCACCAAATAGTCTTCCCTGATAATATGCTCCACCCTAATCCTGGCTCGGTCTTCCTTGCCATTAGCTAAATATTCAGAGATTTCCTTCCTGGCTTTGACAGCCAGTTCTGTTTTCTTTTTCTCCAGTAACTTCAGACGATTGATGGCCAACCTAAGGTTGGTTTGCATCTTCTGGTATTTAGGGCCTGAACTAAACATCTTGAGAGCTAAGTTAACAATGCTGCAAGTGAAATAATTGGTGACAACGTCAAATTCTCATGCTTGAGACACTAATAATCACAAGAACTTGAGCTGGACGTGTTCCCCAATCTATATTTAGACCGTGACGTAGGTCATGTGATCTCCCTTTTCATCCCGCGGTGAATAGAATTTCAACCAATGAAACAAATTTAGGTCATTCCGCGCGGAGCACCAATGTGGTGCCACACGTGGGGGACATAAACAAGATTGGATTGAAACCGAATTTCTTTGGATTTCACCTGAGAACTCGGTAGTTATTGGATGAAACTTTCCGATTCGAAGAGAAATGCACCAATCATGGAAAATTTAGGTATAGAATTATCTTCAAGACTTGCGAAACTCTCTAGAAGCAGCAGAAAATGCGCCACCGTTTTGCAACCACATCTTGAGAAACAGGTAAGCAAAATTATGCCAAAAAGACCCAGACACAAGGGGGATTTTCTTCCACTGGGTGTCAGTCAACTGATAATTCTCTATGCATATGCTAATTGATATCTAGTCTTGATTGGGCAGTACTTATACATTTTCTTAGATTACTAGAAGTCCGTTAATGCAGCGCTAAAACCCTGTGGTTTGTGAGCGATAATTAAAGGTTTTCCCATTCGTAGTAGTATTGGCTATTGCGAAATGCTGGGCCATGCCGTGGGCGTGGGGAGCATCACTTAACAGACTACGCTATCTATGTAGTATAGCTGAGTCCCACTGTAGCACTGTGAGGCTGACCATTCCAGATGAACATTTCTTACTAAATATAGTAAAACAAAATGTGAATTGGAATTTTCAATAACTAGAATAACTGTAAATCTTAGTTTCTTACTCAAATTTTGATCTTCTGAGTTCTGTCCAGATAATTTGAATTAGGCGGGGGAAGCGGGATCGGAGGAGGGGGGGGAGGTATTTTTTTATGTTTTCGTGATGTTTCTTGAGAAAGGAGTATTCACTTCTAAGTGTAAATAATGGGAAAATGCTTAATAGTGTAGTAACCGTGGTTAACACGAGAGGGCAGTAGGGTGGGTAGTAGGATAGGACATGTTTCTTTTACTGAGGCATGCGCTAAGGGAAGGGGAGGGGCTAGAGGGAGGGAAAGGTATCATAGGATAAAGGGTCCACCAATACGGATACCCGACACTCAACCCCCCCGGGGTATATATACGGGGAATACTGGGATATGTGGAGAGATAGAAGGGGAGAGACTTGGGACATTCATATAGACTGGGATATAGATATGCAGTAGATACCACGACGTACTAGACGCACTATGTGCGCTAGAACCAATATATTATACCACACTGATCTCGGATTGTCATGCAGTAACAACCGTAAGAATACAGGGAAGGAGTCTCATAAGATCTCATATGATTCAATGTCTATACTAACATCAACCTAGCGTCTGTGTACAGGATAAGATACAATACACAAGTGGTGGCGTGCTAAAACTCATCGTGTTGTGTTGTTCATACCGGAAACCTACAGCTACTATATATCACCATGACTCTCTATTCAATATCGCCTATCGTCTCCTACAATATAACGTTCTATATTGAACATCATGAGAGGCAATACCCCGAAGTCCGAGTATATTCGAACGCATATGAACACTAGCTAGATATATTCACCCTGGCCCGATGCACCGCCCAATAGCATAAAGATCCGAAGCTACGCGCGCAACACTGGTTGGAGAACCACGGGATTGGAGATTGTGTGCAGAGGGGAGGGTGAGTATTTGGATAAATGTCGAAACAGGGGTCATCAGTGGCGGACTTGGTGAAGGAAATACAGGAGAACAATGCTCGAATTACACAAAGTGCAAAGAACTTTGCTGAAACAACAGAACGAATCGGCAAAGTGGAGAGGGAGAAGGTGTCCATAATCAAAGATGGAATAAAAAATCTTGCTAAATTAATGGAGAAGAGATTGGCAAGAATGAAGGCGTCCGCAAGACCTAGTGTGGGGGTTCATGTGAATAGGGAGGTAAAGACGGAAAGAGAGAGTACAGAAGATTCATCTCCGGACTCTTCTGTCCAGGGACCACCGAGTTACGCTAACTTGAGCGCGGAGAGTACAGCAGTGGGAGGTGCTAGGCCCAAGAGAAACAATCCATTCGCAGCAGATTTTTGTGATGACCCTAGTGTGCCATTAATACCTAAAGTAACGTGGGACGCTGGTAAGCCGCCATATTACACAGAGCCATTAGTGCCACTCCCTTATAATCCAGACTTTGACTACTTAAGCCCGCAAGGGGCCAAAGAGGAGCTGCTCAGGCAAAGCGTGGATATTGTCAGCAAAGAGTTGCAGAGAACTCAAGCCGCTCTTAAGGCAGCGGAGGAAGATACCCTGAGGACAGTCCAGGATATGAGAAATGATTGGGAACGAACGAATGAAAAAATGTTAAAAGATGCCGAAGATAGGCACGAAGCTAGGATAAACGTACTAAAACTAGCATGGGAGGAGGGCGCGCGACGAAGGGTGAAAACTGCAGAAGACGGAAATAGGGATATAATTGTAACGCTGCAGAATGACTGGAAAAATGCACAACAGAAAATGGAAAAAACAGAACAACAGAGAAACGAATATATGACGAATGAAAAAGAAAACCATAACAAGGAGTTGGAGGAGCTGAAAAGGGAGCTGGAGGAGGAAAGACGGGCCAGAGCTAGAGCCAATAGGAAGGAAGAAAGCGATCGGGAGGAGTGGGAGAGGGCAGAAATAGCAAGACACGAAATGGAGGAGGTGAGAGAGGCCAGAAATAGAGAGTGGTGTGAGGAAATGGAAAAGGAAAACCAAATAAGGGAAGCAAGGGCAAACTGGCTAGCAGAAGAGATGGATAAGCTGAAAATAGAACACGAAAAGGAGAGTGCCCTATTTAGAGATGCGTCTGTGCGTTACAAACAGGACAGGAAGAACCTTACAGACATGGTCAGAAATCTCACGAACGCTGGAGGGGTAGAGCAGCCTAAAAATAGCGTACTGCGGACACCCCAGAGAGCAAACCAGCAAGCAACGAAAATAGGTGTTAGTAGCACAATTTGCTCAGAAGATTCCGGGGATATAACCGAGATGTATAGGCTACCTAATGTGCTCCCAGCGTTTACCCCTGCACAAACAGGAAGATGGTCAGATAAGTCTAACGAAGGGGGAGGGGCGGCAATGAGACACTTCATTAGGGGGCCTGAAAATTTTCGACATTCAACGGCGACCAGAAATGTGTCTGAATTCCTGACAGAGTATGAGGACTATGCAAGTGCCTTGGGCATACCTGAGATGTACTGGCTGCAGGGGCTGGGTGGTAGATTGGAGGGATCAGCTAAAGCATATTACCAACAAGTCGCATCAGTTGCAGCCAGAAAACGGGGTACACTGTCGTACTCAGATATCAAAAGTAAATTCTTGACCAAGTTTCAGGAAATGCCGTATAGTGAGGTGAAGGATGACTATTCCCGGCGACGACAGGAGACAGGTGAGAGTGTGGAGACATATGCAGACGCCATGCTGGTATTGCTGGCAAGGACATCACTGCACGAGGATGAGAAACTGAAGGCTTTTATAGCAGGTTTAAAGGATGGATTAGCGGAGAGAGTCCTGACAGAGGCTCCTCGCACTTGTGAAGAGGCTAGAAGAGCGGCCAGAAAACATGAGTTGTCGGACGAGCAAAATGAAAAAGCACTGAGACTTCACCTAGTGGGTTCTACTCAATCAATGATAGCTTCTCTGGCAATGAAGGGTTATGACGTTACTCCCAGTGATGTCAGATCTCACCCCGGTCCTGCTAGAAGCCTACCAGTAGAGGAGAAAGGAGAATGGACTCCTAGAAGAGGTGAGGAAGAGAGACGCCAGGAAAGAGAATGGACTCCTAGAAGAGGTGAGGGAGAGAGACGCCAGGAGAGAGATAAGAATAAGAGATTGAGCATTCAGTCACCAAAAACAACTGGGGTGGTGAAAAACGGAGTGTATCGGCAGAATTTTCAGTAGATATGCCGGTTGGAATGTTGCCAGCCATACCGGCAGAAAGGGAGGATCAATCTGAGGAAGATGGAGAGGATGAAAGCGGAAGTTCAGTTTCAATAGATGATAGTGACATAAGTATGAGTCAAGAGAAAGGAACTCAGGAGGTACAGGAGATGGCCTTTCGAGAAAAGGAGGTGAAAAAAGCAATGAGAAAGAGGTGGAACCAGAAGAGGAGAAGATGGAAATTACAGGAGAAGAAAAAAGAACAGCGTGAAAATAATAGAGCGGTGCAGGAATTGAAACTTCAGAAGAAAAAGGACAATGGGTTGATGTCCTTAAGTAAACATAAAGAGGTGACACAAAACAGTATAATTAATAGTAAGGAGGGCGATGATCGTTCCTCACGCCTGGTGTTGCAGGACAGTGACGCGGGGAAAGTGACAGTCCAACTGGAAAACTGCAGAACAATTTGCACAGTTGGCTCAGCAAAAATTAGCTGCCTGGTGGACACGGGAGCTAGTATCAGTTGTATTTCGACGGATACGTTAAACCAAGTAGTGCAGGAAAAAGGGGCGCTGCTCCGCCGTGTACAGACATATTTGGTTATTTACACAGCCGATGGGGGGCGCCACAAGTCGAATGAAAGGGTGTTGTTGTCTATTAACATTGGAAAAGTTCGCACTAACGCATGGTTTTATGTTGTGAAGGGTTTATCCCTTCAGTGTATCATAGGAGTCGATTTCTTGAAAGCAAGAAAGGCCAAGATTGACTTCCAAATCCAAGACCCTGACCATTACACCGTTAGAATAACTAAGCCTAAATTAATACCTCCGAAATCAGAATTTACTTGCATGGCAGTGGTTTCGGCGCATCAAAATTTAAATCATGCAGTAGGAGTAGTTGACAATTTGAAAAGATGTGTGCAGGTCCCATTTGCGGTCAAGAGAGCCCTCGTGAGGCCACAGCGGGGGGGAAACAATATACCGGTTACCGTATTTAACGCTGCTAACACGCCAATAAAATTGGGAAAGGGTTCGGTTTTGGCAGCATTTTCAGTGGTCAATGAAGATGATTATGTAAAAGCTGGGGTTCCCGGTCAGTCTGAGCGACCGATCGAGGAGGTAGGTAACACAAAATGCAGTGAGACTAGGGTTGATTACACCCTAGGCGAGAATCTGTCGGCGGAGCAGAAACTAAGTATGGCGAGTTTGCTACAGCGTTACCGCGCGGTCTTCGCCACAAAAGATTCGCCGATATCGACAACTGACATTTTTGCACATAAAATAGAGTTGAAAGAAGATTACGTGGCCCCTATTCGAAGTCCATACCGTACAAACCCTCATATGACAAGGGTACTGGAAACAATGCTGGAAGAGCAGATGCGTTTGGGCATTATTGAACGAACGAATGGCGAGTCTGAATTTGCTGCGCCATGCTTTCTAGTGGAGAAAGGGAAAGCAGCTGCAAGACAGGACAAAAAATATAGAATTGTCATAGATTACAGAAAAATTAATAAATGTATAAAGAACGAATGTAGGGTCTTCCCTTCAGCAGACGAGACGTTGGAAAACGTCGGGGGACTGGGGGGAAGATTTTTCTCAAAATTGGATTGCCATTCAGGATTTTTTCAAGTGCCTCTAAGGCCAGAAGACAAGCCCAAAACTAGTTTTGTCACACCCAGAGGGGTGTTCCAGTACAAGGTCATGCCTATGGGGCTCAAAACTTCGCCAAAAGCGTTTCATTCGGTGATTGAGAGCGTTTTAAAATATGTGCCAAATGCACTGCCCTACATGGATGATGTAATTATAGCATCACAAACATGGGAGGAGCATCTGCAGCACGTGGAAGAGGTATTGCAAGCATTCCAAGTGGCGAAGCTTAAGTTCAGGGCGGAGAAATGTGCGTTTGGGTACGAAATAATGCAATTTCTGGGGTTTGTAGTAACGAAAGATGGGTTGCAGCCGGACCCAGAGAAGGTTCGTATAATTCGTTCATATCCAATACCAAAAACTGTCAGGGAAATGAGGGCCTTTAACGGTCTGGCAAATTACTATAGGACATTCATTCCAGGGTTTGCAGATAAAATGGTCCCCTTGTACCAGCTGACGAAGAAGCTTGGTAGAAGAGAGCGTTTTCAGTGGAATACAGAGGCAGATAGAGCGTTTAAGGCAGTAAAGCGGTCAATGTGCGAAGATGTCGTTCTAAGGTACCCTGATTATTCTAAAGGGTTCACTATCTGGTGTGATGCTTCTCGAATTGGGATTGGCATCGTGTTGACACAGCTCCATGATAATTGCTTCCATAGGCCGGTTGCGTTTGCAGGAAGAAGCCTGTCTTCCGCTGAACAAAATTTCTCGGCGACAGAAAAAGAATTGGTGGCGGTCCGGTATGGCTTGGAAAAGTTTAAGCATTACGTTCTGGGCAGTCACTTTGAGGTATACACTGATCATGCGGCATTATTAGCCTTAAACGCTAAACAGGATCTTACAGGAAGAATGGCTCGTTGGATCGACTGGTTCAGTAATTTTGATTTCACCTTGCGGCACATCAAAGGAAAATGCAACATCACAGCCGATATTTTATCAAGAATGCCATATTTTGGGGATGGCATTACAGCAAAGGAAGAGCAGGGACCGCAGCAGAGGCAGGTAAGATTCAAGGCGGTGAATCACATCCGATTCTTTGATAAGGAGGAGGTACTGGGAGCATCGCCCATCAGAAAGTATAGGAGACCGTCAATCTTAAAAAATGGACGTCTCAGAAATAAGAGGCGAGATGAGAAGGATGACACGCCAATTATCCAGGTAAGTGCACCAGAAGCAGAGCAAGACACAGCACCTATCGAGGATGATAGTAGGGACTTCCCAAGAGTCGATGGCACAGTGGTGACACGCCTGGGCACGCCAGGGGAGCAAATAATGATGGTTACTAGAAAAAACCCGCGTGTAACGGAAAAGATGGCGCTATATATCGAGGAAAGAGACAAGGCAAGGAAATTAGGGGAGGAAGACTCAGAAGACGGGGATAGTCAGTCTGATACTGGCAACCATGACACACCAGCACGAGAGGAGGAGACAGAGGCTGGGGAAGAGACACCAGAGGGGACAGACCTAATCCACAGAGGAGTGTCAAGACGGAGGAAGACTTTGGGAGTCCCGTCATTGGTTGGTAAGTATCAAAGAGAGAAAAGACGAAAGGGAGTAAGGGCTAGAGAAGTGCAAATCACAGATACGGCGTTCTATGAAAGGCTCATCACTGAGTATGGGACTTTAGGTACGAGAGAGGTGTTCGAGAAGGAGCAAATAACTGACGAGTTTTGCAGCGATATGACAAATTACATTGAGAGGGAAAAGCTCCCGAAGGATAACACGAGAGCAAGGGGAGTTTTGCTGCAACACGACTGTTTCTTGCTATCAGGCGGCATCCTGTACAGGGTACCACCAAGGACGAGAAAGGCACAGATAGAAGAGAGAGCGCAATTAGTGGTCCCACAATCTATGGTGGAAAAATTATTGAATCAAATACATGACGTCGGTTTGGGCGCACATATGGGTATAAAAAAAATGCTTAGCATTGCTTCACCGCGGTACTACTGGCCATCAATGGCTAGAGACATAGGTGAGTATATTGGGTCTTGTCAGAAATGTCTGGAGGTGAAACCAAATCCTAATCCTATCAAGGTACCTATGACAGTTAAGGAGCTGTCACAGGTACCATGGGACGCTATCGAGATTGATACCATAGGTCCACTGCCTGAATCGAGCAGAGGCTATAAATATGTGCACACGGTCTGTGATGTAGCCACAAGGTTCTGTGTAGCTTGGCCAACAAAAGACATAAAATCTGAAACCTTAATACCTGAATTCTTTGAGCACGTAGTGTCTGTCTTGGGCGTGCCATGCACTCTTTTCAGCGATAACGGTTCTTCATTTACTAGCAAATTGTTCAGAAATTTCTGCACAGTAATGGGGATTAGGCAGGTCCTGGGATCTAGCTACTATCCTCAGAGTCAGGGTCAAATCGAGAGATTTAATCGTAGCCTGAAGACGGCCCTGAGAGCATACGTAAATAAAGATCAGAAAAATTGGTGTCAATTTGTGGCCCCGATTGTATTTGCGATGAATGCGTCGGATTCAAGCGCGACAAACTACCCAGCATACCTGCTAATGTATGGAAGATTCCCACGACTTCCTCACGAAAATGTTTTAAAGGAATACGAGGGAGAAATGAGGCCCCTTCTGGAGCAGCTAGGCAAGATCGTCGAAAAACAAGAGATCTATGGGGACCTAGCTCGGGAAGCATTACTGACGTCACAGGCGAAAATGAAGGAATATTATGATAGGCAGGCAAATGCACACAGGTTGAGGTCAGGATCGTTGGTATATATGAAGGTGAATCGCCTACTACAACCTGGAACTGCATATAAGTTGCAGAAGAATTTCTGTGGCCCCTTTGTCATCTGTGCAAGACCCACAGGGTGCACAGCCAGACTAAGGAGGATGGATACTGGAGCAACACTGCCTAAACCAGTGCATGTATCTCATTTGAAACCGGTCAGTGTGTCCAAAACCAGTCACTTTATGGAAAGACTGCTCTCACCAGATCTACTACCTTTGCACGAGTATGAAGAGAAGGGCCCGCTGGATGAGAAGGGATGGCAGGACATTGCCTGCACAGAAGAAATAGGCTGCAATTGGCCTGAAGAGGAGGGAGAGAAGGATAAGAATGAGATAGAGGATACACAGTAGATTCTCCAGATCCTGTAGAACGTTAATAGAATAGATGGAATAAGTGTAGTACGTAGTACCTTGGCAAGGGCGCATTAACAATATATATATAGGCATGGGAGCTTGAGCGAGACGCGGTGTTTACATTCTCGAACAGCTGTGGTGGTTATAGGGTTGTAACCACGAAGCGAGAGCTGCAAGCCAGCAACAGTGGTTTTATGTGAAAGTAATACGAGGAAGTGAATGGGAGTGAGCCGCGCCTGGTGTGAGGAGTTATCCCAGCGATATGGGGTTTAATCACGAGTAAATAAAAAGGGAGGTTGGGTTGGAATTGAGGGTAGAAAAAGAAAGACACAAAAAAAAGGAAACAAAAAACAAACTAAACAGCTCCTGTGCGGGTTCAGATGGAAGGAGGGAGAGAATCAGTATGGCATGGGAGAATACCCTAGTATATGCCATAATAATTTCCTAAGTGAGTTAATATTATATAAAGGTCTAGGAAAGCTTTGCTTATCCGAGAAAAAGGGTAAGCAAAGTTAATAGTCACTAACAAGTTCTCATTGGGTAAATAAAGGACTTATACAATGGATAGTAAGTGGGGAAGGGAGATGCGGGTGAAATAAGGTAGAATAAAGTCGCTTGTCGACTAACTATGGGTGACATTCTTGTGACAACAATGCTCGGCTAATATGAGAAACCCCAGGCGTAGCAGATACGTAAAACAGGAGAAATGATGTATCACGAAGTTGAAAGGGTATGGCCAGAATACGCATAAGGCATGGTGAGTAAGATATGAGAGACAAATGGTAACAGCAAGGTAAGCTGCTCCAATAAGTCAAGCTTGGAGATGACTTATGGGATAGTGCCAGAGTGTCAGCTGCCCCGGAAGAAGGTAGGGGTTGGGCAATTAGAAATAAGATGGGAGATAAGGGCTGCCCAGTGGCACTAAAGTGGAGAGGAAGGAGCGCTCATCGCCGTTGATGTCGAAAGATGAACAAGTTGCCTGGTACAGCATTAGGGGTACAGGATATGTACGACATAGAACGTCTGATTATAAGATTGATAAGAATATTTACCATACATCCAGCTCACAGGTACGGAGGATGTCCCGAGAAAAGGTTGACAAACGAGTGGTACCTGTGGCATATGTATGCTGATCTGAGATTGCCAGACAACGAGGTGAGAAGCATCACAGATGTGTTCCCATTGGCAAGGACAAAATACCAGCAGCATAAATATATTGCCCACGTATTAATACGTCGGGTAATATGCAATATTTTATCGCTAGAAGCAGAGCAGAAACGATTGGCATACGAACAATGTGATAGAGTGGTTCTTTATCAATATATAAGTGGTCTAACCTTCATCCCAGCAGATAAAATTAACGCAGTTTTCACGGAAGAGGTGGACCTGCTAAACATTAAGGAGCTGTGTCCAAGCGCATGGGCGAAAGTCAAGGTAAGTGTATTCACTTATAGGCAGTGAGAAGGTATTTTTAAAGTGGGTGGGGACACAGTATACAGTTTTATAGGCCTGTGAGCATTGAATACTGACTATCGAGGAGAATGTGTAGACCTATAACCAGGGGAGAGAAGGCAGAGGTAATACAGGTGATTCGATTGGCTCGTCTGTATATGCAGAAACCACACCTGAGATTCAGAGGGGCTAACGCTAGGAGGCGAATTGAAATGGAAACACACTTAAAAAATATCTGGTGGGGAGCCTCTCGTTTCTTGATTAGAGAAATGCCAGATAGGAGGGAGAGAATAGCCGTCAATCACATGAGCTGGGAGGATCGATCACGAAAGCAGCAGTATATATACCTGTCGATGTTAAAAAGTTATTTCGTCGGGACGATGTTAAAAATAGAATCTTGCAACTACCCAAGAGATATTATAATTAAGTTGTTGGCATGTAACACTGGGATGACAGTTAGTGACTTGGAAAAACTGGCGTGTGAACGATGGAGCTGGATTGAGAAAACATTGGAAAAATGGATTCCGGTGTCTGAGGGTAGGTAATATATCTGACTCGATCATGTTATGTATAACTAGAGATACGGGGTCTTTGAGATGTTACAGTGAGCAGTTATTTCCAGTGGAGCAGTTTCTAAGACAAGGACAGGTTTATAAGCAGGGAAAAATAAATCAGAATGAAATAAAAAGGTATATAAGGCGACTTACCAGTGCGAGGTGTGGGGAAGGTTGGTTGTGGTGCAAAAGCGGAAGGTGTGCAAGGAGGGGTAGGGAGAAAGAGAATAGGATATGAGTGTTTCTTGAGTATGATAATATATGATGAATAATATGGGTTATTATAAAAGAATAAGAAAAAACTAAAAACAAACTACGTAACTACTAGAACTAAAATCTACTGGGATATACAAAAAATGTGCTACTCGTTAGCCCAGCGGCGGTATGCCCTGAAAACAAGAGCACACGCCCGCCCATAAAACCACCGAGCTGCCTTCAAAGACAGGCCATAGACGAGGAGCCGAGCTAAATCGCTCAGGCTCCATACGTCTCTGGTTTCGACAATGACAATGTCACTGTCGATAGCCAGGTAAAGTTCTCGGCCTGCAATGGTTTCCAATAGGTATGAAGATCGGGAAAATATATATAGGAGATAGGAAGCTGGTGTAGGGGGTCGGCGGAGATTGGGTGCTGCTGCGAGAAGTTAAGCTGGAAATGATGTCTACAGGATGCCAAATGGGGAATTTGCCTAATCAAAGAAACCACTCTGATATCATTGTAGGGACACGCCAATTGGCTAAAAAGATTTGATTGACGTAATAAATGAACAAAGGGGAGGCACCGGGGATCGAGTCATGATCGGGTCATAAGATCATGACACCATGACACTCATAGAGATAAGGAGCGAGGGAATAATGAGAGAATTTTTTTTTAGAATCCATGAATTGAAAACCATATAATTGAATGAAGATTAGAGCGGTGTATAGTTGATGAGTCACTGATAAGACAAAAGCAGATTGGGTGTGAAAGTCAACGAAAAGCAGAAAGTTTCAATCACTAGGTGACAGGTGGGCATAAAAAACGCTGAGAAACGCTGGTCGTAATAAGTTTTACAGATATGGATTTCGTGGGAACGTGGGGGTTCGTTAGGACGAGGTAGTATGTTGTTCGTCGGCTGATTCGAGGATCCGATGTTTACATAAAATAACGTGTTGATAGAAATTGGGGAAACAAAGATGACTATAGTTAGGACAGAGTAAACTGAGTCTCAGAATATTCAGGTAAGGGTTCATGGTATTGTCTAGATTCTTTTTCGGTATATGAGAATAGCAGGAGTGGTCCAGGGGTGGATTAGTATAAAAATAACATGAAGTAAGCATACCAGCGTCTCCGGGGAAACACTATGCCATATAAGACAGGCAGGTGAGGTGACTATGGCAACGCAGGGAATAGACTGATCTATACAGATGAAGGGAGCACGGGCCGGCAGCGACCTAGTAGGCTAGGTTATACTGATGCATAATTTTAATGACAATAATAATATGAGGGAAATAATCCACCTAGACCCTGGGCATGGAATAGACAGATGAGATTATCAGGAGAGGAAGGGCGCTGCCGAATGACAAGCCATTTCTGAAGCTTTGCTCGGCTTTGCAATTTGGAGACAATGCTGGAGCATAGTAAAATAAATATCAGGAACGCGTCGATTTTGTGTATTAAAGTGTATTCGTTTTGGCTTTTAGCTCCCTGGATTAGATATCCTAGGCAGTTGCCTAATTATCGATTGGAAGTAGAATGGTACTTGCTATCTTTATACGAAAAATGTGATAAACTCCTACGATCCCTGAAAGTTAGGCCAGGAAAATGGTACTCTACCAAGCGTTTGCGGGTAATGAGTGATAAAGACAGAATGAGTGCGATCTTGCATCAGGTCTATAGGATTTTGGATGTACTATTGAAATTATACTCAACGGATTATTTAAGAAAGCGCTGTTGCCAGAGAAAAAATCACAAGGAGGCGGACACCACGCGGTTCATGGCATTGTCAGGTTTATCTAAAACAAAAGTGCAGGAATTGCTTCAAGGGACGGTCAACGTAAGGTCACCAATCGAATGGATTAATGGAGATTGGTTGCTGCATGCGGTGGGTCAAGTTTTCTTTCTCTGTCTGTAGTGACAATCTTGGGGAAGGAGAAAGTTGATACATTTGAATCAGATAGGGAGAGGGGTGACGTCACGGGCTAGCCGGCAAATATGGAAGTGACATATATCATTTTGTAATTCGAGGATTCGGTTTGAATGGATGGAATGCAGAATGATTGTTCTTGAAATCGTTTAATGAAAGGAGACGCCTAATGATGATTGAGCGAGACAACGTGTGATACAACGAGGCGTTATCTTATATGGTCGTGTAAAGGTGACATGTTGTGATGAATTTGACTCGTGAAGATAACGTTCTGGAAAGCATACATTTCAGATAGAATTAATGAAGGTATGGTTTTCTGTTAAAACACGCCGTGGTGGTCGTTTTCGGGTGTATCAGGAAAATCACTTCTTGGGAGGCCCTCGGGCTACAAACTATGAGTAAGACATAATAATAAGTGTATGTCATATATAATTGTCGTTGCAAGAATGGTTGTTTCAGAGTAGAAATAAATAAATCATTTTAAGGTGTGGAGCGCAATGATTTTATGTTATGAAGGGAGTGAGGGTGAAGGTTACTACAACTGGTCTTTATCTTGGAGACAAAATATATGGGCTATTATTTGGTAATTCGGTGAGTGTCTACAAGGAACTCACTGGGGATTGATAGCCTGGGATTTGGGGGTATGTGTGACTAGATGTTGTGTGAGCTTGGGACGTTTGGATTGGTATCTGTTGATGGTATATAGAGCTTGTGGGATACGAATTTTTGTATACCCAATGAGAAAACAATAATCTCTCCTCAGAATATGATGGGAGTGGGCTTGTGGGGTGATGACACTCGGCGCGTGTGTATTACTGTAAGATGTTTATGTCATATTTTGTGGCTTGAAAATGAGTGATGGAACATACGCAAAACTGAAAGTATCGTGTCTGGCGGGGCGGGTGGTACAACATAGGTCGCGTGCGCAGGAAGTATTAACTCAAAACATTAATTATGAGTAGGAGTCAGGGGTGGTAAATATGGGTAATAAAGCTTGGCAGAGGAAGTTGGAAGGTAATAAAGGATAATGGGAAGAAGAAAATAACAAATACACGCGGGTCTAAAGTTCAGGGTCTGAAGTTTAGGGTCTGGAGTTTAGTGTTTGGAGTTTAGTGTCTGCACTGGTGTCCTGATGTGGCGGTAGTCCTCAACTTTGAATACAATGGAGCTGGAACAGAGACAAATGTGTCGTTTGGAAAAAGCTAGATTGGGTGCAGACGAGCTGAAGATCTTGAAAAATCAGAAGAGAAACCTGGGGATATTGCTGGTCAGGGCCACTAGGTATTTCCTTGTGAACCCTGTGAACAGAGGTGGATCCGCACGTATTTCCACGAGAGAGCGATTGGAAAGGGATACGTATATATATATTCTGAAGGAACGTTGCAGAATCTATGTTGAAAGCAGGGGTTTTCGGGCAATAGAGCGGCTCACGACACGGGGCGGAAGAATGAGAAGTGTCTTCGAAGCCCAGGAGGCAGTAACTGTGTCCGATAAATTAATACATTTGACAAAGGCGGTGGGCGAAATGTTGCTAAACATCTTGGACATCTATTGTGCTGAGGAATTCAGATTAGAGTGTATAGAAGATAAACGACAACACAGATTGATTCCCTATCTGCAGAAGCGCACAGGCCTGGCGAAAAGACTTATAGTCGCTAACTTGGAATCGGATATTGACTTTGCGAACCTGGGTGACGTATTACCAGAAGAGTATTTGCCAGACATAATGACAAGAAAGGTGAGTTATATGGAGTCTCACAAATTAGTGGAAGAAGGGGGCATCCCCGTGTAAGCATATACTGTCTATATTTGTCGTGGTCGATTGGTAAAACATCACCAGTTGCTAGGGAGTGGGAAAAAACAAGACTATAATGGGTAGGTGAAGATGGACCTAGGGTATATAAAGCATGCCGGTGGAGGGGGGGGGGACCAGGGATATATAGTATTGTCACAGGAGATAGACCTGGAATAGTAGGGTTTGCATCACTGTAGTGAAAGATGGATACAAGAAGGGGGAGTGAGATGATTAATGCGGAAATTATTAGGAGGACAGATAAGGCTGCCAGAATGGCAGCCATCTTGAATCAACAGGTCAGGGCCAATTGGTTAATGCTCGAAATCTTGAAATTCTTCATGTTGTCTCCATCTCAGAGATATCCGGAGTTTGAGCCCATTAGAAGGCTGCAAAAGGAGACGCATATCGTTCGCTTGAGAAAAGCGGCATTTGATTTTTTAAGAGGCCTACGTTATGAGCCTATTCGGTCCTTGACGATTGATATCTCGCAGAGACATACTCTCACGCCATTAAGGAGGCTACAGGATACGGTATGCATTATCTCGGATTTAACATATGAAATTTTAAACATGTTTCGTCCAAGGGTGAGGGGGATATTCCCTGAAAATATGGAGCAAGCGGTAAAATTCCTGGACAAGCTAACAGAAATGTCTGAGGCAACTATAAGACATCACCTGTCGTTACCGGTGGATGTATATCAAACCGAGCTAAGATTGCCTCTGTCATGGATGCCCGTGGGCTTGAAGGTGAGTTTTGGACAGTTGAACCCATAGGTACACAATACATATCTGAAATACGCAGGGTTATGTTATGAGGGTGTATATTAGGCTTTATGATAAGTTTGGGGCTCTGTTGGATCCATGGTGACATGGTATACATGTAAGAATTATGGAGGTATAAGATGCCTACGTGCAACTCATTGGGGTGTCGGGGTTGTGTGGAGAAGCAAATTTAAATTCATGTAAGTAAATTGAAGCGAATTGGAGGCGCATTTAGTCTTTTGATCGAGTATAATGTACTGTGCTGGATTCAGGTTGGAGTGAATGGAGCCAGTAACCTAAATGGTGGGATTATTGGTGTATTTTGATGGGGGCTGGAACGTCTGAGTGGAGCTTGGGAGGCAAGACAGTTAAAATTAGACACAGCAATTGGGCTCAAGCAGTCGAAACCCATAAGTAGCTTGCAAGCGGTTGGGGGGGGGTTGTTCTATAAATTGCAAGACAGGCCTCATACACGATTTAAGTGGCTAGGTGTCATTATGCAGTATTTCATCTAGCAGAGGAAGGTCATGAGCTGGGACACCCGTACCCTAACTTAATATGGGGATGTGTCGTATGCTTGAGAGGGAGGGGGGAAGGAGCAAGCCCAATAGGTCTTGGACTGGTCTGGTCTCAGATATAAGCTCAGCACAGCCAGAGGGGGAGCATCACTTGACTTTTGTACAGGGATCAGTAACGAACTTGCATATAGAAAGAACGGGGACTAGTATCTTACTACAGGACTAGGATCGCAAGATGTTCGGACTCATAATAGGGTGAGTTTACTAGAACTATATCACTTTTACATAGGCCAGTAAAGGCTAGTGTGGATTTCTCAGCATTAAGCCGTTTATCATTTTGGCTAACTTCTTGTTTTTAGGATCATGATGTGCATGCAAGATAGTTGCATGGCTACAACGGTTCTAAGGCACAACTATGGAGTGGTATTCACTGACCGTGGTACATTGATAACAGGGGTGGAAACTATGAGTTTAGGCTTCCGTTCTGAGCTGAATATTAGACCTCCACAGCCGATCCGGATAGTTAAGGAAGATTGGCCAAAAGGTTATGAAATGGTGGGGGAGTCTTTAGACAAGTATATCGGGGAGCTACATTCGAGGGCCGCAAGGGAGTATGAGCGTGCAAATCACTTGAGAAATATTTTGCAGCGCCCTAAACGATTAAAAAGAAATTATCTGGCCCCGTTTGGGAAAATTGTGGCTGGGATTCTCGATCTATCAACTAACTCTGATTTAAGAAACGTAGAAAGACACATTATTCATAGGCTTGCACCAGGGATAATAAGAAACCCACACCTGAGGGATGAGGCTCTCATGAAGTTAGTAGCCAATTCCAATATCATATTTAGGTTCCTAAGATCGCATGTAAACGAATCAATAAGCGCCATGGATGAATTGGAAGATAAATGGCTACGCTTTGCGAATAAGACGGCTCAATTATCGGACATAATGCACGAGGAAGTGGACTCACAGGGGAGAATCCAACAGCAGCTCCAAGGCTCCATTTTGGAATGCCTGGCGATAAGAAATTACATTGAAGATATAACGATAGTGGGTGATGTCTTGGAAACATTAAGAGAGGGAAAAATACATGAGTCACTTGCCAAGGTATTTATGGAAAGTCAGTGGGAAGAGAGAGTGAGACAGGTATTAGGAGATAACAGCACTTTGAACATTTTGGGGGATTATATCGACTGGAATACTAACGTTGGGGTACAGATAGGGCCCAACAACACGATCAACATACTGGTACCAATTTCCCTAGCAAACGATTCGGAGCCCCTTCAGTTGTATGAAATGGAGGTGTTTGATACGCCATTACATGTGCACAAGGAATCTCAGGATGGATGCACACGATTGAGATCGGCCACACAACGCATGTTGGCCCAACGCGGCTCAGGGGAATTAATGGAGGTAGACGCCATTGAATTAATGCAATGTACTAAAAAAGGGAGCTATATATGTCCATTCACCTTCATAGATAATTCAGGAAAGGGTGAGGACTGCATGATCGCTTTATTTAATGACCATAGTGCCAATGTTCTTAGGTATTGCATGTTTGACATGTACTTGAAGAAAAGGGCGCCAGACATTGTTAAAAATGTGGAGGGGTCAACGTACTTGCTTATAAATAAGGGACCCAAGGGGTTACTGACATGCAAAAATAGTACAAGGCAGGTCAATATCGTGGGGATCACTGTGTTCGAGGTGTCCTGCGGATGCACCCTGCAGATTGACCACCATAGATTGGCACCAAAGGAGCTGACGTGTAGAGAATTAAGCGGGGTAGAGGTTTCTGTGGCGCATGGGTTTAATTTGGCGTTTGCAAAAAGTTTTGGTATACCGGTGGGAAACTTTTCGGGAGAAAGCCTCACTAATTTCTTAGTACATTTAAATTTGCCAACAGGTAAGGAACTAGGGAAAATGCTAACAGCAATGTCCCCCCAGCAGTTTGCAAAAGGAATGGAGGTAAATAAGGTTGCGAGAGAAATTAAGAGTAACATGGAGCAAGGTGAAGCATGGCAATATAAGGCATGGCGAGATCTAACAGATCTAACTGTAACGCCGCAGGTACCACTGGTATTCTGGCTAATAGAAATGATACATGTATTAATAACCATTTATCTTTGCTATAGAATTTTCAGAATGCTCGCGATCATTGGATCGTTAAAAGGGGCGTTGGCAGGGAAGATCGGCTCAACCCTGGAACTATTTCCAGAGGATAGTTGGGGCAAGATCGATTGGGGAACACAAGGCCCCGCCCTGAACTCAGATGCACTTGAAGCAGGCAAGTCTGGGGAATGGCCATCATATGGTACGATGCTGGCAGGACTAGTAGTAGTATACGTGTTGGGACAACTAATACGATGGATCTGTAATGGGTGTGGATGTAGAAAAGCTCGAGGCCATAACACGGCAGGACACACAATACTTAGCCTCCGTGTACAGGAGGGAGAGAAGCGGTATGCTCTTTTCCTGTGTAAATTGGTATACCCAGTGGAGGTACTCAGATCGGCCACGCAACCTGTCGTCACGGGAATGGTAGCAAAACAGGTTTGCTGCTCGTTCAGGACAGTTGTTCGACTTAGGTGGCTTGGGGGCCTAGAGGTAGAAAATGCTGGTTCAGCAGAAACGGTCGAGTTGCCAGAAGAAATAGTATTCTGGTCACTAAGACCTGCAGAAAAGATCGAGCTTCTTAACTCCACTTCCAACAGCCGACTCCTGGTAGCCACTAATCTCCATGGAAATGAAGCAGCTGTTGGTTCAAAACTATAAAAACGTAAGTAGGTAGGGTGTTGCGCATGCGAGGGGACCTGCAAACTTCTCCAAGTTGGTATTATACAGATTTTCTTTAATTAAGACAGAAAATACTATAACTATTGGTGGAATATTGAATAATGCATGGCTGCCATAGGCAGAACAAAGGCCCCTCTAGGGACTAATGAAAGGTAATAATAATGCATGTAAATATAACATAAAAACCACAAATTAGTGGTTGTAACCTCCCCTGATCTTTACCATATGTATGACTGAAGCAGAGTGAATGAAACATTACTTAATGGGATAATCAGTGTTAGTAATATAAATCTGTGTATGACCCGTATAAGGATATATACGGTGTCTAAATCCTCCCATTTATGACTCATTACAGGAGGAGAACGACCAAGGCCCGTTGGACCACATGGCCGGTAACACTCCAAGCGTGAGTCGATAAAAAGACATTTTGCATTAACCTTCAAGCAAGCAGACACCACGTGACGATACCCGGACGAAAAAGAAATGCCATGTTGTCCGTTCGCCCCCACGTGGGCTCTCTCCATCCGGCAAACGGGGCGGTCCGTTTGGATAAAAAGAACTTTCCTTGTGTTTTCTTAGTGATGATTCCACAACGCGTTTGGCGCACACACCCGGCTTAACAGACCACGCGCCACTACTTCACCTTGCCTGACGCTACAACCTAGTTTACATATACTACTACGCTCATCCCAACGTGGCGGAACTTTAACCTAATTTATTGATACTTAGTATACATGATGGGATACTCATTAAAAAGTTAGCTAATATGTACTCAATATACTCATTATAGTTAGCCAATTGATATCACTTCGTGCTATATATATATTTGTGTGATCAGGATTATCATTGTTGCTATATTATTGTCTCTTTAATTTGCTTGTTATGTTTCTTCTTGTACTATCTTATATTTGGATTTTATTTACTGTTTGAGCGAGCAACTATGCAAATATTTGCAGCATGAAGCTGGTTCCTTATTTTGTAACACCATTTATCCCCAACGTTTCGCCCTATCCTATATATAGACATATAGATAATCCCCAGGTATCCAGCCCTACCCGGTCCCCTTTCCAGACACATCCGAATTGGTTGAGTTGTAGTCTTAATTAATTGAGTTTTCTCGCCCACTATCCTTGTGGCAGGGCCCATAGATTGTTCATGTGATCTGAATAAGGCTGCATAGGGCCACCTGTCAGTTCCAGCCGGGGGTGCTAATATATATACCTCATGCATGGCTATTCATGCTGGGTTGTTTTCCTTTCATTATGGGGGGGGGGGGGGGGGGGGAGGGAGGGGGTAGTACATGCTTCACCATTGCGGTGGCAAGTCACAATATTCAGGAGGAGGCTGATGTGTTCTAACACGTCCATGAATGCTGGTGTTATTTGTTAATCTTTGCTAATCACATATAGTCATGGTATGTATACTCAGGTGGGGAGTGTCAGGTGTATATTCAAGAAAATTCAGTGTTGGTGGTGATTCAGGTATAGGGAGATATCAATAGCTAGATGTTATATTAGCATTGTAGATTGAAGCCAAGCAGTCAGCAATACAGTAGCCATACAGTGTTGTGGAAGTAGCTATATAGAATGAAGTCAACACAAAGAACTTAGTCGTATTTCCAGTACTTGTATTATGCTCCATAGCTGAGTGTACAGGCCCGGAGGCCGCACACCCCGCCACACTCTGTGCATCTAGTATACAATCATGGTATATATGCTCAGGTGGGGAGTGTCAGGTGTATATTCAAGAAAATTCAGTGTCGTAAAAGTATATGTATATAGAGTATAGAGACACGTATATATCTGCCCAAAACGACTAGTCTTTTGCCGCAGGTCTTTAATCTTACGAGATGTGCGGGCTCATCTTAGGATGAAGTCTGCCATCTAGCCGGGATGCGGCTCATCATGTAATCACGCATTCTATCTTCCAGCACTGTTGTTTGTCTGACGGCCCTCATGACGCTCAGACACATTCCTGCATTCGGTCTGATAAAATCATATTGCCACATTGGAATCGGCATTATTTTTGTGCCAAACCTTGGGGAGGGAATATGGGGTAAAGAGATGAAATGCCTAATATATGGGACTTCCCCCTTCTATTAGTATATCGAATATAGAGTCCAATGTAGAGTGAACGCTGGTGCCATCTATCCCTTTTCCTATTCTAAAGGCCGGAATGGGCTTCGTCAATGTCACAAGAAGTTTCTTGTAAAAGCTTTGATTGTTTTTGAGTGCAGCACAATCACCTTCAAGTGTTTGGCTCGGATCACAGGGGTGGTTCTGATGGGTCCACATAGGATCTCTTTACACAATCAATAAATGATAAATTACTTCAAAATAATTAATCTAATTCTCCTCCCATCTGGGACAGTGTTTCTCCCATTTAACTGGAACACCCCCGTTGCTCCCCCCACATCCTGCATAATTAGGTGTTTTGCTATGTGCGTTGGTTAACGCGGTTGAATTCGCCATTCGGGAACACACAAAAGAAGAGTAAAAAATAAAAAAATATAGTCTCTGCAGGGTCCCAAATTTCCTGTCCTGACTTACATCTTATATTACTATTGCTTATGGCTTGTTGGTACAAAATACGCCCAATTTAACCCATACCCCATAGTTACCCCTTTCTTTTACTGAGGCATGCGCTAAGGGAAGGGGAGTTAGTTACCCCTATATAATTACCAAGTTTGTGCGTTCAGATTTGTACACGAGCGCGTAGGCGATTTTATTGTTAAGATGACGGGAAAAATGTACTACAAGAGGCAAGAGAATGTATTGTATTTATGAGCTACCATGAATCTTGGATTTTGCGTGCGCGTAAGCGATTCTAATTGTTAAGGGAGGAAGATGTGTACCTCCTAGAATTATTATGTGTATTCATGGCTGTATTTATCGAGTGTCGGGACGAAAATTTTTTAGGGGGATTTTTCTTGCTTATCGAGTAAAAGGGTAGTGTAGTAACCGTGGTTAACACGAGAGGGCAGTAGGGTGGGTAGTAGGATAGGACATGTTTCTTTTACTGAGGCATGCGCTAAGGGAAGGGGAGGGGCTAGAGGGAGGGAAAGGTATCATAGGATAAAGGGTCCACCAATACGGATACCCGACACTCAACCCCCCCGGGGTATATATACGGGGAATACTGGGATATGTGGAGAGATAGAAGGGGAGAGACTTGGGACATTCATATAGACTGGGATATAGATATGCAGTAGATACCACGACGTACTAGACGCACTATGTGCGCTAGAACCAATATATTATACCACACTGATCTCGGATTGTCATGCAGTAACAACCGTAAGAATACAGGGAAGGAGTCTCATAAGATCTCATATGATTCAATGTCTATACTAACATCAACCTAGCGTCTGTGTACAGGATAAGATACAATACACAAGTGGTGGCGTGCTAAAACTCATCGTGTTGTGTTGTTCATACCGGAAACCTACAGCTACTATATATCACCATGACTCTCTATTCAATATCGCCTATCGTCTCCTACAATATAACGTTCTATATTGAACATCATGAGAGGCAATACCCCGAAGTCCGAGTATATTCGAACGCATATGAACACTAGCTAGATATATTCACCCTGGCCCGATGCACCGCCCAATAGCATAAAGATCCGAAGCTACGCGCGCAACAATAATTATAATGGCCTGACATCAAGACATGATGACGTCTGCCCTCTTCACACTGACCAATTCTTATCAGGCATGCAGGATTCATAAACGTTTGCTAGAGAGAATAGTAGGCCTAGTGCTGAAAAGATTCTAGTTTTAAAT
This sequence comes from Sthenelais limicola, assembly GCA_942159475.1. Classification (NCBI taxonomy): domain Eukaryota; kingdom Metazoa; phylum Annelida; class Polychaeta; order Phyllodocida; family Sigalionidae; genus Sthenelais; species Sthenelais limicola. The sequence goes on along the minus strand of OW804097.1, from coordinate 34,167,528 downwards.
TAGATTAAAATTACTTGCAGATAATTTTATAAATTCATATTTCTCGAATTAAAGAAACCCTGAATTATATTGCCACTGAGGACCTTAATAGAGACACTACAGATGATCGATTATTAGGTTTGGCTCAATTATTCTATTTGGACAATACTACATGGAATGAATTAATCATAAACCAGATAGAATGAAACGTATCGCGTAGCGAAATTTTCAGCAAATAAAAATGTTTTAAAAAAAAATACAATTCTGACGATTCACAGATTTATTTAGGCAAGATATATTCGACCAAGAAATAATTAATCACATGGCATCAATGTAAGGCTATTAAAAACTTGAATGTGTATTCTACCCCCTAGAATTTCTTCTAGGCTCCCTGTTTGGTATTGTAAAGTAAAGACTAAGACTAAGAGTAATGAATATATAAGCAACAACAGCGTTGCAACAATAGCGTTACAATATTTTTGTCTTAGTCACAACACCTATAGGGTAGAGTACTGGGGGTAGCAATATAATACAAAACCCAAGTGTAAAATGAAAACATGAAAAAAAAAAAAATTCCCCAGACCCTCCTCTTCCCCCCCCCCCCCCCCCGCCCCACTTCCTCCGCCCCATCCCCACCCCCAACATGATAGAATACACAAAGTGTAAAATGCGGGTATTGTGTAAAATGCGGCTTATAGTGCAACCGATATTCTGTCCTGAGGATTTCTTTTCTATGACAATGTGAGGATTTAAAAAACTATATATTTGACTTGTGACCAGTTTATTCAATTACTGATTTTTGTGGGAAGTCGTCTTAATAGAAGAATGTGTTACAGGATCAGGCTAATAATTAATCCCACCTGGTGTCATGTATACACCATAATTTCATTTATTTTTGAAAGTAACCCATTGTAAATTTCTAATTTCTGGTGTACTACTACACATTTTAAATCTTAGATTTAAGCTCTTTGCCTATAACTCGAGATAATCAAACCTCACAAGTCAAGTAAAAACCTCTACGGATTGTGCCGATTTCAAACCCCTGTTGTGATGTCTACTTACAATGAAACAAGATACGTACAGATCAGTGTGATTTCTTTTATAATTCTCTAAATAAATTTGGGCAAGTGAAAAATGATGTTGGGCAAGTAAATCTTGGCTGCCACTTGCCCAATGGGCAAGTGAAGTTGGTAGGGTTTTTTTTAGCCCTGTAAGTTCTATCCTCAGAGTACTAGATTTCAGGAACATTGTCATTTTACTCCATGTTGATGTATGTACCACATGCTATGTGTATGGGCGGGAGTAGTGTGGTAATTTGCACCAGTTCAACGCATGTGGTATGACTTCCTGTCCCCAGTAAACATAGCCATATAAAGTAAGCATAGCAACGTGGGAGTAGATATAGAACCTAAATTCGAATGTGGTACTCAGGACACTATTTGCACTGTCCTCGATGATTTTTTTTTTCCATAACCCACTCGCCTGTCGGCTCGTGTGCCACGAAAAAACAAACATCTCAGACAGTGCAATAGTGTCCCTTGTACCACATTCTCATCAGGTTCTATCTATGTACCACCCTTGCTGTGCCTGTCGTAATTAACACATTGAACCCATGGCAGGTTAAGTATGTGTCAGTCGTGGCCGTAGTTAGATGGGAATAAACCAGAATAACACAGTTCATGGATAAAACGGATAGCTTGAAATTAATGGAAAATACCAGAGGAACATTAGAAGAATGGTGGAAAAGAAAGTTGTATTTTTCATATTTCATTAATCTTGTATTCAGGGATGGAACCCACAAGAAAGAAGCAGCCTTTTGGAGACCCTCTCCGATTTGGCGACAACACCGGAATGTTGTGCAGATGTTATAAGGTGCTTCCGCCCACTGACATTGGAACTTCTTCAGCGGGCAGAGGTCCATATAACCAAGAACGGAAACCTCGATTGGCCAGCACACCAGCGATTCTGCGTGGCTCTAAGTAGACTTTTGTCCATATCCGACGATGCCTTGAGGTGTGTTTTCACTTATGACATAGATTCGTTGAATTTATTTTACACTATCAATTCATTTTTAAAATCATTTTTTCATGGGTTAAGATCTCTGTAGGGCCAGTTGGCAGGATGAGTTTTAATTGAATTGATTTCGCAGAATTGATTGTTTAATTTGTCGCAGGTAGACCTGATTGTTGATACCGTACATTATTATATACATATACACGTTCGGTAGATGACCAAATATTTACACTATTTACACTATTGTTTCTTCTAGGTTTGCCTCAGATTATATTCCCAAGAATGAACCATTCTATCGAAACAATCCATCAAGTATAGGGGCTCCAACGCCAAAGAAACAAAAGGTGAGTTTTTTTTTCACTATACAATAATAAATTCCTTTTAAACACAAACGTTGGTTAACTTACTGTGTAGCTTTCAGTAGCTATCAGCTGCCTTCTTCAGCGAGTGAGCTAAATCAGTTTTCTCGGCTAATCTGAAATTTCATCCTAACAAACCTTCTGTAAAATAATATTAAACAACTTTCTTTGCAATAATCATTTCTTTCACAGAAAAGCCAGAGAATTCCTTCTGATCTGGAACTTATACGGGGAACCTGGCTTTGCCTATTACATATAACGGAAGCCCTACGAAACCAATGGGACTGGTCGGATTTCCTAGAATTTCTGACGGCGAAAAATATCGATACTCGGTGGTAAGTAATTAATCAATCTATTAAAGGAGTAGATTAAGAAGCGTGTTATATAATCTGAGTTATTTAGTGAGTCGTTCACCATCGTCGATTATAAGGGCACAAGAATGCAAGTCTTCGCTGTTTGAATTGAAATTAGTATTTTAAAAAAAAAAATGAAATGCAGGTTTTGAATCCCCATCCACAGCCACCCCGAATCCCATATATATGAATCCTCCAACATCTCTAGCAGCTGTGCGTAGCATAATTACGCCGTTACGAATGGTGAAGTTTGGTTGGTTCCATAATTCTCTATGTAATTTGCAAGTAAATCGTTCATTTTGTCTGCAGGTTTGCTGTTCAGAGCACTGTCAAATTAGTCGGACTTTCAATTGATGAAGCAGAGACTTTCATGAACAAATATTTCACAAAGGAAGAGATCGTCTCGCTATCAGCCAAGTGAGTTTACTTTCAATTTCAATTTCCTTTTATGCCAAAGACATAGCGCTGCCAATAGACAACTTATATTGAAATATACCTCCCTGGTATGCATTACTGTTAGGATTGAGAGATTTCTTTATGCATTGCCATGTCCTTTTGTGGTAACAATTGTTCACCTTGCAATTCCTCAGGCACACCGATTTTCAAAAACCCATTGAGAATGCGCGCCTTCTGACCAATGCTCAGCGTCCCTTAACCACAAAACAAGCTGTTGAGTTGGATGTGACGCAGGAAATGATAGAAGGAGATCTCGGACCAGGAGTGGTAGCTGTTTGTGGTGTCCTTTTACACAAAGCTGTTGTCGAGAAGAAATCCAAGGTAAATCTAAAGTGGATACCATCATAATCATTTTAAACGGCCACACTAGTATTGAACTTCCAAAAATATGTATTGCGTTCCAGATGTTGATGAATGAATAGTATAGTCAATATACGTGACTAGGCACCTCCTCTCCATTCCAACTGAAGATTTATAAATAGTTGGGTCGTGGGTAAAGACCATAAAGTGCCCTTCTGTCACTTTTCCTCTGTCTCTCACTCCCTTCTTCGCTATCTCTATATCCCTCGGTACGATCATAAACTGCCTACCTTTCAGCTCTCCCGCCCTTGATATAACCTTGTTCAAAGTGTTGATAAGGGTTTAAAGCAACCAAACTCACTCACTCACTCACTTACTCACTCACTCACTCACTCACTCACTCACTCACTCACTCACTCACTCAATAGTAACTGGTCCTAGGTAAGACCTTAAAGTGCCTTTCTGTCTCGTTTTCTCTGTCTCTCTCTTCCTTCTTCTCTATCTCTATTTCCTGGGTATGATCATAAACTGCCTCCCTCTCAGCTCTCCCGCCCTTGATAAAACCATATTAAATGTGTTGATAGTAAAGCAACCAATCTCACTCACTCACTCACTCACTCACTCACTCACTCACTCACTCAATAGTAATAATTATGTCTGATGTTCATTTCCATTTCTTATAGAACCCCGGAGAACTGCTAGTGCCTGTGCCTTCGATGGAATCCAATTTACGTAGCCTTGCTCTGGCAGTGTCCAGTGGCTCGGCTGTGCTACTCATGGGGCCGGTGGGCTCGGGTAAAACAGTGCTGGTGGAACATCTTGCCACACTCACCGGTATCATGCAATCTGGCAAGCTTTTAAAGGTTCAGCTGGGGGACCAGACGGACAGTAAGGTAGTTACTTCTTGAATCTTCCTTCTTCACATGGTAGCTCTGTACTCATCATTGTCTTATTACCATTGTTCTAGTACATATGGGTCAGATTTTCAGAAGATGTACAATTCAACTTCGCCAATCTTCTTAAATAACTCAAATTTCAGACGAAAATAAAGTTCGAAATACAGTTCAACCCGACCTAAAACATTGCTAGAATCAATGCAATGCAGAATATACTCGAATTTACCTAGTATTGACCAGGTTTCAGCCTAACTTAGCAGAATTTACTAAATGTGTAGAGCTGCCAATTGTACATTTTCTGAAAATCTGACTCATATAATTAAGTAGATCTTTAACTTGATGAAGCCAAAACTTACAGGCGAAACGCGTAGGGTCGCTAAATAGAATGCTAAAATTAAATTGAAGCAAGTTGTTTTCAGTTGAATTGCCTCCAATTACTACTCATAATAGATCTTTAAAAGTTGATTGAAGAAATATTCTAGAGGCTAGAAATCATATCTCCCGAAGGATTAACTGAATATATCTTGTTTGTGTATGTCTGAACATGAAGGAGCATTAGTACATATGTATATGTATATGATCGCCGAAGCCGAAATGCATGGCTCTTTGTGATGAACCTTATTACTTTAATGTCGCATGTGGGGATGTGATTAGAATTATCACATTATTTTGGGGGCATATCGCACCTGGGGATTCCCAGCTTAAATCTAATATCTATTTTTTTGTTCCTTTATTTATCCAGGTGTTATAAACTGGGTAAGGCATGTGCCTGCCCATTTATCTTTGGGGATCAAGCTCTTTGCCTGATTTACACCCCAACCCTGGCATTTTTATATGCACAAGGTTTATACAGACATTAGTTGGTTTTGGGATTATATTGTGGAAGCGGAATGAAATGAGATGAATTGAGGGTAATACATATGAGTAAAATGATGAAAAAAGATATTGTACATTCAAAAGTTAAGCATAACATAATTATTGCTATAATAGTACAAATAATTAGATGAAGGTATCTTAAATCTAATATAAGTTCTTTCTTTCTCTCAGGCATTGATTGGCACCTACCGTTGTACTGATGTACCTGGAGAATTCGTCTGGCAGCCTGGTAGCCTAACAAGAGCTGTGACAGAAGGGCTTTGGATCCTACTGGAGGATATAGACCAGGCCCCCATGGACGTTATCTCTGTACTAGTGCCCCTCTTACAGTCTAACACCCTGTCTATACCTGGTCATGGCGAGAACATTACTCCTGCTGCCGGCTTTCGGCTATTTGTCACTCAAAGGTTTGTAGGAGAAAATATGATATACATGTAACAGCATGATTTGTATCTCGATGTTTTGGGTGGATTTGGTTGTATCATGTTTTACCAGGCTGTTTAGTTTAGCTCTTATAGCTTGTCTTCCACTCTTGGGGTAGTATACTGTACATCTATTGCTGAGAGGAACCGCACCGACGCACTTAGTCTTTTCCAATATGGGGTCCTGGGTAAGACCTTAAAGTGCCTGGTCTTGGGTAAGACCTTAACCCTATCAGGGCGAGTAGTGCATTTATGCACTATTATTTGGGCCATTTTCCCCATAATATTGCCTAAAAGACATGATATTCCTGTAATAAAACATGTTATTCTACCCTCTTCCTCCTATATGAATGTGTTCCAAGTGTTGTAAGGACCAATAATCAGAAAACAGTTCTTGTGTCTGGTAGATGCAGAAATTTTGGTGTCCATAATAGATTGTGGCTAAATTGGACGAATTATAAAGCTATTTATGCAATATTTATTGTTAAATTGGAAAAAAATCTAAATCTAAATTATTTTTTTTGCAAAAGTGCCATTTATTCAGTTTTTCATGCTGAATAAAATAAATGGTCCTAAAAGTGGATATATTTTGAAAATAGTTCTTTAGAATGGTTTCCATGGCAACCAAACAACCCGTTTTTTCAATTGAAAAATTGTACATCTGGTAAATGGTTGCTATGGTGATATAAAAACATGAAATTTCTAAAGTACAACTCATAACAAGTAGAGCAGAAAATTTAAGTTCATGTGCAATTTACTCAGTACAAATCGCATTTCTTAGAGCAAAATGGTGATAAAAAGACTATGTGGCATTTCCCTGGTTAATTTTCAGTCTGGACATCATGGCTTCTGGCATCGTCTATCTCCTTTTAAAAAGTCACTTACGCTAAGTAGTTTAGCTCAAAATTTTACCGGCAGGCAACTTTGAAAGACTATAACTTCACTAATATTTGGAGTATCAAAAAGATTTTTTCGTTTTTATAATACTCGGTGCAAACACAATAAGGGACAATTGACAGAGAACCCCCCTTATCAGACCCTTTCGCCCTTAAAGGGTTAAAGTGCCTTTCTGTCTCTTTTCTCTGTCTCTCTCTCCCTTCTTCTCTATCCCAAAAAGTTACCATCATCACCCCTCTCCGCCATCATAGAACTACGGTAAAAACATGATGTATTATGTATTGTGATTTTATTTCCTAGATTGTACAGCTCTGGAGCCGCCCTATTTAAAAGTCGAAGCGCCGGCACAGACATGGTGGAAAGGTTGTGGACGACGATTACAGTAGAACCCCTTTCTCGTGATGAACTCAAAACGGTTTGTTACCCTTTGAAAGCATAATTTTAGATTTAGAAACTTTTATTCAATCAGCGATTGTAATGAGAAGGGATTCTCAAGCTAGCGGGAGGTCTCCCGTCCTTCTGTTTCAGAATTTACATTGTTGTTTAAAGGGTGGTATCCACTGGCTGCGGTAAGCTCTGCGGTAAGCCTTGCGATGGTGCTGTGTTGTTGAGGAGTGGCGAGGTCCTGCCTACATCATTTACTGACCATGTAGGCAGGACCTCGTCATTCCTCACCACCTACAGAACCACACAAACCATCGCAAGGCTTACCACAGAGCTTACTGCAGCCAGTGGAGACCACCCTTAAGGATGGGAACAATGTCACGTTCGTCAATGACTGAAAGTGATTTTCATCCAGCGATCAGTTGAAATAATATATAAAATCGTTAGTCAGTCATTTTGCTACCTCTATATCAAACTAAGAGGCATGGTTTGTTTTGAGTTTTCGTTATAGTCTCTACTTCCACAGTGCATTTATTCTGTTGAGGAATACTCGTATGATCTTCGAATTTTACATTAATGTATTGGCCTGTAAATGAAATAATAATAATAAAAAAAAAGAATACTCGTATGATCTTCAATTTACATTAATGCCAGGTTCGCCACAGAACTTTCTAAATAAAAATACAAAGTTTGCTTAAAAACTTACACTGTAAAATAAGATATGGAGCTAAAAGGAAATGATTGATATTTAGGTTATTGTGAGCAAGTACCCGCAGTTCCAGTCAGTGGTGGATCGTTTGTTGGACGTGTACATGTTACTATCGGCTGGTCGCCATGGTTACAATCCCTCAGACGTCAGCGATGACGACACTGACATTGGCAAGTTCTTGTCTCATGACGGCCGCATGATCTCTACCCGGTGAGCCTTTAAAAGTTATCATGTCGGAAATGTTAAAAAGTTCATTTGAAAATATGTTGGTGTTAGCCAATCTTTTTAAAAAAAACCCAACTCAGATCAAGTTTATTTGTATAAGTAGTGAGTTTTTTCCCCCTCTTTTCCCTTTTAGTATACTTAACCTCTATCCTTGAGGTGTCAATTCTGAAAAAGGAAATAGGAAAACCACAAATCGGTTTTAATCTGACATTGTAGTTTAACATTGTATCTAATTGTGTCATTGACTTATGTCTATTTTATCCTTCTATATTATTTCTGAAGGGAACCGCAGCGTAATTGTACATTGAGAGGGGAAATTCCGCTTCAGTATGACATTAACAGAAATGTAACATGTTTTATTGAATAAAAGTTTTATAATAATAATAATTGTCTCTGTTTCTTGTCTTACCTAGGGATCTGATGAAGTGGTGTGACCGCATCGCTGCTGAGTTTGATGTCACGAGCTCCTCAACCGCCAACCTTGTATTTCAGGAGGCACTCGACTGTTTCTGCTCTTGTCTTGCTAAACCTGCCAGTAGACTGCCTCTCGCCGAGGCTATAGGAGCCAAGCTAAACGTATCAAAGGCCAAGGTACTTTATAAGTTTGTAATTTGTATATACTATTTATTCAAATCATAATTTTTTAATGAAAAAAACAATAAATAATATAAACAATTGAAACATCATAAATGTTTCTTGGCATAGCCTATGACGTAATAGGCGGATCGTGATGTAATAACATCGCTATGGAGACGTTCTAGTCTCCATTACATGTTAGCAGTTTGGCTAGGCTAGGTGAAAGGTAGCTCGCCACGTCTAACATATTTGTAATTTGTATAGCTATATTTGTAATTCTCGACATGATCAGAAAATGGGACTCAACCCTTTAGGGTTCGTCCCGTTTTCTGATGTTTCTCGATCGGTTCCAACCCCATTTGCTATTATTATGCGTTAGCATTTTACATATCAATACGATTTGAAAATACATCTATTACTGACAAACGTGGCCCCCGACTGTTTGAGCCACTTTTTCGCCCCCTTCTCCCTTTTCCTGCTGTTCCTATTCTATTCCTTAACCTAGAGAAAAGTTTCGGACGTTTACCTAGTGGTACAACTTTTCAGTTTATAACTCAAAAGTCATTTACATTTCTGTTTTCGGCACAATGGGTCACATCAAACGAAGTCATTAGGGCGATGATCACCTGACTAAGAAGTTTACCCCTTATCAGCCCTTTACCCCTTATCAGATCAGAGACTGCAGAGACTGGGCCAGCGAGCCCCCAGAGCTTAGCCCAGGGTGCGCCAGCTCAGCCAGCTGAGGTGGTGTGCCCCCACAGAGTCATAAACTCCAGATGTCCACAGTCTAGATGTCAAACTTATTAAATTAAAGGATGTACAAAAATAAGTCATGTGTAAATATATTCTCCTTAACATAAGAAAACTTTTGGTCTTTATTCCATAACTCTATCATGATTAGAAGCCAAGATAATATTTTATACATTAAACCAAACCCTCTGGTATGTGTGGAGTAGGTCCTCTCTCTCTCTGTGGATTGAATTATTGCAGGTGGCTCCTTTCCACCACAACGACCACAATAATTCAGCCTCTCATGTCAGTATCCCTTTCATGAATGAGCCCCTTCCATCACATCTGTAAGCAAATTCTTTTCGTTGCTTCTTCTAAGTTTATTTATTCCCCAGTTCAAATAAATCAGCATATAAGAGAAATGTAATTTATCAAATTTAATATTTGATTGTAAGAGAGGCTCTTACAGTCAAATATTAAATGGCAGGATATGCTGAATGAAACCTTTTTTCCTAAAAAAAATCATTATGTGCACTTAAAATAGTCAATGAAATATGCTGGAACTAGCAAAAGGATGCATACAACATTAAAGTTTCCTTTTTAAAAAATGTTTTCGAAACTCATTTCTCTGTGACACATCACATATGGTGTTTATTACACGTTTATTGCGCCTGGGCCAATAGGGTTCTGTAAGCACCACCACCTCTACAGGAGTAACCACAAATGGGTCAGATTTTCAGAAAATGTACAATTGGCAGATTTAGTACATTCTGCAAAATTAGGCTGCAATTTGGCCAATACTAGGTAAATTCGAGTATATTTGGCATTGCATTGACTCTAGCAATGTTGAACTGTATTTTGAACTTTATTTTCGTCTGAAATTTGGGTTATTCGAGAGGATTGGTGAAGTTGAACTGTACATTTCCTGAAAATCTGACCCAAATATGTTGACACATCCCCACACCAAATACACATGTTGGTCAGTGTTGCATCCCTTCTGTGTGGTCACCTGAAACCACAGGGGGGGGATATGGTAGGGATGTGTGATAAACTAAATATGGTGCACCCACCCCTGCTCCCACCACTGTCTTTCTCCATCTGGGGCTATAAAACTTCGACCATCTGGGGCTTTAAAATTACTGATAATCTTATCAGCTATTTAGGGCCAAGTGCGGTGGTGTGTAACTCATTAAGGCCCATTGGTACCTGAGAAAGATTAGAGATGACAGACAGACTTCTTTCAATTTTTAAAAATCTATGATTTACCAAAATAACTTACCCCTCCTAAGTATTCTACTAAGGAAGAGACAAATATGGGTGTTTGAATCATTGTTGTGTGATGTATATTAGCTGTAGTAATTAATATTGTTGGTTGTTTCAGCACCTATTCCTCCCATGTCCTCTCTCCCAGTCTGGTTCTCTCCCTCCCCCCTCCCCTTTCCCCTCCTCTCCTCTACCCCCTCCTCTCACACACTCTTCTGACAGTCTCTGCCATTGAAACGCTTCAAACCGCAAATGTCATGACTTTTTGATTGACTGTTTTGAGTTTTTGATTGACCGTTTTGACTTTCTGATTGACCGTTTCGACTTTCTGATTGACCGTTTCGACTTTCTGATATTCTGAAAATATAACTTAGTGTAATTGTACTTAGTTTCATGACCAAGTAATAGAATAATACTTAGGATATATCATGAATGAAATCGAAATATAACTTAATGTAATTGTACTTAGTTTCATGTCCAAGTAATAGAATAATACTTAATTTTCACTGGTCAAATCAATAAGGCCACCAAAAATAGGTGTGTTTCCGATTACCCCCACCACCAACCCCCTACATAGAAAAACATTCCCCTCCCTGCCTTTTTTTGGCCTAAATTGAAAACATCCCTCTTTACCAATGTATAAACACCCCACCTATTAGCTAACGCAGTGTTGGTAAAAAATCCAACACTCTATCAGCCTCATTCTTCTCTTGTTACACACTGGAACGATAATTTTTTTGTTAAATAGCTACAATACCATGTCGCCATTCTACATCTTTAATGCTTGCCATTCACATCTCTCCCTTGTCTGGTTTTATGATATTTTACTTTTACTCCTTTAGCTGGTCTTGCACTAACTCTTTGGGTAGTATACTACCATCTATTGCTGAGAATACACACGCTTCTGATCTAATCATCTTTAATAGATAATTTACCTTTTACCTTTATCAATTTTAGGCTGAGTATTATTTAAATACATACAAGCCCAACATAGAGATCTCCCACAAGGCGTTCTCAGTAGGTAGAGTAAACCTTATGAAGAAGAAGGAGGAGACGGTCCGCCTGTCTCGTGCCCAGAGTGCTCGCTTTGCCTTCACGCGTGCCTCCGTTTGTTTATTGGAACGTGTGGCGGTCTGCGTCTCTAAGAGTGAACCCGTCCTGCTCGTGGGTGAAACTGGCACAGGGAAAACTTCTTCAGTTCAGTACATCGCTGAACAGCTGGGTAAGTTGTCAATAGGTGCAAGTATTTCTTTAATTAGAAAAAGGGGAATATTTTGGAGAAAACAAAAAGGAAATAGTGCCTTTCTGTCTTTTCTCTGTCTCTCCCTTCTTCTCTATCTCTATTTCCTGGGTATGATCATAAACTGCCTCCCTCTCAGCTCTCCCGCCCTTGATATAACACTTCAAAGTGTTGATAAGGGCGTAAAGCAACCAATCTCACTCACTCACTCAAAAAGGAAATACAAAAATAACATACAGATATTGCACTATTTTCAGTATACGTAACGAGACAAAATAGTTGTCGGCCACACGTTTTAAATTAGTTCGGACATTATTAACTATGTATATTTATGTAGTTAAATACACCGTTTAGGTCTCATAATTTACACATATTCTATAATCACAGTGAAAGTTCAGCCAATATAGTACCGGAAAATTATAGAGTTAATGATGTCTCATAAATAAAAAAAATATTTCCAATGTTTCTGAGAAATATATTGGCAACAAAGATTTGACAATTGAATTAATTGATGTTAATTAAATATTTACATCTAACAATACATGCTATGAAAAACGCCTTGAACAATGGATGAAACTACTATCATTTGCAGGACAAAAGCTGCGCGTATTGAACATGAATCAGCAGAGCGACAGCACAGATCTTCTTGGTGGATTTAAACCCATTGACCTCCGGCTTGTCATCGCTCCTGTCAGGGAAAGCTTTGAGACCCTCTTCTGCAAAACGTTTTCGAGGAAACAAAATATCAAGTTCCTCAACCACATTCAGGTATGAATGGAATCGAGACCAATATACTTATGGGTCAGATTATCAGAAAGTGTACAATTGGCAGCTCTACACATTTAGGAAATTCTGCTGAATTAGGCAGAAGAATGATGAATACCGGGTATATCTGAGTATATTTGGTATCACATTGATTCAAAGTATCAGTTCTCTTATGTTAAACTACATTTTGAAGCTCATTTTAGTCTTGAATCTGGGTTATTTGAGAGGATTGGTAAAGGTGAATTGTACAATTTCTGAAAATCTGACCCATATTCAATTACTACTACCGATTTCCATTCACTATTTAATACATTGTCCCGAATAATAACCATCTTGGTAATGCGACCAACCCCTGCCAGTTTGACTCAGTCCAAATAGATTCCGTTATACGACCAAATATCGCCAAAGGTGATAGCCAAAGTTGGACTCTACTGTATGTTTGCAAATAAGAATACAATAACAAATAAGAAAATAAATAAGAATATTGAAATAAAAACCTTTATTTTTGGTTGCGGGTCGCCATAAAGTATCTAAAAGTTAAAAAGAAACCGCAATTAGATTTTTATTGCACCCCCTTTATTGTACGTCTCCATTGGAATGAGCATGATAAAACCTATGTATGGGTCAGATTTTCAGAAAATGTACAATTGGCAGCTGTACACATTTTGTAAATTCTGCAAGATTAGGCTGCAATTTGGTCAATACTAGGTAAATTCGAGTATATTCGGCATTGGATTGATTCTAGCTATCTGTTTGGTTAGGTTGAAATGTATTTTGAACTTTATTTTCGTCTGAAATGTGGGTTATTTGAGAGGCTTGGTGAGGTTGAATTGTACATTTTCTGAAAATCTGACCCATGTGTGGCGAGATTAAACTATAATCTTCCGAATACCAAAGCGATATATTGTTCATAATTATCATGGTTTAATTGGCGCCTGAAACGTTCTGAGATCTAATACAGTATTAGATCTTATACTTTAATTATTGCTTTTGTTTCAAGGATTGCTTCTCGAAAAGGAAATGGACCGAATTGATAACATTAATGGAACATTCACAAAAAGCAGCGTCCCAGAAAGCTGAGAAAGGTTAGTTGATTTTCCCTAATGTAGTACGCACAGGAAACATGTATTGTTCAAATGTTCTTTCTTATTTCTGGTGGTGCACTTGTATTTCATTGTTCTATTCATCATTTTCAGGATCTAAGCAAAGGTCGGAATGGAAGAAAGTGGGAGCTCGCCTTGCTCAGTTGAGGCAGCAAGTGAAACAATCTCAGAGTGCTCTGGCTTTCTCCTACATTGAGGTCAGTACTTTTATATGATCATGTGGAATTGAATAATTATCCATGATCTGAGCCTTGTTAATAATGATAACAGATTTTTATTTCTAAGTCACATTTACGGCAAGTGTTATTATACAGTGTAATGTTAAATTAAATTAGAATGAATTATGGAAATTGGAATGGTCCCCGTGAACCTCACAGCTCTTCCAAGCACCCCTTTAATTTTGATTACGGTACTTGAAATCAAAAACAAAAAGCGCATCACCATTTTGCCATGGCTACATATTGATAAATGCATTCATTCATTCATTCAATCATTCACTCAATCATTGATGCTATTTTACAGGGAAGCCTTGTGCAGGCCGTAAGGAAGGGCGAGTGGGTGCTGCTTGACGAAATAAATCTGGCTTCTGCAGAAACGCTGGAATGTTTGAGCGGTCTCTTGGAAAGCACAACTGGATCCATTGTCCTTATGGAACGCGGGTTAGTATTTCTCAACCGATCCTTATGCTGTCCATTATGTTCAATATTCATTATATGTTCAATATGTTAAATAGCCTCAATGGTTTGTGCATTCGAATGATGCATCCGTAGTCCCGGGCCCGGGTCTGTATGCGTTCACTGTCTTGTCCCTTGGTTAGTATCACCGTGATCCGCATGGTGGCCGTAGTGCATACTATCTTAGTTCTCTACTGGTACACCATGTGACGCACTCAGCCACTATGTGATATTTCAGGAACATTGAAATTTAAATCGGGTCTAAAACAATTTAAATCCACGCATACAAATACAGCATATTACACTATCCATCTGGAACTAATATTTACCTCAGATTTATCATTTGAAAAGAAAAAGGGAAAAGAAAATCAACGAAAAAAAGTAATTCCGGTTCAGACACCAAAAATTGAATCCATGATTTTTGTATAGTCAGTTCTCAGTCCCTTCCCTTAGCATACTTACCTGGCACAGGGGAGACCATGATCGGCAAGGCGGTTCCCCCAGGCTGAGGCCCCTCCATTGCACTACGGTTGGGTTGACGCTTGCGATCATCCCAAATGTGGATGACTCGGGTGCGTAATTTTTGTTAGTGGGGGACTGCGTTCGCGCTATCCCTCGAAATCCAACCAAGATCAAGCCCCCCTCCTCCTTCTTCCGCTTAGCAAACCAGGGACGAAAACTCTTCTGCTGCAGCGGTCGTGTCGAGCTGTTCTATAAAGCTCATTGATGTGTTAAATTTGAGTGACGACAATGCGAATTTTAGGACGCCCTGACCCACATATGTTTCTAAAAAAACACGCTATGCGCGAATATGAGTAATCAGTATTTCCGATGTGACTGACAAGAAGCTGAGGGGTGATATCTTATTTGTGTTTGGGTTTTAAAAGGAGAACTATCAACTGTTCAGATACTCTTATAGTTGGATTCGTGGGTTGATTCGAGTGATGAACAAACATAGGATAATTCATTTTTTGTTTTTATTCGACCTCCTGCCTTAATTTGGATGTGTACCAACTCACTATGAACATATTGTACAGTACCTATACTACTTGTATATTTGCAGGGATACCGAACCTATAAAGCGCCATCCTAATTTCCGCCTCTTCGCATGTATGAATCCTGCGACTGATGTTGGCAAAAAAGATTTACCTGCTGGCGTTAGAAATAGGTAAATGCTATTCTTTCCCTACATGTACTAGTATTGCGAGGACTTCTGTAAAGTCGTATACAGGCTACATACGAAACTCAATGATTTTCCATTGAGATGCATCCATCCAGACCAAACAAAAATGTTAATCAACCATCCTGGATAATTATAAATAATATTATATTATTCTGATATTACCTTATTTATGAACATTTTTGGTGCCCTATGTCTTCATCGTGGTCATACATTCCATTCTTAGAGATATTTATGATTTAATTCCATGTAGTTAAGCTGATCATTAGTAAGATTCACCATACTGATGATATTATATTTTTCGCGTAGATTTACAGAATTTTATGTGGATGAATTAGAGGAGGCCTCCGACCTGCGTATTCTTGTTGCTGAGTACCTCAAAGGCCTTGCCCTAACTGCGACACATGTAGATGGAATTGTTAACTTCTATCTTAACCTGAGGAAGGAGGCTTACAAGAAACTTACTGATGGAACCGGTCATCGACCTCATTATAGGTAAACTATTTTCTCCTTTTCCTTTCCTTATTTTTGCTGCAACATTTCCTTGTAAATTTAGTAAGTGTTTTATTTATCAGTATCAATATATAAACTGATGCGAACGCAACAGTGTTTTTATACTAAATCTGATATGTACGGTCTAGTTTTGTATTAAACATTGATTATATTTTGACCTGTATTACATAAATAAGTTGCTATACATTTTCTGTATCAATTAGTATTTAGCGTGGGTGATACCTTACCTGCCAGATCTATTATTCTAAAAAAAAAACTTATCTCACGTTATGTGAAATTCATAAAATAATGTCACTCATGTGAATTGGGATCGATTGAGAGCAACAATGTATATTGTAATTTTGTTCCTAAATAAAATAAATATTTGAAGAAAAATATCTTCTCTTCCAGCTTGAGGACCCTATGTCGAGCATTGAGGGAGGCATCTAAAAATACTAGTGGGAGTATACCAAGGTCCCTGTATGAGGTATGTTAATCATAGGTTTGTGTGTTCTATATGTAACGAGTCTCCACGGGGCCTGGATGGATAGCACATACCTTCAAGGCCTGGAAAGCCTGGGAAATGGCCATTTTGGTCAAAGAGCCTGGAAAAATCATCTGATGGGCTCGCTTTCCGTTGAAATCCGTTAAGAGGCCTTGGAATAGGGGAGTTGCATGTGCCACTGCGCATGTCTGTACAATGCATTCTGGGATGGATTCTAATGAAATCTGACATACAAATATTTGACAACATTTTTATCGAAATTTGCAAAAATGTTTTCATCAATATTTTATCTTGTATAAATGATTTATGATAACCAAATGCATGATGGAAAAGATGGAGACTAGTATCATGGAAAAATGTATGAAACATGGATATTGACATTAGAGCACAGATAAATATTCCATGCTGAACATGGCATGTTTTCTGTAGATTTTACACTGTACCATTAGTCCCATAATTCCATGCGAATCGAGATTCAAAATGGCGTCTATGCCCTTATTGTCGACGAGTAATATCTCAATATAAAACTTGGTATGACCTGGAAAAGGCTTGAAAATTCTAGAATTACTAGGTAATCAACAAGGGCTTTTCAAGATTTTTCTTAAAATAATAGTGACTACCCACGCTCTAAATAATTTCTCCGTGATGAATACTGCTGAGATTTATGAAAATGACTTTGCCTTGATCTCAGGGATTCTGCCTGAGTTTTCTCACTGAACTTGACCGGTCATCTCACCCGCTTGTCGAGTCGCTGATATCTAATCAAGTGGTTGGAAGGTCCAGTATGAAGTCCCTGCTTAAACAGCCGATACCACCGCCTGGTGAAGACCATGGTTTCTTTGAGGGGTAAGAAATGGCCTTCCTTGAATTATCTTATCTGCTGGATCTGTATATAGAGAGAATGGAACAAGCCAGCAATAATCGAAAATTTATTGGACGAGATTCGTCCACATAAGCACGAAGCCGTAGGCAGAGTGCTTATGCAGACAAATCAAGTCCAATGAAATTTTTGATTATTGCAGGCGAGTTCCATTCTATATTTACTAACATACCTTTCACAATGGTCTTGTTCATATAATGGTGTACATTGGGTCATAACAATATCCACCATTGCTTCTATATAACTTATAATGTCTTATCTCATGCTTAAATGTTCTCGTATGTTTAATGCGGTTTTACTCTTGTGTAGGTACTGGGTTGCAAACGGCCCTCAGGAAGCTAAGACTCCAAAGGATTATATTCTCACACCCTCTGTCCGTGCCAATCTGCGGGACCTCGTTCGGGTGGTATCTGCTGGGTGAGTTCTGATCAGGCATCCCCCTGTTTAAAGAATGAATGCAGATGAAGGAATCTAGCATTTAGTTAATTTTGATTCCGGTTGTGATCTTTTTTTTAAAAAAATTAATACGGTATAATTTGAAAAAGTATAAGCTTTAATCACTTTAATTGAATGTCAGGAAGCAACAAGTATGTTAAAGAATACGAGGTTTGGGGTTTAACCTAATCTAAATCTGCATTCTTGAAGATATCAAATTTAAAATATAGATACTGTAAACGTATTAATGTATGCGCAGTATTTATTTTCGCTATTTTCGCGCACGTGGCACCTTTGTGCGCGAAAATAAATCCTGCGCGAAAGGTATAATTATTGCATAAACAAAGTGTGAGACTTCCTTGCTGCGTGAATTTAAATCCGCGCGAAAAGGTGTCAAAGTACTTACTTAGTGCGTGAAAATTTATCTGCGCGAAAATAAATACGTTTACAGTACTAAAACATTGATGTTGTTGTATGAAATGGGAAGAAATAAATAAACGGGCAAGTTGCGTTTCCCAAACTTGAAAAAGTGACACTAACTTGAGCTCTTCCATGCTTCAGCGGCCACCCAGTGTTGCTTCAAGGAGAAACCTCGGTGGGTAAGACTAGTCTGATAACATGGCTCGCTGCAGCTTCAGGCAATCGTTGTCTGAGAGTGAACAACCACGAGCACACAGACCTACAGGAGTACATAGGATGCTATGCTGCAGATGAAACTGGCAAACTCATGTTTAAGGAAGGTAAACAAACGATTTACATCGCGCTATGATTTGATTTAACTTGAATTTTTCTTTTCTTTTTAAAGAAATTTGATTGAACTGGTTTCGATGTTACATTGATATTCTCACAGACTCATGAAATTGTACAAAAGGTTGCGTTAATCATTGAGAACATTTTAAGTTATATTTTAATTACATTTAAAGTTTCAATAAATCGATTACCGACGCTAGCCAGATTATATATAGTGACATTTGATATTGTCGGAATTTGTTTGGAGGGCTGTAGTTTGGACCAGAACGCCCTATCATACTGATAATGACGTCATCTTAGTGATAATGACGTATGCAGTAGTCTGGGATGCGTCTTCAGTGTTGGTACTGAAATCTGTACTTTTGTTAACTGCCAAAAATGTTAAAACTCCCCTCTCCCAAATTCTACCATTTATAACGCAATAATGAAATCTTAACATTACGCCAACTTTTTCAAAAGTTAAAATTATCAAATCTGATTTTATTAGGCTCATCAATAGGGTCTTTTAAATCAGTTAAATATATTCTGTACAGGTAGTGGAGGCCACAAATAATACGAAAATATACCTCCCTCCCACCGAAAACTTTCAGCATTTTTTAATTTGAATTTTTCTTGTAATTATACATGTATAAACGTATTCTTTCACTTGTGTTCTCGCTGTAGGCGTTTTGGTTGAGGCGATGAAGAAGGGGCATTGGATCATATTAGACGAACTCAATCTGGCGCCCACCGATGTCCTCGAAGCCCTTAACCGCGTATGTACATATTTCATTCTAGTCTCTTTTCTTTGTATCTCTCCCTTCTTCTCTATCTCTATTTCCTGGGTAAGATCATAAACTGCCTCCCTCTCAGCTCTCCCACCCTTGATATAACCTTCAATGTGTTGATAAGGGCGTAAAGCAACCAATCTCACTCACTCACTCACTCACTCACTCACTCACTCACTCACTCACTCCCTTCTTCTCTATCTCTATTTCCTGGGTATGATCATAAACTGTCTCCCTCTCAGCTCTCCTGCCCTTGATATAACCATATTAAATGCGTAGATAAGGGCGTAAAGCAACCAATCTCACTCACTCACTCCCTTCTTCTCTATCTCTATTTCCTGGGTATGATCATAAACTGTCTCCCTCTCAGCTCTCCCGCCCTTGATATAACCATATTAAATGTGTTGATAAGGGCTTAAAGCAACCAATCTCACTCACTCACTCACTCACTCCCTTCTTCTCTACTCTATTTCCTGGGTATGATCATAAACTGCCTCCCTCTCAGCTCTCCCACCCTTGATATAACCTTCAATGTGTTGATAAGGGCGTAAAGCAACCAATCTCACTCACTCCTATAAAGGGGGAGCGGTTACTTACTCTCGTATTTCTTTTTGTACATTAGTTAGTGAAGTAGCTTTAATACTAGTCCTAAATAATTATACTGTAGAATTTACTATGATATGAACATTTTGAGCATCGTTTCTCACTACTTGAATAATTTGTCACTTTCAGTTGTTGGATGATAATCGCGAGCTCTTCATCGCTGAGACTCAGGAGGTTGTAAAAGCACATCCACGTTTCACACTTTTTGCTACACAGAATCCGCCTGGCCTTTATGGTGGACGAAAGGTATAATATCCAGCTCTTTTATTTGTCCCGTTGTACTTTATGGTTACATAAGGACACCTACCTAAACTTGTGCTTGCATGCACGTGTCCCCCTCGCATATATGGGTCAGATTTTCAGAAAATGTACAATTGGCAGCTCTACAAATTTGGGAAATTCTGCTAAATTAGGCTGAAAAATGAGGAATACCGGGTATATCTGAGTATATTTGGTATCACATTGATTTAAAGTATCCGTTCCCTTATACTAAACTGCATTTTAAAGCTCATTTTTGTCGTAAATGTGGGTTATTTGAGAGGATTGGTGAAGGCGAATTGTACATTTTATGAAGATCTGACCCATATATGAGGGTACTGTTTGCCCCTCTAACTTCACTTGCCATCAGCCAGGAATAAATACACTACGATACCCTACGTTATTTCTCCTTCATCAATTTGTGTTACACTACGTATAACAGTCCGTTCACAGGCGATTGAGAAATTAGGAAAGCCTCGATGAAATCAAACATGTTACGATAGAACTACCTAGAAAGATGTATCACGAGGCTAACAAATAACACTATTAATTGTTTTTATCCCTAATTGCTAATGTAAAACTGCGAAATACAAAAATAACAAGTTGTTGTTTTTTTTAAAAAAAATCCATAAAATCATGAAAACCCAGAGATGACACCCCAAGTTTTCTTCGTTTGGTTTTCGATATTTGAATCTTACATTCTAAGCTATTCTACGCACAGTAGCGAAATAGATCAATTTTAAAAAAAAAATGAGAAAAATGCTAGGTTTTGGTCCATTTAGCCTGAAATGTATAGTTGAGAAGCAGTGGGTAAAATTTCTTATTTCATTCACTTTCTATTATGTTAGATATTATCCCGGGCCTTCAGAAACCGGTTCGTCGAGCTGCACTTTGACGACATCCCTAGTGCCGAGCTGGAGACCATCCTTCATGAACGCTGCAATATTCCACCCTCGTATGCTAAACGCCTGGTGGCCGTCATGTTAGAACTGCAGGTGAGATCCTCATGTCCAACAATTTATGTTTTTTTGTTTTTATTACAGGCCAAGTCATTAAATTACAATAGAGGAGTTGCATAGCCGCCATTTTGAATCTTGATTTGCATGGAATTGCATTATGGGGGTAATGGTACAGTCTAAAATCTATAGAAAACATGTCATATTCAACATGGACTATTTATCAGTGATCTAATGTCAATATCTAAGCGTTATACATGTTTCCATGACCCAAGTGCCCATATTTCCCATCATGCATTTGGTTTTCATAGCACTTTGATACAAGCTGTGATATTGGTGAAAACATTCTTGCAATTTTTGATAAAAATGTTGCCAAATATTTGTATGTCAGATTTGAACAGAATACATCCCAGCATGCACTGCAGTAGACATGCACAGTGGCACATGCAAGTCCCCTATTGATAATTTCAAGCGTTGCCTATTAATATATCTCTACCTTGTAACTACGATTTCAACAAACGCAGACAATACAAGTGCATTAAAAGTGAGAATCCCACTAATCTTGCTATTTTGTGGGTGCTTGATGTATTTATTGGTGGTACCGACTAAATACTAGGCACCGTGGTATCCCTACACACTGACATAGGACCCCCCAGTTAGGGTTAGGATTATAGGTAGTACTGGTATCAATACTATTCCACCTCACAGTGCACTGGAAAGAACATCTTTTAGTCACTCAAACCTTATTCCAAAACACGGTAATTGCTGGAATAAAGGGGTCAATTCATCAGATTTTTCCCATAAGTTATATCGACCAGTTTGTCTTCCTCATAAGCAAAATATTTTTGTACATCTTTAAAGACAAATAAAAAACCTCTTATCTTATCCTATCTTATTTCAATGGCAGATGCGGAGACGCGGATCTGGCGTGTTTGCCGGTAAGCAAGGCTTCATCACATTGAGGGACTTGTTCCGCTGGGCGGAGAGGTACAGACGAGCCTGCTCCGAGAATCATGACACCTTCTTCGACTGGGACCAACAACTTGCTGATAATGGTACGTTAATTTTGCGGGAAAATATATGAGGAATTTCTCATGTTTTAACCGTGACGTTAAAGCTGTTGTTTTTCAATGGACAAGATTTTATAAAAAGAAAAAAAAAGATGCTCATACATGTTTTAGTAAGATTTAACCCCGTAGGTTGGGATGTTATTTCCTCTACGTATCAACTAACTTCTATTTATTTGACATCTATATAATCTCTATATTCCGATATTGGAGATAATCCCCCATCACCGAAAGTTGGAAAAATATTAATCAGAATGGTTTACTGATCTATGTAAAATCCAACTTCGAATATTTCTACGTTTATTTCCTCATGTTGGAAATATCAATCAAATCAAATCAATAATTTTCTTTTGGCCAGGTTACATGTTGTTAGCGGGCCGTGTCCGTAGGCCCGAGGAAGAAGCGGTCATCCGCCAAGTCCTCCAGAAACATCTGCGGCGATCAGTCCAACCCACTCGCCTTCTCACCCTGAATGAGAAGACATCGCCTACCACCGCCCCACTCCTCCAACAGATCCTCAGTGGGAGGTCTACTCCAGGCTTCCAGCACGTGGTGTGGACCTATAACATGAGGAGAATGGCAGTACTGGTAGGCCAAGCTTTGAAGTATGGCGAGCCTGTCCTCCTTGTGGGAGAAACTGGGTAAGTAAGATAAGAGATTTTTTTTTTTTTTTTTTTTTAAATTTTTATTTAGTATTTTTATACAGCACATCTTCTGTAATAACGACAGTTGAGTTATCAACAAACCAGTACATTGTACAGTGAAGTTCAATAATCAAATGGAAAAATGAAGATAAGAAATCTTTTATTTGCCAAACTGCTCGACGTTACATCATGTAAAAAAGGACAAATAGGTCTACATGTCTATATGAAAAAAATCAAATTCCATTTCTGCCGACAGTTACCTTTAATTTCGAATGCATTAGTCTTGTACTGGACTGAGCAGAGAATATGACAGTTAAAAGTGAGAAATAAAAATTGAATAAAAACATATAAAGGAGATAATATATAGATCAGAGGGATCCTATGGCTATACGACATTGTATCATTAGATGTACTTAGTGTAGGCTACTCCCACTATCCCTTCTTAAGGCCCTAGTCCACTAAGCCGATTCTCATGCGATTCTGTGCCGCAGAAGACTTTTTTACACTAAATTCTGTGAGAGTCGCATGAGAATCGGCCTAATTCGATACCCCCTGCTATATTTTGTTTTCCTCTTCTATACCGGTGCACCAAATTTAAAATAGTGTTAAAGGGCCTAGTCCACCATGCCGATTCTCATTCGATGTTGCACGGCAGAGGACTCTTTTGCACTAAATTCTGTTAGAATTGCATGAGAATCGGCTTAGTGGACTAGGCCCTTAAGATAGTAAACTAAACTGAATCCTCGCGATTAAATGATTATTTCTTCACGGTGTACATTCGACAGTTAAAATGTGTTTGCTTCATTTGTTCACCACCCAGTTGTGGCAAGACCACCATCTGTCAAATATATGCTGAACTACAAGACAAAGAGCTGGCGTCTGTTAACTGTCATCTCCATACTGAAAGTGCAGACTTCCTTGGTGGGCTCAGACCAGTGCGGCAAAAGCAGGAGGTAAGAGGAAGTTATAATCATGTTTCTGTATTTAAAGTGAAATATGTATTTGTATTTAAGATTTTTTATTCAGTCAAAAGCATTGTGTACAAGTACATTATTCTCAGAATTTGCTGACTCTAATTTACCTAGTATTTATATAAATGTTTAGTGAAGAGGTTGTCCCTTAATCAAAAGTACACCACATGAGTCCCATTTCAGTCCTATTATTATAATATTTTATTTCCATTTCACATATACAATCGTAAATTATGATGTTTGATGTGTTTTCAGGAGAGCGATAGCAGCGTTCAACGCCTGTTTGAATGGGTTGACGGACCCCTCGTAAAAGCCATGCGGAACGCTTCTATGTTCCTTATGGACGAGATCTCACTTGCTGATGATTCTGTGCTGGAGAGACTGAACTCAGTCCTCGAGCTAGAGCGCACTCTATTGTTGTCAGAGAAAGGCGGAAGTGACGCAGGTGATGATGACGTAGAAGTCATTAAAGCAGCGGAAGGCTTCAGAGTCGTCGCTACTATGAACCCTGGTGGTGACTTCGGGAAGAAAGAGGTTAGTTTCTTTGAGATATTATTTTTCTATGAAAATTTGTGAAAAATAAGCCCGGCTGTGTCTTGACTTTTATTTGTTTTTAAGCAAGTGAATTGTGTTTCAATTTGATCTCAAACTCAGTGAAGTCGTAGATGGCTCTGACCATTACATTGTTTCCTTTCCCATGTTTTACCGTCCCGGGTATGACCATAAAGTGCCTTTCTGTCTCTTTTTCTCTGTCTCTCTCTCCCTTTTTCTCTATCCCTATTTCCTGGGTATGATCATAAACTGCCTCCCTCTCAGCTCTCCCGCCCTTGATATAACCATATTAAATGTGTTGATAAGGGCGTAAAGCAACCAATCTCACTCACTCACTCCCTCTCAGCTCTCCCGCCCTTGATATAACCATATTAAATATGTTGATAAGGGCGTAAAGCAACCAATCTCACTCACTCCTATAAAGGGGAGCAGTTACTTACTCCAGTATTTCTTTTTGTACATTACTTAGTGAAGTAGCTTTAATAATAGTCATAAATAATTATACTGTACTGTAGAATTTACTATGATATGAACACTCACTCCTTTCCCATGTTTTCTAGCTATCACCAGCGCTGAGGAACCGATTCACAGAGATATGGTGCCCACAGAGTCGGGATAGGAGTGACCTGGTGTCAATCATCAATCACAATATTAGTCCGGGCATCCAGCTCACCACGCCTTCCCGCACTGAGGGCGGCTCTGGTTTTGGAGAGGCTATCATGGATTTCATTACCTGGTTCTCAACTACAGATTTGGGTAGCAGGTAAATAGGACTTCTGAATTTTATCGGTTTAAGGGCCTAGTCCATTAAGCCGATTCTCATGCGATTTTGCGCCATAGATGACTCCTTTGCACTACATACTGTGAGAATCGCATGAGAATCGGCTTGGTGGACAAGGCCCTTTACAGTCTGAAGACACTAGGTACTTTCGAGTCTTTAGTTACACAAATAGACGTTATGTTGATTATAAGAAAAGGTAAATTTTTATTCAGGCTTAAGAATTCTACAATACATGTAGTAATATTTTCAGTATACGTCCACTCCTGGAGGTAGTCTATTTGCTTATGTCAAAAAAATGGCTCCCGTGTGGAATTCATGTTAATTTTTGCAGACAAACATTTTTTTGTAGTATTCAATGAGTAGAATTCAAAAATCGATGTATGCAATTTTTTCAAACATTTTTTCATACCAAAATTCAAGATGGCGTCCAAGATGGCCGCTCAGACAATAAATGCACATAACTTTGGTTCTATTTAACATAAATGAGTGATTTTGGTGTCCATTTCTATGTTTTCCATGTCAGGGAATCCAATGAAATAAAAATAAAATCCAAAGCACATGATGCCTTTCCACTAGGGGGCGTTATAGGTCATTTTTCACATATTTTCCTGGAAATGATTAGAAATACTTCAAATATCTTTTAATTCTTATACACAAATCCTTTATTCATTTTATTAAAGCAAAATATTCAGTCTTGTTAGTTGATATAACATTAGCAGTTCAGTATTTATGTTTCTTTTACTATTAGAATAGTTGGTTAATGGGAATTCAGCCACAAATTTGGGTCCTTCCTCATAATAATTTGGTCCAGGCAATCTAGCTCAAAAAAGGCTAAACCTAGGACAAATTGCAACAGGTTTCTCAACAGTTTTGGATAGTATGAGTGCCTGTTAATAATATGCTTAAAGTCTAGAAATATCTAGGTGGGGGACCATGCCCAAAATCTCAAAAACAAAATGGCCGCCTTTATACTTATAAACGCTATAACTCAGTGTAGAATTGACATATATTCAAGTCTGAATACCCTTTGTTAATGTTTCCAGGCACTGGGAATCCAATGGAACAATAGTTAAGTCCATATAGATAATATTTATCAAGTTAGTATACTGCTACAGAGAAGACATGTATCCAGCAAATGCATCCTGTGAAGTGAAAATGAAATTCACCTCATTTTGTATGAAAGCATTTATGATCAAGCACACTAGGAAATGAGTTTCTGTAATAAAAATTGGTTAGAAAAGCCTTTTGAATGGTGTATGTAAAAAGAATAGTATAATGTATTTCTCTGATACTTCAAGAAATACCAATTTCCCTCCTGCATAAGGCAGCTTACAGGGTCACAACTGGAGTACATTCCAAGTTTAATCCTTTGAAGGAAGTAAACAATTTGTAGTAAGAGCCAGAGGGCACTAGGTAGATACATGGGGGAATTGTGAACTACAATTGAACCCTCTTCCAAGTTTAAATCTAGTGATATTAGTCTGTGTAAACCTCAGCTTGCCTTAGGCATACAGGTGTACTGCATCATAGATTCAAAATTGTTGTATGTTCTATCATTTTCTCTAATAGCATTCGATGCACAAAATCTTTGGGGTATATGATTGGAGAAGGAACAGCCTCAATACCGGTTAGTTCCCCCTTCTCACTGACATAGTTCCCAATACACAACTAATGTGTGATGCTTTGAATATAATAGCCACAATAATCTAAATATGAGCAACAAGATCAATGAAGATTCCTGCCCAGTTTGGGAAATTACCCTTGGAAATAGTTCTAAGCTGTGGGAAGGGAATGATAATTCATATATATGATATATAAATTCTCCAACCATTTAATTGAAGGGATTGGTGATTCTAAGCCCCTTTAACACTATACATTCATATTCTACACAATAAATCTACTAGAGGATCCATAAATAGAAGAGGTTTTTTACTCTACCAAGATTAGGGGCTTTGTTCTCTAAATGCAAAGATGTGGTCAGAATATAATGCAATGATTAGTAACTGGAAACTTTGAAAACTTTAGCTGCAAGTAATATCATGAATCTGGAATAAATATGCTTGTATGATAACTTCAGATAGGTTATAAGAGGGTTTCAATGTAGTTACACAAAATTGTCCATCCTGCCTTGCTTGACTGTTACCTGAACTGGTCAGTAAGCATGCACATGTGTGGTACTTTGAAATCAAGGTAAAGGGCATGACCCAATAGCAGCATAACACCTGTCTCCTGTGTATACCTTAAGCTGAGATTAACTATTCCATATCAAAACTTTCCTATTTCAGACTATAGAATCCCTGAATCCACATTCTCATGAACAGGAACCCTAGAACTAGACCCTGAGTAAAAGCAAAACCATGTATACTTAAATGTTGATGCTGAAACATAAATAGAAACATAATTCTTGAGTCAATAGAAAGGAAAAGTGTTCCAGCCTGTGTTTCAAGAGGATACTACAGAAATCCTCAGAAGGAAAACAACTACAATTGAAGGTCACTCGGTGTCAATTGACCTACAACTTTGGTTTCAACACCTCAGAATCATTGTAGACGTTCAGATTTGAAGGTGTTTTTTTA
This sequence comes from Sthenelais limicola, assembly GCA_942159475.1. NCBI lineage: Eukaryota > Metazoa > Annelida > Polychaeta > Phyllodocida > Sigalionidae > Sthenelais > Sthenelais limicola. The sequence continues at coordinate 34,139,892 of OW804097.1, read as the reverse complement.
TCTTTCCATGTCTCAAAGAAGGCAAAAGAGCAAAGCATTTGGAGCATCTAATTAATGTATGAGGACAAATCTAGAATACTGGGAGTGCAGAACCCTGCTGCTATCCATGCAATAGCAGAATGTGATACAACATTAAATTCTTTAAGCTTATGAGATTGAACTGCTATGTGCAACTTGGTGGATCTATATCTGCTTCTGCCAATGCTCCAAAGACAAGCTGAAGTGTTCTCTAATAACAAAGCATACTTGATAATGTAGAGAAAGGTGGAGAATGCTATATTCTACTTCTGTAAATTACTGCAGTATAAAAAAGGTTCCCTCTCCTCATCATGCATGTCCATCCACAGGTCCTACCATCTTTATCAGCTGCTAATAAGTACCCCAGCCAAAGTCTATGCTACCAAATTCAAATTTGGAAGGGACTTACAGATAATTGGGGATGAAGTCTACTAACCTGCCCCTGACCAACTACTGCAGATCATTTGCTGTAGCTGTAAGAGCTACTGTAGCAATCTTGAGTGTTCCTAACACAGGTTATCATGGAATGCACTGCTGCATGTGGCCATAATGGTGATTGCAAACAGGTCAGGCCCTATTTACCAGACTAGTGAAATCAGGATGTCAAGTCAGGTTCCATATACACAGTGCATGGCTAATTGTTTTTTTCCTGTGGTAGGTTCTTTATTTCAAGTATCACAGCAATGCTTATGACAGTTTGTTTAGTGGAAAGATGTTATTGGATATCCTTGGTCATGTATGCCTTTGTACAATCTCATTAAATGTGACTTAGATTTTTCACTTCACAGGATGTATTTGCAGGGCATTTTTCTGGTCATTTCTTTCATGTATCAGTATACCAACTTGATAAATATTGATTATATGGATTTCCTTATTGTCTCATTGGATCCCCCATGTCTGGAAACATCAATAAAGTGTATTCACACTTGAATATATGTTGATTTTATACTGAGTTATGGTATTTCAAAGTTTTAGAGGCGGCCATTTTGTTTTTTGAGATTTTTGGCATGTTCCCCCATCCAGATTTTTCTAGACTTTTAGTATGTTAATAACAAGCACTCATACTAGCCAAAACCATTGAGAAACCTGTTGCAATTTGTTCTAGGTCAAACTCTATGTTTAATGGACTACTGTTGAAAAAAAACACATTTGTGGCTGAATTCCCTGGAAATATAAATATTGTATTATTGAAAAAAATCATAGAAAATCATTTACCAATGTTGTATTAACTACCAAGAGATTAAATTAAAGCATAGAATGACTAAAGTTTTTGTGTATACGAATTGAAAGATGTTAGAATATTTCTTATCATTTTTTAGGAAAATATGTGAAAAATGACCTATAACGCCCCCTAGTGGAAAGGCATCATGTGCCATGGATTTTATTTTTATTTCATTGGATTCCCTGACATGGAAAACATAGAAATGGACACCAAAATCATTCATTTATGTTAATTAGAACCAGAGTTATGTGCATTTATAGTCTGGGCGGCCATCTTGGACGCCATCTTGGATTTAGGCATGATAAAATGTTTGAAAAAATTGCATACATCGATTTTTGAATTCTACACATTGAATACTACAAAAAAATGTTTGTCTGCAAAAATTAACATGAATTCCACACGGGAGCCATTTTTTTGACATAAGCAACTAGACTAAGGTACATGTGTGGTGTTTTGATATGGAATGAGTCTAAAGGCCCTAGTCCACCAAGCCGATTCTCATGCGATTTTGTGCTGCAGAGGACTCTTTTGCACTAAATTCTGTGAGAATCGCATGAGAATCGGCTTCGTGGTCTAGGCCCTTTACAATCAATCCACTTTTTTTTTGGCAAGCTAAAAAAAATGGTGTGTTCTCTCTGTTATTGATATGTTTTTGTTCCTGTGTAGGAGTACTGTGAGTATTCGCGACGTGCTATCTTGGGTGACGTTTATCAACACGACGTCAAAGTCAGGTCCAGCGGTGGAAGAAAAAGACGACGATGCTATGGAGGTGGATGATGTTGATAATGACGTCAACGTCACCAAACTGGATCCAGTCGTGGCGTATGTGCACGGTGCATGTATGGTCTTCCTGGACGCTCTCGGCTCAGGTTTGTCTCAATCTAACAAAAAACACTCTTGAAAGCGAGCATCTCGAATCTTACAAAGTCTTACCCTACCTAGCTAACTCCTGTGGATATCAAAACTCTAACATTCATATTATATCAGATATTTGGTAAAATAGTGAGCAAAATCGTCTTTACACGCCATACAGAAATTTCAAAGTGGCAGTTAGTTTGACATCTGGAGTTACATAATGCCAGGCTCGACCAAACGTTCATAGACTCCTAGGTTAAAGCCAGTTACATTTCTGGTCACTTAGAGAGTGGGGGCAGCACTTTACGGCTCCATTCTGTGATTTAAAATTAGTCTATTCATTACACTTATTGAATGAGTATTGAATGAGGACACAATGTTGGTGCTCTATACTTTAGATATTGTCATACATATGTTATATGATTACACTGAAAGAGTTTCATGTGATTCTGTGACTACTCGTTTTAACTATCTTAGCCACTTTAATTCACCAAAGCATATTTCACTTTTCCTTTCTTTTTTTAACAAGTTTTATTCATCATATCCTGCCTTCTTGGCGCATACAATACTAAAACAAGGAATTGACTCAATTTTTCATGAACTCTTTTTTTAGTTTTTTTTTTGGTTTTCCTATTTTCTACCCGATCAGCCACCGGCTTGTTCCTCAACAAAACCTCTTCTTATAATTCTTTTTTCTCCTTTTTCTTTAAAAACGTACATAATATCAACCTTATATTTCACTTTTTTTTACAGGTGTGACAAATGTTGGTAACCTGAGTCCATTGGCAGCGAGGGAGCAGTGTATGTCTTACCTACTGAATCAAGTGCACAACATCAGTGGCAGACATCTTGGAGCGTCTGATCTGGGATGCTCTGCCTATCTTGGAGACATTCGGTCCATCTCGACTGTCAATAATGGAAACGTTTTTGGTATCCCTCCATTCTACATGATGAGAGGTAGGAATCACTTTTAACAAGTTCCTGATTTAAATTGAACATTCTAGGATTTCTGGAAACTTGGTATTTATGTAACCATTCCCCCCAATGTATCCTTCCTATTATTGTTTTTTTAAAAATCTCATTACCTGTTCTAACACGATGCCAAATTTCAAAAAGGGTCGTCACCATTCGCACGATTCTTTGAAATTCCTCCTCATATATAGAACTGAAACTAACTTAAAAGCGAAAATAATATGTTGATGCGTCATCGTGTCCGTAATAAGATGAGGGGTGTAGCCCCCAGTGCTGCCAACCAGCCGGAGTGTGAGTGTTATTTAGCGATAGCAGGCTAAGAATAAAAGATCACTTTTTTTCTTTTTTTCCCCTTCAGACGTTCTTTAAAAATACAGTTGGTCAAGTTTAGAAATTATTTATCGCAATAAAGTTAGATGCATACATGGAATACGCTGGTATTAATTTGAAAGAAAAAGGGTATTTCAGATCTGTCTAACCTAATTTTGATAAATTAAAAACGAGAGAGGGCTACGTAGGGAATATATATACTCCAATATAGGAGTCTCTCAAACCAGGGAGGTATATACAAGGGAGTAGCAACGACTCATTGACTGAACTAAAATATCCGCAACTGGGACTTAATTTAGCCACTGCATGCCAGGTGACACTGCAGTATTGTTGTCAGCAATAGTACCACATATAACCCAGGTAGTTTGATTGCCCTTTACCATAGTCTTCTAAGAGCATACTAGTGATGCACTTATAAATAGTTGGCGCTAGTAGTAGTAGTGACATTACTTTCAACTATATGCCACCCGCGCATATTGTTTGTTGCTACTCCCTTGTATAAACCTCCCTGCTCAAACAAATCTTTTTTTTGTTTTTACGTCAACTTCTTTATTCAATATATCAACAAATCTTTCTTCTTCGCCTAAGCATATCGACATCCAGATATACATATGCTCTTACTCCTGATGAACATGGGACAATCGTATAAACAAGCAATCGATTACCAATATTAGAACATCCTAAAGGGTTTCACCTGCCTGTTGGTTTAACCAGGCCGCGATTACCTTTCATATAAATCTTTGCTTTCCTTCAGGAGAAAAGTCTTCTACTGCCGCCGACCACTATGCGTTAGATGCCCCCACCACCAGCATGAACGCTCAGCGCCTCATGCGGGCCCTTCAGTTACCACGCCCTTTACTACTCGAGGGTTCACCCGGGGTGGGCAAAACTTCCCTTGTCAGCGCCTTGGCTAAGGCTTCAGGTCACTCCCTTGTCCGCATCAACCTTTCAGAGCAGACGGTAAGGAATAGTGCACGTTGACTTTTCAATAGGGGATTTGTATAGCTGCCATTTTGAATCTCGATTCGCATGGAATTATGGGACTAATGGTACAGTGTAAAATCTATAGAAAACATGTTATGTTTAGCAGGAAATATCTATCAATGCTCTAATGTCAACATCCATGTGTTATACATGTTTCCATTGCACTGACTTCATCTTTCCCATCATGCATTTGGTTTTCATAACTCATTTATACAAACTGATAATGATGAAAACATTCTTGCAATTTTTGACAAAAATCTTGCCTAATATTTTTATGCCAGATTTCAATAGAATCCGTCCCATGATGCACTGTAACAGGCATGCGCAGTGAGACATGCAACTCCCCTATTCCCTCGTTATGTCCTTCCTATGTATTTGGCCGTCATTTATTAAAGTTGTTTTTGTCAATATTTAAATCCACTAGTCAGGTTTAGTCGCGATTGGGTGTTGTCTCCATACCCAACTAGACAGAAAAGTAACTCATTTTAAGAAAATGTCACTAGTAGTTAAACTTGCGAAAAGGGTCACTTCAGAACAAGATCATGATTTAGAAATAAAAGGATAAGGGCCTGGTCCACCAAGCCGATTCTCACGCGATTCTCACAGAATTTAGTGTAAAGGAGTCCTCAGCGGCGCAGAATCGAATGATAATTGGGTAAGGGAAGAATGAGATATTTGTAAACAGTAAAGTTTGCCAACGCCTGAAAAAAGTTGAACTTTTAACGCATGAGAATTGGCTTAGTGGACAAGGCCCTTTACTGAGTGGGCGGGGGTGGGGGAATATTTTTTCTTCTCCCCAACTTATAACAAGTTCTTATTTATATAACGAGAGGAGTTGTCGTCGTTTCCCGCTTATCTATCTTTTTAGTTGTATATATAGTTGAGGAATAATCCCAAAGTGTTGGTTTTTGTGGGTTATTTTATTTATACTAGCTTTCGAGCTATCTTGCTCTTCACCAAGTTCTTACTCATCCCCTCGTGGAAAGGTATTATGATCACCAGTGCAGTTGTGGGTCACATCTTCCCTGTTTTAATATCGTGTTTTTCTTTCTTTAAAGGATGTTTCTGATCTGTTTGGAGCCGACTTACCCGTTGAAGGAGGGGAAGGAGGAGAGTTTGCTTGGAGAGATGGTCCCTTACTTCAAGCCCTTCGCGCTGGCCATTGGGTCGTTTTGGATGAGGTAGGAACGTATTCGCAAATTTCGAACATGTCTATTCAACAGACGCATCCTTTTATTCAATGAATTCATGTCGATAGGAGGTTGCAAAAATAGTTAGTCTAAATACTTCAGTGTTATTACTCGCCAGACTGATGTACCTTTACTAGACCTATACATCCAACGCGCGGGGCCTATAAGTCCCGGGGCCTATCGGTCTGCACCCCCCCCCCCCCCTTTACTATAGACGTCTCTTTCCCCCGACTGCTTCTGGGAAGAATTCCTGCGCTATGACATAGACATTTTTTGGTATTATTAAACAATATTTGTCGTTTGGTATTGTTATGCAAGAATTTAGAAATAGTACGGTTATAAGTCGCAAAATTGCTATTTTTCAAAGTGATGTATTTTATAAGATATCTTTGTTGGAATATTCTAATTATCGGGCTGCTTAATGCTGCTAGTGCCATGAAGACATGTACAAAATTTCAAGGCAAGGTATTAAATATATCTATGAATTGTTAAGGTCATCTTATGGAGTATATTTAGGTACTTTATTAGTAATTATCAATCCAAAATAAAAATATCAAACTTAAAGAATAGAAACACTATTATAATATCCTACTGTTTACTACCATTAGAATTGGCTTGATCTCATCTTTTCAAATATGATAATATCTCAAAATCCATTTTTTCGACTCAATGAACGTCCATGTCTAACTTTTTCAGATGAATCTGGCTTCACAATCTGTGTTGGAAGGATTAAATGCGTGCCTCGACCACAGAGCTGAGATATACGTGCCTGAGTTGGCCAGAAGCTTCCAGGTGAAGAAAGGACAAACCCGGATCTTCGCTTGCCAGAACCCGCTAAATCAGGGTGGCGGGAGAAAAGGTCTACCTCGATCTTTCCTCAACAGATTTACACAGGTGGATACTGCATGTTATCATTTGGTGTATGGGTCAGATTTTCAGAAAATGTAAAGTTTATAATACAGTCCAACCTTACCAAACAGATTGCTAGAATCAATGCAATACCGAATATACTCGATTTTACCTAATATTGACCAAATTGCAGCCTAATTTAGCAGAATTTACTAAATGTTTACAGCTGCCAATTGTACATTTTCTGAAAATCTGACCCATATGAGTTCAACGTACTGCTTCCTCTTCACCCATATTGATTAATAGATAGAAAGCTTTAAGGATCGCATTGCACCAGTCTCTAATATTTCTGGCTGAATGTCCAACGCGTAATATGTGGGTCAGATTTTCAGAAAATGTACAATTCAACTTCGCCAATCTTCTCAAATAACCCAAATTTCCGACGAAAATAAAGTTCAAAATACAGTTCAATCTAACCAAACATATTGCTAGTATCGATGCAATGCCCAAATATTAATTTTGCAGAATTTACTAAATGTGTACAGCTGTCAATTGTACATTTTCTGAAAATCTGACCCATATGTTCTCGTACTATAATAATCTAAAGGATTAAATCATTAAATGTCTGACCTGATATGGTTCTATTATACTTATCGATTTTTGAACTTGTGTAACATGAGATTATCAGGTTCGCCTGAAAACGTTTTCGCAATAAAATTTATTTAAAAAAAATTGTGTTTGTAGGTGTATGTGGAGGCATTGTCCCGCCAAGACCTGCTCTTCATTACACAAGCCATGTACCCAGCTCTACCACTCCCCCTGTTGGAAAATATGGTAGACTTCAACCAGAAGGTGAGGCCATCTTTTGTGTGTCATGCGTTAAACTTCTCCTTATAATGTTTCTAAACTGTTGAATACAAGGCTTGTTGTACATACGATATTTTGTTAAACTCATTTACAAAGATACTCACATTACTGGACGGATGGTATTACATATGTATCTCTGTTTCTATTCTAATAAAACACTGTATGAAATAAGAAATTTTATTATTTTGAAATTATTAGATTCACGAGATGACTGTTAAAAGGCCTGAGTTTGGACAGCGTGGTGGACCTTGGGAGTTTAATCTGAGGGACGTCTTCAGGTGGTGTGACCTCATGGTATCTAACCAGGTGAGTTTATCTTTATTTAAAGGTAAATACCAGCGTTGTCTGCACTGCAGCAGGCGGGAGTTCAAGGAACTAATGCATGAAACAATAGAAGTCAATATATTTTGTTCAAACTTTGTCTTAAGAAAGAACATGGTTGGGGAATACAAAATGCCAAAAAAAACTGGATGTTATCTGAATAATATTATTTTGTGTTTTAGGGATGAGCCAAGTTTACTTCCATTCACTATTGATTTCAATGGGGGAAACTCATTGTGATACAAGTTTAGCTGAACAACTTTTTTTTAGTCCAATGACCCCTTATTTTTTTTAATTGAGAGGGTAGAATAACATCTCAGCAATGTATATGCAGATTTTAAAGAAAATGGTATGATTCAATCGTCTGCTATTGGGGAAAATGCAGAAAATACCCGTTTTCCCATAGACTTCAATAGTGAACAGTAATAAATTTCAGTGGTCCCTGAAAAAAAAACTAATCCAATGACATGTTTTTTGGGGCTCCCCCAACCATGTTCTTTCTAAATCCAAAGTTTAAAGAAAATTCCATGATTCATTCATTTTTCTTTATTAAACACTAACTAAACTTGAAAACCTAGTTGACTTGTTGATCGCTTTTTTCGTGGAAGAGCGATCGATTCGTGAATTTTGGAATTGTTGTTTTATTAATACCCAACGTTTGGGATATCTTAGTATCCTTCTTCAGGGGTGCCGTGTACAATATCTTTATTTAGATGTACAGGTAATTGGCATCGTTAACAAATATAGTGACCCCTGGGCACTGTTGCTACAAGCTTGTTACTATCGTTCACGTAATCATACCTTTAACGATACGAATTAGAAATAATCATATAGTTAAAGTCTTGCTGAAGACAAGTTGTTGCTACTGAGATATATAGTGTAGGTAAATGCTGATTATAAAATGTGTCTTACAAAAATAGCTGCTAATCGTAATCGTAATTACCAGTCGTTAGCATAACGACACGATGAAAAACGGTGACTATCCATTACCCATCACTGATTCAGACATTCTGAGTTTTTATGAGAATATCCGGACACCTGAAATTGATTTAAAAAAACAAAAAAACATTATTTTTTTTTTATTTTATTTTTTTATTTACAAAAGTAAAAGAATCTCAGGACCCGAGGATTGCTATTGTGTATTGCTGGGACAGGAATGTTCGGGAGACCTGTCCCCAATATTGTTAAATGCACAATAGGGCATTTGCATGTGCCACTGTGCATGTAAATGATCTAAAGAAACCAAATGCATGATGGGAAAGAAGGAGGCTTGTGTTACGGAAACATGTATAACACATGGATATTGATATTGAAGTACAGATACATATCCCATGCTATAAATGACATGTTTTCTATAGATTTTACACTGTACCATTACTCCCATAATCCCATGCGAATTAAGATTCAAAATGGCGGCTATGCAAGTCCCTTATTCATTCATTCATATCAATGCCAGTAGCTCAATCCAGGGTATGATCATAAACTGCCTCCCTCTCAGCTCTCCCGCCCTTGATATAACCATATTAAATGTTTTGATAAGGGCGTAAAGCAACCAATCTCACTCACTCACTCCCTCTCAGCTCTCCCGCCCTTGATATAACCATATTAAATGTGTTGATAAGGGCGTAAAGCAACCAATCTCACTCACTCACTCCCTCTCACCTCACCCGCCCTTGATATAACCATATTAAATGTGTTGATAAAGGCGTAAAGCAACCAATCTCACTCACTCACTCCCTCTCACTTCACCCGCCCTTGATATAACAATATTAAATGTGTTGATAAGGGCGTAAAGCAACCAATCTCACTCACTCACTCACTCGCTCGCTCACTCACTCACTCACTCACTCACTCACTCACTCACTCACTCACTCACTCACTCACTCACTCTTGATATCTTCCAGTGTGACACCTTCTGGGATCCTGCAGAGTATATTGACATCATATACTCCTCCCGGTTACGTACGCTTGATGACAAGAATAGAACCAAGGACATCTACAGGTCTCTGTTCAATACTGACCCTTACTCGCCACAAGGTGACCTATACATGACCTCTACCGTACTCCAGGTGGGCAACTCCTTCCTCCCGCGCCGGTCCAGGGTGGAGGAGGTGAAGACACAGGAGAATGTTAATCTCAGATTGATTCATCGATGTCTGTGTCCTCTGGAACGCCTCATGAAGGTCATTAGTATGAAGTGGATGAGCATTCTGGTAAGAGAATACTGTCATTTTTATTGACAAACCATTATAGAAGGCATGTAAGTCCTTATTGTAAGATCGATACATCGATAAAAGCTATTCTTATCATATTTTAATGAATATGTGCCACGTTTACTTGTATAGTATAGTTAGTAAGTATTTATAGGGTTTTATATTTGGGACAAATGGGCAGGGCAGGGACTGAATTATTCATTGTTAGCTACATTATTTGTTATTATTTGTGCATCCCGATATCATGTTACCGAATAGCAGATATTAAAGCGAGGATACCCCAGGAAGACCTCCCTAGGGAGAGGCCGGCGTCCTTTTCTGAAAATTTGATGTAACTGTTTAATTCAGAATAAAAAGACAATATACCGGTATATATATATAAGAGGAGATATAACGTTTAATGTATTGCTTGATGTTACTTATGGGTCAGATTTTCAGAAAATGTACAATTGGCAGCTGAACACATTTAGTAAATCCTGCTAAATTAGGCTGCAATGTTGTCAATACTTGGTAAATTCGAGTGTATTTGGCACTGCATTGATTCTAGCAATCTGTTTGGTTAGGTTGAACTTTATTTTCGTCTGAAATCTGGGTTATTTGTGAAGATTTGCGAAGTGGAAATGCAATGAAAATCTGACCCTTATGTGAAGTACTTTTTGGGGATCATTCGTACTGTGATCGATTTATCAATAGTATACCTTTCCTAGGAGTTTTAAACTTACTCAAATGGCCTTATAATTTCGATTATTGCAGGCGAGTTCCATTCTATATTTATTATATGGGCATAAAACTTGATGTGTAATCACCAATGTATCATGTGTAAATCTGAAAAAAGTAGCCGACTTGGTGACGAAGTAGTTCATATAGTACATATACTATATGAATATTTTTTATAGCACCCCACTTATAGCACCTCTCATATGGAATGCTCATATAATAATACACCATATTAGCCTAGCCATTTTCTCGCTCACCATTCCCTCCTTTCCTCCTCAACTAAAACTAAAATATAAGTCTATTGTTTCCATAGGTGGGACCAGCTTCTAGTGGTAAGACATCTCTAGTGAGACTGTTGGCACAACTTTGCGGACATCCTTTACAAATCTTCTCTATGAACAGCGACATGGACACTACCGAACTGTTGGGTGGCTTTGAACAGGTAGGTGATAGTTCAGTACCTCTCCTTTACTATACCTATGTTATACACCAGGTTGTATTTTTTTTAAAGATTTTATTTCCACTAGGTAAAACAGGCATTCCCTTTTCGGGGTTTCTCACCCGCTCCTAGTTGCTTTCTTTGATGCATGTAGGGGGGTAGCATTGGGGAGAATACATTTATATTTACAGAACCTGATAGCTGTTTATTTAATTAGCAATATAACAACCAAATTGCCACTCGGATTCAATTGATGGAGTGTTTTTGATTGGAAAAAATTAAAATTAAAAATGTTGCTGCCTTTTTGCCACTCGGATCTTGAGATGGGGCGTTAAAGGTACAGCTTATTTGTACAAAGATATGATGTATAAACGGAGAAAAAGAAGACAAATATATAGTTGAAAATTGGAAAATTTTCTACACTAATACTATAGTGTCGCACATATATATATATACATATTCATATTTAGTCATTAGTTTCACCACTTTCAAATGTCCATGTATGTTTGAACCCACCTACTTCACATGCCCCGGGGTCCAAAGTCTGCATCTTAGACCACTGCACCACCCCTGGACCATTGCCTGCCCGTTGTGGGAGACATTGTCACTGTCCAGTACCTAATTTCAGTCTAGGCCCAAAGTTGAGAGAGTCCCTTCAAATGGAGGAAAAGCCTCTCGACTGCAAAGTGCCATTATAATTCCATTAAGACGGGAAAATGTCATTATCATCCCATTAAAACGCCCAGTCCTAAGCCAGAAAACCATTAGCGAAGTAGGCTGACATTCCATTCTTATCTGATCTAAGGGTTTGGACCTAGAGTGATTTTTTTTACACGATTTTATTCCTGGTAAGGGCTATGATCAATGTGGCTCGCGTCAGACCCGGTCTTCCTCCACACCCTGATCTTTTAGTCATTACATCTAAATCAATAATTGTAAGTTGTTGTTTTTTTTAATAATAATTTAATAATGCTGAATTTATTCATTGGTATTACACACTATTGCTAGCATAGTTACTTTAGTTATTTTATGACAATCACCTTTTTTACAAGTATAAAATGATAATTCTTGGCCTAGGTGTTTTGGGTACCTGTTATCTCTGTAGTGTATGTCTACTTGAATACTGACTGTCTAGGGCCACTTAGTGGAAACACTGGGTCTGATAGACTTCGAATAACTTATCCCTCGAAGACCACATGCATTCAGGAAGAAGGTTCCGGGTTATTTCCCCGCTTCTTGTAAAGAATTATTAAATTCTAGATAATGAACATGCTATAGAGGTTTGTTATGTAACTTGAAGTGTTTAATCGGTAATGTTTAATTTGCACATATCCCTGTTGTGTTATATTCCTTGTTTGTAGTACAGGAATTGATATACTCCAATAATATAATAGGGAAACGAGTTCAGTGACTAACTTATAAGTAGTCTTTGTCTGCTAGTCTTAGATGCGATCTTTTTGTTTACGTGACTAGCTTTTCATCACCATTTTCATTATCCTTGAAAACATAGTTCACGTTCTTACTCGAGTCAATGACTATTATTTTAGGAGTTTATAATAGGTCTCATTTGTGATCCGTTTTAGGAAAATGAGTCACAAGTCGCAAAATATGGATTTTGAGATATCACAATATTTGAAAAGAGGAGATGAAGCTGATTCCAATGATAGTAAACACTAGGGCACCTAAAATGTATTTCTATATTTTAAGTTTGATATTTTTATTTTTGAAAAAAAAAGAAAAAAGTTTGCAATGTTTCTGGCTGGGTAAACCAGTAAAGTAACTAAATATACTCCATACGAAGGCCTTCAAATCGCAAGGATATATCTAATACAATGCCCTGAAATTTGTTACACGGATTTATATGACTATAAGTGCTAAACCCTCTGAAAATCAGAACATTGCAATAAAGAGATCTTGTGGAAAAAACATTTTGAAAAATTTCAATTTTGTGACTTATGACTCATTTTCCTGAAACACATCACATATTAGTTTATGATAGCGGTCTCATCTGGTGGATCTCCGCATGGACCGATCTAGTGGTTTGAATAGGCTCCAATGGGATTATCTCACAACCGCTGTCACTAGTCGACGTTTCACTGACAGGTCCAAGTGTTGCCCCCTCGAGGGGCATCCTCTCGTTATAACCGGGTGAGTCTGGTACTTCAAGTTCACGACCATGTACCGCCTCCCCTCCTCCTCCTCCCGCCACCTCCCTGCCCTCTAACACCTGCCCAAAACTTCCCTGAAATTCAGTCACTGTGATGATAGGTGGGCTGTCCAAGCTCACGTGTGTACGTCTCGTTCTGGTCGACGCGTTTGACGTAGGGCTTCTCAGCGTCTCTGTGACGATGCTCAAGCGCCGGCGTTGAGGCGGAGGTTCACTCAGTTTCCTCACAGGTTCTGTGTTGGTTCTTGGTCTCCCGCTAGTCGGACCAGGATCACTTATTTTCCGTAGGATGGTGCTAGCAGTTCTGAGACGCTGCACCGTCCTGCTTATTCTCCGAAGGGGATTCCTTGTTTCCATTGTGGTGGAGGGCGAGGGGATGGCCTGGCCGCGAAGACTGTACACCACACAACCACAACATTTAATATTACTGTTCCGCCGAAAACATGTGAATATCCCATAGTAAGCAGACGCTAGGTTCCGATTTAGCAGCAGATAAGTGATGGGGTTGATAGTGCAGTGCATTATTGCAAAAACACTAGCAAACTGTTGAATTATGGTCGGTGCCCTTAGCACATAATCAAAGATCATGAGGAAAAAGTTTGGCATCCAGCATATTGTATACAACGTGGTGACGATAAATAAATTCCTCGTCAGTTTTAGGCTACTTACAGCTCTTTTATTGGCCGGGAGTTCAGTGGATTGCACGCTAGACCTGAAGATTCTCCAGATCTGAACATAGCAGAAATATATAAGGAACAACGAAGGGAAGCCTAATAGTAGGGCTTGGATTGTGTCGAAAACTGAGTTGGTTCCATTGGGAGAGCTCAGGCAGATGCTGTAGTTGGTGTCGTAGCCGGGGCTTCCGTGGATGGCTAGCGGGAGGAGACACATGAAGCTGAGGGCCCAGATAACGGCTGTTGATATCCAGATGCGTGAACAGTCGAAATGAGCGCGGTATTTGTCTATGCTCAACTTCACCAGCATATACCTGGGTATAAAGGGTCAAGCAAACCATGCATCAAATTCACGATTGAAACAAAATGAATGCATGGTTGAAATTGAATGAATAAAGGGCCTAGTCACTAAGCCGATTCCCATGCGATTCTCACAGAATTTAGTGTAAAAGAGTCTTCTGCGGCGCAGAATCGCATGATAATCGGCTTAGTGTACCTGGCCCTTAAGAAAGATTCTTTTATATAAGGGAAGAATGAGATATTTTTAAACAGTAAAGTTGGTCAACGTCTGAAAAATAGTTGAACATTTAACGATAGCGTATTATATCCAGGTATGTGGGTGAAAAGGTCGGTAAATGTACTATGTACAAGCTCTTAACACTTAGTCAATTTTGCTGAGTGAGCCCCAAAAGAGTAGATTGTTCAGTCCCAATTAAGGGTGGTCTCAACAGAGAGGTTCCGCTGTATATAATATTTGGCATATTTAATCACTTTTGTCTTTCATTTGAGTAGTTTGAGAGGTTTGATGAAGACAGATTGTACATTTTCTGCCGATTTCACCCATATGTGGGTCATATTTTCAGAAAATGTACAATTGGCAGCTGTACACATTTAGTAAATTCTGCTAAATTAGGCTGCAATTTGGTCAATACTAGGTAAATTCCAGTATATTCGGCATTGCATTAATTCTAGCAATCTGTTTGGTTAGGTTAAACAGTATTTTGAAATTATTTTTCGTCAGAAATTTGGGTTATTTCAGAGAATTTGTGAAAGTGAATTGTACATTTTCTAAAAATCTGACCCATGTAAATGGATGGCATTGAAACCTACCTATTTAACGCCACTGTTGACAAACTCATCAGCGATGCCAACATAAAGACATTAACCAAGAGGCCGGCCACCGCACACCCGACTGGTTCCCTCCTGTACAGCAGGGCGAATACATTGAACGGGCAGCAGATGGCGCATATGAGGAAGTCACTGACAGCCACGTTCAGAATGTAGAAATAAGTCGGCTTCCAAAGCAGCTTGCACGAAGTTATGCCAATTATAATGAGAAGGTTACTGACACTTCCCGTGATGGCAAGAATGGAGTAAATAATAGCCAAGGCGTTGAGAAGTTGGATGTCGGGTCTTGGTGATGGGGAGGGACGTAATATCGTAGATGTGGTTAGGATAGGGTTATCCGTCAACGGGACGCTGAGGTTTATCATAACCCTTTTTATGAGAAGGTCTGCAATGGAATTTAAACAAAAGAAAAGGACATTAATGTAAAGATGTAGATTTAAGGGCCTAGTTCACCAAGCCGATTCTCATGCGATTTTGCGCCGCAGAGGACTCTTTTGCGCTAATTTATGTGAGAATCGCGTGAGAATTGGCTTAGTGGACAAGGGTCTTTATGTGTTATAGTGTCAAAGACGCGAGACACTAAGCCGACTGACCGAGGGATTTTGGGAATACATATCCGTCGGTTGGCCATACGATTGTGTCTAACATAGGTGAATTGGATCGGTTGATGGAGACAGAAAATCGTGAACGTGCATAGCATATCTTGAACTATTTTTTAAGTATGTTTAGCTAGCTGGCCCCAGTTATTACATCAGTAGTACATAAGTATTTGACTCAGCTAGACATCTTCTCATGATTATGAAAACTAAATACTTTGTTATATCGTAATTTTTTAAACACAAGCTATGTTTTACTTGGAAGCTTTCAACAGCTGCCCTCTTAGCGATCGCTAATCGAATGTAGTTATAGACATCGTGATTTTAAAACAAAATGATATAACTTGCCTGAGGGCTCCATAATAAAGGTATTCCAAGTGGTTTAACAACTGAGAATGGAAGCTTGTGTGAGACGGACAGTTTGAAGGTGACCACTATTCTATCTGGTTCACAAACCTTGGACATCACCGTCCTATACGGAAACCAATCGTGTTATAGTCAGAGGCGCAACGTATTCCAATAGTATGCCCCCGCTTACCACACATTTTAACTTATTTCAAATGAACCAAGACCGGTGAAGTGAATGGAAAAGAAATGCTGGCTACATTTTAACGAAACCACCAGTTTCCAACAGCACAACTCATTGCGACTAAATCCTTTAGTGGTCAGTCAACCTGTCCTATTGTTCTCTAAGTTACATGTATCTGTGGTCGGACCAGCTGGACATTTCTGAGATTGACCGATGGTGTGGAAGCATGAGTGGCGTGGTGGTCAAGAGCTATATGGCCCCTCAAGTACTTACCTGTTCCCTTATCAGTTTGGCCACGAGTTTGGCCAAATACCAGAGCTAAGACCCTGCCCACACACAGCCGATTTGCCCTCCGATTGCCTCCCGATTTGGGTCTCCCGATGAATCCTACTATCTCATTTCCAATCCTGATTTATGTTCTTGAAATAATATGAACCAAAATTGGAAATGAAATGATAGGATTCATCAGAAGGCCCAAATCGGGGGGCAATCGGGATGCAAATCGGCTGTGTGTGGGCAGGGTTTTCCACCCAAAGCGATGCACTCATCCGACGGATTTTGCCCCGTCCGATGATCAGATCAGTCTGTTTAGGCGGAACATGCACATGAACAAATAATAGCCTACATCATGTTTAATGGCAACAAACTCATCGGATAAGAATCCGATGACAATGGCAATCTGATCATATCAAATTTTAAACATATAATCGGATGATAAACCAATACAAGAATCGGGTTTTGGTGGAGCACTGGCCCTTTTGTCTCTCACTGGTTCACTGCTGGTCCCCAATTGTATTCCTCTACTTGTCATTCCGTCCGTCTTCCAGTTCTCCCCATATCACCATTCTACACCTTTCCCTTCTAGTTTGTATTTCCATCCTATTTGGGTTAGATTTTCAGAAAATGTACAATTGGCAGCTCTGCACATTTAGGAAATTCTGCTAAATTAGGCTGTAAAATGAAGACTACCTGGTATATCTGAGTATATTTGGTATCGCATTGATTTAAAGTATCGGTTCTTTTATGTTAAACTGCATTTTGAAGCTTATTTTTGTCTTAAATGTGAGTTATTTCAGGGGATTGGTAAAGGCGAATTGTACATTTTCTGAAAATCTGACCTATTTACCTAAGTTTGGGCCGCAGAAGCTATATTCATGTTGATTTTTTTTTATTGATCACAAAGAGACGGAAATCAGAGAAATACGGTAAACCAATTTGTTTTGCCACATTTTCTTCCTTCTCATTTTCTTCCTTCCTTCTCATTTATGGTGGAAACGAACTGATACATCCAAGGAAAACACACAAACAAACAAAATCTGTTTGTTTACCAAAATTTGCATGTTAAGTTTTCCGTTGGTAAACTTTTAACCTATGTGCCTGGCCGCGGCTCGATTGTCTGGTATTTTATCATGCTTCTATGTTTTATGACCCTATCTATCATCTTATGCAACGAATAACATTTATGTTGCGCTCCATTACCTGTTGTTTCTAAACGCAGATTGACCTATACATGGCCTCCTTGAGTTGACTATAAATTATCCTCTTAGCAAAGGTTATTCCTGTGTTGAGACCCACACTTTCTATCTTTTAGATCTCAGTCCTTTTAGATCTCAGTCCTTTTAGATCTCAGTCCTTTGAGATCTCAGTCCTTTGATCCGTACTTCTTCGGGGACGCAGGTTTCTGCTGAAATCAGGATTTTTGAAAACTTTTTGAAAACTATTAAAAATTCATCAATTTCATAAAGATTTTGTGTCCTCACTTTCTCGGCTACACATTAACGACACCACTGACACATTATGTGTTGTGGAACTACACATTTATTACACATATTATGGTATATAAAGGAGCGCAACGGTTTTATGTATTATCCCTGACGAAGCCCCCCTCACGGGCGAAATATTGGAATAAAACAAAACCATCTAAGATGTCGACTTGAGTGATTATTCCCACTCCCAGAATCATTTTTGAAAACTTCCCAATTTTGTCGAATCTTCCTATAAATTCCAGCATGTTGTTACACCACTGTGTTGGTGTAATCTATAAATGTTCCTAAATTATATCTCAAAGATTTAGGAGATAAATGGTGTATCATAACACTAGAAATACAATTATTGTAATATATCAGCTTCAGATACTTTGTCTCTATTATGCATGAATTGAGGGATGAAGGAAGGGCAGGGAAATGTAAAAGTAAACAGATTTCGTCAACTGTTCCTAAACGATTACTTAATTTCTGATTGGCCACATTTCGTCAACATTCTCGAAATCAGATGATGTTTTTGTCATCTAAATTTATGTCTTTCAATCAGTTAGAAATATTATGTACAGGCAGTAGAGGCTCTACATAAAGAGAATTAACTTTTTTTTTTCTCGAAAAGAATTATTCAGTATTTCTGGCATGACCCATGTTTATCGAAAAGATTTTTGGTGTTGACAATTCTTGTAAAAAATAATCTCTTATCATTAATAACGGGAATGCGATTGTTTCTAAGCCTCATAGTTAATGAAACTTATAGATTGATTTTTTTTGAAGATTTTATTTCCACTGGGTTAATTAGCATTATCTCAGTTGCCTGGGTTTTTCTAATGCGCCCAGATAGATTGTTTACTAACCCTGAGAACCACAGGGGCTATATATATTCGACTTTATATATTTGAGTGTGTTTTCGTACTGTCAAAAGGTATTTGTCGGAAAAATCTTGTCAGCATTTTCTCGAAATAGATTTAATAACCAAGTAGTCCATTTGGGTTAATGCCATATCATGCCTTCAATACATATTCCCTAATATCTTTAGCAACCCTGCACATGTTTTGGTTTCAGCTTGTGCAATATAAACCGAATCCTCTTGGATCATCATTGATCCAATTAGTAACACCCTTGTCAAGTGGATCAAATATTTATCATGTGATGATCTTTCCGTCCCATGACGTCAACCAGTTTTATTACTCCTATCAGTTGTGTAACGAATACAAATAATGAGTTGTAGATGGTTCTATAATGGTGGATGATATAATCTTGCCTATATTTGTATTTCTTTTTCTGTACTGGTAATTCATGAAGTCATTTCTACCGAGACATATGGGTCAGATTTTCAGAAAATGTACAATTGACCTTCACCAATCCTCTCAAATAACCCACACTTAGATAAAATGTGCTTCAAAATGCAGTTTAACATAACCGAACAGATACTTTAAATCAATGCGATACCAAATATACTCAGATATACCCGATATTCTTAATTTTTCAGCCTAATTTAGGAGAATTTCCTAATTGTGTAGAGCTGTCAATTGTACATTTTTTGAAAATCTGACCTTATCTGTGAGTTTAAAAGAAAACCGAGCCACAGATGTGAAGATATAAGTGAAATTAAAAAATAAAATGACTTGAAAATGAGACAAATGTAAAACGGCTGCCTGCTCTGGGACTCGACATTGTCCAGTTGGAAGTCTTACATGCTTACCACTTGACTAGAGGGGACTATAGTGAAAATGCATATAAACACTAGGCATACCCATTGATGCATCACAGTTTAGCTTTACTTTAATCCGCCATTCTCCTCATGGTGAATTAGGAGAATGCGGAAAATAAATTATCTATGAAGTTCCCTGTGTTAGCCGCAGGCAATTTAATGATTTAAATTATCATGAAAGTATATCTTGCATCTGCAATCTATTTTTATAATATGGCAAATCAGGACTTTTAGCACTGCACGCTCCTCTGGCTATATTACTAATTTACTTTACTTTCAGTCCTCTGTAATGTATAGTGGTTATATGAGGGTGGTATACTCCCATTCGAATACCAGGTGATCAGAGGTCCATAAGAGAACTTGGAGAGGGCCATATTTGCATTCTAAATCTATCATCCATATCATACTTATATTGTCTGAATACTCCTGTGCCAACACATGGGTCAGATTTTCAGAGAATGTACCATTGGCAGCTGTAGACATTTAGTAAATTCTGCTAAATTAGGCTCCAATTTGGTCAATACTAGGTATATTCGAGTATATTTGGCATTGCATTGATTCTAGCAATCTGTTTGGTTAGGTTGAACTGTATTTTGAACTTTATTTTCGTTAATTTCGAATTTGGGTTATTTGAGGGGATTGGCGCAATTCTCAAGATCTCACCCACATATAATAGGTCGAACTGCCCCCATTTAAATCGGGACTGACAGAGGACCCCATCTACAATGACGGTTTCATCGGCGATGTCTATAAAATTGCACTGCACCTCTGCTTGCTTGAAGTTGAACAAATGCGATGGAAAGTGAAAAGTGAAAGGGGAACATATTGTTTTTATTTCTCTTTATTATGGTAAAAGAACAAATATCACAAGACATGATGATATGTATATAGGTCACAAAATAATTATATCCATAGCGATGCAGATTTATTCTCTCGCTGGGAGGAGGAGAGTGTCTTGTTACTACTACCGCCTGTCGTGCCACCATTTTCCCCCCTGCGACCCTGGTCTGGGGTGCTGGGCACATCTATACTACTAGTCCTTGTGGGTGCTTCAGTGTATGATGCACTACTCAGGGAGGAGGGATTGCCATCTAGGGGGCGGCAACTGGACAGAGTTGACTGTGCCAATTGGTGGTGGTGGTAGCCGGTGGTCATGACAATGTTTTCTATGGGGTAATGGCTGCTTGTGGGGGGATCATGTTTACTCGTAGATAACATTGCGGCTCCCTCCAGAGAAGGGCATCCACCCACGGCCCCTCCTTGTGAGGAGAGCGATGACACTGAAATGGCACTTTGGGCCAGGCGGCCGTAGAACTGGTTGTAAATGCCTGCCCTGTTGGCTGCAGAGGCTGCTGCTGTAGATGTAGTGACAGGGGGCAGGATTGTGTCTGCATTGTCACTGTCTCCGTCTCGCAGCCTCTGCTCTTCCTCCTCCTCCTCCTCTTCCTTGCCTTCCCGGTCGCTGGTAGATATGTCCCCACTGTGGTTATTATCTGACGCCTGCTCCTGACCTTCCTCCGGCAAACCCTCATCCAACAAGGCCATGACATGGTCCGAGTCACGGCAACAGCAAACTGTCTTAATGAAGAAAAATAAGATGATGGGGGTCACAGTAGGATTGCACCATGCGACTATTGTAACTGTCTTGTAGATATCTGGAGCGATATTAAACCCTGGGTCACTAGCTGTCAACATAAACAGAGGGTACCAGAACAAGACAAAGAAAACAGTGAGGGCAATGAGGAGATAAAGTTTCTTACGGGTGACGCGTAACACACGCTTAATGTGTTGTTTGTCTCGCTGGTAACTTTGCCTCCTTTGACTCGCTGTTCTCACATTAGTATCTAAAGTGACAGTAGCTCGTACCAAGGTCGTCATACGATAGTACGAGCTTTTCTTGATGTCCAAGTAGAGCATTCTCAGGTAGACTCCGGTCAGAGCCAGGGCCATGGTAATAAGTACGATCCACAGCATGTGCAGGACATAGTTCCTTGTGATTCCGTACACGAAGATGCAGTGCCCCATCTCCCGATCAAAACTGGGGTTCCCTGGTATGAAAGCCACGCCCAGATTCATGATGATTGACGTGAACCAGATCATAAAAATACCAAAGATGACACAGCAGTAGTTGCGTGAGTCCTTGATACCCATCATGAGGTCTGCAAACTGGTACGCCTCATTCATCACCATCGCAAGGAGGTTGAAAGCAGAAGTTGTTACGAACACAATGTAAGAGCCGCCCATGACTGAACAGAACGCAGGCGGTTGGTCATTGACCATCGTCTGAGCAAAGGGCAGGCAATAAGCAGACTTCACCAAGTCCAGAGCACTTTGGTGGAAGAGGAAGGCATTGGACGCACGGCGGAGGGAGCTGAGGACAAGAATGACGATGAGAATGCCGAAATTCCCTATCATACCCACCGTGGCCGTCACTATTAAAAGCGCCACCTCGTTGCTGTTTGGAGGAGGCGGATCGATCATTAACTTCTCACCGATTGATCTGAGGGCAATGCTCTGGTTCCAAGGCCCTCCGCCAGGGTCCGCGCCACTAATACCACTGCTCATGTTGCAGCATGGGTAATCTGCCACCACCGCCGCTGCAGCGCTGCTGCTGCTGCGGACAGTGGCGTCCCCTAGTGGAATGTTCATCATCTTTTTTAGCCAGTGCTACCCTCTGGAGTGGAGGTGGGAACTAGCAGTCATGATAGACTACGCCCTCTCTTGTTTCTGCCTTTGCTAGCCTGGTCTGTTACAGCATATGGAGTGCCAGTTTTCATGGACCCTGAGATGGGTATGATCGTCAAAATCACATTCTCCAGTAGTACCATCGCAAAACGTTAGTTCACATTCATGTCAGCCCGTGTGGTGGTTGTTGGCGTGTAATGTGTGCAGCAGCACATAGAGTGCAGCACCTGTGGACGGCTCTTGTGGTGCAAGTACTGAAGTGATCCTGAAATTACAAATAATGATTCAGTGAGACATGAAACATTAGTAATATTCCTTCATAGATTGTAAAGTCACTTTAAAAACTTCTTTTTTAAAAAACATTTTCATTAGGAAGATTTCCACAGTGTGGTAGGTTTCATCTCCTACAAAGGTATGTACAATTTAAGTTAACGACAAAGGACATCAATATTATGAAAACTCTAGTCATTTACATAAGGAAAAAAGGAAAAAAATCAAGTTACATAGCTCTAAGTACAACCATTTTTTTGTGATATAGGCCCTTCATTAAAAGGAAAACACATTCAATACACACAGTAGTTTCGCTTTTTGATAAAAAAAAACATTCGTTAATAATATACACCGATTTTTGAGTCATAGTACAAATTATTTCGTTTCATCTCAGCTTATCAGCCTGAATAAACAATATACTTTCCATATACTTCTTATATGTTCCTCTCCAAAAAGGTAACAGAGGGAAAACATGGAATTCTCATTCCTTAAGCTTGTCGACCCGTTTGTCACATTTATTCTGTAATTGTATACCTCAGTGATGAATAAACCATTTTCTAATCTAATCTAATCTCAAGCCCTCTATCTGGTATCAGAATTGAATGGTGTAAATTCTTAGATTTGTGCATAGGTACTATTACTGGTGCTGCACCTTATGGCATAATGGTAAATCATAAAATGCATATTAACCACACAATAAGTCGTCTTGACCAGAGACAGAGAAGAAAGAGACAGACAGGCAGAGGGAGGGAGAGAGAGGAGAGACAGACAGAGAGAGGGAGAGAGAGGAGAGACAGACAGAGAGAGGGAGAGAGAGGGAGGGAGAGGAGAGACAGACAGAGAGAGGGAGGGAGGGAGAGGAGAGACAGAGAGAGGGAGGGAGGGAGGGAGAGAGACAGACAGACAGAGGGAGGGAGAGGAGAGACAGACAGAGGGAGGAAGGGAGAGGAGAGACAGACAGAGAGAGGGAGGGAGAGAAGAGACAGACAGACATAGTGTGAGAGAGACCGAAACAAAAGACGAGATGTTACATGTGATCCAGTTACTACTAAAAGAAGTTTGATATGAATCAGATTCATTTAATCTTTAATTATAGTAATAATTGTAATGATAATACTAATTTTAATACACTTCCTTTTTTCGTACTACATATTGAATAACCCAGTCGAAACATCTCATTATATGCAGCGAGTAATATCTTCAACTGTCAGTTAAATCCAAGACATCTGTCAAGAAGACAGCCATGAAACAATTGCAATATTATTGAAGTGTATAAAGACATTTCTGAGGTCAGAATCTACCTTCTGGTAACGTCCCTAGACTCTAGTTCCCAGGAGCCTGTCTTTCTACAGCTACCAAGTACATTGCTATCTGGAGCTCTTACAGCCGATATGGGTCAGACTTTCAGAAAATATACAATTCAACTTCGCCAATCTTCTCAAATAACCCAAATTTCAGACGAAAATACAGTTCAAAATACAGTTCAACCTAAACAAACAGATTGCTAGAATCAATGCAATGCCTAATATTCTCGAATTTACCTACTATTGACCACATTGCAGCCTAATTTAGCAGAATTTACTAAATGTGTACAGCTGCCAATTGTACATTTTCTGAAAATATGACCCATATCCTACAGACACGGGGACGGGACTTGAGTTACTGACGTTTGCAATGGCAGATGTCAGCACTCAATCATTGCTTGTAATCTCTCTGATCTCTGCCTTTCCTGATCTCAACTTATTTTTGTCTCGGATAAATACTAGGAAACACAGTGCTCCTTTTTATCCCGGGACATGGTGGTAGTATGTGGCATTGTGGTTCATCATACACGGATGTCATTGGCTTTTGTCATCGGTAAAGGACCGACATCTTTCCATTATGGAACTCATATGGAATAAAAGATTTGTTTGCTGAACGAACAGTTCAGAATGTAAATGCAACAAGTGGTTCTTGTCCTCGCTTAGCCCAGTCCCTTACTTGTATGGTTTTAGTTCGTGGTTCCGGAATTGATTTTGAAATGATGTATGGATGGTGAGTATTGGATATCTCTCTTAATGGAGTTATCTCACTTCGATTTCTGCCTTCTTTTCTCTTTTTATTCTTTCAAACACATGCTATTTATAGGTCAGCTGCTCTGCAGATTAATGGCTACTTCTTCTCCCTGCGGCTCTTAGCGCATATAAAGCCCTGGCCGCGAATTGCCAGGAAAGGCAGCAAATAAGGGAAAGTGGCGAAAGTGTTGGGTGTATGAATGTCTCCTATGGGAACCACTGGCAAGAGGGTCATGTTTTCAGAAAATGTACAATTGGTCTTCACCAATCCTCTCAAATAACCCAAATTTCAGACAAGAATCAGGTTCAAAATACAGTTCAACATAACCAGACAGATTTATTGAATGAATACAATACAGAATATACTCAGTATTCATAATTTTTCACTCTAATTTAGCAGAAATTGAGAGATGTGTAGAAATTTAGATTGTGCATTTTCTGAAAATCTGACCCAAGAGTGAAGCCTGCTTCCTTGCTCAGCTGCGGTATGCATCATTGAGAGCGAATGCTTGTTACCGACTCCCTTTCATACCTAATTCCCTATCACCGGGGTTGAACGAGAATTTAAGCTTTATATTTCTTTAGGGGGAAGAATGTCCGGATAAAAAGAGCAAGGGGGTCAGGTTTTCAGAAAATCTACAATTCACCTTCACCAATTCTCTCAAATAACCCAAATTTCAGACAAAAATAAAGTTAAAAAAACAGTTCAACCTAACCAAACAGGTTGCTAGATTCAATGCAATGCCGAATATACTCGAATTTACCTAGTATTGACCAAATTGCAGCCTAATTTAGCAGAATTTACTAAATGTGTAGAGCTGCCAATTGTAGATTCTCTGAAAATCTGACCCAAGGACTTAGTGTATAGTGGTAGGGCGGACTTTAACTGTGGTTAATTTCCCGCATTTGCCTTTTCCAAAAAGAGAGACATTGATTGGAGACTATGTCGATATAGCTGTAGCAATAGGGTCAGATTTCCAGAAAATGTACAATTCGTCGTCACCAATCGTCTCGAATAACCCACATTTAAGACAAAAATGAGCTTCAAAATGCAGTTTAACCTAACAGAACTGATACTTTGAATCAATGCGATACCAAATATACTCAGATATACCTGGTATTCATAATTTTTCAGCCTAATTTAGCAGAATTTCCTAAATGTGTAGAGCTGCCAATTGTACATTTTCTGAAAATCTGACCCAATAGCTAAGCTAGCTTGCCTATTCAAATTGCCAATCGCATGCTTTCAGACTCCATCCATGTTAGTGCTTGAATTCTAAAACAAAATACCCTTTAGTAGCCTGGTAGAACTATTTCTTTTGATCTTTAAAGTATTCATTTGAACAGGGAAATGCAATTCTATCCTTCTGATGTCACATATCCACCTCAAGGAAAAACACCGAAGCAATGGGTCTGTATTCTGCCAATACAACATGTACAGTAACAAAATACCACATTGGTTTCATGCTCGCCTTAAGGGTCAGGATTTTCAGGAAATGTACAAATTGCAGCTGTACACATTTAGTAAATCCTCCAAAATTAGACTGAAATGTGGCCAATACTAGGTAAATTCAAGTATATTTGGCATTGCAGTGATTCTAGCAATCTGTTTGGCTAGGTTAAACTGTATATTGAACTTTATTTTCGCCTGAAACTTGGGTCATTTGAGGGGATTGGTGAAGTTGAATAGTACATTTTCTGAAAATCTGACCCATGTACAGTAACAAAATACTGGTTTCATGCTGGCCTTAAACTAGAGGATTGGGCAATAGCTTTCCTCCATTGTATATAGAGGGCCTGGTATTGATCGTCGATAGTAGCAGGCAGACCTTTGTTTCTATAGCCCTGCCCTCTCATATTGACTCAAAGTCCTTTTCATGATAAGATGTTGCATGGGAGGAGGAGAGAAAGCAGCTCAACTTTGGTCTTATTTAAGGGCTTTCAAGACCACTTTTATTGCCGGAGACCACTCCCGTTTTTCGTTTGTCTCATCATAAAACGAAAACTGAAGACGCTCTTGAGGTAAAATGCATGGCTAGAGGGAGGTTTTTGTTCTTGGGATGTATACTGAATGGTTGTAATGGACTTTATTTGTTTGTTTTTGTGTGGCAGAGGCCCTAGAAGTTAAGAGTTCCCACTATTCCCCACCCACCCACCCACTCACCCAACCCACCCCGAAAATCTACAGTATTTTTGGGCATGACCCATTCATGCACCGACCAACTTGAATGTATTCTATATTTCATTGTTCATTTCCTTCATATTATCACACTTTTTTTTATTATAAAGTATTAATTGATTGATCAGCAAAATGTCTCAGATGAAACGACACATTGCAGGACTGTTTACTTTAAGTGAATAGTTCCCCATACTGGGAATAGTGAATGTATGCGGTTGGCGGTATTACCAAAAAATATGAGGGGCAAATAATACAAATTTCGAGGGAAAAACCAACAAAATCATGAAAACAGGATGATATAGATAAGATATTTTATATCTATTTCCCCATTTTCAGTATTGAAACAGTCCATTCTACAAGGCTAAACTCAATGAAAAACAGTTTGTAGGCGTTTTAGCTGGGAATGCAGCGTTTAAGCATTGATTGAGACCTTGTTGTGCAGTGGCACAAATGCGTCAAATCAAAATTCTGTGACCCGCTCTGCGAAAATGGGTCTTATGTACCCCTTAAATGGGACAGATATTTAGAAAATGTACAATTCAACTTCACCAATCCTCTCAAATAACCCAAATATCAGATGAGAATAAAGTTCAACATACAGTTCAACTAAACCAGCCAGATAGCTAGAATCAATGCAATGCCGAATATACTTGAATTTACCTGCCGATTGTACATTTTCTGAAAATCTGACCCATATTAGACCCGTGTTTGCCGAGCTGGTCACAAATGTTGTTTTGTGGCAATGAAGGTCATCAATCTTACTTTATCTCTAGCATTTACACCTAGCACTCTGCTGCGCTACAGCTCCAAGATGTCTTATCTCTGGGTGAATGGAAAAGTGGGGACTGGATCAGGGGCAGTGTGTCAATGGGTCAGATTTTCGGAAAAATGTACAATTGGCAGCTCTGCTTATTTAGGAAATTCTGCTAAATTAGGCTGAAAAATGATGAATATATTTGATTTAAAGTATCAGTTCTATTATGTTAAACTGCATTTTGAAGCTAATTTTTGTCTTAATTGTGGGGTTATTAGAGAGGATTGGTGAAGGTCAATTGTACATTTTCTGAAAATCTGACCCTCTTATCTCTGGGTGAATGGAAAAGTGGGGTTGGATGAGGGGCAGGGACAGTGTGTCAATACGGCTATGTACCGCCCTAAACCCTCCCCCTTTACCCCAACTTCACCTTACACCCGCTTTATAGGGCACTTGCATGTATGCCATTTTGAATTTTGATTGGTGAGTGAGTGAGTGAGATTTGTTGCTTTACGCCCTTATCAACACAATGAAGTGTTGTATCAAGGGCAGGAGAGCTGAGAGGGAGGCAGTTTATGATCTTACCCGGGAAATAGAAATAGAGAAGAAGGGAGTGAGAGACAGAGAAAAAGAGACAGAAAGGCACTTTATGGTCTTACCCAGGAAATAGAGATAGAGAAGAAGGGAGAGAGAGACAGAGAAAAGGGACAGAAAGGCACTTTATGGTCATACCCAGGAAATAGAGATAGAGAAGAAGGGAGAGAGAGACAGAGAAAAGGGACAGAAAGGCACTTTTTGGTCTTACCCAGGAAATAGAGATAGAGAAGAAGGGAGAGAGAGACAGAGAAAAGGGACAGAAAGGCACTTTATGGTCTTACCCAGGAAATAGAGATAGAGAAGAAGGGAGAGAGAGACAGAGAAAAGGGACAGAAAGGCACTTTATGGTCTTACCCAGGAAATAGAGATAGAGAAGAAGGGAGAGAGAGACAGAGAAAAGGGACAGAAAAGCACTTTATGGTCTTACCCAGGAAATAGAGATAGAGAAGAAGGGAGAGAGAGACAGAGAAAAGGGACAGAAAGGCACTTTATGGTCTTACCCAGGAAATAGAGATAGAGAAGAAGGGAGAGAGAGACAGAAAAGGGACAAAAAGGCACTTTATGGTCTTACCCAGGACAACTTCCATATACTACTTACTACCAATCGTAAGTAGTATATGGAAATTGTACACAAAGACAGGCTCTCTAAGAGGAGTGAATGAGATTGGTTGCTTTACGCCCTTATCAACACATTTAATATGGTTACATCAAGGGCGGGAGAGTTAAGAGGGAGGCAGTTTATGATCATACCCAGGAAATAGAGATAGGCAAGAAGAGAGACAGAGAAAAAGAGACTTTATGGTCATACCCAGGAAATAGAAATAGAGAAGAAGGGAGAAAGAGAGACAGAGAAAAAGAGACAGAAAGGCACTTTATTTGGCATGGACTATGTGTATGTGTATGTCAGAGTGAAACTATGGAAACTTGTCAGTGAAAAAGCTATTTAAAACATTCTAAGATCTGCATGGAACATTTATCGGTTCTCCCATGTCAATATCCCATATGCTATGCATGACGTCATCACCTTTCCCATCGTGCATTTGGAGTCCACAGACCATTCATACAAGGTAAAATATTGGTGGAAATATTATGCTTATTTTTCACTGTTGAAGAAGAGTCCAGCGGACGGCAGGTTTTCGGTATCTTCTTTTAATTTTACAAATGTGGTATAATAGGCAAGAAACAGTATTAGAGCATTGATAAATATTCCCTGCTGAACATTGCATGTTTTCTATTGATTTTAGACTGTACCGTTAGTCCCATAATTCCATGCGAATCAAGATTCAAAATGGTGGCTATGCAAATCCACTATTGAAACCATTTAATTAGCTAATTGAAGCTACTTAATAGGGGATTTTCATGCCTCACTGCGTATGTCTATTACAGTGCATTCTGGGATTGATTTAGTTCAAATGTGACATACAAATATTTAGCAACAGTTTTATCGAAAGAATACAGGCATGGCAAGGCAGGTTTTATACTGTACCACAAGTCCCATAATTCCATGGGAATCAAGATTCAAAATGGCGGCTATGCAAATCCCCTATTGCATCAATCCTCTTAAAAGCCACACATGCTGCTGTAGCGACCCCTCCCCGGCCTCGGCTCATAATATTCTCATTAATGTCCCTTCCTCCCCCCATGCGTTTTCCCCCCGGGCAGAAGGACACGAGGAGAACCCTCAGCAAGTCTGCTGCCTATTGGATTTTTTATCCCAGAAACTTGGGTTCTTTCTGCACAAGAAATGAAGGACCCATCCTCAAAGAGCTTGTTCAGGAGCACGTTCTTGGAGGGGGAAATTGAAAGCACATGCTGACAACTATGGAGTTGGGAATATTCTGTCATGATTTCCAATTGGCCCAATTTGAATGATTGGGAAGGTATTTTCTTCACACAATTCATCTCATCAAGCTTGGGAAATGGTCATATGAAACTTTGTTATAATGCCTGACGTCATACGGGTCAGATTTTCTGGAAATGTACCAGCATGCAGTTGTACACATTTAGTAAATTCTGCTAAATTAGGCTGCAATTTGGTCAATACTAAGTAAATTCGAGTATATTCGGCATTGCATTGATTCTAGCAATCTCTTTGGCTAGGTTGAATTGCATTTTAAACTTTATTTTCGTCTGAAATTTGAGTTATTTGAGTGGATTGGTGAAAGTGAATTGTACATTTTCTGAAAATCGGACCCCAATATGCCTTTATCAGCTGACCTGCGATTGAAGTATTGTCCAGTGCGGGAAGAATACTAAGAGGAAGACATATTAGGATCAGATTTTCAGAAAATGCACAATCAGCAGATCTACATATTTAGACAATTCTGCTAAATTAGACTGTAAAATAATGAATACCAGGTATATTTGAGTATATTTGGTATCACATTGATTTAAAGTATCAGTTCTGTTATGTTAAACTGCATTTTGAAGCTCATTTTTGTCTTAAATGTGGGTTATTTGAGAGGATTGGTGAAGGCGAATTGTACATTTTCTGAAAATCTGACCCTTATATACGATACATATAAAGCATTTGACAGTTGAAGAGATGGATAGAAGCTCGTCGAATGGGCCACGCTAACTCTCGTCCCAAGTCTCGCTATAAGGGTCAGATTTTCAGAAAATGTACAATTGACAGATCTACACATTTAGGAAATTCTAATAAATTAGGCTGGAAAATAGTCAATACTAGGTATATCTGAGGATATTTGACATTGCCTTGATTCAAACAATCTGTTAGGTTATGTTGAACTGAGTTTTAGACTTCATTTTGTCTTAATTTTTGGTTATTTGAGAGGATTGTTGAAGACAAATTGTACATTTTCTGAAAATCTAACCCATAAAGGATAAGGGAAACGTGAGGAATTTAAATGCTTTTAACGAGAAGTAAGATTGCGTGTGGCGCGTCTCCCTTGCGCTCACCTCTCATTCAGTACTGTCAGCCACTCAGTGCACAGAAACTCGATACGTAGAGGAGACAGTATGGTGAAAAATGCATCATGAGGGGGGGAAAGAAATTCAATTGAATTTGTAACACGCAAGTTAACGCCAGTCTTATTTAAAAAGATTACAGTCATACAAGGGAGGGAAATGGCCATGCATGCAGGATTCCAGATATATAATTTTGTTTCACTTGTTGGAAGAATACTGACTGACCAATATGCGGGTCCGATTTTGTACAATTCACCTTCCCAAGTCCTCTCAAATAACCCAAATTTCAGACGAAAATAAAGTTCAAAATACAGTTCAAATTGCTAGAATCAATGAAATGCCAAATATACTCGAATTTACCTAGTATTGACCAAATTGTAGCCTAATTTAGCAGAATTTACTAAATGTGTTCAGCTGCCAATTGTACATTTTCTGAAAATCTGACCAATATGTAGTGACCATGTACTGATCAATGAATGGTGGGGGAGATGCGTTCAGTACAGCTCACATAGCAGATCCCTGTTCAAAAACCGTAGAGAATTAGAAGCGATGAACCACCCCCACAGGTCCCTGTTGCAACAGACTATAATGTAGGCACAGAATCGTGGAACTTATACAAGGAATCACTTTATTTTAATCTTAAATTCATTAACTAACAAGTGAAATGATTGGTGTGGTTTGAGAGAAGATGGTTTAAAGCTATATTCCCAGCTAACTTCTGTAAAAAGAATTCTCCATTGTGTTTTGCTCACTCCCGTTCAATCCAAAAGACACCAAGATACAATGTCAAATGATTGTGGCCTGTTCTTCTTGATGAAAAAACCAAATCATCTTCCAACTTATTCATTTGGTGAACACCAGAATCTCACTCGTTTCAATATGGCTCACTTTCATCTCCTTCTTAAACATGGGAAATCTTCGATGAAAAACTTGGGACATCTTCGATGAAGTTGAAAATGTGTAGCAAAATTGCACTATTATGCCTTTTCTTCCCATGTTGCGACTGTAGAACAGCAAAATACACACTTAATGAAAATTTCGAGAGAACAAATCCTGTATGAGTTCGTGACAAAACGGATAAAATACCATTTTTTCTTATTTTCAATGTTCAGATATTCCATACATTCCATTCCATATTAAATGTGTTGATAAGGGTGTAAAGCAACCAATCTCACTCACTCACTCCCTCTCAGCTCTCCCGCCCTTGATATAACCATATTAAATGTGTTGATAAGGGCGTAAAGCAACCAATCTCACTCACTCGCTCTCAGCACTCCCGCCCTTGATATAACCATATCAAATGTGTTGATAAGGGCGTAAAGCAACCAATGTCACTCACTCGCTCCCTCTTAGCTCTCCCGCCCTTGATATAACCATATCAAATGTGTTGATAAGGGCGTAAAGCAACCAATCTCACTCACTCACTCCCTCTCAGCTCTCCCGCCCTTGATATAACCATATTAAATGTGTTGATAAGGGCGTAAAGCAACCAATCTCACTCACTCACTCCCTCTCAGCTCTCCCGCCCTTGATATAACCATATTAAATGTGTTGATAAGGGCGTAAAGCAACCAATCTCACTCACTCGCTCTCAGCTCTCCCGCCCTTGATATAACCATATCAAATGTGTTGATAAGGGCGTAAAGCAATCAATGTCACTCACTCGCTCCCTCTTAGCTCTCCCGCCCTTGATATAACCATATCAAATGTGTTGATAAGGGCGTAAAGCAACCAATCTCACTCACTCACTCCCTCTCAGCTCTCCCGCCCTTGATATAACCATATTAAATGTGTTGATAAGGGCGTAAAGCAACCAATGTCACTCACTCACTCCCTCTCAGCTCTCCCGCCCTTGATATAACCATATCAAATGTGTTGATAAGGGCGTAAAGCAACCAATCTCACTCACTCACTCCCTCTCAGCTCTCCCGCCCTTGATATAACCATATTAAATGTGTTGATAAGGGCGTAAAGCAATCAATGTCACTCACTCGCTCCCTCTTAGCTCTCCCGCCCTTGATATAACCATATCAAATGTGTTGATAAGGGCGTAAAGCAACCAATCTCACTCACTCACTCCCTCTCAGCTCTCCCGCCCTTGATATAACCATATTAAATGTGTTGATAAGGGCGTAAAGCAACCAATGTCACTCACTCACTCCCTCTCAGCTCTCCCGCCCTTGATATAACCATATCAAATGTGTTGATAAGGGCGTAAAGCAACCAATCTCACTCACTCACTCCCTCTCAGCTCTCCCGCCCTTGATATAACCATATTAAATGTGTTGATAAGGGCGTAAAGCAACCAATGTCACTCACTCACTCCCTCTCAGCTCTCCCGCCCTTGATATGACCATATCAAATGTGTTGATAAGGGCGTAAAGCAACCAATCTCACTCACTCACTAGTTTGATATGCAACAGACACACGTGAAGTTGGTGTGGTTATTAGAATGCATAGACTCGTATGGTTATCGTCTATAGGGCAATAGGTCCTGGACTAGAATGCCTCTCTGTTGTGTTGGCCATGGAGACGTTATGTAGTTCGATATTTCAGAAAATGTACAATTAGCAGCTCTACAAATTTAGGAAATTCTCCTAAACTAGGCTGAAAAATGATGAATACCGGGTATATGTGAGTATATTTGGTATCACATTGATTTAAAGTATCAGTTCTGTTATGTTAAAATGCATTTCGAAGCTCATTTTAGTCTTAAATGTGGGTTATTTGAGAGGATTGGGGAAGGCGAATTGTACATTTTCTGAAAATCTGACCCTATAAATGTAGTTGGATATTTCAGTAGCTCAAGACAGCTTGCTAACTCATTGACACGTCACCTCTGGTGCTTGTATGGTTAAGCTGCCGGCGCCATGTTTACCCTGTAAATCCTGTAGGTATTGACATCAATGAATATCAAATAAATGGTGGGGAGAGAGAGGTGAATGTTGGGCATGGCAATAAAGGTGCTGGCTCTCATGGAAGTCCCCCATAGCTGTAGCGTTTTAGCAACCCCAAGATGGTAGTTATAACTATCTGATTTCAGGGTATTTCACCCACATATAAGATAAGATGTTTTTTATTTGCCTTTTCGGTTAGTACAAACGAGTACTAAATAAACAGACAAAAGGGTCGACATACCTTTATGAACTACCTAGAGTACATTTCTTCCTGCTGTTACCTTAATTTTGAATATATAAGAGTAAAACTAGGCTATATGACTTAGGGATATAGTAAAATACAATATATAGGTACGAGAAAAAAATCCCATTTTTTCTTCATTTTCAAAATACCACATCTCTGATTTGGTGGCAATAAACAGGGTTCTCCCGGGCCTCGACTTTGTATGATAATAGAAAATGGCTCATGACGGGATGAGGGTGATTTTTGCAGACCACTATGGTATTTCTTATTAGTTATGTACAATAGTTAATTACCATTGAAAATGTGAAATTATATTGCATCGGGTCAGATGCATTGTACAATTTGTATACAGAATGCATGTTAGAATGGCAACGTTTAAGCTGCTATATGGGTAAGATTTTCAGAAAATGTATAATTGGCAGCTCTACACATTTACGAATTTCTCCTAAATTAGGCTGAAAAATGATGAATACTGGGTATATCTGAGTATATTTGGTATCGCATTGATTTAAAGTATCAGTTCTGTTATGTTAAACTGCATTTCGAAGCTCATTTGTGTCTTAAATTTGGGTTATTTGAGAGGATAGGTGAAGACGAATTGTACATTTTCTGAAAATCTGACCCATATGATATACGTATAATTGGTAAATTGTAATGATGTTTTCCTATATAATTTAGCCTCCGTAGCAATGTTTACCTCAACGTGTTTTAAAAAACTTTCATAGTTCCATATGATCCAAGAAAATTAACACCAGTTGGATTAGCACAATTTTAGTTGAGGCCCATAATATATGGGGCGATGAGCTTTATTTGTTTACTGTAAATAATAATGATTTTGAGAAATCTTCAATGGTTGGCAATAGTTGACATGATGACATGTCCAAAATGATTTTGAGGGAAGAAGATTAGAATCTTTTTCAAATGGAGTCCCTGAAAATTAGATAAAAACACCTGATGAAGAGCCAGTGAGCTTAAAAGCTTGTTCATAAAACCACAACTAAGATAAAAAAAAAAAAAAAAAAAGGTTTTCCTTCCTCAACTAAAACTTATAGTTATATCAACCCACCGGGATTCAATATACAAGCGATATTCCCCTACCTCGCTACATACATTACAATAGCAGCACTTTGATTCAATTTTCCATTCATTTCTCACTTTGATATATATGGGTTGATGATATACAATTGGCAGCTGTACACATTTAGTAAGTTCTGCTAAATTAGGCTGCAATTTGGCCAATACTAGGTAAATTCTAGTATATATGTTGCATTGCATTGATTCTACCAATCTGTTTAGCTAGGTTGAACTGAATTTTGAATTTTATTTTCGTCTGAAATTTGGTTTATTTGAGAGAATTGGTGAAGATGAATTGTACATTTCCTGGCGATTTCGCCCACATATAACCCGCCAAACCTTTCTATAGTTTACCATCAAGGACCTTTGTAACACAAAATGGTCCCGTGTATAACCACGCCATCCAAGACTGGGTTGTAAAATGCTCAAGCATTTTAACCACCAACTCAGTGGCTAAGTGATCGTGACCCTCGAATTACCGTCCAGCAAAGCGAGCATTTCACCACTGTCATCTCTACATGTCTGGCGGTACTTTGTAG
The DNA here is from genome assembly GCA_942159475.1 of Sthenelais limicola. NCBI lineage: Eukaryota > Metazoa > Annelida > Polychaeta > Phyllodocida > Sigalionidae > Sthenelais > Sthenelais limicola. The sequence goes on along the minus strand of OW804097.1, from coordinate 34,104,129 downwards.
CCACAATCCGCATAGGAGCAGCTCATCGCTTTATTGAGTGCCTTTTTAAAAAAGAGTAGTTACACAGCATCTCGCCTATTGTCACTTTCTGTTCGTTTCATGTCATCTCATGTTTAAAACTGGTGCATTGCTTTATGTTGCCATGGTAACCAGCGATTAAAGTGGTTTTACATGGTCAACGGATGAAGAGCTTTTATTGCTTATGCCATAATACTATGTTTAGTATATGACTCAAAGATACCGCACCCATTTGGCATAAAAACAACTTTTTAAGTTCTCCCTTTGCAGGCCAGATATATGCGATCTGATTGTAATTATGATGGATGTGTGAGCTCTATCAACACTAGTATATGGGTCAGATTTTCAGAAAATGTACAATTGGCAGATCAACACATTTAGGAAATTCTGCTAAATTAGGCTGAAAAATGATGAATACCGGGTATATTTGAGTATATTTGGTATCGCATTGATTTAACCTATTAGTTCTGTTATGTTAAACTGCATTTTGAAGCTCATTTTTGTCTTAAATGTGGGTTATTTGAGGGGATTGGCGAAGGCGAATTGTACGTTTTCTGAAGATCCGGCCCATATATATATGTACATGTAGTATCTTTACTGACTCCTCACATACACACGTCCACTAAGCCGATTCCCGTGCGATTCCCAAAGAATATAGTGCAAAAGAGTCCTCTGCGGCGCAAAATCGCTTGAGAATAGGCTTAGTGGACTACGGCCTTAAATTTGGCAAAAGGAATAGAGCTGGAAACAGGTGTAATATCACGGTTACAATTCTTCGGTATTTCTTCTGAAATCAAGTTTTTGGAAACTTTATATGAATTATCGAATTTCTCCCAAATTTTCATTTGCCAAATTTCGTCGAAACCTAAAAAAAAAGGATTATACTCTGTTCGAGACGTACTTAGAGTAAACAACAAAGCGACCAAATGGTAACCCTACGGCAAGCCGCTCCAAGTAAATCTCGAATAGAGTGTAAAATCAATTATTTGGGGGTTTGGATTTGCTTATGGGTGCTTTTTCCCTTGCCAGAAGAATTTCATTATTTTATATATTATGACCCAAATGTTATCTCTGAATATGTAATAATGTTTTTTTAGATATTCACCATAACATTAAACTGACACGGTTTCCAACAAAAGACATTTTTGTATTCAAGACAAATCTTGAAGTCCAAAAGAGAAGATTTATGATAAAAGGAAAAGACATGATGTTTCCCAGATTGTCCAGCCAGGAATTACCTTTTTTGAGTGTCAAAGACTGGAAACACCTAGTATTAAATTAAACAATATTAAATTAGAGTTTATTCCTATCTTTCATCTTAAATATAGCATTAGTAATTCCAAAATTGACTAGGAACGCCATCTTTCTGAATGCTTTATCCCCCTTCCCGTGGGTGCCTGGGGGACTGGGGGGAGGGGGGGGGCATCTCAAGACTAACGACCCTCAGTAAGAACATAGTGCTTAAATCAATAAGAAGTGCATATTGATCTCTCCCGTAATAACGGCTGATCTGGCGTGGTGCCTGCCACAGGAAACTACATAAGTGAGCTCTTTTCCTCAAGGCAGGGCTTTAAATGGCTCACATTTTGTGTGAGGCTGTTTGTCAGCCCTTCCTACTGGCCTTATGGGGGTCAGATTTTCAGAAAATGTACAATTCAACTTCGCCAATCTTCTCAAATAACCCAAATTTCAGACGAAAATAAAGTTCAAAATACAGTTCAACCTAACCAAACATATTGCTAGAATCAATGCAATGCCGAATGTACTCAAATTTACCTTGTATTGACCAAAGATGGTGCAGCCTAATTTAGCAGAATTTACGAAATGTCTACAGCTGCCAATTGTACATTTTCCGAAAATCTGACCCATGGGTGGAATCGCCGGTGTTGGTTAAAGTTTCCAGCGGATTCACTTCTCTTTTGTCTGCCAAAGCTCACATCTGGAGGCTTTTTTTCTACTCGTGTCCTTGGTATTTCTCCCATTCATCTCAACTATTGTGCCCCTCTAAATCAAAATGATGCAATACTGGGTATATCTGAGTTTATTTGGTATCACATTGATTTATAGTATCAGTTCTGTTATGTTTAACTGCATTTTGAAGCTCATTTGTGTCTTAAATGCGGCTTATTTGAGAGCATTGGTGAAGGCGAATTGTACATTTTCTGAAAATCTGACCCATGTATATGAATATTAGGGAGGGGATTCGGATATTGTAAAAAGTAGCTACATCGCTTATAGCTTATCAATGAATGACTTGGCTATTTTCACCATTATTTATTATCAATATAAGAAATGCTCTACAAGAGACATTTACTTATTAGAATCTGAAATGATATTTATATTGCCATCACCTTGCCATAGTAGACCTTTTTTCCCTTGTTCACAATGCTGAAGTAGGAGATCGAGCTTTTATATATAAATTATATGATTCCGCCACGCCCTCCAGGTTAACAATTGGAATAAATCCTCACAGGACGCTCACTCCATTGGAAGATAACTCGCATTTTCACACAGACACAATCCGGGAGCAGGTAAATAGAAAAGAAGCAGCGTTTGATGTATCTTTGAAGGTCAAAGACAGTGAAATGAATTCAAGAAGTAAGGCGATATGGAGGGCGTAACACTGGACGACTTTCATAAAGGCGAAAGACTCGAATGAGTCGCCGAGCCCCGTAAAACTTCATAAGCGGGCCATAAGAAAGCGCGATGCTTCTACATGAGAGGCGGGCGGTGAACAAAGTCAGATTGGTCGCCCCCACTTACGATTATATATCGCCCTTTACTGTTATGGGTCAGATTTTCAGAAAATGTACAATTCACCTTCACCAATCCTCTCAAATAACCCACATTTAAGACAGCAATGAGCTTCAAAATGCAGTTCAACATAACAGAACTGACACTTTAAATCAATTCTATACCAAATATACTCAGATATACCCAAAATGTATTACTTTTTTAGCAGAATTTAGCAGAAATGACTAAATGTGTAGAGCTGCCAATTGTACATTTTCTGAAAATCTGACCCATATAACAGAATGCCTCACCGTGGAGTAATGCATCCACGGCGATGGCGGCGATTCGCTTCTACTGGTTTGATGGCCATGTTTTATACAACAATCATTTTGCCCCAAATTGTAACAGTATCTCTCTTTAAACTATTGTCTGAGCTGAGGTGGTGTTAACGAGACATTTTATGTTGTGTTGCAAGGCGCCTTTCTTTGTTTCTTTTGTTTTAAAAGGCCACTCTCATTTTCTCAGTTTAACTTATGGGTGTACTCGATCAGGCACAATGAGTAGATCTTTGCTGACCCGGAACTTGGTCAAGTTGTGCGTCACCACCTCTCAGTTTATCTTGCCAAAGTGTTTAGTATTGTTTAACAAGTCGAACTATCACGCCGATAGTAGAACAAATAGAATAGAATAGAAAGTATTTTATTTGTCTAATAGCGGAACTCCACTAGAGGAAAAACGGCGGCGACAAATTTTCTTGTTGCCCACTAACATCAATTCATTTCATGTTTGCAATAAAAACACAAATGGAGGAATGTCAGATGTGTTGCCACATTCTCTGGGAACTGTTTCTGTATGGATATTTGTTGCAACAAATTAGTGGGCAACAACAAAATGTGTCGGCGCCATTTTTCTCTCTAGTGGAGAAGTTTTACATAAAGAGAGACAACTGGGTCGACATGCCTATGTGCCGAATTGTATCAACACATGATTTCTTCCTGCTGTTATTGTATGAGACGTCTTACTTTGTAAATTAAATCCTCAAACTGATATATGGGTCAGATTTTCAGAAAATGTACAATTGGCAGCTCTACACATTTAGGAAATTGTCCTAAATTAGGCTGAAAAATAAAGAATACCGGGTATATCTGAGTATATTTGGGATCGTATACTATATATTGATTTAAAGTATCAGTTCTCTTATGTTAAACTGCATTTTGAAGCTCAATTTTGTCTTAAATGTGGGTTATTTGAGAGGATCGGTGAAGGTGAATTGTACATTTTCTGAAAATCTGACCCATATATATATTTTCTAGACCAGATTAGACAATTATTTATCGATATTTGGTAAAAGTATAATTGTATGCTGATGGGCACATCTCGATTATGGCCAGGCGTTCTTGTGTTTGTCGTTTTAATTAAGTATGCTGTTACAACAAGGGTAACACAAAGGGTAACGGAGTAATGAAGTTTTAAAGTTAAAGTTAAAGTTTTTTATGGGGCCCTCAGGAAGACCTATGGTTTCATAGAGGAGAGGCACCCCTTTGTCGGTGTAAAAAAATGTATTGATGTTATTGAAAGTCCGGAAATAAACCATTATACATACATAAAGATGTATTTATTTCTGGTACATGTATATAACGTGATGGTATAAGCTAATGAAAAAAAGTGGCAAAAAATAGATTTTGAGATACTATTATATTTGAAAAAAAGTTTCCAATATTTCTGGGGGTCACTAAGCAGTAAAGTAACTAAATGTAGCCCATATATTATGAGGACCTTTAAAACGAAAGATTATATTACATAGATTGTCCTGACATTTGATACATCAATTTACATAACTATAAGTGACAAACTCTCCAAAAATCAGAGCATTCCAATAATGTGATCTTGTGAATAAAACACTTTGGAAAATATCAATTTGCGACTTATGACTCATCTTCCTGAAACACATCACATATGTTTGGATTAGGGAAAAGTTATTGTGTATTCTGGTTAACTTGGTTGGGAAAGGTCAACAGTAAGAACCCTGTGGCGGTGCAAGCAGCTAAGGGGACGTAATGCCCCCTTCATCTCCGTTAGGTCGACTCGTACTCTGCTAAGTATCCTTTAAATCCGGTGAACCAGGAGGAAGGAACAATCTAATTAGTGCGCCAACTCGTATTTTTTGCCTCTGAGCATGATTAACCCATATCCAATTATTTATTCAAATGGTTAAGAAATCACTCGTTTTTGAGTTACTGATACTAATGATGTTGTTCTCGTATTTAAATAAATTTATCAGTGGTCTGAACGTGTGTGGGTCAGATTTTCAGAAAATGTACAATTAGCGGCTGTACATATTTAGTAAATTCTGCTAAATTAGGCTGCAATTTGGTCAATACTGGGTAAATTCGAGTATATTCGGCATTGCATTGATTCTAGCAATCTGTGTGGTGAGGTTGAACTGTATTTTGAACTTTATTTTCGTCTGAAATGTGGGTTATTTGAGAAGATTGGCGAAGTTGAATTGTACATTTTCTGAAAATCTGACCCATGTACATCTGTTAACCCTTTCCCTCCATTAAACTATCTTTTGCCAATACTTTCTCTGAAGCTTAAAATTGAGTTAATTAGATGATGGATTCACTATTCCATATATTGATGTCCTGAGGTTTAAAGCTAGCTTTGTTGTTTATAAGAGTCGCGGTTTCACTTGGTTTTATTACATGTGTCTGCGTGATCGCATTGACAATTTAGCGCCATTTTCTTATGCGCGTGGACCAAATGCTGCATACTGGGCTCGAGTTGAAAATTTGGGACACTGAAAGTTGTTGAAAAAGACAAGGACAATAGGGGATTTGCATAGCCGCCATTTTGAATCTTGATTTGCATGGAATTATGGGACTAATGGTACAGTGTAAAATCTATAGAAAACATGCCATATTCAGCATGTGATATTTATCTTTGGTCAAATGTCAATCTCCATGTGTTATACATGTTTCCATAACACAAGCCTCCATCTTTCCCATCATGCATGGTTATCATAGATCATTTATACAAGCTACAATATTGGTGGAAACATTCTTGCAATTTTCGATGAAAAAAATGTTGCCAAATATTTGTGTGTCTGATTTCAACAGAATACATCCCAGCATGCACTGCAATAGACATGCGCAGTGAGACATGCAAATCCCCTATTATTTGCAATTAATCAATATACCTGTTACTTTTGGTGGGTACGTCCAGCTTAGATTTTCCATGGGATCACTTCACTAGATCCTTCCAAGTTTAAATACTTATGCGAATAAAGCCAAATCCATTGCGTCGTTAATCTACCTCTCTTTCTACCTCCTTGTTGAGCGTACCAGCTCTTCCCCTTGTCGTCATTTGTTCAAAAACTAAATAATGAAACAAATTTTCCTTCATGGGGAGTTTTTGGAATCCATCTCGTCGTCGAAGTGTTCTCGTCTTCTTTTCTCTGACGTATAAACTCCATTTGGGTCATTTTTGAATAGAAGTTACATTTTCCTTATTACTTGTGAAATAGGCGTATATGTATGACGGCTACCTCGATAATAGAGCAGTTTTCCAATATGCCTGTATACTTTTGGGATCATTGGTATAATAGTACATTGACGAATGGTAGTAGACCTATGTTGGATGTATCTGGTCAGCAGGGGATGTCTCCTCCGATGGAGTAAATATCACAGATTGGTCTATTTTCTATAGCCTTGCTTTATTTCCACGCATCGCCTCATATTTCTCCTCCCGTCTTTCACAGCTTCTGTTGCTTGGGTAGCGGCGTTCCCCCCATGCAGGCAAATATCAACGCAGCTACACAGCTGTAGCACACCACCTTTTGCTTGGTATAGGAGGCCATAAATGCATCTGTCAATAAAAGAAAGATGCGCTGATGTTCTCCCGAGAGGCATCTATAGTGTATTCCACCCTATATATGTATCCAGCAGTTTTGCTTCTTCTTGCCCACTCCTCGCCAAAGTTCCCTTCCGTAGAAAAACCTATATGCACTGGCCGCCGCTCATTCCCAGATCAATGTTCAAGTGAGCCACACATACATAAATATGGAGTTTATATAGCCACGGGGGGTGAAAGTGTACGTTTATCCTTTAAAAATTGGCTTCCTTATAAACTTTTTTGCTGATGGAAAATACACATATTCTTCTTCTGTATGTTCTGTCTTTAATGACTTGTGGAGTTAGTTGTAAGGACTTCTGAAGTAGCGTGAACTCACTCCCTCACTCACTCCCTCACTCACTCACTTACTCACTCACTCACAGACTGCAGTCTTTGGTGACCAGCAAATTGCGAGCTTCCTTGATGTCGTGTAGCACCAGCAGTTTAGCATTGAGCAGTGTAATGGCCACACTGTTGGCGTCGTGTATCTGTGCGTGTATATATAAGATGATGATGACCCACTGCTTGAACCAGCCGCTCCCCATGTGCTCAATGCCTGGAGAGGGAGGAGGAGAGACCAGCTCACTGGCCGCCTTTCGCTGAGTGACTGACTCGAGATAAGACCGGCTCTCATCATCAACAAGCTTGAGGTTTTTGCCGGGCTGTGGTGGCGATGGTGGTGGTGGTGGTGGTGGTGGTGGCTCGGAGACGTCGTCATGGGGTGGTGCACTGCTAGGGCGTGCGCTCAGTAAGTTGTTGACGATATGTCACGGCATTGGGAGCATTAGAGTGTGGTGGTGGCTGGACTTGTGGAGGCAGGAAGGGGAGGGGAGAGAGTTGTAGATGATGGGGGACATGTGGCATTAGGGGCTCATGCAAGCCTTGACGGACCAAGAGGAGAACTTTCTGATGTCGGAAACTGAATGACTAAATCGTTTGCGTCCAGTTTGCGTCCACTAGCCTAAAGGGTGGTCTCCACTGGCTGCGGTAAGCTCTGCGGTAAGCCTTGCGATGGTGCTGTGATAGTGAGAAGTGGCGAGGTCCTGCCTATATGGCCAGTGAACCATGTAGGCAGGGACCTCGTCATTCCTCTCCATCTACAGAACCAGCACAAACCATCGCAAGGCTTACCGCAGAGCTTACCGCGGCCAGTGGAGACCACCCTTAATAGTTTACGCCTTTGATGACCACTATCTGTATGTCTGACCAGTTCTTTTCCAACTATCATACGAGGTTAACTTAGTGATAATCTGCATGCCTCATTCAGTTACTTTCTTTAATTATATTATCCCCATTGCCGCTATTTCCAACTTCTGTGATGCGCATTTTTATGTTAGGTCTGTGACGTCTTAAATTCAAAATTCTTTTTTGAAAAGTCTGGGGGGAAACGCCGGATTCTGGGTGAAAATTGATTGGGTTTTAATGAGGTGGAGGTCAGGAGAATGAGCAGCAAATTTCCTAGATTTATTTGGCCTCATCAAAGTTAATCAGTGTAATGACCATAGGATGTGAATGGAAATCACTGGCCTCATTTCTGGAGATCACCATGAAAAAAAACCCCAATCCTACGATGATTTGGTTCCACATTTTGCTGGTGGCCCATTACTTTTAATTTTTCTGGACCACTTCAGTGACTTGGATAAAGGATCAATGTTTTTATAAGTCTATTTATCCATGAAGTCCATTTGTGGTGTAAAGGGAAGCTCTCACTTCCAATAACAAAAGCTAAATTTCTGAAAGGAATTAAGCCTGCAGTGTACCACATTTTGTTCATTAACAAGGGATGAAGCCTATTTAAGACATTAGTGTTGTTTCCTTGGTCGTAAAAGCTGCTGGTTCGTAACCGGATGTCTGTGAAGCAGTCAGAAAACAAATGAGCGGCACCTGGCCTCCTTTTAATAGAAAAACATTGAAAGCCTGGTTGGATTTATTTACATTGGTGCAATAGGACTAAATTAGCTCATATACAGCTGGTCATATACTTGTGCCTAGGGGAGGTGGTTAGATTGCGAACAATACATTTGATTTTGAAATCAAATAATTTGTTGAAAATCCCTTTACTCTAATGATCAGATATATATTTCTCACTATGCTCAATGTTTTGTTGAACAGGATTGTGTTCAGCTATATTACATATATACTCCCTCGTTGAGGTGTTTTTATTCAAGTATTGTGGTAGGGTTACAATAAATTCCGATACTAGGGAATCTAGATATAAATATACCGATTACAAAAATATTATTCCGAAAGAAAAAGATAGAATATTATGTATAAGTTATAATTGTAAGAATTCAACATATTACAGCATGTGCATGCATACATAATTTTCTCTGTCCCTCTGTCCCTTCTTCTCTATCTCTATTTCCTGGGTATGACCATAACGTTTCTTTCTGTCTCTTTTCTCTGTCTCTCTCTCTCCCTTCTTCTCTATCTCTATGTGCTGGGTATGATCATAAACTGCCTTCCTCTCAGCTCTCCCACCCTTGATATAACCATATTAAATGTGTTGATCAGGGCATAAAGCAACCAATCTCACTCACTCACTCATAATCTTACTCTTTGTAGGAATAACTGCAAATAACATCACACAGGTTTTGTATAATAGATAGGTGGCGTTTCAGGTTTTTTTTTAAAAAAAAGAAGTAAAGTGGATCCTCAATATTTCTAAACTGCATTTTAAAGCTCAGTTTTTGTCTTAAATGTGGGTTATTTGAGAGGATTGCTGAAGACAAATTGTACATTTTCTGAAAATCTGACCCATATAGCCAATATAGTGACCACCCCATATGACAAATTCATATGGAGCAGCTCATTATCCGCCCTCAGTCCTTTCTATACTTGGTCATATGTCTTGTTGTAAATAAATGAGTCACTGATAGAAGTAATCATACACTCCAAGGACCTCCTGTAATATAACGCAGATGCTTTATTACAGTGCAATCTGTAAGGGGGCACATGCTCATACCTGTGTTGAAGGAGGTGGATGATACAAATATGCGCGAAAATAAATACGTTTACAGTATCTCAACCCCTAACATCTATGACAAGATGCTTAGTATATGGGACAACTTTCATGCAGTGGGTTAGAAATATGTAGCGTAGTTGGAGGAAATATCGCTTGTATAGTGGGGATCCCGATAGTTATAGTTGAGGTGGTTTTAATAGTGAGGAAAAATCCCAAAAGTATTGGTTTTTTGGGTAATCTTTATTATTGCTCTTCATCAGATTAGAAATATGTAGTTATGACAATATGCTTCCTGCAGGTGGTTAGAAATCGGTACCTCAAAATGGTACATGGGTATCACAAGTCCTAGCCTATATTTCTGACAATATGTTTAGTATATGGGACATAGTTCATGCAGTAGATTAGAAATCTAACTCAATATAGTCCATAAGTCTCTGGCTATCACTATATGTATATTTATAACTGTATTTATGACAATATGCTTAGTATAGGGGACAACTTTCATGCAGTGGGTTAGGAATCTGTAGCTATGACAATATTATATGGCCTTCAGTAATAACAAAAAATTGACAAATACCCTGCAGTAGGTTAGAAATCTGTACCTCAAAATGGTCCATAGGTCGCTGGCTATCATTAGTCTTTACCTACGTCCATGACAATATGCTTAGCATATGGGGCAACCGTCATGCAGTTGGTAAACAATCTCCCTCGAAATGTTTGATAAGTTTCTGGCTATTACAAGCCCTATGCTCTATGACAAGTTGCTTAGTATATGGGACAACTTTCATGCAGTGGGTAAGAAATATGTAGTTATGACAATATGCCTAGTATATAGGATACACGTCCTGCAGTAGGTTAGGAACCAGCTCAAAATGATCTATAGGTCTCTGGCTATCACAAGCCCTAAGCTCTATGACAATATGCTTAGTATATGGAACAGCTTTCATGCAGTACCTTAGAAATCTGTACCACAAAATGGTTTATGGGTCAGATTTTCAGAAACTGTACTATTGGCAGCTGTACACATTTAGTAAAATCTGCTAAACTGCATTGATTCTAGCAATCTGTTTAGTTAGGTTGAACTTTATTTTGAACTTTATTTTCGTCTCAAATTTGGGTTATTTTAGAAGATTGGCGAAGTTGAATTGTACATTTTCTGAAAATCTAACCCTTATAGGTTTTTTGTTTTCTTAAGCCCTAACCTATAGCTATGCTAATATCTTTAATGTATTGGGAACATTAAATGCAGAGGGTTAAGAATCTGTACACTTATAACTCCTGCTGGGCCCTCCTTTCTTTTGTATCACAGATCACCATTGCTAAAAGAACCATTGCTAATATTCGAAAAGAGCAGGGTAATGTATCCTATTAACGCGTTACCTCTCTCGCCCTGATAGGACCAAATATGGGTAAGATTTTCAGAAAATGTACAATTGGCAGCTGTACACATTTAGTGAATTCTGCTAAACTAGGCTGCAATCTGGTTAATACTAGGTAAATTCGAGTATATTTGGCATTGCATCGATTCCAGCAATCTGTTTAGTTAGTTTGAACTGTATTTTGAACTTTATTTTCGTCTGAAATTTGGGTGATTTGAGAAGATTGGCGAAGTTGAATTGTACATTTGCTGAAAATCTGACCCATATATAAATAGTATGGTGTCAAAACAGGGCGTAAAGCAACCGATCCCCCCTACACACATTTAAACTAACAGCTTGTAGCTTGCAAGTGTCTGGTTGGCACAAGGACACATTCAAAGCAAAAGGGACTGAAGAACTTTTGAGTTTTATTGAGTGGATCGTGCGGGCCTAAGCAGTCTTCTACTTTGATGTCTCCTTGCAGTGCTAAGCTTAGTCATTTGTTTTTAACATATCTAGAGACTGAGGACCTTCCAAGTACAGTGGTCCTGTAGTTTCCTTGCTATCTCTCCTGCTGGATCAAATGGATATTGTTTGAATACTAGATTCTTGACACTGTCCTGAGAATAGGTTGCTGCTAGTGTGGCTGTTGGAGGATTTCACATGGACCTTTGTCTGCGGTTTCATCATGAACTGTTCTAGTAAATGCAGTAACCATTCAGATAGATATCCCTTTTTTATTATATGCGCATGCTATATGAGAGGTGCTATAAGTGGGGTGCTATAAAAATATTCATATAGGACGCGTCCTATAAAAATGTAGTTGTCTAAAAATAGCTCTGTTGATATGCTTCGCGGAGCTTTGGCTCTCCGCGAAGCATTGTAAACAAATCCCCGCGATCGGTAATCCACCCGTGATTCTGGTACTATGATTATAGAAATACATAATAAAAACCATATCATTAAATAGAGCATTAAATTCTCTATCCAATGATATAAGTTTTAATAATGTAGCTCAAGAAATGCCCACAATATGAACGTTTTGATTTAACAATATAAATAGGCCTATACTAACGAGGCTGGCAGTGGGGCTGGCAGCGGGGCTCTCTGTGCATCTTTAATATTTTTTCAGTGATATCTGATGACATATGATCAAATTTTATGCACATATAATAAATATAGAATGGAACTCGCCTGCAATAATCGAAAATTTATTGGACGAGATTCGTCCACATATAAGCACTCTGCCTACGGCATTGTGCTTATGTGGACGAATCTCGTCCAATAAATTTTCGATTATTGCCGGCTCATCCCATTCTCTCTATATATATCTTCTTGGATTAAACTTGCCTAGGGTAGAAATATAAAACATTCTCATCTAATAGGGGATTTGCATGTGCCACTGCGCATGTCTATTGCAGTGCATTCTGGGATGCATTCTGTTGAAATCTGGCATACAAATATTTGGGAAATTTTTATCGAAAATTTCAAGTATGTTTTCACCAATATCAGAGTTTGTATAAATGAGTTATGAAAACCAAGTGCCTGATGAAAAAGATGGGGACATGTGAAACTTGTAAAACACATGGATATTGACATTAGATCATTGATAAATATCCCATGCCGAACATGGCATGTTTTCTATGGATTTTACGCTGTACCATTAGTCCCATAATTTCCATGCAAATCAGGATTCAAAATGGCGGCTATGCAAATCCCCTATAAAGGGAGTACATATGAGCTATTGTATGTACCCATCCTACGGACCCATGCAAATCTATGTTAAATCTTATAACTTGAAAGAATTTAGATCAAGTCCTAAACTATATTTTATGACAATATGCTTAGTATATTGGAAAACTTTCATGCAGTGGGTTAGGCATTTTGATTTCTTATGTACAAAAGTCACTCTCCTTGACTAAAGCTTGGATAAACTGATGAACCCATTTCGTCCCAACCGTCATTAGCAGGAACGTTAGCCCCCATCGTGTGTGGCATCATCACCGGTGCTCCTCATGCCTTGGCCACCGTTACTAGGGTCAGATTTTCAGAAAATGTACAATTCACTTTCACCAATCCTCTCAAATAACCCACATTTAAGACAAAAATAAGCTTCAAAATGCAGTTTAACATAACAAAACTGATACTTTAAATCAATGCGATAGGTATTCTTCATTTTTCAGCCTAGTTTAGCAGAATTTCCTAAATGTGCAGAACTGTCGATTGTATATTTTCTGAAAATCTGACTCACTAGCAAAGCCCCGCTAGTCATTTTACTGAGCTCTTTCTGGTGAGGAGATCAATGTGAGTATGACATGGTCCTCTGATCATATTGGTAGGAGCGGTCAGTTAGTGGGGGACACCCTGACCAGTGACCGGTTCACTGACCGACTCATCCATCAGTAAATCAATCTTCTGAGTGACCGCTACAGTTATAAGCACTCAGTCATCAGGAGCAATATACAACGTCCTTATGGAGGTTTGTTCCAGACAGGTTGGATGGATGGATGAACAGGAACCTACAGTGGGGCAGATAGACAGAAAATGTACAATTGGCAGCTGTACACATTTAGTAATTTCTGCTAAATTAAGGGTGGTCTCCACTGGCTGCTGTAAGCTCTGCGGTAAGCCTTGCGATGGTGCTGTGAGGAGGTGAGGAGTGAGGAGGAGGAGTGAGGAGGTCCTGCCTACATGGTTCACTGACCATGTAGGCAAGGACCTCGCCATTCCTCACCACCTACAGAACCACCACAAACCATCGCAAGGCTTACCGCAGAGCTTACCGCAGCCAGTGGAGACCACCCTTAAGGCTGCAATTTGGTCAATACTAGGTAAATTCGAGAATATTCGGCATTGCATTGATTCTAGCAATCTGTTTGGTTAGGTTGAAGTGTATTTTGAACTTTATTTTCGCCTGAAATTTGGGTTATTTGACGGGATTGGTGAAAGTGGATTGTACATTTTCTGGCGACTTCACCCCAGTGCAGCCGGATCGCGATAAAAAGTAATGACTTGATATGTTTTATGTTACATACATGTATTTATCCTACACACAAGAACTATACGGCCTCAGTCACGCTAGGGATTGGCATATTCATTCAGCGGTTCATTGTCAAAATGTTTGATAGGAAAAAAACATGACAGAAAACTAACTTATAGCTACAACTTTCTTTAGTAGTCATACTCTAGTCATATTATTGGATATCATATTCATGCGTAGGCATAATATACTTCTGGGAAATATTGGATCATGAGTCATGGTAGAAATAGGGATCTTTTTGCTCAATATCTTTCGCTTAGACTGTACAAGTTGCATGCAACGGCCCTATTTAAATCATAGTCTTACCCCGTCCTACATATTCACCTCTGCAAGTTGGCAAGACTTATTAAAGTGCTCGCTCACACACCTCGCCACTCGATGGCGCATCATATTTGCATATATTTAAATCTTAATTGTCAGTTGTCACCCTCAGCTTGGTGTGAACAACCGGACGTTCACATAAACGGGTCAGATTTTCAGAAAGTGTACAATTGGGAGCTCTTTACATTTACTCAATCCTGCTAAATGAGGTTGAAAAAAGGTCCAATTTTCGAGTACCATTCCTTTCACACAGGTTCTTGAAAATTGAGTGAGGAATTGACTAGATACGTCCTAATAGGGCTACTCCACTATAGGTAAAAAAACGGCGCCGACAGGCAAAATTCGTCGCCGACATGACTAAAAATTCGGAAAATTCGACATGACTAAAAATTCTAGTGGAAGAGGGGGTAAAATAGGTTGTCGGCAACACATTTATTTGTTGCCAACAATTGCAAAATATCTAACTTGATTAGATATTTCATCGCAAAAAATTCGTCGCAGCCGTTTTTTGCCGTTTTTCCCATAGTGGAGTCCCTGCATAAAGGAGCCCTATTTTTCCCAGTCTATCAAGCATAGGCCATACAGAATCCCTCTAAATACTAAAAGTGTATGTGACTCTACGGCCACCGCGTATCACTGGCATGCTCCAGTGAGCCTGCCCCCCAACCGGTCAATCAGCTCTAGTGGTCAACTGCGGCCGAATATTGGTCACTCTTGGTCTCTTTCAGTGGTCAGCAAGCATAAGGACCAAAGGCTAGACTAGCCAGGAAATAGCATCATGCAGGGCACTGCATCGAAATCTAAAGCCAAATGTAGATTCGTTTTGACCTTTTCGTCCCATATGTTAACATGTATATACCAAAGATGCAAACTTGGTCATGGCAGAAATTTTACTTAAAAACATTTTCGAGAAAAAAAAAAAGAGTTAATTCTTTTCATTTGGGGCCTCTACTTCCTGACTGATTTAAAGACAGCCATCTTGATGACAGAAAATCCGCTTTTGAGAATGATAATTTTGGAAAAAGTTGACGAACTGTGGCCAATCAGATTGTGGGACATCCCATTGAGAATTTCGACGAAATTCGGTTATACATGTTGGAATTTGACAATTTCTGGACATTTGCAGATAATACTGATTTCAGCACAATTACTATGGACGTATTACATATATATTATATACACAGGGGAAACCAGTGTCCACGTATATCATCACAATCCTATATTCCTCAAATTAGCGTTACAGCGAAGCGAGACCAAATACCAATATTTGATAGTTCCTTGTAACGGCAACCCAATAAAAAGTTACAATGAGAAAATAAGATGAACAACTAACAACAGGCTGCAGTATTGCAAAGGACCCTTGGTTGGGACGCCAGGCACAGAAATTGAACATTTAAAACAGAGTCCTAAACTACACAGCAGCCATAAAACACAATTAAAACATGGAATAAACGAGAGCAAATGGAGATGGACAGACCCATCAATGACAAGTAATCCAAAATACAGAGACTGAGGAGGAGGAGTATGAAGTAGTAGGGTAATTGAGGGGAGTAGGACTGGGATAAGGTAGGATGAAAGGGAAGGAGGGAGTGGGATAGCCGGGTGAGGAAGGTCTCCGGGGGACGCTCTGCCTCATTAAGTCCATGTAAAATCGCTATGTTGAGCTTGTGTTCTTGAATAGTGTCAGTTTTTGTTTCAAACAAAAGTCTTTCATAAGAAGTATTCAAGTTTCAATAGGAGGAATATATTATAGAGAGATGGTGCATTGCATCTCAAGGCCATACTATATTATGATGATTTTACCGTAGTAGTATTATTGACATAAGTGGGTCAGATTTTCAGAAAATGTACAATTGGCAGCTCTACACATTTAGTCATTTCTGCTAAATTCTGCTAAAAAAGTGATACATTTTGGGTATATCTGAGTATATTTGGTATAGCATTGATTTAAAGTGTCAGTTCTGTTATGTTGAACTGCATTTTGAAGCTCATTTCTGTCTTAAATGTGGGTTATTTGAGAGGATTGGTGAAGGCGAATTGTACATTTTCTGAAAATCTGACCCAAGTACTATTAAAAGTGGCAATGATCTATTACGGATTGGTCTGCCCAACTGTCCTATAGGGAAGAACAAATATAATACGGAGTGTCTTTGAGTATATGAACTTACTCAAGCATGCTAGGACTATACAAATTGACAACACTCATAGTCATAGTTGATCAGTGACATCATTTTGATATACACTTTGAGATCATTTCGATTCAAACTCGAACTTGTGTATTGTTCATTGTCATTTGATCATTTTTGTATTGTTAGATGGATTGGGTAACAATGTTACGAATACTAGTTACTAATTGAGCTATACAAGGGAGCTTGCGAGAATATATATATACATATATATATGGATCAGATTTTCAGAAAATGTACAATTGGAAGCTCTACACATTTAGGAAAATCTCCTAAATTAGGCTGAAAAATGAAGAATACTGGGTATATCTGAGTATATTTGGTATTGCATTGATTCAAAGTATCAGTTCTGTTATGTTTAACTGTATTTTGAAGCTCATTTTTGTCTTAAATAAGGGTTATTTGAGAGGATTGGTGAAGGCAAATTGTACATTTTCTGAAAATCTGACCCATATATCTTCAGTACGTAAGTTGTAATACTGGGACAATGTATCTGGTGTTTCAACCTGTGAAGCTGGCTTTTCATGCTGCCCCATACCCTTAGGCACTGAGAAGTGGACAACCTCCAACTTACATTTGGGTCAGATTTTCAGAAAATGTACCATTGAACTTCACCAAACTTCTCAAATAACCCAAATTTCAGACGAAAATAAAGTTCAAAATACAGTTGAACACAACCAAACAGATTGCTCGAAGTAGTATTGACCAAATTGCAACCGAATTTTGCAGAATTTACTACATGTGTAGAGCTGTCATTTGTAAATTTTCTGAAAATCTGACCCATTTGCAGAGTCAATAAAAGCATTCTAATCCATCAAACACAAGGGTTTGACAAATGCAATTGTTGTGACGGGTATGCAATTATCTGCCTATTGTCAGACTCACAATTGTGTATAGTATTCGCAGTGAGGAGCTTTTGAGCTGCAAGAACGCTGCAAGAACGCTTGTACTTAGTTTGCTTTTGTTCTTCCGACATGTTTCAATATTGCATGAACCAATCACAGCTTCTAGACGAGGAAACAACGACAGGAATGTACATTTCACAGCGATTCATTAAAACAGAGCACGATTGGGGCAGGCATTCAACTGTGGACGACAGGGGCATTCTGTGCCGGAAAGCCAAGCCCCTTTTCACTCACCACCACCATGCAGTATCTGAGGCTGTTACCATGCTCTACTCTGGAATAGGGCATTTGAATAGCCGCCATTTTGAATCGTGATTTACATGGAATTATGGGACAAATAGTACAGTGTAAAATCTATGGAAAACATATCATGTTCAGCATGGAATATTCATTGGTGCTCTAATGTCAATACCCATGTATTATGCATGTTTCCATAGCATATTCCTCCATCCTTTCCCAGCATGCATTTGGTTTTCATAGAGCATTTACACAAGCAGTGATATTGGTGAAAAAATCTTGCAATTTTAGATAAAAAGGTTGCCAAATATTTGTATGTCAGATATGAACTGAATCCATCCCATGATGCACTCTAACAGACATGCGCAGTGAGACATACAACTCCCCTATTACAAAGTCAGCTGTGGTGGTTTGTCTACAATCTGCTTCTGTCACCAAACCACAATAACATTTCACATTCATTACACGGGGGGCAGACAGGGAACGGCCATCTGGATCATGGGCATCCGGCTCCAGCCAGAGGTAGTCATTTATAGGGGTCAGATTTTCAGAAAATGTACAATTGGCAGCTCTACACATTTAGGAAATTCTCCAAAATTAGGCTGAAAAATGAAGAATACCGGGTATATCTGAGTATATTTGGTATCACATTGATTTAAAGTATCAGTTCTGTTATGTTAAACTGCATTTTGAACCTCATGTCTGTCTTAAATGTGGGTTATTTGAGAGGATTGCTGAAGGCGAATTGTACATTTTCTGAAAATCTGACCCATAGACATTAACTAACCACACTCAGACAAGATACACAACTGTTGTCAGTAAACCAGGCTGAATATGTCGTATTTGCTACTCATCCCTAGGACTTACAGGCGGAGAAAAATGATAGACAAATGGGAGAAGCAGTTCCGAGAATATGTATGATTGAGACAACTATGTTGCAATGTTTTCACCATTGCTTTAATTAATGATAAACTTCTGAGCATATCAATGAGTATCATCCGTCACATTTGCTACGCAGAATTCAAAAGATACAGTAGGAATGACCTTTTTGGTCGTTTTTCTGTACGGTAATGGGCTTCATAAACGAATCGATAAGACCGCGATTCATTTGATCTCTATGATAAAAATAAATTAGGTCCTTAGTTCAATGTCCGATGTGACTTTTTAAAGGGAGCCTGATGTAGTAGTGGTCCCGCCTCGGACATTTAACATTTAACACATACCAAGCCAAGCAAAGTACGTTTTCTGCTTAGGGGGAAAAACAAGTGTTTATTAACTTGAGACGCTGAAGCTTATAGAAGCTTAAACAGCTGGGAGGAGCAGGTAGAGGAAAGCAAGCATATGGGTCAGATTTTCGGAAAATGTACAATTGGAAGCTCTACACATTCAGTAAATTCTGCTAAATTTGACTGAAACATGATGAATACCGGGTATATCTGAGTATATTTGGTATCGCATTCATTTAAAGTATCAGTTCTGTTATGTTAAACTGCATTTTGAAGCTTATTTTTGTCTTAAATGTGGGTTATTTAAGAGAATTAGTGAAGGCGAATTGTACATTTTCTGAAAATCTGACCCGTTAAACACGGCCCCAATCAATGGTAATGGTAATCAGGCACTATTAGACGGAGCATCCGGGCCTTAGCCCCACACTAAATATTGGCGTTCAAGATGCCCCCGGGGCATCAATAGGGACCGCCCGCCTAGTTCTGATTGGACAGTTAACGGTCCCTTAGTTGACAGACGCTATGCTGTTCCTCTAAGCGGTGTTGAAAGTCCATGAGGAGTTTATTTCACCGCAGCGGCGAGCGAATTTCAACCGGCAAGAGGGAAGAGGTAAAGGGGCTCTTACAGCAGGGAAAGTTGGCCGATTATGGAAGTAAAACAGCGGGTTAATTTACGCGGAGGTATGACACGACAGAAATGGTCAAAAAGATATGGCTGAGATTGTTACTACTTCGTAGTTCTCATCATGATATATACTATTTAGTTCCATATTAAAATGCACTGAGTGGTTCTCACTGATAAGCGAGTTCAACAGTCAATGATGACGTTAATATACTAAATATAGATAAGAATATTAACTTATGAAAACGAAATTTGATGAATAATAATGAAATATTACGAGGTTTCAGACGCATGACTTGGAGAAGCCACGTGTCGCCACCACTTAGCGACATTTGTGGACCTCGTCTGATGTGCAGGAAATCACTAAAAACCTAAAATGTGAAAAAATGCGTTTTTTTTGTGGAAGGAAGAACAGAATTCCCATCACGCAAGAGCTGCCGGATGGGGAACTTTTAAGAAGATGGGATTTGTGTTTACATGGACATCAATCTACTATTAATGAATTTTAAAAGAACATTGATAGGAAGAGTAGATTTCTGTAGACGTCTCTATACCATCAAGTGATGCAAAAGTTTAGTGAATATAAAGTGCCGCCCTGGTCCTGGGTATGACCATAAAGTGCCTTTCTGTCCCTTTTCTCTGTCTCTCTCTCCCTTCTTCTGTATCTCTATTTCCTGGGTATGATCATAAACTGCCTCCCGCTCAGCTCTCCCGCCCTTGATATAACTTATATATTAAATGTGTTGATAAGAGCATAAAGTAACCAATCTCACTCACTCACTAAAGTGCCGCCCATGATGATATTTGTTACAGAAATGGGCGCAACCTGGGAGTCATGTTTACAAAAATGAAAAAAAATAAGAAGCTGAGTATTAAGGGCCTAGTCCACTAAGCCGATTCTCATGCGATTTTCACCTTTTTCATTAACTTCTGTGACAATCGCTTGCGAATCGGCTTAGTGGACTAGGCCCTTTTTATTCAACCGTTTGATTTTAGTGACAGATAAACATAAAGCGAAATAATGAGGTTTAATGCATTTTCCTGAATAAATTCTTTCATTTCTAAAGACCCTGTGTGTATATAGGCAGTATATGGATGAAATAATCATAATACAAAATCGCAATGAAAGGCATGCATCCCAGAGTCCCAGAGAAGATGGCAGAAAGCTGCATGTAGTTTCAGGGATTACTGATGAATCATGAGATCATGAGAATACAGAAGAGTTTGGTGAAGCAAACTCAACAGTCATCAAGAAGCATGGAAAAAAGGTTTTATCTCATAAATATATTAATTAGAATGTCATTCAACAAGGTGTCCTAGAGGCGCTAAAACTGCCTGTCCATGCAAGAAAAGAGCGTTCCGGATTAAGTCGATGCCAGATGGAAAATCTTCAGCCACCAGCTGGTAATGAAGATGAAGATTTCGGCATAAGCCCGCTTACGTCCTAGTTGTACACTAGTGCAAAATAACAAGAAGGGCTATCGATTCATCGGGATGAGTGGCTAAGTGGGGGTATCTATTTACGTTGGCCCAAAACTAGGACATATTTTGTGGTACTAACGTGAAACAATGTGAAAGGTTTAAGCCGTGGACACACACAGCCGATTTGGCTCCCGATTGGCCCCCGATTTTGGTCTCCCGATAAATCCTATGATTTCATTTCAAGTCCTTGTTTATGTTTTTGAAATAACATCAACCAGGATTGGAAATGAAATCTTAATATTCATTAGAAGACCAAAATCAGGAGACAATCGGGACCTAAATCGGCTGTGTGTGTCCACGGCTTTAAGCAGTCAGTGATATAATGATACATTTGATACATGAATATGGTAACCATAATCATTCAGGATATTCACTCCAGTATGTGCCTACATATTAACATAATAATTAACATTATCTATGTGAACGCCAGGTCGTTCATACATGGTTATTTGAACGCAAGGGTTGTTCTTGAATATATGTTGGGGTGAAGTCAGCAAATAATGTACAGTTCTGCTTCACCAATCTTTTCAAATAAACCAAATTTCAGACGAAAATAAAGTTCTAAATACAGTTCAACCTAACCAAACAGATGGCTAGAATCAATGCAATGCCAAATATACTCGAATTTACCTAGTATTGACCAAATTGCAGCTTAATTTAGCAGAATTTACTAAATGTGTACAGCTGCCAATTGTACATTTTCTGAAAATCTGACCCAACTTCACATGCTCTTGATTAGCCTGGGACGGAGCCTACAGTTTGTATTGGAAGCATTCACCATTGTAACATTGGGGTGAAGATGAAGAGGGTTAATGCCTCAGTGCTCACCAAAGCACTGCACAAAAAGGGTGGGGGATGTAGATGTCGGTTGTGATGAAGTGCTTGGTAGGGCTGGAATCTTGGTTGAGGTCCGTAGTAAGCCCGTGCTGAGCGATAATGTGGTTGTTTAACCAGTCCTCGGTCCTAACCCTTTCTTGTCGTGGCCACTTTTTGCTTGTACAGATTTTCTTATTCTTCCTAGGATAGTCCGTTTATATCCACTGGGATTTTTTTTTTTTTTTTTTTTTTTTTTTATTGAGATCAGATACAAAGACACAAGGGATACCTATTTTCTGGTCTTTGTTTAAATAATATAACTCACAGAATGTCTTTTGTGTTTAAATGTCCTTTTGGGTATTTCTTTCATAAAACGAGCGCCTGTGAGTGATAATAAGTGAAACTCTGCTTTAGAAAATGATTTCGGCGGATCACCGGAATCTAAAATGTTGACTTTTATGAAGACCTTCAGCAGAAATATCAGCCCTTGGGCAAAATCCTCCACAGTTCTGGTCAAATAACTTTTACAGTAGAGGGAAAGGGGCTCGCTGTATATCGGGGAGGCTGGCTTAAATAGTTGATGTAATTGATGAAAGAGCATAATAAACTTGATTGTTGTTTTATTTGGTTATCTCGAGCTTTCGGGCGACTTGCCCTTCTTCAGGAGTTGGTGATCAAATAACTTTTAGATGTGTAGAAAGGCAATGGAACAAAGGTGGAAAATGTCAAGTTTTTGATCGATGCTAACTGTGAATCCAGCTATGATATAAATCTCACTGTGTATCGCATGGAAAGGCGATATATGGATCAGATTTTCAGAAAATGTACAATTGGCAGCTGTACACATTTAGTAAATTCTGCTAAATAAGGCTGCAATGTGGTCAATAGTGGGTAAATTCGAGTATATTCGGCATTGCATTGATTCTAGCAATCTGTTTGGCTAGGTTGAACTGTATTTTGAACTTTATTGTCGTCTGAAATGTGGGTGATTTGAGAAGATTGGCGAAGTTCAATTGTACATTTTCTGAAAATCTGACCCATATGTTTACGTACAAAAAGTGGTATTTCTATGGTGTTAAGACATCAATTCTCAACTTGTTCCTTACGTGGAACTCACATATTCACTTGGTCATTCATTCATTTTGGTCTTCCCCACTACAAGGATTTTGGTTGTACAACTTAAGATAACATTATGATGCATTGCCACTCTTACAAATAGCCTTCATCCATTCTCTAATTGCTTGGTGTTGTGATGTAACGAACAGTGCTGACTTGGTCCGGGCCTAAAAACGAGAACTGAAGAAATCTTAGATGATGCATCATATTCCCTGTTGGTGTTTTTCTCTCCCTGTATTGTCTCTTTAGTGCTTGGTCCAACTGGATAAGCGGTCCCTTACATCATCTTGGCACCTCCTTCGCTACTCATTTTATTTTCCTAGAATTGTTTATTTCTATGAGGTTTGTTGGAATGTGTACCTCCTAGGAATCTCTTAGTTCGGCCACGCAATGGTTATGGGTGAAATCGCCAGAAAATGTACAATTCACCTTCACTAATCTTCTGGAATAACCCAAATTTAAGACAAGAATCAGGTTCAAAATTCAGTTCAACATAACCAAACATATTGTTTGAATCAAGGCAATGTCAAATATACTCAGATATATCTAGTATTGACCATTTTACAGTCTAATTTAGCAGAATTTCCTAAATGCGTAGATCTGCCAATTGTACATTTTCTGAAAACCTGACCCACATATACAATGAAAATATATAAACAATTTCAACTTGCGTTTCATACTGCATGGAACTGAAATATAAATAATTATAGTCATTGGCAATAGAGCCAGTTTTGGTGAAGACGCTCTGATGTTTCTTATGGAAACATTTGATAGTCTCTTAGGTGTCTTGGTTGAGTGAGAGAAATTATTCCTTTCTCGTCGTCATTACTGACATTCCTTTCTGAGTTTACTCTCTCGCTATGAAAGATATAATATGTTACAGTATGTCCTTGTTTCATGCACTATCTCTGTAAATAATTGACTGTTTCATATTTCTTACAATTCTTCTTTTTCATTGCAGGCTGATCTACGTCGCCATCTTGATGACCTAGTTCGTACTACGAGGACGACACTTCACCGTCTCGTTGCCAAGGTGCTTGTGTCCAAGGAGAAACCCTCCCAGGCCACAGCCTACGTCACAAACATTATGAATGTATGGAGCAAATACACGTCGCTTCAAGGACAATGTGAGTGCATCTTTTTACCATACTGGCTGCTATATTTGTTTATATGGGTCAGATTTTCAGAAAATGTACAATTCGCCTTCACCGATCCTCTCAAATAACTCACATTTAAGACAGAAATAAGCTTCAAAATTCAGTTTAATATAACAGAACTCAATGCGATGCCAAATGTACTCATAATTACTATGTATTTATCATTTTTTCAGCCTAATTTAGCAGAATTTCCTTAATATGTTGAGCTGCTAATTGTACATTTTCTGATAATATGACCCATATATATGTTGAAAGTATTACATTACAGTTTATTACAGACGTTATACATTTAGGTATGGTTCTCAGACTTTGCCTACAGGGCAAGAAGACAGTGTGTTACAACTATTTATTTAATTATAATGTGCGCACCGCGTTTATTGGAGAGCAAATAACGAAGATAGCTGTGTCATCTCTACTCAGATTCTCAGAAAATGTACAATTCACTTTCACCAATCCCTCAAATAACCCAAATTTCAGACGAAAATTACGTTCAAAATAATACAGTTTAACATAAACAGACAGATTTATTAAATGAATAAAAGAAAGAATACACTCAAATATACCTAGTATTTATCATTTTTCACTCTAATTTGAGATATGTGTATAACTGTAGATTGTGCATTTCCTGAAAATCTGACCCACACACTGTCACACTACAAATCGTTACTATTCGTATGTAAACCCAGTAAAAGTTGTAGCATCTCGACTGCAATAGTCATAATACAAATCAGATTCATGCTAAACTAAACCATGAGATAGCAACTAAATATCATCTCTTCAACCGTCATAATACAACATTTCTTCACGCTAAACTAAACCAAGGGCTAGATAGATATTTTAACAGCTGATTCTAGGTCGTGGTGAAATTTTTGCATGCCATTTATATTCGCGTGAGAAAAACCCAAGTAAGAAACAGATGGTCTTATTTGATTCACTTATGTTTGGACAAATTCTTCAATATTTGGTTTAATTTGAAATAAGTTCATTGAAGAACTCTTCTTCTGGCAGAAATAGAGATAGAAAAGCCCTATTTTCTTATAATACATTCTACCGGTGTAAGAGTATTCTGG
Source organism: Sthenelais limicola (assembly GCA_942159475.1). Classification (NCBI taxonomy): domain Eukaryota; kingdom Metazoa; phylum Annelida; class Polychaeta; order Phyllodocida; family Sigalionidae; genus Sthenelais; species Sthenelais limicola. Next base: position 34,078,983 of record OW804097.1, on the reverse strand, counting down.
TTCTCACATCAAACGTGCGAGGAATAATTGATTTGGCATTGCGATGTCAGTATAGTATTCATATGTCGTGGGGAAGGAACTTTCCCAAGCCTAATATGCCTATTGCGTGATACGTGAACAACGGCTACTGCCATTCTATAGATACTCTGAAAGGATGTCGATACTCGGGTGAAAAGAGCAATTCCCACTGAGAAGCGCCTTTTGCTGCTCTTGAGCTACTTCTGTGTGGGTCAGATTTCCATAAAATGTACAATTCACCTTCACCAATCCTCTCAAATAACCCACATTTAAGACAAAAATGAGCTTCAAAATGCAGTTTAACATAACGGAACTGATAATTTAAATCAATGCGACACCAGATATACCAGGTATTCATAATTTGTCAGCCTAATTTATGATAATTTCCTAAATGTGTAGAACTGCCAATTGTACATTTTCTGAAAATCTTACCCATATTCTGGTAAACAGAAAACTGGGGGAAATATTACACATAGTCATAATACATAAGATATAGCTGTGTGCTGTAGCTGAATCGTATGCATGTACCTCAAAATATTAGAACTAGTAATTATAACAAAGGTCGTTGTAACATGTTGTTTGATTCGTATATGGGTCAGATTTTCAGAAAATGTACAACTGGCTGCTGTACACATTTAGTAAATTCTGCTAAATTAGGCTGCAATTTGGTCAATACCAGGTAAATTCGAGTATATTTGGCATTGTATTGATTCTAGCAATCTGTTTAGTTAGGTTGGACTGTATTTTGAACTTTATTTTTGTCTGAAATTTTGGCTATTTGAGGGGATTGGTGAAAGTGAATTGTACATTTTCTGGTGACTTCCCCCATATCTCCTATATATGGGTCAAGTCTTCAGAAAATGTACAATTGGTCTTCACCAATCCCCTCAAATAACCCACATTTCCGACAAAGATCAGGTTCAAAATACAGTTCAACATAACCAGACAGATTTATTGAATGAATACAATACAGAATTTACTCAGATATACTCCGTATTTATCATTTGTCACACTAATTTAGCAGAATTTGAGAGATGTGTAGAACTGTAGAATGTACATTTTCTGAAAATCTGACCCATATAAGAGGATGCTATTTTATATCGTCATCGGTGGTTAATACCATTCGTCTCCTCTTGACCGTGTATACCCAGAGGTACCTGGTGGGTTTGCAACCTCCCTCTGGTCAATGCAACTGATGCGCTTATTATGCAAATTTATGCATGAGATGTAAATAAGTAGAGAAACAGACTAAAGGGGGGTCTCCACTGGCTGCGGTAAGCCTTGTGGTAAACCTTGCGATGCTGTTGTGCTGGTTCTGTAGGCGGAGAGGAGTGGCGAAGTTCCCAGGGAATCATGTAAGGAGGATCTTTCTACTCCTCACCACCTACAGGACCAGCACATCACCACCGCAAGGCTTATCGCAGAGCTTATCGCAGCCAGTGGAGACCCTCCCCCCCCCCCCTTAAAACATCTGCTCGTGGCGAGTTGTTTTCTTTTGAAGTCTCTATTGGTATTGGTCTACTTCAGGGTAATTATTTGTCAGATATCTAGTCTTATTCCTTCATCATCACCTTATTATACATATTCTTTCCCTAGGCCGCTTATCTATATATGGGTCAGATTCTCAGAAAATGTACAATTGGCAGCTCTACACATTAAGGAAATTCTGATAAATTAGGCTGAAACATGATGAATACCAGGTATATCTGAGTATATTTGGTATCGCATTCATTTAAAGTATCAGTTCTGTTATGTTAAACTGCATTTTGAAGCTTATTTTTGTCTTAAATGTGGGTTATTTGAGAGGATTGGTGAAGGCGAATTGTACATTTTCTGAAAATCTGACCCAAATAGTCTGCAGTTGTTGTTATCTATATACAATAATATCTACTGGCGCCATTTCCTATCTTTTCCTATACCTTCAAGCGGGCGTTCACCTTCCCGTACTGTTATATATAGCCATGCAAAATCAATACTTTGGTGACAATCCCGCCTTTATCTATTAAACCGGCTAATGTTTCCTTAGATACCGAGAGTATTTTTGCTTTGTTGACTGCAAAGAAAAAGCTGAGTCATTTTCCCCCATCCCCCTGAAGTATGCCACGAGCGTTTGCCTCTTCTTGGCCCGCCTGCTTTAATATAGGGTGGTAAATCTCAGCTGGCAGGGTCGGCCTTTCCATACAGTATTTCAGGCCATGATGAATCCCCCCTGTTGGTTAAATAGACACCCCCCATAGTTCATGCTTTGTATTTAAGCTCGCCTGGGGGTAGTAGCATCCTCCCTAGGCAGGCCCTCTATTCCGCAATGAGTTACTCCATACTAGTACGTAGAAAACTGGTTGCGGAGTATAGGGCCTGCCTAGGGAGGATGGGTAGTAGGGGCGCATACTGGAGGAGGGCCCTGGAGATGACGACCATCTGGTGTCATCAGTCACATGTGGGTCAGATTTTCAGAAAATGTACAATTCAATTTCGCCAATTGTCTCATATAACCTAAATTTCAGACGAAAATAAAGTTCAAAATACAGTTCAACCTAACCAAACAGATTGGTAGAATCAATGCAATGCCGAATATACTCGAATTTACCTAGTATTGACCAAATTGCAGCCTAATTTAGCAGAATGTACTAAATGTGTAGAGCTGCCAATTGTATATTTTCTAAAAATCTGACCCAGGTATGCAAGGTGTATCATTCCTATGGCAGCTGTTCCGTGTCCCTCTGCGTAGCTATGCCTTTCTGAATGCAGGATTATCAAATGGTCTGAAGCCTGCTACTTATCTGAGAAGAAAACAAATCGTCTCCTGTATATGGGTCAGGTCGTCAGAAAATGTACAATCGGCAGCAATACACATTTTCTAAAGTCTGTTAAATTGGGCTAAAACGGATAAACACTAGGTTTATCTGAATATATCATTTGATATTGCGTTAAATCGGAAAATCTGTTTGGCTATGTGGAACAATTAGTAAATGGGTCAGATTTTCAGAAAATTTACAATTCACCTTCACCTATCCTCTCAAATAACCCAAATTCTAGACGAAAATAAAGTTTAAAATAAAGTTCAACCTGACCAAAGAGATTGTTATAATCAATGCAATGCCGAATATACTCGAATTTACCTAGTATTGGCCAAATTGCAGCCTGATTGAGCAGAATTTAGTAAATTCATGTGTAGAGCTGCCAATTGTACATTTTCTGTAAATCTGACCCACATATTACAATTGATTATGGCGTCTGTCCCACCATGTGCCTTTACTTTGATTCATTCTATCAAGTGGTCTGTAGTTTCGCATTTCCTGCTTATTAAAGAGAAGGAAATGAATGGACTCAGTAGTGTATGCAGTAGTTTTTTTAACCACTTCAACCCAGCACATCTTATAACTACTAGAGATGCAAATCTCCCATTAATGTTTCTTCAGTTCAAGCATTGCATCCTAAAGATTCCGTTCTTAGTTCATCCTGGTACAAAGGTTATAGTGGATATATAATATATAAATATATAAAAAATAAGAAAAAAAGTAAAAATATTTCGAGGGATTGTAAGAGCGCTAAATGGAAAAGGTAAAACTAACATTAGTTACTCAATTCAGCCACACCATTAGAACTTGTTGATTAGTCAGTGTAATACTTATTGTTTGCCAAACGAAGAAAAAAAACTAAATAGGTACAGCACTGTAAGCCATTCCACTAGAAACAACTATGAACTGCCATCTATTCTAAAAGACAACTAAAGCTAGGCCCACACATTCAAGAACTCAGAGCCGAATTGGCCTTAAGACAATTCGTATGAATTCAAAATCATTCTTAAGAAACATACTTGAGTTCGGTAATGTGTGGGCTACCTTGGGAAGAAACCTCTAATCCATATGACAAATCGTGGGTTCTTACGACAATTCATAGGCACAATTTTGGAGTTCTTGAATGTGTGGGCCCGGCCTAGGAGAAGCTATTAGGCTCCACCGAAACACTGTGCCCGCATGTCTATGATTTACATTCCCTAGTTTGGAATTGAACCTGTCACCTCTGGATCTACGTTTGGTCATAAAGTAAGAAGTAGACGGTTCCTTGACCGTTGCGTACCAAATCCTTCCCTAGCATAACTCTGACCTGATACGGCTGGGATCTCTCTATGATTGTGAAGCATTACTTTGGGGTCAGGGTGAGCTATTTAGAATAGTCGTCTTTGTACTTTATCAAGTGCAATAAATGCTGACCAGATTTGCTTTTGTCATACCCTGCAATGCAGCATAATTCAAGGCTCTCCCAATATATGGAACTCGATGTTTTTCGGACAAAGCTGAATCTATCAAAAGTTATATGATGTGTTTTAAGAAAATAAGTCACAAGTCGCAAAATTGATATTTTTCAAAGTGGTTTTTTCGAACGATTCCTTTATTGAAATGTTCTGATTTCTCGGGGGTATAGCACGCTTAGTCATATGAACCTATGTACCAAATTTCGGGACATAGTATTGAATATATACTTGCGTTTTGAATGCTTCCATATGGAGTATGTTTAATTACTTTACTGGTAATTACCCATTCAGAAACATTGCAAACTTTATTTTTCAAAGGTAAGAATATCAAACTTAAAATATAGAAATACATGTTAGGTACCCTAGTGTTTACTATCATTGGAATCGGCTTGATCTCCTCTTTTCAAATATTGTGATATCTCAAAATCCATTTTGCGAATTTTGACACATTTTCCTAAACGGATCACATATTATGTATGGAGGTCCATCTAGTTTCTCGTAACATGTTTGCTTAACCTACCTCTATTAAAGGCTTTTATCCCCGAGGTGTGTCTTTATTATTCCGTAACATAGAACACACTATCAACTATTTTCCTGGCCACATAATCAAAATATATAATTCCTTTAAGACGTTAGATTGTAACATTACTTTAGACTCTTTTGATGAGTGAAACCGGCCCATATATGATATGGGTCAGATTTCTAGAAAATGTACAATTCAACTTCACCAATCCTCTCAAATAACCCAAATTTCCGACGAAAATAAGTTCAAAATACAGTTCAACCTAACCAAACAGATTGCTACAATCAATACAATGCCGAATATACTCGAATTTACCTAGTATGGACCAAATTGCAGCCTAATTTAGCAGAAATTACTAAATGTGTACAGTTGCCAATTGTACATTTTCTGAAAATCTGACCTATATATACAAAATGCTTTATCTCCGTTTGCTAGCCTTGAGACCATAAATATTATGTTTATATTTCTGACGGATGAAACAATGTCTTGTGAGTGGATCGACCCTCTGTGACCACACACTGGTCTCCAGAGAAGTTTAAGCTGAGTGCCTTCATCTAGAATATATTAGACTAATTTGATTGGGCCTTATGACTAGGGGAACTGCTTTCAACATGTGAGTTTTCCAAGTCTGAAGCAGTTTATCTTGCCCTTGAATACCCCGGGCCTTAAGGAGCAAACCAGTGAAGCTCTGCTAAATAATGGTCTTCAGGATACACGTGTGTAGAACGTGTCCAGGGGGCCATTTAACTTGTTTATGGGTCAGATCTTCAGAAAATGTACAATCAGCAGATCTATACATTTAGTAAATTCTGCTAAATTAGACAGTAAAATGGTCAATACTAGGTATATCTGAGGATATTTGATATTGCCTTCACTCAAACACTCTGTTTGGTTATGTTGAACTGAATTTTGAACCTTATTCGTGTCTTAAATGTGGGTTATTTGAGAGGATTGATGAAGATGAATTGTACATTTTCTGGCGATTTCACCCATATAATGGTTGTCTAAATGACACGTATTGATCACAGGTCAGTCTGGGATTGTTCAATACTTGAGCTACTAAAGTCTGTCCACTGGGAGCCTCAGTAGCCGCTTCTACCTAGACAAGGCTCTACATTACCTTGACTAAGGTGTAATCTAGTTGTCATTGATCACCTTCCCGTGACCTTTAATAAACGAAGCCTATCACTAGACTTGTTGTTGGAATAGTTTGTTGTTGCAAGAAACGGCGGGAGGGAGGAGAGAGAAGAGGCAACAAACCAGAGAACAAATAAAAAAAAACCAAAAAAACCAGCGAACCCGATTGGTACAAAAAGGTGGCCATGTTTGCAATGTCAAGGACTTCTCGGTGACGGAGTTTTGAGCCACTTGTGGTAAAAAAAGGTCATTACATTCTGCATATTGACCTGGTTTGATCTTTGGACTTGAGCCTCGTCTAATAAAGCCGGTGCCCAGGTCCAGGGATGCCGGATTCTGCTGAGCGGTATGGGATATCTGGGTCAGATTTTCAGAAAATGTACAATTGGCAGCTGTACACATTTAGTAAATTCTGCTGAAGTAGGCTGCAATTTGGTCAATACTAGGTAAATTCGAGAATATTCAGCATTGTATTGATTCTAGCAATCTATTTGGTTAGGTTAAACTGTATTTTGAACTTTATTTTCGTCTGAAATTTGGGGTTATTTTAGAGAATTGGTGAAGGTGAATTGTACATTTTCTGAAAATCGAACCCATCTGCTGCTGCAGTGTGCTATATCAGCGGTGGCAGCGAGCTGCGTCCCACATCAAACAACCTGTTCTCACTCATCCTCGTAGTTTCTCGCAGAATCCCGCCGCCCTCATTAGTCTCATTAAAGCAATGAAATTCACACACGCCTGGCTCACGACTAATTGGGCATGAAACCAGACTGAGCCGGTCTGTAAGCAAAAAGCGCTTTTCTGTGGTGTTGGCACTTTTTCACCCCATTACACTCAAAAGCGTTATAGTTGGTAATGATCAATTGAAGGCGGGCTACAGCAGCGCAAGACAAGGCAACAAAAAGCCTGCTGGAGCCTGCTGCAGCAGCTGCTTGTAGAAGAACGACCCCTCGCTGATCTATGAGCAGTGATGCTGGTTATATACGTTTCCCTGGTGACTTGCAAAATCGTCTGCCGCGTATCATGCAGGAATATGTCTTGCTTAAAGTAAAACTTGCGGCTTGAACCATGAATTACAGGTTATTGGTGCAGAGTTAGACCCTGCACACACCGAGCCGATTTGTTCCCTCCCCGATTGCCCCCTGATTTGGGTCTCCTGATGAATCTTAGGATTTCATTTCCAACCCTGGTTGATGTTATTTCAAAAACAGAAACCAGGATTTGAAATGAAACCATAAGATTCATCGGGAGACCCAAATCAGGGGACGAATCGGCTGGGTGTGTGCAGGGTTTTATGGTTAAAATATGGCGCTATGTAATAATAGGCTGTACTCTGTACTATGCATTTGACAAATCGGTGAAATGAGCGGGTTGCCTTTTTTTTTTACTGTGGTCCTGGGTATGACCATAAAGTGCCTTTCTGTCTCTTTTTCTCTGTCTCTCTCTCCCTTCTTCTCTATCTCTATTTCCTGGGTATGATCATAAACTGCCTCCCTCTCAGCTCTCCCGCCCTTGATATAACCTTTCAATGTGTTGATAAGGGCGTAAAGCAACCAATTTCACTCACTCACTCACCTTTTTCCACTTGGGCGCTGTCATATTGCAGGCCTGATGACGTAATAGTTGGGTCAGCTGAGTTTTTGTTTTGGTCAACTGTGGCACGGTCTGGTGACATTGGGTTGTAGGTATTCTACAGCAGGCTACGTCCCTGATAACTTGCATAGCCTTGGACTGGTACTTGGAAGATAAGATAAGATAAGTTGTTTTTTATTTGCCATTTTCGATGAGTACAGAAGAGTACAAACGAGTGACTACATAAATTGACAAATTGGTTGACATGCCTTTATGATACAGCGAGGTACCATTTCTTCCGGTTGTTACCAAAATTTGGAGGATAGAGTATATATATAATCTAGGTGAGTTAGGAAATAAAATGAGATAAATAAAAGCAAAACAAAAACATATAAGTGAGTAGTATAAACGATGTCTCGTGGGTATTTCTACTTAAATTGAGCAATACAGCACAATTTTACATGTAGAAAATCCTTAAAAATAATAAACAATGGCAAGGTTCTAAGTAATTTGTTCATGAGAAGTTGAGTGGAGATCTAAATAGAGAGCTCCCCGATGTCTTTCTTTCGACACTTCTACATATCTAATATATAAAGCTCTAGGAGGTTTTTTTTGTCAGGCATGTTCTGGGAATCTGTGATCTCCCCTTTTGTTTTTCTGGTCTGTACAGGTCCGTCGACCCTGTCTGGAGGACATTATAATGTAGTTTATGAAGGTATCTGGGGTGAAAAACGTGATTTTGAAGCCTTTTTTAAATTGGGATCTCCACACTCTATTTACAGCCTGGGAAACCCCTGTGAGATACTATGTCATTTCCCACAAGCGGAGGGGAGGAAGAGGGTGTAGGTGGAGGAAGAGAAGAGGAGGAGGGAAAAGAGGGGAGGGAGAGAATGCAGGGAGAGGGATTATGAGGAAGAGGGGAGGGAGAGAAAGCAGGAAGGGGGATTATGAGGAAGAGGGGAGGGAGAGTGGGGGAATCGGAGATGAGGTTGGGAGAGAAAAACAGGTATGAGAGACAGAGAAGAGGGGGAGGGAAAAGAGGGAGAGGGGGAAGTGTGGGGAGAGAGGGGGCCAGTCCAGAGGACGGGTACTTTGCTAGTATATTATAATTCAAAGATTGAGTCAGTGGAAGTAGCGTTAAATATAGATTTAGATATTGTGTTTGGTGCTTGGTGCAGCTTGGTGCATTCTCTTCTAATGGAACGAGAATTAAATTAATCATTATAATGTAAAGAAATTAATATTATAGTTCTTTTCTAAACTTCCGCAAAGAGAATATTCTCAGTTTTTTGCTGTTTTTTACCTCATTAATTCGCGTTTTTCTGCCTTGTTGGGAGGGTTGTGTGGCCCGTTAACTCCCGGACAAACGCGCATAATTAGGCACCTCTTGGAGACAGAGAAATTCCTCTGATGTTATTTTGGACTTTTTTCTACCAAAAAAACCCCAAACAAACATGATTGATCAGACTCTTTGGTTTTTCTGTCCCCCCCCCCCCCTGAAATGTCCCTGCCAATCGCCTCCCACCCATTTTTTCCATTTGTCATCTTGTTGTAGGAAACTTGTTCATCTCCATTATAACACATAATTAGGCTGGACCTAGAGATAATTTATGTGTTCGCACAGATGTAAACAACATTTAATGATCTTCTCATGGCCTGAGGTGAGAAGCCATATTAGCAGTACTTGTAAGTGTTTATACATCTTTATTTACCTTTTTGGTGAAAATGGCGGATGTAGATTTGGAAACCGATGCGTTAGTTACCGTTTTTACCGTAATTTTCGACTATATATGACCTTAAAATGTTCGGTAAATATTAGTAAAGGCACATATAAAACAGTTGAGTAAATCGCTTAGAATATATTCACATGTATTATATTGTGAAGCTGTTTTCTTATAGATATCACCATTACATTTAGTAAAATTTAAATCCCCAGGGCGCCCAAAGATGTAAGTTTCTATGTGGGTCAGATTTTCAGAAAATGTACAATTCGCCTTCACCAATCCTCTCAAATAGCCCTTATTTAAGACGAAAATAAAGTTCAAAATACAGTTCAACCTAACCAAACAGATTGCTAGAATCAATACAATGCCGAATATACTCGAATTAACCTAGTATTGACCAAATTGCAGCTGTGTACAGCTGCCATTTGTACATTTTCTGAAAATCTGACCCATGTGTGACTACAGCACCCTGCTGCATTCCCAGCTACTGTAAACGTGTTAATGTTCGCGCAGTATTTATTTTTGCTCTTTTCGCGCACCCACTCTTGTGTGCGAAAATAAATCCTGTGCGAAAGGTATAATTATTGCATAAACAAGGTGTGAGACTTCCTTGCTGTGCAAATTTAAATCCGCGCGAAAATAACATTTCAATCTCCTGATGATGAATTCCCTGTTAAAGTTTAAAAAAATTAAAGTGAACCATTTTAAAACTATACTGGGATTCTGGTGTTCACCGAAATGAATAATTTGGGAGATTTGTTTTTACATCAAGAAGAACCGGCCAACACACTTTAATATAATACGACCTTAGTATAGGTTGGTAATGAATAGAACACAAACAGAAACTATAAGTTTCTGACAGAAATTACCTGACAATGTACCCATCAAGCCAACAGCTTGGTGTGGTCCTGGGTATGACCTTAAAGTGCCTTTCTGTCTCTTTTCTCTGTCTCTCTCTCCCTTCTTCTCTATCACTATTTCCTGGGTATGATCATAAACTGCCTCCCTCTCAGCTCTCCCGCCCTTGATATAACCTTTCAATGTGTTGATAAGGGCGTAAAGCAACCAATTTCACTCACTCACTCACCTTTTTCCACTTGGGCGCTGTCATATTGCAGGCCTGATGACGTAATAGTAAGGGCTTAAAGCAACCAATCTCACTCACTCACTCCCTCTCAGCTCTCCCACCCTTGATATAACCATATTAAATGTGTTGATAAGGGCTTAAAGCAACCACTCCCCAAAAGGTTGGTAAGTTGTTAAATTTCGAACTGTGGCAGCATTACAGGCCTGCTGCCGATCCCCTTTGCCTTATACTACTTAGTGCTAAATAGCCACCAACAAGGAGAACTTTCCATGTACTACTTACATCGGATTTACAACTCAGATGGCGTATCTCCGCCGCCAAAACTTTCTGAGCTGCTGACAAAGAAAAAAGCACATTAGCTTCATTTAGCAGTGATATTATTACCAGGCATTTAATACAGCCAGACAAAGCCAGTGGCGAGTCCGCAGCTGCAACAGTTGGCACAGCTTCCAGGGACCATCATCAACCCACACTCACACTCTCTTTGTATTTAAATTCAATTCAATTCAAAGTATTATTCATTTATACCTAAGGGTTATCGTCCAAATAGGAGCCATACATCTCAAATAGTTCCAGGACTTTCTCTGTATGTTCCTTGCATGACTACAGTCAGAAATTTGGATTTTATTGCGGGGTATCAAAGTTGCTTTCATCGCCGTACACGGTTTTCACGAGTTTAAACGATCCGCAATCTCCGTGTGATTACTTGTGATAGGAATGATATAAAAGTTCTGTTAAAGACAAGTAGTTTGTGGGAGGTTCTTGTATTAGGGTAAGATTTTCAGAAAACGTACAATTGGCAGCTCTACACATTTAGGAAATTCTCCTCAATTAGGCTGAAAAATGAAGAATACTGGGTATATATATCTGAGTATATTTGGTATCTCATCGATTTAGAGAATCAGTTCTGTTCTGTTAAACTGCATTTTGAAACTCATTTTTGTCTTAAATGTGGGTTATTTGAGAGGATTGGTGAAGGCGAATTGTACATTTTCTGAAAATCTGACCCATTAATACGCTGAGCGTTGTGGAATGAGAAGGCCAAGTACGCCGCGGCCCAAGTTCTGGATTCCACAAGTTTCCCGATATCTCCCAGTTTACTGTTGCACTATGGGGCGTGCCATGTGACGTGATCACGTGAGCTCGCCAAACCGCCCCCTTTCGTCGATAAATGGAACTGCTCGAAAATGAGAGTATATTAGGTTGAGCCGGGGGGAATTGGTGCAAACGGAAGTGATGGTTCTGCGGATCCGGAAGTTATCTGGCTGGCATGAAAACTCCTCCCGCATGAGTGTCAATTTCACTGTAGAGTCTCCATCCTTGAAGAGGCACCGTTAGGAGACTATCCCGTTTCTTGCACTGCAGATATATAGACTTAACTTCTTTCTTCTTAGTTCGGTGCAGTATATGGAGAGATATATATCAATCCTTACCAATTTACTGCACTTTGGCAAAATGATTTTGCCTACTGCATGGGTTAATGCGCAGTATACATACTGTCTTTTTTTTTCTTTTTTTTTAAATAGAGGTCTACTATACTGCGGCTAACTCTAAACCGAATCACCCGAACATAGCCGAGCCAAGCCATTGCCATAATACTTCATTTCAGCTGTGATTTAGCCGCAGTATAGAAGATATTCTGTATGCATGTTACATTCTTCCTAGATTAAATAAATTTTATATCAACTACATGAAATAGAATATTGCTGGTAGATTAAGTGAAGTGACGTGTTTTGAATGAGGCTATTGGGTACATTGAGTGATTGCGATCAGGCCAAGTCGGGGGTATCTCCTAAGTTTCGGACCCACCTTGGTACATGGGTCAGATTTTCAGAAAATGTACAATTGGCAGCTGTACACATTTAGTAAATTCTGCAATATTAGGCTGCAATTTGGTCAATACTAGGTAAATTCGAGTATATTCGGCATTGCATTGATTCTAGCAATCTGTTTGGTTAGGTTGAACTGTATTTTGATCTTTATTTCCGTCTGAAATCTGGGTTATTTGATAGGATTGGCGAAGTTGAATTGTACATTTTCTGAAAATCTGACCCACTTACAAAGTTTTACAATGGAAAGAGTTACTCATGCTCACTGTTAATGCCAATGAGTATACCTTCCAATATTACAACTTTAATTCAATTGTCTTAATAATGATATATGGCGATTCAATATAGCTTTGGAAATTAAGAAACAAGTGGACTAAACTATCGTTACAGTATTGGTATAGTCTGTCCGAAAAGTAGTTGACACGTGATTCCTTAGGCCCTTTAAGGGGAGGGAAAAGTGGGGGATATTTTACTTCAAACCTTTGCCCCCTGAATCGCCGTTTGCGACTGACCATGGCCGTTTGCGACCAACCATGGCCAAATATACAGCTGTATTAATATATTGCGCTGCCTCTGTTCTATGTGCAGCAGCTGTTGTTTTGCTTAGAAATAAGGAAGATCTGGTTATACTGGCCCTGTTTCCCCATGGTTGATTGCAATGTGCGACTTGCTGGGCAAATGGTTGACAGATCCTTGTCATAAATAGAATTCAGAAATCTCCCACTTTTCCCTCCCCTTAAAGGCACTAAAGAATCACGTGTCAACTACTTTTCGGACAGACTATAGGCATCACAATTAGACAATACAACATTTAAATCATACTCATAAAACTTTTCCCTCAGTTTTCAATTTGGTGATCCAAGTACTCATTGAGACCAGTGTGGGGAATAGAATGGGAAAACCTGGGCATGCCTTGTAACTTATGTAAGCCCTTGGCCATGTTAGGCTAGCCTAGTTCTGATGATCGCAGTGCCTTGCTACTCACTGCTGCCCTGTCAATCACCCGACCTCAGACTCCTCCCATCGCCGTCGGTCCATGATCCTCCTTATAAACCACACTAACGAGATGGTTGCCTCACTTAGTCATATTTTTCATCCAATAATATCTGTTTTAACTTCACGGCTATGAAGATTAAAGTTAGCAAGTAAGCGCAAATGGTGCTTTAGTCTAGCACTCGTCTAATAAGGGAACCACAACAGCTACCCGACAAACCACAACAACACAAGAGAACAAAAGAAAGAGAGGAAATTTGACAATATCCAGTCTAGTTGTAATCGTGATTGTAGAAGAATTCCAGACCATTTACCGACTAAAACAATCAGAGAATCTAATTGAGGAGAAGGGCTGGATGTGCCTGGGGCCTTGGTTGGGCTTGGTCTTACTCAAAGCCGTTGGGGCCTGGCTGAAATGGTTGTTGATCAGACTGTGGGTGGTGTGTGAGCCGAGCCACACCTCGCGGGGTCTTGGCAAAGGGAAGATAGCAGTTCCCGGAGGGATATTTGCCTTGTGTTGTCCGGCAGTTAGCCCTATTTAGTAACAGGCTGTAGAATTAAGCTGCTTCCCATGTGGTAGGGCAACTTTGTAACCAGCCAGTATTGGGTGAAGTCGCCAGAAAATGTACAATTCAACTTCGCCAATCCTCTCAAATCACCCAAATTTCAGACGGAAATAAAGTTTAAAATACAGTTCAACCTAACCAAACAGATTGCTAGAATCAATGCAATGCCGAATATACTCGAATTTACCTAGTATTGACCAAATTGCAACCTAATTCAGCAGAATTTACTAAATGTGTACAGCTGCCAATTGTACATTTTCTGACAATCTGAGCCTATGATAGCCTTGGCTACTACCCACGGCGTGCTGTCCGTCTCCTTCCCTGCTTGCGGCTGTTACTTGCACCGCAGCAGAGTTTGAAAGATCGAAAGCCATTAGTCGGACGCTGAGACTGAGCCTCGTTCCGGCTCTGTAAGTCAGGTCGATGATCTGCGTGTCATTGATACCTTTAAAATTCACTACTTGGGTCAGATTTTCAGAAAATGTACAATTCGTCTTCACCAATCCTCTCAAATAACCCACATTTAAGACAGAAATGAGCTTCAAAATGCAGTTTAACATAACAGAAAGATACTTTTAATCAATGCGATACCAAATATACTCAGATAAACCCGGTATTCTTCATTTTTCAGTCTAATTTAGCAGAATTTCCTAAATGTGTAGAGCTGCAAATTGTACTTTTCCGGAAATCTGACCCACTTTGTATCACTCCACTACTTTTTTACCAGTCTTTCTTGTACAATACCCAAAGAAAACGTGCTTTTTATCAGTCCGCCTCAATATGCGTTTGATAGGGAAGTTATTAAAGAGTTTCATTGCTTATTATTTAATGCTATGATATGAATGAGAAGTGTATAATAGCGGAACTCCACTATAGGTAAAAAACGGCGCCAACAGGCAAAAACGGCTGCGACGAATTTTTTGCGACGAAATATCTAATCAAGTTAGATATTTTGCAATTGTTGGCAACAAATAAATGTGTTGCAACAACCTATTTTACCCCCTCATCCACTAGAATTTTTAGTCATGTCGAATTTTCCAAATTTTTAGAAATGTCGGCTACGAATTTTGCCTGTTGGCGCCGTTTTTTACCTATAGTGGAGTTCCGCTATAAGAGTTTTTTTTTTAAAACTATTTGCACAACTAAGACCATCACTTCTATGGGGTGTCAATGTGAAATTCCGTTCCTAAAATAAGTAAATTCATGGTACATGGTTTGTTATTGTTTTCCTCAAGTAGGGCATTCTTCTTAGGTTTAACTGATTCTCAGAAAGAAATGTTGACAAATTACAAGATAGGTTTAACTTAAACGTAATTTGTTATAATAATACAATATATGTTAGATCCGACGTCGGACCCCTCACTCAAGAAATTTACCCTGTTGCTATATGGGTCAGATTTTCAGAAAATGTACAATTGGCAGCCCTACACATTTAAAAATTCTGCTAAATTAGAGTGCAATATCGCCAATATTAGGTAAATTCGAGTACATTTGGTATTGCATTGATTCTAGCAATCTGTTCGGTTAGGTTGAACTGTATTTTGAACTTTATTTTCATCTGAAATTTGGGTTATTTGAGAAGATTGGTGAAGTTGAATTGTACATTTTCTGAAAATCTGACCCATATACAAATCCATGGCAATAAAAAGCAATTCGTGATTAAATATGGGAAATGAGCCAGGGATTTATAATGATCAACCAATGTAATATCCGGAACGGTATTTTTAGCTGTCTAACTATTTTGCATCGCGATATCACGTTAGCTGGTATTTTATACGTACATAGGATCCACCAGGAAGACCTCAAATTGAGAGGCTGGCATCCTCTTCTGAAACGATGTGATCTATTGAATTCAGAATAAAAATAGGATATATATATATATGGCTAAAAGCACAAGCTGAATCAACCTACATTTCTATCTATTTATATGCCTGCCTTCCATCTCCCTATACAACCGTAAACACATTGGGTTTCGCCTCCACCCTTTATGACACGACATGTGAGAGACAAATCCGTTTCATTACTGCTATATCCCCCCATGATCTATCATTAATGACACCTCAGTCTCTCTATATCCTTCCTGAGCCATTTACCTTTATTACCACATGTACCGTCTCCATATCTGCCCCCGCGCACCTTACTATTCCAGTAACCTTAGTAGTCTCCCAGGTCGACATGCCCTTGTCTTCCTTATCCGTTATAGACAGGATGAAGGATACATAACTAGGCGGGTCAGATTTTAAGAAAATGTACAATTGGCAGCTGTACACATTTAGTAAATTCTGCTAAATTAGGCTGCAATTTGGTCAATACTAGGTAAATTCGAGTATATTTGGCATTGCATTGATTCTAGCAATCTGTTTGGTTAGGTTGAACTGTATTTTGAACTTTATTTTTGTCTGAAATCTGGGTTATATATGAGAAGATTGGCGAAGTGGAATTGTACATTTTCTGAAAATCTGACCCTTGTAATGTTCCTATAGGCGTAATTGGGTCCGCTTTTTAAAAAATGCTAATAAGCACAATCTTTAGACTAAAGATTGTGCATTTTTCATTTTTCACTTTAATTTAGCAGAAATTGGTAGATGTGTATATCTACCAATTTCTTGGTTTCTTGGTAATTTCTTGATTACCATAAATACTTGGTATATCTGAGTGTATTCTGTTTTGTATTCTTTCAATAAATCTGTCTGGTTATGTTGTACTGTAAATCGAACCTGATTTTTATCTTAAATTTGGGTTATTGGAGAGGATTGGTGAAGGCCAATTGCACGTTTTCTGAAAATCTTACCCAATTGCTGGGAATGGCTGCTTGTCTATGCTAGTGGTATTTTTTAATTATTTCCATTATTATATGGGTCAGATTTTGAGAAAATGTACAATTGGCAGTTCTACACATTTAGGAAATTCTGATAAATTAGGCTGAAAAATGATGAATACCGGGTATATCTGAGTATATTTGGTATCACATTGTCTTAAAGTATCAGTTCTGTTATGTTCAACTGCATTTTGAAGCTTATTTCTGTCTTAAATGTGGGTTATTTGAGAGGATTGGTGAAGGCGAATTGTACATTTTCTGAAAATCTGACCCATTTCGCTTACACCAATTCCCATGATTCCATTGGATCCAAGCTGGCACTGCCTCAATAGGGGATTTGCATGTGCCACTGCGCATGTCTGTTACAGTGCATCATGGGATGGGTTCTGTTGAAATCTGATTTATAAATATTTGGCAAGATTTTTATCGAAAAATGCAAGAATGTTTTCACCAATATCAGAGTTTGTATAAATGACCTATGAAAACCAAATGCATGATGGGAAAGATGGAGATGTGTATCATGAAAACGTGTATAATAAGATAGAATATAATGAGACTCGTGTCTAGGAGACTGTATACGATGGCCACGAGTTTTTACTGATGTGACGATCTCTCGAGAGGCCGCCAGGCCTCGAGAGAGATCGTCACATCAGTAAAAACGAGTCGAGTTATATTCTATTTTTATATCATGATATCATGTTTAGAAAAGAAGTCAGAAACAAATTCTTTATTTACCTAGTTCGTACAACGATCCGCCATTTTGAGTGACAACTCTCGAAACGTTCGACGTTTGAATGGGCGTGACGTCACGTGCAGCGCAACGTCGCGGTTCATTTTTTACTAGGGGGCGTCATGGAAAAACAATGCCCGCGTTTTGAGGCGTAAATTACGCAATTCACCTTGTGTGACAGAGGTGTTCAGAGATGAGACATGTTTAATGAATAAATATAAATCATAATATAAAGTATTATTTCACCATAGAACATTAACAAAATGTACTGTTGTCTCAGATCAAATTTCACCTGGTCCTCCCCTAGCTAGTACAGTCCATCGGTCATTGACCAATAGAAAGCCTCTAAATGAATACACCTAAATTCACGCGTGGTTTCTCTGTGACGTTATACAATGGTCGGATTTCACTCTGTTCCAGGGTGTACAACCCCCGATCATGATATAACACATGGATATTGACATTAGAGCATTGATAAATAGTCTATGCTGAACATGGCATGTTTTCTATAGATTTTAGACTGCAGTGTATCATTAGTCCTATAATTCCATGCTAATCTGGGTATGACCATAAAGTGCTTTTCTGTCTCTTTTTCTCTTGTCTCTCTCTCCCTTCTTCTCTATCACTATTTCCTGGGTATGATCATAAACTGCCTCCTTCTCAGCTCTCCCGCCCTTGATATAACCATCTTAAATGTGTTGATAAGGGTGTAAAGCTCTCACTCACTCCATGCGAATCTAAATTCAAATGGCGGCTATGCAAATCCCCTATAGGCAGAGAGAGCGGACTGGAGACCAGAGTCTCTTCCAGGGGAAAGGTCAGAAAGGCGGGGAAGGAATCAATGCTTGTCCCCTTGAGCTGCTGGGAGCAGGATGTGTTGATAGGGTCAGGAGTTCACAAGGTCCTCACTATGGTGGCGATGACTTAGGCGCGACTACATCTAGCTATTAACGATGGGAAGAGGGACTAAAAGCATGAACGTACCACCGCTGGTCTGGAACATTGGATGCCAATGGTTACTCTTGTTATCTACCATGAAATGGGCTTTTAGTTTGGGTTGTGACTTCTTGGAAACGTGTTCTAAACGCCCACGCTCTGGTACTATGGACACCGTTTTAATACATATCATATATGGGTCAGATTTTCAGAAAATGAAGCTGTACACGTTTTGTAAATTCTGCTAAATTAGGCTGAAAAATGATAAATACCGGGTATATCTGAGTATATTTGGGATCGCATTGATTTAAAGTATCAGTTCTGTTATGTTAAACTGCACTTTGAAGCTGATTTTTTGGCTTAAATGTGGGTTATTTGAGAGGATTGGTGAAGGTGAATTGTACATTTTCTGAAAATATGACCCATATATGTCCAAGAAATGTTCTCTAGTTTTCCCACCAGTAATATTCACCTCTAAAGGACCTTCAGATTACCCACATTTTAGACGAAAATAAAGTTCAAAATACAGTTCAACCTAACCAGACAGATTGCTAGAATCAATGTAATGCTGAATATACCCGAATTTACCTGGTATTGACCAAATTTCAGGTTAATTTAGCAGAATTTGCTAAATGCGTAGAGCTGCCAATTGTACATTTTCTGAAAATCTGACCCATATTATATTATGTTAGAACGGTGAACGTGACTTTATTGCTTGATGTAGCCAGCCTTCTCGAGTCATCAAATTCGTTGTAATGTTTCAATAAATTAATTCAATTTAATATTGCACTGCGCTAATTTACTTCTGACGGTCATTAACATAAATTGAGCATTGCCCAAGGATGAAGGTATATGGGCCAGATTTTCAGAAAATGTACAATTCGCCTTCACCAATCCTCTCAAATAGCCCACATTTTAGACAAAAATAAAGTTCAAAACACAGTTCAACCTAACCAAACAGATTGCTAGAATCAGTGCAATGCCAAATATACTCGAATTTACCTAGTATTGACCAAATTGCAGCAGAATTTACTAAATGTGCACAGCTGCCAATTGTACATTTTCTGAAAATCTGACCCATATTGTTGAAACCGGTCATGAGACCGTTTATGAAACTCATTAAATTAGTTTCCATTCTAATTTTCACATTTGTATTTTTATTCATTTTCCATCTATAGACGAATCCATGTCCACCACAGAAGAAGTTGCTGATCTGAAAAGGAAAGTCAAGGCCATTGAAGACCTTCTGAGCCACATGAAGAAACTGAACTCCAAATTAAGCCTAGAACTGTCAGGTACGTCTCCAACTCTCCTTGCTACATACAAATATTTATTTCTAGCAAGGCAAATGTTACCCTTTTGCAATAAAATCCAATAGTCACTCATATATTTGAGAGCAGACAAGAAATGATTGCCACCATTAGTATCTAGATCTCAGCTGCATTCTAGCCGATATTGCTATGTTGTAGAAAATAACTCCTGGCACCAGACTTTAAAACTTTAGATCTTTTCATTTAATAATATTCATCTTCTATTCCCTCCCCAGGTGAGCTGGATCAGGAGGAGACCGTGGTCAAACAGTTGTCCAAAAAGTTGGATGGATGTAGGTCAGTCAATCACGGTGGTCAGTTTGAGTGGACGGACAGTGTCCTGGTCAAGGCGCTCAGAGATGGACATTGGGTCCTAATAGACAATGTGAATTTCTGCAGGTGAGTCGATGGCGAGAGATTTTCAGAAAATGTACAATTCAACTTCGCGAATCTTCTCAAATAACCAAAATTTCAGATGAAAATAAGGTTCAAAATACAGTTCAATCTAACCAGACTGATTGCTAGATTATTAGCTTGTTATCGTGCTATGCTTTACTACTAATCAATGCAATGCCAAATACACTCGAATATACCTAGTATTGACCAAATTGCACCCTAATTTTGCAGTATTTACTAAATGTGTACAGCTTCCAATTGTACCTTTTCTGAAAATCTGACCCATATATTTACAATACGTTCACAGTTCAGTGATTTAGTGCAAAATAAATTGCTCTATGGGTAAGATTTTCAGAAAATGTACAATTTGTCTTCACCAATCCTCTCAAATAACACACATTTAAAACAAAAATGAGCTTAAAAATGCAGTTTAACATAACAGAACTGATACTTTAAATCAATGCGATACCAAATATACTCAGATATACGCAGTATTCTTCATTTTTCAGCAGAAGTTACTCAATGTGTACAGCTGCCAATTGTATATTTTTTGAAAATCTGACCCATATACAAATATCCAGTGTGTGTGGGTGTGTGTTTACATTGGAAAGTTCTGACACTTCACTTGGGATTTTTAAAAATAGTGGTTATGGGTCAGATTTTCAGAAAATGTACAATTGGCAGCTGTACACATTTAGTAAATTCTGCTAAATTAGGCTGAAATTTGGCCAATACTAGGTAAATTTGAGTATATTCGGCATTGCCATGATTCTAGCAATCTGTTTGGTTAGGTTAAACTGTATTTTGAACTTTATTTCCGTCTGAAATTTAGGTTATTTGAGTGGATTGGTGAAAGTGAATTGTACATTTTCGGAAAATCTTACCCTTATGTACTTGTCTATAGAGAGTGTGATGAACTTACAGTGTTTTAGACTATTGAAATTTAAGTTGTGTAAATATTTGTGTGACCGGTTTGAATTATCATAAAATGAATTCTCCCTTATTCAGCCCCTCAGTGCTCGATCGACTGAATGCCTTGCTGGAGCCGGGCGGGGAACTCACTATCAGCGAGCGCGGAGTAATCGACGGTCAGGTACCCTCCATCAGACCACATCCAGACTTCCGGTAAGATATCCTTACTCCTCATGAACAATATAGTCCCCCCATGTGCTTGTTATCGTGCTATGCTTTACTACACCCAAGAGTTACCCCTTTGCCCCCTGTATCTCACTCTCTCTCTCTCCACCACCCCCTCCTCCTCTTTACATGCTCTACTCTTGTCTTCTATAGTATGTCCGAAAAGTACTTGACACATGATTCCTTAGTCCCTATTAAGGGGAGGGAAAAGTGGGGAATTTTTTACTTCAAACTATTGCCCCCTGAATCGCCATTTGCGACTGACCATGGCCGTTTGCGACCAACCATGGCCAAATATCCAGCTGTATTGTATTGCGCTGCCTCTGTACTATGTGCAGCAGCTGTTGTTTTGCTTAGAAGGAAGGAAGAGCTGGTTATACTGGCCCTGTTTCTCCATGGTTGATTGCAATGAGCGACTGCTGGGCAAAGGGTGGGCATAAAATAGAAATCAGAGATCCCCCACTTTTCCCTCCCCTTAAAGGGACTAGGAATCACGTGTCAACTACTTTTCGGACAGACTATAGACATTAGTAGGAAAATATATGATATCTTGTCTGCACTTTCTTCGTGTGTGTTGTATGGGCAATGGCTTACTACTTCCCCACTCCGGATCTTTCGGATAAACGCCGGAATCAATTTCCTGAAATTGCTCCGGTGATAACATCCGTCTCTCAGTATCAATATGCTGCTCCCTTTCCTTATGAGAGTCAATCACTAAATTTATGGTTCGATCTTAGAAGGAGGCGATTTATTTGATTTGTTGTCGGAGATTGGAAACGTTTAGCTTGAGTTTTCTAATTGTTTGAGACAATATCTTATTACCTCGTCCTACAAATGACCAGTGGGCGTTCGGCCCGTGTCTACTTCGCTTGAAGTTGAAGAAGATCAAATGGATCGGTTTACTAGAGGCTCCGTTCTTGTTCTGTTTATCTGTTTAAAATAGCTTATCTTGCTGGTTTGATATTTGTTTTGCATGAACGTCTATGTCGTCAGAAAATGTACAATTCGCCTCCACAAACACTCTCAAATAATCCGAATTTAAGACTAGAATAAGGTTGACAATTCAGTTCAACATAACCAAACAGATTGTTTGAATCTAGGCAATACCAAATATACTCAGATATACCTAGTATTGACGATTTTTCAGTCTAGTTTAGCAGAATTTTCTAAATGTGTAGATCTGCCGATTGTGCATTTTCTGAAGATCTGACCCATATATTATATCAGGGAAGTACGTCTTTGACATATTTGAAATATCCTTGAATGTTATATATGTAGAAGTATGAACCTCTCAGGGAATGACTTTCTGAGATATCTAACAAAAAAGGCTCTAGACTAGGGAAAGGTAAGTGGTTATTTTTACTGCATGTATGGATTGTTTATATAAGGAGAGTTACTGAACCTATTTTAACCTTCCTTCGCCAGTAGATGCTATGTGGCAGACGTTCTCCCTCTCCCTGCCCTCGCCTCACCCAATATAAACATGTAGCTAGTTCTAACTTGGAGGCATCCACAGAGCTGGTTGGCAAAGGAAGTGTGGGCGATAATACATAGATCAGAAGATTTTATGGGAGAGGTTGGATAATATAGCGTTACAGTCACAAATCGGCTCTCCCCAAATGTATATCTACTTAGTTGTCCTGCCCGTCGGCGCTTTCTTCGATTATAAATGTGGCTGAATCGATGATGTAGAACATGCTTTTGGGGATATAATAATATCTTTATATGGGTCAGATCTTCAGAAAATGAACAATCGGCATATCTACACACTTACTAAATTCTGCTAGAATAAACGGTAAAATTGTCAATACTAGGTAAATCAGAGGATATTTGAGATTGCCTTTATTCAAACAATCTGTTTGGTTATAATGTTGAACTGAATTTTGAACCAATTTCTGTCTTAAATTTGGGTTATTTGAGAGGATTGGTGAAGATGAAATGTACATTTTCTGGCGATTTCACCCGTATTTCAATTTTACTTACGATAACACCTACGTCCCGATGTCTGGAATGTACATACAAATGATCGCACCTCCTACAACAGTGATTATTCAACTAGGGATCCTTTTCATTTACAGGTTATTATATGGGTCAGATTTTCAGAAAATGTACAATTCACCTTCACCAATCCTCTCAAATAACCCAAATGTCAGACGAAAATAAAGTTTAAAATGCAATTCAACCTAACCAAAGAGATTGCTAGAATCAATGCAATGCCGAAAATACTCGAATTTACATAGTATTGACCAAATTGCAGCCTGATTTAGCAGAATTTAGTCAATGTGTACAGCTGCCAATTGTACATTTTCTGAAAATCTGACCCATATGCTTGATAATAATACTTACATGTGCATCATTCTCTGACCTTGACCAAGGCCGACTTGTCCAGCATGCTATTTTCATAAGTTATATTCTGGCGAGTTTATGTACTTGCTTTCGTAGAGAGCGAATTCTGGTCCTGGGTATGGCTGTTAGTGTGTCAGGGTTCAGTATTTGTGCTGGAATTTTTATTTTTGAAACCTGGCAAAATCTGTCAGATCTTCCCCAAATTCTGGTCCTGGGTATAACCATAAAGTGCCTTTCTGTTCCTTTTCTTTGTCTCTGTCTCTCTCCCTTCTTCTCTATGTCTATTTCCTGGGTATGATCGCCTCCCTCTCAGCTCTCCCGCCCTTGATGTACCATTAGTCCCATAATTCGATGCGAATCAAGATTCAAAATGGCGGCTATGCAAATCCCCTATTTATAACTCAAGTTTTGCTGTTGTTACGTCTGATAACCATTACGAGGGAACAGTATACTTACACCCAGTCCCACAACCAGAAACCAGCAACTTCACCGGGATCAGGCCAACCACTAGGAAATGGGTCAGATTTTCAGAAAATGTACAATTCACCTTCACCAATCCTCTCAAATAACCCACATTTAAGGCAAAAATGAGCTTTAAAATACAGTTCAACATAACAGAACTGATACTTTAAATCTATACAATACCAAATATACTCAGATATAACCAAATCTTTTAGCAGAACTTAGCAGAAATTTCTAAATATGTGGAGCTACCAATTGTACATTTTCTGAAAACCTGACTCAAATATATTTATGATCAGTCAGAAAATATTTGAGGAGAGACAGGAGAGCTCTACTCCACCAGTTTGATTCTTGCGAGGGCAATAAAAGAAGTCCTGTGAACATAACTAAAGCGGAAGGCTTTTCCTCCACCAGAACCGGGGATTTCCTGCTAGTGGAAGTCAGTATTGATAGATAGCACAAGCTAACGGAGCTAAGTACTATACCCGCTACTATGTGACTGAATAAGGGCAACCTGCTGGCATATGATCGGTCATCATAGCGGAAATCATTAGAAAGTCAAGACAGAACATAATTGTTACCTATATTATATATGTTACATACATAGAATATTAGATTTTAACCATATAAAGGCTTTGGGTTCATAGGCTTCGAATCTGGAACTCGTTACCTTAACCATTACACATACCACTTCGACCCCCTGGGTATGACCATGAAGTGCCTTTCTGTCTCTTTTTTTCTGTCTCTCTCTCCCTACTTCTCTATCTCTAGTTCCTGGGTATGATCATAAACTGCCTCCCTCTCAGCTCTCCCGCCCTTGATATAACCATCTTAAATGTGTTGGTAAGGGCATAAAGCAACCAATCTCACTCACTCCTATTTTGAACAGATTGTTTCCATTCAAGGTACTTTACGAAAAGCGCAAATCCAAGTTCGTTTCTCATGAAGCTTAAGTGGTGTGGCGACTCTAATTTCCTATATCGTGCAAAGATTGAAAAGGCTCAGAACTACTGACTTCTTTGCCCTTAAAGACAGAGTAAATAAACCTTCCATGGGTCAGTTTTCAGGAAATGTACAATTGGCAGCTCTACACATTTTGTAAATTCTGCTAAATTAGGCTGAAAAATTAAGAATACCAGGTATATCTGAGTATATTTGGGATCGCATTGGTTTGAAGTATCAGTTCTGTTATGTTAAGCTGCATTTTGAAGCTCATTTTGGGCTTAAATGTGGGTTATTTGAGAGGATTTGTGAAGGCGAATTTTACATTTTCTGAAAATCTGACCCATTTCCTAGTTACTGTGTTAGTTTGTGAGTGCAAATCCACTTGGGCAATACACCAAACATCAAAGTATTCAATGGAAGGGCGAGAAGCTTTTCATTCTGGATTAAAATTGAATGTGGTTTTTTTTATCTTGAATTCTGATTTCCCTAGGGGGGAGAAAGGGTCATATTCATTGCTTCGATACCATCACATTCCAGCTGACTGGCATATTCAATATCCCAAGATTTCTGATAAAATGATCGGAAAAGACAGAAAAACCTGCCAAGTTTGACATTTATAGTGCAACAAACGACCCAAGAAAAATAATTTGATCTTTTTTTATCAGTCACGGGGAGATGGTAACGTTCTTTATTGGGAACGTAAAGCTGAAAATCATCCAGATACCTTTCAAGGTCAAATTGACTTCGGAAGGAGAATGTCGATCTTGGAGGGACAACGCTGGCTCTGCAGGATTAAGTACGCTTATGGGTCAGATTTTCAGAAAATGTACAATTGGCAGCTGTACACATTTAGGAAATTCTCCAAAATTAGGCTGAAAATTGAAGAATACCAGGTATATCTAAGTATATTTGGTATCGCATTGATTTAAAGTATCAGTTCTGTTATGTTAAACTGCATTTTGAAGCTCATTTTTGTCTTAAATGTGGGTTATTTGAGAGGATTGGTGAAGGCGAATTGTACATTTTCTGAAAATCTGACCCAAGTATGCTTATATTCATGAATAGGCAAGACAAGAGTCACACTTTGTCATAAATGCCACTGCTTCTGCATTGGACATTGAGAGGAAGTGACTTTGTAAGGCAAATAAAATAATAGGTGTATTTCCCGTTGAAAGCAGCTGAAAACTGGGGAATGCGCAGAGATTTAATGAAAAAAATCCTTTCAGGATATGAATTTTGATGTCACAATTATTTATTCAAGAGGTATTGAAGTCTAAAAGAAATGATATGTAATTAAAGAAAAATTCAAGACGTTTACGGATTTTTTAGTTTCTAAGATTGCATTTACTGCTTTAATTAACGTTGCTGCTTTATTAAACGTCAGGGGATCTCGCGCACCCAGTACAAATAAAATATTTTTTTAGGAGGGAGAGAGGAGGGGGAGAGAAGGAAGGGAAGGGGGACGGAGAGGGAGGGAGAGAGAGGGGAAGAGAAAGAGAGAGAGAGGGGGGAAGAGAGAGAGAGGGGGGAAGAGAGAGAGAGAGGGGAAGAGAAAGAGAGGGGGAGAGTGGAGGGAGAGAGAGGGACGGGAGGGGGAGGGGAGGGAGAGAGAGGGGAAGAGAAAGAGACTGAAAGAGTCGAAAACACAGCCATTTGTATTTGGCCTAGGGGGGCACATACTACATAGGGCATATATATGCGGATAAGGATGATGAGGGTTAGGAGATGGGATAGACATACACACATGAGCAGGGCAAAGTGAGGGCACTTTAATACAGAGAGTTCAAGCGATAGCATACACTTGGCGCCTCTAAATGACATCTAAACATATAGCAGCAGTGTATTCTAGACGTCGAGGAACACTGAATACAATACTTGGTATAAGTGGAAGGGCTTCCTTTATCAACTTCGGTTCATGTTCGTTGCTGTATGATGTTTAATCAGCTCAGATTGTTGGTCTAGTATACTACCATTTATTATTAGACGATTGGGTGGATAGTGCCACAACTAACTGTTCCACCAAAAGTGATAGATGAACACTTATGTTGAAGTGTTCAATATCACCTTTAGGTGGAACAGGCTGTCCCCAACAAGTTCTCATCTTTGAGATGAGGACTGTCTGAGACTCCACCACACAGCCTGCTGTGGTCTAGTATACTACCATTTATTGGTATATCATGTTTCAACAGGCTGTTTATTTCAGCTCATGTACTATAAGTTATAGCTCCCATTGCAAAATCTGGCCCATATAGCATATTGACAAACAAAGGATATGTGTCACTTAACAAAGTTGTAACGGGCCTCTGGTCTAGCGTTCCAGTTCTTCACACCCAATATGGCCTCACCAAGTGTCTGTGTTTCTACTCCCAGGACGTAACATATTGATCTAACCTCATCAATCAGATATTCATGGTCTATAGTAACGGAAGCACTCGGCACTGAAGCGGCACATATGTCCATATATGGGCATGGCAGGGAAATCATGTATGCCATTTTTGTCTCTTGGTTTTAGTTTTAGTTAGTTCCACAATTAATCTTTAGTACTTAAGTATTTCGCAATTTGACCCCAACAGATTTTGATTTTGATTTTTGGATGCACTGTAACAGACATGCGAAGTGGCACATGCAACTCCCTTATTGGCTCCCTTTGAGAGCAGCTGTCAAATATCTATTGATAATGGAGCTTAGTATAAATGCTGATTTCTAACTTGTCATATGTGATAATATATATATTTGACTCCTGAGAATATCCCTATTTTGAAAGTGCCGTCAGTAAAATTTAATTAGAAAAAGAAAATTATGAAAAACCCTGTCCTTGTACAGCAACGCAGTCAGCCTTGGCTTACGGCAATACAGCCAAATTTGATCTGTCTTACCATCATCACCTACTGTACTACATAATGTCGGAACCAAATGTCTTAATCATTAAATGTTTGCTGTTGAACATTTCTGGGAAAGGATAACAGGTATCTTTGGTCTTATTCGACCTGATAGTGTCGCTTGGCTTTAATATTCTCCCTGCTGTCTGCGGGCTGCTAAATGGGTCAGATTTTCAGAAAATGTACAATTGGCACATTGGCAATTGTACACATTTAGTAATTTCTGCTAAATTAGGCTGCAATCTGCTCAATACTAGGTAAATTCGAGTATATTCGGCATTACATTGACGCTAGCAATCTGTTTGGTTAGGTTGAACTGTATTTTGAACTTTATTTTCGTCTGAAATTTGGATTATTTGAGAAGATTGGCGAAGTTGAATTGTACATTTTCTGAAAATCTGACCCATATGTTTTAACGCGGCTGTGGCAAACCGTTGGCCGCCAATGCTCCTCACATTGCCTTTGAGTGACATGATCAACAGTGCTTGCTAGAGTGATTCTTCACAGTCACCACTTGTCATGACAGATACTCGAGTGGAATAAGGCTTGATAATGAAATCACCGCGTCTGGATGCTCACACAGACTCGCCCCCTTTTCAATGCTCAGCACACTATCTGGATTTATTTCATTATGGCTGGATTCTGCTCGAGTATTGGGAATCATTGACTTACATTGTTCCTCCTTGTAAATGGTTTATGTTCCAGAGAGGTTTCTTTTGTCCACTGCCGGGACATTTAATGAACTGTGCATAATGAAAAGGCAGACTCTGACAGTGATACAGATACTGGTGGATGATAAAGAGAGAGAAACGCGGCGGCG
The DNA here is from genome assembly GCA_942159475.1 of Sthenelais limicola. Taxonomy (NCBI): domain Eukaryota; kingdom Metazoa; phylum Annelida; class Polychaeta; order Phyllodocida; family Sigalionidae; genus Sthenelais; species Sthenelais limicola. The sequence continues at coordinate 34,050,500 of OW804097.1, read as the reverse complement.
GCGACTGCCAATGCGATCCCTAACACCTACTGGGTCAGATTGTCAGAAAATGTAAAATTTGCCTTCACCAATCCTCTCCAATAGCCCATATTTAAGACAAAAATCAGCTTCGAATTGCAGTTTAACATAACAGAACTGATACTTTAAATCAATTTGATACCAAATATACTCAGATATACCCGATATTCATCATTTTTCACAGCCTATTTCTGGAGAATTCCCTAATCGTGTAGAGCTGCCAATTGTTCATTTTCTGAAAATCTGACCCCTCTACTCAGTGTATCAAGGTCAGATTTTCAGAGAATGTACAATTGGCAGCTCTACATATTTAGTCATTTCTGTTAAATTCTGCTAAAAAAGTGATAAATTTTGGGTGTATCTGAGTATATTTGGCATCGCATTGATTTAAAGTATCAGTTCTGTTATGTTGAACTGCATTTTGAAGCTCATTTCTGTCTTAAATGTGGGTTATTTGAGAGGATTGGTGAAGGCGAATTGTACATTTTCTGAAAATCTGACCCATCAGCGATAGGATGAGGCAAACTTAGAGAATAGCTGAGGGACGTTGAAAGCAGTTCGATTAGGGAGCGTTTTGAAGCACTTGCTTGTCGCGAGTTGTATCAGTACATTTGCTAGAAAGTGGTGTGACGACTGCCAACTACACGGTAAAACACTAGCCTGGACTGTTCTTCAAACGACAAACTTGTATTTCTTTTTTTGTGTTTTACTTTATTAAAGGGGGTCTCCACTGGCTGCGGTAAGCTCTGTGGTAAGCCTTGCGATGTTGTTGGGATGGTTCTATAGGTGGAGGGAGTGGCGAGGTGGCCAGTGAACCATATCTATAAGGAGGACGTCGTCACTCGTCTCCACCGACGGAACCATCGCAACACCATCGCAAGGCTTACCCCGGAGTTTACCGCACTTAAGCGTATACAGTATGTCCTACCCCTCAGACCTACCCGCTTTTAATCAATCGGGAATTGCCAGCCTAATATAAAGCTTTCAGGGATTGTGCATTTCAGAACTGAGGCTTTTATGTGAAACATTTGGCAAGTACTTTACATTATAGATATTAACATAAGCTTGAGCTGTTCACCATAGGTAAAGATCTTCAGCAGTTTTAAGGCTCCACTGGCTGCGGTAAGCTCTGTGGTAAGCCTTGTGATGGTCTGTGCTGGTTCTGTAGGTGGAGAGGAATGACGAGGTACTTGCCTACATGGTCAGCAAACGATGTAGGCAAGACCTCGCCACTCCTCAACAACATAGCACCATCGCAAGGCTTACCGCAGCCAGTGGAGACCACCCTTTAGTATTTTCTCGACAGGGTTTGAATTGTATCGGAGAATCATACCAGTACCATTACATAATTGTAATGCAGAAAGTGCTGAATTTCTCATCTCGTCTATTTTCGGAATAAACACCACCAGCACATTCAAAGTGAATATTGAAATCATCCTATATATCCAGCAATGGCAAGAGGCACAGGGGAGGAGGAGACATAAACTATATTAGACAATATCTAGCTGGGGCGACCGAGGCGGATGCGCTGGCTCTAAATTGAACGTCATTCCGTGTGCAGGAAATATTGAGTTTCCATCTCGCTCGATGGTTGGTAATGAATGGAAAGTTATCCGTCTAATGCAAAAATGCCTATGTCTGTTTGGAATGAAATGGGTGTAGCGTTTAAAGTAGAACTATCACAATAAAGGGCCTAGTCCACTAAGCGTATTATCATGCGATTCTCACAAAAGTTAGTGCAAAATAGTCCTCTGCGGCGCAAAATCGCATGAGAATCCGCTTAGGGGACTAGGCCTGTACTATGTGATGGGTTGGCAATTAATATATCACAAAAAAAAATATATTCTTTTCCTCGGAAATTAGCTCGTTTAACGCCGCTTTAAAGGAGAAATAAGAATGCTTTTGTCACGGAAATAAGAATGCTTTTGTCACGGAAATAAGAATGCTTTTGTCACGAAATGCCGATGCCTTTATTTCCTCCAAAGTAAGCCTCCTAATCTGGGATGGGACATGATCTCCCCTGGTTATAGATCTATTTAATTATAGATTTAATTATATCACATATGGGAAGTGTACTCCAGGCGCTTGCTGCAATTCATGCCATGTTAATTCCGTTGAGTTATTAGCTTAATACCAAAGTGGTTTTAGGTCAGATTTTCAGAAAATGTACAATTGGCAGCTGTACACTTTAAGTAAATTCTGCTAAATTAGGCTGCAATTTGTTCAACACCTGGCGAACCTTAGTATATTTGGTATCGCATATTGATTCTAGCAATCTGTTTGGTTAGGTAGAACTGTATTTTGAACTTTATTTTCGTCTGGAATTTGGGTTATTTGAGGGGATTGGTGAAGTTGAATTGTACATTTTCTGAAAATCTGACCCTTTTACTTATTTACCAAACTGAACGATCCTTCTGTAATTAAAAGTTTATTCCTGGATTAAATGAAACTTTTGTACCATTACCGAGAAGGGCACCCCAATATTGGATCACTGTGAAGTATAACATGTTTATAAAGTCACCTCAGTAGAGAAAATAACTGGTAATGTAATGCATTAAATCCAGATCTATTTAATGCATTTGAATCCTGCTTGAACAAGCATCAAGCGTTTTCAGATTTTATTGATTTGGTTACAAAAAACCCAAATTCTCGCTTCCATTAATTTAATTGAAACTATTGCTGCAAGAAATAACAGCAACTTCCTACTACATTTCAGAATCGAAATTGAGTGATTTAAAATAACTTTGGGAACTTCATTGAAGGGAGAAACCCTCTTAATCTCCTCCATTACTTCGTAAACTGAAAGGACTTGAAATCCTCCAGTTGTATGGAGAATATCATCTAATGTGCTGTCTTCTAAATTACCAAAACACGTTCATACAATACAATTATTTTGCTGAAATCCATCATGGTTGACAGTTAATTCTCTGCGTATTTGAGAAATAAGTTTGCCGAATGATTGCCGGACTAACACGTCTTGTGGAAATTAAACGAAAAATCTAAACATTTACATGTTGACGCACTTACCCATGTGGGTCAGATTTTCAAAAAATGTACAATTCAACTTCACCAATCTTCTCAAATAACCGAGATTTCAGACGAAAATAAAGTTCAAAATTCAGTTCAACCTAACCAAACAGATTGCTAGAATCAATGCAATGCCAAATACACTCGAATTTACCTAGTATTGACCAAATTGCAGCCTAATGTAGCAGAATTTACTAAATGTGTACAGCTGCCAATTGTACATTTTCTGAAAATCTGACCCACTTACATGTATGTCTCTATATATGTATCTCTTCTCAGATACATATGTTGGCTGGTTTATTTGGTACATGGACTTTTACCCTTGGGGAAAGTCACTGCAGATCCAATTACGGAAGGCATGGAGTCTGGCTGACGCCTAAGGATTCAAGGAAGTGCCTCAATGCGCCTTTTACAGTTTGATGTTAATCTGACCCGACGAGCGAGAAACCAGCGTTCCACCTTCTCCAGAGTGTTGGTGATGAGGGAATATTATTACTCTGTATGGATTACTAGTGTGTCATCCCTACCAATGATGGGCAATGACATTATATAATCCTGTTACCATAGCATTAGTATGTCGGAAGGAGTGTGTGTGTGTGTGTGGGGGGGGGGGGGGGGTAAGCCCCTTCAAGTTCAACGATATATTCTAGTCTAGGTATGGGCCAGATTTTCAGAAAATGTACAAGTCAACTTCGCCAATCTTCTCAAATAACTCCAATTCTAGACGAAAATAAAGTTCAAAATACAGTTCAACCTAACCAAACAGATTGCTAGAATCAATGCAATGCTAAATATACTCGAATTTACCTAGTATTGGCCAAATTGCAGCCTAATTTAGCAGAATTTACTAAATGTGTACAGCTGCCAATTGTACATCTTCTGAAAATCTGACCCATATATTTGGTCATATAAGGGGGAGAGAGGAAACACGCTAGCAGGATGTGATAACCTACTCTTTTCCATTGTTGCAGGTGAAATGATGCTCTGGCAATGCGCTCATGGGACTCGAACCCAGGACTCTTAATCTCTCGGTTTAGGGTCCATTACACCACCCCGACCCCACTTTATAATGTCTGATGTGCGGCCCTGCATATTATTCTGGTACTTTGCCCAAGACTTCACAATGCCTTTTCTCAGTCGGTGCACTGTTTCTTTGGAAATAAAGCCAAGCCTACTTGCTTGTCCAATAGGGGAGTTGCATGTGCCACTGTGCATGTCTAGTGCAGTGCATCCTGGGATGCATTCTGTTGAAATCTGACATACAAATATTTGGGAAATTTTTATCGAAAATTGCAAGAATGTTTTCACCAATATCATAGCTTGTATACATGAGTTATGAAAACCAAATGCATGATGGGAAAGTTGGGGGCATGTGTTATCGAAACATGTTTAACACATGGATATTGACAAAAGAGCATTGATAAATAGTCCATGCTGAACATGGCATGTTTTCTGTAGAGTTCACACTGTACCATTAGTCCCATAATTCCATGCGAATCAGGATTCAAAATGGCGGCTATGCAACTCCCCTATTCTCCTCATTGGTAGTTTGTGCCTTGGCGGATTTATGATCTGTGGCACATTGGAGTCTATTTCAGTCATACAAACGTGGCTCCGATCTGCGGTTTGATGATCCTTTTATGTATTGTGGAACTAATGCAAGACACTCATCCTATGGTTCTGCATGTGTCTGCTCGCTTGGATATATATTCTCTGGAACGATTTTTATTATAGTCACCTAGAAACATGTAACCAAATATAAGTTGAAGCAAGTTTTCAGGCAACCGGCGGAAGACCTACCTAGGCTTTTGTCTACTTAGAATGCTGGTCTACCTTATTGTAACCAACACCTTTTTGCAATAAAGAATCCTAGAATTGAATTGAATTATTTTAGACACTAGTTTTTCAGCTGCATACTTAGGAAGATGTCTAATTACATTTATTAAAACATAATATTTCATTGTTTTAAAGCAATAGAATACAGATGATAAGAGATTAGAAAGAAACCAGTTTCATTTAGATTGATTTGAAAAAGAAAAATCAATAATTATCACTCACTATCCTGCATAAAGATACTGATAGTCACATGAATTTGTTGTATGTACAGCTATCTCATGCCCTGATCTTTCATTGTCAAATCCATTCTATGATAAAAGTGACATTTTGTAATGAACCCAAGTGTGCCTTTTCCTGTACAGTGTTTAAGGAGATAGTTTACCCCATCTATAGTCTGTCCAAAAAGTAGTTGACACGTGATTCCTTAGTAGGCTACCTTTGAGGGGAGGGAAAAGTGGGGGATTTTTGACTTCAAACCTTTGCCCCCTGAATTGCTGTTTGCGACCGACCATAGCCAAATATACAGCGGTATTGTATTGCGCTGCCTCTGTTCTATGTGCAGCAGCTGTTGTTTTGCTTAGATGGAAGGCAGAGCTGGTTATACTGGCCATGTTTCTCCATGGTTGATTGCAATGGGCCACTCACTGGGCAAAGGGTTGACAGATCCTTGTCATAAATAGAATTTAAAAATCTCCCACTTTTCCCACCCCTTAAAGGGACTAAGGAATCACATGTCAACTACTTTTCAGATTGACTATATATCGCCATTATTGTTGGAATCTCTGAATTTGTACAGAATTACAAATCACGTTTTAGTTTTAAAAAACTATAACTCAACTGGGCCTCCCCCTCCCGATCCTCTATTGACAGTGATCTACGAGTTCCATTTAATCTTTAAGGAGAGCAGAGCTGGGCTCTATCTCTAATCGCTCGTATCAGAGCATACTGAATTTTGGCTATAGCTGCTCCACTGACAGCCGCATGATCGATTGCTAGCGCTACGGGTTCCATTATTTCAGACAAGACTACCAATCCGCAGCCTAATAGCAATCTTCTTTTTGTAAAAAGTATTCCTAAAAACTACGCCGATATTTTACCCTCGCAAGACCAATTGTATATAAGGCAGGACGTTTGGACAAGTTGATATAAAGCGTTTATGTTATGAGGAAAGCTTTTGGTATTGGATCATTCCTTAGTCTTAAGCCGTGGACACACACAGGCGATTTGGCTCGCGATTGCCCCCCGATTTTGGTCTTCCGATGAATCCTAGGATTTCATTTCAAATCCTGATTCATGTTTTTGAAATAACATAAACCACGACTGGACATGAAACCCTAGGATTCATCGGGAGACCCAAATCCTGGGGTAATCGTGGGGCAAATCGGCTGTGTGTGTGTAGGGTTTTATTCTGTGTTAAATTGACTCTCTTAATCAGCTCCCGTCTTTGTATTAAATGATTATATTGGTTCCAACATGATGGTTGATAACAGAAACTAAAGACCTTTCCCCCTACTTAGAACTCATTTTCTACGTATGTTATGGCCACACAAAACACAACGTGTCCGAAGTAAACTTTATATTTTAAGCATAATTATAACCAGCGATATCTTTCAATATTCAATCATACCAATAACGATTTTTAATTCAATTTTTCAGATTGATCCTGACAATGGATCCACAGTACGGGGAAATTTCACGTGCCATGAGAAACAGGGGTGTAGAAATATACTTGCTTGGAGAGGTAAGTTCATATTCTTTCTACGGGTCACTGCATGAAGCTAGCCCTCGGGATCGGCGCATTGTGGCTCCATAAACATAAGGACACTGAGCGTTCCAGTCTAGGCCATCAGCTGTACCCCAAAAGGTATTTTTTTTTTTTTTTTTTTGAACATATCTTTATTCAGGGAATGTAAGCTGGCATATGCCATAGCTATTGGTGTATAAGGATCGGGCAAGCCCGGTATTAGCCTGAATTTTCGCTAACACATTTCAGTAAGTATATTGTTGTAGCGTAGTAAAGTTTTATTCTTACAATTTCCCTCTAAGTTGGGGTGGAAATAATGAGATGAGATGGGAATGAACAAAATTATGATGAATAGGTTGGATGGACGGTCTGATATGAGATTAGACATATGTCATGGTTCTAAGGATTTATGTATAATTTTACTGTCGGGTTTTAGTCTAGATTAAACTAGACTTGACAGAACTTTGATTCCATCAGGAGATTCGGGAGATTAAGAACCAATCAAAAAACATTGGTATATGACAAAAATTGCAAGGTTCCCCAAACAGCATAATATTCTGCACCTGGGCTAATAAAAAATGAATCCAGGCTGTTGGTTCCATAGGCTTTGCCCTGCCAGAATCAATGCCGACTTCCTCAAAAACTGACAAGAATTACATGGAGAACTTTTGGGATGGTATAATATTTAGTATTAGCAATTGGAAACTGCTGTCAAAAAGTAGTGCCCAAGATCCGGAACGGAAATAATTTTCTAGCCATATTTTGAGGCTAAGCTGATGGCCTAGTCAGCCTGCAGTCAGGTTCAGAAGGCAGATTTGAACCCCTGAGTCTCAGGGGGTCATTACCACTTTAGCCTTGGTCTTAGCCTTGTGGTTAAGCTTATCGCTGGATGTGGAATCGAGGAATGTGGGTGTCTGGATAGGACTGCCTTAATAGATTGCGTTGTAGTCATTAGATTGCATCTCTATTTGCAAAGAACAACTTTATTCAAGGTCACGTTCAGGAATGTGCACCGTCAGGGATGCAAGTCATCAGTGTTCGTACTAAAAGCATTATTTTTGAAAGCTTCCCAAAGTTGTCAAATATGGCTCAAATTCCGCCATTGGGCATTGCTCAGAAACAGTGTCACCTCCTTGTCAATCTGGTTTGGTGAATTAAGAATTGAACTACAATGAAAAAAGCCACAGTAGTGCTATATAATGTTCGCTTGGAAAGAAAATGACCATGAAGTATAAGTAGGCATTAGGGAACAACGATATTAATTAAAGAATATGTTAGCCATGTCAAACTCTGGTCCTTAGTTGATGTTATCACAACTTCACTGTAAAAACTATAGCAACTCTTCCTCCGATAATGTGCGCATTAAGGGCCTCGTCCACTAAGCAGATTCTCATGCGATTCTCTGACACAGAATTTAGTAGAAAAGAGTCCTCTGCGGCGCAAACTCGCATGAGAATCGCCTTATTCACTCTAGGTCCAAACCCTCAGATCAGATAAGAATGGTATGTCAGCCTGCTTCCAAATCGGTGTCCTCGCCTAAGATTCGGCGTTTTAATGGGAATATAATGACATTTTGCGGTCTTAATGGAATTATATTGGCACTTTGCGGTTTGAGGCGAGAGGCTTTCCCTTCGTTTAAAGGGACTTTCCCATCTTTGTACCTAGACTGTATTGGACTAAGAAGATAAAACATGTCTCTCTCAAGGCCATATAGTTTTTCCATTAGCAACAAACATCTGCGAAAAATGACGGAGGATTTATCTACTCCTTTTTATTATTCTTTTTCTCAGTATCGCGGTCTGTGACTGGCAAAAGCGCCCTCCTTCTCACACATATGACGAGACGAGATGAAACCGCCTTAGCCTTCTTCTGCCTTATCCCTCCCGCACCAATGTCGGACGTCGAGCCCTGTCCCCCATTAAACGATAGCTCGGCTAAAAGCTTGAAAGTTTTAAAAAGAAACTCAACACCTATTTCCTCTATAATCTCCAGCCAATTACCTCCTTTACTTTCCTTTACCATAATTCCCAAGTGGGGATACATTTGATTTCCAACTTTTGTACCGTTTAAGGTGCTGGCCCTGATTTGGCATTCCCTGTTTGGGAAAGAACTAATGGCCGATTTGCCCCCCGATTTGGGTCTCCTGATGAATCCTAGGAATTCATTTCCAATCCTGGTTGATGTTATTTAAAAAACATAGGGGATTTGCATAGCCGCCATTTTGAATCTTGATTCGCACGGAATTATGGGACTAATGGTACAGTATAAAATCTTTTCATAGATCATTTACACAAGCTACGACGATATTGGTGACAGTATTTTTGACAGAATTCTTGGACAAAAAAATGTTGCCAAATATTCGTATGTCAGAGTTCAACAGGATCCTTCCCATGATGCACTGTACAGACATGCGGGACATGGAAGTCCCCTATAGGGGAGTTGCATGTGCCACTGCGCATGTCTGTTGCAGTGCATCATGGGATGGATTCTGTTCAAATCTGACATACTAATATTCAGCAACATTTTTATTGAAAATTGTAAGAATGTTTTCACCAATATCATGCCTGTATAAATGTTCTATGAAAACCAAATGCATGATGGGAAGGAAAGATAAAGACTTGTGTCGATAAATACACCATGCTGAACATGGGCATGTTTTCTATAGATTTTAAACTGTACCATTAGTCCCATAATTCCATGAAAATCAAGATTCAAAATGGCGGCTATGCAACTCCCCTATTCTAGCCCCAAGTGCCACACATCTGCTTGCGTGTAGCTCGTACATCGTGTCACCAATTGCCTTTGTGGAAATGGCTGCCTCCAGTGACCAGGCAATTACCACACTGTCTACCTCCGCATCCATCAATGCAATATGTCCAAACCCTAGTACCACCACGCAGACACTGACATGTAGGTCCCCCAGTCTCGTGAGAGCCGATAGTCTCGTGGTGCTATATATTAAGATGTTGAAGTGCTGTAACTGTCGGGGGATATGGGTCAGATTTTTAGAAAATGTACAATTCGCCTTCACCAAACCTCTCAAATAACCCACATTTAAGACTAAAATGAGCTTAAAAAATAGTTTAACATAGCAAAACAGATATGTTAAATCAACACGATACCAAATATACCCTGATATACCTAGTATTTATCATTTTTCAGCCTAATTTAGCAAAATTTCCTAAATGTGTAGTGCTGCCAATTGTACATTTTCTGAAAATCTACCCATAAATATTGCTTATGACCGGATACCAAATTTCACCAAGTTTTATCTTGTTACATTGCTGCTATATGGATATTGATCCATTCATTAATAAGATGGCAAAGTTCAGTAGATGGCCACATTGGTGATGGATGCTAGTGCGAGGAGGACAATAGTACATCACTCAAGGCATTTGTGGATAGCTGTGTATATGAACCACTGGTAGTGAGTTAGTACCTGGGGAATAGATGGGTCAGATTTTCAAAAAATGTACAATTGGCAACTGTACACATTTAGTAAATGGTGCAAACTTAGGCTGCAATTTGGTCAATGCTAGGTAAATTCGAGAATATTCGGCATTGCATTGATTCTAGCAATCTCTTTGGTTAGGTTAAACTGTATTTTGAACTTTATTTTCGTCGGAAATTTGGGTCATTTGAGAGGATAGGCGAAGTTGAATTATACATTTTCTGAAAATCTGACCCACATGTTTAATATGCATAACAATGCACAACCAAACTCCACCTCCACTTCTTAATTAATCGGGAAATCAACAGGTGGGTAATCAAGAACTGTTACGTAAAACAAATAATTGCGCTTGGTTGAAATACTCCCAAGTCACTCTTATAATTGCCAATAACTAAAAGCAGCATATATGTGAGCCGTCCCTTGACGAAGCAAAAAGCAGTCGGACCGCCTGGGACCTATGTTAAAGCTGAAAGCAATTAGAGCGAACCATAATACAGTATCTTTTTCGGGGGAAAATCCATTTCCCTGCATCAATATTTCAATAGCGCATGAAAAAGAAGTCCCCATTCGATATTATATCCTTTTCCAGAGGTAGAGGTATTTTATCTGACTAAATAATGTAAACACAGGGGGCTGGAATTTACTGTGGGAGCCATAGACCTCTATGATGTACGGCCAAACTGGTTCCCACTGAGACCAATCTTATCGGAAATCGCCACGCCTGACTGGGTCGCGTCTGATTAACCTAATATTTTTCGCAGCAAGATGGTTGGTGTGGAGGTAGAGGAGAAGTAGGTTTATCCCATGATGCATATAGGAGCTAAGCCAACTACCGTATACGTCCATATAACAACCAAGCCATCCCCCCCCCCCCCCCCCCCCAGTCTTGCTGTTGACAACACCAGTGACGTATTCAGAAGATGGTGGGTGCAATTTAGATGGAAAATTGAAAGGTTAGGTTGTAGACTTGGCCCACACACAGCCGATTTGCCTCCCGATTGCGGTCTCCGATAAATCTTATGATTTCATTTCAAGTCCTGGTTTATGATTTTGAAATAACATCAACCCGGATTGGAAATGAAATCCTGGGATTCATTGGAAGACCGAAATCGGGGGACAATCGGGAGCCAAATCGTCTGTGTGTGTCCACGGCTTTAGTTATATAGCTCAGAGATCCACAGGCACATAGAGCAATAAAACGAATTACAAACATTTATTGCATATTTATTCTTTGTCTAACACATTGTTGTTACCCCGTGGGTTTTTTTGTGTTTTTTTTTTACAAATTATGTGTTTACCATACGACTGGTGGTGGTATCTTAAACCCTGCCCACACACAGCCGATTTGCCTCCCGATTTGGGTCTCCCGATGAATTCTATGGTTTCCTTTTAAATCCTGGCTTATGCTATTTCAAAAACATAAACCAGGATCCGAAATGAAATCATAGGGTTCATCGGAAGGCCCAAATCGGGAGGCAAATCGGCTGTGTGTGGGCAGGGTTTTAGTATGAACATATTCGTATATTTTTGTGAGTTGGTAACTTCCATTTATTACTTGTGTATGAACTGGATATATTCTTTCTCTTGATGTAATTAATAAATTGCCTCTTCTCAGCGACTACTGAGAACAGTGTACTTGTTACATAATGTTGAAACGCTGAATAAAAAATATTAAAATACAATCTGGTATAATTGCTGGTAGTATAATGCTGAATAAAAAAATATTAAAATAGTACAATCTGGTGGCAGTATAAGCTAGCTACAATGTTTAAGAACATATATCTTAAAACTGCCATCGTTGATAGAATTCAGGGAATCCCAAATGCTATATCTGAACCATTTAAATGGAACCATATGCAAGGGAATATGGTAATATTTACCATAGTGTATACACGGAATATATCTTCAGACGAACACAGGGGAACAATCGTGTGGCATAAAAATCTGACAGTTTATAGACCAGGGATAAATGTTTCGATATCGTTCATGGAAATAGGAATTGGGATTGGTCCTCTAAGTATTGTCGCTGGGAGCAGGGAGAGACTGGAACAGAACATTGGGGAATCACAAAATATGTGATAGCACCCCAGGGTCGGAGCAGAAAAGAATGACATTGGCATTGCCTGCCATTTAGTGGATTGTTTTCCTGTAATATATTGATGTAAAGTTTAGAGATAAAGCCCATATATATCCCACAGAGGTGTCATTATGTTGCCAACAAAAACAACTGATAAGACTCACGTTAATAAGCGGAATAAAGGGCGCTGTTCAATGTAATAAATAAAGTGTTTGACATTTGTGCTGCAGCTACAACAGAGAACTGTTCATTTTGATAAATAAGAAATAGATTGGTTGCCTCTAGATATACGAAAGTATGGTGTTAAAACGGGACGTAAAACAACCAATCCCCCTCCCCTCTAGATTAGAGTTGAGTTCTACATGGATTTAGGAGCCGGCTTTCTATTCCCCAGTCTAGGCCCAAAGTTGAGTCCCTTCAAATGAAGGGAAATCATTTCGCCTCAAACCGCAAAGTGCTTAATTCTATTAAGACCGCAAAATGTCATTATATCCCTATTAAAACGCCGATTCCTAGGCCAGGAAATGAATAGCGAAGTAGGCTGACATACCATTTTTATCTGATCTGAGGGTTTGGACCTAGAGTGTTCCGATCTTATTCCAAAATATAAATCCATAGTTTGGTAAATCATCACGCAGTCATATCATTCTAAAGGGCTACATGGCGTTTGCACACGATATAGTCCGAGTAGTGTATAGTGTACACAATATATTGGAGACGCATGAATTAAAACTGTAAATAATAGAAATGTATTTCATGGGCATTGAGACCCCTATGCTATGGTTTCTATTGAAATACCCTTTAATAAGGGCATATCACACTGAATAGAACTCCGAGCTAGTAATTGAATATCTCTTCCAAGAAATATTCAATTACAGGCACTCCATTGTATTCTCCTCTATATTTACTATGTATGGGTCGGATTTTCAGAAAATGTACAATTAGCAGCTGCTGTACACATTTGGTCAATACTAGGTAAATTCGAGTATATTCAGCATTGCATTGATTCTACCAATCTGTTTGGTTAGGTTGAACTGTATTTTGAACTTTATTTTCGTCTGAAATTTGGGTTATTTCAGAGAATTTGTGAAAGTGAATTGTACATTTTCTGAAAATCTGACCCATATATATTATAGTGTGAGCTATGGACAATTACATAAGAGATAACTACTTCAGCCTAGTGTGATTGGGTAAATAGAAAGCCAATATTTGATTTAGGCGACAAGAGAGCATGGCATAAGGAGTGTCAATTCAGGGCGTGTGAAGTTCTCACCAGCTTCTAATAATAGGGGATTTGCATGTGCCACTGCGCATGTCTGTTACAGTGCATGATGGGATGGATTCGGTTGAAATGTGACATACAAATATGTAGCAATATTTTCATCAAAAGTTGCAATAATGTGTTCACAATATCATAGGTTGTATAAATGATCTATGAAAAGCAAATGCATGATGGGAAAGATGGTGACTTGTGTTATGGAAACATGTATAACACATGGATATTGACATTAGAACATTGATAAATATTCCATGCTGAACATGACATGTTTTCTTTAGATTTTATACTGTACCATTGCTCCCATAATTCCATGCAAATCAAGATTCAAAATGGCGGCTATGCAACTCACCTATTGCCGCAAACATTTGACAGAGGAGGACTAGAAAATGTTGACATCAAATCTTCTCCTATTGCATGAATCGACCCTGAAGAAATAGCTTTATACAGAAAAATAATAACCATCCATCATATCAACAAAACTTACATAAAAAAAGCCAACTTTCCAAAGTCGATTTCACATATTAGCACCTATAATACTAGTCCTAGAGGCAGCAGGAAAACCTCGTGAATTAACAGGACACAGGTCCGCAACTTTATGAGAAGGACGAAAAAAGAACAATAGCGTTCCCCCAAGAGATTATGCCAATGGCCAGCGAGTGGAAATTAGAAGGGAGGGCAATATTTACGTGGTCTGGACCTTAGTAAATCAAGCCTGGCGGATCAACCTCGGTAAGGCTATAGAAAGGCCTGTGCAAAGGACTGCGACTCCACACTGCCAGTTAGAGAGTGCTTTGGACCAGTAGTTTTATTATGGGATAACAGTATTACCCGTCACAGATTGATAGAGTAAAGGCAGTCAGTGCAAGGCCAACTCATCGGGCACAGACATCTTATTGCATTCTCACACACACAAAACTCTCTCCAAGAAATTGCCAGTCAGATCAAGGAAAGAACTTTTTAATTTTTTTCTTGTTGGCGGTGGCAAGTCATCAGCCAGATCAACAATGACTGTTCGTTGTCAACACTTGGTGAAATATTTTCTCAAACGGAGACATCGTATGTGAAATTATACTTTTACAGTTGATTTCTCAATATTTGCCTCACATGAAACACGTCTATTTTATAGCCCTGGACTAATACATGTATACACAGGACCTTCATCTGAGCCAACCTGCAGACTAATGTGGCTATCAAATTGCTTTTTTCACATTTAAATAGCCACTGAATCACACCACATTTCGCGATAAACCTCATCTATAACAGACACGAATTGAGAGGCCGATTCATAGTAGGAGGCTTCGGAGAGAGACATACACATGCGGGGCCATAAAACAAAAGCGTTATCAGAGAGCCCAAGGCCATAGCAATTGTCTGTAGACATCTATAATATGACATAGCGGACCCTAGGGAATGAATACTATCCATATTAGCAGCTTGTTGCTTGGTACATTAATTAATCTGCAGTCCCGACACATTCTTAGCTTAGTATTTAAGTGTTCAATCCTTGGGATGGGGAATTTATTGTATATCTTTTAGAAAAACAAAAGTGGAGCTATTGGAAAACATACTACATACATTGTTGTAAGTAGAATGATTACATTAATCAATTTAACACTGAAGAAAACAGGAGGAGAAGGAGGAGGGGGAGGAGGAGTAGGAGAAGAAGGAGGGGGAGGACGGAGGAGGAGGAGGGAGAGGAGGAGGAGTTGAAGAAGGAAGGAGGGAGAGGAGGAGGAGTAGAAGAAGGAGGAGAAGAGGGGGAGGGAGATGAGGAGAAGGAGAGGTAGGGAGAGGAGGAGGAGAGGGAGGGAGAGGAGGAGTAGGAGAAGGAGAAGGAGAGGGAGGAGAAGGGCGACGACGACAGGTGTTGCCGAAGTTGGGAGTATACCGTACCTTGTTTATGGACTCTGCAGCTGCGACTTGAGCTGACTACAAATCACTATTTGCCGGACATGGAAACGCGGCTTAAAGTATACTACATCTCAACCCGTCCCTACGCCTGCATACTTAAGCTAATTTATAAGTGCCCTTATTATCCTGACTCCAGCAGATGTTATAATCAAGATAAATAGAGGTTAACTAACGAGTTGGTTGAAGGAGCGTGACTATTGTGAGTTGTGAGTCAATATTCTAAGCGATTGAAACCAACGAGTTTTTATTATGCCACACTGGGTTGACCTCAGCTACTAATTTCTTCTGTTACTTTCTGCGAACCCTGAGCTGGATCACACCAATTATGCCACACTGGGTTGACCTCACCACAATTTAACTTACTTCTTTTAACAAATTGTTTGTGCATATTAAATGATTTGTAGACAACAAAATTACCTTTCATTTAATGTACGACATATTATTGTACTCCTAATACATTAGAAGTTACAGAGTTTTGAGTTTTCGGTGAAAAAAAATGGTATCGGAAATTATTTTTTCCAAATAAAAAATCATATTTTAAATAAATCGGGGGTCTGGCCATGACTTTCCATTATATGGAATGTTGTAGGACCTCTCCCGATCTGTCATAGACCATTATAGGAAAAGCTACGACTGATCAGGACCCCACACTGACAACACAGATTGTAGAACTGAAAAAAATACCTGAAACTGAAAAAAATGTCCAAATCGTACGACTAAATATCGGTGAATCGGCGGTGAAATCGGTCATGTGATCTCCAAATCAGGGAACAAAAAGTAGCACGATTAGTCGTACGATTAGTCTTAGGGTCCTACGACTAATCGTGGGTTGGAATTAAATCGTAGACATAATCTTAAGGCCAAATCGGCCGTAGAATGAGCTCTGTGTGGGTACCCCTTTAGTAAGGTTAGCTGCACAGTAATGTGTTTTACAATAGGATCTAGGTATATTTTCGATGCAAATTCTTCAAGCGCTTTATGATATTATATTTTGTCCACACCTGCTGCCACTGCTTTCTATTATATATATATAAAACTTTTATTCATAATTACATGTACATAGAATATAATTAAGAATTGGACATCTATTGATTGTTTATCGGTGCAGTAAACAGGTGGGTCAGATTTTCAGAAAATGTACAATTGGCAGTTGTACGGATTTAGTAAATTATGCTAAAAATAGGCTGAAATTTGGCCAATACTAGGTAAATTCAAGTATATTTGGCATTCCATTGATTCTAGCAATCTATTTGGTTAGGTTGAACTGTATTTTGAAGTTTATTTTCGTCTGAAATCTGGGTTATTTCAGAAGATTGGCGAAATTGAATTGTACATTTTCTGAAAATCTGACCCAGGTACACGCATTACAAAGTCACTTATCTCTATTGAACTAATCTCTACACCTGCAACCTTTAGAGTAGGATATACTGTTAAGGGCCTAATCCACTAAGCTGATTCTCTAGCGATTTAGCGCCGCAGAGGACCCTTTTACACTAATTTCTGTGAGAGTCGCATGAGAATCAGCTTAGTGGACTAGGGCCTTTACTTAAAGGTACTTTTACTGGGAGCTGCAACATACATTACCTTAGCTGGGTCCCCTGAATCATTATAACACGATATATATGTAATGGACGCAAGGCTGTCACACGATTTTCCAAGGCGGTAAATTGTCAGGCTATTTGGGAAGTTCTCGAGAAAACTTCAGGAAAGGCGCCCCTTGTCCGGGAACATGGAATTTCCTGATCTAGATACGCGATAAACATGTAGGTCTCTCACTCCCTCATAATTTGTGTATATCAAGGAAAAGAAAATTTCGCAAGATTCCAGTTTTTTCTTAACAAATAAACTTTATGTCTATGCAACTATTTTAGTCTATATTTTGTTATCAAAGGTTTGGCGAATTCCGGGCATAAACTAGAATAAAGGAAAGGACGCCCGTGGGACTGATTTATTTTCGTCTTATTGGTAAGGGAAACATGGAATTTGTCAGCGAAATATCAGGGAATTTTGACATGTGGGGTTTCTGGTAGCCCTGTGGATACTTTACTGCCGTGCTGTTTCCATGGTTTCACACTAATGATTCTCTGGGCATACATGGGTCAGATTTTCAAAAAATGTACAATTCGCATTCACCAATCCTCTGAAATAACCCACATTTAAGACAAAAATAAGCTTCAAAATGCATTTTAACAACGGAACTGATACTTTAAATCAATGCGATACCAAATATACTCAGATATACCAGGTATTCTTCATTTTTCAGCCTAATTTAGCAGAATTTCCTAAATGTGCAGAACTGCCAATTGTACATTTTCTGAAAATCTGACCCACATACCTCCCGGGTGCTACTTCAGGGCTTTCTCGTATGGGTCAGATATTAAGAAAATGCACAATCTACAGTTGTACACATATCTCAATTTCTGCTAAATTAGAGTGAAAAATGATAAATACTGGGTATATCTGAGTGTATTCTGTATTGTATTCATTCAATAAATCGGTCTGGTTATGTTGAACGGTATTTTGAACGTAATTTTCATCTTAAATTTGGGTTATTTGAGAGGATTGGTGAAGTTTAATTGTACATTTTCTGAAAATCTGACCCATATAAGACCAGCAGATGCTATACAGTGGGAACGTGGTGAGAGTGACTTATGGTGATGCCCTGCTGTAATGTCGGTAATGATGTGTTGATATCTACCTCTATAAGCACGCTCACTGCGCTCATGTTCATTGGTGTAAACGGCCATAAGCTATTCCTTTCCTAACTGGCCAGAAGACCGACAGGTTTTCATCCCATCTCCCCCTCAGCCTTACCACTAAGTGTTCACTAAGAGATATCTATATATGATGTTAGCTGATACGGGGGTTCTGTTTTGGGGGTCTAGGTTTGCCCTAAAACCTTTTTTTTTTAAAGAAATCTTATTGAGACTGGTTTCGATGGTACAGTGACTGTGATATTCTCACAGCGCTCAAGGTAAACATACAGATTCAGTTCTTATTCGAAGGAGTATATAATTTTCCAGACAGTAGCTTGAAATGGTACTTGTAATTCCCTACTCTTAATGGACGTGTATTACATGTGTCAGACCATTGTAACTTTGCATTATACTCTCGCGTATATAAGCAGAAGAAAGCATTGTGTGTATACGTATATATATATGGGGCAGGGATTCAGAAAATGTACAATTGGCAGCTCTACGCATTTAGTACATTCTGTTAGATAATGTTGAAAATACGTGTATTAGTTATTGCGTTGATTAAACAAAAATAGTTGAGGTTATATATTTTGAACCTCTCTTCTTGTTATGCCAGTTATTTGAGCGGATTGATGAAGGCGAATTATTATACATATTCTGAGGCCCTGATGTATAATACGGGTCAGATTTCCAGAAAATGTACAATTGGCAGCTCTACGCATTAAGCAAATTCTGCTAAATTAACCCGAAATTTCGTCAATACCAGGTAAATTCGAGTATATTCAGCATTACATTGATTCTAGCAATCTGTCTGTTTAGGTTGAACTATATTTTGAACTTTATTTTCGTCTAAAATGTGGGTTATTTGAGAAGATTGGTGAAGGTGAATTGTACATTTTCTGAAAATCTGACCCATATAGTGCCTCTACTTAATTTCTCACACCTTCCATCACAATGCCGCATCATGAGGAGATGACACTGTGCCATTTAAGGGTCAGATTTTCAGAAAATGTACAATCGGCAGCTCTACATATTTAGGAAATTCTCCTAAAATTAGGCTGAAAAATGAAGAATACCGGGTATATCTGAGTATATTTGGGATCGCATTGATTTAAAGTATCAGTTCTGTTATGTTAAACTGCATTTTCAAGCTTATTTTTGTCTTAAATGTGAGTTATTTCAGAGGATTGGTGAAGGTGAATTGTACATTTTCTGAAAATCTGACCCTTAAGCTTTCTCACGCTGACTTGGGATCTTTTAATCCTATCAGGGCCCCATCTAATCCACGCTAATCCTATCCAGGAGGATAATTATCGATCACTTCACTATTATGGAGGCTATCATAGACAACGCCCGCCTAAGCCAGACTTTTTACGCATGTAATTATTGAAGAATAACACCTAGTGAAACCCTGCTGTTGGAGATGACACTAGGAAGATCTACTGTAAACGTATTTATTTTCGTGGCCATCAATTTTCGCGCACTTAAGGAATTAAACACCGGATTTAAGTTCGCGCAGCAAGGAAGCCCCACGCCTTGTTTATGCAGTAATTATACCTTTGGCACAGGATTTATTTCACGCACCAAGGTTGGTGCGCGAAAATAAATACTGCGCGAACATTAATACGTTTACAGTAGGCCTATATGGGTTAGATTTTCAGAAAATGTACAATTTAACTTCGCTAATCTTCTTAAATAACCCAAATTTAAGACGAAAATAAAGTTCAAAATACAGTTCAACCTAACCAAACAGATTGCTAAAATCAATGCAATGCCGAATATAATACCCGAATTTACCTAGTATTGACTAAATTGCAGCCTAATTTAGCAAAATTAACTAAATGTGTACAGCTGCCAATTGTACATTCTCTGAAACTCTGACCCATATGGAATTGGGCTCGCAGCTATCTCTCAGGAAAATTTCGAATTCGATGGCGTGTAGGTTTTGCCTGCTGCATTGATAATTAATCTTATGGTTAATCCAGCGCCGTGTGTTTGGAGCTATAGAAATAGGAATTAGAAATATGAGCCTTGAGGTCTCCATTGGGAAAGATGTAGGTCTCTTCTTAACAGTTTTGATGAAAATGAGATTTAAAGTCGTTGTATATGACAGCAACGTTGGTGACAGATTAGCTGGCTAGTGTCTCAATGGAGTGAGTCGTATGAGATATAAGGGTCAGATTTTCAGAATATTGTGAATTTATTGTGAAGGGTGGTCTCCACTGGCTGCGGTAAGCTCTGCAGTATAAGCCTTGCGATGGTGCTGTGATGGTGAGAAGTGGCGAGGTCCTGCCTACATTGCCAGTCAACCATGTAGGCAGGACCTCATCATTCCTCTCCACCTACAGAACAAGCACAAACCATCGAAAGGCTTACCGCAGAGCTTACCACAGCCAGTGGAGACCACCCTTAATTCATCTTTGTGTTTAGCTTCTAGCATTATACGTCCAATTCGTTGTCTATAGAGCTAGACAGACCTGACTGAAACCTGATTCAAAATTGAATGACATGGAATCACGAAGACCTTTGCGAATAGGCAATTAGAAAGTTCGCAGTGTGGCTTATACTTTTTACTCTCTGTCTAGCCTTTCCTTGTCTCAGATTGGTCCAAGGCCGGGCCCACACATTCAAGAACTCAGAGCCGAATTGACCTTAAGATAATTCGTATGGATTCATAATCATTCTTAAGAAACATACTTGAGTTCGGTAATGTGTGGGCTTTTCATCAGGTTCATTATATACATAATGAGAAATGGAAATTCTTGTGTATAAAGTATAATATTGTATGACAGAATACTATTATACCAATGGTATGATTCAATGATACCATAGAAATAGGGGGTCACTTTTCGATCGCATACATATTATATGATACCATAATTATGTATACACCATGTATAACAGAATATCATTGCAAGGGGGGTCGATTTTCGATGGTATACATACTATATGATACCATAATGTATAGATCAGGTATGACAGAATACTCTTATACCAATGGTATAATTCAATGATACCAAAGAAGAAAGGGGCCAGTTTTCGATGGTATACATGCTATATGATATCATATATGTATAAACTTGGTTACGCAAGAGCAGCTACACCTATATATATAATATCAGACATAGCAATATATTATTTGAGAACATTAAGTTTGAAAAGAAGAGGGGGTCACTTTTCGATGGGGTGGGTCACTTTTCGATGGGGGTCACTTTTCGTCATGACACCGGCTTAACTATAGGTGTCTGGTGACTGGATACGGGGCAGTGTCTGTAAACAACTTACATTTCTGCCGTCATGTGCTATAGGCTGTTAAGATGTAGGGGAGGTACCCTAAAGGGCTTTACATAGAATTATCCTGCTGCTTGCCAGAAGCAGTTTGCAGTTTTATGGATTCGCCTTCCTCGTAAATATCCCCAACTGGAGGTTTATATTTCACTTTTATAAGTCTCCCGCCCTTGCTTTCCTCCGGCCGTAAAATCATGTATGTATTGGATGTTATAACCATTTCATGGGTCAGATTTTCAGAAAATGTACAATTGGCAGCTGTACACATTGAGTAAATTCTGCTAAATTAGGCTGCAATTTGGTCAATACCAGGTAAATTCCAGTATATTCGGCATTGCATTGATTCTAGCAATTTGTCTGGTTAGGTTGAACTGTATTTTGAACTTTATTTTCGTCTTAAATGTGGGTAAGATTGGTGAAGGCCAATTGTACATTTTCTGAAAATCTGACCCATGTATTGGATGTTATAACCATTTCATCCAAGTGCAGGTTACCTAACTGTATGAAGTATTATAGAAGGGTGGATTTATTGAGTCAACCAACATCTTTATCCATGCGCCGTCACCCTAGGCTTGAGCTTCATCATTCAGGGGCCTTTTAATCGTGATGATGGGTTACTATCGCGATTAAAGTAGATTTTATGCGACTACAGTGAACACCTTTTAATTTCGTGATGGCTTATATCATAATGGTAATCTACTGGTTTAATTACGCTACTCGACTCACCATCTATTTTACATCCATTTACCAGAATCATTTTCAAGTGGATTCAAGTAGGACCGTAAAATGCCTTTCTGTCTCTTTTTCTCTGTCTCTCTCCCTTCTTCTATATCTCTATTTCCTGGGTATGATCATAAACTGCCTTCCTCTCAGCTCTCCCGCTGTGTTGATAAGGGCATAAAGCAACAAATCTCACTCACTCAAATAGGAGTGGTCTTTAGATATCTTGAAAATAACATCAGAAAGCACAAATTGTTCCCAGTGTAAAAATCATGCATTGTCTCTTTTATATGTTATTAGGTTCGAACTAATAGTGAACCCATTATAATAGGGGATTTGCATGTGCCTGTAACAGTGCATGATGGGATCGATTCTGATGAAATCTGACATACAACTTTTTGTCAATGATTTTATCAAAAATTACAAAAATGTTTTTAACAATATCTTAACTTTTATAATGATCTATGATAACTAAATGCATGATGGGAAAGATGGAGGCTTGTGTCATGGAAACACGTATACCACATGGATATTGACATTAGAGCATTGATAAATATTCCATGCTGAACATGACATGTTTTCTATAGATTTTACACTGTACCACTAGTCCCATAATTCCATGCGAATCCAAGATTCAAGATGGCGGCTATGCAAATCCCCTATTACCGCTTACCAATGAAAAGGAATTTCAAGCTGGTGGCATTTTCTAAGCATTCTTCGACGAAGAGAGAGAGATAACTATTGCATTTCAATACAACAATATTTTGATAATATATATATGCGTTAGTTCCAGAATACACCATTGGTATGTTATTTCACTGTTACGAACCCAGGGGCATAATAATATGAGTTTTTGTCATTCCTCTACATGCATATATGGGTCAGATTTTCAGAAAATGTACAATTCATCTTCATCAATCTTCTCAAATAACCCAGATTTCAGACAAAAATAAAGTTCAAAATACAGTTCAACCTAACCAAACAGATTGCTAGAATCAATGCAATGCCGAATATACCCAGATTTACCTAGTATTGACCAAATTGCAGCCTAATTTAGCTTAATTTACTAGATGTGTACAGCTGCCAATTGTACATTTTCTGAAAATCTGACCCATATGATGCTCGGCTCTAGAGAAAATAACAGCCTCGGGCCGTTGGACACGGATCCAGTGCTTGCAAATACTAGCCATTGTTTGGTGTATAAACTTACTGATAGTATGCCTTGCATTTACATTCCATCGATCCCTAAGATAATAACTGATATTCTGGATGCATAAATATGATTTTTGTGATAGAGGCTCCCTCAATGCCATCAGCAACTTGTATATTGTGTTTCCTAGGGCCAATAAGACTGCCTTGCTTTCCGTTATGAATACATTTGAAGGATGTAATAAAAGAAATTATTCGCATGTTTTAGTACCTCTCGCTTTCATTTTATCTGGATGCGTAGACCGATCGCTGGCATTGGTGGATAGAAATGCTATTGATGAGTAAGAGTTACGATTCCACCTCCTGAAGGGAGTTTTGTATATCTGTCTGGCACTGAACACGTTAAAGAACCATTGCAGAACTAAATGGAAGACCAGCTATATCAGATATATAAGAGCTAAACTAACAGAAGACCAGCTATAAGAGCTAAACTATATAGAAGATCAGCTGTAAGAGCTGAACTAAATGGAAGACCAGCTATAAGAGCTGAAATAAACAGATGACCAGCTATAAGAGCTGAACTAAATGGAAGACCAGCTATAAGGACTGAAATAAACAGATGACCAGCTATAAGAGCTGAACTAAATGGAAGACCAGCTATAAGGACTGAAATAAATGGAAGACCAGCTATAAGAGCTGAACTAAATGGAAGACCAGCTATGAGAGCTGAAATAAACAGATGACCAGCTATAAGAGCTGAACTAAATGGAAGACCAGCTATAAGAGCTGAAATAAACAGATGACCAGCTATAAGAGCTGAACTAAATGGAAGACCAGCTATAAGAGCTGAAATAAACAGATGACCAGCTATAAGAGCTGAACTAAATGGAAGACCAGCTATAAGGACTGAAATAAACAGATGACCAGCTATAAGAGCTGAACTAAATGGAAGACCAGCTATAAGGACTGAAATAAACAGCCTGGTAAAACATCCCTTGTCGAATTTCCCTCGAAGTGTCCTGTCACCAAAAAAACTAGAAAGATGAACGTTCCTTGGCCAAGTGTAATATTTAAATATTTTAAGAGTGGTCTATGTTAAGGCAGGGTGGGAACAATATGATCTTCTAAATCCCGAGCGCATGTGGCGTTGTCAAAAACCATTACATCCGCATCATCCAAAAAATACTGGGTGCTAAAGAAAAGCCACTCTAGTCTATTATAAAGAGACCCATTCGCCTCATCAATCTCACGCCATTGCGTTATGGGGTCAGATTTTCAGAAAATGTACAATTCACCTTCACCAATCTTCTCAAATAACCCAGATTTCAGACGGAAATACAGTTCAAAACACACTTCAACCTTACCAAACAGATTGCTAGAATCAATGCAATGTCGAATATACTTGAATGTACCAAGTATTAACCAAATTCCCGCCTAATTTAGTCAAATTTACTAAATGTGTACAGCTGCCAATTGTACATTTTCCGAAAATCTGACCCAGTGGTGTTGTGCATACTTTGAGTGCTCGGCCTCCTATATATAATCTCACGTTTCATGTCGCTAACTCTGACCAACTATTCTGCTCGGTTGCTCATTTCAGGAGGCAAAGTTAGCGCTTGCCACTTGCATGATTGCCCCTCCTCCCCGCATCTAGCAATGGCATGAGAAAAGCACATTGAGTTAGCTTGATAGAAAGCTGACCAGGCCTGAAAACTGCTTTACAGGAGCTTGACTTAGCCTCAATGAAGGGGCTTGGACCGTGTCCTCCTAATATATAAGGGCCCTGGCTTCTTAGACTCCATACCTCGTAAAGAGAAGGTCTGGCCTGGGAGTGCATAGAACCTTATACACCGCCGGGTACTGCCAAGCTAAACGATTGCAGGAATCCATGTTATGGCCCAATCAGACGGTGGCTGGTGACCAGTATGGCTTGCTAGACCCCTGCAAATGCTTGTCCCACATCTCAGGTGACAGTTCAATGTGGGAGTTCAAAAAATGTACAATTCACCTTCACCAATCCTTTCAAATAACCCACATTTAAGCCAAAAATAAGATTCAGAATGCAGTTTAACACAACAGAACTGACACTTTAAATCAATGTGATCCCAAATATACTCAGATATACCCAGTATTCTTCATTTTTTCAGCCTAATTTAGCAGAATTTACTAAATGTGTACTGTGTAGAGCGGCCAATTGTACATTTCCTAAAAATCTGACCCTTATGATTAAAGACGCTCATATCTAGTCTGAGCATTGCTCAACACCCTTTTGTTGTTTAACAGTAAATCCAGCTGATTTAAGCCCTGCCCACACACAGCCGGGGCAGCCGATTTGGCTCCCGATTGTCCCTCGATTTTGGTCTCCCGATAAATCCTATGATTTTATTTCCAATCCTTGTTTATGTTTTTGAAATAACATGAACCAGGACTTGAAATGAAATCATAGGATTTATCGGGAGGCCAAAATCGGGGGGCAATCGGGAGCCAAATCCGCTGTGTGTGTCCACGGCTTGGTGCCTTTTCCTTGAGATTTCCGATCACCTTGCTTGATTCTTACCACCTGAACACTTATACAGCAATATTTCAGCAGTTATTGCTTCAGTTATCAATTTATTTGGCTTTTTTGCTTCGGTGCATGTGCATTTTATAAACCCCGGCGGTAAGAAATTCGGTATCGCTCCTCGACGTCCCGCTGGCCAATCGTGCTTTTGAAAGTCTTAGTGGAGAACGTAATTAATTATCAGGTCTATAAATGCATTTCTTTTAGTAAAACTGATGTCCTGTAACCATGGTTACACAGTTGTATTCCGGTTTTCTAAATGCAGGGAATGTGGTTGTAATTGGTCTTTAGGGTGAGAGATGCTCTCTCTTCTCCATGGAATGCAATGGTTATAAGGGGCCAGGTCCACTAAGGCTAAGCAGATTCTCATGCGATTTTGCGCCGCAGAGGACTCTTTTCCACTAAATTCTGTGAGAATCGCATGAGAATCGGTTTAGTGGACTAGGCCCTATAGATTGCCATTACTTTGTATTTATATTCAATCGCTGGTTCCACCTAATACATAAAAGTTGTTATGGGTGAATAAAGTAAAATTAAATGTTGTAGCTACATTTTCAATAGGTTCCTAGCTATACGCTACATTTTCAATAGGTTCCCCATAAATGGTAAGTTGGCCAGAGAATAATCGGGCACGGACTGAAAGAATTGATGTTTTGGCCACTCACATGATGGGGTATTAGGGGTCAATGGCTTTAAGGACGCGTATATTGATGCATATATTGACTGGATGGGGAATTTACGTCCTCTGAGATCTTAACTTATCTAAATTGGCTCCACGCTATAGAGATACTTAAAAGGGCCATATGGGTCAGATTTTCAGAAAATGTACAATTTGCCTGTACCAATCCTCTCAACTAACCCACATTTAAGGCAAAAATAAGCTTCAAAATGCAGTTTAACATGACAGAACTGATACTTTAAATCAATGTGATACCAAATATACTCAGATATACCCGGTATTCATTCATTTCAGCCTAATTTAGCAGAATTTCCTAAATGTGTAGAGCTGCCAATTGTACATTTTCTGAAAATCTGACCCATATAGACTGGATCGTTTGACGGAAGAGATTATGGGAAGGAGGTCATGTGATGATTATGAAACAGTAGGCTTTGCTCTTGAGATGCTGAGAAAAAAGGGAAGAACTCCCACAAGTGCCAGTATAGCGCGAGAGTTGAGGAAAATCAATCCATCCACATCGTACATTTAATTAAAATTAAAAATTAATTAATCATTAACTTTCCATGACAAGTTATTGCCCTTCATTCGATGCAAGCTTTCTAAGAATTCATTCTGATTACACAAATCATGTGGGAATCTTATTTCATACCAGTATGGATGCTTGTCTTTTCCTAGGGTATTTGGGTCAGATTTTCAGAAAATGAATGTACAATTGGCAGCTCTACACATTTGGGAAATTCTCCAAAATTAGGCTGAAAAATGAAGAACACCGGGTATATCTGACTATATTTTGTATCGCATTGATTTAAATTATCAGTTCTGTTATGTTACACTACATTTTGAAGCTCATTTTTGTCTTAAATGTGGATTATTTGAGAGGATTGGTGAAGGCGAATTGTACATTTTCTGAAAATTGACCCATTTGCTCAGGTCTCCGATTGAAGTATTCAATATATTGCTCTGGCCTTTCGAGCACCATTCCATGGTGATGTATTATAGAAAGATGTGGCCAGCAAGACGGATAGCCCAGAAAGCATAGGTCAGGGTCAGTGTAAAGTTTTATCATGGGTCGCCACAGCCAAGACGCAGCTGTGCATCATTTTCACTCTACTTTCTTGTCCACTTTTTCATGATCTAGTTCAATTCAATTCAATTCAAAGATTCTTTATTTGTCGATGTTAATTACAGAGGTGGCTCGATGAAGCTAATAGTTAGAACAGTTTCCTGTCTCCCAAATCCACCCATTTAAAATCTAAATTAAATCACCACTCTAATACCAAGAGGAGACAAATAACTTGTCCTTGTACACCAATTAAATTTCAAGGGACACTAAGTCCATTCACGTTCAACTGCAGCACATTTCATATTCTAAGCACGGCCCCTAGACATGGTAGGACACTTCTCTGGCCATTTTAAATCCCATCTACAAGTCAATGCATTTAACTCGAGTCAAGACCCCTTGAATGATTCACCACACAAATTTGATTTGGTCCCAGGTGGTCTATTTTTTTTTACATCTACTACTTCTGTCTGTCCCCTACATTCAACACCTGGTCTAAGACCCTGCCCACACACAGCCGATTTGCCTCCCGATTGCCCCCCGATTTGGGTCTGCCGATGAATCTCATGATTTCATTTCAAGTCCTGGTTTATGTTTTTGAAATGACATCAACCAGGATTTGAAATGAAATCCTAGGATTCATCAGGAAACCCAAATCGGGGCGCAATCGGGGGCCAAATCGGCTGTGTGTGGACAGGGTCTAACTTAACTTCCTTGGCATTCTTATTCATACCTAGTTCTTTATACATTTTTGTCTCCTTAAAATGCATTTATTGGGTCCGATTTTCGGAAAATGCAGTTCTACACATCTCTCAAATTCTGCTAAAATTGACTGTAAAATGATAAATACTAGGTATGGTATATCTGAGTATATTCTGTATTGTATTCATTTAATAAATCTGTCTGATTATGTTGAACTGTATTTTGAACCTGATTTTCGTTATTTGAGAGAATTGGTGAAGACCAATTGTACATTTTCTAAAAATCGGACCCTCATGCTTGATCGTTCGTCCCCTGACCATGCACGACGACCCAGCTCCAGGAGAACTTGGACACAATTCTTAACACGTGTGTGTCTTCTGCTTGACCTGTCCCTCAACTTTCCACTCTGATGGAGGACAACGATGGGTAATTTAATGTGTGAATTGACATGGCCTAGGCATATGTAATCAACCTGTGGGTGATCTTGGGTTGGTGTGGCAAGGGTAGTTGGACATATGGTAGAGTACCAGGCATGTAGTTCCCATCGTTTTACACTATATCCCTATATGATATAATAGCTGTGAGAGGGTGAGTGAGTGAGTGAGACTGGTTGCTTTACGCCCTTATCAACACATTTATGGTTATATCAAGGGCGGGAGAGCTGAGCGGGAGGCAGTTTATGATCATACCCAGGAAATAGAGATAGAGAAGAAGGGAGAGACTTACAGAGAAAAGAGACAGAAAGAGTTGAAGTAAACACATTTTAAGTCATTAATGTGTTAGTATGCTTCTTAATCTACATGCCTAATATTGGAGATTTAAGTGCATTTCACTCGTAATAGTTGTATTGATTTGATGCAGGTCAGGAATTATTGTTTAGACCCCCTTGCCTATATCTCCTATATCTCGTTATAAGTCATCTAGTTATTGCACGCCTAATATCCACACAAAATGTTTCCCCTTGCCGTTGTGCTGTCATATGCAGCTCCCGTGTGGGCCGTCCATTAACTTTTTATGAGGCAAAACGCTCTGTAATCATCCATATCTAAATATATCATTAGAGAGGGATTGATGCGGATAGCCTTGAGAATTATATTTTTATCTCTACTATCGATTTGAAGTGTTCAATTACACTATAGCTTCTCATATGTGGTATTAACTGCAAGTAGAAAGTTTCCAGAAGCAATTCACGATCGTATACGGGTCAGATTTTGAGAAAATGTACAATTTGCCTTTACCAATCCTCTCAAATAACCCACATTTAAGACAAAAATAAGCTTCAAAATGCAGTTTAACATAACAAAACTGATACTTTAAATCAATGTGATACCAAATATACTCAGATATACTCGGTATTCATCATTTTTTAGCCTAATTTATCAGAATTTCCTAGATGTGTAGAGCTGCCAATTGTACATCTTCTGAAAATCTGACCCATACATTCAATTATTAAGCCATACAAGTCAGATTCGCTTTCAACTATAAAGGACACATGGAGGTGTATTGTTGGTTTGTATTGATGGTATTATCCCAAGTAGTTCGCTCTTTCTGTGTCTTTATGAGGCGATGCTTGTCAAAAGGCTCCCGTATTCTTATCGTTTTTTTATTCGATTTTTTTTAACAGTTATTTCAAAGAGAGACAGGATATACACGTACGAAAAGAATTTGATCAAATAGATATGTCATGCCGTGCTGGTACTGTATGTGGAGTTTGCATTCATCAAATAGCAAACAATCGAGTTATTGTTGGATATGTTCATGCTTAGTTAAGGGTGGTCTCCACTGGCTGCGGTAAGCTCTGCGGTAAGCTTTGCGATGGTTTGTGCTGGTTTTGTAGGTTGGGAGGTCAGTGCATTGGACGATGTAGGCAGGACCTCACCACTCCTCACCAACACAGCACCATTTCGTATTATAGCAACGTTTTATCAAATATTTCCCTGTACTTGGATGTGTAACAGACTCTCTTCTCCTTCCACCGTTCATCATTGTCAATGCCACCATGGTAGACACAGGGTAGGCAATACCTTTTCGGGAACCGGGATTGGGGTCTAGTTTAGGTCGGGATTTGGGATTTAAGAGGGCCTACGGGATTCGGGAAACGGATTCAGAACCAGATTTAATTTTTCCAGGTAGGGATTGAAAATAGTAAAACGGGATTGCAGATTGAAAACCTGCGGGATTTGGGAAATGGGGCTTATAAAAAATGGGAAACGGGATTCAGGGGTGTGGGGGGGGGGGATCTTATTTGCTGTTTGACATAGCCTTAGCTTTTAATGGGACAAGTTTACATTGTCGAGGTTGCTGGAGATATTTGAACCACTCTTCCCTAGTAAGCCCCACATTGCCCTTGGAGGCTGCAGATGGGTCAGATTTTCTGAAAATGTACAAATGGCAGCTCTACACATTTAGACAATTTTGCTAAATTAGGCTGAACAATGATAAATACCGGGTATATCTGAGTATATTTGGTGTTGAGTTGGTTTGTACTATCTGTTTTACTCTGTTAAACTGCATTTTGAAGCTAATTTCTGTCTTAAATGTGGGGTTATTTGAGAGAATTAGTGAAGGCGAATTGTACATTTTCCGAAAATCTGACCCAGGTGTGTTGGACAGAGTGGAAATCATCTACAACTTACTTGTCCGCCCTGCCCCCTGCCGGCATCGAACTTTGAGGATGTGTCAGGCCATTGGATTGGATATCCACCATGCCAGATGTCTCCCCGCATCCCGATGAGACAGAAATAGCGATTGGATTGGAGTCTGCCTACGTATGGGTCAGATTTCAGAAAATGTACAATTAGCAGCTCTACACATTTAGGAAATTTTCTCCTCAAATAGGCTGAAAAATGAAGAATACCGGGTATATCTGAGTATATTTGGTATTGCATTGATTTAAAGTATCAGTTCTGTTCCGTTAAACTGTATTTTGAAGCTCATTTTTGTCTTAAATGTGGGTTATTTGAGAGGATTGGTGAAGGCGAATTGTACATTCTCTGAAAATCTGACCCGTATGACCCTTCAAGCGATTTCCACCGATAGAGCGCGACACTAGACTTCCCAATTACCAGGCGAGCTAAGCTTTGAATAATGGCTTGAATTTTATCGCAGGTTGCTGATGCCATTTCAGACATGGTGGACAATCTTGTTTAGGTGTCCGCCTCCTTATTTACTGGTTGCAGTTACTATCAGATTTCCGCTGCTAAATTGAATTCCCGAAGAAATCATTTGATTTTTGACCAGGCAAGCTGGCAGAGATGAACTTCACATATCAAATTACATCCAAGAAGGATAAATGAAGCCAATGCAATACAAATGACTCGGGTGAAATTCATTAGCGAGGTAGTCTCGCCTTTAGCATGTATGTATTGATATTGTGCAGGTGTATTTAAGGCTTTGCTTAATTTGCTGGACTAAATTGCATTTCTTCGAACACCGGACCAGCTTCCGCAGCAAGGAAATTTGACTGTGACCTTCCTTCCCATTCCATATTTAATGCTGCATTCTCGGTTATGATGACGAAACAAATCTTTCCAAGTTTATCATATTTGTTATGACTTATAGGAGTGAATTTATCAAGTTCTGTAATATTTTGAACGAAAATGTAATGATGTCATGCCTTCAATGCGCCACAGGAGGAGAGTCAAGAAGGGGGAGGGGGAGGGAGGGAAAAAGGTATGATCAACCAAGAAAAGAGGGAGGGAAGAGAGGGTAGGGGGTGGGGAGAGAGGGGTAGGCAGAGAAAGCCGGGATAGGGAGAGTGAAGAAGAGGGAGAGGTGCGGGGCGAGCGAGGGACCGTCCAGAGGACGGGTACTTTGCTAGTAATATTATATTTCTAGAGAAATGTGCAAGAGAAATGCCCAACTATGCCAACAGCACTTTTAGATCATTTGCATGGAACCTATCCTGCTCAATATACGTGGATGGTCCCAACTCTACCAGCGATCTAAGGGAATGAACAAGGTAGCTTTTTGACTGATATCACTCGTGACATGTGGGATAATATGATTGCGCAGGCGCGTCAGTCCTCATTACCATACAAACCCACTAAACCTGCTTTTTTTATCACTTTATATATAATATATTGATTGTATTCATTGTCGTTCTATAACTTTTACGACAACGTCTTGTAATTGTGTTGCATTGAAGATAGCACAATCATATTTCTTCCCAAATTCACCAATATCTGAGAACATCTTCCAGTATATCTCTCTAAGAAATTGTATATCGTCTTCCAAAATAATTCAAGATTATTAATCAAAATAGAGAAAAGATGCTAGTTACAAGTTACAATATGCCACAGGCATATGAGTAAGATTTTCAGAAAATGTACAATTCACCTTCATCAATCTTCTCAAATAACCCAAAGTTTACTTCATTGCCATCTAGTGGCGATGAGCAGGACCAAATGAGATATATCTCGCGCATGACAAACCAGTTACTTCCGCTAGTACGAACCTACTCGGACGCATTCATAGGAGCTCCTCGATTCTTTGAGTTTTAAGGCTTCAAATTCACCATCCGACAAAAGTTTTCCTCACAAACCACTTTATTTAGCCTCAGATCAGTTCGGTGAACTTTCTGAGTCTCAGAAATAAGAACTTTGGAAGTTCTAGGATTTTTGATCCGATCCGCGAGCCAGTGGTCAAGCTGACCGTTACTGATAGCTTACGCAAGGTGAACACGTGTAGTGACAGCACCAAGTGACAGTATGGGAGACGATAACATGACGCGTCAAGAGAAGTTAGCCTTGGATAAGAATAAGAAGGAAAAAGAGGAAAGAGAAAAGAAGGAAAAGAAGGCAAGGGAAGAAAGAGAGAAAACTGCCGGGAAGGCTTTTTCATCTCTTTTAGGTATGAACCTAGACCAAAGCCAACAACGAGTGTTCCAAGCGAACCTGCTTAAGATGCTATCCCCGGGCGGGGAACCTAATAGCAATGGATCATTAGGAATGGGACCATCGGGAAGTGGACTAAACATGGATGGCAGCCACGAAGAAGGTGAGATCCCCGAAGAATCGGACAAGATTATGGAGGAGGTGTTCAGCCAGATCACTCAGACCGAGACGCTAGGGCCGGACATAGAGCCCGGAATCATAGAGAAAGTGGTTCCCCTCTTCACCCAACCGATGAACATCACCAAGCTCGACGAGTACAGGAAGAAGTTTCCAAGACCAGCGAACCTGGAACAGCTCAAGACACCGAAGCTAAACGAAGAACTAAGGAAGGAAATGTCTAAGGATCATAAAGAGAATGACCGCATGTTATCATGCGCTCAGGATTACATGGTCGGCGGCATGTCAGTGGTGCTAGGCAACATGAACTGGGCAAAAATAGCGGCTAGGGAGGACCCCGACGCCAATATTGCTCTAGGAACTTTAACTGAGGGTTTAGTGATGCTAGTAAAAGCTTTCACTGAAATCACTAAGGCAAGAAGGGAAGTGATCAAAGTGGACATAAACGAAGCGTTCAAAGCGCTCCTGGATTATGAAAAGCACCCCCCATCAGCAGACCTGCTCATCGGAGGGGAAATTACAGCCAAAATCGAAGCAGTAAAAAAGGATAATAGGTTGAGAGCGGATCTCAAAAAACCCACAACTACCACTAAGACCAACAGCCAATACAGGGGAAACGCCAATTCGCCTTTCGCACGTGGTTCAGGAGGTTACGGCAGACGCTCCTACGGGAATGGCTACTACGGGAACCGCCATGGAGGTGGCTACAACAACTACAACCGGAGTGGTGGTTACAATAACGGCTACAATGGTTACAACAACTACAGAGGAAGAGATAACTCCTCCTCTACCAGGGGTAGAGGCAGGGGGAACTCAGAAAGATCGAACTCGGGTTTTCCCTCGAAGGGGACCCGCTAGACCAGGTAGGTCCCCTGATTGAGATTGAGATTGAAGATGAAAATGTGTCTAACTGTTTGGGTGCCCAGGCAGGGAGAACCCAAACTTGCATTGACGATTGGGAAGAAATCACCAGTGACCCAGTGAACGCTATTAAGGGCACAAAATTAGATTTAGCTGTCATTCCAGAACAAGCAAGGGCACCAGAAGAGTATAAGTTCAGTGAATTAGAACAATTAGCCATGGACGAAGAAATCATTAGGTTCCTAGCTAGAGGGATTATTGAACCATCAGAATGGGAAGAGGGCCAGTTCGTTTCAAACGTTTTCCTCCGGCCTAAACCTAATGGGAAATTCAGAGTCATCTTAGATCTGTCTACACTTAACTTAGACATTGAATACAGTCATTTCAAAATGGAAAGCCTTAGTTCAGCGATGGAACTTTTGAGTGAGGGTAGCTTTATGGCCTCAATTGATTTGAGGGATGCGTATTACTCGATAGCCATAGCACAGAAGGATAGAAAATTTTTAAAATTTCGCTGGAAAGGGGTCCTTTATCAATACACATGTATGCCAATGGGACTAGCTCAGGCTCCCAGATATTTCACTAAAATCCTCAAAGCGGTTTTCGCTTCACTACAGGAAAAGGGTCATTCATGCTTTGGGTTCATAGATGACACGTTCATTATAAATGAAACAGCAGAGGGATGCAAAGAAACAGTTCAGGAGTTAGAACAACTTTTCACTAAATTAGGGTTTACAGTTCATAAGGAAAAGAGTGTATTCACACCAACCACTAGACTTACCTTTTTAGGGCACATTTTGGATTCAACAACCATGTTGGTCACTCCAACACCAGAGAAAATTGAAAAATTTTTAGACATGGCTACAAACTTGTTAAAAAACAGAAGACATTCTATCCGCCAAGTAGCAGCTCTAGTAGGCACTATGGTGGACTTAACAAAAGGAGTAGAATATGGCATGGGTCACTACAGAGCTATAGAACTAGACAAAATCCAAGCACTTAGGATTAGCAACGGGAATTTTGATGCCAAAATGAGATTATCCCCGGAAGCAAAGCAAGACATTGAGTGGTGGTTAGCCAACATCCAAGCGGGCAAGAGAAGGATCTGGGAGAGTCCTCCAGATATCGTATTAGCCTCTGACGCCTCTAACGAAGGGTGGGGAGCAGTCGTAGATGGGGTTTCAACAGGTGGGAAATGGAAACCTGAGGAATTAGAATTACATATCAATGCAAAAGAAATGCTAGCTTGCCTCCTGGGCATTAAAAGCCTACTAAACGTATGGAACTGCCAGATCAAATGTGAACTAGACAATACAACAGGAGTAGCTTATATTAACAGATTAGGAGGCACCAAATCGGTCCAATGTGAAAGATTAGCTAGAGAAATCTGGGATTATTGTGAGCAACGAGAGATCTGGCTCATAGCAGTGCATGTACCAGGAGTTTTGAACATAGTCGCTGACTACGAGTCTCGGAATTTTAGAGAAAACATAGAGTGGGAATTGCCCAAAACAACTTTCCGACAAATTTCTAACAAGTGGGGTCCATTTGAATGGGACTGTTTTGCTTCACGATTGAACGCTAAATGTAACTCTTATATTAGTTGGTATCCGGATCCGGAAGCCTCGCTTATTGACATGTTCGCTCAAGAATGGCCAAATGAACTTTGGTATGCTTTTCCTCCATTCAGATGCCTGACACGGGTCCTCCAGAAACTGGCGAAGAACAGAGAGACTCGGGGAGTCCTAGTAACACCAACGTGGACAGCTCAACCCTGGTGGGGGAAGCTCATGAGGAGAGCTCAGATGTGGAAACATCTGGGGAAACGAACACTCCACAACACTTCGACAATGGAAACCTGGGAGGTGAAACTCACTGCATGGAAGATTTGAAAGAACTTATGTTGGACTGGGATGTGAACTGGGATGTTATAAACACCATTTTCGCGTCCTGGAGAGACGGCACCATCAAACAATATAATTGTTCTATTAAGAAATGGGTTGCTTTTTGCAAAGGACAGCCAGCAAACCCGCTTGAAGTAAACATAAATCTGGTTTTGAAATTCTTACAATCACTGTTAAACAAAGGTTTATCACACTCAGCAATAGGGACAGCGAGAAGCGCATTGTCCTCTTTCCTAACATTTGGACAAAAACCCGAAGATACTATAGGGAATCATCCTCTGGTCAGTAGATTCATGACAGGTGTTTACGAAACAAGACCTCCACGACCAAGGTACTCCCAGACTTGGGATGTTAACTTAGTGCTAAATCATATCAGGACGTGGGGGTCGAATGAAAAGATGAGTTTGAAGAATCTCACGTTGAAATTGTGCACGTTGTTCGCTATTGTTACTACCCAACGTATACAAACGCTACATGCGTTTAAGGTCCCCAATATCACTTGGGAAACAGATCAGGTGGTCATTAGTTTAGACAAAACCTTGAAACATAACAGAGAAGGATCTAATCTTGATGTGGTAAAGATCCAAAAGTTTAGAGAGGACAGGTCAATCTGTCCGGTAACTACACTTAGGGCGTATGTCAAAGCCACAAAATCACTTAGAAAAACAGAACAACAACTGTTCATTTCTTTCGGAAAATTACACAACAAAGTGGCAAAGGATTCTATGTCTAGATGGATAAAAATGGTTATGAAAGATGCAGGTGTCAACACCAATGTATTCAAAAGCCACAGTACACGCTCTGCGAGCACATCCAAGGCATTAAGTCTTAATGTACCGTTACCAGTTATCTTGGCAAGAGCCAAATGGTCAAATTCCATAACATTTGGAAGATTCTATAACAAGAAAATTGTGAAAGAGATCGATTTAGGGAATACCCTACTGAAAGACAATGTAGCAAATAAGAAATAAATTCTTGTGACTAAATCCAGTTTTGCTTTAAAGTCTCATTTGGTCCTGCTCATCGCCACTAGATGGCAATGAAGTAAACTTTAAAAGTTAAATGAGGCTTACCTTCGGTTAAAGATGATATTTGACTGTAAGTTTATGAATAACATCTAGTGGTGATGAGGGATCAAATGCCCGCCACTCGCCACCCTTGATCGTCACAGTTACTTCAGAATAATCGATCAACTGGATTTAGTCAGCGTCCTAGCCTGGTTTGTCATGCGCGAGATATATCTCATTTGATCCCTCATCACCACTAGATGTTATTCATAAACTTACAGTCAAATATCATCTTTAACCGAAGGTAAGCCTCATTTAACTTTTAAATTTTAGACGAAAATAAAGTTCAAAATAAATTTCTACCTAACCAAACAGATTGCTAGAATCAATGCAATGCCGAATATACTCAAATTTGCCTAGTATTGGCCAAATTGCAGCCTAATTTAGCAGAATTTACTAAATGTGTACAGCTGCCAATTGTACATTTTCTGAAAATCTGACCCATATATATATGTCAAACAAATCATTGTATTAAAATAATGTCATACATAGATGTCAAACAAAACGTTTGATATGGTTATATCAAGGGCGGGAGAGCTGAGAGGGAGTGAGTGAGTGAGTGGTTGCTTTACGCCCTTATCAACACATTTAATATGGTTATATCAAGGGCGGGAGAGCTGAGAGGGAGCCAGTTAATGATCATACCCAGGAAATAGAGATAGAAAAGAAGGGAGAGAGAGAGACAAAGACAGAAAGGCACTTTATGATCATACCCAGGACCGGAACAAACAATGGAACTGAAATAATAAAATCATGTCACACATATATATTCAAAACATTTGCAGCCACCCTTTGGATCCAATTGATTGATTGCATTGGTTGATGTATGGAGCGCGTACGTCTCCGCAAATCATTGCAAAGTCCGACAGCTTCTACCGAGCAATGACTTTAGATCCTAGAGGCTTGGGATAAATCCACTATGGTGTGATAGTAGATTACAACCCTCCCAGCTGGCTTGGTGCTTGTCAAATTGGACATTTTTGCTGCTTGGAGGATGGCAATTGAAATGCAAATTGATGTTAGTCGCCGGGCCACGATGCTGCATTGGTATCCTCGACGAGTCCTTTTCTGTTGCCAAGCAACGGAATAAATCAGTTCGCGCGGATATATATATAATATGTGATTTACCTATAAATCGGGAATTATGTGTGTTCAATGTTACAAGACGAAAGAAGAGTATTTAATTTGATGTTTCGTATATATATACAACATTTATTTTACGTATAAATCATATTTGTCTCTTCGCACTGTATGTGGGTCCGATTCTCAGAAAATGTACAATTCAACTTTGCCAAATGTCTCAAATAACCCCAATTTCAGACGAAAATAAACTTCAAAATACAGTTCAAGCTCACCAAACAGATTGCTAGATTCAATGCAATGCCAAATATACTTGAATTTACCTAGTATTGACCAAATTGCGACCTAACTTTGCATAATTTCCTAAATGTGTACAGCTGCCAATTGTACATTTTCTGAAAATCTGACCCATGTCTTCATGCTGCTATACCATTGACAACGGTCTGAATGCAATTATTCAAATGCTATAAAAGTGTGGTGCACTGCCTGCGTTGTTTTAAGGGATACCATTATTTTGTCTCCTAATTAATGAGCATTCTACTCAATGCACAGAATTGTAAATTGCATTCCATAGCTGTGGCCAATATCTAATAGGGTCAGATTTTAAGAAAACGTACAATTGGCAGCTGTACACATTTAGTCAATTCTGCTAAATTAGGCTTCAATTTGGTCAATACGAGGTACATTCGAGTACATGTATTTGGCATTGCATTGATTCTAGCAATCTGTTTGGTTAGGTTGAACTGAATTTTGAACTTTAATTTCGTCTGAAATCTGGGTTATATGAGAAGATTGGCGAAGTGGAATTGTACATTTTCTGAAAATCTGATCCAATAACATTTGCCTGCAACTGACGGCCCCGTACGCTTACTGGAGTATCAATCTATAGGGTCAGATTTTTAGAAAATGTACAATTGGCAGCTCTGCTGCTCATCTAGGAAATTCTGCTAAATTAGGCTGAAAAATGATGAATACCAGGTACATCTGAGTATATTTGGTATCGCATTTAAAGTATCCGTTCTGTTATGTTAAACTGCATTTTGATTGAAGCTCATTTTTGTCTTAATTGTGGGTTATATGAGAGGATTGGTGAAGGTCAATTGTACATTTACTGAAAATCTGACCACCCTATATCTAAAATCCCAGACACAACTAATCGACCAACACTGTTTCCTATCATCAACATTCACAAACCCCGTCTTTGTGTTTGCACCAGCTTTCTTGACAATATCTTAATACCAGCCCCCGCTGGAGTAAAACCATGTTATCGAAGTTCATTGACACAGCTGAGTAAACAATTATAGACAGATACTTCGCCCTTGGATTGAAGATATTCTTTTGTGCAGTTGGGTATTATAAGACCTTTTGTGGAGGGGCTGAGGCCTAGGTGTTTTGCAATGTAATTATCTTGCTGCTGATGAATGAGACGTTGAGGAGGTGAACCCTTCTGTGTCAGATTCTCAGAAAATGTACAGTTGGCAGCTGTGTATATTTAGGAAATTCTGCTAAATCAGGCTGCAATTTGGCTAATACTAGGTAAATTAAAGTATATTTGGCATTGAATTGATTCTAGCAATCTGTTTGGTTAGGTTGAACTGTATTTTTAACCTTATTTCTTGTCTGAAATTTGGGTTATCTGAGGAGATTGGTAATAGTGAATTGTACATTTTCTAAAAATCTGACCCTTCTACTGCTAGTGAGTCCCAGAATAAAGAACTCGTGAATTCAATAGTAATCTTTCTCCGTTAACATTTCCATTGTTAAGGTGTGACAGCTATTCCGAAGCCAATCGTTTGCCTTTGAAATAAGGTATATCGATTGATCGAAAGGGCCATCCCCATTACAAAATATCAGTATGCCTATGCCGTGGACACACACAGCCGATTTGGCTCCCGATTGCCCCCCGATTCGGGTTTCCCGATGAATCCTATGATTTCATATTCTTATATGAGACTTTCTACCATGTCCATAGAGTGTTTGATATTTCATTAAACATTAACGCCTTAAAAACACCATTCCGTGAGCCCAAAAAGCTTAGTCCCTTCAGAAAAACTAAGATCGAGGATCTCAATTTTCATGATCATCTTGTCTTGTCTCATCTTCCCTTTTTTTACAGGAGCTTCCAATACTTTTCTTTAAATTAATAGACATGCCTCTTTGGTACCACTATATATAATCTCCATGTGTATATGTTTGCACTGACAAGTGACCGCATACATTGATAACTAATGTCACTCTTTAATCATGAATCAATCTGTATAGCTTGTATGCTAAAAGTACCAACTTGGATTAATATCCATTGGGTCTGACCAATAGACAAAGCCACCACATACACTCATGATTTATGTCTCTTTGCTTTATTTACCTAAATGTGTTTGTATTTGTATGTTCTATATGTTATGTATGTATATTATCTAGTCTAGATCATTTTCCAAATTCAGGGGTACTTGGAAGACCAGTACACATTACTGAAAATGCTCCTTTTTCCATCTCTTCATATTAAACCTCTAGTCCACACTTATATTTACATTGTAGATGTCTCATGGAAATAAAAATCTATTATTATTATTATTATTCGGGGAGACACGTTGTTCTGTCAGGTATGTTGACATGATAGGAAGGGGAATCCCAGAATTCTGACATCACTTTTTTTTTACTCTACCCAAGGGACGGTATTACTTTGCACGTGGCAATGTTGACAAGTCTGGGAGTCGGCACCTCTTTTGTGACGTAAGACAGTGTAAGACAGTGTGACGTAAGCCAGTTGACAGCTCTCCGCTCGGCCGGTTGAAAGTAAAAGTAATGGCAAATGGAATCTGAATGAAGGAAATGGAACGGAATTTTTTTGGGTGTTTCTGCATCTTATAGAAATGGTTGAAAGTAAAAGTAATGGCAAATGGAATCTGAATGAAGGAAACGGAACGGAACTTTTTTGGGTGTTTCTGCATCTTATAGAACTGGTTGAAAGTAAAAGTAATGGCAAATGGAATCTGAATGAAGGAAACGGAACGGAACTTTTTTGGGTGTTTCTGCATCTTATAGAAATGGTTGAAAGTAAAAGTAATGGCAAATGGAATCTGAATGAAGGAAACGGAACGGAACTTTTTTGGGTGTTTCTGCATCTTATAGAAATGGTTGAAAGTAAAAGTAATGTGATAAATCATGTTTTAAATATTTAGATGTTTATTAGCAAATATAAATGATTCGATTTAGGGAATTTTATGATTATTAAAGTTGTTTAAGAACAAGCTGGATTAAACCATGAGGCTTTCATTTTTTTTACGAACGACTGACTTTTACGACCAACTTTTTTTTCGACCAACTTTCAACTCTTTTTTTCCGACCAACTTTCAACTTTTTTTTTCGACCAACTTTCAACTTTTTTTCCGACCAACTTTCAACTTTTTTTCCGACCAACTTTCAACTTTTTTTTCAAAAAAACTTTCAACTTTTTTCCGGCCAACTTTCAACTTTTTTTTCAAAAAAACTTTCAACTTTCAACTTTTTTTCCGACCAACTTTCAACTTTTTTTTCAAAAAAACTTTCAACTTTCAACTTTTTTTCCAACCAACTTTCAACTTTTTTTCCGACAAACTTTCAACTTTTTTTTGACAAACTTTCAACTTTTTTTACGACCAACTTTCAACTTTTTTTCGACCAACTTTCAACTTTTTTTACGACTACCCTCCCCCTTCTTCATCCTTCCCCCTACTCCTCTTCTCCCCTTCCCTCTTCTCACCTCTTGCTTTAAGTTATCATTTTCCTCCGTTTTAACTCCATAACGCCACAACGATTGAATACTATTACTTATGCCCCAAAAACGATTGAAAGCCCATACTTCAATTAATTCAGAAAGTTCAACTGTTTATAAGTAGATCTGATCTATCTGTCTGATAGATATCATATTAAAAAATGCGACTAGTATCATGTACCACACAGTCAAACTAATAAATCTGACACCAATTGATATGGGGGAATATGAACTGGACAGAGGAAAAGGCTGATAAAAATGACATGAGGGCAGCTGTATGGTCGACCCGAATGGGGTCGGTAGACCCTTCTCAGGAATGTTAATACAAAAACCGATTTCATGCTGTCTTGTGTTTCATTTAGGAGGAGGGATGTGCCTACGAAGAAAACGACATTGCCTCGCTGCTTTCGTCTAACAACCTAGTTGGAGCTGCCGTTCAAGATATTCTCGCAAAGATTCACGCCAAAATGAGAGAAAGCGAGAGGGCTGCTCGGTTCACCATTGTTGACTTGATACGGGCAGCTACCATGACGTACCAGCAACTTCAACACGGAGCTGATATTATGACGTCACTGAAGAACAGTTGTTATGACGTCTACGTCAAGGGACAGACTGATGCGACGCTTCACAATGTAGGTTGAATTTCTTATTCGTTAAAAATCTATTTCGTTAAAAATCTTCCTTCGAAATTTGTATTACTCTATCTTGCACCTTTAATTGAAGTATCAGCTCCAGTAAAAATAGGGGTTCATCTAGATTTAGTATTTTCAGAAAATGTACAATTCGCCTTCACATATCCTCTCAAATGACACACATTTAAGACAAAAATGAGCTTCAAAATGCAGTTTAACATAACATAACATAACCGATACTTTAAATCAATGCGATACCAAATTATATATACTCAGATATACCCGGTATTCTTCATTTTTCAGCCTAATTTTTAGCAGAATTTCCTAATTGCCAATTGTACATTTTCTGAAAATCTGACCCATAAGTTCTATGATTTTCAAGAATGCCATGGTAATGAAGTATTCAATTACGTTTGCTGGTTATTAGGAACCTTGGCGTTTTCTTATGTTCTCTCTACTGCTTTCAGAAATACTCGGAGTACATCGATACCTACCTAGATTGCTTTAATCTCAACAGTTTTGAGAAAGAAAATAATGAATCGGCACTACTGCGGGAAACTCATTGGCCAGAGACTTTCCCATCAGCTGGAGATTGGTCACGTGATCATGAAATCAACACCGCCATTCAGGCATGCGCACCAGTGTTACACGTTGTAGATAAAATGTTGCTGGACCATAGTCGGTTAAAAAAGTAAGATTTTCATTTTGCATTAATATTCAATAAATAAGTTTATACATTGTATCTTGTCGTATTGGTTTGGGGATTGTTGACTGAGTATTGCAATATATATATTTTTTTTTGATAAATTTATTTCTCAAACTTTCCAACCATGTGGTATTTCTCATTTTAAGAAGGGAAAAGAAAGACAATACATCAAGGATAAATTATATCGTAAACAAAGAACAAAAGTAGAGGTCCCTCATCATCGCTTACTTCTGAACTCCTAATTATAATATTTTGTTAATTTTTATGGCGATGGTTTGGGCTGGTTCTGTAGGTGGAGAGGAATGATGAGGTCCTGCCAACATGGATCACTGACCATGTAGGCAGGACCTCGCCACTCCTCACCATCACAACACCATCGCAAGGCTTACCACAGAGCTTACCGCAGCCAGTGGAGGCCACCCTTTAAACTATTGTCAATTACTCTGTGCAAAACCTTCAGTATGTATCTGTGTCTACTCTTCTCTAATTAAGACATATTTCTCTTTGCTGCAGGCGCGATCTCCCTCTCAGTATATCCGAGATGCTCGATGCTTCTCCTCTCCAGGTTAAGGAGGAGGAAAACCTATCAACAACAGCTGAGTTTTATATCCACGTTCTCCTCGAAGCTGCCACGCCAAGCAATTGTGATCTAATCTTTGAATGGTTGCAACTACAAGTGATGAAACGCACCGGCGGGGGATTAGGGAATATCACATGTAGCGAGACCAGGGAGGAGGTCACCAGATTGCTGAAGCAAGTCAAGCTTGGCCTGCAAAGCCTCTTTGGGTCAACTCTGTCGTCAAACCTCCAGGAGGAGTACCGAACTCTCGCCCTTTGTGAG
This sequence comes from Sthenelais limicola, assembly GCA_942159475.1. NCBI lineage: Eukaryota > Metazoa > Annelida > Polychaeta > Phyllodocida > Sigalionidae > Sthenelais > Sthenelais limicola. Next base: position 34,006,449 of record OW804097.1, on the reverse strand, counting down.
AAAGGTTAGTGATGCTGTTTTTATCGATATGGGTCCGGTCGTTAAGCTATGTACAATTGCAGTTCACAAAATACGTGATGTGTTCCAGGAAAATGAGTCACAAGTTGCAAAATTGATATTTTTCAAAGTGTTTTAGTAATAAGATATCTTTGTTGGAATGTTCTGATTTTTGGAGGGTTGAGCTCTTATAGTCATCTGAATCTGTACCAAATTTCAAGACATTGACATCGTTTTGAAGGCCTTCGTACGCAGTGTATTTAGTTACTTTATTGGTTATTACCCAACCAGAAAAATTGCAAACTTTTTTTTCAAAATGAAATTATCAAACTTAAAATATAGGAATATTTACTATGGAATTAGATGTCCTAGTGTTTACTATCATTCGAATCGGCTTGATGTCCTCTATTCAAATATCATGATATCTCAAAATCCATATTTTGCGACTTATGACTCATTTGCCTAAAAACGGATCACAAATGTAGAAACTTAAAATAACAGCAAAGGTTTTAGCTACAGCAGAAGTAATTATTTATTTCAGTGGGCGATGATGAAGTAGCTACCTAACCTTGGGAGCCAATATATTTAGTTTGAATTTATTCACAAGCATTAATCGCTTAATTTGTCCAGAGTATTTCCGTTTTTACTTCCGATTGCCCCCCGATTTTGGTCTTCCAATGAATCCTTGGATTTCATTTCCAATCCTGGTTGATGTTATTTCAAAACATAAACCAGGACTTGAAATTAAATCATAGGATTTATCGGGAGACCAAAATCGGGGGCAATCGGGAGCCAAATCGGCTGTGTGTGTCCACGGCTTAAGTAGTAAATAACTAGTCTTTCAACACTACAAGACAATTAATAATCTTAAGAATATGAAACTTGGGGCAGATGCAATTATTTATTAGGAAATTTACCCCCATTACAATCTGCAGCGTCTGCACTTTTGCAGTTCTTGCCTGGAAATCAGATCAGAGTATATCTTGTCCGTAACTAAAATGCTGGTCACATCTGAACACCTTAGATGCTGGTTTTAGATAGCGATATATATACACCAGAGAAAGAGGTAGAGATTTGATAGTATGAGGGGTAGATGAGATTGTTATCAGCAGAGGAGCGCTAGCTCTGGCTGCTATGAGCTGAGAGGGATGTGATAGAGATTTCACCACTTGTGGTGGTGGGAACTGGTTGTGGAGGCCAGCAGGGCTATAACTAGACGTGCCTTGAGTTCCTCTTGTTCTTGGGATTGTCAGGAAGTTGGACTGTACACTTTGTTTTAAAGTGGCTAAGATCACTATTTTGACTATGTGTCATTTGGGAATGTATTTGTAGTTTTCGATGACTTGCATAAGTAGGGACATTTGTGTGGAATACCAACGCTATATATTCCTTAGATTAATTGATATCTCTTAATGAAGAATGTGACAGAGATTCCATTGGGGAATTCAAATCTGAGAGAGAAGTAACTTGACCATAAGGTGCTGCCCTCACTGCCTGGTGAAGTAGGAGCGAGGCAGGAGGTACATAGTGACATATCTACCCTGTCCCGTCCAGGTGTTATCACTTAACTAATTATGATAATTCAAGCAAACTTTCCCAAAATCGGGAGCTCAGTGATATGTGTCACTTTAATGCCATTGAAATATAAAGGGTGGTCTACACTGGCTGTTGTAAGCCTTGCGATGGTGATGCAATAGTGAGAAGTGGGAAGGTCCTGCCTTCATGCCTTTATTGTATTCCTGAGACTTTTGTCCTCCTTCTTTCCATATTTTTCGCATCATATATGAAGATTTACGTTTTCCCATTATCATCTTTTCCACCTCCTCATATTTCATTCACCTTCATCCCGCTTTCCTTCATATGCTCATCATCTCTTTTTCTACCTCATTTACCTCATCCTCCTTCGTTTTCTCTCCTAACCCAAATTTTGTATTGCCTGGTCCTTATCCAGTTGAGAATCTTCTATGAAATTACCCTTTTATTCCCATTTCCCATCTTAATAAGATCACCAAACCTGGTCCTAGATAAAGACGAGCAAACTTGAGATTGAATTTCAATAAAACCGATCAAACAGGTATCATTCACTGGCGAGCTACCACCACGGGTGGGCACAATTCCACTAGATTGAATCTGCTCCGATCCAGTGGATATAACTTTCTTTCACTTAGAAAACAACAACTTAACATCCAAAGACACCAAACAATGTTAGAAGATTTACTGAGCTCCCCTTCTGTTCGGGGGAGGAGCATTTGGGTCAGATTTTCAGGAATTGTACAATTCACCTTCCCCAATCCACTCAAATAATCCAAATCTAAGAGAAAAATTACGTTCAAAATGCAGTTTAAAACTAAGAAAGAGATACTTTTAATCAACACAATGCCAAAGATACTTGGATATGCATAGCATTTGAAATATTCCACTCTAATTTGTCAGAAGCTACCAGATTTGTAGGGCTGATGATTGTACATTTTCTGAAAATCTGACCCATTTACTTGAGGCAAGGTTAATGGAGACGAAGGTTGTTCTTCAGCCACTATATTAGAGAGATTTAGCAACCACAACGCACTAACGCATCCACTAACTATTAGTGCATTACTACCGTTGTGGGGATATCTCGAGTGGCGCTATAGTTTATGGCAGGGTAATTATAGTGCGGCGATTTCTCTCTGATGTCGAGGTGTTGAAGAAGGAATACCATATAGTCCCTGTTAATCAGTTCACACCCTCATAAAAAACAGCTGTGACATGGGCCATGGGCGCCTCCCTCGACCCAATTATTTGGGGAAGTTCCTCCTGTCTTAGATTTAATCATCTGCATTTCTTTTACCACATACCTTTTAGAGATCGGGTAGCCGACGTTTAAGGACACTTCCATCTTCCCCCTTCCCTATAAAGGAAAGGGGCGCTAAACTGGGCTGAGGGCATCTGCATTGCAGGCCTCTCAAGATATCCCCACAACGATAATAATGTACTAATAGTTAGTGGATGCGTTAGTGTTGTGTTGGTGCGTTGTGGTTGCTAAATCTCCCTATTAACGCACGGGGATTCCCATCTATACCGTGGGTTTTCTGGCTGCATCATCAATCACTAAATATTATAGTAATGACTGCGCATGCCCATCCCCAGCCGTCTCTCAGGTATCTTTGTGACATACAAAACATGGACTGATTACATATAAGGGTCATATTTTCAGAAAATGTACAATTCAACCTCGCCAATCTTCTCAAATAACCCAAATTTCAGATGAAAATAAAGTTCAAAATACAGTCCAACCTAGCCAAACAGATTGCTAGAATCAATGCAATGCAGAATATTCTCGAATTTACCTAGTATTGCACAAATTGCAGTCTCATTTAGCAGAATTTACTAAATGTGTATAGCTGCCAATTGTACATTTTCTGAAAATCTCACCCCTAAGCACATCTGGGTGTGGGTGCCAGTAAATGTACAATCGGCACCTCAACACATGTCGTAAATTCTGCGAAATTAGGCGAAAATATGGTAAATAATTGGTATTAGGCCTACTGAGTATATTTTATATTGTGTGGATTCCAAGAAAATCTCTTCTTTTATCTTGTCTGTCTTTTGAACCTCATTTATGTCTGAAATTTGGGTTGTTTGTGTGGATTGGTGGAAGGCGAATTATACATCTTCCGACACCCTGGCCCTTCTAAGTCGCCCCGTCCCTGAGTGATTCATTCAGTGCCAAGAGGCCTGGATGCGAGTGTCCTACTGGCCTATGTTACACGTGTGTTATCATCCGGAGATAGTCGTAGTAGGTGCAATTGTGTAGGAGGAGGGGCGCGACACGTGGGGATCAATAGATGGGTCAGATTTTCAGAAAATGTACAATTCAACTTCACCAATCTTCTCAAATAACCCAGATATCAGGCGAAAATAAAGTTCAAAATACAGTTCAACCTAACCAAACAGATTGCTAGAATCAATGTAATGCCGAATATACTCGCATTCACCTAGTATTGACCAAATTGCAGCCTAATTTAGCAGAATTTACTAAATGTGTGCAGCTGCCAATTGTACATTTTCTAAAAAATCTGACCCAGATGTGGGTATACACTCTGTTCGAGACCTACTTAGAGTAAACATCAAAGCGACCCAATGGTAACCCTACGGCAAGCCGCTCCAAGTAGATCTCGAATAGAGTGTAGACAAGATGTGATCGGCCACAGGAAAGGCTGTAGGGGAGGAGGTCTGATTCTCTACCAGTAACAGGCGTGCTCTATGTCCATCCCAACCACCTTAAGATCGCCGCTCTTACGGGTCAGATTTTCAGAAAATGTACAATTCGCCTTCACCAATCCTCTCAAATAATCCACATTTAAGACAAAAATGAGCTTGAAAATGCAGTTTAACATAACAGAACTGATACTTTAAACCAATGCGATACCAAATATACTTAGATAAACCAGTAGTCTATGCTGTTATGTCATCCCGTGTGAAATTTGCAGACAAACATTTTTTTAAAGCATTCAATGAGCAGAATTCAAAAATCAATGTCTGCAATTTTTTTAATTATTCATCATTTTTCAGCCTAATTTAGCAGAATTTCCTAAATGTGTAGAGCTGCCAATTGTACATTTTTTAAAATCTTACCTTCTTACACTGTGCAGCTGTCCATTGGTTTAAAGATAACACGAAAGCTTCCGAATCCTTTGAAAAAAGTCGTAGAGCTTTACCGTTTTCTGGGGTATTGGCACCATGTATGCTCCGTTTTTATGTCGGATTTCAGACTTATCCTTCAATATTCATAAAAGACATTTCCCATAACGGTGTGAGAATAAGACCTCACTCATATATTTACGACGATGACATGTCGGATTTCACCCCTAGCATTCATTATTCATAAAAAGACATTTCCCATAACGGTTTGAGAATAAGACCTCACTCATTTCATTACGAAATTGACGCCTCTCAATTGCTGCTATATTTGATTTATTTTACAACTATGAATCCTTAATTTAAAAAGACATTCAATTATCGCTTTTTTACCAATCAGTTGTGGTGTCATTAATGAAAATAGAAGATCGCCGCCATTAGGGTAATGAGCGTCTATGGGTAAGATTTTTAGAAAATGTACAATTCGCCTTCACCAATCCTCTCAAATAACCCAGATTTCAGACGGAAATAAAGTTTAAAATGCAGTTTAACCTAACCAAACATATTGCTAGAATCAAGGCAATACCGAATATACTCGAATTGGCCAAATTGCAGCCTAATTTAGCAGAATTTACTAAATGTGTACAGCTGCCAATTGTACAATTTCTGACAATCTGACCCTTATAGAGTAGTTTTCGTGTTGGAAGTGTGATTAATTTTAATACCCTTGTGATACAGTGGAATCGTGTATCCACGTTTCAGTGCGGCGAAGGGAATAGAATAGATCAGGCATCAGTCCCCTTATCCACCACCACCACGCTTATTATGCCTCCATTTCTCCTCCTCTTCTTGCTCCAATTACGCAGGAGCAGCTCGTTTGCTGGCATGTTTTATGCAATGATTAGCGTTAGGTTCATTAAAGGCGGCCTATCGTTATTTCTATATTTAGTTTGTTTGCTTTTGCGAGGATTGTTAAGCCCAATAATCTAGTATACAACATTTTTTAATAATTTATATGTAATTTTGTTCTCTTTATGATTTACTTTTCTGGTATATTGTGTGGGAATCTGCTCATGTGACGAGGAAGCATTGCAACAGAAATATTATATCTCCATGGCTGCCGTTCCTTGCAGAATGGTTAAATATATTTATGTGCCAAAAGTTAACAAGAAATTGTTAACAGTGATCAGTTTACATTTATTTATTTATTTCCGGTTCATGTAGAAGATTGCGTTTCCAAGGGAAACGGAGATTGATGTCAGTTAAATGTAAAGTTCAAGAGGGAGGGATAGTAGGAGGGAGAGGAAGTGGAGACAGAAAACATGAAATCCCTATCCCATATATGACTGGTCATTCCATGTGATTCTGTTGGTCCCTTTAACACCTTTGCATATGAGGCATCTTATTTCGCAACTTGCCACTTTAATTCACTCATGGTCTACCCTTTAATTCACACCTAAATGCCATCTCCTCCCGCTCCCAGCCATTACCAGCATGATTCTGATCCCATCTGCTGATATCAGAATCAACAGATTCTTCACACTGATATCCAGGATGGGAGGAGCCAAGATGCTATCAATGATTGACAGATCTCACCCCAATCCATTTAGATTGATGATAACATCAATCTAAAAACGATCTGCCGTGATGTTAAAGTGACACTTCTCACTGTTGTTGGCTAGATTATCGAGTAAAGGAATTTCTACTTCCTTTTCTAGTTTTTGATTCACCTTACCCTACCTAACTAACTCCTGTGGATATCAAAACTCTAACATTCATATTATATCAGATATTTGGTAAAACAGTGAGCAAAATCGTTTTCGCACGCCATACAGAGATGACAGTTGGGTTCTGGCATCTGGAGTTACATAATGCCAGGCTCGATCAAAGGTCGTTCATAGACTCCTAGGTTAAAGCTAGTTACATTCCTGGTCACTTAGAGAGTGGGGGCAGCACTTTACGGCTCCATTCTGTGATTTAAAATCTGGTCTATTCATGACACTTATTCAATGATTATTGAATGAGGACACAATGTTGGTGCTCTATACTTTAGATATTGTCATACATATCCTATATGGTTACACTGAATAAGTTCATGTGATTCTGTGACTACTCGTTTTAACTATCTTAGCCACTTTACATTGAAAAGTTGGCTTGCGTCCATGAAATACTTTAGACCTGGTGGAATATAATCACAAAGTTTTCGCTCCGCAGTTGTAATTTTATCTGCGAAAAAAACTGTTTCTGTGAAGAGCTGGGTGTGATTGCGTGTGTGCTTCTCAAGTCTTGCTCTCGTTAATTAGGCTGGCACAAGGTAACAAGCTAGATATCCGCCACCCTCCTACATTTTTGTTATACGGGTCAGATTTTTAGAAAATGTACAATTTGTCTTCACCAATCTTCTCAAATAACCCAAATTTCAGACGAAAATGAAGCTCAAAATACAGTTCAATTTAACCAAACAAATGGCTGGATTCAATGCAATGTGGAATATACTCGAATTTACCTAGTATTGACCAAATTGCAGCCTAATTTAGCAGAATTTACTTAATGTGTACAGCTGCCGATTGTACATTTTCTGAAAATCTGACCCATATTCAGCTTCGTCAGCAGCTGTACTTGAGTGGGCACGTCCGTGGCCGCCATGTTGCTTTTGCTCCAATAATCACTTAATAAGCTGATTTTGCTTGGGCTACTTTCGCCGGCCGCCCTGAGTGGTGCAATCTGTTTAGATGCTCTCATCTAGGCCTCAGTCAACCTTCTTACCATTGGCGTAATTACCGAATAGACGATTCTTTAGACAAGGATATGAAAGGCGTAATTAAGATTAGATAAGAATGCAAGTATGGAGAAAAGAAGGCCACAAAGGGATGCATGCAGTCACTCTATGTAAGGGTCAGATGTTCAGAAAATGTACAATTCACCTTCACCAATCCTCTCAAATAACCCACAATTAAGACAAAAATGAGCTTCAAAATGCAGTTTAACATAACAGAACTGATACCTTAAATCAATGCGATCACAAGTATACTCAGATATATCCGGTATTCATCATTTTTCAGCCTAATTTAGCAGAATTTCCTAAATGTGTTGAGCTGCCGATTGTACATTTTCTGAAAATCTGACCCATGTACGTGTTAGCTGCGTTTGCTGTGGGTCTGGAAAAATAGTTCGCGTTTGAAGTGAAGTTTAAAAAAGCAGCTGATTGATAGCTGAAATTGATATTTTAATCTCCCACGCTGATGTTTTAATTACAAAAACTTGGTTACTTCCTCAAGATTAAAGCAAGATACTGTGAGATATTGGGTGCTGCTTTTCCAAAGAAGAAATCCCGTTAGCGTGTTTTCTTTCTCACCTCGATATCATCAAATATATGGGTCAGATTTTCAGAATTTCAGACAAAAATAAGGTTCAAAATACAGTTCAACATAACCAGCAGATTGTAGAATCAATTCAATGCTAAATATACTTTAATTTACCTAGTATTAGCCAAATTGCAGCCTAATTTAGTAGAATTTACTAAATGTATAGCTGCCAATTGTACATTTTCTGAAAATCTGACACATACGAAAGTATAGTTTTAAAAGGGGCATAAAACAACTAAATCTTCCACCTCCCCCGGCTATGACTTTGACTGTTTGACAACAACAAAACCAAGCATTATAGTTTTTCATTGACTGGATATTATATAATTATATGTGTCGAATTTCGCTTTCCGGCTTATCGGAATCTAAATGTTTGTGTTAGGCATGATGTCCCACCTGTCTAATATATTCATCTCCCATACTTTGTAATGATGGGGAAAATATTCTATGGGGTTATGACTGAAATGACCTTGGTCCTATGACTAATGGTAATGATACTGGAGATATTATCTTTCTTCATTAAGGGATCATCTTCAATGTTCTTGAAATATATCTTTCAGAACGAAATTTAATATCCCTGCTGCATCCTCATCATTTTTTATTTGCAAAACTTGCCATATCTCGTTACACTCTAGGTCCAAACCCTCAGATCAGATAAGAATGATATGTCAGCCTACTTCGCTAATCGGTTTCCTGGCTTAGGACTAGGCGTTTTAATGGGAATATAATGACATTTTGCGGTCTTGATGGAATTATAATGGCACCCTGCGGTTTGAGGCGAGAGGCTTTACCTTCATTTGAAGGGACTCTTTCAACTTTGGGCCTAGACTGATTAATTCTTAAACCTTGTGATGAGCACAAACCATCCCGGCATGTTTAGAAAAGCTTCCCTGATGTCTGGGTCTGCGCATCATAGTATCAAATTACCCAGTTCATGCACTATATGCTGCAGCCCTGTGTACATTCATGCTGGTTGTTGTAACAAATGGGATGATTGAATAATGATGGATGGTATTAAATTATATTTCATTGCATTTTAATATTTAATGTAGTGAATGGACAGGGGATTCTGAGTGTCTCCTTTCAAATTACAATAGATTATATATATACAATCAATTTTCTCATCAGTACTCCGGATTTTACCATATCTTATATGTCACCTCTTACAAATATATTCTTGACAACTCCTTCGTGCTTTTACTCTTCCTGTATATTTGTTTTCGTTTATTCATGTCGCTATGCACATACTCTGGTTGCTGATTCAGCTGCCTTTCTCTTGCTCGCCTGCTTTCTATCCTGTCTCATTAGTTTATAGGAGAGAACCATAGGGCATAATTAGTACAAGTTCACCGTCTTGTCCTCCTGGGTCAGATTTTCAGAAAATGTACAAATTGGCAGCTCTACACATTTACGAAATTTTCCTAAATTAGGCTAAAAAATGAAGAATACCAGGTATACCTGAGTATATTTGGTATCGCATTGATTTCAAGTATCAGTTATGTTATGTTAAACTGCATTTTAAAGCTTATTTTTGTCTTAAATTTGGGTTATTTGAGAGGATTGGTGAAGGCGAATTGTACATTTTCTGAAAATCTGACCCTCCTACTGCCATATCATAAGATAAATGGCGAGTCATGTGAACCGTGGGTCTTTATTGGACAGCGTTTGGGAGGTAGTACCGGCCTGTAATTGAAGGGTCATTGGGTTGGTGAGCTGACATCAGGATTTCCAGAATTAGTGTACAGTGTTCATCTCCTCTTAGAGAGCCTGTCTTTGTGTGCAATTTCCATGTACTACTTACGATTTGTAGTAAGTAGTACATGGAAATTGTACACAGAGACAGGCTCAAGTAGTATATGGGACAGATTTTCAGAAAGTTTGGTTAGGTTGAACTGTATTTTGAACCTTGTTTTCGTCTGAAATTTGGGTTATTTGAGAAGATTGGGGAATTTGAATTGTACTTTTTCTGAAAATCTGACCCACATGGAAGTAGTATATGGAAATGGACTCGCGGTTGTAAGTAGTACATGACAATTGTTCACAAAGACAGGCTCTCTATGAGGATACGATAATATTATGATCATACCTACCAAGATCTGTTGCCTCCTATAGTCAAATAATTGGATTTTTGCCTACACTTTGTTACCCATCTTAATGTCGCCACTCTATAAGGGTCAGATTTTTTAGAAAATGTACAATTTGCCTTCACCTATCCTCTCAAATAACCCAAATTTAAGACTAAAATGAGCTTAAAAAATAGTTTAACATAGCAAAACAGATGTTAAATCAACTCGATACCAAATATACCCTGATATACCTGGTATTTATCATTTTTCAGCCTAATTTAGCAACATTTCCTAAGTGTGTAGTGCTGCCAATTGTACATTTTCTGAAAATCTGACCCATAAATCGCATTTTGTCATAGCAATAGAACCCAAACTTACTGTATTCTATGGACAAGTGTCGTTAACAATAATAAGATGCATTGTTTGTGAAGAATCGCTATAAATTTGTAAAGCAATCACCAGGGGTAACATTATGTCCGCGACTTTGCATCACCAGATATGGTTTTTATGGGTGTCTTCATCTTCCCTTTGCTTTCATATCAAAGCTCCTGGCAGATTATCTTCATGGGTCAGATTGTCAGAAAATGTACCATTTGCCTTCAGCAATCCTCTCGAATAACACACATTTAAAACAAAAATTAGCTTCAAAATGCAGTTTAACATAACAGAACTGATAATTTAAATCAATGCGATACCAAATATACTTAGATATACCCGGTATTCTTCATTTTTCAGCAGAATTTACTTGCCAATTGCACAATTTTTGAAAATCTGACCCCTAAGCTCCACTCCCCATACTATCATTGCCAACGATTCATTGCGCTGCAACAAGAGTCTGTACAATTCGTTTTATTTTTATTCGCCACTTATTGTTGGAAGCAAATTATGATTGAGTTGATCGCCAATAGTGGAGAAGAAAGTTTTGAAATATTCATGGATTCTCAGGCATGAATGAAGTGAAAAGGAATAAAATTTAATTAAATTTTAATCATGTACATACCATTGATATATTGCACTGGTCTTTGGGGGATGAATATACATGGGTCAGATTTTCTGAAAACGTACAATTGGCAGATCTACACATTTAGTACACTCTGCTAAATAAGGCTGCAATTTGGTCAATACTAGGTAAATTCAAGTATATTCGGCATTGCCTTGATTCTAGCAATCTGTTTGGTTAGGTTGAACTGTATTTTTAACTTTATTTCCGTCTAAAATTTGGGTTATTTGAGAAGATTGGTGAAAGGAAATTGTACATTTTCTGGTGACTTCACCCATATAATGGTTGTGGCAAAGCCCCCACCCAAGGTTGGTTGTAATGGTACGATAAATCGGCAGCCTTGAGAAATTAAAATCATATTTTTGAAATGTTTAATTAAGATTATAATATATATTGAGACAACTCCACTAAGGATAAACTTTGGAGTGATTTTGGTTGCATTTTTATTGGCAAACCTGTTAATATATTATAGTGATAAGTTATAATGATTTAATCAAATGTTCGTTTTATAAATATTTTGAAGTGATGAAGAGGATATCTATATTAATGATTGCATATTAAATAGGAGGAGAAACGAAGAATGATATGAAATGGGTGGAAGAGAATATGGGTCAGATTTTCAGAGAATGTACAATGGGTGGAAGAGAATATACAGATGTAAATCCTTCGGTGCGTGCGGTGGTAGGGTGAATCCACTAAGCCGATTCTCATGCGATTTTGCGCCGCAGAGGACTCTTTTGCACTAAATTCTGTGAGAATCGCATGAGAATCGGCTTAGTGGACTAGGCCCTGTAGGGGTTCAGGCGGTGTTTAATTAGGGGGTGGCATCAGCCGTCAAGGCATATGCCACGCAACACCCCCCTGGATAATAAAATTTGTTTTAAAAAAGAAATATGGTAATGTAATGATAATGAAGGAGTGGGGTGCCACAATTAAGAAATGCCAGGACAGAGGAAACTCAATGCTACCATAATTGATCAAAGTATGACACCTTCATACCAATAAATAGTCACCTTGTCATTTACAACAACGGTGTATAGATCATATATATTATAGGGACTCCAAATGCATTATGGAAAATATAAGGAAGTGTCCTGATATTCTTTTTAATACAACTTTCATTCACCAAAGAGATCTTCCAGTGGGGAAAGTGTCATGGAACCCCAAACGACAATTTACAGTCGATTTAACGTTAAGCATTTAAAACTTTCTCTAGTTTTTAATCCAACATACAATAAATCCTAATAAATCCTTGTGAGACAATCCAATATGGTGGACATGCACACCCCCTACTCGATTTTAAAAAGGCAGATGCGGATGAAATGGTTGTTATGAAAATTGAATCCATGTAATGGGCCCGTGCCGAGCCTTTCCCGCGTTTCATTCAGCTTATTATATGGGTCAGATTTTCAGATAGTGCCCAATTTACCATCACCAATCCTCTCAAATAACCCAAATTTAAGACAAAAAACAGGTTCAAAATACAGTTCAGCATAACCTAACCGATTGTTTGAATCAAGGTAATACTAAATATACTCAGATATACCTAGTATTGACAATATTTTGGTCTAATTTAGCAGAATTTGCTTAATGTGTAGAGCTGCCAATTGTACAATTCTGAAATTCTGACCCTTATGGATAGCAGCCACGTCTTTGTTCTTGAAATTCACATTTTTAAAAAGGGACACAAACTCATCTTGAGCCTCGTCGATCATTTGCCTATTGCTATTCCCCAGTGACAATCCTCAAACACATGATCACTCAAAGACAGGTTCTCAAACTAAGGTCAGTGCGGGCCTGAAATTGGAATGAGGAAAAGGGCAGGACTAGTGAGGGGGAAGCATTGCGCTCCCATGAATGGAAGAAACACTTTCATATCTATCATGTTGACGGGTCAGGTTTTCCGAAAATGTACAATTCACCTTCACCAATCCTCTCAAATAACCCAAATTTCAAACGAAAATAAAGTTCAAAATACAGTTCAACCGAACCAAACAGATTGCTAGAATCAATGCAATGCCGAATATACTCAGATATACTTAGTATTGGCCAAATTGCAGCCTAATTTAGCAGAAATGAGTAAATATGTACTGCTGCCAATTGTACATTTTCTGACAATCTGACCCTGACGTTCCGTGTGGGTTTACAGCTAGTTGTCTTACTGTGTGTCAGGAACACTTCCCTCTGCCTCCTGAAGACTTGGCTAACAACTGGTCTGACATTAGAGCCGTGGCTTCCAATAAATGAAACAAAGTAAGAGAATGCGCTTTTAAATACTTAAACTTTGTATCTATTCAATGTGTCAATTATTAGGAGGCTAGCCATCTTCTGTTAATTGTTAGTTTGTTATGAGCTTCCCTTTAGAAGAGGACAGGGAATGTAGGGGGCTCGGGTCTGATATTACCTCGAGCACATGGCCAGGTGATTGTTTGTTTATGGGTCATACCTTCAGAAAATGCACAATCTACAGTTCTACACATCTCTCAAATTCTGCTAAATTAGAGTAAAAAATGATAAATACTGCCCAAACCAGGAAAGCCACCATCCGGTAACCTGCCTGGGAATCGCACACCAGGAAGACTACCACCCTATAGTATGGCCTTCTATAGTGAAAATTTTTCACCACCGCCTAAATTAGATATTTGAAGGGAAATATAAAATGTGTTTGTGGTTATGACTGGTTACAATGGTTGTATAAACAGAATAAAAATAAGTGAAGAGCTTCAGTTATCTTCCCTCAATGCTTACGTCAATGGGAAATCGTTTGCATGACCGTCCATTCACGAACCTTCACTCGAGAAGAATTGAAGAGGTTGTATCTGTTATGGTACTGCTCTGTTTGGGGAGTGCTGTTCGTAGACAATAACAGACCTACAATGAACTTGTGTAAAATATAAATACCCTCATGGGTAGAATGGAGAGAATGAGAAATCATGATGACACCAATTGTGTTTCCAGTGGGCTCTTTTTTTCCGAGAATGAATTACATGTCAGACAAGAGGGAAAACTGCAAACTGAAACTAAACGATGTTTAATCCAGAGTATCAACAAAGCAGTCTTGATTAAACATTTACAGATCTCACGGGGGGCTCCCCTGTGAGTTGCGACAAAAAACTTGTAGTTTGTTTTTCAACAAAAGCTGAATGCGTTTTTAATAGACTCAAGGTCAGATTGGAGAGAATGAAGAAGAAATGGGGAAATAAATATCTTTATGTCCAACCAAATCAAACACTGGCCGACACAGTGCCTCATTTCCCTTCCCTTCCCTTCCCTTTGCTCTCACCCCGTCCTCTTTACTATTAAAGCCGTGGACACACACAGCCGATTTGGCTCCCGATTGCCCCCCGATTTTGGTCTCCCGATTAATCCTATGATTTCATTTCAAGTCCTGGTTTATGTTTTTGAAATAACATCAACCAGGATTGGAAATGAAATCCTAGGATTCATTGGAAGACCAAAATCGGGGGACAATCGGGAGCCAAATCGGCTGTGGGTGTCAGGATTTAAGCTGCATTCTCAGCTATTACGACAAGAAAAATCGTAACTATTTACTCATATTATGACTTATAGGACTGGAGTCATGATACACGGGGCAGTAATTTACTACATTTTAGCTCGTAAATGAAGGGTCTGCCCGAGATTGTATGGGCCAAATAACACCTTCCCTGTCTACGACACGGTAAATTGTCATCAGAATGAATAGCGTTTATTATATAATTGTAAGCGACTGAAACTAACTAGATAGTTAACTGCTTTATTATACATGCCAGTGACTAACAATTAAACCGTATACGGAATACCCCCATGTCAGATTAATGCATGTTTATTATATGCACATTCCATATGAGAGGTGCTATAAGTATGGAACGCCATTGGGTCATTTATTCAGTATTTTTGGATATCAGAAAATTCAAGGGGTGTGTTTTCTGCTGCTCATTTGCATAGACTTTTGGATATCAATAAAGATGGCTACTTCTCTAAGGCTCATTTGCATTGAATTTCAGATATCTAAAATTCAAGGGGCTAGTTTTCTGCTGCTCATTTGCATAGACTTTTGGATATCTAAAAATCAATTCTTGATATCAATAAAGATGGCTACTTGTCTAAAGCTAATTTGCATTGAATTTCAGATATCTAAAATTCAAGGGGCATGTTTTCTGCTGCTCATTTGCATAGACTTTTGGATATCTAAAAGTCAATTCTTGATATCAATAAAGATGGCTACTTCTCTAAGGCTCATTTGCATTGAATTTCAGATATCTAAAATTCAAGAGGTGTGTCTTCTTCTGCTCATTTGCATAGACTTTTGGATATCAATAAAGATGGCTACTTCTCTAAGGCTTATTTGCATTGAATTTCAGATATCTAAAATTCAAGGGGTGTGTTTTCTGCTGCTCATTTGCATGGACTTTTGGATATAAAAAAATGGACTTTTGGATATCTAAAAATCAATTCTTGATATCAATAAATGATTTCTATATCATTTACAGATATCAAAAAATGATTTATTGATATCCGAAATTCAAATTATGAGTTTGGTTGTAACAATGAGGATGTTTCTTACCCTAAAATGTATATGCATGAACCATTTATTAATATCAATAAATCATTTTTTGATATCAAAAAATGATTTATAGATATCAAGAATTCAATTCTTGATATCAAGAAATGGGTTTCTTTGCAATCTATTTTACAAGGTGTTTTTGATATCTGAAAATGATTTATTGATATCTGAAAATGATTTATTGATATCTAAAAATCATTTTCAGATATCCATAAATCATGTTCAGATATCCATAAATCATTTTCGGATATCCATAAATCATTTTCGGATATCCATAAATCATTTTCGGATATCCATAAATCATTTTCGGATATCCATAAATCATTTTCGGATATCCATAAATCATTTTCGGATATCCATAAATCATTTTCGGATATCAATAAATCATTTTCGGATATCAATAAATCATTTTCGGATATCTGTAATTATTTTAGATATCAAGAATTGATTTCTTGATATCTAAAAATGATTTATGGATATCTGAAAATGATTTATAGATATCTGAAAATGATTTTTGGATATCTGAAAATGATTTATTGATATCTAAAAATGATTTTCAGATATCAATAAATCATTTTCAGATATCCAAAAATACTGAATAAATGACCCAATGGCGTTCCATATATAAGTGGGGTGCTATAAAAATATTCATATAGTATGTGTACTAGATGAACTACTTCGTCACCAAGTCGGCTACTTTTTTCAGATTTTACACATCAAGTTTTATGTCCATATGATCCATATATGTTACACATCAATTCCATGCCCATATAATAAATATAGATTGGAACTCGCCTGCAATAATCGAAAATTTATTGGACTTGATCTCGTCCAATAAATTTTCGATTATTGCCGGCTTGTTCCATTCTCTCTATGTATGTATCATAGAATAAAATAATTTGTAAATCTCAATCTAAAACCTAAAAAATCTTGATATGCCAAAAAGGGCCAAACACTTATGTGTATACAGTGTATATATGACGCCTTCTAGCAGGTTGAGATCAGCCTAGCAATTACTAGTTTACAATTACCATTTGTATCCACCTTCAACATGGCATCCACTTGCCTGAGTGCCTCTTCTCCCTTCCCTTTGTGTATTGGATATAAGAACTACCTAATGATATTAGGGCATAACTCACTGGGAATTTAGCCCCTTTCCCTGTCGCCGCCAACATGCCAGAGAGAGATATATGCAAGGGAAGCCGATTTACATATAGATGTCTCTTAGTGTAATGGGTCAGACTTTCAGAAAATGTACAATTGGCAGCTCTACACATTTAGTAAATTCTTCTAAATTAAGCTGGAAAATGAGGAATACCGGGTATATCTGAGTATATTTGGTATCACATTGATTTAAAGTATCAGTTCTGTTATGTTAAACTGCATTTTGAAGCTCATTTCTGTCTTAAATGCGGGTTAGTTGAGAGGATTGCTGAAGGTGAATTGTACATTTTCTGAAAATCTGACCCTAATGTGAGATAATAATAGGGGCTATAGTCTTGTGCATTGTTTGAATGAGATGCTCGCGTCTGACCCCTGAGCTTACGCATTGCTCTAATATAGGCGTTAGTTGTTAAACATTAGAGAGGTTCAGCAAGTCTAACCTAAACGTAAACGTATCCGTATCTCTAATATACAAACATAAGTTAAAAGGAATAAAGAGGTTAAGCAAAACATTAGGGAAAAACGTGACGTAATATATAAAGCAAAATGCAAAATTCCCCCCCCCCCCAAATAGGGATACGGTTACGTAATTGAGATAGGTTTGCTTGCGGAACCTCTCTATTAACCTGCTGTAATGCCCTAACATCTGTAATCACTTGACATAAGAGTGGCATAATGTTGCAGTTCAGCAATAGTTCAAGCTACCCACCGCTACGGCGTTATGCCAACTTAACATAATAATGTCTTACAGCAAGTGAATTGTTACGTTATATATACTTGTCCAATACTACATGCTGTGTATGGCCAGTTATTCTACCAGCCATTTCTATAAAGAGGCTTCCCTTTTTTTTCTTCTAAATTTGAAAGTCATTTTTTTAAAAAGGGCGTGTGTTGCCCAAAACGTCAGTGCCACAATAAAACAAAACAAACTAAACCCCACATGTCCAACATAGGAATCTTTTTTGTATGTAATGTTGTGGCTCTAGATTAACCTTGGGTACTAAGTTTGTCTCATATTTTACTATGTGAATTGTTAATATAGGGTTTTACTCCATGATGAAGGGAGGATTAACTGCAGTTTGTATGGGCGGGAGTGTAATCCTACTGTGTAATCATGTGTGTAGGATCACATGCAACCCAGCAGCATGTTTCCGGTTTGCTACCATGCAAACTCCCTCCCTCCTTTTGCCATGCTGTTACATATCATCTCACTGATACACCAGTGGGAGGGGGAGCTTTTAGGAACAGCCATTTGTTCTACTTCCTGTTTCCGGCAGCAACATGTTTCCGGTTTGCTACCATGCAAACTCCCTCCCTCCTTTTGCCATGCTGTTACATAGCATCTCACTGATACACCGGTGGGAGGGGGGAGCTTTTAGGAACAGCCATTTGTTCTACTTCCTGTGAAATGAAGTTTTGTTTCAAAGTTAGAACAGTCATATTTCCGATCTGTGAACTGTTGATTTTCTTTGTCAATAATATATTTTGACATGTATTTCTTTATCATCATGGAGTAAAAATAGAACCCCAACTCGTAGGTATTATTAGCAATAGGATTGCATGGGTCCTTGTCAAATCTTTTCACATAACAGCACTCGCCCTATCGGGCTTGTGCTGCCATGGAAAAGATTTGACTCTGACCCATGCAATCCTATTGCTAATAATACCTACTCGTGAGGTTCTATCATATTTGTCTACATCTGACACTTTTCCGAGTTGAAACATATTCGGCATTGCCTTGATTCTAGCAATCTGTTTGGACAGGTTAAACTGCATTTAAAACTTTTTTTCGTCTGAAATTTGGGTTATTTGAGTGGATTGGGTGAAGGTGAATTGTACATTTTCTGAAAATCTGACCCATTTGCTTCGTATTGGAACGTCTCACAATAGGCTACTGACTATGTTTAAACCACTCTCAAAGATTCAGTGTCTGTAATTGGGTCAGACTTTCAGAAAATGTACAATTGGCAGCTCTACAAATTTTAGTAAATTCTGCCGGAAAATAATGAATACCGGGTATATCTGAGTATATTTGGTATCACATTAATTTAAAGTATCTGTTCTGTTATGTTAAACTGCAGTTTGAAGCTCATTTCTGTCTTAAATGTGGGTTATTTGGGAAGATTGGTGAAATCAAATTGTACATTTTCTGAAAATCTGACCCAATTAAGGCAGTCTGGTGGTAAATTAAGGCCACTAACCAATGCTGCCGCAGGTCTATATAGCTCCTCAAGAAATAGCTCTACACAAATGGGTCAGATTTTCAGAAAATGTACAATTCAACTTCACCAATCTTCTCAAATAACCCAAATTTCAGACGAAAATAAAATTCAACCTAACCAAACTGATTGCTAGAATCAATGCAATGCCGAATATACTCGAATTTATCTAGTATTGACCAGATTGCAGCCTAATTTAGCAGAATTTACTAAAGGTGTACAGCTGCCAATTGTACATGTTCTGAAAATCTGACCCAAATATCCACACGTTTTCCCAATGCCTTCTCCTTCCCCTCCCATAGCAACGGGGCACTAAAGTTGGGAGCGGAATAAAACATACTGATAAACTGAAGGAAATCTCTCCCTGGAGTCCACTTCTCCCTGTCTATCTGCCGTTTGCAAAACTCCTGTTGCCCTCGTTTTTGCCATTATAGTTTTTATTCTCAGTTGTGTTTTAGAATTGTTGTCGCGGACTGCTTTAAACTTGTACTCTATTTCAGGTACTTGCTAAAATACCGACGAGATGTACTTGGGTCAGATTTTCAGAAAATGTACAATTGGCAGCAGTACACATTTAGTACATTCTGCTAAATTAGGCATATAAATAGTCAATACTAGGTAAATTCGAGTATATTTAGCATTGCATTAATTCTACTAACCTGTTTGGTTACGTTAAACTGTATTTTGAACTTTATTTTGGTCTGAAATTTGGGTTATTTCAGAGAATTGGTGAAAGTGAATTGTACATTTTCTGAAAATCTGACCCACTTGCTAAAATACCGATGAACACGAGACTTGTGTTGGCTTCATTTCACATGGGGAAAGGTTGCTTGAATTGTGCAAGACCGTTGATCGGTCAGATTTTCAGAAAATGTACAATTGGCAGCTGTACACATTTAGTAAAATTTGCTAAATTAGGCTGCAATTTGGTCAATACTAGGTAAATTCGAGTATATTCGGCATTGCATTGATTCTAGCAATATGTCTGGTTAGGTTGAGCTGTATTTTGAACTTTATTTTCGTCTGAAATTTGGGTTATTTGAGAAGATTGGCGAGGTTGAATTGTACATTTTCTGAAAAGCTGACCCCGTTGATGGGAGGACAATATGCTTTGTAAGCTCGGCTCTCTCTGCACTGGGTTGAGCGTCTGTTAGAATATATGGGCTGCGTGAACTATAAGAGCCAGTCATTATGTACCTCAAGCTTGTCCACTTCATCTATGACTATTTATGGGCTCTCATTTCAATATCTGTTCGCTTAGGGCAGAGTTACTTGTGTCATTAACCACACAAGAAAGGACACAGCCTGTACATTCAATGGAGTACTTTATTTTACTTGTAGACATATATTGAATAAATATGGGTCAGATTCTCAGAAAATGTACAATTGGCAGCTGTACACATTTAGTAATTTCTGCTAAATTAGTCGGCAATTTAGTCAGTACTAGGTAAATTCGAGTATATTCGGCATTGCATTGATTCTAGCAATCTGTTCGGTTAGGTTGAACTGTATTTTGAATTTTATTTTCGTCTGAAATTTGGGTTATTTGAAAGGATTGGGGACGATGAATTGTACATTTTCTGAAAACCTGACCCATATATATATAGGATAATATAAGAGGTTAAACATTTTTAAAGGCCGAAGCATTTCAAAGTTCAAATGTATACGCATAACCTCGAGTCGACTGTTTCATGCGTTGCCTTATGATTCAATTCTTATAACCAAACATTCAGAAATATGTACATGCATACGGGTAGGTACGGTTCCATATTACATTAACGTCGTCGGTTACATGCTAAGGTACTATATAATGAGAAAATAGGGCCTTGCAGCTTAAGTGTAAGGTCACTAAGTGGAAATTAGTGTAGAGAGAATTGGAGTGGGAAGGGGGTGGGTTGCAGGGTAGCCTTTGTAGTCGTGGGTGTCCCCAACCCTTTATGCAAATGGGTCAGATTTCCAGAAAATGTACAATTCACCTTCACCAATCCTCTCAAATAACCCAGATTTAAGACAGAAATGAGCTTCAAAACGCAGTTTAACATAACAGAACTGATACTTTAAATCAATGCGATAGCAAATCTACTCAGACATACCCGGTATTCATCATTTTTCAGCCTATTTTAGGAGAATTTCCTAAATGTGTAGAGCTGCCGATTGTACATTTTCTGAAAATTTGACCCATATATAAATCTGTCTGTCGTTTAAAAGTGGCCTTCATTAGTTAGCTGTAAAAAAGAAGTGCATGCATGGGGCAGTACAACTTGTTATCCGTATACCAGGCTCAGGGCTGTCTGTAGCCCATTCCATCCCTGGACCTGTGCACTTATTCACCCGACGCTTGCGTGACTAGAACCAGCCCCCAAACTAAGGACAAGGGTCAGATTTTCGGAAAATGTACAATTGGCAGCTGTACACATTTAGTAAATTGCGCAAAGTTAGGCTGCAATTTGGCCAATACTAGGTAAATTCGAATATATTTGGCATTGGATCGATTCTAGCAATCTGTTTGGTTAGGTTGAACTGTATTTTGAACTTTATTTTCGTCTGAAATTTGGGTTATTTGAGAAGATTGGTGAAGGTGAATTGTACATTTTCTGAAAATCTGACTCACAAGCCATTGGTAGAAGAAGCTCAGTCCCCACCTCATTTCCTTCCAGGACTCATGAGTATACCACATCTAGTTGCCTCTGTGTCCTTCGCGCTTGCTATACGGGTCAGATCTTCAGAAAACGTACAATTCGTCTTCACCAATCCTCCCAAATATCCCACATTTAAGACAAAACTGAGCTTTAAAATGCAGTTTTACGTAACAGAACTGATAGGTTAAATCAATGCAATGCCAAATATACTCGGATATACCCGGTATTCATCATTTTTCAGCAGAATTTCCTAAATTTGTTGATCTGCCAATTGTACATTTTCTGGAAATTTGACCCAAGTATCTATCGGTGACCACTGTAAGCCCTACTGTAGGCATGTGGTTATTTTCCCTTCATTTTCCGTCCGATTAATCCTTGTACCTTTCTGTTTGGAAAGTAATTCTCGTTAAAAAGTACCACTGGGTTTTTTTGTTTTCTTTGCACTTTTCTTGATTAAATTAATTTGCAATTATGCTTGCACAATTAAGGTTTTGCTTGCAATTAAGGTTTTGCACTACCCCTGCTATGAATTTCATTAAAGAAAATCCCTTCGAAAAATTTTTTACTAAGAAAATGTTTTCCCACAAATTCAAATATAGGCAGCTATTTTAATGATTAATCTACGTGTATAGGAGGTTTCCATTCTAGAAGTTTTGCTTAAAGCTAAATATCTTACATGAAAAAGGAATAACAAATCTAAACAAAACAAAAAACAAAACAAAATATCTTACATGAAACTGCATAAGATTTTCTACCTTTTGTTCCGTTCTTTTTTTAAAGCCATTTGGCAAACTTTGGAGGATTTCACCCTTTTGTTTTTGGTGCAAGGATTCACATATCATGTCCACATTTTGCTGCTTGGTTTCATTTATTATCGCTTACCGCCGCTCGCTTTGTGTTACCGTGTTGGCCCATTCAACTTTAAATTCTTCAAATTTCGTATAAATTTAAACATATTATATCAACAGCAAAAAATTGATAACTTCTGTCATATGGATCAGATTTTTAGAAAATGTACAATTGACAGCTCTACATATTTAATAATTCTGCTAAATTCTGCTTAAAAAATGATAAATGTGGGCTATATCTGAGTATTTTTGGTATCGCATTGATTTAAAGTATCAGTTCTGTTATGTTAAACAGCATTTTGAAGCTCATTTCTGTCTTAAACGTTACTTATTTGAGAGGATTGGTAAAGGCGAATTGTACATTTTCTGAAAGTCTGACCCATATAGGTCAAACAAGGAGGAAATTTGGTCAGATTTATTTTGTGGCAATACACTCTGCAGTGCAGCGTTACGATGACCCAACTCCCCTAGGGGGCTGTATACATCGAGTTTTATTTTATTTCTATCCGTTTTCTTGGCCAGCATGACCAGCATACTGCCTCCAGTGTCCTGCACTCTATATAATGCCTTGCTACCAGACTAAACATTCCTTGAGGAGGAGCTTTATACTCGAGAGTGCCCTTCTATTTATGAGTACCGCCTCAGGGCTTTGTACGAAGGATGTACTAATGTTTTTTGCTCCCCTATATAGCAAGGCATTATGACCACTATGAGAGATTTCTAGTAACTACTGCTCTTTATTTTCTTTTCTTTTTACACGAACTTTATTCAGGAAATAAAACATGGCATATGCCAGTGTTCGATTCTTTATTACGGTTAGGGGGTTCCCTGTATTCCACCGCATCCTGAAATTCTAAAAAAAACATTGGTATAATAATCACGGTGTTACATATCAATTTTTGACAATCCTATTGCGTTTAGTGTACAATGTTAGATTAATGAGATGAGATGAGGGTGATATTTAATAATTATATAAAATGGTGAAAGTGTTTAATAACGGAGTACGGTTTACAATTTAGTCATATAAAATTCCTAATTTCTGTGGTACATTTTAGTCTGAATATAATCTATAAACGCCTACTAAAGACGTCCTCTAAAGTACAACTCTTCTGATCCCACATGATTCTGATCTTTGTTTTGGTTAAACTGTACCTCAAATCCTTCGCCTTTTCAACGTAAATATTTCCCCGGCGCATTATAACAAGTTGTGAAAAGGGTTACAATAGGTGCTTCCTTTGTCTGAATAGCTCCATTCAGTACCAATGCACGAGGACCAGACTAAATTCTTCCTATGAAGATAATGATTGGTCTAGGAAACAATGTAGTTACCGAAAACAGCCGTTCAACATGATGTCTGTTCGGTTTATTTATTTGTTGCTCCTTCATATGCATGAAATCCATGCCATGAGAAGGTGCTGTATCAATAACCCTGCATGTTCACCAATAGCCACTCCCCTCCTCTTGGGTCAGATTTTTAGAAAATGCACAATCTACCGTTCTACACATCTATCAAATTCTGCTAAATTAGAATACAAATTGATAAATACCTGGTATATCTGTGTATATTCTGTATTGTATTCATTCAATAAATCTGTCTAGTTATGTTGAACTGTATTTTTAACCTGATTTTCCTCTACAATTTGGGCTATTTGAGAGGATTGGTGAAGGCCAATTGTACATTTTCTGAAGATTTGACTCTCTTATAATATAAGCATGCTTGCATGGGCTCTGGATTAATAATCCTGATTGTAAGGCTTGTATTCATTATCTTCCCACTCAAGTCTTTCTTTGCGAGCCCTTATAGTGAGATGGCAATACTGCTCATCCATCTTCATCTGTCTTAATGCTTCTCCAGACATTTTGTTGTATTAGGGTCAGATTTTCAGAAATGTACAATTCACCTCCACCAATCCTCTCAAATAACCCACATTTAAGCCAAAAATCAGCTTCAAAATGCAGTTTAACATAACAGAACTGATGCTTTAAATCAATGCTATCCCAAATATACTCAGATATACCCGGTATTCTTCATTTTTCAGTCTAATTTAGGAGAATTTACAAAATGTGTACAGCTGCCAATTGTACATTTTCTGAAAATCCTACCCATTATAGCAGATAACATCAACTTTCATGGCGTCGGAGTGAGTTCACCTTCGTCAACCCTCTTGTCTCCACTCCACTCCTCCAACATTAATTTCTTTCATTATAACCTGGAGCATGCTTCCATTTGTGATCTGTTTTAGGAAAATGAGGCATAAGTCGCAAAATATGGATGTTGGAATATCACCATATTTGGAAAGAGGAGATCAAGCCGATTCTAATGATAGTAAACACTATATACCTAATAACACCTTATAAGTATTTCTATATTTTAAGTTTGATATTTTTATTTTGGAAAAAAGGTTTGCAATGTTTCTTGACGGGTAATTAATTAACAGTAAAGTAACTGAATATACTCCATACGAATGCCGTCAAAACGCATGGATATACTTTATACAATGTCCCGAAATTTGTTACATAGATTCATATGACTATAAGGGCTAAACTCTCTGAAAATCAGAACATTTCAATAAAGAGATCTTGTGAAAAAAACACTTTGAAAAATATCAATTTTGCGACTCGTGACTCATTTTCCTGGAACACATCACATTTTAAAAGGCGAGCCTCATTAATGGTTTAAGTAACATTTTTTTTTAACAAACATTTTGCGGTTCATAATAACTTGGCTGCTACAAAAGAGCGAGCACACTGATCTTCAACTGCTCTTGAAGTAATTATCCTAATGAACGGAATGGAAAGTTTTTGACAAAAATAAATGAAATACTTCCAAAGTACTGAGTTATAAATACGAATTGCTTTCCTTTGCACCTCACTCTTTCAGGTTGCATCTGATATAGTTGTTTGATTTGTGGCATTTGTGCTCAGGAACTGTCTACGCCCTTATCTCCCCTGGGTTTTTTTACTTTTTTACTTCTATGGTATATGGGTCAGATTTTCTTAAAATGTACAATTCGCCTTCACCAATCCGCTCAAATAACCCACATTTAAGACAGAAATGAGCTTCAAAATGCAGTTTAACATAACAGAACTGATACTTTAAATCAATGCGATACGAAATATACTCAGATATACCCAAATTTTATAATTTTTTAGCAGAATTTAGCAGAAAGTACTAAATATTTACAGCTGCCAATTGTACATTTTCTGAAAATCTGACCCATATATATATTATATCGATTTTTCAGGGGATATTGATACAATTTCTCACTGCGAATGAAGTTCCTGATAAGAATAAGACCTATTTTCTCCAATTTATATGGTAGTATTTCACAATTTTATAAGAATTCGTAAACGATGCTGGCGATTGACCTACTACAGTATGATACAAATAATAAAACAATGGACTGCTTGTCGCCTACAATGCGTTGTAGCAACCAGTTCCTCCCACAAAGCAGTTCTGGAAGGAAGAGTCTGGAAGCCACCTGTAAGCCACTTTAGCAATGAGGGGATGCGGGAATGAGTGATGGCTTTTCCTCTAGTGTTAAGGGAAATACTAATGAAGGATGACGCAGTTAATTGATAGCCCTCTAACTCTAGTCAAGACTTTGTTGGGGACATGGGAACCGGCATAGCCAATAAGAAGCCTATTCGTCACTACATGACCCGACTCTACAATGAAGCCAGATCTATATAAGAGCAGTGGCCGGTCTATATAGACCAAGCCAATATGGACTTTTCCACTTGCCCAGCCGGACATTATTGTCCCCATCTAAAGTGCGGCCGCTGTGTGAGAATACCGAGTAATATTGGTTGTCCCCATCACTATTTAGTTGATCTATCCCAACTATAAATAGAGAGAATGGAACGAGCCGGCAATAATCGAAACATTTATTGGACGAGATACGTCCACATAAGCACGATGCCATAGGCAGAGTGCTTATGTGGACGAATCAAGTCCAATAAATGTTTCAATTATTGCAGGTGAGTTTCATTCTATATCTATTATATGGGCATAAAACTTGGTGCATAAAAGTGGCCGACTTGGTGATGAAGTAGTTCATATCGTACGCATACTATATGAATATTTTTATAGCACCTCTCATATGGAATGCGCATATATAATAATCTTTTTGTTACACATTTAAAGAAGAAAATCCTCATTTCGCTTTTCTGTGTTTAATTGTTATCCGGTTTTGATATTTCCTATATAACCTCATTGTTACTCTTGACATTATAAAGGTAGTCAGGCCTTGTAGCAAATTCATTCAGATTTCTGGGAAATCGATTTTTCTTTGAAGGAACTGCTTATCTTAGGACCAAGAACAGTGCCTTCCTAGTGGGAAAAATGATAAACTGCAGCCAGGCTTCCACTTTCCTCAGAATAATGTAGATTTCGTCCATTGAGTTTGAATGTATCTTTATCAATAGATGGTCCTCCTGTGGGGAAGGGGAGGTGGGAGGGGGGATGTTGGCGCTAGCCAGTTTACAAAATCATGAGTAAGGCCACATACACTGCTACTGCTGCTTCATAGCAACTTCATGGCCATCCACAACTTATAGATGGGTCAGATTTTCAGAAAATGTACAATTCGTCTTCACCGATCCTCTCCAATAACCCACATTTAAGACAAAAATTAGCTTCAAAATGCAGTTTAACATAACAGAACTGATATTTTAAATCAACGCGAATGTACTCAGATATACCATGTATTCTTCATTTTCCAGCCTAATTTAGGAGATTTTCCTAAATATGTAGAGCTGCCAATTGTACATTTTCTGAAAATCTGACCCACATAGGGGGGGGGGGGGGAACAGAAGGCGTCTCGATGCACATGTATTCCCTGGACATCCTCCCTCCTGGTCCATCTTCCCTGTGATAAAGAATGGCAAGTTACAAGACAAAGCATCAGTCAATATATGGGTCAGATTTTCAGAAAATGTACAATTAGCAGCTTTACACATTTAGGAAATTCTCCTAAAATAGGCTGAAAAATGATGAATACCGGGTATGTCTGAATACATTTGGCATCTGTTTGGTTAGGTTGAACTGGTTAGGTTGACATTTATTTTCGTCTGAAATTTGGGTTATTGGAGAGGATTGGTGACAGTGAATTGTACATTTTCTGAAAATCTGACCCATAAAGCCTGTACCCTCTAGCTGGGATCTTTCCTGTCCGTGAGAAGAGATCCATCAGCTGATCTTGAGAAGTGGCCGACGTCGTATCAGCCGTTATCTTAGTGAGGAATTTACCAAGAAAAAACAAGCAAATATAAAGAATACTTTGCGCTGCTAATTAAGATATCGATTGCCTCCTGATTCTTTTCTTTGCTACATTATTGATTAATTCTTAAATCACTAGATAATATCTATAGGTCTCCATTGGCACTTTGAAACGTGCCAGCGACTTGAGTTTAAGAGCTTATAGTGCCTTGCAGAAGTCTTGTTGACAAGCGAGTTATCTGCTGGCGATGTCATTGTCCATGACGTCCCCGTGTTGCTAACTCGCCTTTGATACAACACGTCATGATCAATGTTGTCATGGTAACATAGTAATCTCATATTTGAGAGACACCCATCCAAGGTCTCAACAGTAGAATGACTGTAGTCGAGGCAATGCATTACAATGCTATTCTCAGCTACCAGAAAGAATATTTTAGATTCATATAAATAACATTTTACCATTAACCAGGATGTACGTGTCTTGTCTTTCGTTGGATTATATTATGTAGAGTTGGTCTATACGTATATGTAATGGATAGCTTATATAACTGTGTAAGAGTGATTATCCTTAGCGTTTGCCCTTCAATAGGGGAGTTGCATAGCCGCCATTTTGAATCAATCATGATTCACATGGCATTATGGGACTAATGGTACAGTATAAAATCTATAGAAAACATGCCATGTTCAGCATGGAATATCTATCAATGCTCTAATGTCAATATATCCATGTGTTATACGTGTTTCCATCACACAAGTACCCATCTTTCCCATCATGCATTCGATTTTCATAGAACATTTATAAAAGCTAAGACATTGGTGAAAAGATTCTTGCAATTTGTTAACAATATTCCCAAATATTCGTATGTCAGATTTCATCCAAATCCATCCCATGATGCACTTTACCAGACATGCGCAGTGGCACATGCAAATCCCCTATTGATTTGCTAGTGCTATACAACATATGATCCCTTCCCATTCACGTTTCCCTGAATAACTTACTATTATATTTCTCATTTATTTAACATATTAGGTACAACATCCTTGTAAAAGTCTTTAGACACACAATTCCTTCTTCAAGAGTCAAGTAGTCCCTCAATTTCTTATAGCAAGAACGAAGAGATTAAGGATTAATATTTGGAGTTGTAATTGACAAAACTTTTCTGCTAGACTGTTAATCGTCAGCTGACTCAAACTGAGTAATTAGGGTCGCCTGTCATCAATATGAGTCAGATTTTGATGAAATGTCCAATCGGCAGATGTGCACATTTAGTAAATTCTGCTAAATTAGACTGTAATTTGATCAATACTCAATAGTTTCGGGTATATTTGGCATTGCATTTGATTCTAGTAATCTCTTTGGTTAGATTGAACTGTATTTTGAAGTTTATTTTCGTCTGAAATTTGGGTTATTTGAGAGAATTGGTGAAGATGAATTGTACATTTTCTGAAAATCTGACCCATATAGTTGAAGAGAGTAATGGCTTGTGAAGGGTGTGGGCCACCATCTTTAGTTTTTGAAAGTAATGCGCCTCGATTATGCTCGAGTTTCTTGTAGTAGTAATCAATATTGCATCGAAGACACTCGACTGGGAACGAGGGACCAGCAGGCCACGAAAGCATAACCGTGGGACCAGCAGGATGAGTGATTTTGTGACCAAACACCAGGGGGAGTTAGAGGGCCGGTGTGGGCGTGGCAGTGACATGACTGGATGTACATGTCAATCAATATCACCATGGTTACATTGCGCTCTTATTACGTGTCACACATGCGCACTGATCCCGGAAAGACGCTTGGCGTAGTATAAAGATATCCCGGAAGATGACTCTGCTGATATTGAATGAGTTGCAAATTACGATTTGTCACTGCCTGCCTTATCAAGGCCCATGGGCGTGGATCACATTTCCCTCCTTCGACATCCCCATGGATTATAATGAGGAAATTGATGTTCCCTCTGATGCATGGTCTTGATGTTTGATTGAATCATTAGTGGATTGACATGATGTCAAATGGTCATGAGGCCGAATAGGCGATGTGGATGTGGGTCATATTTTCAGAAAATGTACAATTTGCAGCTCTACATATTTTGTGATTTCTGCTTAACTCTGCTTAAAAGTGATACATTTTGGGTATATCTGAGTATATTTGGTATCGCATTGATTTAAAGTGTCAGTTATGTTATATTAAACTGCATTTTGAAGCTCATTTCTGTCTTAAATGTGGGTTATATGAGAGGATCGGTGAAGGTGAATTGTACATTTTCTGAGAATCTGACCCATGTCTCACTGCGCATGTCTCACTGCAGTGCATGCTGGAATGGATTCTGTTGAAATCTGATATACACATATTTGCCAACATTTTTATCGAAAATTGCAAGAATGTTTACACCAATATCATAGCTTTTATAAATGATCTATGAAAACCAAATGAGGCATGGGAACGATGGAGGCTTGTGTTATAGAAACATGTAAATCACATGGTTATATATCGACATTAGATCGTTGATAAATAGTCCATGCTGAACATGACATGTTTTCTATAGATTTTATACTGTACCATTACTCACATGATTCCATGCAAATCTAGATTCAAAATGGCGGCTATGCAACTCCCCTATTATTGGTAAGATGCATACATGTGATAGATCTGGATGGGACGTGATTGATCACATGACGTGCACATTGATCACGTGGCACGGGTTTGAATACTACCCGCCAACCAGGTCCTTCATTCAAATCGTGATATTGCTGCTGTGAAATTGCGAAGATGCAGCTTTTGGTACACGGTTCCTTTGCTTCGTATATTGTGATAAGATAAGATGAGATAAAATGATTTTTATTTGCCTTTAAAGGGGTACAAATACAGTAGTAATTGGGAGTTTTATGAGAGAAGACAATTGGTCCACATACCATTATGAGACTGCCAAGAGTTCATTTCTTCCGGGAGTTACCATGAATTTAGAATAAAACTACAAGAGAGTGCTACGTAATAACCTAATTATTACATAAAATGAAAAAGTGACTTAGTTATATAATAAACATGGAACATACTGTAATCGTATTTATTTCCGTGCAGGATTTATTTTCGCGCACCCACCTTTCTGCGTGAAAATAAATCCTGTGCGACAGGTATAATTATTGCATAAACAATGTGTGAGACTTCCTTGCTGCGCAAATGTAAATCCCCGCGAAGTCAAAGTACTTAGTGCGCGAAAATAAATACGTTTACAGTAATATAACCCCTTCGTGTGGGCGCTTACTTTTCCGCAAGATAACATTCAGTAATATCATAGTTTGAGTTCAAATTATTAAGATTTAATCAGATTTCATTGTTTCTAGACCCATTATCCATGCATCTATTTCAATGTTACCGTTATTATTCGTGCCAATGAGTCTCTACATGCTTTATCTGTCGCAAGTTATATTTGGATTAAGACTATTGATGGTATTTCTGGTGTGTGGAGTCAAATGGCTAATCAAGTATATAGTCTGGTCGCCCAACTGGTCGGGCAACTGGCTATCCCTTTGAATAACTAATAAAGCGAAAAATCATCTCTTGATGATATATATATAGTGAACCTGTTTGGTATGTTCTTATGATTATGTGGTCCATATGGGTGAAATCGCCAGAAAATGTACAATTCAGCTTCGCTGCAAAATGGTCAATACTAGGTATATCTGAGAATATTTAACATAGTCTTGATTCAAGCAATCTGTTTGGTTATGTTGAACTGAGTTTGGAACCAGATTTTTGTCTTAAATTTGGCTTATTTGAGAGGATTGGTGAAGGTGAATTGTACATTTTCTGACGATTTCACCCACATAGCAGATAATATATTACTATACGGGTGACTTCCG
The DNA here is from genome assembly GCA_942159475.1 of Sthenelais limicola. NCBI lineage: Eukaryota > Metazoa > Annelida > Polychaeta > Phyllodocida > Sigalionidae > Sthenelais > Sthenelais limicola. The sequence goes on along the minus strand of OW804097.1, from coordinate 33,974,894 downwards.
ATGCTTATTAGGGATTCGAATTGTCCAGAAATTGAACAATTGTATTTGTACCAATACGATAACGGACCTAACTGCGAATCTTTTAAATTAGATTTTTTAATGCCCGAAAAATGTATTCATATACCATTACACTAGTACTTTTGCTCTTGGTTAGACACCTTTATCATTATTATTACCTGGGTCAGATTTTCAGAAAATGCACCATCTACAGTTCTACACATCTCGCAAACTCTGCTAAATTCGACTGAAAAATGATAAATACTGAGTATATCTGAGTGTATTCTGCATTGTATTCATTCAATAAATTTGTCTGATGATGTTGAATTGAATTTTGAACCTAATTTTCGTCGTCTTAAATGTGGGTTATTTGAGGGGATTGGTGAAGGCGAATTGTACATTTTCTGAAAATCTGTCCCATCTACATCTCACTATAGATAATTTAAATAAATTCTATATTAAACTCTTTACAGATATTGACATTTTGCGCCAACAACCGCTGGATCTACGGTGGAACCATTACCTCCTGAAGCACCTGGTGATTGGCCATCTGAAGGACGGTTCTGATGTTCAAGCAAAGTTGACAGATATCCATGAAGCCAACAATCAGTGAGTTATAGAATTGCCTTTCTTAGAATATCATTCTCTATTGAGTATCAGTAGTAGGGTAGTGTTTTGAGACTTTGGGGGTGGTTATGCAATGATCGCCTTGACATCAATATAAGAAGATCAAAATTCCCTCTTCTTCTATAGCATATATTATACTTGTATTGTATATATGTGGTCCGTTTTAGGAAAATGAGTCATTAGTCGCAAAATATTGATTTTGAGATATCACCATATTTGGAAAGAGGAGATCAAGCTGATTCCAATGATAGTACACATTAAGTACATTTAAGAAGTGTTTCTATATTTTGTTTGATATATTTTTTTTAAAAAGTTAGCAATGTTTCTGGATGGGTAATTACCAGTAAAGTAACTAAATATACTCCATACGAAGGCCTTAAAAGCGCAAGGATATATTTAATACAATGTCCTGGAATTTGGTACTTGGATTTATATAACTATAAGTGCTAAACCCTCTAAAAATCAGAACATTCCAATAAAGAGATCTTGGTAAAAAAAAACATACCATGAAAAAAAATCAATTTTGCGACTTGTGACTCATTTTCCTGTAACACATCACATATGATCGCAATAGTCGCCAATCTCCCATTGTGACGTCACGTTCGATCATTGCAAGGAATAAGTGCCAACTAGTTTGATGTATTCAAATCTTTCATTCTATAGAATTAAAGCGCTCAAAAGGCAATTGGGGAAAATATATTTTGGTTGATTGAGCTGGTGAGGATGAGTGGCATTTGCCAATGTTTTTACGGTTCGGGTTAGACTCGGTCTTCCACCGTATCCTGAATTTTCGCAACTGCAATTAAGTATAACAGGGTTGTGGCTGTGGTAATTAGCTAGTAATTAGCATCTGAACCAATAACTTGGAGAGAAGAGTGTGATGGTTGATGGAATGTGGTGAGTATAGGTGAAAAATAAGTTGATGAAAGGATGATAATGTTGGAAGGGATAGTATAACATTATATAACATTGATCATTAAGTGGTGGTATTATGACGGGCACTACTGGTGCCAGATTATATTTTACATGTATATTGTAATTAGAAAAAATCCCCAGTGCTTTATCCTTACATTGTGGATTTTAAACAAACCCATCATGCACGTTATCGTTAAAAGCCAAGAAACAAACCGATCATGCACATTATCGTTAAAAGCCAAGAAGCAAACCCATCATGCACGTTATCGTTAAAAGCCAAGAAGCAAACCCATCATGCACGTTATCGTTAAAAGCCAAGTAACAAACCCATCATGCACGTTATCGTTAAAAGCCAAGAAGCAAACCCATCATGCACGTTATCGTTAAAAGCCAAGTAACAAACCCATCATGCACGTTATCGTTAAAAGCCAAGAGCATCAAAATATACTACTCTGATCACTGTATCTTCCCGTATCAAGCATCTCGTGAGAATGGAATGATATTGCGTCCCCCCCCCCCCCCTGCGCCCTCACCCCTTATAGACTTATGCCTCGTTTACTTGGGCAGCCATGCACATCCGTGCCCCTGGGTAGGTGCAGCAGCAGGGCCAGTAATAATGGAATGGAAAGTGATATGATTCCAGGTCTCTCGGCATGGAATGGACCGCAGTAAAGTAGGTGTAATGTGAGAAGCCATCATTTGCTGCGGGATGGAAATCATGCTGGCTTTCTTTATGTGTGGATATGTCATCTTGTTCGTGACTCTGTAGACAAGCTATTCAGAGAAGGGTATAGTTTGGCGCTCCATTCCTTAACAGGGATGGGGGAAGAGGGAAGTGGGGGAAAGCCATATATGGGTGAAATCGCCAGAAAATGTACAATTCATTTTCACCAATCCTCTCAAATAACCCAAATTTAAGACAAAAATCAGGTTCAAAATTCAGTTCATCGTAACCAAACATATTGTTTGAATCAAGGCAATGTCAAATATCCTCAGATATACCTAGTACGTATTAACTATTTTACAGTCTAATTTAGCAGAGTTTACTAAATGTGTAGATCTGCCGATTGTACATTTTCTGGCGATTTCACCCATATTTTGGTCATTTAAGTGTCATTCAACGTCGGCTATCCGATCTCTTAATTGTATGTGGTAAAAGGAATACTGAGGATTAAAGCTAAAACAGGAGAAACTTTCCCCCAAATTGGGTCAAGGGAGACGAGGCAACCCCATTAGCCCAACTGGATTTTATGAGGGTGTTAACTGATTAACAGGAACTAATGGTATACCTTCATCTACACATCAACTTCAAAGAGAAATCACCGTTGTTTAATTATCCTGTCATAAACTATAGCAATAGTATTGACTGCACGAAAATGTTCCCTAGTAACGGCGAACTGTCCCGGTCTCACTCCTGTTGGCGAATGACTTTATAGATTTTATGATGTGGGGTGAGTGACAGAGTGAGTGAGTGAGATTGGTTGCTTTACGCCCTTATCAACACATTTAATATGGTTATATCAAGGGCGGGAGAGCTGAGAGGGAGTGAGTGGGTGAGATTGGTTGCTTTACGCCCTTATCAACACATTTAATATGGTTATATCAAGGGCGGGAGAGCTGAGAGGGAAGCAGTTTATGATCGTACCCGGTAATAGAGATAGAGAAGAAGGGACAGAGACAGAGAAAAGAGACGGAAAGGCACTTAATGGTCATACCCAGGACCAACCAGACAGCCAGATACAGGCATTCTGTTTATCTACACAGTCATTCTACAGCTCGCATGAGAGCTGCTCTTTGAGTTAATGTGAACCCATCTCCATGATGCCTCCACACTTGTGCCTAAGCTGAGTGGGGCGATCCACTGTGCAGTTGGGATGATATTCGTGACATCCAAACAGCCAAGATTACGTGTAATTCAGCTTCACTTAAACAGATCCCAATATACGACAAACATCTAGACAACATTCTAAATTGTAAAAGAGACAATGGCCTTTTGTATTCCGCTAGCGTGGAAACTGCAGCGGCGGTGGAAAAGTGATGATGTTTTCTCACAGACAATTCAGACAGTCATCGTGAAATCTGTATCAGACTGAAACCGCCGCCCATTTCATGTTGCCGTGATCCGGAAGCTACAGTAAATTGCCTATACAAGCCATTTCTCACACAGGACTCGTCAACTGTCATGCATCGTCCCAATGGTTCCCGTTTTAAATCTTCTTAGACACTTCTGAGATGAATATGAACGAATTTCAGCCCTCCTGATCAAGTGACCGATCGGCCCATATATATATGGGTCAGATTTTCAGAAAATGTACAATTGGCAGCTCTACACATTTAGTAAATTCTGCTAAATTAGGCTGAAAAATAGCCAATACTAGGTACATCTGAGGATATATGACATTGCCTTGATTCAAACAATCTGTTAGGTTATGTTGAACTGAGTTTTAAACTTCATTTTTGTCTCAATTTTGGGTTATTTGAGAGGATTGCTGAAGACAAATTGTACATTTTCTGAAAATCTGACCCATATGTTCGTCCTTGAACCAGCAACTTGGCATTCATCATTGATAGCAACTTTTAGAATTTCACATCTAGGAATTGATGTCAGTAGGAAATGTGAGAACTTATACTCTAGCCTGTGTAAGAGATTCAACACCCCGCACAGAAAAGAGGTGAAACTGCATATTAAATCTGCACCGTTATCTTCAAGTATATCCAGATGATTCTGTAAAGGATATTTCCTTCGTATAGCATCATAAAAGAAACCGATAAGATTTACATAATTATACAGGGGCCAGACCGAGACAATTCGCCATTAGTAGGGATTATCTATAAGGGTCAGATTTTCAGAAAATATACAATTGGCAGATCAACACATTTAGGAAATTCTCCTAATACAGTTGGGTCTGAGTGAGGTGAAGTCCATAGGCGGGAATCAGTTAAAGGAGAGTTTAAATCCCTCAGGATCCATCTCTCACTCAGCTACTCTAGTATTGAACCGGTTTCAAGGCCAGAGCGAGACGTGTCGAACCTATTGATCGGGTGTCCCTTACATGTATCTGTGCGCAATCCTAATTTTGTCAGGTTTTCAGAAAATGTACAATTGGCAGCTCAACACATTTTGGAAATTCTGCTAAATTAGGCTGAAAAATGATGAATACCGGGTATATCCGAGTATATTTGGTATCGCATTGATTTAAAGTATCAGTTCTGTTATGTTAAATTGCATTTTAAGCTCATTTTTGTCTTAAATGTGGGTTATTTGGGAGGATTGGTGAAGGCAAATTGTACATTTTCTGAAGATCTGACCCTATATACGTGGTATATTTGTGTGTCATAAATATAGTTATAAATATATTGATCTGCCTCCTGAATTGACTGTTTGCTCGTTGCTGTCGACAACCAAGGCGTCAGAAAGATCGTCGCACTGATTGGACGCGAAAATTTTAAGTCGGTCTTTAATAGGGGATTTGCATGTGTCACTGCGCATGTCTGTCTTAGTGCATGCTGGGACAGATTCAGTTCAAGTCTGACATACAAATATTTGGCAACATTTTTATCAAAAATTGCAAAAATGTTTCTCCCAATATCATAGCTTGTGTAAATGCTCTATGAAAACCAAATGCATGATGGAAAAGAAAAATCGGTGCAATTCCTAGGTGTCGCCAGCCCCTAGGGTGGCGATCCTACGCGACTTTAACTGGTCAACCCTATCTTATTCTCCTTGCTGTGAGCACATAGGAGGGTGGAAGAGGTGGCATTGGTTCTCCTTATGACTTATCAATCAAATTGTCCCATCTCAATTTAACCTATTAAAAAAGTTTTTTTTTATAATATCATTGAGTTAGATATAAATTAAAGAGCCGAAACTGACATTATTTCATCATTGAATATAGTTCAGACTTTTTGCTACAACCCAACTAGCATCCCTGGGACTTGTGTGATGGAAATAATCTATAACACATATATATTGCCATTAGAGCATTGATAAATATTCCATGCTGAACATGAACATTCTATAGATTTTATACTGTACCATTAGTCCCATAATTCCATGCGAATCAAGATTCAAAATGGCGGTTATGCAAATCCCCTATTGCATTCGCAGTTCATGAATTTGAATCACTCCATGTTGAGACCATTTTCAAATCCCTGGTGTTCCCTGAATTAACACCACCAGTATTTGGGTCAGATTTTCAGAAAATGTACAATTGGCAGCTGTACGCATTCAGTAAATTCTGCTAAATCAGGCTGCAATTTTGTCGATACTAGGTAAATTCGAGTATATTCGGCATTGCATTGATTCTAGCAATCTGTTTGGTTAGGTTGAACTGAATTTTGAACTTTATTTTCGTCTGAAATTTGGGTTATTTGAGAAGATTGGCGAAGTGGAATTGTATATTTTCTGAAAATCTGACCCATTTGCGACTCGGTGAATAGTAGTGGAAGCCGTTGGCGGCTAATTACATGATTCTAGTCATTACCTCCCCCGCCTTTTCCAAATCTCAGGACAATTGAGTTGTTTCTGTCAAATGGCAATGTCAGACATTTCCTTCGCCATCCGCTACGATGGTGACGCCATGTGCAATTTTATCGCGAGTCACGAATCTTATAAAAATATTATGATTGCGTTCTGAGATTGAGTCCAGCAATCGGATCTCGAGACATTAGGCCTTGGAGTGTAGAGGGGTTACTGTAAACGTATTTATTTTCGCGCAGATAAATTTTCGCGCACTAAGTACTTTGACACCTTTTCGCGCGGATTTAAATTCACGCAGCAAGGACGTATGACCACACCTTGTTTATGCAATAATTATACCTTTCGCGCAGGATTTATTTTTCACGCACAACGGTGGGTGCGCAAAAATAGAGAAAAAAAATACTGCGCAAATATTAATACGTTTACAGTATTTGGTCTCTCGTGTTGGCTGGTAATTTCTCAGCATTCCTGTTCTAGTCGTTATTCGACTGCTGTGGTCATGCAGTATACTATATATATACACGAGTGAAGTATATGGGTCAGATCTTCAGAAAATGTACAATTTGCCTTCACCAATCCTCCCAAATAACCCACATTTAAGACAAAAATGTGCTTCAAAATGCAGTTTAACTTAACAGAGCTGATACTTTAGGATTTTTTCTCTCCTTTTTGATGAGTTTATAATGATAAGGGTATTATATTCCTTGCCTATTCAGTCAATACAGCGAGGTTACAGCGAGATATCGCAAATTTATACGGAAAACATGGCTTTCCCGACTATATTATATATATGGGTCAGATTTTCGGAAAATGTACAATTTGCCTTCACCAATCCTCTCAAATAATCAGAATTTCAGACAAAAATGAGCTTTAAAATGCAGTTTAACATAACAGAACTGATAGGTTAAATCAATGCAATACCAAATATACTCGGATATACCCAGTACGTATTCATCATTTTTCAGCCTAATTTAGCAGAATTTCCTAAATGTGTTGATCTGCCAATTGTACATTTTCTGAAAATCTGACCCATATGAAGCTGGAGATTGATAGGCTCTATAACTGTTGGATAGTTTATAAACACATGGTAAAGATCTCTGTTCTCTCTTAATGTGATGGATATGAGATTTGAAATGTAGTGAGTGTGAATTGTGTCATCATTGACTCATCACTCATTTAGATGAGACGACGATATGGTGGCCCAAGGTAATGAAAGTCGGGTAATAGTCTATAGCACGCTATATATATATATACCCCCAACGAAGGCTTCACTGTTATGTAGCATTATATAATATATAATAGCCCCAAAATTAATTAGTTAACTAGAACTATTTACTTTTACTGAGGGTCAGTCGGCATAGTGGATATGGTGCTAAACAGGACAGCTGTTACAAGGAATATAGAATTGAATTATTAAGGAAATCCCAAATTGGATGATGTACTCTATAGATATGAGTTGAGATTGATTATGGGAAAAATGATAATTCTGTACTTGAAATGATTGGTCAGATTCATGTTTTGTCTATTTTGAGTAAGTGTAGGCTATCAAGCTATATAGCTCCCCAAGAATAGGCAAGAACTGAAACGCTCTCTTTAGGTCGAGATACCACAGCTGGCACTGATTCCATACAGGCACCGGGGCCTATCTGAGGGTGGGTGGGGCACTGGCCACAGATGTAGGTACACACCCGCTTAAACACAGTGCGGGTGCATGCATCATGCACTCAACCTGCACCTACACACAACATCTGTTCTGTTATTTGTTTTCCATAACTATTATAAAGGAACATTAAGTAAGATGAAGATAGGGCATGGTGTTGTCTCATATATCCTAAAGGTTCGTGGCAATATTAAATGTTTTTTTGTCTCTAAAACTACATTTAATGAAGGGCCCACTTGGAACCTGCACCCTCATAATGTAAACACAGGTGGCTTGACCCCTCTTCCGGTCAAAATTACCCATCCTCCTCTACTCTGGCCCCAGTCTACCAGTCAGCATGTCCCATTCCGAATCTTGGCTATTGAATGAATGAAATTTTGGTGGAATATTAGTACAGGTTTAATGAGTACTACTGTACTACTTTTGGTACATTTTCCAAAAATCTGAGCCTAGAGCGCATGGCAATGGCATGATGAACTATTTCTGATGTGTTGATCAGGGGGGTTGGTTGAGGGTGCTCAGGCCTCCCTCCCTCCGCCTGCACCACCATACAGTTAACTTGTGTCACAAGATTCTAACCTGGAGAATGACATATCCTGATGAGCCGACACTCAAAGCTACCAAAACAAATTACATCTAGATTGCTTCATGCCCATCTGGTCTGACCCGGGGTCGGCTTCACAGGCCCGGATCGCCGGTAGCCTACCTCACTCAACCTACCTCTCTATCAAGGGCTGCTTTAATTCTCACTTAGATTTATTTCTGTGTTTACTTCTAGATTGGCCATCGCTTCCTACATAGACTACTGGCAGCTCTGAGTTTAGTCCCGATTTATCCCCTTGATATCCGTGCAGGTGGCCCCTTCCGTGGGTCAGATTTTCAGAAAATGTACAATTCGTCTTCACCTATCCTCTCAAATAACCCACATTTAAGACAGAAATAAGCTTCAAAATGCAGTTTAACATAACAGACCTGATACTTTAAATCAATGCGATACCAAATATACTCAAATATACCCGGTATTCATCATTTTTCATTATGTTTAACGCACAGATATATATTGTTCTCTTACTTGCAGGTTATTCTTCTTGAGCCATGTAAAGAGGAAGCTGGATGTGTACGTACAGAATGCAGACAGTAAGCAAATACACCAACTGGGCAAATTATCCTTGATGCAGCTGTCCTCGGCTTTCCATACAGGTGAGACTCTCAGACTCCTCAATAAATAGATAATGCTGCATCAAAATATCTACTATTGCAGTTGACAAACATAATAAAATAGCAGAAAGATACAGATGATGCAGAGGTACGATTCAAAATACAATAGGCCTATAATTATATGGGTTAAGTCGCAAGAAATTGACAATTCGCCTTCACCAATCCTCTCAAATAACCCAAATTTAATAAGGAAATTAGGTTAAAAATACAGTTCAACATAAACAGACAGGTTTATTGAATGCATACAATACAGAATATACTCAGATATACCTAGTATCAATCATTTTTCACTCAAATTTAGCAGAATTTAATAGATGTGTAGAACTGTAAATTGTGCATTTTCTGAAAATTTGATCCATATATGTATATGTTATTCCCAATTTGTCACCATAAAGGGCCTAGTAAACTAAGCCGATTCTCATTTCTCATCTGATTTTGCGCCGCAGAGGACTCTTTTCCATTAAATTATGTAAGAATCGCATGAGAATCGGCTTAGTGGACTAGGCCCTTAAACTGTCAGACTTTACCTATTTCTATTTACTTTGGCGTGTCAAGCTACCTACCCATGTCATTAGACGTTGCATGCCTATAATTCCCCTGGTACTGGTACGTCCAGGGAAATTCTGAAACTAAATTAACTCTAGCAAAGGATGGTTAGAAGGAACCTATTTTATATCCATCATTTCTGTCGATTCCCACGAGAATGTTAAAAAATCAATACCCCCGTACGAACATTTGATATAGGCTCTTTTCAATGATTACATATTTTCCTTAGATAATTGTCTAACCTGGGAGTCCCAGATCCCCTGAATGGTTATTGTTGTCCTTCCATCAGTCAGTAGGGGATTTGCATGTGTCACTGCGCATGTCTATCACAATGCATGCTGGGATGGATTCAGTCCAAATCTGACATAGTATGATACTGATATTTAGCAACATTTTTTTCCCGAAAAAAGACAGGATATTTCCACCAATATCATAGCTTGTGTAAATGATTCATAAAAAACAAATGCATGATGGGAAATATGGAGGCTTGTCTTATGGAATCATGTAAAACACATGGATATTGACATTAGAGCATTGATAAATAATCCATGTTGAATATGGCATTTTTTCTATAGATTTTACACTGTACCATTAGTCCCATAATTCCATGCGATTCAATATTCAAAATGGCGACTATGCAAATCCCCTACAGTGTGCAACATAGTGAATTAGGAGACCTGTCAAATTATAACAGTGGAGATGTTATGTAACATTACGTAACATTGTGTAACCTCATTATATTTATATTATTATTAATTATCACCTATTATCACATTACTTTAAATCGCTAATTATACTTAACTAGCTAGGACTGTGCAAGTCTACTTATACATGCTAGGCCATGGATATTACGTAAGGGCTCCGCCCACTCATTATTATGCATGTACCCTCCTGGAGGAGCCTGTATCTTAGTTACCATTAAATCAGTTGCTTAGCTCTTCTCACGAAGACCACACGTTCGTTAGACTTCTTCCATTAGACCATTACAGAGACCGACAGGATTTTACTGAGACCGAAACTGAAAGGGGGTATTAATATGGTAAATAAGATGCAGAAAATAAGATTGTCTAGACTAGAGGTAGACTGTTACCTCTACCTCTACTGTTGTAGAGGTACTGTTTTTGTAATACATGAGATACACTCAACGACAGTTATGCCATTATTTAATACAAATATAAAAACTGTTCTGGTTAGTCAGAATCTGATGTGATAAAAATAACCCAGAATAAGAAAAGTTAGATAAGATAATTTTATCATATGTTCATTTCATTGGGGATAGTCGGACTCAGCCTAATATCAGACACAAATTCAATGGAGACCTGGGCGTCGGTCTCTGTGTTATGTTGCACACTGCCCTATTGGAAATAGGTCCTAAGATATATGGACAAATACCACGCACCTGCGGCAGGTTAGGGAAATCTTGCCTATAAATGCGGAGGGACCCAACCCGCAGCAGTGGAGGGACCCAACCCGCAGCAGTAGGGTTTCTGGATGTTGGATGAGCGCCCCTGTACTGGCCTTGTGCATCGCTAGAGCCGATGACAACTCTCCCAGCAAATGTTGTCCTCTTGATAGAAAATCTAAAATCCCTGAAACAGTTTTACCAGACGATTTCGTAATTGAAACACTTATCATAGTGCGCATGTCTGTTGCAGTGCATCCTGGGATAGTTTCTGATGAAATCTAACCTACATATATTTGGCAGCATGTTTATCGAAAATTGCAAGAATATTTTTTTTTTTTTTTTTTACAAAACATAAACTTTATTCAATATATCAACAAAGAACCTCCGTGCAAGAATATTTTTACAAATATCATAGCTTTTATAAATGATCTATGTTAACTAAATGCATGAAGGGAAAGATGGGGACTTGTGGCATGGAAACATGTATAACACATGCATATTGACATTTGAGCATTGATAAATAATCCATGCTGAACATGGCATGGTTTCTATAGATTTCATACTGTACCATTACTCCCATAATGCCATGTGAATCAAGATTCAAAATGGCGGCTATGCAACTCCCTTATTGATTAACTACTGTAAACGTATCAATTGTTCGCGCAGTATTTATTTTCGCGCACCCACCTTTGTGCGCGAAAATAAGTCCTGCGTGAAAGGTATAATTATTGCATAAACAATGTGTGAGACTTCCTTGCTGCGCGAATTTAAATCCGTGCGAAAAGGTGTCAAAGCACTTAGTGCGCGAACATTTATCTGCGCGAAAATAAATACGTTTACAGTAAATGGTTTAGACTCTTGTAAGGCGTTGCTCATGGACAAGCCATGCCGGAAGTCTCTCCATTAATGAAAGTGACAGAGAGCAAAAACATGAATTGTTCTGGATTAGATGGCGGCCTAATGGATTGAGGTTAATAGCAGATCCTACCAGCCTTTTATGTGGTGATTAGAATTCACGAGGAGAATTAGAATTAGATTTCTTAGAGCTGTTGAGCTGGCTTTTAATCTTTGCTAGCTGTAGGACAAAATAATGAGTTTGAGTTTGAGGAATGTTTATTCAGGTCTCCTGACGTCACAAACGCGCATATTCTATGGTTTTAGTTCCACTCTGTTCCACTTAAGGGCCTAGTCCACTAAGTCGATTCTCATGCGCTTTCGCGCCGCAGAGGACTCTTTTACACTAAATTATGTGAGAATCACACGAGAATCGGCTTAGTGGACAAAGCCCTTTAACCTGAATTCGAGGGGAAATCAGAAAAATTCAGAAAAGAGAATTATAACATTAAGACGAAAATCTGCAGGAAAATCGCAAAAAGTTCAATATAACCGGAGGTCACGTTAAGTGGAACAGTATTAAGTGTACGGCTACACTGATGCGATATGATGTGCGATGTATATCCCGTGCGACAAAAGAAGAAGTTAAGGAACGTTTGGTAAAAACAGTATTCATATCGCTTTCTATGTCACATGTTGAGATGCGATAACTTTGAAAAAGGTCAGAACTATCACCGTACATGGGGCCTTGAAAACCCTCCTGCAGTCTGGAAAAAATCTTGAACGTCTTGAAATTCTCAAACTCCCTACACTTTGCATTTTATTCGGTGATATAAAAGAAAATCTTCACTGGTTGAAACATCGTATTATAACCACTCTCTGTGTGACAAAAACCCCCACCAAATTCCTCTTGTTGAAAATAGTTGGCACTTTACATATGGTATTGGAAAGTGTCCGACAGTCTCCTGTCTTGTCATTAGTAGTCTTGGAAACATGCGGAAACAGACCTGGAAATGTCTTGAAAAGCCTTCATTTTTGTCTGAGACCCTGTTATATAATCAATATGTATATATATGTTTCGATCTAGTGAGATCAAAAGTAGAGTGAACACAATATATGGGTCAGATTTTCAGAAAATGTACAATTGGCAGCTCTACACATTTAGTAAATTCTGCTAAAATAGGCTGAAATTTGGTCAATACTAGGTAAATTCGAGTATATTCGGCATTGCATTGATTCTAGCAATCTATTTGGTTAGGTTGAACTGTATTTTGAAGTTTATTTTCGTCTGAAATCTGGGTTATTTGAGAAGATTGGCGAAATTGAATTGTACATTTTCTGAAAATCTGACACAACATACATGGTTGTGCGTGTTGATATCTCCAGAGTTATCTATCAGATCACATCTCATGTTATCATCGTTTGGATTTGCATCAATCAGTATTGACCTTGGTCTGTGGGGGTAGAGATAGTTCAAGGATTATCAATGTCATGGCTCTGTGGGGGGATTCATTCTCCTTTGAACTGTACTTTTTCCATGGAGATGAGCGGATTCTTCAATTTAGTGCCAGCAATATTGGTTAAGGGCCGCCGAAGCACGCTCTCCCTGTCCTCCTCATAACAAAGGCATCGGGATGAGAAATAATATTACCCATCAAATCTTATCTCCGAGGATACCCGTTTCCTTGGCAACGTCAATGGCGGGTTTCTCAGTTGTAATTCTATTTATTTACGCATGCCTTACTACATTGTCCCTGTGCGCAACAACAAAGGCCACTATCTTGTGGTCAGAGTCACCTTTACCGTGGCTTGGCTAGACTAGGGTTCCGCATAGCTCTTTACGTCCAGTCCCCCCATTACATTGTTCTCCTAGTTCCTAGGTTCCTAGGCTGTCTGTCTCTCTCTCTGTCTCTCTCTCCCTCTCTCCCTCTCTCCACCTCTCTCTCTCTGTCTATCTGTCTCTCTCTCTGTCTCTCTCTTTGTCTGTCTGTCTCTCTGTGTGTCTCTCTCTCTCTCTGTCTAGCTGTCTCTCTCTCTCTCTCTCTCTCTCTCTCTCTCTCTCTCTCTGTCTCTCTCTCTCTCCCTTCTTCTCTATCTCTATTTCCTGGGTATGATCATAAACTGCCTCCCTCTCAGCTCTCCCGCCCTTGATATAACCATCTTAAATGTGTTGATAAGGGCGTAAAGCAACCAATCTTACTCACTCGCTCCAAGTCGTTGTATCCTATTTTACCAGGCTGTTTTGTTCAGCTCCTATATCGCTGGACTTCCACCAAGTCCTATGGTAGTATACTACCACATATTGCTACATGATGTTTTACCTGGCTGTTTAGTTCAGATCCTATATCGCTGGACTTCCACCAAGTCCTATGGTAGTATACTACCATATATTGCTGTATGATATTTTACCAGGCTGTTTTGTTCAGCTCCTATATCGCTGGACTTCCACCAAGTCCTATGGTAGTATACTACCATATATTGCTGTATGATGTTTTAACAGGCTGTTTTGTTCAGCGTGAAAAGGGAAAACGTGGGTCTTAATTGAGCTGGTGAAGTGAAAACTTTGTGTGTGACATTAAAGCTTAAAGGATATTGCACCTCTCATATAGCACGGGCGTGTAAATAAGTACCTGGCATGCCTCTAGAAGCCGCTGCTAGAGGGGGTGATAATTCAGGTATTCATGACACATTACCCGTCTCATGGCCCGGCAGCAGGCAGCCCCATCAAACAAGCCCTGTAATGCTGAGAGCAGGGAAAGCATGTGGGTCAGATTTTCAGAAAATGTACAATTGGCAGTTATACACATTTAGTAAATTCTGCTAAATTAGGCTGCAATTTGGTCAATATTAGGTAAATTCGAGTATATTTGGCATTGCATTGATTCTAGCAATCTGTTTGGCTAGGTTGAACTGTATTTGAACTTTATTTTCGTCTGAAATTTGGGTTATTTGAAAAGATGGGCGAAGTTGAATTGTACCTTTTCTGAAAATCTGACCCATGTACGTCCCCCCATGCCAAATATAGAACATGCAATATGAGGCCAGCCAGGCTGACATGGTTATTACGCAGTAACCATTGTCCGTGTAGGAGCGGAATGGTCTGGTGGGGACGGATGACTACCATCGACCACGCCCACCTCTGCCCTCACTACAATGGGGGCTTTGAACGCTGACCTCATTGTAGCTGTATAACTGGATTCATTTATTGGTGATTATCGCCCCCAAGTTCTCGTCTTAAGACCCGTAGCCACTGAGCCGATAGTTTTCTCACGGGAAGCGGTCTCCTGACAGACCTGACAGTGCATTGTCATCCAGTTCAACCTAACCGAACAGATTGCTAGAATCAATGCAATGCCGATTGCAGCCTGATTTAGCAGAATTTATTAAATGTGTAGAGTTGCCAATTGTACATTTTCTGAAAATCTGACCCATGGGTGTAAATACACCCGATTTCTTTTTGCAGGAGTTAGGTTTAATCAGTGTTGCAGATCCAATTATGGGAAACCATGAATCGAATTTTGTCAGTAGAAATTATTTCACATTATTTTTCGTTTTAATTAAATTAAATTTCCTTTTTCCTCAGGTGCCCTAGATGTGTCGCAGCTGCCCCACGCGGTGATTGCCCATCTACATCCGTTCCTGCTGGGTATTGAGAAACACCTTGAGAGGTCCCTCAACTCTCAACATGGAATATCAGATTCTGACATTTCGCAGGTAAAATCATTGATCCACACAAGTGTCCCTTCGTGTTGATTCTATTTCACCGTTTTGTTGTTGCATGTGCGTCACATCTAGTCTCCCTTTTCCCGAATCAATATGTGATCCGTTTTAGGAAACTGAGTCATAAGTCTCAAAATATGGATTTTGAGATATCACCATATTTGAAAAGAGGAGATCAAACTGATTCCAATGATAGTAAACACTAGGACACCCATAAGTATTTCTATATTTTAAGTTTGATATTTTATTTTTGAAAAGAAAAGTTTTCAATGTTTCTGGTTGGGTAATTACTAGTACAGTGGCCTTCAATGCGCAAGGATATATTTAATACAATGTCCTGAAATTTGTTACACGGATTCATATGACTATGAATGATAGACTGTCTAAAAATCAGAACATTCAAATAAATAAACCTTGTGATAAAAACACTTTGAAAAATACAAATTTTGCGACTTGTGCCTAATTTTCCTGAAACAGATCACATAGATTCATCTCAATGCGCATTACGTGGAGTTTCACGATCCCTTTCATTCGTTAAACTATGCAGTATACAATATACAAATATTTAGCGTTAGATATGTCTGTAGATTGTAATGCCATTTATTCTGATGTCGATGTACCATTTGGGTGTTTTAGACAAGTGGGAAATGTGTTATTTGGTCTATACATTTATTATTATTATTGCATGTGCATGTGCATTTGGGTCTGATTTTCAGAAAATGTACAATTCGCCTTCACCAATCCTCTCAAATAACCCTAATTTAAGTTAAAAATAAGGTTCAAAATACAGTTTAACATAGCAGAACAGATCTATACTATAAATCAACGCGACACCAAATGTACGCAGATATACCCAGTATTCATCACTTTTCAGTCTAATTTAGCAGTTTTTAAACAATGTGTAGAGCTGCCAATTGTACATTTTCTGGAAATCTGACCCATATGGGTAAGATTTTTAGAAAGTGTACAATCGCTAGATCTACACATTTAGTGAATTCTGCTAAATTCGACTGTAAAATGGTCAATACTAAGTATATCTGAAGATATTTGGCATTGCTTTGATTCAAACAATCTGTCTGGTTATGTTGAACTGAATTTTAAACCCGATTTTTGTCTTAAATTTGGGTTATTTGAGAGGATTGGTGAAGGCAAATTGTACATTTTTTGGCGATTTCACCCATATGGATAACGTGAGAATGTGTTTCCATCCACGAATATTGCTTTTTCAGCTCTATGAAAGGATCGAGTGGATGTACCGCTTATTCGCTTTGTGCAGTAAAAAGTTGGAGAATCTTTCCGCCGATACTTTCCTCCCTCTCCTGTCTCTCCACTGGAACTGGTGCCAAGAGGAGGCACTCTCACTTGTGCTCACACCAGACATGTAAGTCTTTTTTTCTTTTCTTTTTTTTAATTTTATTTCGGGCCAATAAACAATATTCAAACAATTTTTAGAAAAAAACGCACTATCCCTCAGGGAAGTTATCATACGGTGCCCATTTTACAGTCTTATTAATTAATGTGACTCCGTCTCCATTCTACTACGATAACAAAAACTACTACTACTCTTGGATACAACAAGAACAAAAATTAAAAAGTTTCTACTACGCTAAGTCATATTAAGACTACATTTTCACAATGTTCCAATAACATATAATAGGACATATTTAGAGACAAGTCCCATCGCCACAGTGTACGGAGTGAACCTTGCGATTTAATACCTACTTGTTTTTGAACGAGGGCTTATAATCTAAATCTTACGCTTCTTGTAATCATATAATTAAGACTCTGTAATAACGACATTTTATGTGTCCATCCTCCACCACCACTACCTTGATTGGATGGTAATATATCGTTGATTAAGACATCTTATTGTTAATTAAAATGTCTCATACATTTGATTTTATATTGTGTATTTTGTCAGCCTTAGTTAACCTGCCCTTGTACATTGAGCTTTTATAATTCAATGTGATAGTGTGTAGAATTAAATTATCCTAACTAAATATAATCTATTTATTATATATGTATGTGATATGACAGTGCCATATTACATGATGTGTGATAATAGTAATTGTTATCACACTAGTTTGATAATAACTCAGCTCTTATGTTTAGAACAAATACCTTCATTTTAACCATTTAATAGTGTCCTGATTTTTTTTAAGTTAAATACTTTAAGCATATTATAAAACATAATTTACTCGCTGGTAAACATATATATCTAGACAAAACTACACTCGGGCGATCTCAAAATTCCATATTAAACACAGGCGTAGATATCTATGGCGAAAGATTAGTGAAAAGTCGATGGAAATTGATGGCGAGTGTAGCGAGTTAAGTGTGGTCTCCACTGGCTGCGATAAGTCCTGCGCTAAGCTCTGCGCTAAGCCTTGCGATGGTGCTGTGATGGTGAGAAGTGGCGAGGTCCTGCCTACATTGATCACTGGCATCATTCACATGACCTCGTCATTCCTCTCCACCTACAGAACCAGCACAAACCATCGCAAGGCTTACTGCAGAGCTTACCGCAGCCAGTGGAGACCACCCTTAATACTACACAGGCCTTAATACCCGCTCTTGGTGATAATGCCTCCAATGCTGTCGCCTATGGCGTTCCATACTACCCGCTAGATAGGTACAATAAATCATAGGAAACCCCAAGAATTGTACTATGACCATAAAGTGCCTTTCTGTCTCTTTTCTCTGTCTCTCTCTCCCTTCTTCTCTATCGCTATTTCCTGGGTATGATCATAAACTCCCTCTTAGCTCTCCCGCCCTTGATATAACCATATTAAATGCGTTGATAAGGGCGTAAAACAACCAATCTCACTCACTCAATTGTACTAAATAAGTTATTTATAACTCTTTATCTATGTATCATAGGAAACCCCATGAATTGTACTAAATAACTCTATATCTATGTATCATAGGACAACCCAAGATCTCCTGTCAGTGATGAGACAATTGGACAGTGACTTAGCGGTTGATAGCAAGGCATCAGCCCTCCAGATGGTGGTGTGGAATCAGTTAGGTCACCCAAAACCTTGCAAGAATTCTACCGAGGCTGAAGTTGCTGAACGACTCCAAAAGCTGTTACCGTTCCTGCAATACCGAGGTGATTTGTATTTCTTTGGCAAAAATACCTTTGATACCAAAATGATGAAAGGACATGGTTGAGACCTGTAGAGTTAGAAAGCAGTGTCAGCTACAGTGAGGTATATGGGTCAGATTTTCAGAAAATGTATAATTGGCCTTCGCCAATCCTCTCAAATAGCCCACATTTAAGACAAAAATGAGCTTCAAAATGCAGTTTAACATAACAGAACTGATAATTTAAATCAATACGATACCAAATATACTCAGATATACCCGGTATTCATCATTTTTCCGCCTAATTTAAAAGAATTTCCTAAATGTGTAGAGCTGCCAATTCTACATTTTCTGAAAATCTAACCCATATGTAGGGCTAATTCGGAGAACTTTAAATAGTTATAGATATGACAGGCACATCTATAGGCAAAATGGCCTTTGTTAGCCTCAACTCGATATTTCTAAAGAAACCAGCCTCCAATGTCTGGAATACTCCTATGTTCGTCAAGTTCGGCCCAAATTAAGCACCATGTCCTTTGTTCTATCACGGTATAAAGGGTGGTCTCCACTGACCGCGGTAAGCTCTGCGGTAAGCCTTGTGTTGGTGAGAAGTGGCGAGGTCCTGCCTACATGGCCAGTGAACCATGTAGGCAAGGACCTCGTCATTCCTCTCCATCTACAGAACCAGCACAAACCATCGCAAGGCTTACCGCAGAGCTTACCGCAGCCAGTGGAGACCACCCTTAATTGTGTCAAAATACAATTTCAATTGGCTTATCTATTTCAATGAGAATTCCTCTCAGGAAAAATATTTCTCAAAATATCAGTCCGATAAAGAATCGAAAAAAGATGTCTGACACTCTTCAATAGCATTCTGATAAACTGACATATTTTTCATCTAACCTCCGACAGTGTCGCCGACTTCCAAGTCGTACGACAAAGAACGGATTCAGTGTCTGCTCAGTCTCCCTCCGCTACTCCTGTCAACCCATGCATCAAGCGAGGACGGTTTGTATTTCATTTTTTCCCTCATTTCATCTACCTTCGAGTTGATTAAAATATTTAATTTCAATACCCATTAGTCCTGGCTTTCCTGAGCGCTATGTTGTTTTGTTTCGGTTGATTGAATTTGTTTTCCAATTCACAAAAAGGTGTACGATTCCTGTAGCCTGAGTTTCAGTAGAAGTACAGTTGTCGTAATTGTCCATGATAGCATAAAGGGCCTGGTCCACTAAGCCGATTCTCACAGAATTTAGTGCAAAAGAGTCCTATGCGGCGCAAAATCGCATGAGAATCGGCTTGGTGGAATAGGCTCTTAATATTTAGTCAAATAAATAACTTTTTACCCTCAACAAACATCATTATTTCAGGGATCTTCCTGGTTTTGACTTGGAAATGATATGAAATTATATAACGTATATGGGTCAGACTCTCAGAAAATGTTCAATTTGCCTTCACTAATCTTCTCAGATAACCCAAATTTCAGACGAAAATAAAATTCAAAATACATTTCTACCTAACCAAACAGATTGTTAGAATCAATGCAATGCCGAATATACTCGAATTTACCTTAGTATTGAACAAATTGCAGCCTAAGTTTGCAGAATGTACTAAAAGTGTACATCTGCAGAAAATGTAAATTGGCATGCCAATTTACATTTTCTGGAAATCTGACCCATATGGAACATCAAGACGCAATATTTATCAATATTGCGCCCCGGAGTGATACCTTTTAAATAGATTTTACATTCCTTTAATTAACAAATAAACGAAAAGAGATTTCTATATAGGTGTTGAGATACAATTTAGGAAATTTATAATATGTATAGGTCCATATACCCAATTTTAATTCATTTAGTTCATTATTTCCATACTTCAGTTGCGTCTATTGTGAACGATGTCAGACAATAATATACTTCTGATAGATTAAGCACTTGATTCAAACAGTTGTGCTCAGACAGCGTAATTACGATGGGGATATATATGGTCTAGTCTGGTCCCAGTCTTCATTAAATGATCACTAAATTGATGTCTGGTTCATATAGCCTCCCTAAGGTTTAAAGAGCTGGGCTAGCCTATCGAAAACCTCTGTTATCTCTGCGCTCCAGTGACCGTGCAACTGGCAGTCAGTAAAATAAGTGGTGGATTTGTATGTAGGCAGAGTGTGTGTGTCAATTTAGAAGCCCATTTACATTGCCACCGTCATTTCGTTGCAACTATGTATATGGGTCAGATTTTCAGAAAATGTACAATTCGCCTTCACCAATCCTCTCAAATATCCCAAATTTAAGAAGACAATTAGGTTCAAAATACAGTTCAACATAACCAGGCAGTTATACATATGGATCAGATTTTCAGAAAATGTACAATTCGCCTTCACCAATCCTCTCAAATTACCCAAATTAAAATCACCTACAAAATACAGTTCAACATGACTGGACAGATGTATCGAATGAATACAATACAGAATATACTCAGATACACTTAGTATTTATCAACTTTCACTCTAATTTAGCAGAATTCTAGAGATTTGTAGAACTGTAGATTGCGCATTTTCTGAAAATCTTACCCATATATATCAAACCATTCCAACTTGGGCGGTGGCCATACGGTCGTAGCAATAAAGCCATCAGTTGCTGATTGAAATGTGTGTCTTAATTCCCCTTAATTGTATCTTCTTATCAATGCTTTTTCTGCGATTGTTAAATATCTCAAATGTTGACCTTTGGTAGCAAAGTTTTTATGAAGCTGAAAAAAGCATGCATCATAGGTTGATATATAATGCTCCACGCTATGTATGCAAGTTAAGCAATTAATCGATTATTAATATTTGACCACTAAACTAATATTAAATGAATCTTAAAGTCTTTTCCTTAGCACGAGAACAAAAGAAACTTTGATGTTAAATTCCATTTTCGTGTTTTATTCACATCCACTTAGTGGTAAATATTTGAGATTCTTCCGATCTGGACATCATGTCTGGTATACAAATATATAATATATGAAACATCGGGAAAACTGTTATTTATTTCAATATTACCAATCTATTATACAACAAAATATGCAGCAAATATTGTCACTTAACCATTCCACATTAAGATTAAGATACTTTTATTATCGATCATGTCGCTGGCAGAAGGCATGACTCCAGCTAAGGGAGGTTTACAAGTTTTCTGTTAATTTACATTAATATTTGAGAGTGTACAATTCCACAGGACGAAGGTGGCACACTGTCATATTCATTAAATTTTTCTATTACTGAAATAAAACTAAAGCGCAGTAGATATTTGTATGTACATTTTCTCAGAAACAGTAATTATTATTTTTGACAATAATAGTCAACTTATAACCTTTCGACATAGTATATTTACTCAATGAAGTTAAATATTTCAACTTATAACCTTTGGACATAGTATATTTACTCAATGAAGTTGAATATTTCAGAAGCAAGGTCCAGAATCGATGGGTTAGTGGAGCTGTTGACTAAGCATGGCTTGCCAGTGAAAGGCCCAAACACAACAGATAACGATGAAGACTCAACAATGGAGACTACTGGCCATACCAGTGGCACAACAGAGACCAATCCATATGATGTAACCCTCTGGCCTCTGTATGATACCCTTTGTCTGAGAGTTGCTCATCAATTAGTCGCTTCACTCACAAATAAGGGCGATGTGGAGGGTATGAGAGACGCTCTTGTACAAGTGAAGGATTACGGATTCTCTCGACTTACTGGTGTACCCCATGCTCTCCTGGCCATTGATAACCTTCTCCAGGGTTATGATGACAATGTTCATGTAAGTATATAATAATTATATAATGGGTCAGATTTTCAGAAAATGTACAATCGGCAGTTCTACACATTTAGGAAAATCTCCTAAATTAGGCTGAAAAATGATGAATACTGGGTATATCTGAATATATTTGGGATCGCATTTTGAAGCTCATTTTGTCTTAAATGTGGCTTATTTGAGAGGATTTGTGAAGGCGAATTGTACATTTTATGAAAATCTGACCCATATGCGAAACTACTTAATACATTGCATAAAAATACATAATGGTAACATTCATTGATATTGCATTTAATGGATCATGCTTCAGTATATATCTCTAGGCAATGAATAGTTAGCATGCATGGTACTGTATACCATAGATTCAATATTGCATGTTCCTTCCATATTAGTCGCTGTATGTTTTGTCCTCGGATCGATATTTGAAGAGAGGCTATTTCATTGTTGGCGTTTCAGGAGGGTTTTTTGAAGGGCCAAACGTCTGAACTGGTGCTGGGCTTGGTCATGCAAGCTATGTCATCTACGGCTACATACGATAGGCAGAAGTGGTTGTCATGGAGACCGGGGCCTTCTGAGGAGGAAGAACAGGAGTTCTTCATGGAGGGGAAAGTCTATCCAGAACCTTTGGTAAATATGTTATAATCTCATCCAGATTAACAGGTGTTCTATGGTCATTAAAGTATGTACATATGTACTTGTTTCTCCAAGAACTAGTTCTTAATGGGATGTGTAGTTATACCTAATGGCACGATGGAGGTTTGTAATCGATCCAAGACGTTGGGTCGAATCACATGACACCCCAAAGGGTTGGAGTGCAATTTGACCCAACGTTGAGATCGATTACAAACCAAACAGAGTGCTATTAGGTATTTATAACATACTAAATCAACAAGAGAACTCGATTTTAATAGTATTTTACCTTACTTTCCATCAATTTTGTGGATATTCGGCTCAAATAGCACATAGGTGCTATTTCACTTTTCAAATAACACCCCTGAATAGCACCCCTATGAATGAATTGGATGTAATATTGATCATCTGTCAATTTTTAAAGATGAATATATAATTGGGATGATGCGTGAAAGTTCGACACCCATTAAAACATGATTATTTGTCAACTGGCCTTCAAATATGTATTGTATTTCTTTTCATCAGTACACAAGTCTACTGACAAATGTAATGACGGGTCTGTTAGTGGCGACCCCTAGTTCTACAGACGAGAGTTGGTTGCCGAGTAACATCTCACTGGGAGAGATGGCTGACCGTGCTACCCAGCTCTCCAAGCTAGCCCATGCCATGTGGTTACACAGTGCTGCCATCTGGTCACCAGCCTTCAAGCCCAAGTAAGACTGAGAATGAGATAGTCGTGGAGCTCCTATCCAAGCTAGAATTTCAATATTCAAACACTTTGTCGCTTTATCGCTTATTAATTAATTGATATGAGTCAGATTTTCAGAAAATGTACAATTCACCTTGACCAATGCTCTCAAATAAGCCATATTTTAAGACAAAAATTAGCTTCAAAATGCTGTTTAACATAACAGAACTGATACTATACATCAGTGCGATACCAAATATGCATTGGTTAACACATGGGGGCCAGCGTTAGGCATGTTGTATCGCCAATAACAATCCGCAGGCCCGGAGGGCCGAGGAATTGTTATTGAGCTGATACAACTTGACTAACGCGCCAGTCCCCATGTGTTAACTAATTTAGCACACGTCACTCATCCAATTAGACAATTAGATAAGTAATTAAGCCCTTTCATGCCTTGCCTATTTGAGATATCTTATCCTGTTTGAGATATCTTTCATCTACCCCTTCTACGTAATCTTGCTCCCTCCTCCTTTAGATGAAAGAAAACCCAGCTTGTATCAGATTCTAAGTCCAATTTTATTACTGGGAAGAAAGCAAGTAAACACCGTTTGTTATGCTCTTAGGAAATCAAATTAGTGAAATCTCCAGTTGGTCCCCCACGCATAGGCGACAGTGTGACGTCCGCGCCATGTTCTGTTAAGCATTGGTCATTTGCTGCATCAACGATTCCATTTTATATGTTTTCCCAGTTTAGCAAAGTGTCCGCTTCAAACAGGCCCCGCCTACTTTTAGTTTTGGACCGTACTGTTACCACACGCATATAAATCCATATCATACACATTTCAGATTTCAGCAATTCCAAGGTATAAAAATCCTAGTCATCGATTTGGGACAATTCCTATCATTTATAGCCTTTCTTTCACCAGCGATGAATCATTTAGAAATCATTTGTATGTCTTTACTAAATTATCAAGCGTCCGCGCTATGTTCTTTTAAGTATTGGTCATTTGCTGCATCAACGATTCCATTTTATATGTTTTCCCAGTTCAGCAAAGTGTCCGCTTCAAACAGGCACCGCCTACTTTTAGTTTTGGACCGTACTGTTACCACAAGCATATAAATCCATATCGTACACATTTCAGATTTCAGCAATTCCAAGGTATAAAAATCCTAGTCATCGATTTGGGACAATTCCTATCATTTATACCCTTTTATTTCACCAGCGATGAATCATTTAGAAATCATTTGTATGTCTTTAATAATTTATCAAGCGAACTCTTTGGTTATACACGTTGTCCCACATCCTTTCTCAATTACCCAAGCGCCCTTATTTCTATGCTCTGAGCAACTCGACGAAAGCCTGCTCTTGTATCATAGTCTGACCTATATTAACTAATTGACCCTATTCCTGTCCCTTGACCATGTGCGCTTCTGCTTGACCGTGCGTTCTCCATACTCTGCCTCAGTCGCCGCTAATCAAGCCACCTGTGAAGATGGATTTGCGACTGTCTTGCTCTCCTGACACCTCGGGATACAATTTTTCCTTCGGTTCTCTCGATCAGGACGATATCATGGACTTTATCACCCCCAATAATCCTTTGGAAGCTAGTTCTGAAGAGGAGGAGCAACAGGAGGAGCAGCTCTCCTTCCTACGGGATGACATGATAGAATTGAATAGCCAGGCCGCAGCCACTGGCATTTCCGACGATCAGGTCGACAATTCGGAGGATGTGATTTACGATGCCGCTGTAGACGAGATTTTGGACAGGAAGGCCCCTCCCAAGGTGACCATAGCCCACTCTGTGGCCAATCCCAATGCCAAGAAAGTTGAGGATCCGGACGAAATAGACTTCCAGGCGCCAAAGAAGAAGGAAGAAAGAGGAAATAAGAAACTGGAGCTATCGTTAGATTCGGATGCGTTTGATTTACTTCCCCTCAGCACATTCATTAGACATAAAGGCCCTTCTCCAACCAAAAAAAAAGAGACGCCTCCACCAGTAATTCCAGAGATTGTCACTAGCAAGCCACCCACAGTTCCAAAGAAGAACAAACTTTCCCTAAAGAACAAGAAGAAGGCTAAGAATGCATTGCCAGCAGATGAACGTTTTGCTGCAGTTTCCGAAGAAGAACTAGTAAAAATGCAACTCGACGCCAAGGCTGCAGCAACGCACAGGCAAACCGAGTGGGCATCTAAGATGATGAAAGGTTAGTAATCGTGAATAAACGTGTTTATTTCTTCATAATATTCATAATATATGGGCCGTAGCGCAAAGCCTTTTTTAACTGCACATGCGAATTTACTTGGTATATGCCCTCTCCTCTTGCTCCTGCTAGACGACGAGCTACATTTCTCCATGTTAAATCTCCAATAGTATGGTACAAACAATTCCCCCCCCCCCCCCCACACTTTCATTCGTGTGAATATACTTTGTCTAGCATTGCCAGAAGACGAGATAGATTTCTCTATGTTAAATCTCCAATAGGCCGGTCCAAACAAGCGCCGCCCACTTTTATTCTTGAGCCTCACTGTAAACACGCCCATTTACCTCCTTAGCGCACACTTATGACCTTTGAAGCAAGTTAATTTCATTTAGAAAGTCAAGGTTTGATGTAGTGATAATGTTTAAAAGCTGTTTAACATGCCAAACTCAGCCTCTACTATTGTCTAATTAACGAAAGGATGTTTTTTAGTTGATCTAGCTTTTCTCCTGCATTTATTAAAACAGCCTCGCAATATTATATCTTTCAGACTGGCTGGAACATTCCGGCCATAGCAGAGATTTTCAAGGTTTGCCGGAAGAAGAAATCGCCCAGTATCTTACACGTTTTTATGCTGAGGTGAGAGCAGCTAATGGTGAAAAGTACGGCCTTTCATCTATGCGTTGCATTAGGGCTGCAATCAACCGTTATCTCACCCAACCCCCCAACAATCGTCCCATCAACATCATATCAGGGCCCCTATTTGCAAGCGCCAACGCTGTGATAACTGGTAAGTACAAATGTCTACATGCACATTATAGTATTTTACCTACCAGTGGCATAATGTATCGTGGAAACAGCTGTTTTTGAGAATAGCAGCTAGAGGAAAACAAGCATATTTTATCAACAAAAGCGTTTGTTCTTTATTATGTACCTAAATCATTTATTTTCCTAATATCCTTTATGTTTGTTCCAACTGAATTAATTTTTCGGTTGCCAGAAGACGAGCTATATTTCTCCATGTTAAATCTCCAATAGTCCAGTCCAAACAGCGACGTCATAACCAATGATTGGCGCTCCCCCTACCAAAACGAAGCTTATTTAAGGGAATCCGACATGCCACGCCCCTATTTCATTTTGGACCGCACTGTTACCACGCCCATATCGATACATATCGCACACTTTTGAGATTAGAAGCAATCCCTAGACAAAGTTTCCATTGCAAACATACAATCTATTCAGAATCACATTTATCTCTTAATTGTTAGACCTTGTGAGCATTAGTGAAGCTAAGTTTATTTTTGTATTTTAATTTCTGCCTCATCTAAACGTCCTAATACATTTTATTAATTTCTAGGTGCCATTCGCAAGGCAAAGAAAGAGGGGAAGGATAAGTCAACACACTACCCCCCGATCGGACAGGCTGATATTGCTAAGATGTACGCCTCAGGGGTTCTTGCAGTCGACAACCCCATAGGACTACAGAGAAAAGTGTTCTTTGAGTTGTGTTTACACTTTGGGAGACGAGGCAGAGAAGGCCTGAAAGATCTGGAAGTGGGAGACATTGTCTTTCGAGAAGATGATGAGTCTAATGAATATGCCACACTGAACTTTAATCCCGCAGAGAAAAATCATCTGGGGCTTAATTCACACCACTCAGAGCACGACCAGCGGCTTGTAGCTACAAATACAGCCGGCTGCCCACTGTCCACTTTGAAATTATACCTTTCCAAGTTAAACCCCGACTGCAAATCATTTTTCCAGCGGCCCAAGGCAAATTACCAGCGGTCGACAGTTTGGTTTCAGGCTAATTCCGTGGGAATCAACAAGATTGGTGACTTCATGAAAGATATATCGGAAGCAGCTGGGCTGTCCAAAAAATATACCAATCATTCCGTGAGGGCCACATGCGTCACATCTCTCAGGCACGCCGGAGTGAATCATCAGGACATATGTGCTGTCACTGGCCACCGGTCAGTAGCCTCTATAGAGAGCTACTCGACTGCCTCTGATAGCGCTCGTAGGGACATGTCCCACAAGCTATCTACAGTAATTGGAGCCCAAGCTGCCGCCCCTCTAGCTCCTGCATCCACATCCAGCATCTCCACACATTCCATCAACCCTCCTACAAACATTGCTCCTGCAGCCATCCCAGTTGCTGCTGTTCCAGCCAGCCCCAGACCAAATATTTCCTTCCTACCGCTCCCAACAGGCCGCCAAATTCCTATCTCATCTCCACCCCCTCGCCGATCACCAAGATTAGCTGCATCACAACCAACTAAGGGACGTGATGCAAACCGCAAATGCTTATTCCCAAATCCTGGAAGTACAGGGAACACATTTGTTATTCATGCCGGAGCTGTAGTTAACATTTACCAGAAGTAGAGATATACACCATAAATCGTATTGTTTCTAGCATTCCTTTATTTTTGGTCACCATGCAAATCAGTTCGAGGTCCATGGTAGACTTGTGTACATGTTGCATAACACATGAGGAATATTGCCATTTTATGATACTACATTATTTACTTATCCACTTCTGACACGTTTGTACTTTGCATTGATTATGTATTCCTAAGCATAGTTGTTGAATTTTGGTTTCAGCAAAATGAACGTAAGAATTAGTTGCTGTATTAGTGTAAGGTATTATGTACCAGAAATTGTTTCTGTCATTAAGTTGTTTCTGTTAAATGCCATGGTTTGACATTCGTGTGTATTATGTTTACTCTGAAGATAAGGTTACCAGTCACCATGCAAATCAGCACGAGGTCCATGGTAGACTCTTTAATCTTATCCCATATCGCCATAGCTGATGATGTGATGACAGCTGTCATTTCTCTTCACTTTTGAGATTTAGTTATTTTTAAGCAATCGATCAGCTGTATCGTACTAGTTGTATTTTACCCGTTTCTAGTTTCTATTTTAGCATGTGTATTGAAAGCCATTATTCTCTTAATCCACTTTGACAACACCTTAGAAATAAAGTTACATTGATCTTGGCATTGTGAGTTGTGTTAACTCTTACTTTTACTTTAACACCAAGGCTTGTCGATCAGAGCAAATGATTATAAACGTCTAACATTGTTTTTAACACATTTAAGAAGGCCCTTTTTATATCTGAAGCAAACTCTCTCAATCCGCTTGCTAGAAAATGAGATAGATTTCTCTATGTTAAATCTCCAATACTCCGGTCCAAACAAGCCCCGCCCACTGTCATTCGTGCGAACTTAGTTTGTCTAGCCTTGCCAGAAGATGAGATAGATTTCTCTATGTTAAATCTCCAATACTCCGGTCCAAACAAGCCCCGCCCACTGTCATTCTTGCGAATTTAGTTTATTATGAATATGATCCTAAACTAGGAAGAAAGCAACTAAACACCCAAACATTAAAGTATAATATAATTTAGTCACCGTGCCCAACCAGTGTGTATGTCATGAAAATATAAACTGATGCTTGAGAGAGGAAAAAGATTAGATTTTCCTCTCCCCTCATCCAGACGTAATTAAACACCCAATCTTGCCCACTTCGCCAACTGATAAGAAAGAACGCCCTCTCGAGTAGCATTGGCTATGTGAATATAAACACAGCTGGTATTACTCAACGCTCGATTTTGATACATCTTGCCGCCCGCCTATAAGCGACAGTGTGACGTCCGCGCTATGTTTGATGGTTTTTCAGAAAGGTTCATAATAGATGTTGCCTGCTTGGCTTTCCACTAGACACTAAAAAGTGGCAAGAGTTTGCTCGCGCTTTTATACTTTTGGAATGTGTACTGTGCAAACGAGATGACCGAAGCGCCCCCTACATTTCGTGTTTGGACCGGCCACTTTTTCCAGAGCGCTAAAACGTATAAAATCTTTGTCGAATTCTTGTCCACCGCCAGTTGATACTTGAACTTCAGCAAGCAGAGTAATATGAAAGAGCTGTTGTTTTGGAGGCATTAAGGTCTAATCGTCTAATTAATTTTTATTAGGGACAAATTGATTGCTCCTCGCTCTAGGGCCAAGAGTGGGGTAGTGGTCATGCCAAGTGATAACAATCGAACAAGAAGGAAATACTCAAGCCTTTAATAATACACCAGCAAGCAAGGCAGCAAGCCCCAGCTGTTTATAA
This sequence comes from Sthenelais limicola, assembly GCA_942159475.1. Classification (NCBI taxonomy): domain Eukaryota; kingdom Metazoa; phylum Annelida; class Polychaeta; order Phyllodocida; family Sigalionidae; genus Sthenelais; species Sthenelais limicola. The sequence goes on along the minus strand of OW804097.1, from coordinate 33,944,984 downwards.
TTCATCAGCAAGCACATCAGCTCGTATAATCAGCCAAGTGATAATTAACCAGCATAGCAATCACCCCTTGATATATTGTCGTCGTTTCAGGTTACTGTGAACGTTATAACTGAAATGTTATAACAGTCATGGATAGCCATGACTGTTATAACTCAAAGCTTATAACAGTCACAGCAATTTTCACGAGAGTGTGAATTTATAAAAAATAAATAATGGCAATAATTCATGAAAATGGCCTAAAAGCCTAGTTTAGCAGGATTTCCCTAGGATTAGCCTAGTTTAGCAGGATTTCCTAAATGTGTAGAGCTGCCAATTTTGTACATTTTCTGAAAATCGGACCCATATAATGTGAACGTATGAAATTGATAGTGCATGTTTATTACGTATTTTCAGTGAATTCTTTCCATAGCTATTCTTAATTGATTGGATTTTCTATCAATTTAGCTTGTGCGACCAAGTCCTGGCAGAGGGTACCCTCCTCCGTCTCTTACGTTCACTACCCATGGAAATACTGGAGGAAGGTGTTGACCCTTCAGAATATCTCCTGCAACATTGCAAGGAACCAAGCCAAGACGCACTGGTCACTGATCAGCATCTTGTAAACCTTGGCCTGGAGAAATTCCATGTTTTGATGGACGGGTTCGCCCAAGCCTTCAAAGCCACTTTGGAGACCTACAGAGATATGTATGCTCTTAGAAACGATGACCTCCGTGACGATGTTACAAAACAGGCTTTCCGCAATGGACAAGCGTTTGTCCACGTGGGTCTGCTACAGGCTTTCCTATTGGCTCCCCAGGGACCAGTTGATCCCGCCGAAAAAACAGCTGTGATGTTGGAGTATCTCAAGCAAGAGGTAAATAGGGAGGTTTAGCAAGCAAACGTAACGCAGTTACGTCATCGTATCCGTGTCGTTTTTGTGACTTAGGTCGTATTTTTATGTATAAGATATAAATTGTGAGATGAAACATTTTGCTTGATATGTTATGTTATGTTTTTCCCGCCATGTTTTCCTGAAACACTTTCTTTCTTTTCACGTATGTTGGTATATCAGAGATACGTTTACTGTTCTGTTTGTCACTCCCTTAGACATATGGCTATATCATATCATATCATAACCAACGAGTATAAAATGAAGAGGTGGGGTTCAAGGGGTCCCTATGTGGGGGTCGGGGTGCGCCCTTTCTAGCTTATTTGTGAGGGCAGTACAGTTCGTGAGGGGTGGGTGCATGGATTGGGAAAGGTGGGGGGGGGGGGGGGGGGGGGGTAGCTGTACATACAACCCATTCAAGTGACTGTCTATTCACGCGTATCTACGGGTCAGATTTTCAGAAAATGTACAATTGGCAGCTCTACACTTTTAGTAAATTCTGCTAAATTAGGCTACAATTTGTTCAATACTAGGTAAATTCGAGTATATTCGGCATTGCATTGATTGCTGTTTGGTTAGGTAGAAATGTATTTTGAACTTTATTTTCGTCTGAAATTTGGGTTATTTGAGAAGATTAGTGAAGGCAAATTGTACATTTTCTGAAAGTCTGACCCCTACACAGTAGCAAGGTATAGGGTTGATGGTTCGGCCCGTGTGTGTGGGGGGGGGGGGGGGAGAGACATAACAGCCAAATTAGCTAGCTGGCCACCACAACACATAACATTATACCTGGATTACTTCATTCTATACTCGTTGATTTAACTAGCCAACTTCACCCAGGGAGAATACTCCCTGCTATCATCCATCCCTCACAATTAGTCTTAATTTATTTATTTAGTTTGCATTTTATATATTGATAAGATGTGGACAATTCCTGGTATCAAACCTTTCTGTCTCTTTTCTCTGTCTCTCCCTTCTTCTCTATCTCTATTTCCTGGGTATGATCATAAACTGCCTCCCTCTCAGCTCTCCCGCCCTTGATATAACCATATTAAATGTGTTGATAAGAGCGTAAAGCAACCAGTCTCACTCACTCACTCACTCCCTTCTTCTCTATCTCCATTTCCTGGGTATGATCATAAACTGCCTCCCTCTCAGCTCTCCCGCCCTTGATATAACCATATTAAATGTGTTGATAAGGGCGTAAAGCAACCAATCTCACTCACTCACTCCTGGTATCAAACAAACAAAGATTTCCTGGAAAAATTCATACTTGTTTACCCCGAGCTCCCTCATTCAAACCCCGGCACTATTTCTTGTTCAGCTGGACGATGTGCAGCAAGAGATACGCATCAGAGATAAGTTGTCCCTGATGACAAGAGGTCACGTGATTGAGCGGAACGCAGCGTCCCTCCACCCACGCATTGCCTGGTTGTTGAGCAGGCAGAGCCACCTGGAGGAGCAGATTGACAACCTGAGCCTAGATGTTGCCGTCAGGCCCCAACCTAGTCAGGTATGGAATTCTTTTTTTTTTTTTTTTTTTTTTTTTTATTACACCCCTTTTATCTTTCATCTTAACATACTTATTTCCTCTCAATTCTGGTATATTATGGGACGTAATGTCATGAAATAATCCTTTTAGAGCGGTTGGCTAATTCAAGATGGACTTTAAACATAATAAGAAGTAATTAGTCAATATGTAGTATATACACTGCACAAAAGTTTGTCTATACTCCATTGTGGATGGTGCTAACCTCATGTTAATTTTTTTCTCATACACTGTTAAGCTCGTATTAAAACGTCCCTCTTGAATTGATCTTGTCACCCATGTTATATTGGTAGCTGTTGTTTTCTATTTCCAAAAGCATTTATATTGCGATATTTGTATTTTCATAAACATGTTTTAAATAAGATGTTGGGAGGGGTGCTGCCAACCGTCTGAATTTCAGATACTTTTAGCTTATGACTTGGTTGAAAAAGAGTTGTGGAGTGGAATTTTTGCACTTTTTATTGGACTCTAACTGGATTAAATAAATGTTTTAAATAAATCCTCTGAAGAAGCCCAAGAAAGGCGAAACGCGTCAGGAACGCCAATAAACCTGCAAAATGCCAACTTGATTCGTTCCCATGATTGTTTTAGATGAGTTGCCTTCCCTCAATTTTTTAATTTTAAGTTTAATTTTAAATAAATGTCCTCCTAACAGTTCCAAGAATTGCTGAGAGATTCCAAGTCGTTCTTGAAGAATGTGCTGAGTGGGGAGAAGGTGCTGTCTCTCATGGACAAGTGGAAGACACTCTATGTTAAAGCATCACCTTCACCACAGACCCACAAACTACAGGAGAACCTATTGAGGGAGAGCCATGCCTGGCTGAATACTATGTCTGAGTTTGTCCGGCGTTTCCAAGACAAGTACCCTCTGTACAAAGACCTCACCTCTCCATTTATGGCTGGCATTACTTTGGTAAGAACATTTTTTAAGACTTTATTTATACTGGGTACCCGAGTCCCAACATCAGGGTTTTTCGCCCGCCCCAGATAAGTAATTCATAGAGATTGATAACATAATCAGCTACAGCAAATGGTTGAAGATTTTTTGAAGATAAATGTAGAGAGACAATAATTGATAATTTGTTGAGGAGATGGAAATAAACACTAACCAGACACACTTTGTCACTCACTAGAGAACCTACTGGTCTTAATAGCTTCATGCTAAACATCTTCAATCTTCCATTATTTTGTTGATAATTCATAGGAACAGTGCCTAGTTCTATTCATTGGGAGCCTAGGAATAGTCAGTTAATTCTTAGTCGGTCTGAACCTCCATTTAGAAGAGTACAGCCTGGAGTGTAGGGGGCAGGGGCAGATTTTACCTCGAGCACATGGCCAGGTGATTGTTTGTTTACATGGTGTGTGGGCGGGGCTTGGGTGGGACACATGGTGGCTGGTCCTGATTGGCCATATGCTGGGGTGATTGGCACATTTTATTGGACTATAACTGGTTTAATTCAATTCAAAAATTCTTTATTGTATGCTTTTGATTACAATCCTCTGAAAACAACATATCTAGAATGATTTACGCATAGTGCGTATTTCACTAGTGATTTATGTGGGGTTGTCATGGCAACCAATCTGGTTTTTTTTTACTAAGATTACCGGTAAAATTCAAATTTATGGCTCGATTGTTTTCTATTTTCATGATTAAAAGCGTGTATAATAAATCTATTAACTAACTTGTTGGTTTCAGTCGCTTAGAATATTGCAGCCCTTGCTATGCATCTTGTGCAATATTCACGCTCCTTCAACCAACGAGTTACTTTAACCTATATTTGTTCTGAAATTTGCGTTAGATCCCGATTTATGCATGTTACAATTGCCAATTTTCTCTCCTGTAGATACTCAGCGGGTGTCAAATGGTGGTGTATGCCGGGGAACAAATGGTCAAACGTCATATGTTGCTGCCGGCACCTATCACTAGTCAGGTACAGTCTACTTCCATAAACTTCCTTTTCTAATGACATCCTCAATAGGGGACTTGCATGTGCCACTGCGCATGTCTGTAAGAGTGCATCATGGGATGGATTCTGATGAAATCTGACATACAAATATTATGCAACATTTTCACCAATATCGTTGCTTGTGTACATGACCTATGAAAACCAAGTGCATGATGGGAAAGATGGAGGCATGTATAACACATAGGTTATTGATATTGAAGTACAGATACATATCCCATGCTATAAATGACATGTTTTCTATAGATTTTACAAAGTACCATTAGTCCCATAATTCCATGCGAATCGGGATTCAAAATGGCGGCTATGCAAATCCCCTATTACCCAAATTTGAGCAGTACTATACATCTATCTATCTATCTATCTATCTATCTATTTATCTATTCATAAAATAGGATTTTGTCTGCATTGTATCTATATAAGTATTTTTTTTTCTACATATACTAGGCCTTGAGCAACATTTGCTCGCCTGGATTTAATCCTGTACTGGATTGTCATGTTAATACTTAGTTATAGGACTTAAACTTACATAAATGATTTTTACCCAAAATGTACTGTGTACTATGTATTAGCTTTCTATGTAAATGTCAAGGGAACGGCTGGAAGACCTAGGTGTAAATCCTAAAAGGTACCTAGAGGCCTGTAGACCTGTTCATCAATAACATAATGTAAAACCTCGATGATGAATGAAAGATTTTTCTATTCTATTCTATAATGTATATCATTTTCATGTTAAATCAGGCCAACCCCTTGGAGAATGTGATAATCCATTTGGTACGGTTCCCAACGATAGGACCTTCCTCCCCAAGTTTGATATCTCAAGCTCGGATCTACCTCGACCATGTGCTGCCAATACTACAGCATCTACAGAAAGTCTCAGCCCCGAATCAACACTTACCTGCTGATCTCAGGATTGTTCCAAGGTAAGAATAAATATCAATTGTTTGACTTGTGAGATTATTATAGGACTGATATTATATCAAGTATTTGGGGGTGGGGTAGTGGCTATTAATTGTTTTACACCCCTCTTTTTAACTATAGTTTGGTATATGGTCTAGATTTTCTGAAAATGTACAATTGGCAGCTGTATACATTTAGTGAATTCTGCTTCATTAGGCTGCAATTTGGCCAATAGTAGGTAAATTCGAGTATATTCGGCATTGTAGTAGTTCTAGCAATCTGTTTGGTTAGGTTGAACTGTATCTTGAACTTTATATTCGTCTGAAATGTGGGTTATTTGAGAGGATTGGTGAAGTTGAATTGTACATTTTCTGAAAATCTGACCCATGTATTTAGTCATATCGGGGCGAGAGAGGAGACACACGAATTATTAGTTATTGAGTGTTGTAAATGAGTTTACTTTAACTTTTACAATATGGCATTATTCTTTTCTCCAGAGTTCTGAAAGTGGTGTTGTGCCAAATAATGGATCATATTTCCATCTCTGGGAATGTCAGTGATGAGGCACTAGGAGAATTATCACGAGTTTTCTCTCAGTTTGTGTCATCGTGGCAACACGCAGAAGAAGCCAGGAAGTTGAAAGAGGCTGAAAAGGAGAGTCTGTATAAATATAAAACCACAACATACGGAGACGACAGATCCGAGGAGGAGATCGAGAAAATGGAAATGAGGAAAGCATTCCCTTCCTTTGAAAAGGTAGGTTAGATTTGGTTCACTGTTCTACGTGAGGGCAGACAGGGAAGAGTCGAGTACTGCTAGTTTGCCCAAGCTTTTGTAGCAAAGATCCAATAGTCTATCTCTTAGGTGATATATTGATGATAACATGTGGTTCACTGAACATATACTGAACACAATATGACAGAAAAGTTGGAAAATCAAAATAAAATACAAAATTGGTTGACGCAGGATGTGTCTTAGCTATGTAAAAGCCCAGATGGCAGGTATGTTCGAATAAAACCCTTTAAGAACAAATTTAAAAAATAATATTAAATATTAAACCCCTCCTGTCACATTTAGGACTTTGCTGATATCGCCGTTGGTCCTACCCTGGATGATGACCCAGCACCACATGAGTTGGAAGATGAGTCTGTGGATGAGGAGGCTGATGAGACTTGGGAAGTGAGTCAAGCTGAAATAGAAGATGTTTGTAATGCACACCTGGCCATCTTCCTCCAGTGTTCCCAGGCCCACTGGCTCCCTCCTCCTCCTGTACCCTCCTCCAGTAGGAAGGAGGGTTGTGCACCTAAACACACCATGGAGACAACCCTCTCTACTTATCGCCTTGCTACAGAAGTTATTCACTTATCTCAGATGCAACCTGGTGAGTTCTGTATAAAAACTCTTTTAGCTCTTGAAGAATTTGGTCCTGGGTATGACCTTAAAGTGCCTTTCTGTCTCTTTTCTCTGTCTCTCCCTTCTTCTCTATCTCTATTTCCTGGGTATGATCATAAACTGCCTCCCTCTCAGCTCTCCCTCCCTTGATATAACCATATTAAATGTGTTGATAAGAGCGTAAAGCAACCAATCTCACTCACTCACTCACTCCCTTCTTCTCTATCTCTATTTCCTGGGTATGATCATAAACTGCCTCCCTCTCAGCTCTCCCGCCCTTGATATAACCATATTAAATGTGTTGATAAGAGCGTAAAGCAACCAGTCTCACTCACTCACTCACTCACTCCCTTCTTCTCTATCTCTATTTCCTGGGTATGATCATAAACTGCCTCCCTCTCAGCTCTCCCTCCCTTGATATAACCATATTAAATGTGTTGATAAGAGCATAAAGCAACCAATCTCACTCACTCACTCACTCCCTTCTTCTCTATCTCTATTTCCTGGGTATGATCATAAACTGCCTCCCTCTCAGCTCTCCCGCCCTTGATATAACCATATTAAATGTGTTGATAAGAGCGTAAAGCAACCAGTCTCACTCACTCACTCACTCACTCCCTTCTTCTCTATCTCTATTTCCTGGGTATGATCATAAACTGCCTCCCTCTCAGCTCTCCCGCCCTTGATATAACCATATTAAATGTGTTGATAAGAGCGTAAAGCAACCAGTCTCACTCACTCACTCACTCACTCCCTTCTTCTCTATCTCTATTTCCTGGGTATGATCATAAACTGCCTCCCTCTCAGCTCTCCCGCCCTTGATATAACCATATTAAATGTGTTGATAAGGGCGTAAAGCAACCAGTCTCACTCACTCACTCACTCCCTTCTTCTCTATCTCTATTTCCTGGGTATGATCATAAACTGTCTCCCTCTCAGCTCTCCCGCCCTTGATATAACCATATTAAATGTGTTGATAAGAGCGTAAAGCAACCAGTCTCACTCACTCACTCACTCACTCACTCACTCACTCACTCTTGAAGAATTATAGGGAACTAAGGGCAAAAGATGAGATACTGTGCAGCCAAAATTTTCGTGTGCTAAAATACCATGAATTCCGTAAAATAACTTCTGGCACCACGAAATTTTGTCTCCACGAAAATCACCAAAACTGGGGTTTCACATATGAGTTCTTTGGCATTGAGGCACTCAACCACAATTTTTTTTTCTCCGCAAAACTGTTTCGAAATGCCCTACTGTGAAATATAAACATGTGAAAGTTTTTACCTGCAGGGTAAACAACAAATTTTTCATTGAAAATCTCGATCTTTCCTGTAGTATTAGTACCATAAAACCTCCATTAGTATAGATGATGTACCATAAAACCTCTACTAGATGATGCACCTCCGTTTTGTGGATCAGTACCCTGTGCACATTCATTTAGGGAAACCTCTAATACAGGCAGAAGGACTTTTAAAATTTCTAAAATTTCATTGTATATGTTGTAATTTTTTGTATGTTATATATGTTTGATTTTATTTTGACTGGGGTAACATCTCCTAGGTATACCCAGGGTTTTCCAATGGTCCCAGTTTTTACAGAAAGTTAGGGACAAAGGTGGATTAAAATCTTAACATCTGCATATTGAAATATTGTTAATTTATCAATGAGAATATCATTAATGTTGATAAAATGGGATCAGATGAGCTTACCTAAATTTATTGTCCTAATCGTTATTCTTTTCAGGTTACCTCATGGATCCTCACCTAGTAGGTGTACATCAGGTTGCATGCCATGCACTACAGGAGTCTATTCTACAAGAAAGTACAGAGGTATGTCAAGCTACTTTTCTTTTGTGGCATGTTCTTTTATAAATGATCGTAAGATAGTCCAGCTTTGTAATGGGCAATATCTTTTAGAAGGGCCAGTTTCTGTTCTTTCCACAATCCTTCTTCCCTTTCTTCCTCCTGTCCTACCATATTGTATGGGAGGGACAGTTCAGTATCACCCTCCTTCCTTGGCCCTGCCATATGTTATAGGAGGGACAGTTTCTGCTCTCTTCCTCCTGTCCTTGACCCTACCATATTTTATGGGAGGGACAGTTCAGTATCACCCTCCTGGCCCTGGCCCTACCATATTGTATGGGAGGGACAGTTCTGTATCACCCTCCTGTCCCTGGCCCTAACATATTGTATGGGAGGGACAGTTCTGTATCACCCTCCTGTCCTTGGCCCTACCATTTTGTATGGGAGGGACAGTTCAGTATCACCCTCCTGTCCTTGGCCCTACCATTTTGTATGGGAGGGACAGTTCTGTATCACCCTCCTGTCCTTGGCCCTACCATTTTGTATGGGAGGGACAGTTCAGTATCACCCTCCTGGCCCTAACATATTGTATGGAGGGACAGTTCTGTATCACCCTCCTGTCCTTGGCCCTACCATATTGTATGGAGGGACAGTTCAGTATCACCCTCCTGGCCCTACCATATTGTATGGGAGGGACAGTTCAGTATCACCCTCCTGGCCCTACCATATTGTATGGGAGGGACGGTTCTGTATCACCCTCCTGTCCCTGGCCCTAACATATTGTATGGGAGGGACAGTTCAGTATCACCCTCCTGTCCTTGGCCCTACGATATTGTATGGGAGGGACAGTTCTGTATCACCCTTCTGTCCCTGGCCCTAACATATTGTATGGGAGGGACAGTAGTTCAGTATCACCCTCCTGGCCCTACCATATTGTATGGGAGGGACAGTTCGGTATCACCCTCCTGTCCTTGGCCCGGACCATATTTTATGGGAGGGACAGTTTCTGTACTCATCCTCCTGTCCCTGGTCCTACCATATTTTATAGGAGGGACTGTTTCTGCTCTTACTCCTGTCCCTGGTCCTACCATATTTTATGGGAGGGACAGTTTCTGCTCTTACTCCTGTCCCTGGTCCTACCATATTTTATGGGAGGGACAGTTTCTGCTCTCTTCCTCCTGTCCCTGGCCCTACCATATTTTATGGGAGGGACAGTTTCTGCTCTCTTACTCCTGTCCCTGGCCCTACCATATTTTATGGGAGGGACAGTTTCTGCTCTTACTCCTGTCCCTGGTCCTACCATATTTTATGGGAGGGACAGTTTCTGCTCTTACTCCTGTCCCTGGTCCTACCATATTTTATGGGAGGGACAGTTTCTGCTCTCTTCCTCCTGTCCCTGGCCCTACCATATTTTATAGGAGGGACAGCTTCTGCCCTATTCCTCCTGGCCCTACCATATTTTATAGGAGGGACCGTTTCTGCACTCATCCTCCTGGCCCTAGCCCTACCATATTTTATAGGAGGGACAGTTTCTAGTCCCTTTCTCCTGGCCTTGGCCCTACCATATTTTATAGGAGGGACAGTTTCTAGTCCCTTTCTCCTGGCCTTGGCCCTACCATATTTTATAGGAGGGACCGTATTTGTTCTCTTCCCCTATGCAACGGTCAGTTTCTGATACCCTCTAATATCACATTCCCTTTCCTGCTTCTTCAACCACCCTTTGTTGATGGTAGTTAGATGATGATTTGGAATTGTCTTGTAAATAAGAACTCTTCATATTTTCTCCATAAATCTTTGAAACAATGATATTGAACCAATTAGAGCTTCCTTCATTTGTATTCAAACAGATGAAAGACCAGCGTCCTTATGACATTTACCGTGACCCTAATGTGACTCAAGTCCTACAGTGCCGCCCCCTCTTGGCAACATTCAAGACAACGGTCCTCAAGTTCCTGGCAGAATGGCCAGGCCATCCTACACTCCAACAGGTAAGATCCCACAACATTTTATTCATTTTTGTATTATTTCATTTAAGGCCAATATCATATATTAATAAATAGCAAATTTATGCCAATTTGACCCAAAAAAACCGCATTATGCTACACAGATGTTCTCACGCGTTGCCTTTAGGATTGGCTTTTACTATTTTTATGAATGTTCATTATTAATAAGTAAGACACATTGGCATGTCAAATTCATTTTTGCTTTTGAATCCTGAGTTATGTCCTTAATAAATCAAATGGTAAATTAAATATGTACTTGTTAATTTCCCAATAGGGGACTTGCATGTCTCACTGCGCATGTCTGTCACAGTGCATTCTGGGATGGATTGTGGTGAAATCGAACATACAAATATTTGACAGTATTTTATTGAAAATTGCAAGAATGTTTTCACCAATATCATAGCTTTTTATAAATGACCTATGAAAACCAAATGCATGATGGGAAAGATGGGGACTTGTGTTATGGAAACGGCATAACATATGGCTATTGATATTAGAGCACTGATAAATATTCCATGCTGAACATGGCATGTTTTCCATAGATTCTATACTGTACCATTAGTCCCATAATTCAATGCGAATCAAGATTCAAAATGGCGGTTATGCAAGTCCCCTATTCTATGAATATAAGTAGAGGTTTTGGTCTATGTCTTCTCCAAGATTTGTAGCTCTTCCAGATTGCGCGGGGCAGCCAGGGAGACATTATGGAGGAATATTTATTTGAAGTCTTTGTATATAAACTCTTGATATTCTTTGCAGATAATTGTGCTAATAGATCGCATCAAAGGCTTCCCTGTGACTAGTCCTCTCATGAAATACCTAACTGGCTTGGAGGTGCTCCTGGACAAGGCTCATGTAAGTACAATTCTGCTGGAATCTCTATCAGGGGGGCATTGCTCATCATGTTGAGATTCTAATAAGATCTCGTTATCGTAATAGCTAATAAAGATTAAAGCCATGGTCACACACAGCCGATTTGGCTCCCGATTGTCCCCCGATTTTGGTTTTCCAATGAATCGTAGGATTTCATTTCCAATCCTAGTTGATGTTATTTCAAAAACATAAACCAGGACTTGAAATGAAATCATAGGATTTGTCGGGAGACCAAAATCAGGAGGCAATCGGGAGCCAAATCGACTGTGTGTGTCCACGGCTTAAGACAAGAGGTGCTGAAAATCACATCTTTTTCCTACCATCATTGTTCGGATGAATTCAATGGAGCTACAGATAATGATATTTATGGGAACATCACACTTATGTTGAGCAACTGTTCTAGGAACAATAAAATTAAGATTTTGAAATACAACTAGATTGACTATCGACCCCAACCATTTGGCTGAAACTACATTTTTCTTAAAACTTTTATTGACAAAATTTCACATTCGTGATACGTTTCAATTGCCAAGAAAACCTATTATTAATCATATCATTATAGAAATTATACATCGAAATTTATTATTATACATATACCAAGCCCATCTAACGTTTTGGGCAGGCTATCAGATGTTATATTAACTTAATTCCGTAGATCTTGATACGGTATACACATACAACTAATTATATAGTGATACAGCTAATGTACATTTTTTGATTTTTTTTGTAGCCAATATCTAAAATAAAACATATTTCTTCAGAACCAATTCTCGCTCTTCATTGAACTTTAATGGGGGAAGCCATTGCCTGTTGAATTCTGTAATAGAATGTTCCATTTCCCTTGATCAATTTTCACTATCGAAAAAATAAATAAGCGCAGGTTCATTCCCATGTTCATTAAATCAGTTTTCTATTACAGGAATGGGAAACGAATGCCGCCAAACATGTATCGCTAAAGGCTGAAACAGAAACACTCACCCACCAAATAATAGAATGGAGAAAGCTGGAACTGAGGTAAGAGAGAGAGAGACAGTCATGGGACTGTACTTCCTCAGTCCTGTTTCTGTTGATATTGTGGTGCATTTAGAATTCCTCTAGTTATAATCCGTTTCTAGGTCTGATTTGTATGTAAGTTGTTGCTACTTGGGTCAGATTTTCAGAAAATGTACAATTCAACTTCGCCAATTTTCTCAAATAACCCAGATTTCAGACGAAAGTAAAGTTCAAAATACAGTTCAACCTAACCAAACAGATTGCTAGAATTAATGCAATGCCGAATATGCTCTTAATTTACCAAGTATTGACCAAATTGTAGCTTAATTTAGCAGAATTTACTAAATGTACATTTACTGAAAATCTGACCCACTTTAGAAACAACACTAGCAAGTTTTCGAGTTCCTTTAAGGAGGCACAATTCATAGGATATGATCCTGAGCTATTCTGTTTGTTATCAATAATAACAAAATAAAACTTTCAACAACAACTATATTTTGGAATTTTGTTCACTTCAGGTGCTGGAAGAAGTGCCTAGACACAGCTGCATGGAAGTGCAGACAGAAGGCGTCTCGCTGGTGGTTCCATCTTCACCAGCTCTTCAATAGTGTCCTCCACCCAGCCGATGAGGACGCTACTGACCAACAGGTTAGTGATTTTTACTACTGTCAATAGGGGAGTTGCATGTCTCACTGCGCATGTCTATTGCAGTGCATGCTGGGATGGATTCTGATGAAATCTGACATACAAATATTTGGCAATATTTTATCGAAAATTGCATGAATGTTTTCAACAATATCAGAGCTTGTATAAATCATCTATGAAAACCAAATGCATGATGGGGAAGATGAAGGCTTGTGTCATGGAAACATGTATAACACATGGATATTGACTTTAGAACATTGATAAATACCCCATGCTGAACATGGCACGTTTTCTATAGATTTTAGACTGTACCATTACTCCCATAATTCCATGCGAATCAAAGATCCAAAGATTCAAAATGGCGGCTATGCAACTCCCCTATTACCCTTGTGCTTTATTCGCCACGTTATCCGGTGATCGAATTTCACTTCCTTGGTCTTGCTTGATTGTTTTACACTCATAGAAATTTACCTATAATAGTAACCAGAAGAAAGTCCAAATAAAAAGTGCAAAAACTCCACCCCCCACTTCTCTTACTCAACCCAAGTCATAAGCTAAGCAGAATTGAAATTCAGACGGATGGCAGAACCCATCCCAACATCTTTACCTATAATAATTCGACTTATCAAAACAGGAGGGTGCAGCAGATGAAGCCAAGGGTGTGGCCAGCCTCATTTCTCCGCTCCAACAGTTCATGGAGGGCTCCTCTCTGGGGGAGTACTCAGTCAGGCTGCAATTGCTGCGTGCCTTCCTGGCACACCTCACCCACATGGAACGGACTCCTTTGACAGGTAAATGTATACCACTTAGATATTCCAAAACTTAGATATTGTAGTAGCAGAGCTAAAGAATAAAATCTTAAACAAGAAATCCCTCTAGCCTGAGTAGTATAGTGACATGGTAATTTTACAATGGCATCCAAATTCCTCCACTGTTATTGATCTGTAGCTGTTATTGAATATCCCGTCCTATGACAAATGTCGATAGATGCCGATTTGGGTCTCCCGATAAACCCTTTGATTTCATTCCAAACCTATTTTTTTAAAATAGCATAAAAACCAGGATTGGAAATGAAATCCTACGATTTATTGGGAGACCCAAATCGGGGGGGGGGGAGGAAAATCGGCTGTGTGTGGGCAGGTTTTACAAGATATACAAACCAAACCAAACTACCAAGTCAAACATAGATAAATACGTCTGTCGATGTAGTTGTTACCTGTAATATGAATAAAACTCACGTTTTTTTCCATGTGCAGATGAACTGACCTGTTTGCTGTGGAACATCTACATATACTACCAACAGTTTGATGCACCAGTCAACGCTGAGCTTGCCAGACAACGGGCAACCATAGAGAAACAACTAAAGGTAAATAAAGTGCTCTTTACAATCTCCTGGGTATGACCATTAAGTGCCTTTCTGTCTCTTTTCTCTGTCTCTCTCTCCCTACTTCTCTATCTCTATTTCCTGGGTATGATCATAATCTGCCTCCCTCTCAGCTCTCCCGCCCTTGATATAACCATATTAAATGTGTTGATAATAGCGTAAAGCAACCAATCTCACTCACTCAATCTTTACATCTCATCCACAGTTCTCTGAGTCAAGACTTCATTTGGAAGTTATCAAGATTTGTACTGCCATGTGATATATAAGAATATTTTAGTTGTTGAAACTTTCCAGATGAGGGTGCAAATTGTTTTGGACATTTTGTACAAAGTGTTCACTTGCTCTGCTGCAGAGATTATGTAAGCTGCTGTCTACGGGGGCGGGAATGAAATCATCCCTGTGTTAGAGATATACGGGTCAGATCTTCACAAAATGTACAATGTGTCTGCAGCAATCCTCTCAAATAACCCAAAATTAAAACAAAAATGAAGTTTAAAACTCAGTTCAACATAACCTAACAGATTGTTTGAAACAAGGCAATTTCAAATATCCTCAGATATAACTAGTATTGACTATTTTCCAGCCTAATTTAGCAGAATTTACTAAATGTGTAGATCTGCCGATTGTACAATTTCTGAAAATCTGACATATATGACCCCTCTGTTTCTGTTCTCAAAAACAAGAATATCATAACAACATGTCCTATTGGATGAGATAAAAGTGTATTAGAAGTGTATTTTATAATCCTGATGTGTATATTCTTATTTCCTTATTTCAGGGATTCGTTAAAATAGCTCGGTGGAATGACATCAATTTCTATGCCATCAAACAAGCGGTAGAGAAGACTCACAGTACGCTCCTCAAACACGTCAAGGCTTACCGTGTTGTGCTGGCACAACCCGTTACCCCGGTGCTGACAGAGAGGGCATCCATAGCTCCACCTGGCCCCTCTCAGGGTGGTAGTGGTGATACCACACAGACAGATACCCAGGACTCATTGACTTATTCCGTTGAGAAGTTCATCCCTGAGGACATTTGGAAGGTGATCATTTTCACGAAAATAAATACGTTTACAGTACTGTAAATGTATTAATGTTCGCGCAGTATTTATTTTCGCGCACCCACCTTTGTGCGTGAAAATAAATCCTGTGCGAAAGGTGTAGTTATTGCATAAACAAGGTTGAGACTTCCTTGCTTCGCGAATTTAAATCCGCACAAAAAGGTGTCAAAGTCCTTAGTGTACCAACATTTATCTGCGCGAAAATATTCATTTACAGTAGATCTACTTTTCAGTTTCAATTTCAGTGGAATTCCAACGAATTCCATTATTCATGTGACACATCAATTTCTCTATTTCAATAATCTTATTAATTCCTTACAATTTGTACATGTGACATCATTTTTTTCCTTATCCTCATAATTAACCTATCTAGATGTCATAGCGATGGTAAGAAATAGATGTGATCTCACTATATTCCTTCAATTTTATTAATGATAAGCTTCATATGTGTCTTCATTTTTTTAATTTTTTTTTAAAGATTTTATTTTCACTGGGTACATCACCTCCAAGAGGAGTAGGATATTCCGGCGGAACCCAGCTTGGGCTGAAGATTGATTATATACATAGGATAGTAAACAAAATAAAAGACATGATAGAAGAAAACCTCTTACTGTGAGAGAGACTTCATAATTGTTTGTACCGTACTATTGGCGAATTCAGTGTTATAGAGAATTTAACGTGAAGAATGAGCTTCATATCACCACTTGGTGTCATAAAATTAGTGGGGCGATTGGGCCAAAACTTGTTTGGACCACACCATTGGAGAAATCAGTGTTAAACTAAAAAGAGGTGAAAAAATATATTGATAGGATTTGACTACTCGGCTGCCTTCCATGGAGTGCCAGATACCGGAGGTGTTGCAGAAACTGCCCCACCTGTACACCAAGATGTGCAAGCATACCAGCCAGGTGTTAAGGCAGTCACCCTACCACAAACACATAGCTGCACTAGATGACTTCACAGGTGAGGTGATCAGTGCCAGTCATGAACTACAGAAGGAGATTGTCATACAGGTAAGTATTTTTGTATTTGTAGATCCTCTGAAGAAGCCCAAGAAAGGCGAAACGCGTCAGGAACGCCAAATAAACCTACAAAATGCCAACTTGATTCGTTCCCATGACTAGTTGCTTTTCCATCAATTTTTTAATTTTTGTATTTAGATATTTTTATAACAGAACATTATATGCAGTGCACCATATTCTAAATCAGAGCTAAACAAAACAAAATAGAAATTTCATCTTTCTTAGAGATTTACATAATACCATAATTGGCCTACCTACAACTCTATAATCAGCTAAGTAATACATAGAGTAAGAAGAGATGTGAAAAAGATAAAAATAAAAACAAGTTTGGATGTGTTAACGAAGGGCCCTCTCTGTGTCCATTGGAACCTGTACTCACATAATGTAAACACAGGTGGCCTAGGCCCCTCTTCCAGTCAAAATTACCCGTCACCCTCTACTCTGGCCTCAGTCCACCAGTCAGCATATCCCATTCCGGATCTTGCCTATTGTAGGGTCAGATTTTCAGAAAATGTACAATTGGCAGCTGTACACACTTAATAAATTTTGCTAATTTAGGCTGAAATTTGGTCAATACTAGGTAAATTCGAGTATATTCGGCATTGCAGTGATCCTAGCAATCTGTTTGGTTAGGTTGAACAGTATATTGAACTTCATTTTCGTTTGAAATTTGGGTTATTTGAGAGGATTGGTGAAGGTCAATTGTACATTTTCTGAAAATCTGACCCTGTATCACTATCTTGCTAGGGCCCAGAGAAGCAGAAGCTTATGAAGGATGCCAAACTACTGCAAGTGAAGAAGCGTAAAGCTCTAGCTGACCTGTTCAAGTACCTGACACGCACTGGTCTGTCTCACAGACGCGGGCTACAGCGGCAAGGCGAGCTGGATGCTAACCTTCATCTAAAGGCTCCCCCTGTTAATCTCGAATATATGTTTAGACATCTCCAAAATCACAGGTATTTGTATATATATATATTTGTGTGTGCATCCTTTGATTTTTCATAAGAAATATCTCCAATTTTTCTGCCAAAAAAATAATATTAGTAGTATTTAACGAATTTTAGATTTTTAGATTTTTTTCTCTTTCATAAAGACCATTTTATTTGTATATAAAAATACCTATCTGAGTGTAAAAGAAATAATACTTGCCGATTAAATACTGATTTAATGCCTTTAAACATGTATAATATTTACATTATTTACGTTTCAGATGTGATGATGACACTGTGAAAGCGTGGAATGGTTGTCAGGAGTATGTACTACGCTGCATCGCCAGACAGGCTGTGTTCTTAGCATCTCTTCACAATATCTCTCCTGAACTCGGCAAAATGAACCTCGATAGGTAGGATTATATTAACCACTTTAATGTAAAAAATATTGACTCCACATATATGAAAGTGTGGTTGGAATGATAGTAGAGGTTGGCAGGAATCCAATGAAGTATACAGATATAAGATAATAGCTATATTTATTGATATATAAGTCCGAAAACCTCCATTTCTGCAATTTAGCTCAAATGAAAAATCCAGGAAAGTGTGGGCCCGCTAGACAGATGTTGATGCAGAGGAAGTCGTTGGCTATTTACTGTTATATGTATGGATTCTTTTTCTGACTATAACCACCCACCCACCCTGATCAGCTATCAATATGATTCCTTATGCATTTGTTTTGGTGGCCAGAACACCCACAGTGGTGTGGGTGTTCTACAGGGGTGGTGGCAGTCCCTGGTGTGAGTGGGATGAACTAATTTAAGGGTTGTGCAATTGAGGAGGAAGCATGGCAGCCATTGGCATTGTATCCTGGCTTCAGTGTTGCTGTGAAAACGATGATGGATTGTGTAAGTGTTGCAACTGTAATCGAAAATATGAGTACACTAGGTTGTAGCCAATAGCTTAAATGGAGTATTCCATGCATCAATAGACATTCTCACCAGGGAAATTATTGAAAGCAGGTGCATAAGGAGGTGTGTGGTATAGGAGTGAAATCGTTGGACCCTAGTCTGTCTGGGCACCGTTTCTGATTGTAAATAGAGTCATTCTGACTTCTTCCAAGGGAAGAAGCGGGGGGTGCCGACGGTCTAGCCCTTTATATTACCACTTTTGGGGATGACAGACATATGTATTCACAAGTAGTCTCAAAGTCCCAAAGTCATTTATTTTCATTTATAACTAATTTATAGCCATTCAGACGTGCCAACTAAGGATTAAAAGAAAGTTTCTTAAACGCAAAGAAGGCAGTTCTAACCTAGATTAAAGTTGGTTTTTACAGTCTCTGAAATATTACACAATGCAGCTCCCCCTTGCTGCCATCAGAAGAGTTATTTTGCATCTAGGTCAGATTTTCAGAAAATGTACAATTGGCAGCTCTACACATTTAGTAAATTCTGCAAAATTAGGCTGTAATTTGGTCAATACTAAGTAAATTCAAGAATATTTGGCATTGCATTGATTCTAGCAATCAGTTTGATTATGTTGAACTGTATTTCAAACATTATTTTCGTCTGAAATGCGGGTTATTTGAGAAGATTGGCGAAGTTGAATTGTACATTTTCTGAAAATCTGACCCATTTACATACATTTTGTCTCAAAGTCTTACCTCCAATAGCCTCCTCCTGTGTTCTCATTGAACGATTTCGGCACACTGTTAACTTGTGGAAAGAACCAAGATTTGTTAATTAAGATTATGTTTCTTTTTACAGATGCACTGGTTTTGTAACTGACCTCATGTCAGTGGTGTACGACCAAAGGGAACAACTTGCCAAAACAGCGGACAAGTTCAATACTATGAGGTAAATAAATACTGAGAATTTTTTTTTAAAATTTTAGAGTCCAGTTCCGTTGCGTTGTACTCATGGAATCCAGTCAAAATAATATTTCATTAATCAATTGTTCAGTACTGGCTCATAAGTGAGTCCCTTCCCTTGGAACCAAGGGAAGGGGACGCTCAGTCGTCATGCCTCGCCGCAGACTTGTCTCAAGTTACAGTGTGAACCGTTAATGGAAACATAGTATAGACTTAGAAGGTTGGGGCTCTTTCCCTGGTTGCTGTGAGTAAAACGGGCCTTGTGTTTTGACTCAACGTACAGGGCCTGTTAGAGTCATTAGATTGATATGCTCGGCTACAATTTCGTCTGCGCTCGATCTGTGAGCTTAGACTGTGTTGGGATTTATCTATTTAATCTTTAACATCGAAGTACCAAAATCTACCTCTGAACAGAAGATGCTACACAAACAATAAAAACTACAATATTCATTTTGAATTTAACTTCAAGGTTCAAGTATAGGAAAATGCGAAGTTGATCGCAGGACATGAGCCAAAGGATAAATATTTAATTACTAGCACAGAGTTCCATTCATCATTTATTTTATGCCCTTAGCAAAGAAGAAGCAAAACAAATTCGCATTTTTATTGCACCGTTCATACAGCATGGGCATATAATAAAGGTGATCGACAAATGGTTTGTTTAATAATCTCCGCTCTAGAATTGCTTTAACCTCTCAGACCAAGGGCATGCTGTATCTTCAAGCTGTCCAAACCAACCAAAACAAATCCAACTAACGAATCATCATTTTTATTTTTATCCTTAATTGTACCTTACTTTCTTACCTTACTTGGTTCAATATGTGTATAACCTAACTTGATCTCGAGTAGTATTTTTACATAAAGCGTAGTCTAGCTAGACACAGCAGTGGGAGGAAGACCATGGTTTTTCTGAGTTGAATTATCACCCGTGAGCTCATTATCCTCATGTGTTCATGACATCCATTGTTCATAATAGTATTTGTACACTGTGCATATATGTTCATTTGTCATCTCACGGAAGATTGGCTGTATACAAATTCTAAATATTTTTTAAAAAAACAAAAAAAAACAAAACTATCAAACGTAATCCCTAAATCTATGTCTTACCATTCCTGCAATGCAAACATTAAATTATCGATAAATTGTGTTAAATTATCAATAAATTGTGTAGACTGATAGTTTTAATTTTGCTTTACAGATCACTAGTGTGGTGTCTTGAAAATCTTGCTCGAGCTGCGGAGAGAGAAAATGACGGTTGTTTACCTCCACAAGAACAGGCCAATGTGTGGAAGGTAAGGCTGAAACCTCAAGTATTTTAATTTTTTTTGACAAACTTTATTCAGTCTCTCAACAAATCCATCCATTCTCACTAGGGTGATTAACACTTCGAAAGATACAAAAACCCTTTTCTTCCGCTTCTAAGTTCTAGGAACCTGCTTTGGTGAAAAGGAAACCGCATTTTGAACATCTTCCTTATAGATAGAAAACATATTAAGCTAAAGATGATATCTTTATATCACCCAGGAGGATAATTTTGAATGTTCGCTGTGCTATACAAATGTGGGAATGAACCAGAGAGAAGGTTCCAGATTGATAACGATTATAATATAACGAAATACTACTAATTTCTGTTTTAACCAACACTATTGTTCTCTAGATTAAGACACTTTACTTACAGTATTTTGTTCTGTATTGTTCATGCTGAGCGGATGTTAATTTCCTTTATAATTTTTTTTTTTTTTTTTTTACATTGTTTTCTATCTTGCGCGTGGTGCTGCTTGCACAAAATCTAATAGATAATTAAACCATCCGTTGCAAAGGCCTCCCTACTGTGGTCGACCCTAGGGAACATTGTTACCTATTTGTTACCAATTTGCTTTATAAAAACCAATAGTCATACGGTAGGGCTTGAAATCCTCCCTATGTAGGGAGCTCAGTACCCACCGATAGTGTCACTTAAAATAATAGGCAAATAAAAGTTCCAACAACAACAATTACACTAGACCGCATAAATTTACCAATAGTGATTATTGAGAAGAATCAACATGGGCCTTCATTTACATTCCTTTGTTACTGATGATCTTGTGCCCATGATTTGTTATTAATGTTTGTTTAACTTTTTGTATCCTGTTTATTCAAATCGGTTAAACCTATACTTTCGTAATTTTTCCC
Source organism: Sthenelais limicola (assembly GCA_942159475.1). NCBI lineage: Eukaryota > Metazoa > Annelida > Polychaeta > Phyllodocida > Sigalionidae > Sthenelais > Sthenelais limicola. The sequence goes on along the minus strand of OW804097.1, from coordinate 33,923,552 downwards.
ACATAAACGTGAATAATCTTAGATTATTTGGTGCATTTTCCGGAAATAGTAGTAATAAAAAATGAATAATATTTTTTAAAAATCCTGTGTTACTAGGGTATCTGATTGTATCGTCTACAGTCTAAACATAACTCCATCTTCCATTGTACCAAGCCATGAAACGATCCAAAATAAGCCTAGAGCCACCAGTTTTCTCATCCCTCCACACATACGGGTCAGATTTTCAGAAAATGTACAATTCACCTTCACCAATCTTCTCAAATAACCCACATTTAAGATAAAAATGAGCTTCAAAATGCAGTTTAACATAACAGAACAGATACTTTAAATCAATGCGATCCCAAATATACTCAGATATACCCGGTATTCATCATTATTTTTCAGCCAAATTTAGCAGATTTTCCTAAATGTGTAGAGCTGCCGATTGTACATTTTCTGAAAATCTGACCCATACACACTTAATCTATTTTCCCAGATAGTTTATGTTTTACTATTTGTCTCCCTATGTAAAGGACCGTGTTAAAAGCCTCTGTGAGGAGCTGATTGTGGGACTACACCAGGTGAGGTTACTCCTCCAGTGTTGTCCCAAGGAGCACCTGGATGATACGGGCATAGCTAGCCCTCTACCCACCTCCCAACTACACCCAGCTGCTAGGCTCACCCAGAGAGACATAACCTGGACCAACTTGAACACTCAGATCGGGGTTTGTATACATTTGATTTGATGTGTAATTTTGCCTATATAGATCACGGCAGATTGCCTTGAAAATCGCCGGAATTAACTTTTGGGCGAAGTGATAGTCTGCAATTTTTCTGTTAAATGTGAAAATAAAATTTAAAAAAAAATAGTTTTAAAAAAAAAAATCATTTTTATTTAGGTCTGAGCTTTACATACATCATTGTTAATAAGTTAGATATCAGACTTTATTATACACGCATTGCTCTGAAAACAACTTATTTAGAGTTATTTACGCATAGTGCGTATTTCACTAGTGATTTACGTGGGGTTGTCATTACACCTAAAATTCAAACTTTTAACTTGATTTTTTTCTATTTTCATGTTAAAAAAGCATGTATAATAAATCTGTTAACTAACACGTTCGTTTGAGTCGTTTAGAATATTGTACTCGTTGCTACGCAATATTCACACTCCTTCAACCAACTCGTTAGTTAACCTGTATATAGGAATAGGAATTATATCAAGAAGGTTTTTGTATGTTTTACAGAATGTGATTCAGACGGTGCAAACCCTGAAAAGTGAGGTGGACGGAAGGAATTTGCATCCAAGGACACTGATTACACGGTAATGAACCTTGCCTTAGAAGTGCTTGAGAACACACATTTTATATGTTCCAAGTCTTCTTTGTCCAATGTCATATAATATATGGGTCAGATTTTCAGAAAATATTGACCAAATTGTAGCCTAATTTAGCCTAATTTACTAATGTGTACAGCTGCCAATTGTACATTTTCTGAAAATCTGACCCATATATGGCCCTTGTGTCTGGTAAATTATTACAATCTTGCGTTTGTTTCCCTAATCAGTGCATATAGCTTCCGTTAGTTGTTAAAAACAGTTTTGGGGCTCAAATAAGGTTTAGTACTCTGTGCGCTTAGTATGATGAATAAGGTTATGGGTCAGATTTTCAGAAAATGTACAATTCAACTTCGCCAATCTTCTCAAATATCCCAAATTTTAGTCGAAAATAAAGTTCAAAATACAGTTCGAACCTAGCCAAACAGATTGCTAGAATCAATGCAATACAGAATATACTCGAATTTACATAGTATTGGCCAAATTGCAGCCTAATTTAGCAGAATTTACTAAATGTGTACAGCTGCCAATTGTACATTTTCTGAAAATCTGACCCATATACAAACAAACCCATCTTTCTAGGGCTGAGGTACAGTTCATGGGCCGGATATTGGCGGGATTACAAGGACTTCTACCTCAAATGAAATCAATGCAAGAATATTTCCTTGTGGCCGATGTCACCATTGAGGCTGGCATTCCTGCAACCCTTGAACACTTGTGTTCTAAGGTCCAAGCTACCAGCTCTCAGTTCACTGCATGGGATAAGAAGCAAAGCCAAGTGGATAATACCCATACGCCAGCGAGTGCGACGCCGCATGATCAAATGCATTTCGTTCAAGGTGTAGAAGACATAGTAACCAAGGTGCTAGTTGTTGTACAAAATGTCGTGAAGAGGAGAAAAAGTGAATTGAAAGAACCGTCAGAGAGTGGTGATGGTGAGGGTGATGAAGGCAGGGAAGAAGAGAGCATTGAGGAAGGACATATCACCCAACACCTTCACAAAGGGCTTCAGAAAGAGATTGATGACCTTAGTCTTAATAAAGTCAGTACCGTCTTTTATTATTCAATTGAATTAAAAAATTCTTTATTGTTGCTGTTATTACAATGGTCGGTCAAATCTGTAACAATAGAAACAGGTCTTCCAGTAACTGCCGACTTGGAATTCTTGAATGAAGTTACACACAATGTATGAATTTAAAGCTAACATTTGTAATAGGTTGTGATGAAGATGGGTAAGTACATTGATGACAAAAATGAGGTAGTTTAAGCAGAGAGGGACTGACATATCCGGGTATAAAAGACTCATTGTCTAGGGTAAATAAATGTTCATGTACCAAAAAAAAAGATTTATGATAACATGCATCATTCCTTATATTCAAAATCGAAAAGACAGTGATGAATTTCACTAATTATATCAGAGCTATACATGTATATATAGCTCTGATTATATCAAAAGTAATACATTTGCAAAGTTATAATGCCTTATTATAAGTTCTGATGAAGTAAAGGGAGTGCATATTTTCTACTGAACGTAAACTCCCTAAAATGTTGCTTTCTGATACTAATTAGTATTTAATTTTCTTGCTAACTGTATAAATTCCTCTTGCAGATATCAACTGACCTAGCTGCTCTCCTCAATAAACTGCGAGACTGCAGTGAGTCAGAGGAGATACGCATGCGCCAGCTGGCACAGACCGGAAGTAGACTGCTCCTGCCATGTCTGCCGCTCTTGCTACAGTACTGCCACCTGGTGCAGGCGTTCCTCACTCATGAAGCGGCGGCGCTTAGAGCAACGTGTAAACTACAATCTGTCTTACTCGCCATCTTTACTGAGCTCGCCTCCAAGGTGGGTCATTTTATAGATTCTTTCTTTCTAAATTCAGACAGTATTAAAACATATTACAATATGGGTCAGATTTTCTGAAAATGCACAATCGGCAGCTCTAGAAATTTGAATTTTTAATTCTGTTAAATTATAAAGAGAAATGATAGATGGTGGATATTTCAGAGTATCTTTGGCATTATCTTGATTGAAGATATCTCTTTTATTGTGTTAAACTGCATTTTGAACGTAACTTTTCACTTAAATTTGGATTATTTGAAAGGATTGGTGAAAGCGAATTGTAAATGTTCAGAAAATCTGACCTATACAACAAATGAAAATATAATTCCTATGACTCGGGTTAGAAAATCCTATGTTGGTACTAAAGTAGTACAACCGGAGAGCAGCATGCAAATTGAGAAAATAATAGATAATAAACTTTGAAAAATCATAATTCTAACAACATTATAACAACATAATGCACACGTATGTTAAGACTGGTAGACAAGTGTCTATCACAAATTACTCTCCTAGCAATTTCTACAATATTTGCTAGTGTGTAAAAGTTTGTGAGACTTAAATTATTAACAGGCATACAATGATCTTTAAAGCCTGTGGGCCTAGGTCACTACAAACTGCCCAAATCTCATACGGTACTCTACAATTCATTCATTTCTGCTTTTAATTCCTTGTAAGAAAGTAATGTCCATCAAAAGTTATTGATTAAATATCGATGCCAGTAATTTAAATAAGTTCATTCCGGATAGGTTTTGTGAAATCAAACTATATATATCTCAATATAGTTTCTACGATGAGATCTTCTTGGTATCCCTTTTAAATCATAATATAATGGGATAATGACAGTGTATTTAATATAAAGACAGTGTATAGTTACATATTCAAATCATTGGTTAGATACAATTTAAATTTGCTTCTTCCATTTACTTGAGTTTCAAGATATTCTCTTTATAATAATAGACCAATTTAGTCAATTTTTACACAATTCTGCGGGGCAGTACAAGTCTGTAATATTGTTTATAATAGAAATAGAAACCCTTCTACTAGAGTGACATTTTCCAAGAGTAAACTATCAAACTATAAACTTTTCCTCTAGGGATTCTGTCATCAAAAGTTATTGATTAAATATCGATGCCAGTAATTTAAATTAGTTCATTCTGGATAGGTATAGTGACATTTGAAGAGCAGACAGTGGAATAATTGCATCAGAATTAATCAATTAGGACAGTGAACTGAGTCAGAGAGAACTTTTTAGAAACAAACAATGACAAACAATGACAAGGCGTCAATTACAAGAACTATAATCTTATTTTTAATAAAACTTTATGTAAGAACAAAATATTTGTAGGAAATGGATCTCACAGAATGTCAGAGAGTAGTATCCAATTTCGGAATGTTATTGTCTGTTCTGAATAAAAATGCAATATATATAAATCAAACTATAAACTTTTCCTCCAGGGATTCTGTCTCCCGTCTGAACTGAGCGATGAGATGAGTAAAGAAGGTGCTACCCAGTTTGAGGATTTAGAGAACGCTGGAATGGGTGAAGGAGAGGGTGTTAAAGACGTTAGTGATCAGATCGAGAATGAAGACCAACTTGACGAAGCGCAGAAACCTGGAGAGAAAAAGGAAGAAGACCAAGGGAACCAACCTGATGTTAAACCTGAAGACAATGCCATTGAAATGGAGCAGGAGTTCGATGGCAAAATGCAAGATCTTGAGCCACAGGGTAAGGAATCTCTCCATGTTTCATTCAATTCAAAAATTCTTCATTGTTGCTGTTATTACAAAGGTCGGTCAAATCTGTGACAATAGAAACAGGTCATCCAGTGACTGCCGACTTGGAATTCTTGAATGAAGTTACGCAGAAAGTAACAATCGTAATTAGTCATGATGAAGATGGGTAAGTGCATTGATGACAAAAATGAGGTAGTTTAAACAGAGAGCAACTGACATTTCCGGGTATAAAAGACTCATTGTCTAAGGTAAATAAATGTTTATGGCACACGTATCAATTAATAGTACAACGTTTACTCTAAACAGAGTTCGTACAGGGCCTTCAAATAATTGAAAGTCCTTGATTTTTTTTTAAGGTTTTATTCAGCTTCCTGCCAACTAAGCATATACAAATCTAAATTGTTTCTTCGCTGTCTCCCTCTTTCAAGTATTTGTCATTTCTTTTGTGGTTTTCATATTTTCTTGTACCAATAAAACAATAACTACTTCTCTTGGTGAACGAACATTAGCAAATGACAATCCCGAGTTACAAACCTCTACTTCAATTTATACTAGACATTGTAGCCAGTGTAGTGTCATGTAGTGCAGTGGTCGTGGGTTCGAATCCCACACAGGGCAGTCGCTCTTTTCTACATAGGTTCAATGCACATAGCTACTAAGTTACACTAAAGTAAGTGCAATTTATTTATACTCAAACAGAGGGAGATGATGACCAATCCAACGATGAGGACGAAGGAGACGAGGATAAGATCGATAAAGAGATGGGAGATCTGGGAGAGGAGGACGCTGACCGACTGGACGAACAGGTCTGGGGAAGTGATGAGGAGGACGAGAAAGAAGATGTAAAGGTACGGAACTTGGGAATAAATAGATGGAACATAGCAAGGGGGAAGTCTGTACACTTGTTAGTGACCAAGGGAGCGCGGGAAGTTAGAGGGCGTTTGCCCGAGATCGTCCGCGCTCCCGAGGTCACTAACAAGTGTACAGATTTCACCTGAGCTTTGTTCCATATTTATTACACCCCATTAATGAATAAAAAATATAAATAAATACAAATAAAAGAAGTAATTTCAGTTTTTGGCGGACCTACTTGTTGTATGCGCCAAGGGTGGCATAATTTACATGTTATGCACCACCTTGACCAAGTGTGGCATACAATGCTGAAGGTATAGGCAACTACAGCACAGGGGTGTAATAATAGGGAGGTTCAGCAAGTCTAACCTATGCGTAAACGTAACCGTATCCGTATCTCTGAAATACAAACATATGCTAAAATGAAGACAGAGGTTCAGCAAAACACGGGGGGGGGGGATTGTCACGTAACATATCAAACATAATGTTTCATTTCAGAATTTATTTTTCATACATAAAAGTGTGACGTTATTCACAAAAAAAGATACGGGTGCGGTTACGTAATTGAGATAGGGGTTGCTTGCGGAACCTCCCTAATTACACTAATTGTGTAACGTTCATCATGAAAATAATATTTCAAAAACAATATTCAATCTAGCTGATTCGATTGGGAAGTAATTGTATTGATTGTTTCTATGTATACCAAATTCTGTCAGAATTTCTTTGTATAAAGAAACAAAGAATTCGTACATACCGCATCCCCCCCCCCCCCCCACGCCCCTTTGTAAACGTTCTTGGTCCTATATAATGTATGAGGCTATTTATGCATACTCTCATCTAAAGCTATTAGACCATTTTTATAACAATGGGATATTTGTTTTGCATTCTACCAGGACACCAAAGAAGAGTTTGGACCTGGTTCAGGAGATCAGACCGAAGCTGAGATCGTTGCCAAAGATGACAACCAAGATCCCAGTAAAGGGGAAGAGAAGGAGAAGAAGAAGGAGGAGGATAAGGCAGAGGAACAGGAGCAGGAGGAAGACAAGATAAACGAGAGAACTGATGTTGATGAGGTACGTATATTTATCTGACGCTATGCTGAGAAATACTTACTATTAGTCTTCTTTTAAATAACTTCCCAAATGTTTTCCCATGTGTTTGTTAAATACGCTTTTTTAATTGTTACCACTTACTGCAGTGCAGCAGTGCTTTGTAAATCACTAAGGATTAAAAACTTGTCTATCTGCAATTAAGAAGTTATCTATCTATCTATATATCTATATATATATCTATTTATGTCAGAATTTGTACTACCCGTTATACATTTTGGATGCAATAAAGAAGTTCTCTATCTATCTATCTATCTATCTATCTATCTATCTATCTATCCATCTATCTATCTATCCATCTATCTATCTATCTATCTATCTATCTATCTATCTATCTATCTATCCATCTATCTATCTATCTATTCAAAACATTTATCGCCTTACGATGCACTATCGCAGAAAGGCTCCCTTGTCCTATGGGACGTGACATTCTCATAAAGAGCAGGATGCGCTTATTAGGGTCAGATTTTCAGAAAATGTACAATTCGCCTTCACCAATCCTCTCAAATAACCCACATTTAAGACAGAAATAAGCTTCAAAATGCAGTTTAACATAACAGAACCAATGTCGTACCAAATATACTCAGATATACCCGGTATTCATCATTTTTCAGCCTAATTTTTGAGAATTTCCTAAATGTGTAGAGCTGCCAATTGTACATTTTCTGAAAATCTGACCCATTATGGCGATTACTGTATCTTCGTTATCTATCTATCTATGGCGATTACTGTATCTTCGTTTAGCTGAGACTCCCGTATGTTAATTCTATGTGTGTATATGACAGAGGGAGTTTGATGAAGATGAAGTCGATCCCCATTATGGGAAGAATGAACCGGAGAAGGAACCGGAAGCCATGGACCTTCCTGACGACATCAACCTGGATGAGGAAGAGGCTGGCGAGGAAGACAAAGATGGCGGCGAGACTGAGGGTAATTTTAATCTGACTAAACTCTAAAAAGTTCCTTAAAAATATCTCTGTGAAATATTTTTGTTGTTGTTGTAAAAATAACTTTTATTCAAGGTACCTGCCCTCGAGCTCATACATATCTAGCGCTCTCGCGTACGCCTAACCTAATTCTCTGTGAAATATTAATTGAATTCGCACAGGAAACTTAGCTTGAAAGAATGTTATTTTTTTTCTAAACATTTTTATTTGCTGAAAATTTCGCTACGCGATACGTTTCATTCAGTCAAACAAAACTACGTTAATTTTAGAGTAGGTAATAATAATAGAAAAATACAAGAAAGAGTACACAGTCGTCAATTAATTCGCCTTCGTTCTGGATTTTTAGCTGACATATATGTATCCAATTTACTAAGTTAACAGTACTATAAAAGGAGGAGTGTCAAAATACATCCTTTCGTTTCATCACAAACAAACATTTTTTGTTTGTTTTTGTGCCCTATTCAGAGGTTCAATATACAATATACAGTGAATCTCTGGTAGAAAAATAAATCAGCTGACATTGTAAACTTAATACGCACCTATATAATCATTCGTATCAATACATGTCGATATCATTTTTTGATTTGCTTGTTTCATTTGTAGAGAATCCATTAGATATCGACAAGGTCGCCGAAGAACAGATGGATGAGGGAAACCAGGATGGAGAAGACGAAAAGATTGACGATGGTTTAGATCAGAAGGATGAAAAAGTCGATGAAGGCGGTCCAGAAAATGAACAGGTATGCCATTCATTTTTCTGTTTTCTCTTTCCAAGAAGTCTATTTAATATCACAACATTCAACCTTGTGCATTTCTTGAAAACCCTGGTCGTCATTTTTTACCATATAATCTGCAGTAGTTTTAATGTCCAATGGAAATTACCTTCGCAGCAATATACATTACAGGGTTAGGGAATGAAGTAAACTTAAAATGCTAAATATTCTTTATTTCATTTTAGGAAGAAGACAAAAACGGAGAAGACAAGGAAGAGAACACAGAAAAGAAAGAGGAGGAAGACATGGAGACTGAAGATCAAGAGGATGGTCAGCCCGAGAACATCACTGGCCTTGAACCTCAGGTAGTTTTAATTGGCTCAACATCTCAAGGTATATATATGTATGTGATGAAGCAATGGGAACACTCCTGCCAGTCCAAGCTGCTACCATGTACTGGAGAATAATCTCCAGGGAGATGGTCTTACCAAGAGCAAACGTGGTAGAAGAACTAGGGGAACTAAATATCTTACCAAATAATGTGAGGAGGGATGTACATATCCTTGAAAGCGCACACTATTTGGCACAAACTATTTCAAATTTAGATCAAAGAAAATTACCCACCAGAAGCCATTCGGTAAAAAGAAGAAACCTAAAAATTGACCGTCCAAAATTATCATTGTACCAGAATAGTTTCTTATACAAAGCAAAAGTGGCCTGGAATTCATTACCAACCCGAATCCAGGCAATAGAATCAAAAAAGCATTTCAAACAAGAGGTAGAAAAGACTCAAAAAAAACCAAAAGTGATCTTGAAAATAGAGAAAAACAATAAATATGTACACCCCTCAGATGTGAAAACAATTAGGTGCTAACCACATCTTATCTGTGCTACTTTAATTTGTATAGGGCTGTACTTGTACTGGCTCGCTTTATATTGTTTATATTATATTATATTGTGTTGCTTTTATCCTGTCTTGCCATTTTACCACTCTAGATACCTATGTAGATATCTGTCCTTTAGTTAAGGTAACGGCTGGAAGAGCTGGGACCTTCCCAGAGGCCTGTAGACCTGTTTGTCTATCTCTTGTATTACTTAGACAAATAAAAGATTATTCAATTCAATTCAATTCAATTCAACCACCTCACGCTTCATCTATGACGTCATAGACAGTGCAACATAACTTCTGTGATGTCCCAATAGTTTTTTCAATTTTAATCCCCAAAATGGATGGAGATGTAATTTAAAGGCCTTTTGGCCCAAAATGGATGTTGTTATGTGTTAATTCTAAAAAAGTTTAGATAATTTTCACACAGGACACACCCCTTTCTGGGAGGCCCCGCCCCTCAGGTCAGAAAATGGCAACAACAAAAACTAAATTTTAAAAATCAACACCTCAAGGTGCTCCATTTATTCCATTTATTTAATTGTGTGGAAATGTGCCACTTACTGGAACTTCCGGGATGCAAAGCTTCAGTATTTGTGCTGAAATCGGTATTTTGAATACATGTACTTCAAATAGATAAAAAGATTTTTTAGAAAAAAGAAAAATACTTCAAATAGATAGTTGAGTCTTCGTCCAAATTCCACCATTCATAAAACAACTAAAAAATGTCTTTGGGCAAGTAAAATTTAATGTTAGTTGCCCGATTGGGCAGGTGAAAATTTCTACGACGCATATTTCAAACCCCTGTTGTGATGTTAACTTACAATGAAGCAAGATACATATACAGATCAGTGTGATTTCGTTTATAATTCTGCAAATAAATTTGGGCAAGTGAAAAATGATGTTGGGCAAGTAAATCTTGGCTGCCACATGCCCAATGGGGCAAGTGAAGTTGGTAGGTTTTTCGAGCCCTGAAATATCATTCATTCATTCATTCATTCATTCATTCATTCATTCATTCATTCATTTTGTCCATGTGACTACAGGACGATCATGAGGATAAAGATGAAGACAGTAAAGAGGAGAAGAAGGAGGAGACGCCGATGGGGGCTGAGATGACGGCCCAAACAGAGCACAGCACCGAGCAGGTTCAGCAGACGGATGATACACAGAACTATGCTGGCAAGAACGAGGAGGATCAGAAAGAGGTGCATATTTACTACCCCGATTATACACTCTATTCGACATCTACTTGGAGCGGCTTGCTGTAGGGTTACCATTGGGTCGCTTTGATGTTTACTCTAATTAGGTCTCGAATAGAGTGTACTAGAGGCCGAACCACACATAAGGGCAATTTGAAAACAGATCCGATTTCAGTGCTCACGATAATTAGAAATGTGAAATCGGGACTTGTTCTCGGACCCAAACATGCCCATTTGACCCCCGATTATTCCAAAAAGCTTAAATCGGAGCTGTTTGTCCTGCCTTGGTCCACACATACCCGATTTGGGGACCGATTCTCGATTTGTGACTCATTTTCCTGTGACACATCACATGTAAAAGAATTAAGATTGATTTTCCAACACCTCTTTCACTGTTATAAGTTTCACATTTTCTTTTAAAACATATACGACGAAATATGTAGCTCAAATCTAAAATCCTGTAATTGCCTGTTTTGTGTCGTAAAAGATATGTGATATGTTTAAAGAAAATGAGTCATAAGTCGCAAAAACTGATGTTTTTCAAAGTGATTTTTTCACAGGACCTCTTTATTGAAATCTTCTTTTAGTGGGCATAGCACTGATAGTCATATGACTCCATGTAACAAATTTCGGGAAATTTTATTAAATAGATCCTTGCGTTTTGAAGGCATTCGTATGGAGTATATTTAGTTATTTTACTGGGAATTACCCATCCAGAAACACTGCAAACTTCTTTTTTTTTTCAAAATTAAAAATATCAAACTTAAAATATAGAAATACTTACTGTTTACTACCATTGGAATGAGCTTGATCTCCTCTTTTCAAATATAATAATATCTCAAAATCAATATTTTTCGACTTATGACTCATATACCTGAAACACATCACACATATTGACATTAATTCGTTCTTGCCCAGGCTGAAGGTACAGGGTTGTCCGAGTCACAACAGGAGGAGGGCCATGAAGGGGACACCACAACTGCAGTAACCAGTGGAAGTCAACACCAACAAACACAACAGGTAGGACTAGGTAGTTTAAAGGCCCTTGTCCACTAAGCCGATTCTCATGCAAGTCTCCCCATAGAGTGCCTTTCTGTCTCTTTTCTGTCTCTGTCTCTCTCCCTTCTTCTCTATCTCTATTTCCTGGGTATGATCATAAACTGCCTCCCTCTCAACTCTCCCGTCCTTGATATAACCATATTAAATGCGTTGATAAGGGCGTAAAGCAACCAATAGGGAGTTTCGACACCGCTCACCTATCCGCAACCGTATCCGTATCCTTATTACTTTAGGGATGCGTGGTCAGTTCGGCACCCAAGGTGGCGGTCTCTGACCGGGTCTCCGACGCTATAGTAGTGTTTTTTTTAACCTTGCTTTCTAGGATAAAGGTGTTAACTATCACCAAACTTGCTAGGCAAGGACATCAACAACATGTTTAATATTGTTCCCAAACCTTTTTTTTAAATGTAAAATGGCTAGATAGTTCGTCATATACTTAGGTATAACCCCCGTAACAAGGGGCATCCTTACGGATTTTCCTCAGTGGGGCCGGTATCGACCCTCATTACCTATGCATAACCTGACATAGTGACCTAATTCCGCGCGGATACGTACAGGTTTGCTCCTGAGGAGCGTCTGTCGAAACTCCCTATTATCACTCACTCACTCTCATGCGATTCTCACAGAATTAAGTGGAAAAGAGTCCTCTGCGGCACAAAGTCGCGTGGAAATCTGCTTGGTGGATTAGGCCCTTCCCTGAGGGACTCGCAAAGTAAAAGTTAAACAAACGGTGGTTCATAAAAAAAAATCCGAATATAAAACTTGTTAAATTCATCATTGGCTTGTGTCCAATAGTATTTACAAGTCGCCAGTAAATGTACAATTTGCCTTCACCAATCCTCTCAAATAACCCAAATTTAAGACAGAAAATGAGTTTTGATACATCACCCAACTTGATTTTGTAGTAATACTCAATACTAGGAATGGAATTAACATGAGATTTTGCTATATATAAACAAACAAAAAATGGCAAGAAGTACATCTAGCCAACACATTAATTCGAGGTTAAAACATTAACCGGATGAAAACACACCATTTATGAATGGTCTCAGTCTAATTACTTATATCCCTCTCACCATATACTAGATGTCTACGTAGAAAACTATCCTTTAAGCAAAGGTAACGTCTGGAAGAGCTGGGACCTTCCCAGAGGCCTGTCGACCTGTTTGTCTATACCTCATGTACCACTTGGACAAATAAAAAATAATTCTATTCTATTCTATTAACCCCTTCATTTAATATACTCATCCATACTTTACCATTGGTCTCTTCCAGCAGACCAAACGCCGCCCGGGCCAGTCTAAAGAGGACCGCACTATTGGCTCCCAGGATGACAAGGTGGAGAAGAGACTGTCCACCATAGACAAGTCCACCTCCGATGAACAAGAACCTGAGTCACAGGTGGGTCACTTTAATTACCACATTTATCCTTTATTGTGTGGCAATAATAGGGGATTTGCATAGCCGCCACTCTGAATCTTGACTCTTATTATGGTATTTTTTATACCTAATGGCATGATGGAGGTTTGTAACTGATTGAGGTGTTGGGTCAAATCACGCAACACCCCAAAGGGGTGGAGTGCGATTTGACCCAACGTTGAGATCGATTACAAAGCTAACAGAGTGCTATTAGGTATTTATTACATACTAAGTCAACAAGAGCACTCCATTTTAATAGTATTTTTAGTGGTTTCCATCAATCTTGTGGATATTCGGCTCAAATAGCACATAGGTGCTATTTGACTTTTCAAATAGCACCCCTGAAATCACATATGTATGTAATAATGGGACTAATGGTATCTGTGCTCTCATATCAATATTCATGTGTAGTATATACAGTCAGTACTTTAATAATGGCACTGACTCGCCTCCCAGGTTCTTGGTCCCGACCATCATGAACCCACTCTTTAGCAATAATGAATACTCCCATCTGTACCCCTGACTGCATGGTGCTCTAATTTATTGTTTATTACTTATGGAATATGAAGACAAGAATAAAAATTTCATAATAATAATAATGTATGCATAAATGTATAAAAAATAGTTAACAAAGAATATATCTTTCGGAATTCAAGTAAATGTGAATTTAAACTTAACCTACTGACAGATATTGAATATGTAACTACACTGTCATTATTAAGGATGCGAGACTGTTTAACTAATTATTCTATTAGTCTGTTAATATGTCGAGAATCCTTTCTCTCATGGCGTTTTTTTATTTAGATACTATGTCTGTACACACAAACGATGTGTCGGGTCCGATTTTCAGAAAGTGTACAATTGAACTTTCCCAATCTTTACAAATAACCCGAATTTCAGACGAAATAAAGTTTAAAAGAAAGTTAAACCTAACCAAACCAATTGGTAGAATGAATGCAATGCTGAATGTACTCCAATTTAGTCGAATTTACGTATTATTTACCAAATTAATTAGAATGTAGATTTGCCAATGCTACAACTTTTCAAAATCTGACCCGTGTGATTTACGAGAATAACAGCAGAGCACGTGGTACTTTGTTGACATTTCCACTTGGTGGTGGCTCGGTGCGGTGGCTTGGTGTGGTTGGGCGGTTGGGGGTGGCTTTGGACTTTGGACTGGTGACTGGGTCAGAGTAAATCATCCTTCCAAAGCGTTGTTTTGACTTTGGACTAGACTTTGGACTGGGTTCATGGTCCCATGCATTGGCAAGATGTACACATGGTTATTTTCACATTAATTCGGATTATGCTCATATTGTTTGAAATTGATGAATACTAGATGCATAGCTTTGGTTCGATGTGCATGTTGAAGTGCATGTTGAAGTTAGTTTTAGCGAAATGTTGGTCATATTAAAGAAATTGAAACAGAAAATTTGTTTGGAAAAAAACATTTGTACACATCTTCTGCCACTGTCCATTTGGGTTAAGATTGTCTCCCTGATTTGCACTACCGCCTCTGTCGGTAGACCGGAACGTGGTGCGAAATCTGATACCCTCTCTCTCACTAATTTAACCCTTGTCCCCTGTTACATGTGATGTGTTTCAGGAAAATGGGTTACTGATGTGTTTCAGGAAAATGAGTCACATGTTTGTATTGCATTATGTTTGGTTAGGTTGAAATTCTGTTTGGTTAGGTTGAAATGTATTTTGAACTTTATTTTGTCTGAAATTTGGGTTATTAGATAAGATTGGTGAAAGTGAATTGTACATTTTCTGAAAATCTTACCTATGGAGGTGTGAGCGCCGATGGCACAAAGCCTGCTAGTGGGGTCTGGGGGCATGCCTCCCAGGAAAAAATTGATTGGTGAAAGTGAATTGTACATTTTCTGAAAATCTTACCTATGGAGGTGTGAGCGCCGATGGCACAAAGCCTGCTAGGGGGGTCTGGGGGCATGCCCCCCCCCCCCCCAAATTTTCAGACAATTTTTTTTCGAATAACTTTTTTTTCGACTTACTTATTTTCGACCAACTTTCGAGTTATTTTCGACCAACTTTTTTTTCCAACCTACTTTTTTTCGACCAACTTTTTTTCGACCTACTTTTTTCCCGACTTACTTTTTTTCCGACCTACTTTTTTTCGACCAACTATTTTCCAGACTTACTTTTTTTCCGACCAACTTTTTTTTCCGACCTACTTTTTTCCGAAAGTTATTTTCGACCAACTTTTTTTTTCCGACCTACCTTTTTCCCGACTTACTTTTTTTCCGACCTACTTTTTTTCGACCAACTTTTTTTTCGACCTACTTTTTTTTCGACCAACTTTTTTCCGACCTACTTTTTTCCCGACTTACTTTTTTCCGACCTACTTTTTTTCGACCTACTTTTTTTCGACTAACTTATTTTCGACCAACTTTTTTCCCCGACTTACTTTTTTTTCGACCAACTTTTTTCCCACCTACTTTTTTCCCGACTTACTTTTTTTCGACCTACTTTTTTTCGACTAACTTATTTTCGACCAACTTTTTTTCCGACCTACTTTTTTTCGACTAACTTATTTTCGACCAACTTTTTTTCCGACCTACTTTTTTCCCCGACTTACTTTTTTTCCGACCTACTTTTTTTCGACCTACTTTTTTTCGACCAACTTATTTTCGACCAACTTTTTTTCCGACCTACTTTTTATCGACTAACTTATTTTCGACCAACTTTTTTTCCGACCTACTTTTTTTCGACTGTTATTTTCGACCTACTTTTTTCCGACCAACTTTTTTTCGACCTACCTTTTTTCCGACCTACTTTTTTCCGACCTACTTTTCCCCCCCGACCTACTTTTCCCCCCCGACCTACTTTTTTCCCGACCAACTTTTTCCCGACCAACAGTGCGTAATTCTGTCATGTTGATAAATGAACAAATATGGTTGGAATTGTGAGAAATTTGCTGATTTGGATTTGATTCTAAGCCTTATACACATTGCCACACTCGGCAGACCTAAATACCATATTATCGCCCACTGTTAAAAATGATCGTTAAACGATAAACCTTTAAACTCATCTCCTGCCCAACTTTTTGCTTCAGGTTTACTGAAGGCTTTAGTCGATTAATCAAAAATAAACGTTCTCAACCTATAAACTTAAAACCTTCCTTGTCTTATTTTACCTTGTTCAGTCTATACTGTAAAGTGGTCATTCCTCTATGTACATTATTTCAAATTAAAAGAAATTTTCCACTTTAGTAATATTGCAATTTTCATTTTCGGGTGATTACACCTTTCTCTTATAAAAGGTAGTTAGAAAACTGGAATATTCCTTAGATGAGATAATTCCCAACTAATTCCTCTCTAAATAATTTCAGTGGTTACAAAATATTCCTATTATAAATGTCAATATTTAAATATAAACTGTATCAACAGGGTTTTTATTAAGGTTGGATTGGAGGGATTTGTGTGGTAGTAGGGGGGACCATATTTTCTGAGACATACATGCCCTGTTTCCTAGGGCGCTGCATAAAGCTGCTGGGGGCAGTATACAAATTGGTGGCTTCTGGTGTATTTTCAGCATAATTCTCAGATTTCAGTGTTCAAATTGTATACATGAGGGTAGGGTGCAGGAGGGGACCAGCCTTCTGCTGTGGTTGGTGTTGGGGGGTGCACCCCCAGAAATATTCACCTTAATTTTTCCAATTTTCCTGGGGATTACCCCTGGGTTCCCACCCCCCCCCCCAATAGGGGGTCCAGGGGGTGCACTCCCTCTCCACTACCTAGCTAGAATTGTCTATCAATTGTAGGCTATAGACACAGCTTTAGACCGAAATTTTAAGTACCCCCCAGTGTACCTCAAGTGTACCCCCCCCATTTTATCTTCAGTGTACCCCCAGTGTACCTCCAGTGTATTTATAATTAAATCAATGGACTAATTTGACTGATTGACAATTTCGACTTTATGATTGACTTTCTGACTTTACTGTTTGTATAAAGGAAAAATTAGACAAATTAGTACCGGTCTCGCATCCTTGTGCCATTAGGCACTCAATCTAATCAACTTCCAACTATCAACTAAATTGTACTAATCAACCAATCAGCTAATTATTGCTTTCTTGTATTATGTCTTTCTCATATTATGATATTATTTATAAGGGATACCAAGAAGATCTCAGCGTAGACAGTACATTGAGAGAGACCATTCCCTTTCAGTATTTCATTATAACAGCAATGTATATGTTTATTCAATAAAAATTGTTATATATTATAGGACAAACAGAAGAGTGATCTGTACGAGCATATCAAGGAATCCCAGTCACACTACGATACTCAGACACTAGATGCCGCCACTGCAGACCAAGAGCAAGCCAAACCCAACCTGAAGGAGGAGGAGGAAGCCGAGGAGTTGAAACAGGAAGATGAAATGAAACCCGATGATGACCAACTTGAAAATCTTGTACGTATATTAACTTCAATTCAATGCATTGTTTATTCATACAAGAAAGGTGTACAAAAGGAGACCCGCATCTGGAAGTAAATTCTAGCGGGTTCCTGAGTGGTTGGTACTGACAGAATAAATTTTGATTTAGTAACATTAAGAGCCTAGTCCACTAAGCCGATTCTCACAGAACTTAGTGGGAAAGTGTCCTCTGCGGCGCAAAATCGCATGAGAATCGGCTCAGTGGACTAGGGCCTTTAGTGTGCCAAAATAAATTTGAGGGCTATTTTTCCCATGTGTAAACTAGGATTATTTTGAGTAACGGGTGAAGTAGCTTATAGCAACAGCAACAATAAACAACAGCTTCTCATGACTCTAGCTAACAGTTAATTCGAGCAATACAGTAATCATTTCATCGATAGTAGAAACGAAGAATAAAACAAAATACAACATGATATTTATTCAGGGTTGAGTGAGTGTTTTCTTAGTCTAAATAGTGGTCAACATCGTTCCACTTTAATTTATGCTCTTAAATAATAATTAGTCTCGCAATAATTTCCATCTTCTATTAACAATGCGATTTTTATAGCTAATGATTCTATTGTGGAATTGTATAGGTATTTTATGATTATCTAAATCGATTTCATTCTCGGAGAAGTTCTCGGTCAAGGCTCTCAGATTAATGATAAGATAACAATGTGGGCTTCTTATTTTTTGTATCTAAAATCTTTATTCAGGAATTAATAACAATATAATACAATCTAACCCCAGGGGTGATTTACAAATACAATACAATTTGTTCTCCATCAAGGTATTGCTTCATAAGAAAAATAAACCTTACGAAAATAAGTTTAACGTTAACATTATACATACATTATATCAATTTCAAGGAAACGTTTTACCGTTAATACTATACACATTACATTATCAATTTCAAAGTTTGTCATAAGAATATATATAATTACTTATATAATTACTAATATAATTCTTATCTGATTTTTAATAGGCCGAGGATGTGAAGAAAATGACGTCGATGAAAATGAAGGATATGAAAGACAAGAAAACTGATGAAGACGCCGGCCAAGGTGAAGAGGGTGACGAGGAGAAGAAAGAGATGGAGATAGACGGCGACAAGATAGAGACGGAGCGAGTGCAGCGACCTCCCGTGTCTACCATACACACCCATACAGAACTGTACAACCAAACTAGGGTGGGTGGCATTAGGCATTTTATCCTCATCCTTATTCAATTCAATTCAATTAAAAAATTCTTTATTGTGTGGTCTCAGTTACAATAGGTCGGACACTTCTGACAGAGACATGCCAAGTCTTCCACTGACTGCCGACGTTCATATCTTTGAAATGATGTTTTACGTTTCCAGATATCGGAAGCAGATGTAGAGTCACTCCGTCAGACGCTGGAGGAAAGTCTGGAGGCGTTCCGGGCGTCAGAGGAGGGGGGCGTGGCTGAGGAGGAGGAGGAGGCGGGGCGTGCGCGGGAGGCGTGGCAGCAATACGAGGCGCTCACCGCCTCCCTGTCCCAGGAGTTGTGTGAGCAGCTTAGGCTCGTCCTCGAGCCCACACAGGCATCCAAACTCAAGTAGGTTTTATTATTACAAACAAATGCCATAAATCTAATCATAAAGTGTCTTTCTGTCTCTCTCTCCCTTCTCTATCTCTATTTCCTGGGTAAGATCATAAACTGCCTCCCTCTCAGCGCTCCCGCCCTTGATATACCGTAACCATATTAAATGTGTTGATAAGGGCTTAAAGCAACCAATCTCACTCACTCACTACCTCTCAGCGCTCCCGCCCTTGATATACCGTAACCATACTAAATGTGTTGATAAGGGCGTAAAGCAACCAATCTCACTCACTCACTACACAAAAGACATAGATATACTTTAGATATACAATTAATATACAATTAATAATTAGAATGTATGTTACAGCATGATGAGCAAATTGAGGCTATTAAGTTAACTAAACATTATACGTTTGATTTATAAATACTCAGGTTCACTTGCCAACTTTAATTGTTCTCGAGTATATGGGTAAGATTTTCAGAAAATGTACAATTGGCAGCTGTACATATTTACTAAATTCTGCTAAAAAATGATAAATTTGTGGTATATCTTAGTATATTTGGTATCGCTTTGATTTAAAGTATCAGTTCTGTTATGTTAAACTGCATTTTGAATCTCATTTCTGTCTTAAATGTGGGTTATTTGAGAGGATTGGTGAAGGTAAATTGCACATTTTCTGGCGACTTAACCCATAAACGTTTACTGCTATTTTCCAGGGGAGATTATCGCACTGGCAAGCGCCTCAACATGAGGAAGGTGATCCCATATATCGCTAGTCAGTTCAGGAAGGACAAGATCTGGCTGCGGAGAACCAAACCCAGCAAGAGGCAGTACCAAGTCATGGTGGCCGTGGATGACTCCTCCTCTATGGCCGACAACCATTCCAAACAGGTGATCAAATAATCATAAATTAAGGGTGGTCTCCACTGGCTGCGATAAGCTCTGCGGTAAGCCTTGCGATGGTTTGTGCTGGTTCTGTAGGTGGAGAGGAATGACCAGTTCCTGCCTACATGGTCAGTGAACGATGTAGGCAGGACCTCGCCACTCCTCAACATCACAGCACCATCGCAAGGCTTACCAGAGACCTTAACGCAGACCTTACCAAGCCAGTGGAGACCACCCTTAAGTCTTCATATTAGTTCTGATTGCTCATACAGAACCATTCCAAACCGGTGATCAAATAATTATAAAATAAGTCTTCCTATTAGTTCCGATAAGATAAATAAAGGATCATTAATTTGAACTGAAACGATGCGGTCATGGTATCATTAAATATGGCAGTTGTAGATCTAACTGCAGCGTTAAAAGTAAATGATTAAATGAGTTAACATTAGAACTATTATTAAAGGATGAATTGATTAAGAGAAGTTGAGTAAGAGTATGTCAGTAAATAATTAATGTAGAAGAATGTAAGAGTTAAAACGTAAAGATGTAATGAATTCGTACGATTTTTTGTTTTGTAGTTGGCGAATGAGAACTTTGTGAAACTTTGTCCAATAATTTTTTTTTTTTTTAAATTAATTAGTTGATAGTGAGGAAAGGGAAACGTAAAATGGGTCCTTTTCCACTAAACCGATTCTCATGCGATCCAGTGGATAAAGGCCTTCTGCGGCGCAAAATTGCGTGAGAATCAGCTTAGTGGAAAAGTGCGTTCGAAAAATTATACTGAACTTTATTATATCCTAAGGGTTCAACTGGAAGAACTACTACAATAGACAATAGAAGTTTAACATCACCCTTTTTAGTAATATCAATTGTTATATGATAATGTCAATGTCGAAATAAATCAATTATTATTATCATTATTAATATTATTCATCGGAACAATAAATAGCTATTGATATTTACTATGGTAATGATTTTGACTTGAGTTTTGGTGCTTCTTGGCTTTTCTTATAAACTATGACTATGATTGTTACATTGGAGCTATCCGTTAAACGATGCTGCTCTATTTCCAGCTTGCCTTTGAATCCTTGTCCACTGTGGCAAATGCATTAACCCTGTTAGAAGTAGGAGAGCTTGGAATCTCAAGGTGAGCCATTTCATCGCTTCTGAAGGCAGTTCTAAGCCCTTTAAGGGCCTAGTCCACTAAGCCGATTCCCATGCCATTCTCACAGAATTTAGTGCAAAAGAGTCCTCTGCGGCACAAAATCGCATGAGAATCGGCTTGGTGGACTAGGCCCTTTACTTATTTTCTTCAACTTTTTACACGGTTGTCAGAACGTACAATTAATTTCTTTTTAAATGTTTTATTTCGAGTTTTTATTTGTTAATTAACTTCCTGATTAACTTCATTTAATAAACATTCAAGAGCAGATGGTGTTGGACAACTACAGAGCTTAGTCCACGAAGCCGATTCTCATGCGATTCTTACAAAACTTAATGCAAAATAGTCCTCTGCGGCGCAAAATCGCACGAGAATCGGCTTGGTGGACTAGGCCCTTTAGAATCAATTAGAATATTGCCCCTGATATAATTTAAAATTCTGGTACATGGTAAGCGTGAGGCTAGTTCATATTTATAATCAACAATATCATATCAAAACTCTGCCAAAGTATACGTTTTGGTTACTTATAGAATATCGATATGTATTTGAACAGGACAATAGGGGGTTTGCATGTGCCACTGCGCATGTCTTTACAGTGCATTATGGGATAGATTCTGTTGAAATCTGACATAAACATTTTTGGCAAGATTTTTATCGAAAATTGCAAGAATGTTTTCACTAATATCATAGCTTGTATAAATGATCAATAAAAACCAAATGCATGGTGGGAAAGATGGCGACATGTGGTATGGAAACACGTATGATACAGATATATTGACATTAGAGCATTGATAAATAGACCATGCTGAACATAACATGTTTTCAGTAGATTTTAGACTGTACCATTAGTCCCATAATTCCATGTGAATCAATATTCAAAATGGCGGCTATGCAAATCCCCTATTAACAAGCTTGTTGGTATTTTATTTTACAGTTTCGGAGAATCTGTCAAGGTTTTGCACCCGTTCCACGAACAGTTCAGCAGCCAGGCTGGAGCGCGTATACTGCAGAAATTCACATTCGAACAGAAAAAAACTAAAATAGCCCAGGTGAGTGAATGCTTCCAGCTTTAGGTTCAGTGTGCGTTACATTACTACACAGGGAATGCAGAGTGGGTAGGCCCATCCACAAAACTGATATTTTTTTCGTAGATGCATGACAGTTAACTACCCAAGGACTTCTTTGTATTTCATAATTTAAAGAGAAGAACGCCGAGTTTCATTCACAAAATAGTTCTTTTTCATTACAATGTTAAACCTTCCAACATGACGAAGATTTAGTGAATATGATTATACCCTTGCCGTTATTTGATGTTAATATCGACTTCTTGTTTGAGGAGTTATTTTACTATTTTATCATTTTTGATATTCACATTGATTGATTTTATCCATTCCAGCTGCTAGGTCAGATGTCGGCCGTCATGACGGAGGCGAGGGGACGTCAGCGTGGTGCGACGTCGACGACGGAGACGTCGCAACTTCTACTGATTATTAGCGATGGGAGGGGTCTGTTCCTGGAGGGCATGGAGAGAGTACAACTGGCTGTGCGACAGGCTCGGGAGGCCAACATCTTCACCGTCTTTGTTATCATTGACAACCCCGACAATAAGGTATTATAGCTTATACTTTTTTCTTGTTTTTCTTTCTAGTAGCGATTTATCACTTCTTAAATGTATATATAATGGGTCAGATTTTCAGAAAATGTACAATTTGCCTTCACCAATCCTCTCAAATAACCCACATTTAAGACAGAAATGAGCTTCAAAAAGCAGTTTAACATAACAGAACTGATACTTAAAAACCAATGTGATACCAAATATACTCAGATATACCCAGTATTCATGATTTTTTAGCCTAATTTAGCAGAACTTCCCTAAATGTGTAGAGCTGTGAATTGTTCTTTATAGAGAATTGGCGAAGGCGATTTGTACATTTTTTGACGACCTGACCCTTATGACAATTTAAATTCTCCTTTAATTTAAAGGG
Source organism: Sthenelais limicola (assembly GCA_942159475.1). Taxonomy (NCBI): domain Eukaryota; kingdom Metazoa; phylum Annelida; class Polychaeta; order Phyllodocida; family Sigalionidae; genus Sthenelais; species Sthenelais limicola. Next base: position 33,900,440 of record OW804097.1, on the reverse strand, counting down.
TCTAAGTCAGGGAATTTACACGCCCAAAATCTGTATTTTAGTTATGAAATTTACGATATAATCACTTCCAAAATTGGTTTTAAACAAACAGTGTTTTAAAACATCAATCCGTTGATATTGATAATCACATACCCATATAAACATTATATTGCCCTAGATCATTTGAAATATTAAGTAGAATGGAAAGAAATTTCATAATTAGACCGTTTTCGATTTTTTAAAAAATGTATAAATTTTCGTACATTTCAGGATTCCATATTAGACATTCGTGTTCCTATTTTCAAAACCGGTGGACAGGTAAGCATCACTAATTTTATTCCGAACTGATCAGATTTGATTTTGACATTTGATATCACAATCATATGTGTGTCTATTGATCATCATATGTCATTGAGACCCTTTGCTGTCTTTTTGACAGTGTTTGCTTTTCTTGAGGTTTATAGATCTCTGTGGTAGATATAGTTCAGTAGAACTCAGGTTTTTGTTTTATAGCCAAAGTTGATTTTACATTGTCTAAAAAAACTCATAGACCACTTTTCTAATTGTCCAAATTTCTGAACACTCTAGGCCCAAACCCTCAGATCAGATAAGAATGGTATGTCAGCCAACTTCGCTAATCTGTTTCTTGGCCTAGGATACGGCGTTTTAATGGGAATATAATGACATTTTGCGGTCTTAATGGAATTATAATGGCACTTTGCGGTTTGAGGCGAGAGGCTTTCCCTTCATTTAATTTTGAAGGGTCTCTCAACTTTGGGCCTAGACTGTGAATATGAAATATGAATTTCGCATTCTGTATGCTATCGCTAAATGAATATATTTCATGTTTCAGATGCCTGAGATTCGTTCCTATATGGAGTCCTTCCCCTTCCCATTCTACCTCATAATCCGAGATATTAACCAACTTCCGGTAACACTCAGCGACGCCTTGCGACAGTGGTTTGAACTTGTGACGGCCACACAATGACTTTAAGTTCCTTTAGTGCCAATTTCTGTGAATTAACATCAGATTATACCGGTTTACTATATAGTCGATGTATTGCTTTTACTGGTTAGTTATAAGTTTTGAGGTGATGAAATAAAAGCTCCCAATATCCAATGATCCCAATGAATTCTTCATAATGTATACGGTGATATTGTATTATGTATTGGTTTGGGTAATACGGTATGTCATCATTAGTCTACATATATTGGGACCATTATGTCACGATTTATTTCATGGGAAGATGTGATACTGTTTAGCCTATTTGTCATCCACTTGGAAAGTCGTAAGTCAGTAGCTATGACTGAGTATAAATGTGTCTGAAAATATGTCTACATACATTATTGAAATCAAGATTTAAACAATTAAGTGACATACTGTCGTTGTTCTTTTGTTTGAATGAGATAAGATTTTCCTCAAATACGGTGCGTATAAACCTTGTGTCTATATACATTCAGTATTAAGCATATATTTGCTTCTTAACTTTTAGTCTTCTAAGTACATAAAATGTGATCGGGAAATGTGTACAATTCACATTATTAAATTGTCTTATGCATTTTATAAATATGTATGCCCATGTATGCTCGTTATGGAAATAAACAGTTATTCTAATAATTAGTTGTTGATTATGTCTTCGAAAATGTATTTGTTTATATTGTTCATAATAAATGAATATATAGATTTAACATTTTTATGTTGTACGATATTCATGAAATAGGTGAAAACATGTTTTTGATACCTTTTTTTTCAAATTTAAGTAAAAAAAAATGTTGTTTACGTACATGTATTTTAAAATAATTGTGGGTGAATATGGGTTTTATATCTAGAATAAATAGGCTAACTATTTTATTTCCGAGTGCTTTCGACTGGAATACTTTCTGCCAGAGGAAATCACAGGAGTACACTTACTTAACACCAAATGTTACCAGAGGTGCCAACTTCTACTTCTTTTTTTCAACGAGGTTCGCCAGAGGCGCCTTGTTCTTACCAATGTGTTTTTCCTGGACTGACCTCAAGGACGTAATTCCGACCTTGAATCCCCGCCAAGACCGTCCTCAGAGCCATTATTTTGGCCGTCGATGTGTGCCCAAAATCGGTAGGCAAATCCACTTTACGCCTCTTACTTCCCAATTCCATATATACTACTACATACTTGCTCTATACAGAGAAATACAGTAGTTAACCAATGATATGCTTGGATTTAGTGGGACTGTTGCATAAAGTTATGGAGGACAAATTTGTATTGATATGAATATTGGACCCCGACTTCGTCAATGGCTTTCCCTACCCTTGAACGGCTGGACGTGTCTGTTACATTTAGACATCTAGAATGTATAACTAGCCCCATTAGAAGCAGAGATATACCTCTATTTGCTGGGTCGGTATGGGTCAAATTGAGTTATTAGGATTAGCATCTGTATATTAGCACAACAAAAATCATGAGATACCTAGGACCGTGTCTGGTGGCGGGACGCCAGCCTTTTCTTTATGGTGTTCCACTTCAGATTTCCACACCATTTTCCTACAGAGGAAATAACATAATATTTGCTATGGGTTGATATAAATTTTTATAACGTTTGTAAATTGAAACATTGTTAATTTTTATCCTTAAATTTTGTTGGGGTGCCAATGTATATATGGCCTACATGACATTTAGCATGCACCCAGAGCACCCCTGGCTTGACAGTACTCCAGGGTCACTGCTCTGCTCCTGACGAAAGGAAGATCGCATAATCTCAGTTTTACATCGACTTACTGGAAAAGGTAAGTCTCATCAAATTGTGAGATTTATAAAGGTAAGCTGGTGCCTTATTGGCAGGCTTTATTGTATAAAAAGCCTTGAGATCAAGTTACTAAATACTGCGATATGGTTAACATATACAGTGAAATGGGATGGAACAGATGTACACAGTTACTAGCTACATATCAACACAAACACAAACAAAGAATGGCCACGGACATTAAACACTCATATAACGGTGGTAATTACAGGAGCGGTATGTATATTGCTGCAGAATCGTAATGGGGGGTTATGTGGGAATTTATCTCTACATCAATTTTCTATTAAATTTGTGACATGTATTTTTGGTAACAAAGAGCTAACGCTTCTTTCGGCGACTGGTTTTTCCGAGTCAGTTTTATTACATTAACTTTTTTAACTTGTTGGCGAATTGCCTCACGATTAGCCCAAGTCGCTGCTTTAGGTCCGCGCTTTGTGTTTAAATAGCCCTGATTTACATGTCTTATGTCATAATAAACCTGGCTGTTGACAAAGCACCTTGTTTGTTCCATTGCTCGCGAGAAGACCATCATTATCGCTAAAGCTATAGATACTTCAAAGTTCACTAGACTCTGTCAGAAACCTAGTTGCTTAAGTATAGCAGATCCACGAGACCGATGCGCCTTCATAGTCAGTAGAGCATATCAGATCCACGAGAACGACTCGCCTATTTAACCAGTAATATGAGTTACTCATCCACCCCCTCCCTTGAACACCTATGGGAAGAAGACAAGCCCCTTCCCTATCTGGAGCCAGGCCCTTTTGGACTCCCTATGAGTCGTCCCCGCAACAATATATATATTGTTAGGCCACTGTAATGTGGTGCACTCATGGAGCAATCAAGCCCTATACATTGGATGGTAGTTACAGCTAGAATAGTGCTTATTACTTGTGTTAGTAGCTGGTCATTGGATATCGATATTTAATATAGTAACAGTAATGAATATGGCAAATATAGTGGGCATGGTAACATGGCAAACATGGCAGACAGCTAACCCGTACCCTTTCCAGACATAGTAAGGAGTTTTTGTATTGTTTGTTTGTTGTTTGTTTTACTTTATTTGGCACATGCCTTGTCAGCGAGTCTTAATCTCCCCAGCGGTGGGAAGTTTCCAGACTCTGCTGGACACAGTGGTAAAGAGAACACTATTAGTCCACTGGGATGTGGTACACTTATGGAACCGGGGCTCTGTTTGTTAATAGGTATTTCAGTCAATAGTGCTTAATATAATCATACTACTGGCCCTTGCTAGTAAATAGGAATGTTGAGCAAAATGTCGAAGTATCCTGTAGATATATTTTTGGCTGAAAAAGATGCTAAGTTTTTTTAAGACAGAAATCAGGATTTTCTGGAATATGAATGAGTTGAATATATGTGATGTGTCTCAAGAAAATGAGTCATAAGTCGCAAAATTGGAATTTTTAAAGTTATTTTCATAGAACCTCTTTATTGAAATCGTCTGATTTTTAATGGGTTTATCACTGATAGTCAGATGAATCCATGTATCAAATTTCGGGAAATTGTATTAAATATCCTTGCATTTTGAAGGTATTCGTATGGAGTATATTTAGTTATTAGTTATTTTACTGGTAATTACCCATCCAGAAACATTGCAAGCTTTTTTATTCAAAAATAAAAATATCAAACTTAAGATATAGAAATACATTTTAAGTGCCCTAGTGTTTACTATCATTGGAATCAGCTTGATCTCTTTTCAAATATGGTCATATCTCAAAATCCATATTTTGCTACTTATGACACGTTTTCCTAAAACGGATCACATATTGCAATGAAAGGTGCATGATCTAAAGTTCACTTACAGTTATTAGAGTCCAAATTGGAACACAAATAAATTCTGTGAGTGCATGGATGCTCACATTAAGCCTGTGTATTATTATCATTATTATTATACAACTTTTATTCAATAAACATATACATAGTATAAATAAAGAATAGGGCCATAGCTCCCTCTCCACTGGAGATCTACCAGGTAGCCCTTAAACTAAACATTGATGAGGTTTACATAAGATAGAGAATAATTAAACATTTTAAAGAGCAATCGAATATTGTCACTGTCAATTTTCCTTTTTCCTATTGCACAAATTAAAATAGAGAATCACAAATAAAATAAAATGGGAAAAAACTACCTCCAGTTGGTTAATAATCCTTTGGAAATGTGTAGATGATTTTCCAGGCACAGATATTCATATTGAATATCACAATAAAACTGGAAAAAACCACCTCCAGTGGGTAAACACAATCCTTTGGCACTGCTTCCTTTGAAAATGAAGGGAATCCAAGGTAAAAATAAAAAATATGACAGTGAAATAGCCAACAAAAATCGTTTTTTTGGACTTTATTTAGGCTTCTTTTTTTTAAAAAAGGAATTGATTTAGTTTGTTTAACAAAAAATAATGTCTAATAAAAAAGAAAAGGCCCAAAATTGATCGTCGACATGTGACGGCATTCAGTTAGGTATTCAGTTAAACACCAAGTTCATAGTTTTTCTCGGTGAAAATTGAAATTTGAAACGAAATATATATGTCAAGAGTATATCTAGGCTGAAATAAGTAAAGTTTTTGTGATATTTCTTGGAAATCTGGTGATTTTCTGTACAAATTCTGGTTTGAAATTTCGTCTCTATGGTTGAGTCATTTATTCCAAGATGGCGGACGTCGGGAAATTTAGAAACGAAAACGATGAATATTCCAGCAGATGACGTTGTGATTTGATAAAATGTTGGTCAATTTGCTGTACATAGCTCAATGTGGGGTTGATTTAAATCCTACCAGTTGTTTTTTTGAACTTTTGAGCTTGATTTTGTGACATTTGATTTCAATGCATTCACATAGGCCATAATTATTGTATTGGAAACGACGTATCTGACAGCGGGTCTGACAGGTACAGTCAGTAATACTTTTTGTATTCATTCTGGTGATTATTCATATGATTATGGCTTGAAAAGTGTTTCATATGATAACATATTGGGTAATTTAACTCTGGTTGGTCTAGATTAGGAACAAGAGTATGTAATTATTTCAGGATCTCGGAGTTTTGTGTTTTCATATGGTCCAATGACGTTGCAAATGTCAGCCATTTTGTTTCTGAGATGAGATAGAAATTTTGAAATATTTGCCTTCAAGGTAAATGCAAGTATTTAACAGGTTAATATTGGATGCCATATCCTGTTATCAGAATATTATGGTATTTTCTTTAATGTTTTCACGTTTATATAGCTCAAAGAGAGAAAATTATTCGCAGATTCCAGACAGTCATAGTATAAATTATTATTTAGGTATTATAATATGATATTATGATTGGTTCGCCAGTTCAAGCATTATGATAATATCTTGAGGCTAGATGGTACAAATGTCAGGAACAATAAAGGTTTTTCTCTATGAGAAATTTAGTTCACAACGATATATTTTTATAATTTAATGATGAAATGAGGATATTTTATGAGTTGTCATATATGGTATTTTCTCCCCCCCCCCCCCTCTCTCTCTCTCTCTCTCCGTTTCTCATTTAGAAACTTATTCTGAGACTTATGCTATCATTAAATTATTCTCATACTTATAATTATACTTATACTTATGATTATATAATCGAAACCTCGTTCATAGCGAGTGCATTTCTTGTTAAAAACGTATTTTATCGTATTTTCATTTGCCAACAAAAACCGGTTACAAATCTACTTCAATTTTTGTTTTTTGTTTTTAAAAACTTTTATTCAATATATCCTGCCAACGAGGCTCTTACAATTCTAGTGACATTCTTATCGTGTCCTTTATATTTTTTTTCTTTTTTTTTCTTCTGGTTTTCTGATTTTTCTTTAACTTTCACCGACTCTTAGGTAGTTTTTTTAATTCGAAAGTTTAAGACAATTTGCACACTCTACTTCAATTTGATATTTAATATTCAACAAAATCATTACTTCCTTTAATTAACAGTTGCTGTAGTAACAACGATTTAAGCGTCTAAATTTGATGCTACGATCTGTATGACAAAAACTACGATTTGTGGTAAATTCAGGGCCAACTGGTTTGTTGGAATCGTCTTTAAGATTTGGGTTAGAATAACTTGTTCAGGTGGTACTCATGACTTTCCAAAAATTAAAGAAAATTTGAACTATATATTATATATGGCTCAAGAAATCCTGACATTTATGAAAGTCAACTATATGAGGTAAAATTACCCCCCAGAATGCACCATTTGACTCTTAGTTTTTTTTAAAAAAACTTTTCAAAAGAAAAAAAACTTGTTTTATGTCACTAGGAGGTCTGGAATAATGACGCAGGGGGTGGAGAAATTGTTGACATTTTATTTCAAATGTTGACATCAATGTCACATCACACAGAAATACAAGTATATGGGTCAGATTTTCAGAAAATGTACAATTCAACTTCACCAATCCTCTCAAATAACCCAAATTTCAGACGAAAATAAAGATCAAAATACAGTTCAACCTTACCAAACAGATTGCTAGAACCAATGCAATGCAAAATATACTAAAATTTACCTAGTATTTTCCTAGAATTTTCCTAGCAGCCTAATTTAGCAGAATTTACTGAATGTGTAAAGCTGCCCTATGTGCATTGGCAAATTCACCAGTGCATGTAAAAGTGCCACTGACCAGTCACATAAGTGCAATCCACTCAAAAAAGCAGTTTTGCACCTGATTATGCACCTGACGCAATGTGCATCATCTGATGCACTCGAAAAATGCGCATCAGGTTTATGTATATAAATCGGGCATCAATGCACTATCTACATGCAGATGAATTAATGAATGTCTGTTAAAGTTTCACCCCAAATAAGAGTATTGCCTATCCCCAAATTAATTCAACAAATTAAGATAAATGCTTTATAAATGGTTATAAATGATTTTATGATGTGATGTCTAATTGATTTTTTATAGTAATTAAGTCAAGTCTAGTTATAGTAATTAACTCTAGTGGAATTTATATAATTCGTAAATTATAGTATGTTGTATTCTGTCTGAAAAATATTATTATATATTATTATATATTATTATATATTATTATTATATTATACTTGTTTTGAGGGTCTGGTGATACTTTTTTTTGCTGGCTTCTATACTTTTTTCCGGAGAATCTGAGTGGCAGCACTGGCAATGTCAATAGTGTAAAGATGGTTACCATCTGAAAACCTTATAAAATTTCACAGGAGTGGGTAGGAGAACGTTCTCCATTTCTCCATCTTGGCGTGACATGCTTGGTGTGTCATGCATGAGAAGTCATGTATGCATGACCTGCTATACGGACACCGACAGTGTCACTTTTTTAATTGTCAAATAAAAGTTTCAACAACAACAATATTGTAAATGTTATATCATTATGCATTGGATTATATGATATTTTTATGGACAAGTATTTGACATGATATATCAAATTATTGTCCCTCTCATTTACTATACATTTTAAATGCTTTTCTGCTCTCCGCTGCAGCCATTTTTATTTGAGGAATACAAAATCAGCCCCCCCCCCCTCCACCAACCCCACCCAAACAGTCTTGATACGTTTTGTTAGTTAGACCACAAAATCTTTCATTTGCATACGTATCGCAGCAGCAATTCTTCATTGAAAACTCCCACGATACCTTCCGCTATGCCCATTTTTGGAATGAAACATACAGAATGCACACCACACACAGTTTGTTCCTGCCAGGGGTAGAGAATAGTAATGGGGTCATAAACTTCTATCCCCAGTTGGGTCATCCTCCCATACACCCAACTATTTATACCCATAATAACCTCTGAAGTAACCTGCTTTACCCAGCCCCTCACAGGGATGTTCCCTATCCAAATTATCCTCAAATATCGCCCATGTTTTATTATTAACTTCTCCAATTCTTTGAACACCATCTCCATATTTAAAACATGATCTAAAGTGTTTCTAAAGAGGAAATCCCAATGGCCAATGTTGAGAATGATCAGGTCCTTTTTTTCTTCAGTGCCTTTAAAGGTTTCACCAAGCAAGTCTCTAGATTCGGCGAAATTCGATAGATTTGCTGCTAGTTCAACGGGGAAGCGAACCTTGTTATATGCATATTTCCCTATTTTGGCTGTTTCAACTTTCTGTCCAATGACTTCACCTAATGTTTTGAGAGTAGTTAGTGTATAGTAAAAATGATATCTAGAGTGTGAATCTCCATAGAAATGAACATCGGAATATCTTTGAAAACATTGTTCTAGTTCCTTTGTTTTCATCTTTGGGGGTATGTGGCAGCCATCTATTAAATAATTCCAGATGTTGGAGGCCTCTTGGAAATAAAACGATGCATCGATGGTTCCATGAAACCATGTTCCTTGACGAAGACTTGTTTTCTCGCCAAACTTCTGACAGTACTCCTTGCTTCTAGTTGTAGGTATTTCAGCATGGCTCGGGGGACTGAGTGTCTGCCGGGAAACCACTTTATGCTCTTTAGATTCCCCCACAAAGGCACTATAACTCCAACCTATCCGTTCAATCGTCACAATAGATTCTTCGTAGAGAGGACAGTAGAGGTAAAATATGCCATGCCCCTTGCTTTCAACATTACAGAAGTTGCGTGTTTTCGATCCTTGGATTAATGTATGAAAAGTGGTTCCCATTCCATCATCCACTGTGTAAATTCCGCATGACCTATCCCATGTACGAAGTATCAGAACCACAACATGAGCAGGGAGATCTGGAGGGGTTTCTATCCGAGTCAAAATATATTGACATGTATTAGATTTCCCTTTCTGCGCTTTTCTTTTGAGAGTTTTAAAATTGTTTCTGGTGGCTTCTAAATCCTTCGTGGTGAATTCCACAACGTCTCTCCCACAAACTTTCCACCGGTCCTTTCCATTTTTACTCCGAATTGGGACCCTTTCTAGACCCAATTGTTTCGTAAGAAATACCTCAAGAGCTACTTGCTCTCTGGTGTATCTACACCAGGAATAATTGGTTAAACCCCGCCTGGAAGGTAGGATGTTATCATCCTTTGTGATATCCACTGAAATTTTGTTATGTATAGAAGAATAACGCATTCCTTGATATGACCATACATTCTGGGTTGGATCATCCGACCACAAGTCCTTGATTCGTAAATTCGCCAGAGTTAAAATAATAAGTATGCTCAATATTATCCATGATTTTCTGTCCATGATATGTAGTATTCGTCATGGCTCCTCTTGCATGTATGTCCTAGCACTAACCATCAGCTAGATTTAGGTTTGGCTATCTAGAGCGAATAATAAGCGAGCGAGTAATAAGCGATCTATGGGTTTCGACATTAATCTGTGTACGTTTTTTGAATTCTGAAAAGAGCAATACTTAAATGTAAAAATAGCTTCATGTGACCGAGGAATTTCCGTTTGCAACCTATTGTACTAAAAAGTTTTAAATTGTTTACTTTTTATTAAAGTTTTGGCTAAGTTAATTTGCGTCGTTCTATGATATGAGCATAATGTAAAACTTGCCTGTGTGTCCTTAGGTATGTGGAAAGGTGCATAGATCTATAGCTCGATTGTGACATACAACCACTCATGTGCATTGGGCCGTGTTTTGTATGTATGTATGTATTAGCTTTATTTCTCATTTTTATACAGTTACAATCATATAATAACGGAAAAATGGATTTTTGTGCCCTTCTGTGAATAAACATAGGTTTTCCCGGACGCCCATTTTATTCTTAGATCGTTTTCTTTTCTTAAGAGTTCAGTGTTCGTTTTGTTGTGGTGTCGTACGATCTTGTGGTAATTACTCATACTATACTCTATATATGGGTCAGATTTTTCGAAATGTACAATTCAACTTTACCAATCCTCTCAATTAACCCACATTTAAGACTAAAATGAGCTTCAAAACATAGTTTAACATAGCAAAACAGATACTTTAAATCAATGCGATACCAAATATACACAGATATACCCGGTATTCATCATTTTTCAGCCTAATTTAGCAAACTTTTCTAAATGTGTAAAGCTGCCATTTGTACATTTTCTGAAAATCTTACCCATATAATAATGACATAGAAAAAATGTCAACTTTATAATACTTAATCCTAACATTTATAGCAGTTTTAAGGTGGTCGAATCTCATGAAAGTGTTTCAATTGCTGCTTTTGCAGAAAAAGTCATGTAATTGATTTAATTTTTACCGCACACAATTTTAACCAAGTGAACCTCAGAATGTTCTGGGGTAGCCTACATTTTTATGATCAAAATTAAGGAATTATGGGCCAAAATAGCCTCAGATTTGTGTTTTATTGCCTACAAAAACTAATGTTGAAGCAATCACTGTTGACAATCATGACTCAAATTAATGAAGAAGCCCTATAAATCAACATTTTCAGAAAATGTACAATTGACAGATCTACACATTTAGGAAATTCTGATAAATTAGGCTGGAAAATAGTCAATACTAGGTATATCTGAGGATATTTGACATTGCCTTGATTCAAACAATCTGTTAGGTTATGTTGAACTGAGTTTTCAACTACATTTTTGTCTTAATTTTGGGTTATTTGAGAGGATTGCTGAAGACAAATTGTACATTTTCTGAAAATCTGACCCATATCGGTTGGTTTAAGGTTGGAGAACCTTTAGCACTGAACAAGCGTTTTTTTTTTCTTTTTTTTAAATTCAATTTAAGGCCAATACAATATTTAAATTCATATATAAGAGAAGCGTTAACATTCGTTTCTATTGTATCTGTTCCAAATTTTATAGTTTAACATAGCTGACCAAGCATGCTAAGATTGCTTCAGTTATATTAACTTGTGTTAATTTCTAGAAAAAACAGCTATATTGCAATTTTATATGAGAGAGGACATATACCATATTTGCCAGCATAAAAGAACTGTTGGAATAAAGTTAATATGCAGTATCTGATTCTTATTAGCTTTTAAATCGTAATAATTTGTCAATTTATTTTTAATGTCTGCTAGATATTGATGGAAATATTGGCATAAGATAAAAATAAATTATATTTACCAAAATATAGCATACATGTAGAAGGATTGTGCCTATGATTGACTTGTTTTTATTTTATTCAAGCTCTACAACTGATCACAGCTCTGGCCTCCCAGCTGTCCCACGTAATGTGTCCTTCACCGGTGGACATTCCTCCACCTACATGAGTAGTGTGCCGTAAGTCATATGGGTCAGATTTTTCGAAATGTACAATTCAACTTTACCAATCCTCTCAATTAACCCACATTTAAGACTAAAATGAGCTTCAAAACACAGTTTAACATAGCAAAACAGATACTTTAAATCAATGCGATACCAAATATACACAGATATACCCGGTATTCATCATTCTTCAGCCTAATTTAGCAAACTTTTCTAAAATGTGTAAAGCTGCCATTTGTACATTTTCTGAAAATCTTACCCATATAGCAGGTGTGTGTTTCTGACATTCCATTACTAATGATTAATATCTATTTATAGAACATAAGGGGTTTTTTTTATTGATGACGTCATATTAATAATGATTCAGCATGATCTTGCATCGATGTATTATTAGTCGCGAGTCATATTAATATTGAGTTAGCATGATGCTGTATGACTTAGCATGACTTAGCAATATTCTATAAATAGTATGCGTCATTACTATTGGAATATCAAAAACCCATACCCGCTATATTGCTTATGGCACACTACTATTAAACATGCATGCTACCTAATATACAATGATAACTATGTAGACATGCAACTGAGGATCTGTCTGTCCACCTGGTGATATAACACTACTTTATTTACTATCCAAGGGTTAATTATTGGCATGTGATTATTTCCACCTTTTAATAAATGTTACATGTCTCTCACACCCTTTGTCATATTTGAGAGAGAAATCAAGATAACTTTAGTTGATCCATTACAGTCAGATAATTATAGTTGTACCATTTCAGTCTAGTATTTAGTCAGTACCGAAATACAACAGTGAAATAGCCAACAACATTTTTTGGGGGACTATATTAAATTTTAGGCTTCTTATTTTAAAAAAGGAATTGATTTGTGCTTTTTTAACAAAAATTAATGTCTAATAAAAAAGAAAATGCCAACATCTCGGAATTAATCGTCGACATGTGATGGCATTCAATAAGGGATTCAGTAGGAGATTCAGTGGAACGCCAATTTAGCGTTTTTCTCGGTGAAAATGAAAATTTAAAACGAAATATATATGTCAAGAGTATGTCTAGGCTAAAATGAGTAAAGTTCATTTTATACATATAATTGCTGGTGTCCGGTGTTTTCCCCGCCAACATTTTCCCCGCCGACAATCTCCCCGCCGCAATCTCCCCGCCATACATTCTCCCAGCCAGACATTCTCCCCGCCAAATAACCTCCCCGCCGACATTTTCCACGCCTATTTCTTTTTCCTACATGATCTTATCGAATTTCAGACAATTTCAGACTGTACTGTCTTTTTTTTTGAAGATTTTATTTTCACTGGGTTGGCATTATCCCAGTATTTCTCTGGGATCTTCTAATGCGCCCAGTTTAACAGAACAAAAATATATATCTATTCATTATTTCAAGGGAGAGAACAACATCCCTAAACTTAATTACATACCAGACCGGGATTTAGAACCAAAAGTACAATCATAAGTTCACCAGTCCAAATCACTACTTTCTAATAGAATAACTGATTCCCATGATAGTCACTATCGCAGAGTGTGATCAGGGTAGTTATGTACATATAAGTCTAAATAATATAGAAAGTTCGATATTAATTAGAACCTCAAGGAAGAGTCACTAGCGATGAGTGTGGTCCGAGCAGGTTATACCTAGCAAGATATTAATTAGGTTATGGTTTCTAGAAGACATTTGTGTTGGAGAGACTTGAAGGTCTCAACAGTTGCAATATTACGGCTTTTAGGTGATAATTCGTTCCAAGCAATGGCAGTTTTATAGAGTACAGAGATTCGTCTGGAGATAAGCCGCCAGCCGCCAGCTGCCAGCCGCCACCTGATGGCAAACGGGTACATACTAGTAATCCTATGATTGCGAAATAAAAATAATAATTCAGTGTGCAGCAAATGTCATTCACCCCTTTGTAGGGATTGGTTATTTTAGAACATTGTGATCGTAACTACAAATTAAGGATTGACTGTTAAAATTAATTACCCAGTGTTATTGGCTTGCCAATGAATTAATGTATGAATAAAAAGCTTCATGAGAGGGTCTATGGTGAGTGGGAAAAGCTTATGTTTGAGTGACCTCGAGTGTACTGCATGGGTTTTGCCCTATTCTTCTTGAATTGTGATTGCCAGTCATCAAGCAAAGCCAGTTCTTTACTCCTGCAATAATAATTCCCAAACAGATAATAAACTGACACTCCTTTATATGGGTCAGAGTTTCAGAAAATGTACAATTGGCAGCTGTACACATTTAGTAATTTCTGCTAAATTAGGTTGCAATTTGGTCAGTACTAGGTAAATTCGAGTACATTATGAACTAGGAACACAGAACTTAAATTGATATGTTTTATTCATGTTGTGGGGAATAAACATTTTATATTCACGAGTTGATGATTTGGTCAATCAATGTCTGATGGTATATTTCTTGGAAATGTCAATATTCAGGAACTGTCAATATTCAGGTATCTGGTATCCAGAGTCATTTAGATTGTTCCGCTTGATTATCTTTAGATAATAGATAGATGTTATTAGGGAGGTGGGCGGGAAGAAAAATCTAAGTCCGACTGTCTGTGGACGAGAGAGAATTTAAGAGGACGTGTGAACGTCAAGGCGATGACGACACGGGACGTAGAGAGAAATTAACGTTCCGTTCCGGCCACAATGACCCGGTGTTAATCATCACGATCAACACCGAACATATTTGGCATTGCATTGATTCTAGCAATCTGTTTGGCTAGGTTGTACGGTATTTTGAACTTAATTTTTGTCTGAAATTTTGGTTATTTGAGAAGATTGGTGAAGATGAATTGTACATTTTCTGAAAATCTTACCCACATGTGGGAACTATGTAGAGGCAGTACTGAAAATCATTAATAGCTTTATTACAATTGTGTACGCCAAGAGTGTTTCCCTTTGGCTGCTGTTCTCTCCCTTCCAATAATATGATAATAGTAACCAATAATTGGAGTGTTTGGATTGTACTCGTATGGTAATAAATATGTTGATATCCTCATGATCGAAAGGATTAACATCGTACTGTAGTACATTTAGAGTGGACACAGAGTTGTCATTATATAGTGACTCTATTCTACACCAGGTCGCCTACCTGTCCAGTGCTTGTAGTGTATACCAACTCACTCTACTAGAGGCACTGATGTAGATCATATCCTATGTTTTATCCAAGTCTATGTATCATCTTATTCCTGCTTCACAGTTTGCTGTTATATATATTACAATTAATACTACAGATTGTATGTTATACCACTGTATCTACATTGCTATTGTAACCTGTCTTATACATTAGATCATATTGCCATGTTACTCTTGTACTACTCTTTTATACTGCTTGCCTTCAATGGTGAGTCCCCTTATGTCTGTGACATTGATGACTGACTACTGCAACCCCCCCTGATTTCAATTATTTTCTGGCTATAATTTAACATAGAAATGTATCACGTTTTGCCCCAAATATAGCATTTTTCATTCGATTTGAAGTGTTTTGGATTATTTTTTGGATGTATGGATCCGGCAGCCCTTACCCTCACCAGGGAGGATGATTTTAAGAAACATAAAGAAACCCATCAAAATAACAAATCAAGTAAAAGATAGATCCCTTCTAAAAAATCTCCTTAATCAGGAGACGTATGTAGATGTAGTACATAACTTAGATCTAACTTATATCTTGCATTAGCAATAATCTCTCTCCATCTCCCTAAATACCTTCTTTTTTAATTCAACTATTGACCATTTAAACATTCCACTAGATACATTCATGACTGCTG
Source organism: Sthenelais limicola (assembly GCA_942159475.1). Lineage (NCBI taxonomy): Eukaryota > Metazoa > Annelida > Polychaeta > Phyllodocida > Sigalionidae > Sthenelais > Sthenelais limicola. The sequence continues at coordinate 33,884,763 of OW804097.1, read as the reverse complement.
TAATGATATTATATCATACTAGCAAACTACCCGTCCTCCAGACGGTCACCCTCTCTTCCCACACTTCCCTCTCTCCCTCTCCCCCCCCCCCCCCCCCCACCTTTCTCTGTCTTTCATACCTATTTTTCTCCCCCAACTCCATCTCCGATTTCCGCCCCCCCCCTCTTCCTCCCCTCTTCCTCATGCTCGTTTTTCTCTCCCAACTCCATCTCGGATTCCCCCCGCCTCCTCTCCCTCCCCTCTTCCACATGCTCCCCCTCCCTGCTTTCTCTCCCTTCCCTCTCTCCCTTCCCCTCCCTCCTCTCTTTCCCCCCTCTTCTTTCCCTCCCCCTCCCCCTCTCCTATTCCTACACCCTCTTCTTCACTCTCCCACTCCTCTGCATGTAGTTAGGTCCCCCTGGACGTAAGTGGTGGGAAACGACGTATAGTATCTCATAGGGGCTTTCCCAGGCTATAAATAGAGTGTAGAGATCGCAATTAAAAAAAAGGCTTCAAAATCACATTTTCACCCCAGATACCTTCACAAATAACATATAATAACCTCCAGAGAGGGTGGACAGAACTCTACAGATAAATAAAACAGTTTGTAAAGCAACAAATTCCGAGAACATGTGAGACAAAGAAACCCCTATTTTCTACCTAAGAAACCCCTCTTTTCTACCTCTTTTCATAGAAATCGCTCTTCCCGTATATTATATGGATGATGTGATATATGATATTATTCAACATGGATTATTATTTTCCTATTTCAATAAAGGTCAAACATTCATCATCGTTATATTATAGTTAAACAGTTCCTTTTGATGTGTTGCCTTGATATCAATCTTCTAGTATTCAGTAGAGGAGTAACTTTTTACTGAAATATTTAACATATCTCATAACATTTTAAACCAATCTATACACAATGATAATAAATTACATTTGAACACTGACTCACTTCATAGAATCATCATAGATATCTAACAGGATCGTTACACTATAATTAATTGTAACACAACAAACACATTCATGCTCCAATTGATACACATAGTATAATTTATTGCCCACACATTCTGCATTCCAATAACATAATTAAAGTTTTTGGATGCACTGATCTAGACTTTGAGCTTTAGTTCGGCACAAAACAACAGATTCATGCTCCAATGCATATGAGGCACAAATAGCCCGCCAAAAAGAGTAATGGGATTGTGTACACTGTATAAGTGATGATACATTGTTTATTCTATTTCATAACTTGTAATAAGTGCAATAGTTGTAGAAGGTCTGTTTGGAAGAACTATCTCAGACAGAGAACAATCACCTATTTTTAGTATATGCGCATGCTATATGAGATGTGCTATAATTGGGGTGCTATAAAAATATTCATATAGTATATGCATACTATAAAAATGTAGTTGTCTAAAAATAGCTCTGTTGATATGCTTCGCGGAGTTTGGCTCTCCGTGAAGCATGTAAACAAATCCCCGCGATAGGTAATCCACCCATAATTCTGGTACTATGATTATAGAAATACATAATAAAAACCACATCATTGAAAAGAGCATTAAATTCTTATCGAATGATATAAGTTTTATTAATGTAGCTCAAGAAATGGCCACGATATGAACGTTTTAATTCAACAATATAACTAGGCCTAATACTTCATGATCACATAGTGGGCACCGTTGTAGGCCTACTAACGGGGCTGTCAGTGGGGCCGGCAGCAGGGATCTCTGAGACTTCTTTAATATTTTTTCAGTGATATCTGATGACATGACATGATCAAATTTTATGCACATATATAATAAATATAGAATGGAACTCGCCGGAAATAATCGAAAATTTATTGGACTTGATTCGTCCATATAAGCACTCTGCCTATGGCATTGTGCTTATGTGGACGAATCTCGTCCAATAAATTTTCGATTATTGCCGGCTCGTCCCAATCTCTCTATCCATGTAGAAACCTGTTATCGTTAGTTGTAGACCAAATGGAAATAAAGTTTCTTATATATATAATTTATTGCCCACACATTCTGTTTTCCAATACCATATTTAAATTTTTTGGATGCGATGATCGAGACTTTGGGCTTTAGTTCGACTATGTGTTCCGCATTGAATCATGAGCACCACTGTGTATTGCTTTCCAGTTTTTATACCACAATCGGGGGTTGTACACGCGGCAAATGAGTGGATACACGCCATCGTATATTGTTGAATGGATCCACGCGCAAAAATATAACCCTTTTTTTAGCCTAAGTCTGAGAAGCATTCTTATTGGTTGACGTTAGGCTTGCCCATGACGTCAACCTATTTGTGACATCATATGCTGTCCGTGTCATTGTTGATTAGCCAATCAGTTATAAGCTTGTCTAGTGCTTTGGTATTAAAAATCAAGAAGGCGGGTCATTGGAGCGAAGCAAGGTAAATAAATAGTTTGTTTATTCATCTTATTTTATGATATGAGATTGTGGTATAAAAATAGGATGTAAATCGGTACATCCTATCATTGTATACACTGCTTTATTTTCCCCACTCATCTTCTGACTCTTTTGAATTGTACAGTCTTTAATCAAAATTGCATTAAAACTGCCCTTGGATGAAGGAATGTCAAGATTCTAAAACGAAACTACTGGTGCTATTTTGCTTGTGCTATATATATATATATAAGTATCAATGTTCACTCATATATCGATTTCCAACCCTAAAGCCTATATAAAATAGATGATTCTGTAACATTTGATTCATGATTTGGTTCATAGATAACTAGCTGAGTGTCTGGCTGAAAATAATGTCATCATTTGCTCATCAACATATCGCAATTAATGGTTGTTAAACAGATGAAATATAGCACAAATGTTTATCGCGACTATAAGACAGACATGACCAAAGCGTTAGGCAACGCAGTAACGTATCAACAGTGTTGATGTGCGTATTTGATAATGTTTGTAAATGTTCGGCCGTAATTGCAATAAAAAAAACAAAAAAAAAACAAAACCAGACACGCTCGGTCAGTCAATCAGAGCGTCTATTCATCATTCAGTAAGAAATAACATGATTTAAACAGCTCGTTTGCCTGTCAAATATTCCTTGATTACTATGCTTACAGCAGGGGCGGATCCAGGGGGGGGGTAGGTTCGTGGGGTTCGGACCCCCCCCTCCTTGGATGCCCTTTTTGCCCTCCCCCAAAGTGCCCTTTTCCCCGCCCCAAAGTGCCCTTTTCCCCACCCCAAATTTTGGGCCCATATTGATTTTATCTTGACATAGAATAATTTCATATGCAATTTGTGGTTAAAATTTTGCATTTTGTTTCAATTTTGCTGCGCTTTCAGGTTTTCAGGTTGTTTTCCTTCAAATTGTTATGTTTCTCCAAGATTCTTAAAAGGGGACACTTTGGGATCCAAGATGGGTTTCCAACTGATTTTTAGAGCATTGTTGTCAATCCACTTGAAATTATATGAAGCTGGAATAGGCAGTGATGATCTAGGAATTATTGTATTCACCTTTTGTGAAGTTTTTTGTCTTTAGTGTGTGTAAGTATAACCCAAGTGTGCTGGCTGTGAGATATGGCACCTTTGTTGTATATAATTAGTTGGGATGTTGATGTTGACTAAAAAGAATGTTTAATTAACATTAGTGAATGAATGTAAATAGTTAAATAAGATTGTTGGCGATGATTATACCATGTTTTAATAATTAAAGTGTAATTTTCAGAATAGAAAAGACCAGACATGAATCTAAAGATCTGAAAGACAGCTTCTGATAACAGAAGAATTGTAATGTTTAAAAGAAAGAACATATGGGCGCTCTAGGAAGAGCAATGTTTACATTGAATGAGAAATGACCCTTTTCTATGTAATTGTATGACGATTTGGAAATAAAAACACTTATATATATATTTCAAGTGAATATAAGATATCTAATGGTGTATAGGGCCATATTGTTTCTATTCCGGAAATGAAATAAATGTTCAGGCACATTTTGTTAAAATTCAAAATTTTGTTGGAATTGCAAAAAGGGCCCCATGTTGCAAAAAGGGCCCCATTATGCAAATGATTATTTTTTAACTGGTTTTCTGAGTGGAATCTATTATTCAAACAGTTTTTAATTGATTGGAAAAATTAAAAGGCGAAATTAGGCTATAATGTTTCTGGCCTAAATTGTGAATATCGATAATATAAAAAAAAGGTACTTATCATAACTGATAGAAAGACCCTTTACACAAAATATGGTTCTCATCTGTCTCATCTTTGGTGGAAATTGTTGAGTTTTCAACAAATTCCAACAATGAAGGCTCTACTTACGTCACAGTTAGTGAGGAAAAATATTCAAAAGGCCCAAAAAGACAGATTCCCCAATCCGATTTTGTTTGAAAAATGTTTTCCTGAAAGCGTAAAACTACTATAAATATTACAGTCACAGAATAGTGTCTTAGAATAGTTTGAGAGACCTTCAAAATTTCCCTCTCTCCCAACACCGTCATGTAGCAAAACAGCACACATGAAAAAACTGACCCAGCCTGAACATGTCATTGTGAATATTTATTATTTTGTTCTATTTCATCTGTAATTTAATGAGCAGCAATTCCAAAGGTAAAATATTGTTAAAGTACATACACTAAAAAATATATTTATCCACTTAAAATGCACCAGAATTCACCATTTAAAGAGTATATTTTTTTTAATTTCCCGGGAGGAGAACCCTCATGGGCCCTCCTGTGAGGGCTTCGTACCTTCGGCGCTCACAGTCCCCAACATTTGCCCTTTTCTCAGACCTGAACCCCCCTTCATGAAATCCTGGATCCGCCCCCTGTGAGTTGGTTGGAATCCTGCCGCTAAAGGTATTCTCAGTAGTGGTACCGGAGGCTAAACAGGGTGTTTACCCGGGCTTCAGATTGTTTTGTTTTATAAGGTGAGTTGCATTTCAGAGATTTAATAAGAGGGTTTTACTTAAGGAGCAAAAAGACAATATACGATTTAACCAAAAACAATTGCAACAATTCGTTTTATTGTCATTTCTTCTATTTTCATATGATATTTTTTGACAAAGCAGTCTGAGTCTTTTGCCCTGTTTTCATTCTACCCTGAGCATACAATATATCTAAATTAATATATTTGCTTGTTTATTTGATGGTGTTGACGTGGAGCTAAGATAATATACACATGATATACACATAAAAAGCCTATTGTGGATTAAATATGTTGCATTGGCATGTAACGATAGGATGGGGTGATGAATGACATAATTGTAGGCTTACATCAGACATCTCAAATATCAGTCTAATTGTAGATGAGTCAGTGATTTAAACACATTCATTATTTGTATAATACATACATACATACATGTATACATACATACATGTATATATACATACATACATACATATATACTGTTGACTTCTGTATTTCTACAGGTCTTTTGCCCACTTTGACCCATGATTAACTCCCGACCCTCTTGAAAATAGGTAGCGTCGCAATCAGTCGAGTCCATAATTAATTACTGTAATTAGCACTAATCATCCGGTTAATCAAGGTCACAAGCGGGGGTTTCTCACTTGGAGTGCGGCGAGGAGTGGCAAATAAATCAGCCTGACAGGGTGAAAGATTAATGTTGCAGGTATCTCATGGTTTTATTGCCTATAAAGCTTTCACATATGTCCACATGGTCAAGAGGTTACAGCGAGGTATGTTCCATAATAGTACAGAGTCCACACATATCCCACAATCTAGGATTGACACACATGCTGGTATATCTTCACACACAGAGTCCAAAAGGATTCACAATCACTCCAAAATAACAGAGTCCAACTTCCCCATAGTAAAGGGAGCGGTTCTACAGCAATGGTAACAGATCCAAGGTACAGCAAGAAGTGGCATAAAGCTAACAATCATCTTCTCCTTTTATAGGAGGCTATCATGGTCAAACAAGGTACAGAGTTGTGAATGGTTACAGGACAAAGGATTGTGAAATGCCAAGAAACAGGCTGAGAGACAAAGAGGGCCTGAGCTTCTCACAGGCCCCACTCACTCACAGCCCACACTCTCACAGCTCCCCCTCTCTCACAGCCCTCTTACAGGTGTATACATGCAGAGGATCCCACCCAGGGGTGCAAATGCCCTGTCCCACCTGACCATTAGCTCCTAACATTACACATTATAATTGTTACACTAACAAGATTCATCGATAAATCACTAATTATGTCATTAAGTAGAAATAACTAATCAAGGTCAATTAGGGGCTAGAGGGGTGTTTCTACTTTTGCCTACAATACATACATACATAAATACATGCATGTGTTATATTATGAATATAACTTATGAATGAGTATGAATGTATGCTCGAAATAATAATGTAATGACTATTGTATTTAAATAGGAATGAATTAAGACCAAAGGCACTTATAGTAATTACAGACCCTAATTGATTTATACTATTGATAACAATGTGGTTAATCACTATTGCATTCTACTTATGTAATATGATATAACACATGCATGCATACATGTATACATACATACATGCATGCATACATACATATGTAACGATCCTGGGAAGTACATATGATGACTCTATGCCGCTCCAGGCAACCTCCGGGCGACTTCCGGGCAACCTCCGGGAAACTTCCGTGGTTCATCCGGCCGCTGCTAGGGTCTACATATCCAGGACTGCAGCTATTCTTTGCTATTAATTCATTATGTTATAACTAATGTTAGAGCTTCCAGACTTCGACCGTCTCTTATTTCATATATATTACTCTAGTTTATGACAAAGCTTATATTTATTTGCTCATTGTATTTATTGATATATTCCTGATTCATATTATAAACATCTTTTGATACTTGTTAAAATATTCATGACCCCCATGAGGAGCTTGATGTATCGTCAATCTTAACGAACAAAAACCCAACCTCACCTCAAGGATTGATCAGGAATGAAACTGGACTTGCAATCTTTTTCTTCCCGGAGGAGCATTTAAATCATAGAATATTTTCCACCCTGGGCCTTTGACACGGACGTTAATTCTTTCCTCCACTACCCTTACTAGAGATATGATTAATATTTATGCAGAGAAGTAACCTATACGATCATTGGTATATTATTATGAAATATTGATAGTATTTAAGCACAGACAGTCAAAACAAAGACAGTGCAACGCTGGCAAAACATCTCATTGGAAAGAACATGGGCAAGAAACACAACACATACGGGTCAGATTTTCAGAAAATGTACAATTGGCAGATCTACACATTTAGTAAATTCTGGTAAATTAACACTGAAAAATGGTCAAAACTATGTATTTCTGAGTATATTTGGTATTGAGTTGCTTTAAAGGATTTGTTTGGTTGTGTTAAACTGAATTTTGAACATCATTATTGTCTAAAATCTGTGTTATTTGAAAGGATTACTTTAGACAAATAGTACATTTTCTGAAGATCTGACCCTTACATACAAATATACATCAGGGTTTACATCAGGTATTATGTCCCATTAATTCACTTATGCATTCATTATTATTCCTTTCATGGTTTTACGAAAATAATAATTTTGGATTTTCTTGATGGCTGCGGGCAATTATTTCTATATTTTTGTAACTAATCATTCTCTAATTCTCTGTAACTGTGTATTTAAATACTTTCTGTCCCTTTCAGTTCTTGGGATAAATACGGTCATGATTGGAGCATGGGTTTGCCCAGTATTTCTATTTTTAAAATATGTTCTTTTTGTTACAATCTCATGAAAAAGCCTAGCTGGGGTCCAATGGGCATGGGCATAAATGTGATCCGTTTTAGGAAAATGAGTCAACAGTCGCAAAATATGGATTTTGAGATACCACCATATCTGAAAAGAGATCAAGCTGAGGACACCTAATAAGTATTTCTATATTTTAAGTTAGATAATTATTTTAATTTTTGAAAAAAAAAGTTTGCAATGTTTCTGGATGGGTAAATACCAGTAAAGTACCTAAATATACTCCATACAAAGGTCTTCAAAACGCAGAAATATATATAATATAATGTCCAGAAATTTGCTACATGGATTGATATGACTATAAGTACTAAACCTTCTAAATGTCAGAACATTTCAATAAAGGGATTTTGTGACAAAAACACTTTCAAAAATATCAATTTTGCAACTTATGACTCATTTTCCTGGAACACATCACAAATGACAGACTTTGAGGACATTGAACTTTCTTACACTGGCAATAGGTTAAGAACGAAGGAATCAGACCATGCATGGGCATTGACCCAATTTTATTATTTTTTTTTTTTATTTATTTAGGATGTTTATACAGCAAGTCCAACAATACAGTTAAACATAATTGTGACATAGGCTCACAGATTTGATTCATATACAAATTGCCATGGTTATTCTGCCCACTGCTGTGTCTAGCTATTCACTGATGCTACCACCAGTAATTTTAATACTTACACTTATGCTAATGAGTATAAGAGTATACATAAATGCAAATATATAAAATTTTGTGAGGTAGGGATTTTTTGGGTTTTTTTTGACACATTGCTGTTGCTTTTTTTCAAATATATCAGTTACGACTGCTTCCTTTTTCACTTCTTTTCTCATCGTCATGGATAGACTTGCGCACCTTGATTATTTTTTTAATCTAAAAAAATATCAATATATACAAATAAATGCAATTTATCCACACACAACCACTATTTCTTGGACATTACCTACAACACAATTATTTAACTAATTATTCTTTAACAGAAATGAAATGTATCATATAATAACAAACTTTACTTTGGTCGGATTTCTGGTCTTTGAGAATAGCCTAAGGGACTCAGTGCTAGTCTACTAGCCATTACTCAGACACCACATAGTAGTATATGAAAATGAGCAACTGACTCTGGCATAAGAAAGATGGCTATGTGTCTATTTCTGTGAGAGGAAGAAAAGAAAGTATCTCTTCGGATATTAAGATATCCATGAGTCATGTTGATTATGTGTTGGAATATCTTAGAAAAGGAAAATGATATCTGAAAAAGAAAAATGTTGGATATGTTGGATATTTACTATGACACATTTTTATCCTGACAGTTTGGGAACAAAACGTCATGTTCCCTTTTATGAGAGAGATTTTTAATCTGAGTTGCAATGGATTGAGTTTGCTCATGCTGAATGATATTTGTCCAAGTATGTTTACACCCGGTTTTCTATGTATGTTCCCTGGTGCATACCCAATACACTGGCTACATTTAATATACATTCTGTAGGCCTATTCTTAATAAGGTTGTTATCAAGAACTTGAGCCGGAGATGAAGCAAAAACCAGAGGAAAACCAGAAACCAAAGAAGCCGACCGTCATCTATGGCGTTGTAGACGTTCCACCATGGTACTCCTGCATATTCTTTGGTTTACAGGTAATCTACTCCTGAATTATCTGTCTCTTTATACAACGTTTACTGTAAAGGGCCTAGTCCACTAAGCCGATTCTCATGCGATTCTCAGAGAATTTAGTGCAAAAGAGTCCTTCTGCAGCGCAAAATAGCATGAGAATCGGCTTGGTGGACCAGGCCCTTGATAGTCTTGTGTCAAATGTTTAGCAACATTTTCATGATAAATGGATTCATCCATTGATTTGAATTGCTGGAAGACCTGGATATATCAATATATATCTTTGTTGTATCTTATTACCAAATAAACAATTGCAACAAATTTGCCTATTGTTGCCAATACCAAAGATTTTCCCCTCCCTCCCTCCATCTCATTGAATTAATTACAATGGCTAGTATAATAGGTAGGTGAAGCGTGACTCACCTGACCTATACAACTGCTCAATGACTTTCTGGCTTTCTAAGAGGAAGAAAATTTTAAAGTTTTGTTCTCTATGCCATTCTGAGGAAGAACATTAATAAATAAAATGACTAGTATCTTCTAAGAGGAAGAAGATTTTAAAGTTTTGTTCTCTATGCCATTGTGAGGAAGAACATTAATCAATAAAATGACTAGTATCTTCAATATACCTATTTATCTTGATTAGTTTATTCCAATATATTGTTGGTAGTTTCCCCCAAAGTAATCTCTAGTTTTGTGCTATATTGCAGCACTATATGCTGCAAATGTCCGCTACCATAGCCTTACCTCACATAGTGGGTAATGCTGTGTGCATGGCAGATGATCAGCTGAGCAGGAGTCAGCTCATCTGTACCCAGATATTTGTGAATGGAGTCGCCACTCTTATTCAAAGCACTTTTGGCACCAGGTAAGTCAACTTCACTTAATCATCAGATCCTTGTCAAAGAGAGATAACAAAGGCTATGATGTTTTATTATACACGCATTGCTCTGAAAACAAAGTATCTAGAGTGATGTGATTTACGCATAGTGCGTATTTCACTAGTGATTTACGTGGTAACAATAACAATAGGCACAGTACATGATGTAGGTTTACATGATAATGTTATGTAACATTACGTAACATTGTGTAACCTCATTATATTTATAGTAATTATTAATTATCATATATATGAACACATAACATTTGCATGCTTAAAATGATAATTATATGGACAAGTCAAACAATATATACAACGTTGATATTGTTAGGAATATGATTGTCTTGAAATATCTGTATCATTTACTGCTATTTTCAGGTTGCCTATTGTTCAAGGTGTATCAGGATCGTTTTTACTCCCCTTGTTTGCCATAATGAAGCTACCGCAGTGGCAGTGCCCTGACACTCCAGGTATTTATTTGATTGATTGAAAAACTGATGGATTGGCTTTACGAAAAGTAAAAATTGACAAAATAGGGGTTGATTTATCTAATTATCGAGAGAATGATATAGTTTTATTTCAATTAATGTGGGTTGTAATCTTCCATGTCCCTCATATATATATTTGAAATATCCATTTGACCTACATGTAAAGTTTACTGAGACAACTGAATCAATTAATCGGGTACTGAGCTGAATGACCTAGCTAAAATGTTAACCTAGTATAATAGATATTTTTAAAAGACTTTTTTTAAAGATTTTATTTAAGCTGAGTGATTCAGGTCCCCTCATCGTTTTTTTAACAAGTCATTATATACATATTTTCAATCAAGATACCATATAAGTGATTACATAATTATAGAATCATGTAGTATCATTAATAGATTTGATTGAGATGGAGTGTTAGCAAAGATAGTTTAAAAAAAATATCTTTAGGAGATATACAAGAAGACATTGTAACTTAACTTTGGTCTGCTTTGCTACTAGGATCACAAGTAGTTGTCAATTGATGGAGTGTTAGCAGAAAGGATTGAAACAAAAAAAGAATGTTTTAACCTTAAGGCCTTGGTATACAGAGACATAATCCATATTTCATTATTGGTTTTGAAATATTCATGTGTAGCCTATACAAAGGGTGAACCGTATAGAATAGATAAAAATTAATTGATAACAGTTAAAGTGACACTTGCCGCTGAGCTCCTGATTTTTTGGGACATATGCTTCAATTTCAACAATGTTCTAGATCATTATGCCATTAACGAATACCTACTTCACCAGGCAGTGAGGGCAGCACCCTATGGTCAAGTTACTTCTCTCTCAGATTTGAATTCCCCAATGGAATCTCTGTCACATTCTTCATTAACAAATATCAACTAATCTAAGGAATATATATATAGCGTTGGTACTCCACACAAATGTCCCTACTTATGCAATTCATCGAAAACTACAAATACATTTCCAATGACACATAGTCAAAATAGTGATCTTAGCCACTTTAACTATAGAAGAAGACTGATAGTAATGACAGTTGCAGGAAATGTATATTTGTGATGTTATGTAAATGAGAACATAGTTAAATCTGAAGCTTTCAATATGCTTTACTATATTAGGGCAAACAAATTAAAGTTGAAGTAAAGTTAATTGTCCATAAAAACACATTACTCCTACTATTACCTTAATGGAATTGAGTTTCATACGCTCTATTATCTGGGTCAGATTTTCAGAAAATGTACAATTCACCCTCACCAATCCTCTCAAATAACCCACATTTAAGACAGAAATGAGTTTCAAAATATAGCTCCATAACAGAACTGATACTTTGAATCAATGCAATACCAAATGTACTCAAATATACCCGGTATTTATCATTTTTCAGCCTAATTTAGCAGAAGTTCCTTAAAGTGTAGAGCTGCCAATTGTACATTTTCTGAAAATCTGACCCATCTTAGATGTTAATTAAAATATTATTTCATTATTCTATCCTACTATAAGCTGTCTACCACAATATCTCCCAGGATGTCTTACCTCCAGGGGTTGAGCTCACATACATGGAGTGGAGGAGGGACGTGTGGACCACCAGAATAAGAGAGGTGTGGTGTCTGTATTTATTAATTTGGTGACTATTTATAAATGTTGTCTCTTTATTTATTAATTTTGTCTCTGTATTTATTAATTTTGTCTCTGTATTTATTAATTTGGTGACTATCTATTTATTTGGTATCTCTATTCATTAATTCTGTGATATTTATTAATTTTGTGTCTGTATTTTTTAATTCGGTCATTATACCCTTTAATTCTGTCCACTGCATTTATTTATTCTGTCCCAGTATTTTAATTATTTTGTGTCAGTTTTAAAAAAGTTTTATGGATGTATTTTAAAGCTCGGTCTGTCTGACTACCAGAAAAACACTGAATTATGTAGGTAAGACTTGGCGCTTCATAGCACGGTGTATAAGGGTCAGGTCGCCTACAAATGTACAATTAATTGCTTTCAGAATGACAAATTTAAAAAGTTGGTAATTAACATGTTATCTTGAGTTGTGGTTGAGAATAAAAGGGGTGATTGCTGACAAGGATCGGGAACTTGAGTTAGTGTGTGTGTGTGAATGTACAGGTGAACCAGCAAGTAGCTTAGGCCAAAAAAAATAGGTGTGTTTCCAATTTACCCCCCTACATAGAAAAACCTTACCCTACCTAAGCAATCTTTTACCATACCTGATTTTTTTTTTATCATATCTTACTTTTTTGGGATTTTTTGACAAAAAAAGCTCATCAAAGCAGGAAAACAGGTTTTCCGAACCCGGAACTCTCAAAAAGCATATTCCCCATGTTTGAAACAACTATTATTATTATTATTATTATTATAATAGACAATTTTCTCAGTTCCTGAGAGGTGGTTTCCTAAAAAAAATAAAAAAAAAAAAAAAGTTACCACACCCTACCTAGTTTTCAGCCAGACAAATCGGAAACACACCTATTTTTTTTTGCCTTACCTTAAGCTGATAAGGAAATGTCGTCATGAACTGGTAAACATTAAATTCTCTCCATCTCCCTCCTCAGATTCAGGGAGCCATCTGCATGGCGGCTATATTCCAGGTGTTGGTCGGACTCACTGGTGTAATAGGCTTCCTGATGAGGTTCATTGGTCCCCTCACTGTTTCTCCTGTTGTGATTCTTATTGGGCTCAGCCTCTCCAAAACATCTCTAAGCGTTGCAGATAACCATTGGGGTATTGCTATATTGTGAGTATACTGACTGCAGTTACGCCCACCTATTAATTTGCTCTTGCTTCTGGGAATTTTCCTTTTCTACAAAAGAAAAGAAACTGTTTGCTGAAGACACTATGATAATTTCGTCCGCATTGGCAAAGGCTAAGGCGGGGTCATTGCTGGCGGGACTTGTTGTTCACCTGTCCATTCACTCCCACAGCGCCCTCTATCACCCGCTATATAAACCCGCCACTCACCTGCACCGGCCTCTTTCATTCACAATCGCTCAACGCATTACCCACCCGCCCACAACCTATCTATCATCATCATCAATCATCCAAACACCCACTAACAACCTCAATCATTTTATTTATTTTCAATCAATTATTTCATCAATTCTCATTCATCTTTTACACAAAAATCAAAAAATCAAAAACAAAATCAACTTTTATCAAATAAAAATATTATAATATTCCCAATTGCCTTTCAATGAGTTCTTTGTCCAGTAATGTACTGTTATGTGGTTGCAAGACATAATATGCAAATACAAATTAGGTGTAGATACAATGTTGTATGATTGAGACTCTTTTGGTAAAGACCCTCCACTTGGCTCATGCAAATACACTTAAAGCAATACATGTATATAATAAAATCATTTGGATGCATATGTGGCAAATCCTTCTAATGCTTTTTTAACTATGAGTGGATGGTTTCTATAATAAGCTGTGGACTTTTGTCTTTTGCTAAAGATGAAAAGAAATGAATTATACATGGACATATATACATTTTGCTTAGAAGTTATGACTGTGGTATTGTGTAGGATAAACCAAATTGTAGGAATGAAATTAGCCAACTAACGACAACCCAAATAAACATTAAAATTCTCTATTCTGGGCCGTCAATAGGGTTCGCTGAACCCAGGAAAGTTGAAATTCTATAGTTTGTCCGGACAAAGTACTCAACCTATTCCATTTAAACTGTTTGTCCTTAATCTATAACATTTGCGATGCTTACAGTAGATTCTTGGGAGAGGGTGTGCACAACAACACAGAGAACTAGTTGATTTATTATCAGCAAAGCCTCTCCATTCTCTTCTCGATATTGAAACATGGCGCCTGACTTGTTTATGTTTCATTGCGCATGCCCTAAAGTATGTAAATGAGCTAAAAAAAAATGGAGCGTAAAAACACCACTACAATTGGACTGTACAAGTCTATGGTCTATAGTCTATGGACCAAATGAAGGTTTCATCCCTTTACAAAATGGCTACCACACATGTTTTTTTTGGGTGGAGCAGATGAAAACTCTGCCAGCAGTTGCTTAATTTTTTACATCCAGTATTGCAAGATGACAAGTAGAGGCATATGTTGAAAATCGTCCATTTTATTGTCATATCGAGTGGTTAGAAACTTCTACAACTCCCCACAAACTACCATACCGCAACCCTAGCTACCCTGTTCAAATCGAGTCTAAGGCAAAGCCCTGTATTAGTGTATAGGGCTATCAAAGCTAGAATGAAATGTAAAAGAAGTGCTCACCCCATGGAACTGAAATAAGGTGATTGAAAAACTTTAAAATCTTTTTCAGAACTATTGTTTTAATAGCTATCTTCTCACTGTACTTGGGGAATGTGAAGCTACCAGTACCTAAGTATTCGCGACAAGGTGGATGGTCAAGGGTCCCCATCCATTTCTTTGCAGTACTCCCAGTGAGTGAAATATTCTTGTGCCTTTTGTTAAGTCAATGTCCTTGTTCAGCTACACAGTAATATGTATACAGAGGGAGTGGTCATGGGGATTATGTGTGTCCACCAGATAGTTGGCAGTAATGCCACAACTACTGCTAGCACCAACTATTTATAAGTGTGTAAGTAGTATGCTGTTGCTGGAAAAGGTTCATGATGCAAGGCTGTAGGTGTCGCTTTTGCCGAGTCGGAGGGTTGCGAGACATGAAATGAAGGTAAATAATGGTTAAATAAGGCTAAAATATATATATCATGGCATAAAAATAGAACCCAACTCAAGATCGATATAGGATGACGCATTCGCAAAACACTTGTGCGTTATTTTTCCATGTGAATACGTCATCCTATATCCAACTCGAGTTGAGTTATATCTTAATAATCAGCAACAGAGTATCAGCAGCTAGAGAGCCAGGGGCAGCAGGTGCAATACTCAGTGGTACCACCCACCACTATTATCATCATTATTATAGAGTGTTATCTCTGACTTGCAGGTATTTCTCAGTGTAGTGATAGTTTGGGGGTTGTGTGGAATACTGACAGTGACAGATGTAGTACCCAATAATAGCACCTCCCCACACTATGGTATACGTACTGATACCAGCAACTATGTGTTGGATCAGTCTCAGTGGTTCAGGTTTCCCTATCCAGGTGGGTGACTCTTAAAGGGCTCAGGTGCTTTAATAACCCTAGATAATAGACTGTTGTCTCCTCATCTTTGGTTACCATATAAGAACAAATCAGGTTAAGTGTACCAATAGATAATGATGATAACATGAACTGTATAAGGTCAGATTTTCAGAAAATGTACAATTCACCTTCACCAATCTTCTTAAATATCCCAAATATCAGACGAAATCAAAGTTCAAAATACAGTCCAACCTAACCAAACAGATTGCTAGAATCAATGCAATGCCAAATATAGTCGAATTTACCCAGTATTGCAGCGTAATTTATCAGAATTCACTAAATGTGTACAGTTGCTAATTGTACATCTTCTGAAAATCTTACCCATAAACTAACTGTGTACATTACAGGACAGTGGGGACTGCCCACATTCTCCACTGCGGCAGTGCTTGGGATGGTAGCAGCAGTCATTGCAAGTGTCTTAGAGTCTGTAGGGGACTACTATGCCTGTGCACAGATTACAGGAGCACCTCCACCTCCTCCACATGCCATCAACAGGGGTAAGACCCGGTAGTTTATGATTCTAATTATATTTTTATAATTATTAGCATTTGTTATCATTTGGGTGATTACAAAAATGCATCATTCCAATTAAAATCATTAGTAAAAGTTTGGAGTAATGATTATTAAATTAAACCAACTTTTTGTGGGCAGTACTGGTCCGTAGTGACTTTTTAGTCTATATTGTACCTTTTACCTGTGCATTTTATGTTTTACAGCAAGTCTAGCTGTTGTGACTAGAGTAACGGCAACCTGGGTTTACCTTATTCTGCTTATTGTGATGAATGTACTTATTCTTATAGTAATACCTGTGTTACTCTTACATTGCTTTGTGTTATGTTTACTGAATCTTGCATGTTAACCTAG
Source organism: Sthenelais limicola (assembly GCA_942159475.1). Lineage (NCBI taxonomy): Eukaryota > Metazoa > Annelida > Polychaeta > Phyllodocida > Sigalionidae > Sthenelais > Sthenelais limicola. The sequence goes on along the minus strand of OW804097.1, from coordinate 33,868,044 downwards.
ACACCTGCGATCGAGGGCACCCTAGCTGGCTAGGGTGCCCGAGATCCTCAGACTAGGTAGGATTGTGTGAGCTGATGCTGGCAGATTCTCATGAATAAAACCATTTGCGAACAGGTAGAGACTGCCTTTTGTTCCATTTGTTTTATACATCAATACGCGGTAAGGTTACAAACCTGCAAGATCACCACAATTGTTTGATAATAGCATTTGAAAACAAAGCACTGTTTGCACTAATAATGTGTATGATAAAGCTCATAACCTTGAAGAGCAGCTCTTCATTTAGCCCTCTACATGTATATGACCAGTGGAGGAATAAGGGAGGCAGAGTGCTGACTATCAATAAAGTTGGAAAAGAAAACACAGCCAGAGTTCTATTTGTGCACAGTGTACAACCAAATAAGGCTTATAGTAAGAAAGAGAAAATCTACCGGTCTCCGTGGCGCCGGTGGTTGTGCGACAGACTTCAGATTGGGAGGTTGTGTGTTAAAAAATCACCAAAGGCTGGGGAGTAACTGAGCTACTGCAGAATTAGGTCAGAGCCTATGGGTGATACTAGCTCTGCAATTTTACACCACATTATATTTTTTTGGAAACAAACTCATTCAACAAATTGTAGCTTGAAAATAGTTCGTAATCAACAACTGGAAATAAAATAAACAAAAATAGAACACATGTCATAGCATTGTAGAAGCCAAGATGGCAGGCAAAAGGAAATACTAGATTTGCAAAAACAAAAAAAAGAATATTATTTTTAAAAATTTCATTAAGGCCAATATAATATTTGAATATATTATACCTAAAAGACGCATATATGCCTACCCCTAAGGGATGTTTTTGTGCATAATAGTAACAATTATACAACTATAGTATTCTAAAACTGCCAAATACACAATTCAGTTTCTACTACATCATCATATCAGATACATTCTAATGCATATATAGCCTACTCAACAATACACTAGTCCCACTCTTGACCGTTACTAACTAGCTATGGAAATCATTTCCAATCAGGAATCCACTACGAAATTCAAATACGCTGCAAACTGATAAACATCTTACTAAAAAAGAAAATAAAGAAACACACAAGTTATGTATTTAGATAGAACTATACGCGAGGTTAAAACTACAAGTGTGATTCAATGGCTCAAGTTAAAACTTTATTTTGTATCCAACAAGTGTCCATAGGTCATGTGTTGGATGTAAAATGAAGTTTAAATGAGAGCCATTGAATCACACAAATAGTTCCTAACCTCGAGTACAGTTCTTTCTTTATACTACAACTTGGAAATAATAGAAAATCGTCATTCTTACACTTGTATTAGGCTGGCTGAAGCAGTTTATGTATTACACACATACGGAAATGAACAACTATTAAATTAATATTTTCCCACTTATTTGCAGGTGTGTTGTTTGAAGGTATTGGGTGCATGATCGCAGGCTTGTGTGGTACAGGCAATGGTGTGACTTCACATAGTGGCAACATAGGAGCTTTAGGTTTAACAAAGGTGAGAAGTTCATTTATAGATATTTCTCTTGTCTGGATACCCGGTCCCCCTTCTTCATTCTTGGTCCATTACGGTTTTGGACATAATATGACAGTGCCAGGTTCTTAAACTTAAATTTTTATGGGTAATAAACTCATATGACAACACATTTTATTATTATTGTCATCATTTAACATCGATTTTTCTCTCCCTCCCCTCCTACTATCTTCAAGTGCTACTACAGTGCAGTCCAGAAATGAGCCCGCTAGATAGGCCTACAGGATATTATCTTATTTTCTGTTTTTGTTCTTATAGTTGTTTTTCTCACTTTCAATGACACTGCCCACCACCCACCCTGCTCTCCCTCCCTCCTGCCACCCTCTTGCGTCGCATCCTAGCGAGGCAGGGTAGACAGAGCTATAGGCCTAAAGCACGATATTCACTTAGCCGACAACCGACAAAAGTCTCAAAAGGCGACAATCGGTTCCCTGCCATCGTCGGTCACCTTCGTTGGTTCCCGGTATTTACTTACATGACAAAAATGTCACCGACAATCGGTCACCTAGGGGTGACCGATCGTCGGTCACTGGTATCCACTTGTAAGATAATCATGTACCAAACATTTATATTGTATTTTAATTGTGATTTCCTCAGATATTGTTTCAAACGAAGGTCGATATATTTATCCTACTCTAATGTAATGTTATTTCTCATTTGGTGTTGCAGTACCCATGTCTTTAGGTACCAAATGATAGCAAAAAGAGTATATAGCCATGTTAATCAACCTTAACGCTAAAATCAATGCACGGTTTGGCATGGTTGTAGAAAAAGATTAGAACAGGAGGTTACACAAGGAAGGGGGGGGGGGGGGGTATGGACAATTATTCTGCTGTATTTGCAACCTGTTAGACTCTTCTGACATCGATCTTTCTTGTTAATATATATTTCTATCGCCGTGTATCAACCAATTAGACATACATACTGCCTATATATGAATAAATATTAACTTATAGAGAGTTAAATTAACGTAGAAACAAAAGAAATACATGAAAAATAAATCAAAAATGTTAAAGGCAAACGCTACTATCTAGTGGAAAATGAAAATAAATGTAATTTTTCTGAAACTTTGGTATTTGATTCTTGAAGTGTTTCTGGTCATAAGGATGGAAAAAAATCATTGGGTCGCCGTGCTCATTTTTGAATTACAGGGCTTCAAAATTTGGCATCTCAAAAGTACCAATGACGACCAAAAGGGGGCCCATTTTGCAGTACCTCGACTTCATAGTTCATATTTGCTATTTATATTCACTCAATTTAAGTAAAATTAACAGTTTTAGAGAGAGTATTATTTGACCAATAATTCTATGCCTCTTTTCTATAGCGTGCATTGTTATTTTTATTTTGAAAACAACAAATACATAATGTGAATTTTAAATTAAAAACTCGAAAAAACTCACTATTTTTCACCATTTTTGTAAAAACAATTTTTTTTTTCTCCCCAGTGAAAATAAATGTCATTTTTCTGATTCTTTAGTATATGATTTTTGAAGTATGTGTGTTCTTAAAACTGAAAAAAAATTAATGGGTCACCGTGCTAGTTTCTGAATTATTGGGCTTTGAAACATGGCTGGCAACCCAAAAATCTGCTGCTTTCAAAGGGTTCTATGTTTCCTAAACATGTCTATTTCAGACAGCTACAATTATTTTTTTAATGCGATGACATACATTTTTTTCCCTATATATGTGTAGAATATTACCTGCACTATATGTGTAGAAAATTTTGGGACATTTGGAGTATCCATTTTTGTTTTATTCCCCAAACCGTGAAAGGAAAATGCAGCATTTTCCAATGGACTTGCATGTTAAGTGGGTACCCATACCTATAGCTCTGTTTTCCAAACATGTCTATTTCAGACAGCTTTTTAAAAAAATCTAACGCGATGACATATATTTTTTTTCCTTTTTATTTGTAGTATATAACCTGAACTGTATGTGTAGAAAATTTTGGGACAGTAGGAGTAGCCAGTAATTGTTTGTTTTATCCTATAAAATGTGAAGAAATGGGCCGTTTCCTCATAGACTGCAATGCTAAAGGAATAGTGAGTAAAATGCCCGCAGATTTGGTATATGGAAAAGGGGGGTGTGGCAGTGAATAGTAGCGTTTGCCTTTAAAATATAGACAGACATAGTATCAACACCGCACCATGCTACACCCGTCGTTGTTTATACTAGTAACTTTTATTGCAACTTAGATCTTATAATTATCCATCACACTTTGTAACATTGTGTCATACCCCTGAAGAAGGCTAACTAAAATGCAGGGGTTCTCCACCATTATCAGATATGGATGTAGATGATATCTCAGGGATAAGAGACACTAGTAATCAGTAATAATCCTTGATAAAGAGAGACACACTGAAGACATGTGTACTCATCGTGAATCCTCAGCATGAACTGAGAGAATCATTTATTAATAGTTAGTAAGCTGGGTTAGTGTACAGGTGGAGTGATGGTATACCAGGCCCACTCAGTCTTGGCTCAATGCCTAGACCTATAGTCTGACACCAAGATGTGTCAAAACTAGTCGGGAAATAAAACTTGGAAAAAGATAAACAGACGTACCGGTTATTCATTTGTAGGAACTTCTGCCTAAACTAATATCTTCCTAAAATATACTTAGAATTTAGAAATACTTATGTTTACCATCATTGGAATCGGTTTGACCTCATGTTTCTAAATATGATGGTATATCAAAATCTATTTTTTTGTCATATTTACTGACAATTCAAACAGGTTGGCAGTCGGAGAATGATTCAAGTGGCAGCTGTGTTATCGATTTTGTTTGGAGTTATCGCCAAGGTGGGAGCCTTCTTTGTAACCATTCCTGTGGCAATTCTTGGTGGGATCTACATCGTTGTGTTTGGTAAAGTACTAAAGAATTGATGAAATTACCATTGAGAATGTGTTGAGGCTACTAATTTCAATCTACATTGGTACAACAAGATCATACACTAATTTCCTCCAAAGACCATCAGAGTGGACTGTCACTATCACTGAAATAGAATCAGTAGTAAAATGGTCACATTGTCACCACTTGGGGAGAAATAATTGAATTGATATTGTTTCACAAACAAATGACAAAATATTTCAAGTAGAGTGAAATATCCTAAAAAGATTAGACAACCTTATTATTAAGAGAACAGGGAATTGTTTATTAGTAAGAACGTTTGGGTCTGCATCCAACTTATAAACTGTCAGAAATCTTGCGACTAAAGTCTTAAGGAGATGTTTACAGATGAGTTGAACCGTCAATCATTTGAAACGTATTTAATTACTTCAGTCAGAAATACAAATTGTGTATAAATGCATTGATTCTTGTGATAAACCTCGCCAGTTTTTAAATTTTGCACAACTGAGATTAACTAGCGGTAGTATCTTGGTTTAATCACAGATTTTCAAATAAACATACTTGTATCCTAGTCATCAAAGTTAATCTTTTGTTTAGGTTTGGTCGTGGCAGTGGGTGTGTCAAACCTCCAGTATGTTGACCTGAATTCACCTAGGAATTTGTTTATCTTTGGTTTTGCCACGTTCTTTGGTTTTTCTCTACCGGAGTGGCTCAGTGGTAAACCTGGAGTCATTTCTACTGGTCAGTTTTTTTCCGTCATAATCAATAACAACTCTTATAGGTGGCCTCCACTATCAGCAAGTAGCTTAACAATAGCGTTACCAATAGCAATTCCCTCCTTTAAATGGGTAAACTCACAAATATTAGGTTTCTTTAAGTAAAACTAGGGCGGTTACATTTGAATAATAGGAAAGAAGTTGATTTTCTCATAATATTTTGAGGTTTAGTGACACTTTAAAGCTGGACTGTCAGTTAACGTCGGTAAAAAACAGAATATTTTCTATATGTTCCTCCATTCTTTTCCAACCCATCTAAAAGTCATTTTAACCGTAATTTGGGGATTCTGTTGAGTTGTTTTTGCTACAGGGCTTCTAAAACGTCCTTATTTGTATTTGGAGGACCTGCCTGAATCCTTTCGTAATCAGTTCACTTATTATCGTTCAACGGAGGCTGTTTTCGTTTGACTGTCTCTACTTCAAATTGTTGTATAAGCATATAACAGCAAAAAGCTAGTAAAAATAGCTGAGAATGAAGCTTTAACTAGCACCCGTTCCTTTTATATCATGAAACAATAACCATTGAATGAAATGTCAACCATAATGTTTTCAACTGACAGGCAACAGTACAGCAGACCAGGTGTTTACCGTACTCCTGGGGACACCTATGTTTGTTGGTGGTGTAATTGGCTTTTTCTTGGATAACACTGTACCAGGTAAGGTATTCTTATGGAGTGGAATCAATTGGGGTTGTTGGTGGTGGTGAGGGGAAGGGATTAGAAAATTAGACAAGGCATGTATTTGACCTTGTATATTGGTCAGATTTTCAGAAAATGTACAATTGGCAGCTGTACATATTTAGTAAATTCTGCTAAATTAGGCTGCAATTTGGCCAATACTAGGTAAATTCGACAGTATTCGGCATTGCATTGATTCTAGCAATATTTTTGGCTAGGTTGAACTGTATTTTGAACTTTATTTTCGTCTGAAATGTGGGTCATTTGAGAGGATTGGAGAAGTTGAATTGTACATTTTCTGAAAATCTGACCCATATGGAATCAGATCAGTGATCTATACGTCCAAAACGAAACTAAGACCAAATATAGCTTATTTTGCATTCATAACGAAACTCCCATCCCCCTCTACCCCTCACTCCGCCTTACCCATCACCCCCTCCCCCTTCAAAGCAATTGAAATTAAGTAGGACCATGCAAGGTTATAGGAGTCAATTCTATTTGCCAAAGGCATTCATAGTTCTTTCAGCAAAACATAAAAATGTGCTTGCTAGGAAATCTTTATAAAATAGCACCCTCACTCAGAGTGGTCCTGGTTGTTGACTGAGAGGATCAAACGATTTGGAGGTAGTATTGAACATGTCTGTATCATTTAATAGTATTGTTCAGTGAGCTTTGAAGCTTCTATACATGCCGGGCTATATCACTAAAATTACATCAGTCCTGTGTAGTGCCTAATAAAAACACAATGGAAAATGGTGATTGCCATACTAGACACACAGAACGCCAGATGAAGTGTTTTACCTCAATATTTTTTTTTTTTCCATTTAATAATGCTTTTTATCCGAAAGTTGACCAGATGAGCTATATAGATTTACTAGGATAGCTTCCAAATCTATTTTTCTGTAATTAAAATGGCGCAGACCAGTTATGTAATATTTTTGTACATTCTTGTGTACAATAGTTGATGATTGGATGAGAGAATTTGTAAATAATTTAGAATAAATTTTGTACCAAAATTATCTTAATTGGTTCTCCACCAGTGTTACACCACTGTGTTGGTGTAAGCTATAAATGTTCCTAAATTATATCAAAGATCCTGGGGAGCTACAATGAAACACTTCCAAACCAGTTGAGTTTCATATCTAGAGTGCTGGGGCGTTACCCATCACTCATCCTTTATTGCTATGGCCTACTGAGTGTTGTGCCAACTAGCGGTATAACATAATGATATCCAAACCATGTTTTGTCCCCAATCTGAAAGGATATAAACGTGAAATAGGAAAAATCAAAAATATCCAAGACTTTTCTTTTTGGAATATCCAATACCTTTTTGTCAACTTTCTTTTCCTTTTTGCCAATGTCCTTTTCCTTTTCGGATTATCATTTTCCTTTTAGGAATATACTTTTCCTTTTTGGAATATCCTTTTCTTTTTGGAATATCCTTTTCCTTTTCCGAATATCCACTCCTTTTCCAAATATCCACTCCTTTTCACCCAAATGTGCCATGATGTATTCCTACCCCAACATGACTGGGAGGGAGAAGGAGGGTGAGAGGGAGAGGGAGGGTGAGCGGGGGAGGGGGGGGGGGTGAGCGGGAGGGGAGAGGGAGAGAGGGAGAAAGAGAAAGGAAGAGAAGATGTATTGGATGTGTTATTGGATGTGTTATGTAACACTGCTACACTACAAAGATAGCTGGTGGGCCCCCACTCAGGGGTAGTGGATAATGTTACGTAACACTGAGCCACTACTCATATATACATGTCTGCTTTTGTATGGGTAGAAAAGGAGTGTCCCAGGGAGGACACCAATGAGAAAAGATGGCCAAATCTAGACATAGGAGTCACAGCAGCCAGACATGGCTTTTCATGTAGGGGAAATAGGAAAAAGGTGCAGTGATATACTTTTCGGTGGTGAATATCTAAGGGAAATAGTGGAAAAGGAGGCTGACATGGGAAAATCGACACTGACATGGAACTTTTTGTTCTGGAAATAGTAAAATCTTCCCGGAAATAGGAAGAAAGCAGTTGGAAAAGAACTATAGTATGTGAAATAGCATGTACCACAGAGGAAAAGTCTGTACTGATTTCATCATTTGTACATATGTCTACTTTGGGACGCAACAAACCACGTCTGATTTGTTAGATACCCAACGGTCTATTTTTCATAATTAGAATGGCGTCGACCAATTGAGGTCTAACTAATCTGTTGTCTTTAGTTGCTATAATTATATTATTTATTATAATGTATTTTCAGTACCTGAAACGGCCATAGCTATTGACTGAGAAAAATGTAAAATAAATACATTTTTAAAAAAAACATATCTTTATTCAGGTAAATAAGTGCTGGCATATGCAATAGCAATACGTTGTCAGGCTCGGGTCAACCAGGTCTTCCTCCTCACTCTGAATTTTCGCATTACAATTTAGCATCTAAATGTCAGGTATTGAGTGATAATACATATAACAATTTACAAAGAAGTGGTAGTGATAATAATGAGATGAGATAGGTTGTGATTATGGGGTGAGTTGGATGGTATTGTTATACCTTATGGTTGCATAAAGCACCATACCTAGAATTTTCATTTTTAGTACATGTTACCTGCATGCTGGTACAAGCCCAACTGAGGCTAATTACATGTTGATTGGGCGGAATTCAGGACATAATGTCCAAGCTGAATAAAAAAATCTTTAAATACAATACTACTGAAACATTGTTCAAGGTACCCGTGAAGAGAGAGGACTGACCAAGTGGATGCCTCCTGACAACAAAGAAAACCAGCAAATGAAGGATAGGATCTATGGCTTCCCCGTAGGTATGTCATACCTGAAACGGTCATCGTGGGCCAAGTATGTACCCATCTGTCCACCCTACCAACCCCCATGTGGGAGGGCTTCTGAACCGGAAGAAGGGCACCTGGAGGATCTGGAGGACCAGGGTATAAAGAAAAGGACACGGGCGAACCAGTGGAACACCAATGGTGTCCCTTCAAATGTTGGGACGAGTGACTCCATGAGTAAGGTTGATCGATCTGATCCAAATGTGTATGTATCTAGGTTTTAGTGAACCCAATGAACAATATCTATTCCGAGAATATATGGGTCAGAATTTCAGAAAATATACAATTGGCCTTCACCAATCCTTTCAAATAACCCAGATTTAAGACGAAAATCAGGTTCAAAATATAGTTCAACATAACCTAACAGATTTATTGAATGAATACAATACAGAATACACTCAGATATATACCTATGGTATTTATCAATTTTCACTCTAATTTAGCAGAATTTGAGAGATGTGTAGAACTGTAGATTGTGCATTTCCTGATAATCTGACCTGTATATGGTATTTCATTAGATTTGAGTTAGTATATTTTTTATTCAGGATACAGATACATTTCGTCATAAACCAGTATGACGAAATAAACCAGCACAGCCTGACCTTACTTATAATTTAATGGAACTCATTTTCATAAACAACAAAATGTGAAAAGAAAATGTGGTAACATAGTCACCCAATGTGTACAAGTAATCATTATGAATGAACCTTTCCATCAGTGGGCCTATATGCTCCTCCCACTGGCTCACAGGACTCCACATGGTACAACCTTAAACAAACATACTCTTGCCGGCCACTGTATACTATAAACTCTGCCTGTCCAGTAAAGTATACCGCCAAATTGGTTTTAAATACTTACTAAGCTTTAAACTAACTAATATGTACATATATTCCCTCCACTGGTTACTCTCCCCCACCCCATATGGACATGTACCCCCATATGTACCCCCTATGGACTTTTCTAGTAATACCGCTATCTATGATTTGAATGAAACATATGTTATATTATATAGGATTTTTATTTCAACATCTCAAGTACAAAACAGTTGTCAGAATCGGTTGTTACACTCTGCACCTAGCAGGTCTTCCGGGTAAACCCAACAGAATAAACACAATAATTAATGTAGTAAATAACGTCATTGATTTTGTGTCTCAAAGTTCTTTTTGAAGTTTCCAGGTTTTCCTTGTGAGTTATATTTGTAAAAGAGTTTGCATCAGTGACTCTCCCTTTGCATTTGTTCAGTGTCCTGTTGTTAATTAATCAATTATATGCAAATTAATTGTTGATTCTTGTCAATTACTAGTCTCTATTAAGATTCAAATATTGGATGGAAATTAAAGTTATTAGTTTACATTGCACTGGCAGCAACGGTTTTTGCCTTTCTATCCACTCCACTTATATCAGTGTACATATATACTACATAATCTGTCATATTCTGTATTATATTAACTATTAACAGCAATATTAGTAAAAATTTAACAAATTATACAGTAGTGAAGTGATGATTTCTTTATTGCCTTTCAACTGCCGGCCCTAACCTAACTTGTACTAGTTAAGCTTCACAAAACCATCCCATGTGATAATATGTCACATTATTCTCTTCTTACAGTGTTACACTGGTACATTTTCATCATTGAGTAGTAAAATAAAACATGTTCTAGCGTTTCTCCCCCTTCCCCTTTGCCCCATCGTTATATCGATCATACAATGAAAAAGCAGGTATGCATATATCTAGTAGGTTGTTTAAATTAAATAAAATGAATAAATGAAATGAAATACTGACCCATAAGAACGACTCTTGCACAGAACCATTTGTTAGATCGATAAACACTCCCAGTCCAAAGCAAATCATTCATGTTATCAAAGCCTCTTTTGAATAAACAGCTCTACATTAATGTGATGTTTAACATCCATTTGCATGTAGTATTTCTGGCTGCAACGTCACAGATCCCGAGTCTGTCACTAATGCACCTGTCAAAGAGGATTTCTGGATCAATGCAGCCAACTCTTCATGCTGGAATTTAGGGAAGTGACAATTTTTAGGATATAGACTTGGTCTTCGTCCAGTAGAAACACAGTCATCAGTAGAAACAGCTAGTAGATAGACGAACTTGCAGTAGAAAGTAGAAATCAGTAGAAGTCAATTCTTAGTGGAAAACCACGCTCTTTTGTATAGAGCCAAAATCTTCAGTAGAAAACACAACCTTGCACTTAATGTTCAGCCTTAGTTTTCAGTAGTAACTACAACCTTCAGTAGAAGACACCATCTTTAGTAGGAGACAAACTCTTCAACAGAAGACAGATCTTCAAGAGAAGGGGTCTCCCCTTTTTTTCATTCATATACTTTTTCCTTGGGGTGTTCTGTAATGGAAACATCAGAACATGGATCACTTTCCAAGCTTCAATCAAACCTCTTTAAAGGTATTTTTCAACTGGCCAGCATAGTTGGTTTATATATACCTTTGAAAGAACACTGCAAGTATACATTTTGGTATTATTTTCTCCATATATATTGGGGGCTGAGACTACTCCTTGATGTCCTTCTTGGATTCTTCTTTGTCTTTATGGCATACATGTATTGGTCAGGAAAACAGAAGATTCAGGTTTCTGATGTTAGCACTTGGGGTCGTTGGTTCATTTGGTTAATTTTATTCTTTCTAGTCAGGTGCAGTCACACCCTGAAATATATCCTTATCAAAAAGGTATGGTCAAAGCTAATCCAGGATTTGAAGAAGTTGCATTTCTGCCGAGATTATTCATTCATAATTTTAGTTATTATTCTTATGTTATTAACTTTGGTATTTCCTTTCATTCTAGTCCCATACAGCCTGTTCGAATATGACATGGTTGTAGAAGGGTTTATTCCAATAGCACATGGAAACCGTTTACTAGCTGAACTGATGATTATAATAGGATTCATTGGTGATTTAAGCAGCAATTCTAGCTATTGTATTTTCTCCTTAATGTCAACATCAATTCTATTTATTCTGTTGGATAATTTTAAAATATTCAACAAACGTCTCAGTCAGATAAAATTGCTTACTGGAGAGGAAGTTGATAAGATCATTGAGGAGCACAATGCTATCTGTGAGTTTGTTGATAGAGGTAATCATCTGCTTCAGGGTTTTTTCTTAATATGTGTGTTAAACTTTGTAACCAGAAGTCTAACTGTATTGTATTCAATATTTGATCCACCGGGTGGACCTTATTCCGTGCAAAGCTTCTATGTATACCACATTGCATATCTGTTTGTCATCTGGATTCCTCTGGCTTATGCCATAAAGATTAGCACTGAGGTAAGTCACTATTTCAAGATTCCAAATTTGTGAAGTTGTTTGGTAGGTTAGAAAATTGAACAAGTGGTCTGATGGGGGTAGGACCATCATAATTATTTTAGTCTGCACAATACATAATTGGCAGAGGATATTATGCACCTACTCTAAAGTATTGCCTCTCCATGTCTCTGCCTCGCTACATTTGAATACCAAGTTAGTTCCAAGTGTTATGTTACCATGTCAATAGGAATAGTCTTAGCCATGATCTAGTTCTGAGTAAATAAAAGCATCCAGTGGAGACTGGAATTCTACAGCGTAATAAGGACGTTTCCACATTATTGTCTATAATACTAACTCTATTATAGGACTAACTCATAAACAACATGAATATATAAGAGCACCTAAATTTGGTCTAGGTGGAAAAGATGAACACTTTCTAAAAAGATTGAATGAAAACCCAATTTCTTGTTTTTTAAGGCAAATAAAACCTATACTCTGGTACGAGTGATTCCCATTTCAGACAGTCTCACTCAGAGGCAATATTTCTCGGTAAGTAGTTTATTAGTACATTGTTATGGTTCTATCATTTAGATGCTTTTCACAGAGCTTGTTATCATCCAGAAAAAATTCCCATGGTACTCTGTTCTATGCTTTTAAACTTTCTGAACTACTTTCTAAACAACGTTGACACAGACACTAAGAGCATACCGCCACCTATAAGTATAGTCTACAGTCTAGAAATATGACATCTTACCAAAGCATATATGGATATACCATAAAAACGGTATCAGGACAGCCACCTGCCGGACATCTACCCGCCGGATATCTCCCTGCTGACTTTCACCCGCTGGACAATTACTATCCTGGACATAGATCTACCATCCTAGGACATTCACCCGCCTTATATGAAGTTTTAAAGAGTTTTGGTACATGGATTATATGGCATATATTCCTCTTTTATTAAGGGATGTGGAGTGGAATGAGGTAGGGAATGGATGACTATTCTTTCCTGTCATATTGTTTTATTTTAACCCCTGCCTTCATAAAGCTGGAAACTAATCATGGAATGACATACTATTATTTTTAATTGCAGTCTACAAAGACAACAGAAAAACCAATTATTCTCATAGTATTTTAGTCCATGGTATTTGAAGAAAAGTTTGATAAGTGAAACAGATCGGTAGTGCTATTAGTGTTTGAAATAACATTGGTATTGGTATTGTAATATGATATGCTTCTATAATATTCATACAGAGAGTATTGATCTCCACCCACATAATTAATAGCCTTATTACGCCAATTGGGTCTCAAAGGCTTCGTACATTCAAGGAAGGTAGAAGCGAATCTATTTAAATTATCGTAATCTGCCAGCTCCCTTTGCTTTGGCTGACATAATTATGTTGTATTATTTGGCAACGCAACATTCATATTTGCGACACAACTTAAATGCTCCCGCCTATTTGGCAACGCAACGTTGGTGTTGTCGTAGAAATGCTCCCCAGCAACATGCCTGAGATAGTTTTCCACTGGTTTCCCGCACGCTAAGCTTTAGCCCTAGTTATTTGAATTTCTGATTTCATGTATAGGCTACAAATAATCATGGGGCCTCCCTCTCTCAAATGTGCAAATAGTATCACAAAAGGAAAAGTGGGTAAATATCCTAAAACTTCAGATAGACCTAAGGCTGGTGAATGTCCTAGGATGGTAGATGTCCTGGACGGTAGATGTCCTACTGGGGTAATGTCCGGGATGGTAATTGTCCAGTGGGTGAAAGTCTGTGGGAAGATGTTCAGTGGGTAGATGTCTGGTGGGTGACTGTCCTAAAACCCATAAAAACAGCTGCACCTAACGTTTAATAAATATGTTTTGAATGAATAAATATGTATTGCGACAAACTAACAAATTGTTCTTGCTGCAGATGTCCACATTTCTATCTCGGCTGAACTTTTCTCAAGTTGGAATGAGTGTAGGGGGCATCTTCACTATAAACATCTCCAACATGTGGTCTGTAAGTCTAAAGTTGGTTTATATCTAATTTGATATTGATAGCTTTTATGAGATATTGCTTTATAGAAAAGTACATTTTTATATTATCATTTGTCCCTTGTGACACAAGCAAGCACACAGGAAAATGTTGAATATATATAGTTCTATATATCATTGTTTCTTGTATGTCATAGTCACTGGATCTGATATTAGATATGAACAAAAACTATCTAGGACTGAATATGAATTCATTTATATCATCTTGATTTCCAGATGTCGCTCTATGTCATCTCATACATCATTGTGATGTTGCAGTTGCCTACAGAGCTCTAACACCTAGTAGTGGAGCCTGACGCTATGAATCATTTGTTTGATGGTCTATAATCATACAGGCCTTCGAAGAGTAATCCAGAAATGGAAATGATACAATGTAGTACCATAGTTTGAAGGTCTAGGTGGTCTATAAGTTCTGAGTAAGCCCAGAAGTAAATAGGTCACAAGGCGGATTTGTTTCTGAGGCAAGTATTGTCCTCTGAGTACAAGGCTACATAATGTGAGGCAAGGCTACACAATGTGATGGGAGGAGCAGGGCGGGTGGTGGGCAGTGTCTATAAGAACAAAAACAGAAAATAAAATAATATTCTCTAGGCCTATATAGCGGGCTCATTTCTGGATGAGCTGTTGTTTCTCAACTCAAATGATACATAAACCGAACAATCAACCACCACACACATGCCCCTTACCCCATAAACAATATTGTTTAATTAATTACCACATGAATATTGCTGTAAAATCTCCAATTAGGCTGTGTATGATACTATACCATAATACATTCCAATGACATATGTACGGCTCAAAGAGTATATAGTCTGTCAGCAAAATAAACGGCAAGAAGATTGAATAACATAGTATATGAAGTTATTCTAACAAAGAACTGAATAACGACGGAATAACGACGGAGGTATGTCTAAGACTGATGGTTTATTCAAACTGCTCCAGTAGTCCCAGGCCCATACATAGGTGGCGCCCTGGTGCTACTCCGGAGAAGAACCTTCTCTTTCAGCAAAAGAAACGGCTAGAATATGGAGTATAGAAATGTATATATATATAATAATATAATACATTTTAGTTTGATAAGCTACTTATTAATAATAAAAGCTAGTTACAAACTGTCAAGTGCTGGGAAAATAAAAGACTCTCATAGTTTTTCTATTTTCTATTGTCAATTTATTTATTTCTCTTCCCCAGTTAATCTTCACTTTGCCAGTATCAGCCTAATTTGGTAGGTGGCTAGGGAAGGTTTGCTGCTATCTCACCGTACTATTTACATTCTGACAGTTACTTACTTAATTAACCATTAAATGTCCTGGTCCGACAACTGTATCGGGGGTATATTGCCTTAAAAACCGATCAGTTTCATTTAATTTAGTGGTCTGTGCCGTTCAGCTTCATTTTTGACTCTCTATGGGATTAAAGACCAACAAAATTGCAATCTGGTCAGCCCTGTCTACCAGTCAGAGTCTATACACAAACCCCTTCTCAGACATTCCCATATCCCGAAAGGGCCGTTTCCTTATACTACTTACAGGTGACGCTACAGTCACTCAGAAAATTGCCGCCATCTGCCAAGGCCTTGCTATTGCCTACCGCGTGGTGAAAATCAGTGTTGAATATGAGGAAATACATATACAAATAACACGCAATTCATTGTTATGGAATTGAGATTGATGCGTGTGTTATTACTCAACATTTATTATTTAAAAGAATTGTACGATATATTCGAGTTTCTATTTTATTGTTTGATTAATTATTTTTCAGACATAGTGTCCTTTTGAAATGTTAAGCTATGCTACGAAATGTAATTTCCTTTGCCAGCTCAGGGATCGGGGGAAGACCACCGCCATGGTGAGCCGATGAGCTGTTTTAAAATGAACCGTATCTACCAATGATGTATGTAACTCTTCACCCGAATAAAAAATAATTTAAAAAAATGACTCGAAGGTGGAGAATTCTACCCTACTATTTTTCGCTTATTGTGCCGTTATTATGATCTTACACAATATCATTGTCATCAACTTTTTTAAAAATCATTTTTATTCTGCAGGTAAATCTGTTTAGACAGAAATTGGGAGAGAGAAGGAAAACTAGCATTTTAATGCATTAAATTGGTATCCTATATCCTATATAACTCAATTTTAGTCCCTTAGATTGGACGAAACAAAATTTAAAAAAATCACACTGTGAATAACCTACATAATTATATAAAAATTATTAAATTATATATAACCTATATAATAAAGCTTACTGCAGTAGACTCTTGAATCTATCTCACCTTGCTCGTCGTAGCAAGTAAAAGGCAAGGACCTTCTCATTGTTTATTCGTATGAGAAGCTTGCCATGCTTAACTCGTTTGTGATAAAAATGTATAAAAAATCTTACGATTTAGGGGAGATGCCATTGATAGCCTATAGAACAAGAACATGTCAACAGATTCCTCATGTCAGTTATTCTGAAGGAATTTAGACCTATATGTAGCCTATACAGTAGGCCTACCGACACTTAAACAACTCTTCAATTGTTTGAGAGAATGACTTGCAGTTTTGTTTGTTATTACTTCCATAGAAACCTGCTGTCTCACCTTGGTTGTCCGACCGTCAGTCCACCTTGACCTACTTTGCCTACCCTGGATAGGCTA
Organism: Sthenelais limicola; assembly: GCA_942159475.1. Classification (NCBI taxonomy): domain Eukaryota; kingdom Metazoa; phylum Annelida; class Polychaeta; order Phyllodocida; family Sigalionidae; genus Sthenelais; species Sthenelais limicola. The sequence continues at coordinate 33,851,407 of OW804097.1, read as the reverse complement.
ACCCGTTACTGCAGGGTGAGTCCCTCTACCCTCCCTCCCTCCCTCCTGCTCATACCTCCTCCATACACTCAGTCTATGGGGAGGTCACTAGCAAAAATAAACAGCGAATAGTTATCGTAGTTAAGATGAGTGAACGACCAAATCTCTGTCTTGTTGTTGTAACTATTTTTATATTTAAAAAAAGTCTTTATTTGTGTTAAATCACAATTAGCAATAGCTACGTAGCCTATAGTATATACGGTAATATTATTGCGTTCTGCCTTTCTGATTCAAGATTGGCACCACAGAGAGTTTTGTTTTGCCCGCGAAGACTATCATAATCATTTGGTCTATAATTAATCTGTGAAGTTAACATTTTCCAACGTAGTAATTTTAAATCATTTTGGTACTATCTATTTTACAAACTCATGTAAGCGATTTTGTGTTGAATTAATGAAGATGTATTCACGCGGTTCCGATGATGTTGATTTTGGGGAAGTGCCCTCACTCAGTAGCCTATTCGCATCTCTCGGAAGTGAGTAAGCCAGGAAAAGTCCCACTTCCCCACTTCCCGGGATAGTTCACGGGTAGAACTAGTAACTTACATATATATCAGCCTTGGTAATACAGGAACTAAACCTGTGAAAACCACGGCTTTTTACACTTGAACTGTGGAAAGTAACGATATCTCATTAAAAAGTATAGGCTAAGGACTTGAAATGAACCGAGGATGTCAAATTCAATGATTTTGGTTCTGTCGGTGCATTGAAACTCGAGAGTCGACGTGGATTTGCTGATCGAATAAGTTACTACTGACAGCGACATTGGTTATACAACCTGGAATCATCTCTATGGAGCCTCTGCGGGTAAGTTAAGAATTCTGGATTTTCAATTCCACATTTTCTAATTGTTTTATGAGATAAAACGGGATCAGTAGCCTACATCGGAGATTCGGAGATTATACCAATCCTACGCGCGAGAAATTAAGGAGCGTCGCTAGGCGACGTGCCATTGTTAAAGACGTCGATCGCGCCGATTGTTGATGGCGTAACGTCACTTAAAAAGACGTTGCGGTATCACATAGTGACGCAACTGGGTAAATGTAAACAAACAGAAACAATTCCTGTACACACGCGGTGGGTGGATCGCAAAAAAATGGATCATGCTTAGGTTAACCCCCAGATCACCGCTCCTCTCATTCTCTAGGAACTTGGTAGGTCACATCAGATACCACTTTGCCGTTATTGTTGCGTAAGCGGTCGGTAGGCCTATAGTTATAGGATATCTATAGGACTAATGATATAATGTAAATGAGTAGGCCCTACCGTACCGTAATGCCGTAGACGTAGTAGCCTACGCCTATATTATAGGCTAGTGGGCCTACTAATGACGGTGGAGGAAGCTATAATTATATTCATTATAGGAGGGAGGGGGGGGGGGGGGGGCTGTGTTATTTCACTCAGCTAATTAATTTCCGTGGGTAGGCAACTTGGTTCTTTTATATTTTTGGAGAGAAAAACTTATATTTACGAAACCCCAATGCAAAAGTGTTGTAGGCCTAGGCTAAAGCCATGGTGTGGCATTGAGTTCGACTGACTTGGGGACAGTAAGCCTATATAGGTAGAGAAATATATTATGTATAGGCCTAGATATGTATTATATAGCTCGATGGACACACAAGCGCTATATGACAGCTTAAATAAGGCCTACACAGAGAGAACAGAACGTGGCCATAGCACCGGTAGGCCTATTGGAAAATTCACAATTAGAAAATGATAAAATGTAGCCTATATAAACCATTATTTTGATTCGAAATGGCCATAAAATATCTAAAAGTTAACAAAACAAAACAAAGTCCAACTCATCCAATATATGGATATTGAGTATTTCTATTGTACCTCTCATAGGCCTACAGGATGGACGAATATAGTAATAGGGCCTATAGATACACCTGAGTTTTCCTCAAGTTGCAGACTTTTACCCTCGGGGTATTTGTTATGCCGTACGTACCACAGAAATAGAGTACAGGTAATCTAGTTCTGTGGCCATACAAAGGGACATTAGGAAGCTGATAAACATTAAAGCAGAAGAGATGCCTGTCGGTTATCTGATCAAAGTTATCTTTCATCTCCTTATACGCTTTTGACAAGGCTAATATTTATTTAACATTGGAAATAATTATTATTGTCAATGTGTATTATGTTTCCTAGAATGATTGGTCAAAGCAAATGTTAAAATGGCCCCCTTTTGGGTCATGTCCTTTTGCCTACTTCAAGGTGTAAGTTAGGTAACTGTAATAAGCAATAACCGGCGAATTATTTTAATCGTTGAATTGGCACGCGCCGCGATTCCGGGTCGCACTGCTATATTATATTAGGCCAAGTACATTAGCTGTTTGTTCCTGCCAAGAAATAAAAATAGATACAACTTTCAGCATGCAGAATATGTTTATTTATGGAAAAAATAATGATAGTATATTTTACTATTACAATGATTTAGGTAAACACTAGACCTACATAGGGGTCCTATGTTTAATATGCGTACCGTATAAATTTAAAGCTTTATATTCTGTCAAGTCATCTGCAGTTCTAAAACCTCAGGTAATATTACATTTTCTTCTTTTAATTATTTTTTCGGGTAGGACATTTGACTAGGATTGTGGTCTTGACTAGCGCTTGCGCTTAAATTGGACACAATTATTAGGATTGAACAATTATTAGGATTGAATGTTAAATACTAAGGTCTATTTTACCTACAGCGTCCAATATTTAGAGGGCTCACTTCATTGACTTACAATAAAACAAATATCAATATTTCGATGGTGTCACAACTATAGCACGATTACTCCAACGCATTTTTTAAATATATCATATATATTTGGAGTTATTCTTGTAAAACAGATTGATGTAAGATTTAATATGTTCAATGAAGAAACACATACATGAAACCTAAGGCCTAAGGTCCAATTTAAGATACAGTGGAACACACTGGTAGTTTCCACGTGTATAGTACTTACTATATGAAAGAAAATAGCCGGCATATATGACACCTAAGTCACTTATGATGTTGTCATTGGACCACACATCTACCCAACGTGTGTTTCCCCCACCGGAAAATTGATTTCCTGACGTAATATTGGTGATGTAATTAGCCTAAAAGGATCTTCTATCTCTATAAAGGATACGACGTCCTCTTGATCTCTTTATAAGTTTGGACTCCAACCGGTGAAGTGTACCTCTTAGGACTTCTCGTTTTGTCTTCTCATTTTGGATATTAATTTACCAAACACGGACCCAAGGATTTGTAGGTTTGTAACGTCTAACCATTATTATTTTGTAACCGTAAATTAGCAAAGAATAGGGAGTAATTGAGGAATTAGGCGCCAATAAATAGTTTAAATCTGAAGCTTGGATACTTCACCGACGTGAATGTGAATGGACTGGATTAGTGGTATACTATTTTATAATGTGGTCAACAGCATTATACCTTATACACCGAGTCGCCAATCTTGATGAATAAAGGATTCTTTCATTCATTCATTCATTTAATTTTCTAGGCTTAGAGAAAAGTCCAATATTTATAAATTCTCAATGACTAACATGCAACACATAAATGTTCAATATTTACAAATTCTCATCGACTGACTTACTTGATGGAAGTTCTATTTAAAGACAGATTATTTCCCATTGTCGACTTGAAGCATTGTTTGTGTCACCCAGAAAAAATATAACGCTCCATCTGTTTTGTCAGAAGAGTGGTTATATTATATATATATGAAATTATGCAATTGGAGAGAATATACACCAATTCAACAGAAATTTTCATTTTTATTATCAAAATATGTTTTGGGAATCTATTAATACTACCTCGATATATTTCAATATTTGCATTATTTAAAAAAGAAACAAAAAAAATGCATGATTTCATTATTTTGGAGACCTGACTCGTATGACAATTCATTATTTGGCATGGTGCTTGAACTTGACATTGCAAACGACCACGTCAGAAAACATGCATCCTATATAAGATAAGTCTTTTTATTTGTTCGTTTGTACAAACTCTCCAGTATATTTGCCTTTGTCATGAACATCTAAAGATCGTACTCTATTTGTGTAAGAGCTCAGAAACAGGCAAACAAGAATGTTTGAGATAATGAAAAAAAAACAGAATGAGTGTATTAAACAATTTTGAATGCGTTGCCTGAACATATCAGAGTCGAAGAGGACAGGAATATTATTTGTCACTGCCATCAAGGTGTGGTTTCAAAATGCTTATTTAGAAAATATTAATCAAGTACCTGACGCCATGATTTTTAGTCACATCATCAGATGACTCTGTGAATATTTATGTGACAGCCAGAAAATAAATAATATCCTTGGCCATAAGGTGGTATATAGACATGGATATTTCTCTGTAATGGTTAATTTTCTTTCTAGTTTTCTGTTGTAGCAATATATCAAGCCTCAATTGCAGATATATATGTATTTTCTCAAAGAGAAAGCACGACTGTAAAACTTTGCACGTTTTATGGTGGTGGTCCTTTATCTAATTTTCTTTTGATCTTTCGAGAAATGAGGCAACGCGTGAAAACATCCGGATAGGATGCAGCGATTTTTTCTGAATAACTCTGAGTAATTTAAATCGATGTCATTTGCCTGAAAAATTGTCATTACATTTTAATGCTAAATATAAATTAAATACTTTGCCATGATAATACTCATTGAAAATTGCATCGTTGCGTTAACAGTTTTCTTGAATTTATATATATGGAATTAAGGGTAATCGAGGTAACACTCGATCTATTTGTTACGATCGATTTAGTTCTATGGAAATACATGAAAATGTTTCAAGCAGGTAATAGGCGAGGTAAGATCATGTGAACTTGTCTTAGATTTGCATCAAAATGTCTCTGTTTACATCACTAGATAAATACACATTTGGGCTTACAAGAATCATGATTATGTTCCTTTGTATTAGATATAATAAGTTACACTACCCATTATGTACACATATCTTAGTACCACAGCACTGCCATCACTTCATCAAGAACACAGTTTAATTACGGACAGGAATTATCAATGGAATCAATGATTTTGGTGTCTAGTTTGATAGCGAAAATCCTATCCTATAATCGATTGCCTGATGAACATTAAAATGATTTCATCTCCTGTTCATTACTCGTTTAAGAAAAAAACCCCATCATATATATCCATCCCCATACATATGATCCACATTTTATCGTTCAAGGAATACTTGATGGGCTCGGCACAGGTTCGTCTCACAAAACCATCCACGAATTACGAGAGAAAAGTAAGTTATATTGATCATATTAATTGATAAACTCTATATATAAATCCGCCTCTTGTGAGTAGAACATAGGTTTAGTACTTCTATAACTAATAGGGTTCAAAATTAAATTTTAAAATAACAAGTATAAGCATAAAACATTACTCAGCATGTCTTGATATCTTTGATAGGATGCTAAACAAGCCAAGACCATTAACATATATTTCTGATTCTTGGTATATCACTTCTAAAACTGCTTTTTATTTTTTTTCTACTAAAATTAAACGCCTGAGTCTGAAAGTTTCTTAAGTGTGTACTTATATAAAATCGACAAAATCGACAAAATTGACAAATGAAAGTTTGTTTTGTTTCAAAATAAATGTAGACGTAACAAGGTTTATCAATCAAATATGAATTAAAGTATAGGAGGAGCGCTATCCCAGTCTCAGTGTAGAATATTTTTTGTTGTGATTATATAAAAATAATAAACAAAATGAAACCTTGTGTCGAAAGATTTCATGAGAACATTAATAGTCCATTTTACTCGATGTTTATACGTAAAATTACACATGTCCGAATCTCTAATGCCTCGCTGATCATTTGTATTAAATCACTTTTCTCTCACCAGAGGGACACCATGAACACTACCTCAGCTGTCCGACCGGTTGGTGTCCTTGCATTAAGAGAACCCAGAGTTTACAAGGTATGTTTTACAATTCCTTTAAGGGTAGTCTCCACTGGCTGCGGTAAGCTCTGCGGTAAGCTCTGCGGTAAGCCTTGCCTTGGTGCTGTAATGGTGAGAAGTGGCGAGGTTCTGCCTACATGGCCAGTGATCCATATAGGCAGGACATCATCATTCCTCTCCACCTACAGAACCAGCACAAACCATCGCAAGGCTTACCGCAGCCAGTGGAGACCACCCTTTAAGCTGGAGAATGCTGGATCATTTTGAAAAACTAGGCTGTCGACATACTTTTAAAATTCAATTGCCAATGATACCAAAATTTGGATTAAAACTAATATATTGGGTTTGGGGACCGTAAAAGAGTCACCTGCAATAAAAGGATGTGAGAGGCGCATAAATATCAGTAATTAAAGCAATTGAACCAGTGATAATCTATATATAGATACTGCATTGGAAGTAACATAGTTATATTAACGACCTCTTTAGATCTAAAGGGCCTAGTCCACCAAGCCGATTCTCATGCGATTTTGCGCCGCAGAGGACTCTTTTGCACTGCATTCTGTGAGAATCGCATGAGAATCGGCTTAGTGGACTAGGCCCTTAAGACTATCTAGATCTATGATGTTGTTTCTACGAGTAAACAATTTATCGATAGGTAAGTACCTCTGACAGGTTTTGTTGTACACATAGGGACGTGGTTAATTCTTCGTTAGTTTCGTTTCACGGAGGCCTCACATCCCCATTAATTCATTGAGAAATGTTCAAGATTTACAAATTGTGAAGCATCACATTTGCACCACAGTTTTTATATTGACTCATACCTATATAAATGACAATATATTTGGATTTCTGAATGGAATAATAACTTTGGGAGTATGGGGCACAGTGATAAAGTGTTGGATATATATGACCAATCTATATCAATTAATTTAGTCCACACAAAGGTATTTGAGGAAGGTATTGGTTGGACATCACAATGCAATATATAAATCATTCCTCTTACTGTGGTCAGTGCAGGTCTGAATGACCAAATAGCATTGAAGTGAGGAAGGGGTCGATGATATAATGCTGGCAAGACAAACATTATTACTATATTAGGTAAGCAGTAGTATTTGTCACCTTGCAAGTGAAGGTTGGTTCCATGTGTACTCTAGTGGCCAGCTGGAATCTTCACAGGCACTGTGAGGTGTATAGCTAATTACTTGTATACAATGGGTTGCATTGCCCTTTACTGTAGGGTGAAATCGCCAGAAAATGTACAATTCGCCTTCACCAATCCTCTTAAATAATCCAAATTTAAGACAAAAGTGTGGTTTCAAATACAGTTCAACATAAACAAACAGATTGTTTGAATTATTATTATTATTATTATAATACTTTTATTCAAATAAAGATTATACAGTTACATCAGTAAGGAGTTAGATTCGAAAGGGTTATACCCTCTGCCCACTCGCAGTTTTTCCTGATTGACCACAGAATTGTCACTCCAGTATTAAATCAATACAGTCAATTGATAAAAATACATAAAATTAACAGTGCAGTTACAATATACCAGTACATTTGTCAAAAGATGTCTCAATTTCAATATCTACACAATAAAAGATGTATCAATCTCTATACAATGATATGTACCTTTGCTTGTAGTTGGGTTTGAGTTTGAGTTACAGTACTCCATTACATTCTTCGAATCGGTTCATCAAAAAATCTACACAATATTTTAAATCCTTAATGGGGTATTAGGAAGAAAATATGTTTTTAATCTATATACTAATAATTTCCTTGGTTATGATACCTAAAGTTTATTCATATGAACTTTTTTATTTCTTGCTTTTGTGATGGCCATACAATATGTGCCAGTCTTCAGTGTCAATAATACTAGTGACATTTCACTTTCAATGACAATTACCTCAATAAGTTTGTTCGTACTGGACAATAAACTGCAAATTAGAGATCAAGAAACAGAGAAATACATTTTAAATCAATCCCCTTCTTCTCCCCCCTATCTATATTCTCAGCCACTGATATTCCAATACAGTGCCCAAGAATATAAGTTGCAACATTCTACATAATCGATATATCGATCTTCTTTTTTTCCTGGTTTTACATTCCAGTTTACAGAAAATATCCCCCCTTTATGCATTTTTTTATTTCCCAAAGATGAATATATATTTGAATCAAGGCAATATCAAATATATTCAGATATACCTAGTATTGACAATTTTTCGGTCTAGTTTTGCAGAATTTACTAAATGTGTAGATGTGCTAATTGTACACTTTCTGAGGATCTGACCCTGCATATGAATCTGCATATAGATATGATTATAGTGGAATATCTAGGCTTGAATCGAGCATCTATTGCCTATAATAATTATGCAAAGGTAAGATCCCCATGCAGTATTTATAATCGGGAACATAATTCTTAGATAAATGCTATGCGCAAGGAGATTCAGGAAGTTGGGCACCTAACCATTCCGGACGTTTTTACATACATGTATGTTTAATTTATGCAGGAATGCATCCCGAGGAAGTACTTTTATCAGCCAGGATTCTTAATAAACATAATGTTAATTATATATCAGACGACGTGACGCCGTCAATCACTTGCTACCATGTATCGATAATGAATATAAAATATAAAAATAGTGTTAATTATTGTGTGTTTCAGGAAAGTGAGTCACAAGTCGCAAAATGGATATTTGTCAATGTATTTTATTCACATGATCTCTTAGTTCGAATATTCTTAAGATTAATGTCCTCAATGTTTCCCAACATTAGAATCAGCTTGATCTCATCTTTTCAAATATGATGGTATCTCAAAATCCATGTTTTGCTACTTGTGACTCATCGTGCTGTAACACATCACATTATATATTGCAAACGAGAAGGATTCACAAACGATACTGGTGAATTATTTATCAAATTTTAAATAGGAAAAAAAAAAAGATACTTCCACTTTCATTCTAAATGTGACCATATTTGTCCCGTTAAGATTTACATCAGAAATATTTTAGTCATACAGAAACTTTATTTTGCAAGGTAAAATTAATATTATATCAAACCGATGGTACTAACATTACTATTTTATCAATCTTTTACGGGTTCTGACCCGTATTTCTATTTTAACTCCACGTGTAGTAGAGTTAAATTGAAACACGTGCATGCTAATCCTGGCGACATTGAGAATTTAATTCGGATTTTCGTAGTGGAAATCCCCGGAATCAATTAGATCTTCCACGAATAGTTCCGAGTTGAAACCGGTCTTTTAGGGGTTAATCCGTGGGAGATCCTAAGAGTTAATCACACTCTGAATAATATTGCGGTATTAGGAAGGGAGAGTCTGTTGGGGGCTTGGCCTCTGTTCATGATTTCATTGGTCGCGTGAGTCAGCAGAATTCCCACGTACAATATAGCCATCCGCAACTGCTATGGAAAGCGTTTCAGAACCATGCAATCCCAGTTAAGTCTGTGTTTAGCAAAGACAAAACCCGAAGCAGTTGGAATTAAAGTCTTGTATAAATCGCATGCATAATTCAATTCAAAGATTTATTTGGAATCAATGAGATTTTCAATATAACAAGTGATATCGAGGAAAGAGCTACACTGCCATATATATATAATCACGCTCATGACAGAAGTAGCACATACGGATTTCCATAAGGTTACACACCCTATGATAACAATAACACTACGCCATGATCGTCCGACCCGGGTATAGGCCTCATTTTCTGTCTGGGACTCAGGAAGACCACCACCAGTAGACCTCTCTATACAGACCTATATAATGAACACGCTCTGTGAGCCCCTCTGGAGAATCATATGACGGTGACTTTTTAACCTTTATAATCCTCCGGCCACCTGTTGAACCAGTCTATACAGAACCCCCAGCTTATCATACACCCTTGGAGGCTGGGTCCCATTAGAGGCAAATCCTAAGCTTGCTTGTTCCAGTGGCACTCAGTACAGCACATACAGAGCATTGATATTGATCGAGGTGACCAGGAGCCTCTCATTTCGGAACGTCTTCGAGGTACAGATCATTGGCCTTATACATTGGGCGACCTCTAAAATACGAAACAATACAAGTTGCATTGGAAAAGCACCATAAATAAGTTAAGATGCCAGGCAAAAAAACAGGTAGCATGCGAAAAACCAAGCTTGGGGACGTCCGGGTTCGCGGAATGGATGTTATCAGAAATCCTACTCTGAGCAAGGTAAAATGAGAATTTTTTTATATATTTTTTTTACGATTTAATGGTACGAATTTATTTAAAATATCTAATTTGGTATGTCCGTTGAGATAACAACACTAGTACCCGATACAAGGATTTCAACGTTGAGTGATATTGTTCATACACTATAGTGTGTAAATGAAAAGTTGAGCTGGAATTGAATTCTTGTATTCCCAATTACGAACAATCGGGTAGAGCAATGCTCATGACTGCAATAGACTCCAAAACTATTCTTAAACACGGCATTTTATTCCGGTCACATTGTACATAATACTGCACTAGATGTTCCTAGCGATTCAGAAATTATAGATAGATTATGGTATCATTTCACTCAAAATAAAACCTCCACCCATATCAGCACAAGTATACTACAGCTAGGCCTTGGCTGTCTGTCACTCCCGTACATGCTCAACTAGCTTCAACTATTATGGAAAATGTATGATTGAGTTCATATTATTAATTTACAAACTCCCTTCCTCACTGAAAAACGTCATATAACTGAGGAACCAAACCCTCTCTCGGAAGAATATAAACGGGATAATCTCGAAAGTATATAAACAGGATAAACCTACATCTTTTGTTTTCTTTAAAAAAAAAAGATTTTATTTTAACTGGGTACCCAGGTCCGCTTCTTGGACAGTTTGCCCTGACCCAGTATTGTGGTTACATACAGGTAATTAGCTATTAATGCACCTGTGCAACTTATGTCACTATAATAACAGAAAAGACATTCAGTTCCTAGTAAAAACAGTGATAAGGGCCTAGTCCACTAAACCGATTCTCATGCGATTCTCACAGAATTTAGTGCAAAAGAGTCCTATGCGGCGCAAAATCGCATGAGAATCGGCTTGTGGATCCTTTAGGAATTGCTTACTGCTAAAGCATAGTAGATGGGGAAATATATCTAATATCAAATTAGTTACATCAACTATCCAGTAGCCAGTGACCACTTGCCACTCAGATCTCTAGGATGCAGTTTTGGTGCTTCTGTGTTAAACCCTGCCCACACACAGCCGATTTGTCCCCCGATTGCCCCCCGATTTTGGTCTCCCGATAAATCATATGACTTCAATTCAAATCCTGGATTATGTTTTTGAAATAACAAAAACCAGGATTGGAAATGAAATCCTAGGATTCATCGGAAGACGAAAAATCGGGGGCAATCGGGGAACAAATCGGCTGTGTGTGGACAGGGTTTAAGGAAGCGTAAAGATTCCCACGTTAGTTATACCGCACCCATCAGTGAAATTGGACGTAGATCCGGTCACACATTTCACAGGGTGTGGGATCCGTGACGTTATGGAGTGTGCACAGCTGATACATATTCTCTGCCAGTCCGACTCTGTATTTAATTTGGTTGGGAGTAATTAACGTTAGTCCTAATATCCAGAACATTTTCCCGAACCGTATCCGTTATACAGTCTAGGCCCAAACATGAGAGAGTCCCTTCAAACGAAGGGAGATACTCTCGCCTCAAACCGCAAAGTGCCATTATAATTCCATTAAGATTGCAAAATGTCATTATATTCCCATCAAAACGCCGGGGTGCTAGGCCTAAACTGATAAGTGAAGTAAATTGACATACCATTCTTATCTGATCTGAGGGTTTGGACCTAGATTGTATACCTTTGTGTGAAAACTCATTATTTGCCATGAGATTTCGTATCAGGCATTCACAGTTCTGAACGAAAGATAATATTTTCTCTCCGTACGTTTTTCCAACCGGAATATGTACTTGAAACTATGCAGGTCCTGTACTATTGAGGCATGTTTGTTATTATATCTGCACAACAATAATACCTTTCTAAGGTCACATCCTACTTTGTACTTATAGGTAGTAGTATTATATTATTTTAAAATCGCTTTAGATAGGCTGAATTCCGTCCAATACATTCATTATCTTTTAAATATTTTTTTAAAAAATAGATCGCACAGTTCCTTATTTTCAGGTAAGCGCGTAAATGTACATACAGTGTACTTCTTCAGTGTACGCATTAAATGGGTCAGATTTTCAGAAAATGTAAAATACACCAATCCTCTCAAAAACACCAAATTTCAGACAAAAATAAAGTTCAAAATACAGTTTAACCTAACCAGACAGATTGCTAGAATCAATGCAATGCTGAATATACTCGAATTTACATATAGTATTGACCGAATTGCAGCCTTATTTAGCAGAATTTACTAAATCTGACCCAAATGTTCGACAAGATCGTTCAACCTAGTATCGGTAGCAATTACAAGGCTACTTACAGACCCTAGTTGGGGTATAAGCCGTGGTTTATTTTAAGCATTATCTCAGGGAATGTTTACTTTGGACCATTACCGCAGATTTAACTTTAAGAATGAAGTACTGATCAAGGATAATGCTGCGGATAAACTAGTGAGAGTGAGGGCTTAAGTTAGTTTTTTCTGGAACTAATCATAATAAAGACCCCAGGGGTCTCAATCTCCAATCTCACTCAATCTAAAGCCTAGTATGCATGTTGTTCTAAGTTGAAACAACTTTATGCCTTGGGTGTTGCATTTTGCAAAAGATAGCAAACACAACATGTGAGAATATATAACGGTGAGATTAGATGAGAAGCAGCATGATCGAACTGAAATCGATTTTGCGTGAGAACAATATTAAACCAAGCACCATCATTGTTAGAAATTTAGCAATATCAGAGCTATGAGGGTCAGATTTTCAGAAAATGTACAATTGGCAGCTCTACACATTTAGGAAATTCTGCTAGATTTTTTTGAAAAATTAAGAATACCGGGTATATCTGAGGATATTTCGTATCGCATTGATTTAAAGTATCAGTTCTGTTATGTTAAACTGCATTTTGAAGCTTATTTTTGTCTTAAATGTGGGTTATTTGAGAGGATTGGTGAAGGTGAAATGTACATTTTCTGAAAATCTGACCCATGTATAGCTCTGGCAATATGTATATTAGGCCTATATAAAATCTTTGGAGAACGAATATACATGTCTTTGCTATTAAGTGTTGTGAACATATGTTCGATAAACGGAGGCTAAGTGTTTTCTCCCAAATGTAAAAGAAAAGGAATACGTAACGGATTCACTACTGATAGGATGAATTGCTTCTTCTAATCGTTGGAACGTCATTTTATCATAATCAGGCTTTGATTGAACCTTGTTTAAGACGTATACAACAATTATTTGTTAAACTCTACGAGGGCCTGACTTGAAAATTGTGACCCGTTTTAGGAAAATGAGTTATAAGTCGCAAAATATGGATTTTGAGATATCACAATATTTGAAAAGTGGAGATCAAGCCGATTCCAATGATAGTAAACACTATAGGGTACCTAACATTTATTTCTATATCTTAAGTTTGATATATTTATTTTTGAAAAAAAAAGTTTGCAATGTTTCTGGATGGGTAATTACAAGTAAAGTAACTAAATATACTCCATATGAAGGCCTTCAAAATGCAAGGATAAATTTAATACAATGTCCTAAAATTTGTGACACAGATTTAGATGACTATAATTGCTACACCCTCTGAAAATCAGAACATTTCAATAAAGAGATCTTGTGATAAAAACACTTTGAAATATATCAACTTTGCGACTTGTGACTCATTTTACTGGAACACATCACTTGTGTTGTATGTAGCATTCGGGTAAGAGAGAATATTCGAGTGTATCATGTATAGCCCAATAAGTTGACACTTAATCATTTTACAAATCGCTCCCCCTGAGTAATACCTTATAGCCCTTCCCGGATTGTTTTACCTTCATATAATTATAGTACCTGAATCAATCATGATCTCGGAAAGATACCTCAGCAGATGCTCACAATCTAAAGTAGATAATTTGCTGATACATTGTGACTATATGATCCTATAACTATAAAATGTATTTTGATTAAAAATCAGATAACATAGTTCACAGATTTACACAGGTAGTTCAGCGATGGTGGCACCACCTCGCGTTTCTGTCTGCGATGATTATTGCCGACCAGTTCTCACTATTATCAGTGTTTGAGGGGATATAAACTATTGTTCTCAGAACTATTATCTACAAGAGCCTAATTTCAAAGGCTCCTTATGTAGATGATAGCAGCTAATAAAAAAATAATAATAAATTAAAAAAAAGATATCAGCTAATATTGTGAATAGATGCCTTGTTGTGTTTTTAATTAAATAGATGAGACATTTAGTTAAGATATCGCTTATGTCAAATTATTTTTTTGTCACTCTACCGAGAGACTTATTGTCCAAATTTCTTTATATATCGTGTGGGTCAGAGCGCCACTAAATGTTCAATTCGCCTTTGCACTTTCTCTGATATAATTCAAATTTAAAATAAAAAGAGATTCAAAATACGCCGGGTGAAGAGAATGACTTGTTTTAACTTGTCGATGATAATTTGTTGTTGTTGTTAAACATAAATCTTTACTTCTTTTAGCCTGCCCTCGGGGCTTCTACACATTTATTCCTGTGTTAGTTTAATTTGTCCACGATCATGTCCTTATCGACGCAGTTATGTACCTTTATGGGTCAGATTTTCAGAAAATGTACAATTATTGTCAGCTCTACATATCTAGTAATTGCTGCTAAAAAATGATAAATTTTGGGTATATCTGAGTATTATTTGGTATCGCATTGATTTAAAGTATCAGTTCTGTTATGTTAAACTGCATTTTTAAGCTCATTTTTGTCTTAAATGTGGATTATTTGAGAGGATTGGTGACGGCGAATTGTACATTTTCTGAAAATCTGACCTATATATCATGGAGTATCTGATATAACACTAGAATAATAGGTGATATTAAATGAAGTTAAGTCCAAAACACGTCTTTCCTAACTGTCCTGTGGATGGCAAGTGTTTCTTTATTCAAGCCCTACAACTGATCACAGCTCTGGCCTCCCAGCTGTGCCATGTATTGTGTCTCTCACCGGTGGACATTCCTCCACGTACATGCATAATAAACAATGATTTGGGAATTTTCCGTGTGGATAATTCCTGGTCATTATGGCGGGAGGTTTTTTTATGGACTTTTCTTAATTTTCTTTTCTTTTCTTCTAACTCCTCCTCCTCCACTCCCCTTATGTCCCTTGTTTTTACATACAGTGTCAAAATACCTCAAGCATTTACCATCAAATAACATCACGCTTTAGCCGCCATGCAACAGTATTTTTTTTGTTTTTAAAAAGGTTTTATTCAGTATCCCTGCCATCGAGGCTCTTACAAATCTAATCACAGGTTCACCGTGTCCCTTTGTATTTTTTTTTGATTTTCGAATTAATACATTCATCCATCTTTATTTGAATCATTGAACTATGTGGATTGCACTATTATGCGATAAAACTGGTCGTTTGAATAAAAACTGCTGCTTCTAGGCGGTCCTATCACCCATTTACTTGAGATGATAACCTTTACATTGTACTTCTGGTGAGAGCATTCTTAGATAAAGATAGTGGAGTGTTCTTTGTGGTAACAAAGGATACATTGTTTCTTTGTCGAGGGTCAGTGATAGTTTATTAAATCGCTAAGTACTCAATTTCATTTTCGCGGAACCGTCTTAATGTTCCCTTTACCTACCAGCCTTAGGTAAGGCCAAACAAAATATAGGTGTGTTTCCGATTTATCTGGCTGAGAAACTAGGTAGGGAGGGGGTGGTAACTTTTTTTTAAATTCTTTTTTGAAACCACCTCACAGGAACTGAAAAAAATGTCTATTTCATAACAATAGTTGTTTTAAACATGGGAAATGTGCTTTTTGACAGTTTCTGGTTTCTGGATAGGAAAACCCGTTTTCCTGCTATTATCAGCTTTTTTTGTCAAAAAATCCAAAAAAAGTAAGATATGATGAAAAGAAAATCAGGTATGGTAAACATTTTTTTAGGTAGGGTAAGGTTTTACTAGGTAGGGGGGGGGGGGGGGGTTAAATCGGAAACATACCTATTTTATTTTTTTCGCCTAATCAGTTGCATCAATAAACTTTAATTACAGTGAAACCTCGCACAAAGACCACCGCTCTATATAGACCAACCCTCTGTTAAGACCAGTTTATTTTGTTATAGTCTCGAATTGCTTTCCTCTTAATAGATTAGCCCCTCTAATGAGACCACCTCGCTATAAGACCACAAATCATTCAGTCACAAGGGTAGTCTCAATAGAGAGGTTTCACTGTACTTTAGTCTGTCCGAAAAGTACTTGACACGTGATTCCTTAGTCCCTTTAAGAGGAGGGAAAAGTGGGGGATTTTTGACTTCAAACCTTTGCCCCCTGAATTGCCGTTTGCAACTGACCATGGCCGTTTGCGACCGACCATGGCTAAATATCCAGCTGCATTGTATTGCACTGCCTCTGTTCCATATGCAGCAGCTGTTGTTTTGCTGGTTATACTGGCCCTGTTTCTCCATGGTTGATTGCAATGGGCGACTCACAGGGCAAAGGGTTGACAGGTCCTTGTCATAAATAGAAGTAAACAATCTCCCACTTTTCCCTCTTCTTAAAGGGACTAAGGAATCACGTGTCAACTACTTTTCGGACAGACTATAGCCATTAATAAACAATTGTCCATCGAGATTTTACAAAATCAGGCCACACAATAAGTTGATAGTTGTGATGAGCTTCTACTGTACACCAGTATCAACAGTTTTCCCGTATAGTCGATGGTCTGAGATTGCGGGTTCATTCCCTGCACGAAATATGCCCCACGCCATATGCACATTGCGACACTAATAGCGGCAAGCGGCCAATTTAACGGCAATCAGCCAATTTAACGTTCTGAGAAGTGCATAGGTAGAATCGGATATCTTTATACTAGATCTCCCTTCCAATGTCTAGTACATCTAGAACGACCACAAGAACACAGCAGACATATGCTTAATCTAATGTTAAGAGTCCGGAGATGGGTCTTACATGGGTCAGATTTTCAGAAAATGTACAATCAGCAGCTTTACACATTCAGGAAAATCTGCTAATTTTGGCTGAAAAATGAAGAATACCGGGTATATCTGAGTCTATTTGGGATCGCATTGATTTAAAGTATCTGTTCTGTTATGTTAAACTGCATTTTGAAGCTCATTTTTGTCCTAAATGTGGGTTATTTGAGAAGATTGGTGAAGGTGAATTTTACATTTTCTGAAAATCTGATCCACCTGTGCACCCCCTGTCCTCCCCTTCTCCAGGAGTTTACAGGTGTGTCCTGCAGTTCACTCTACTGCAGGTGGAGGAGGAAGGAGCTATAGCTCACCTGTTATCGCTTCTACTGTAGTAACAGAGTTACGGTGAAAGGGAAGCAGACTGCTTGGTCTTCGGCCCTTCACAGCAATAAGAAACAGATCTGTCGGATTGAAGACCCATTGAAACAAAAGCACCGTTTATGGTATATCGCATGATCACTGATTATCAGACTGCAAGAGGAGACCTAGGAGAGGAGGACACTTTCTAAGGGAGGCGGAGAGATCGAAATGGCGTATATGATATAACGATTGGAAGATATAGCAACATAGACTATATAGAATTGTTTTACATGACGAAGAATGGACACTGATATAACCAGCTCGTATGCGTGCCTGGTAAAGCAGTTTGGAGCAGCTACCGTCCCTTGTCATCTCGACTCCTACCAAACGCTTGCACTGATAACGGCCAAAGTACATGCGGCGAAGAAAAGGTCGATGGATGTGATGTGCTGAAGAGTGCACACAAACATAGAACACATTGCGTGAGGATATTTGCCTGCTTACCTTGAAAGACCATGGGTTCTAGTAAGACAGTTTTTGCGAGAGCGACTTACATGGGATACCATCGTATATATGACCATTCATATGAAGCACATAATCGCTACATGTACATGAATGGAACCGACAGAGGAGACATCGGTTCATAACCTATTTCAACACTGGTGAAAATAGATAGGATTTTTTGTAAATGCATATCACCTGAGTAACGATCGATCTCTGAGTGCCATGTCACCGTGGGATTGTTTGCCCAAGCCACATTCTGACACATGTACACAACACATTATATAGATAGCTACACAGACTATTTTAGCGCCAAATACCTGGGGAATATCAATAATTAAAGGTACCCAGGTGCAACCAGTGGAACGCGGACAACTGCCCACCTGCAAGTGGACTAAAATAACCGGGATTAACTGACGTTTGAGCATCAATAGACACGTGTTCAAAGCGATAAGCGAGGCGACTGCTAATTTGGGCTTTCCTTGTGAACAGCATTCGGCTCTGAGATAAAAGTGCATGCCCAATCTAGGCCCAAAGATGGGAGAGTCCCTTCAAACCAAGGGAAAGCCTCTCACCTCAAACCACAAAGTGCCGTTATAATTCCATTGGGACCGCAAAATGCCATTATATTTCCATTAAAACGCCGAGTCTTAGGCGAGGAAACTGATTAGCGAAGTAGGCTGACATACCATTCTTATCTGATCTGAGGGTTTGAACCTAGAGTGTGCCCATGTTGCACTATACTACTCACGAAGTAAGCAATATAATACCTCCGATGCATTCCCCTCAAAGGAACACTTAACTGAAGCACACCATTAAATTAGTACAATTTGAATTGCCCTTTTACTTCGACTCTTCATGAAGAAGGATTGCTGCTACAGAACAATATCTTGTTGCATTCAAGATGTACATGTCATATAAACGCCGTCATGGTAGCAGAGCTACTGTGATTCGACCATCATCGGCTGCAAAGCTACGGCAGTTTGAGTCGTGGGCTCATAGCAAAGGCCACCAGATCCATGGTGTAGACTTTGTGTCTGACGATGGGTCTTACAATATATCTCAGGATGAGGAAAAGGATGACTTCTTTATTGATGCTGTGTCTTCTGGATCACATTTATTGCGTAACCAGGCGTTTAACAAGGTATACTTTAGGGTCAGATTTTCAGAAAATGTACAATTGGCAGCTCTACTTATTTAGTAAATTCTGCTAAATTAGGCTGAAAAATGATATAAACTAGGTATATCTGAGTATATTTGGTATTGAGTTAATTTAAAGGATGTGTTTGGTTGTGTTAAACTGAATTTTGAACATCATTATTGTCTTAAATCTGTGTTATTTGAAAGGATTGCTGAAGACAAATTATACATTTTCTGAAAATCTGACCCACTTAGTGTTGCCCAATCGATAGTAGTCTGTCCATACAAGGGTAAGATTTTCAGAAAATGTACAATTGGCAGCTCTACTTATTTAGGAAATTCTGCTAAATTAGACTGAAACATGAAGAATACCGGGTATATCTGAGTATATTTGGTATCGGATTCATTTAAAGTATCAGTTCTGTTATGTTAAACATTTTGAAGCTGATTTTTGTCTTAATTGTGAGTTATTTGAGAGGATTGGTGAAGATCAATTGTACATTTTCTGAAAATCTGACCCATAACTGTCTACCAGGTTCTGAGTATTGTTGACATATCTTCAATGGGCATTACACATGTGAGCCAGATTTTCAGAAAATCTATAGCCGAATCTTTGCTGCATCCCAGAACTTGATGGTAATTAATCAGTGCACGGCACTTGGAATACTGTTCAGTTTACCTTACCCTCTTAATATGATACGTTTATTATGTTATTTATGTTTAATTATCAATGTACAGTTCGGATGGGATCAATATAATGACTTGTGATAATGTATAATGAGCCATGATTTGCTGATCAATAGAAGGAACTGTCACAAAGTTCATACCGATCTATCGCTTATATTGATCGCCGTAACGCCAACAGTTTAACCTACCCCAATATATGGGTAAGATTTAAGAAAAGAAAATGTACAATTAGCCGCACTAAACATTTAGTAAATTCTGCTAAATTAGACTGTAAAATGGTCAATACTGGGTATATTCGAGTATATTTGGTATTGCCTTGATTCTAGCAATCAGTTTGGTTATGTTAAACTGGATATTGAACATCATTATTGTCTGGAATGTGCATTATTTGAGAAGATTGGTGAAGACAAGTTGTACATTTTCTGGTGATTTCACCCATATGTTACTTCTACAGATCGCGTACCAGATAAAATGCACGATAAAAGTTAATTTCTGTTAGTGCAGGTTATCATTATGAAGGAGAAAAAGCCCTCACCTGTTAGATAATCAACTAAATGTATAGATCATATCAAAAAATTACAAACATTTATAAAGGTGAGATAAGGGTGGTCTCCACTGGCTGTGGTAAGCTCTGCGGTAAACTTTGCGGTAAGCGTTGCGATGGTGCTGTGTTGTTGAGGAGTGGTGAGGTTCTTCCTACATGGTTCACTGACCATGTAGGCAAGGACCTCATCATTCCTCATCACCTACAGAACCAGCACAAACCATCGCAAGGCTTACCGCAGAGCTTACCGCAGCCAGTGGAGATCCCACTTTAACCTACCCCAATGTATGTTACTTCTACAGATCGCCTACCAGATAAAAATGCACGATAAAAGTTAATTTCTGTTATATTAGTGCAGGTTATCATTATGAAGGAGAAAAAACTCTCACCTGTTAGATAATCAACTAAATGTATAGATCATATCAAAAAATTACAAACATTTATAAAGGTGAGATAAATAACGTGTAGGCCTGCATTATGCCATTTGGTATCTATTACATACTCTTTATGTAATAAAGATATAGTGGTTTCCACTCTAACCCTAGAATAAGGGCTTTATATCGTTTCCCCCTATATTTTGTATGTTATCACATGTTCATTTACTATAAAATCCTGTTCGCGTGTGCCTTCAGGTTTTCATAATCGCGGGTGTGTCGTTCGGATTGCCATGGTGACACATGACATGACAAATGACGCAATTCCGTTAATTAAAGACATCGCATCCTTTGCTGTGGTGCGTGCCAGCTATAAAAGTTTACAGACACTATTATGAGGATACCGCAAACATTATAGCATTCATAATGTATTTGGGTCATATTTTCAGAAAATGTACAATACGCAGCTGTACACATTTAGGAAATTTAAATTTGGTGTCACATTGATTTAAAGTATCAGTTCTGTTATGTTAAACTGCATTCTGAAGCTCATTTTTGTATTTGGTTATTTGAGAGGATTGGTGAAGGCGAATTGTACATTTTCTGAAAATCTGACCCATTTACTAAATAAAAACAAACCAGTATGTAATAAATACCAAATGGCACTCTGTTTGGTCAGGTCTCAACACACTGGAGAACTGGGACTCAGCCTTCCAGTTCGGTCATGGATGACATTATAATTAAATCAACGTTTCCAACATGATCATAATACCAACTGAGGTTGTAGACGATTAAAGGGTTGTCTCCACTGGCTGCGGTAAGCTCTGCGGTAAGCCTTGCAATGGTGTTGTGCTGGTTCTGTAGGTGGAGAGGAATGACGAGGATATGGAAATTAATGCAGTTTCAGTGTTAGTGCAGAGCTCACCACTCCTCATATCACCAGCACAAACCATCGCATGACTTACCGCAGAGCTCACAGCCAGTGGAGACCCCCTTAAGGGTAGTCTCCACTGGTAAGCGGTAAGCCTTGCGATGGTGCTGTGTTGTTGAGGAGTGGCGAGGTCCTGCCTACATCGTTCACTGACCATGTAGGCAAGAACCTCGTCATTCCTCACCACCTTCAGAACCAGCACAAACCATTGCAAGGCTTACCGCAGAGCTTACCGCAGCCAGTGGAGACCACCCTTTACTCCACACATTTCTAGATAAGAAGCGCGCACCTGCGGCTTTTCATGATTCTCCTTTGGGTACAGAACTATTGAAGTTTTATGGAAGTAATAAATTGTTGTCACTTTGATGTTGACATGTAAGGCATCATCTCCTTGGTCACCTTGCTGCTTCCTCGCCATGCAGTCCTTTTATGTAGATCTGCGCAGTCCTTATAATGTTTTGTCACCTTTTTTTTTTTTAGTTTGCCCGCAATAAAAAGATAATAAAACGACGAGCTGTCAAATTGCGCTCGACAATAAATAGGGCACCCTGGTATATATTATACCAGGCAGCTCTCTGTGTTCACAAGTTAAAGTGAATTTCTTTAATACAAATTAAGTTGCAATTAATCAACATCTCGCACATGGTTCTTTATATGGGTCAGGTTTTCAGAAAATGTACAATTGTCAGCTCTACAAATTTGGTAACTTCTGCTAAATTAGACTATTATATAATAAATGCTGTGTATATCTGAGTAATTTTGGCATCGGGATGATTACAATTATCTCTTCCTTCGTGTTAAACTGCATTTTGAACGTAATTTTTTTCTTAGATTCGGATTATTTGAAACGATTAGGGAAGGTGAATTGTACATTTTCAGAAAATCTGACCCATATCATCACACTTGTTAACACTGAGCTCACTCAGTGAGGAAGCCTTGTTTTCGCTCAATATTTTGTAAAGGAACGTATTACTATACATTATTTTCGGTGACGGGAACGGGGCAGGAAGAGGGAGCGGTAATTATTGCATATAAGAGCTTTTATTTCAGGTGCTCATCTCAACAACCGATGGAAAAAACGCTCGAGGCACCGAGCAGAACTTAAGGGGCAAAATGAGACCAACACTGCACACTGCTTATATTGATCTTTTTGCTGTTGTTACAGGGCCAGGCATTTACCATAAAGGAGAGACAGTTATTAGGTATCCATGGATTGCTTCCCCCTACCGTTAGAACACCTGACCAACAGGTGTTCATAGTTATGCAGAATTTCTACAGGTAAAACTGATCATTGCCAGCCTTTGAAAAGCATTTCTTATTTATTCCGATTTGACTCATGTGATGTTTTTTTGCCGTTTTTATTTATAAGTAACGAATTCTGTAACGTAACGATTGGAATACACCTACTGTAAACGTATTTATTTTTGCACAGATAAATTTTCGCGCACTAAGTACTTTGACACCTTTTCGCGCGCATTTAAATTCGCGCAGCAAAGAAGTCTCACACATTGTTTATGCAATACTTATAACTTTCGCGCAGGATTTATTTTCGCGCACAAAGGTGGGTGCGCGAAAATAGCGAAAATAAATACTGCGCGAACATTAATACGTTTACAGTATATCCTTCTTTTCCTTATCTGTACATTTATCATAATTGTTATTGTTCTACTATATACATGCAGATCTTTTAAAACAATACTTGACCCAAAACAATAGTATACTGCTAACACCTTGATTATATTATATATATTATATTTTTGGCAGAATGAGACCTATCGCAAACTGTGAATTTGTTGTCAAATAAAATTTATCATAAAATACCTTTTCTTTAAATTAAAGCTTGCCTTATATATTTTAGATGGGACAATGACTTGGACCGATACATATACCTCATGAGTCTTCAGGATAGAAATGAGAAATTGTTTTTCCGAGTAATCATGGAAAATATTGATATCATGATGCCCATCATTTACACACCTACTGTTGGACTTGCATGTCAAAGATATGGATTGATCTTCAGGAAACCCAGGTAACATAAGACCACATTACTATAGGATAAAGGATGTGCATACATATCGTGTTCGAGTGCAACTGAAATTGATTCAAAAGTTTCTAGTCGTTGGGGAGGAAATCTTAGATTTCACCCATTCATAGAACATGCTATTTTCTACATATGAGTCAAGTTTTCAGAAAATTTACAATTCACCTTCACCAATCCTCTCAAATAACGCAAATTTCAGACAAAAATAAAGTTCAAATTACAGTTTAACCTAACCAAACAGATTGATGGAATCAATGCAATACCAAATACACTCGAATTTAACTAGTATTGACCAAATTGCAGCATAATCTAGCAGAATTTACTAAATATGTATAGCTGTCAATTGTACATTTTCTGAAAATCTGACACATATTATCTGACAATAAATTGTGTCAAGTAAGTCCTTATTAAATAGTAACGGAAGTGTGGGAATATCTTATTATTATGAGCTGTTGCTAGATGTCAAGAATGTCTCTGAATAATCCATTTTCTTTTCCCAGGGGACTGTTCATCACAATGCACGACAAAGGTCATATTTATGATGTTTTGTGCAATTGGCCAGAACATGAAATAAAGGCAAGTACACCTATACTAAAGAATAGGGAGGTTCAGCATGTCTAACCTACACGAAAACGTCAACGTATACGTATCTCTGATATGCAAAATTTAAGTATAACAGTAACTAGAATATACTCATTAACAACAGAGTATATCAAAACATACATTTAAAAGGAAGATCGAAGTTCAGCAAAACATGGCGGGAGAAACGCAACATAACATATCAAGCACAATTTTTCATCTCACAATATATTTTTATACAAAAAAATGCGACGTAAGTCACAAAAAAGGGTATGGATACGGTTACGTAATTGAGATAGGTTTGCTTGCGGAACCTCCCTAATATTCCTCTATTCTAGATAGTTTAATTAATTTTTCTTACAACACCTTTCCTAGTAATGGTAATTACCTTTCCTCGGCTAAAGAAGTATAAATGTATGGGTGATTTCTATCAGACAACATCTTTTGATATTTCCGCCTGGTCCAAACGCTACACTTAAACATTTTTCCGCACGCGGGCAAATTCCGCGTCCACTGTGGTTCAGGCTTTACGCTGAATAAGAACTTAAATCCTGCACACACACAGCCGATTTGACCCTCGATTCGGGTCTCCCGATGAATCCTATGGTTTCATTTCAAATCCTGGTTTACATTTTTTAAATAACATCAGTGAACCAGGATTGGAAATAAACTCCTATGATTCATCATCAGACCCAAATCGGGGGGCAATCGGGGGCCAAATCGGCTGTGTGTGTGCAGGGTCTTAAACAAACACGTCGAATGGTGAAAGTATAGAACAGGCATGATGTGCTGGATATATTGTTAGCCTATTTTATTGTGTTAACTAGGCCATCGTAGTGACGGATGGAGAGCGTATCCTTGGTCTTGGTGACCTGGGTGCATATGGTATGGGCATCCCGGTTGGTAAACTAGCACTATACACAGCATGTGCTGGCATCAAGCCACACCAGTGCCTACCCATCACACTAGATGTCGGCACCAACAATGACGTAAGTACCTCAATTATTACATGGGTCAGATTTTCAGAAAATGTACAATTGGCAGCTCTACACATTTAGAAAATTCTGCTAAATTAGGCTGTAATTTAGTCAATACTAGGAAAATTCGAGTATATTCAACATTGCATTAATTCTAGCAATCTTTTTGGTTGGGTTAATCTGTATTTTGAACTTTATCTTCGTCTGAAATATGGGTTATTTAAGAAGATTGGCGAAGTTGAATTGTACATTTACTTTCAACATATTTTATAATGATCTATGAAAACCAAGTGCACAAAGGGAAAGATGGAGGCTTGTGCTATGTAAACATGTGTAACACATAAATATTGACATTAGAGCATTGATAAATAGTTCATGCTGAACATGGCATGTTTTCTATGGATTTTACTCTTACCATTAGTCCCATAATTCCATGCGAATCAAGATTCAAAATGGCGGCTATGCAAATCCCCCTATTGAATTGAATTCTTTTATTTCAGACTTTACTAAATGACCCGATGTACATAGGGCTGAGACAGCCACGACTTCATGGAGCTGAGTATGATGCGTTTATTGAAGAATTTATGCTTGCAGTTGTTAAAAGGTAAATGTTTAAGTCTAATACAAGCAATACGGTCTGCTCTCAAGATAATCACGTAACAGATTAATTTTAGATCCATGCATCGTAAATTGTTTTTGAATGGGTTGATTTATTTCCTGCATACCCCATTCCATCCACCACCCTCTATATGTCTACATCAAATTATCACAAGAGAAACAAATCCTCAAACCTTGTAAAGAAACATTATATCGCCTGTATTATTGGAATGCGATAATTGTGAAAAGGTGTAGAAATTATTATCTCACCTTAACGATGTGCTTCCTAATAATGTTATGTACTGATTATGAGAAGTAGAGAGGAACACTGAAAGATGTGTGGTCTTGTGTAAGTCAGAGAATCAACTGTCCTTTATGATATACTATAGTCTATTAAGGGAGCAAGTATACATCCTTGTACCGTGATATGCATAGTGGGCGTTGTCCATGATGATAGGAATATTATGTAACATAGAGGCAGATCCTGGCCAGTAGACTTGCATAGAACAATGCAATTGTATTACCATAATGAGAAATTATGGAAATATGATAATAATGATAAATGGGTGATAATTAATATAAATATAATTAGGCTGAGCAATGTTACCTAATGTTACATAACAATAAGGCTGCATGTGCAAACTGTCTAAAATAAATTTTCTTTCCGGAATTAAAATAATATATTGTCGCTCTAATTATAGGTATGGCCAGAGTTGTTTGATACAGTTCGAGGACTTTGGCAACCACAACGCCTTCCGTCTCCTCGCCAAATATCGCAACCAATACTGCACATTCAACGATGATATCCAGGGTAAGGTCAACACTTACAGCTACCTACCTATTCCAGTTGTATTTGTGATCCCTTTTAGGAAAATGAGTCATAAGTCGCAAAACACGGATTTTGAGATATCACTATATTTGAAGAGAGGAGATCAAGCCGATTCCAATGATAGTAAATACAAGGACATCTATCTAATAAATACTTCTATATTTTAAGTTTGATATTTTTTTATTTTTTTAAAAAAAAGTTTGCAATGTTTCTGGATGGGTAATTACCAGTAAAGTAACTAAATATACTCCATACAAAGGCCTTCAAAACTCAAAGATATATTACATACAATGTCCTGAAATTTGGTACATAGATTTATATGACCATACGTGCTAAACCCCAAAAAACAAAACATTCCGATAAATAGATCTTGTCCAAAAACCACTTTGAAAAAATATCAATTCTGCGACTTGTGACTCATTTTCCTGGAACACGTTTGTAAAAAGAATATTGAGAGGATTCCAACGATCCTGAAGCTATAGGATCGTTGAGGATACCATCAATATGGGGGACAGGAAGATATTGGTTTTTTAAAAAATAATTTTATTGACTGATTTTTCACATGTTGTGATATATCTCATTCGTCATCAAAATAAATATCAAAATTTCCTAACTTTATTTAACATCAATTTAACTATATGTTGACCTATATAAATAATATATGGGAATATATCTAGACCGGAAGTTGACGCTGGTCACTTGACCTTGGCCGCGCATCCAGCCGTTCGCTACTTGGTGAGGAATGACGAGGTCATGCCTACATGGTCAGTGAACCATGTAGGCAGGAACTCGCCACTCCTCACCATCACAGCACCATCGCAAGGCTTAGCGCAGAGCTTAGCGCAGAGCTTACTGCAGCCAGTGGAGACCACCCTTAACTCTTCTATCACAATACTATATTTTTCTCTCCTATTGTAGGGACTGCATCTGTGTGTTTGGCGGGTCTCATAGCTGCCATGCGTGTGAAGGGGAGCAGACTGTCCGATCAAACTATTCTATTCCAAGGTGCAGGAGAAGTAAGTAGTAAAACAATTCCTGGATATCAAAAGGACGTCAGAAAATGTACAATCGGTAGCGCTTCACTGTTATGGTAAATTCTGCCAGATTATAACAAAAGTAAAAGACTAGGTAAATGTCTATCTGATTTTTCTTGTCATTATATTGATTAAGAATTGTTTATGTTTAGGTTGAACTGTATTTTGAACGTCATTTTTTACTTAAATTTGGATTATTTGAGAGGATTGGTGAAGGCGAATTGTACATTTTCTGGTGACTTGAGCCACAGAACCTTTTAATGTTACACGCTGTAGAGATTTGTTTCTGCTCTTGTTGAGGAGAAAAACTTTAAAAAAAATCGATGTGTTAATTATGTAAATACTCTATGTATACCTATACCTTATTGTATTGTTAAATTTAAAATAATGAATCATGTTTAAATCTCAATCTAAATTGACAAGAAAGTCTTATAATATATTTGTCTCGGTATGATTTTTGTTTGGATCTCCATGAAATTATCATTATATGAAAATGGCTCCAATAAAATTTATTAAAAAAATAAAATTGTGTCTGCTCTACCAAGCACAAGAACCATTCGTTCGTTCATTCTGGCTTTTGAGAATACGATGCTTTGGACAGAAGACCGTCCCTCCGGACGAACAATATACCCCAACAACCGTGGGTGTAAACATGACAATTGCTTATGAAGCACCCCTTTATTTTACAGGCCGCTATCGGAATCGCAACACTGATTGTGGCTGCTATGGAAGAAGAGGGCACGAGCAAAGACGAGGCATTGAAAAGGATATGGATGGTTGATTCGCGTGGTCTTATCGTTAAGGTACATTCTAGTTCTTTTAGAATAAACTTATGACATGTTCTGGACAAGATTTATTATACCTGGTGGGTTGTACGGATTGAATGTCATTCTATTTGGCATATTGAATCAATCAATAAAGGGCCTTGTCCACTAAACCGATTCTCATGCGATTCTCATGTGATTCTCACATAATTAAGTGGGTCCTCTGCGGTGCAAAATCGCATGAGAATCGGCTGAGTGGACTAGGGCTTCTACAAGAACCGAACTCCGCCATAACCAGCATATTCCAAAAACTGCATGAAAATGGTACACAAGTCTTTGCACATTATGCCCTTTAACATTTGGATCAGATTTTTCAGAAAATGTACAAATGACAGCTCTACACATTTAGTAAATCCTGCTAAAGTAGTCTGAAAACTCGTCAATTCTAGGTATATCAGGGTATATTTGATATTGCCTTGAATTAAAGTATCAGTCCTGCCATGTTAAAATGCATCTTGAAGCTCATTTTTGTCTCAAAAGTGGGTTATTTGAGAGGATTGGTAAAGGCGAACTGTACAGTTTCTGAAAATCTGACCCATTTGTCTCTGAATAGCGACAATAGGTACAATAACCGTACATTCAAAATAGAAAATGCGCATATTGGAAAAACACCAATTAATGATACTCTCATGCATCGCCTGGTTTTAGATTATTATAATATTGTTGGTCTTCTTTCAATTAATGTAATTGCAATAGATAGAAATCCTTGAATAAGGTCTTGAGATATCGTGGTAATGAAATATCCTAAAAGGTTTAGCCCCTCCATAATTATACGGTGTATATATATTTAGATTATACGGTATTTTTATAATATGAGGTTTCCTGATTGAATGACTTAATAAATATGGTGTAAACCCACGTTTTAGGGAATAAATTCTGAATTCGCTCTTCAAGATATTTCAAGGTCCTGTCATTCAGAGTAAAGATAACCCAGCATTCTAAAGTATTTGAAGTTTATGATCAAACATGATTAGTTCATTTATTTTTTTTATTTTTGCACAACGGTTACATTACACATGGTACATATCATAATATCGTGATGATTAATAGATTTGTGATACAGACTTCCAACTTATTAGAACAGTCACATAAGAAAAATACATAGGCTGACGCACAATAAGGAAAATTGCCATTGACACTTTCTCCTTTTTCTGTAGGTTTCACCATATACTCACATATGAATATAAACATAAATCGTTTCACATCTTTTCTTATCAGGAAGTAAAGCATTTAACTTATTACAATAAGATCAAACTCCTAACCAGCTTCACCTTTTTCTTATCTGGAAGCATAAACACTCATACTTATGCACTAAGCAACAGTCACAAATAATTATTTTATATTTTTACAGGACCGCCCCAAAGGAGGAATCAATGAAAACAAAGCACCGTTCGCCAAGCTATACAACCCTGTTGACACACTGGCTGAGGCTGTCAAACTTTTACGACCAACAGCCATCATTGGTAAGGACAAGACAGAATAAAACCCTGCCCACACTCAGCCGATTTGCCTCCCGATTGCCCCCCGATTTGGGTCTCCCGATGAATCCTAGGATTTTATTTCCAATCCTGGTTTATGTTATTTCGAAAACATAAACCAGGATTTGAAATGAGATCATAGGAGTAATCAGGAGGTCGGGAGTAATCAGATCGTAGGTTCCCGATTCAGCGCCGATTTGGATGTACGATTCATCGTAGGGGAAAAAAAGGATCTGCTGCGATTTCAAATCAAATCGCCGCTGCTTCTACGATTAATCGTTGATGTGTAGAGAGTGCTGCGATTTATCGTAGACCTTTATAATAGGGTCTACGATAAATCGTAGGTGCTTCTACGATTTTCGAAAAAATCCGAAAATCGTAGGTCTATCTGCGATCTGGCAATATAAAAGAATTGAATTATTTATAATTTTATTTTGAAATGCTATAACTTCACTAATTCTTGGAGTATCAACATAATTTTTTCACTTTTATAATGCAGAGTTTCCCCTCTAGACATGTCGATATAAGGTCTCATTTTTCTCATATTTTATTTTATTTTATTCGACAATTAAAAAGAGAAAAAAAACCACCAGAAAATAGGTGATGTGTCACAGGAAAATGAGTAATGTTATGTTTTATTTTATTTTTAAAGTTTTATAATTCCTTGTTGGCTTCTAGGGTCGTTTTTTAAAACTATTTTCTCAGATCTATATTCCAGAATCGCAGATCAAATCTTGACTGCCAACCCATCCACGATTTCACTTTTTACCCACGATTTCACTTTTTCACCATATCGTGCATGTGTAGGTCCAAAAATAGGCACGATTTCAGGCAAATAAGCACCCACGATTAATCGTAGATCCTGAAATTGTGTCTGATTCCCAAATCGTGACTGTGTATTCACCGCTTAATGACCCATACACACCAAGCCGATTTCTCAGCCGATTTGTCATCGCTGACAAGCTCAGTCGCCAAGATCCTTGTGGGCAATTAAATAGGTTGGCTCAAATCGTGTGAGAATACATCGGCTTGATGTGAACACTCACATGATGGGTCAGATTTTGTGAAAATGTTCAATTCACCTCCCCCAATCCTCTCAAATAATCCAAATCTAAGAGAAAAATTACGTTCAAAATGCAGTTTAAAACCAAGGGAGAGATAGTTTTACCCATCACGATGCCAAAATAACTCAGATATTCACAGCATTTATTATATAACAGTCTAATTTAGCAGAAGTAGAAATTATTAAATTTGTAGAGCTGACAATTGTACATTTTTTGGAAATCTGACCCCCATGATACCACAATTTAATTTGGTAGGATCTTATTAGCAGGCGTTATCGTGTTGGCGGACAAATCGGCTGAGATTTGTCCTTTGTGTGAATATGGCTTCATGAATTTGTAATTATGACAATACAATCCGAAATTCCAAACCAAATTTACACCCCTGTCACTGCATGGATAGTATTAAAGCTAAATAAGAGATTAGACCTGGGGCAATTTAGCTATAGGTCCTTCCTATTAGCTTTCTCCTATGCCCCTACTCTCCCTTCTCTATCACTCTTTTTCTTCATACACCTTTCTTTCTATATAAACTATTTACAAAAGAGGGAGGAGTCCTTATTAGACTATTGAATGAGCCTATACACAAATGGACAGATGATATTAAACAGGTGTTGAAAACCGAAAGAAAATCGATCGCTCATAACCCTGCAACCTCTTTATGTATATCTTTACCATTTGATATATCCTTTGGTTGTAGATATCATATTTCCTATGATCAATATCGTATATATTCTAGATTAACATAAAAACGGTAGCCAGAAGATTCTGTGAAATGTATACTAGTACAAGCAGGGAGGTATACAGAGGGAGTAGAAACGGCCCACTGCTTCAAGCAGCACATGCGTGACCACTATATGGTCTAGCCACTGCATGCCAGATGATACTGCAGTGCTGTTGTTGACACTAATAGGCCTACCAACTAGCTCAGGAAGCCCAGGTAGCTTTGATTGCCCTTTTCCAGCAACAGCATACTATTGACAAACTTAGCACAGAACGAGATCGTAGATCGAGTTCTTTACTTATGCGTCTGTGCGGAACACAAGTCCTATAAGTTGATTATTATACATGCCTAATTTGCATGTAAAACGTGCTTAATTAAAAAGAAAATAATATAATTGGAAGTAAATAAGTGGAATATAACTAGGCACAGGTGAAACGATCTTGAAAGAAAGCACTCGCTCCGGCAAACTTGCATTGGCAAACTTGCATCGGCAATCTTGCGTCACCAAACTTACGTTGGCATGACAACGTGCTGGTAATGTACTAGTCCATTACCATGTTACAAGTAATGAATGGCCATTGGGGCCTCAGTATTGAATGCGTGTATAATAATTGCAAATAGTTGGCGCTAGTAGTAGTGGCATTACTTCCAACTATTTGGTGGACATGCATAATCCCCGTTTCTACTCCCTCTGTATACCTTCCTGGTACAAGGATCTATCTTTACTTGTCTTTTGTTTAGTCAGAGTTTGATATGTTGTCTTCATGTTCACCACCAGGTGTAGCTGCTGTAGCTGGAGCCTTCACAGAGGGCATCATCCGGGACATGGCTAGCGTTAATCAACAACCAATCATCTTCGCTTTGAGCAATCCTACCAGTAAAGCTGAGTGCACAGCAGAACAAGCCTACCATCTCACAAACGTAAGTGGCCGTATTGTCGTTGTGGGTCAGATTTTCATAAAATGTACAATTCACCTTCACCAATCTTCTCAAATAACCCACATTTAGGACAAAAACGATCTTCAAAATGCAGTTTACCATAACAGAACTGATACTTTAAATCAATTCGATCCCAAATATACTCAGATATACCCGGTATTCACCATTTTTCAGCCAAATTTAGCAGAATTTCTTAAATGTGTAGAGCTGCCGATTGTACATTTTCTGAAAATCTTACCCTTGTAATGAACTATTTAGGTTAACTAACGAGTTGGTGGAAGGAGAGTTAATATTGCACGAGTTGCTTGGCAAATTCGAATTTGAGCGGTAATCTTAGTTAATAAACAGATTGGTTGCCATGACAACCCCACATAACTCACTAGTGAAATACGCACTATGCTTAACTCACTCTAAATACGTTATTTTCAGAGCAATATGTGTATAATAAAGTGATAAAAGTAATAATGATTGTGTTGAACAGCATAGGTCTACAGGTTAACCAACAAGTTGTTGAAGGAATGTAAGACCAACGTGCTAGTTAACTTATTTATTATGTATGCCGTTAATAATCTAAAGGAATATTTTAAAGCCATTTTGAGGACTTTTTCCGAAGTACTTCTGTTGGGTTAGGTGCATGGTGAGGTTCCGTATATCACTCAGTGATATACGCATGCGACGTATCTCACTCTAGATACCTTGTTTCCTATGACTTGCGTATATATAATAAACTACCATATCTTGCAAATAATATGAACAGTATTTAAGACGAATTGATTTCGCTTGAAGAATCGCGTGTAAATAGGCTTTTAGCCATATACACTGCATAAACTTAGATAAAAGTTTAGTTGATAAAATAAACCATTAATTGTTTAAATAAAATACATCGTTATCTCTATATGGGTCAGATTTTCAGAAAATGTACAATTCAACTTCGCCAATCCTCTCAAATAACCCAAATTTTAGACGAAAATAAAGTTCAAAATACAGTTCAACCTTACCGAACAGATTGCTAGAATCAATGCATTGCCGAATATACTCGAATTTACCTAGTACATATTCTGAAAATTTGACCCATATATCAAACTGACTGTGCTATGTTGAATGTTTTGTAGGGTCGGTGTATATTCGCCAGCGGTAGTCCATTTGCTCCTGTCAATGTTGCCAGCAAAACCTATTACCCAGGTCAGGGAAATAATGCTTACATTTTCCCTGGTGTGGCGCTAGCAGTCGTTGCATGTGACGTACATCATATCCCCGATGTTATATTCCTCAAAGCCGCGCAGGTATGTGTATATTCTATCTAATCGAGTTTAAAGGGCCTAATCCACTAAGCCGATTTGGCCCCCGAACGCCCCCGATTTGGGTCTTCCATTGAATCCTAGGATTTAATTTCCAATCCTGGTTTATGTTATTTCAATAACATAAACCATGATTTGAAATGAAGTCAGAGGATTCATCGGGAGACCAAAATCGGGGGGCAATCGGGAGGGAAATCGGCTGTGTGGGGGCAGGGTCTAAGTTAAAATTGTACTGCTTCAGGTAAAAAGTAGGCAACTACATTACCTCTGGGTATGAGTTGGAATACAAATTAAAATGCCCCAATTTTTATAATACATTTCGAGCAGATATTGGGGAAGGAGGAGGGTAAGGCACTCATACATCTAGGAAAATCAGTACAAGTGGTAGTAGACCTTCGAAGTAAATATTATGTTATCTTTTATATCCCCACTATTTAATAAGGGATTTTGGATCTCACTATACATAGTGGCTATCCTAAATATGTAATTATCAACTTGATTTCATTTCTGAGACGTTAATATTCACTTTGTAATTATGTTCTTATATATGCTGGGTTCCACCAGAACATCCTACCACCATGGGAGGTGTTTTACCAAGTGGAAATAAAATCTTTAAAAAAAACAAAAACATTTCAAAATAGCAAAATATCTTATTCAAATTTTGTTGGGAGGGGTGCTGCCAACCGTCTGAATTTCAGATTCTTTAGCTTGTTATTCGGTTGAAAAAGAGGGTTGCGAAATTGATTGTTACACTTTTTATTCGGACCTTTAACTGGTTAAATTTTATTCAAATTTTGTTTATTTTCCAGGCGCTTGCAGGACTTGTCACCCCACAAAACATGGCGGAGGGGCGTGTCTATCCTCCCTTGTCTGACATCCGTGAAGTGTCAATCAAGGTTGCAGTCAGCGTGGCAGACTATGTGTACAAGAACAAACTAGCCGCCCACTACCCCGAGCCTGACGACAAGGACGCTTTCATCCGATCACAGCTCTACGATTATAACTACGAAAGCTTCGTCCCCGATATGTACGAGTGGCCCAATGGACAATAGTATGAATAAAATCCATATTGATATTATTCATTATACACGTGGGATACCAAAACTTGTTGTTGGCCGTTATCTGAATATGAAACAAAACTGAATATGAATCATTTTTATCCATCCTTTGTTGTAGTATTTTAGTTCATTGAAATGAATTTCTATGTGAATCATGATATTATACGGTGCCTCTATTGATTGATGTTCAGAATTAAAATATTTAAGGAGGTTTAGATTAGAACCTTTACTGTGATCATAACGGCCAGTTGAAAGATTTAATATAGATGACTATATACATAGTTATTCAAATTTAACCATGGATAGACTCAGCACTAACCAAATCTATTAAGCATCTAGTATGTATCATACGAAAAACTTATGATGTCACATCTGTCCAAGAACTATGAATTTTATCGTATCTATTTACTTTTTATTTTAGTCTTTTTCTGTTAGTTACCATGTGATACCACTGTTATGTAAGTACTTGTATAACTAAATTATATGAATGTCTATGGCTTCTGTAAACTTGAGATATTTATGCAGATGAAATAAACCAAATTACATGGGTTTACTAATGACCGTTGACTAAGCATATTGATTATTGTGAAAATATATCTTTGTAAAACGTACCCTGCCCCTTCGTCATATCACATACATCCCCAGAAAACATTAAAACTTCTGCATGTGGGCATTTATTATATAATGCATTGGACATGACGACTTAAAACAACTAGTTAGTTAACTGGCTTATTATAATATATAATTATATGTTTTTACTAATCTAAATTGAAACATATAATGATTTAATTATAATTATTCTTTAACAGAAATGAAACGTATCATATAATAACCAACTTCCCTTTGGTCCGATTTGTGGTCTTTGAGAATAGCCCAAGGGACTTATAGTCCATGAGCCAGCCCCCTGATTTGGGGGTCATTGGTACCAGTCGGGGGCACTAATGCTACCAATGTTTTTTAGGTAGACACATGTCTAGGGGTCATGAAAATGCATGATAGCAGTTTCAACACGGCAGCTTAACTCCGGTACGGCCGTTTTAGTAGCGGCAAGTAGCATAAAAATGACGTCAGAGAAAAAACAACATACATATTTTTTTTAATAACATAAACCCATCCAAAGTCATTAAAATTTGGTTCCCAGGGGGTTTCAGGGATGAGGAATTCATTTACACCATTATTTTTCTATTCCAAGGTCAAGGTCACCTGCTATGACCTAGGTCAATGTTAAAATTGGGCTAAAATATCAAAATTCTTTATTATGTTTCTCATAACTTCAATTCTATGGCAGTAATGGATGATTTGACAATGGATTTACTGACCTGCATGTCTTGACTCACTCTGTGAGAAATCATAAAGCTCTGTGATAAGTATTTATCATGACAGAGCCATTAGAATGACCTAGTAGCATAAAAAGACCCCAAGAAAAAAACACCATGAATATATTTTTTAACAACATAAACCCATCCAAAGTCATTAAAATTTGGTTTCTAGGGGGTTTCAGGGATGAGGAATTCATTTACACCATTATTTTTCTATTCCAAGGTCAAGGTCACCTGCTATGACCTAGGTCAATGTTAAAATTGGGCTAAAATATCAAAATTCTTTATTATGTTTCTCATATCTTCAATTCTATGGCAGTAATGGATGATTTGACAATGGATTTACTGACCAGCATGTGTTGACTCACTCTGTGAGAAATCATAGAGCTCTGTGATAAGTATTTATCATGACAGAGCCATTAGAATGACCTAGTAGCATAAAAAGACGCCGAGAAAAAAACACCATGGATATATTTTTTAACAACATAAACCCATCCAATGTCATTCAAATTTGGTATTAAGGGGGTTTCAGGGGTGAGGAATTCATTTAAGCCATTATTTTTCTAATCCAAGGTCAAGGTCACCTGCTATGACCTAGATCAATGTTAAAATGGAGCTAAAATATCAAAAATGCCCTATTATGTTTTTCATAACTATTCTATGGTGAATATGGATGACCTGACATTGGATTTACTGACCTGCATGTATTAACTCACTCTGTGAGAAATTATGGAGCTCTGTAATAAGTATTTAACATGGCAGAGGCGTTAGAATGCAGAAAAGTCTTTGATGCATAAAACATGCAAGGAAACACAGATTGATATTCATAGCATCCAATATCATTTCTTTGTTGTTAACAATAGTTATGAGTGATTCCAAGAAAAATAACCTTCTTTGTGTTATAGCCAGGATAAAGTGTTCTGCAGACCACTTGCTCGCAAGTTGGACAGGATTTAATTTCTTAGTACTGTTTCAAAATGTTGCTGTAGTCACAGAGGATAATGGCATCTTTGCATCTTGAGATCATTGCGGTAGTTTTTGATCAGGCACTCTATGCAAAGGCATCTAAAATTCTGTGGCTTCATCCAGAGAAATTCCCAAACATCATTCCACAACTTGGCATTTTTCATACCATTTGCACCTTGCAGGGCATAATCGGAAATCACAAAGGTTTGGTGATGCAGGGTTGAAGACCTCTGCATTGAGTCGGGAGTCATTGCAGAGGGGTTAGTAGCAGATGTGATAGAGGGTTGTAAATACAATTGTGCTATCAGATTCCACAAACTTCTAGCTTTGCTATGATTAGCATGGAGTGATTTCCCATCATGGCTTGAGGAGCATCATCATCAAGAATTCCGTCATTCTGATATTGCCATAGATCAAATAAAAGACCTGTGTCAAGACACTTGCCAGAAAACGAAAAAAAACACGAAAAAAAAGACACTTGCCAGAATATGATTTTCCAAGTTGTTGGAAATCATGCAACCACATAATCAAGATTTCCATGAAATATCTTGATTATCAACGAAATGAAAATGGAGAACTTGCTTCTTTCTGGATGTCATATATTTACATGGTTGAAATAATGCTCACCTTTTTAAGAGCATCTCAAGAAGGAGATTGGACACTAAATTAGGTTGCAGTCTAAGCAATGCTGCCATGGAGCTTTGCTTATGACAACATAAACTATGCTCAGTACATGGCTGCATACTATGCTGAGATGACCAATCTGCGGGACACTAATCCTGGCATCCATGAGTATCTAAGGTCTGGTGGCTTTTCAGTAAAGATAGGTCCCTCTAATCCATTTGGAAAGATTCCTGTGGATCACACCATAGAGGAAACAGTTAATAAGGACATCCAAACTGGGGGAACTAGGGGTTTCAGCTTAAAGCATGGTGCCGTTAGGAAGTATTACCTTACTGCAGAATACAGGAGCTCCTTTTTTCAGCTGTTGAAGGACATGCTAAAAATTGATGAGTTCAATGGACAGCATAAAGATTTACAAAAGACAAGAATGCATCAAGACGAATATGATGTAGAAAATCTAATGCAAATGCTTGAAGTCAACTGGATAAATTACAGGAACTGGTAAGTGTGTCTACTGGGGTAGTTTCTGAGAAGGAAATAAAATCTGACTTATCAAATGCACATAAAATTGGGGAGGAAGGATATATACAACATTTAGGAAGGAAAGGCTTGAGAGCAATCCACCAAAGTTGAAGTTTGATGACATTCTCAGTGAACAGCGTTTGAAGACCTTCAGCAATTTGAAGAAGAAGATTTGCAAGGCAAATGCACATGATATTATCATAAAAGCAGATCATAACTTGTTTGGAAGGATCATTATCATAGAGTTCATCTCATATCTCAAGATGAAGAAAGTTTTGTCATATCCACTTGGGCCATACCATGGGCACTGGCAGCTGCTGAAGGAGCCTTAAGAAAGACCAACAAGGCATCTCTTTCTAAAGAATCGCAGAAGAATGTGCAACCAACAAGTGTCATACCTAGCCAGCATTGGTAAAGCTTGTATTATTGATGGAATGGGTATTGTGCAGAAACTGAAGGATGATAAAAAAACATTGTCTGAATTGGCAAACTATGCCCAGGCTTTACTCTTGGCAGAGGGTGCTGATAGCCAGAGAATTGATATAATTTTTTATGCTTATCTGAATGATTCAATAAAGAATGATGAAAGGGTAAAATGTGGTGCAGATGAAGGCACTGCATTCTGTGTCATAGCACCTGGCCGCAGCATACATCAGTGGAGGAGATTTCTAGCCAACTCTTCAAACAAACAGAGCCTTATCAAATTTCTCATCAATGAATGGAGCATGGCAAACAAGAGGAACAAATTCATTGGGTAGCAGGTTTTTGGTAAAGATACCTGCTACAACTGGACTGCTGGAGGTAGTCGTATGGTTGATGAGCTTTGATGCACCCATGAAGAAGCAGACACTTGAATTCTACTCCATTCTGCCCATGCTTCAAACTTCTGAAGATACAGATGTATTAGTCCTGTGTGTCAGCTTCTGCAATAAAATATCTGCTTAAATGTACCAGAAAACTGGGACCAAATCCCATATCAAATTTATTGATGCCAACAAAGTAGCGCAGAGTATGGGGAGGGATGTGACACAGGCCCTTATGGGGCTGCATGCCTTTACAGGATGCGACACTGTGAGTTCTTTTGCAGGCCATGGAAAGGTATCTGCCTTGAAGCTGGTAAAGTCAAAGCCAGTCTACCAAGAGATACTCAAAGGAATTGGTAACAAATGGGATTGTGTCAACTGATTTGTTCCATAAACTCCAAGGATTCACATTTTTTTTTTTTAAAGAAATTTCTTGTGCTTGTCTTGTGCTGCCTCCTTGCAAAAGCATTGCCTACAAGCCAATTATCAAGCAGCTATCTGGAAACACTGTCTTGAACCATGTCCAGATATTCACCAAAGGGCAATGGTTGGCACACTGAAACAACAAATGGCCTTGAGTACCTGTCTGTAGACTGGACCAAGGGACCACCTGCTCCAGAGGCTGTTCTAAATTTGTTATCCTGCTCATGTAAAAGGGAAAGTAAACCATAAGACCGCCAATGCATTGCAAACAGATTTAAGTGAACTACGGTTTGTAGGTTGCAAACATGCCAAAACCAGATGACAGATGATGGTGCTAATGACCAAGAGGATGATTTAACAGATGATGATCAGTGGGACTGAGAACTTGTCACAATTTGATGTTAGTGTGTTTCCTCAAATGTGGTTTCATTGTTCTAAGTTTTTACTGTTCAATTACCTAAATTTTAAAATGTAACTTAATGTAAATGTAGGCTAATGTGTAGTAACAACATTTGCCAGTTGGTTTATTATTATTTGCTTCAGTATTCATGGACATGTACAGTGATTTGTGAAATGCGACCTAATTCACATGGTTGACCTAGATCCTCTTATTTGACCTTGACCTAGCAAAATCCTTTTTGTGCCCTTAATGAACAATTAACTTTAGAAAATATCATCCAACTATTGTTAACTACCAAGTAATAATATTGGATGCTATGAATATCAAGCTGTGTTCCCTTGCATGTTTTATGCATCAAAGACTTTTCTGCATTCTAACGTCTCTGCCATGTTAAATACTAATGGCAGAACTCCATATTTTCTCACAGAGTGAGTCAATACATGCAGGTCAGTAAATCCATTGTCAGGTCATCCATATTTACCATAGAATAAAGTTATGAAAAACATAACAGGGCATTTTTGATATTTTAGCTCCATTTTAACATTGACCTAGGTCATAGCAGGTGACCTTGACCTTGGATTAGAAAAATAATGGCTCAAATGAATTCCTCACCCCTGAAACCCCCTAGATACCAAATTTGAATGACATTGGATGGGTTTATGTTGTTAAAAAATATATTCATGGTGTTTTTTTCTCGGCATCATTTTTATGCTACTAGGTCATTCTAATGGCTCTGTCATGATAAATACTTATCACAGAGTTCTATAATTTCTCACAGAGTGAGTCAAGACATGCAGGTCAGTAAATCCATTGTCAAATCATCCATTACTGCCATAAAATTTAAGTTATGAAAAACATAATAAAGCATTTTTGATATTTTAGCCCAATTTTAACATTGACCTAGGTCATAGCAGGTGACCTTGACCTTGGAATAGAAAAATAATGGCGTAAATGAATTCCTCATCCCTGAAACCCCGTAGAAACCAAATTTTAATGACTTTGGATGGGTTTATGTTGTTAAAAAATATATGTATGTTGTTTTTTCTCTGACGTCATTTTTATGCTACTTGCCGCTACTAAAACGGCCATACCGGAGTTAAGCTGCCGTGTTGAAACTGCTATCATGCATTTTCATGACCCCTAGACATGTGTCTACCTAAAAAACATTGGTAGTATTAGTGCCCCCAACTGGTACCAACCAACCCCCCTGGCTCATGGACTATTAGTGTTAGTCTACTAGCTAATAATCAAACCCCACTTAGTAGTATATACAAATGAGGGAGTCACTCAGGCATATTTGAAATATTTTGTGTCAGAAAGAATATCCCAAATCCAAGATAGTATATCTTCGGATATTAAGATATTAAGTCATGTTGATTATGTGTTGGAATATCTAAGAAAAGGAAAGTGATATGTGAAAAAGAAAAGCATTGGAGTATGTTGGATATTTACTATTACACATTGATATCCTTACTGATTGGGGACAAAACAAACTCAGTCGCTTAGAACATC
Organism: Sthenelais limicola; assembly: GCA_942159475.1. NCBI lineage: Eukaryota > Metazoa > Annelida > Polychaeta > Phyllodocida > Sigalionidae > Sthenelais > Sthenelais limicola. The sequence goes on along the minus strand of OW804097.1, from coordinate 33,809,836 downwards.
GCACAGGTTGCTTGGGACACACGCACAAACAATCTGGGACACATTTAGTCACATGTCCTTATGCCAGGAGGATGTATATGTGTGAATCTTTCTTTGACTTATGTAATTCGATCACGGTCATATTAAAAGGTGCATTCACTAGGTCAAAAGGAACATGTGATTGCTTACGAGCGGGAATTCGATCACAGGAATCCGCATAATTAATAAGATAGTTACGACATCGAGGGAGGAAAGGCTCCGTACATGAGCCATGTAAAATTCCCAAACTTTCCACGCAGCTTACTTTGGCTTCAAGTGAAGTTACCACGGCCTTCGTTTTTCCCGATTATTTTTTTCAAAGGCGGTAGAAGCGAATCTATTTAAATTACTATAATCCGCCCAGTCTCTCTGCTTCGACCCACTCACTGTATTATTTGGTGACGCAACATTGGTACTTCGGCGACGCAACTTAAATGCACCTGCCTATTTGGCGACCCAACGTCCTCGATGTAGAAACACTGCCTAGCAACATGCCACACAGTAACCGCACATCATAAGTTGTCACCATTTTCCTGCACGCTATAGTAGGCCTATAGGCATTATTTATTCGAATTTCTTACTTTATAATTAATTTATGAGGTGAAACGTGTGATGTGAACAGGGGAAAGGTGGGGGAGAGAGGGACCAAGGGAACAGGGGATGTCTACCCGGTGATAAACGGGGACAGCTAGTAAATAATTATTTTAATATTCTTGTGCAAGTCCATAGCCTGGTTGCATGCATAGTCGCAATGAATCGCTGGGGTCTTGCGACGTAGTAGAAGACTACTTTAAGAATTAAAAGACAGGCGCAAATGTAATCATCACTTTTTATTTGATTGAAACACACATAAGTTCCAACATTATATACATCACTGGTAATACACATGTGAAATTTATACACAAGGGCCACAAGAAGGGGCCAGTAGCAATTTAAAAAAGAAAAGTTGCATGTAAAACTCGTATATAAACCGTATATATATTATATACATATATAGAGCTTCCTACTCTTTTAAATAGAGGGAAAGTGTAGATAACGTATGGACAAAATAGAGGGAAAAACATCACATTGAATGATGCATCCGTATGACAAATTCAAAGTGTTTTCTTCACAAATGTTTTGGAAGTGACTTCCTATGCATAACGGACGGGTTTTACTCGTGAGAATTGTGCAATGTGGACGGAAAGTCAGATTGTGTAAATCCAGTAAGGATTTACTATATTCTTTAACAATTTCAGACATCTTTACCCTTAGAAATAAGTAAAAGATTCATCGGTTGATAAAGTTTAATGTAAACAAAATCACTTAAATCTTATGTCACAAAAATTAAGGATATATTACCATCCTTTAAACACACGATTAATATATTCTGATGAATAATCCTTAACTTGGAAAAGGAATGATAGTAATATTCTTGTAAAACAACCGTTAAGAATTTACTAGGACAATATATCATTGTCTAGAATTCATTATATTCATGAAAGAATACTATTTTGAATTATTGGGAAAAGGATACGTTTCATATAATAACACATTTGCCAGACAAATGGATTTGTGGGTCCAATGTCAAATACTCTTCTTTTAAAAATATATTCAAGCATCATAATTTGATATCCTCATTAAAGGAAATATGTACTGATTATATCACAGATTATGCCAATAAATAATTATAATACTAAACAAATAAAATAATGGCAAGTAGATAACCCCGTCAATTTTGTTCTGATACAAAATTCCCTACTGTGTTGTGATAAAAGCTCACATTATCCACTAAGAATTAAAAGGCTGGTCTCCACTGGCTGCGGTAAGCTCTGCGGTAAGCTCTGCGGTAAGCTCTGCGGTAAGCTCTGCAGTAAGCTCTGCGGTAAGCTTTGCGATGGTGCTGTGTTGGTGAGAAGTGGCGAGTTCCTGAGTACATGATTCACTGACCATGAAGGCAGGGACCTCGTCATTCCTCACCACCTACAGAACCAGCCCAAACCATCGCAAGGCTTACCGCAGAGCTTACTGCAGCCAGTGGAGACCACCCTTTACTTAAAAAGTAAATGTATACATGTACGTATTTCATGTACACCTCAAATAATATAATTCGAGAAAGGTGACTAATAATTGCTAATCGCTACACATCTACCAAAATTTCCAAAGGCAAAATAAAATAAGAAGGCCTTCCGAAAACAATAAAAATCGAAACTATGAAATTTTGGTAGCATCTGTGCATGGCGTGCTCTGAATGTAAAACAAAAAAAGAGGACTAAGCCCTGTTACGGATGACCTATCAATATAGGACCACTCTTCAGGGAAAACCTGGTGAAACATATAATTGTCCGTATACATGAATACGTTTTGAAACCCAAAAGAAACCCATGCTTGACAATATGCATCTAATAAGAATTTAATTTCTTCCAATTTACAGAAATTTAAAGTACTTAATAATATATCATTGGAGTCGCATTATTCTCACTTTCCTTGGGAAAACATAACTAGCACCTGATCCACTGATTTTAACGTTGATTTACACTTTTTGTCATTTGTACAGGATCCACAGGGTCGTAAGGGCCTGGTCCACCAAGCCGATTCTCATGCGATTTTTCGCCGCACAGGACTCTTTTACACTAAATTCTATGAGAATCGCATGAGAATCGGCTTAGTGGACTAGGCCCTGTAGAGATCAAAGAGGGGCTTTTTCCAATAAACATCAGTCCTCGAGTTTGAGTGTTGTATTAAATTGTGTTCTGTCTGTGACATGTGTATCAAACAGGGACAATTGTGTTCATACTATTTATTCATACAGTTCTAAAGAAATATGATATAATCAATAAAAAAAGGAACCTACAATGTTGAATTGCGATTAAAATGCAAGTGCGTGGAAATCGAATTTAAATGACATGATATAACTATAATGTGCCTCAGCAGCCAACATTATCAGCAGCAATATCTTTAATTACAGTTATTATACGATACGTTGGATGGAGGGCATTTTTTCAAGTAATAGTAAGCGACAAATGGCTAGATGCTAACATACTTTATCATTTAATCAGACAATACAAGAAGACATCTAAACAGTGGACATCTGCTGTGAACAGATAATGAACAAGAATAAAAGTAAAAAAGTAGAGTAAAGAAAAAAAAGTCCTCAAGTTTTCTTCCTTATATTCCTGTCCACGCCATTACCACTCTACTGAAGGCCACAAATACTCCACGATTGGGTTTGCTGCAAAATAAAATAAAACAGTCTTAGAACTATTTAATTTACTAATTTCTTTAAAACAACAGTACATGCGTATACAATGTGATTTGTTCCAGGAAAATGAGTCACAAGTCGCAAAATTGATATTTTTCAAAGTGTTTTCTCACAAGATCCCTTTATTGATTTTCAGAGAGTTTAGCCCTTATAGTCATATGATTCTATGTAACAAATTTCGAGACATTGTATCAAATATATCCATGCGTTTTGAAGGCATTCGTATGGAGTATATTTAGTTACTTTACTGGTAATTAATAACCCATCAAGAAACATTGCAAACCTTTTTTCCAAAATAAAAATATCAAACTTAAAATATAGAAATACTTGTAAGGTGTCATTAGGTAAATAGTGTTTACTATCATTGGAATCACCCTGATGTCTTCTTTCCAAATATGGTGATATCCCAACATCCATATTTTGCGACTTATGACTCATTTTACTAAAACGGATCACATATATGCACACTCACTGTTTTCGTTGTTCCCTGAGATAATTATATTACATAATTATTATAATCAAATGGGGTTAACACTTGTTGGTGCTAATAAATATATCTATCTACAATTGATCGTTACAAAAGTTTGAGTATACAATTTAATCAATTATATACAAATTCAGTTCAAGTTTCCAGTATTTATTTATTAATGTGATGCAAATCTATACCAGTTTAAACGTAATTATGCGGACTGTATTTAAATTGGAAATAATGAATTCGACTGAGTAAAAACGCATTCAATCTTTACCATGTAAAATATCGTTGTCCTTCGTACAGACCGTCATGCTTTCCCACTGAAAATAATAAATAATATTAGACTAAGATAATAATACAAATTATCACGGTAATGTTTGTGTTTTCACTACTGTTATAATTAATGTAATATTCCTTTTAAACTGTCATTCGTAGAAGTAGAAAACTAAGTATCACACTTCGAAACAAGCGATAAATTGTAAGATTACAGGATTGGGAACCAATTAATATCTAAATAGAAATCGCGGTGATTTGATTAGATCAGTGATATGGTAGAAATTGTTAGGTTGCTATGTACATGGGAGGATCCACTGGGTGGAGCCACAGTCAGACAAAGGAGTGGCTGGGGCTGGTTGACTTATTCACTCATCGTTTATATCTATAATTCAGTATATACTAGTATACACAATAGTATATCAACTATTATACACAATAGTATATCAAAATGAATTATCTGCAAAGGTAGGAATGAAGGTTTATTCTTACATTCTTGTTCCAGTTCAATGCCGAGGTATGTATCACTCTTGCCGGGTAACTGCCCGATGTATTTTATTACTCCTTTGCTAATCTTTCCACCTTGGCGAGTAAACTTGACATGGTCTTCTAACCTTATATCTCCAACTGATCTAGGCACAAAAGGTCTACCGCTGCCAGGAAAATTCATGTTCGTATCAAGCCTGTCAAAAACAAAGAGAAATATGTAATGCTTTAAAACACACCAATATTGAAGGTGTACAATTGAATATAGGACATTGTACATACGAACATTTATAATTCTATATTTCTACACTAAAGGGCGGTCTCCACTGGCTGCAGTAAGCTCAGCGGTAAGCCTTGCGATGGTTTGTGCTGGTTCTGTAGGTGGAGAGGAATGACGAGGTCCTGCCTACATGGTCAGTGAACCATGTAGGCAGGACCTCGCCACTCCTCACCATCACAGCACCATCGCAAGGCTTACCGCAGAGCTTACCGCAAAGCTTAATGCAGCCAGTGGAGACCACCCTTAACATTACAGCACTACAGTTGGCCTGGTAGATTATATATGCTTATGTGTCTTTCTATTAATTTCATTGATATAAACTCGAATAACTGAGCTTACAAGGAACAGTGATTTAATTCCTGAATCATGGTGTTATGTGATGGTGAGAAGAAAAAGTTCAAATCGACCATAGATATGTGTGTCCATGCGAATGCAATATGTACATGGACCCAAAGTCATGTGTGCACTGAGCCGATTATATCGACGGGGACAGTCGGAGGAGAAACAGAGAGCAGTCAGACCATGCAGTGGAAATACATGTAAGATGAAGGTGACTGACGGCCCTCAGCCGAGAAAATCGGTTCAGTGGACACGGGGCTTAAATCCTGCCCACACCCAGCCGATGTGCCCCCCGATTGTCCCCCGATTTGGGCCTCCCGATGAATCCTATGATTTCATTTCAAATCCTGGTTTATGTTATTTCAAAAATATAAACCATGATTGAAAATGAAATCATAGGATGCAGTGGGAGACCCAAATCGGGGGGCAATTGGGGGGCAAATCGGGTTTGTGTGGCAGGCCCACTTGATACACTGAGCGAAAGCGATTTGTGTTTGACTGAAAATCAGCTGGTCCTCTTGAGCACTGATTATATATATTTTTTTCTATTGAGTTCTGTACTTTTATGTACTGGCATAGTTCTGACTCGGTCTAAACGTTTAGATTTACTGGCATCGGGACATGAACAATCCGCCATGACAGCTTTCAGTGTGTCAGAGCCCAATAATAAAGGGTGCGTTTCACCAAAGCTGATCCAATTGATTTTGCCCCATCCGACGATCAGGTATGGGTCAGATTTTCAGAAAATGTACAATTCAACTTCGCCAATCTTCTCAAATAATCCAAATTTCAGACGAAAATAAAGTTCAAAATAAAGTTCAACCTAACCAAACCGATTGCTAGAATCAATGCAATGCCCAATATTCTCGAATTTACCTAGTATTGACCAAATTGCAGCCTAATTTAAGAGAATGTACTAAATGTGTAGAATAGCCAATTGTACATTTTCTGAAAATCTGACCCATATATTGGTTTTGGTGGAGTATGCACATACCATTATAATGATACCCTGCATCAACTTTAATGCCAACATAACAGGCTCATCGGATGAAAATCTAACAACAATCCGATCAGATTAAACTGTTCTCAGATGATCGGATGACAATTAGATTCCGATTGAAGAATCGGATTTGGTGGAGAACGGGCTTAAGTTATGTGAAAATATCATGCCACAGACTTGAAATGGAACACTGCTGATCATGCAAGCAAGTTCTATCATCGTGAATTGTATTGAACACATAGTTTGATGTGCGGTCAGGCCCCAACAATAAAGGGTCTAGTCCACCAAGCCAATTCTCATGCGATTTTGTGCCGCAGAGGACTCTTTTGCACTAAATTCTATGAGAAACGCGTGAGAATCGGCTGAGTGGACCAGGCCCTTAAGGTGTGTTTCCAGTGCACTTATACCTAGAAAAATCTTCCCCTATCTAGAGATTATTTTACCCTACCTAAAAGATAAGAATTTTTATTGAAACCAAAAGAAGTTAATTACAGGAGAAACATAATTCCCCACCCACAATGTATATATATATATGCGATTTCAAAAGATCAGGAAACCTTTAAAAATTGCATTACACTTGTATAAAACACATATAAACGGATTTGAACCGAAAGCACACTTTTTTTGCCTGAGGAAAGTTCACAGTGCCAGAACCCAGGCCAGAACATTCATTGCAGTCCGAATAGCAGATTGAGTTATATTTTTTTGAATAAATTTATTTCTCAAAAGTTCCACACTGTGGTATTTCTTATTTTGAGAAGTCAAAAGACAATTACATCAAGATATATATACGAAAATACTATATGATCAAATCTTCCCAATTTTGCACTACATCAAAGCATCTAACCAAAATGAAAATAGATAATTCCCATTTTTTTTTAAAAAGAAGATTTTTGGCCTCAGAAAAAATTAAAATCAAAAGACAATGTTGTTTGCAATAATAAAAGAAATACAATCTCCATATTAACGCGCCAGAGTAGAGCTCCATTGACTCCCCATCAAAATTATAGCCACACCGGTACAATCTTATGAATACATCGACTAATACAAAAGACTTATTTGGGCCAGATCTTTATAGGAAACATCAACTTGCTCGACCCTAGGTCCTGTATTGTTAGTTGAATAACTACCCAATAGATATGCCCTTTAAGGGTGGTCTCCACTGGCTGCGCTAAGCCCTGCGCTAAGCCTTGCGATGGTGCTGTGTTGTTGAGGAGTGGCGAGGACCTGCCTACATGGCCAGTGATCCATGTAGGCAGGACCTCGTCATTCCTCTCCACCTACAGAACCAGCACAAACCATTGCAAGGCTTACTGCAGAGCTTACCGCAGTCAGTGGAGACCATCCTTAAGTGTGTTATTAATGATAACTCATAAATATAAAATCTGTTCCACCAATTTAAGCCTCAATACGTGCCACTAGAATACTTATCGAATTGTTATAGAATGCACTTATCTTGAAATACTTTTGGAATTCATTTCTAATTTGGAATTGAATTTGGAGACATTGAATCTGGAGACATACGATTGCTAAAGAATTTCTGCGATGTAAAAAACCCATTCCTATCTTCAAATGCAATTAAATCCACGGAACCTCCGACCTTAGAAGTTACATATGTGATGTGTTTCAGGAAAATGAGTCATAAGTCGCAAAATGAATATTTTTCAAAGTGTTTTATACTCAAGATCTCTTTGTAGGAATGTTCTCATCTTTTAGGTATCTAGCGCTTTAGGTCATATGAATATATATGTGTCAAATTTCAAGACTGTGTATTAAATATATCCATGCATTTTTAAGCTCATCCTATGGAGTATATTTAGCTACTTTACTATAGTAATTGTCCACCCAGAGATATTGCAAACTTTTGTTTTCATAAATAAAAATATCATACTTAAAATATATAAAAACATTTTACATGTCCAGCTGTGGACTATCATTAGAATCGGCTTGATCTCATCTTTTCAAATATGATGATATCTCAAAATCGATATTTTGCGACTTGTGACTCATTTCCCTGAAACACATCACATAGCCTATATTTGGCGAATTAGTAGTATCCCATAACTTAATCTAAATAGAAACAAAATGTAGATAAGATTACCTTTGAGATTGGTAACCTGGTGATATATGTTGGGGCTTGGGGCTCGGACTACGAGCTTGTAAAATGTGAGTGTTTAATGAAGAGGAAGAAGGGTGCGGGGAGCTGGGTAAAGACGAGGTGACAGGATCACCCGCTAGGTGGTGTTGTTGCTGCTGATTCTGCCTGCCGGCCCCTGGGGTAGCGGAGACTGACCTTGGAGGAGGGACATAGGTGCTTAATCCAGTGCTTAATCCACCTAATCCGCTATTAAGATTAGTTAATCCATGTGAAGATAACCCGGTTGAGGTGGTATATCCGTTGGGTGGATTAGGAGAGAGTGACCGAAGAAGTGGACTACTTTTTGGCAGAAGCGATGAAGAAGTGGTAGCTGTCCCTGTGGAATAAAATCAGAGCATCTCAAATATTTCAAAATGGTGATAAACGTTAGAAGATCGAAGGGCTTAGTGTATATTTCTATGTTGAATCATTTCTATACCCGTGAAACTTTGTCCCAATTAGTTGAAAGAAATCAACAGGTCCATTGACAACAGAGATACAATGCCTCATTTAAACATATAACTTGATATTGAGTACATACACATAGTTTGAATTGAATCCGTTCTCTTACGATATGGGTCGGATTTTCAGAAAATGCACAATTGGCCTTCACCAATCCTCTCAAATAAACCAAATTTAAGACGAAAATAAGATTCAAAATACAGTTCAACATAACCAAAGAGATTTATTGAATGAATACAATACAGAATATACTCAGATATACCTAGTATTTATCATTTGTTCACTCTAATTTAGCAGAATTTGATAGATGTGTAGAACTGTAGATTGTGCATTTTCTGAAAATCTAACCCATATAACACCTGATACTTATTACGAACTGGGTAGGCAAACGCTGCGAGGTATACCATCACGAACACTAACTGTGTATAGATAGTTTATGTATGGGGCACACATAAATATTATATACTTTTCCAGGAAACCTTGACAACATTTACATTTTTTTTTCAAATGAATTTTATTGACAAAGTTTATATAACGTGACCACACCTCTTTAAAAACAAGAGTACGAAGCAACTAATAACAAAAGTAGATTTCTACAACAAAAGATAAGTACAATTATCCAACGTAAGTTCATGGACATGTTAAACTACAAGTGAAACAACAGAATCATTGCTACAGAAAATAGGAAAATTATAGAAATAAGTAATTAAATAAGTACTATATATAATAGCGGAATGCATAGCATTATTCAGTTGAATTTGTGCATGCAACGATCTCTAGTTTTCTAAGACGGTAGAGCCTGTAAAACCATGCTTCTCCGACAGCCGATATTTTTAGTTTACTTACTAGAGAATGAATTGGACAACGCCTCAAATGCAAAGCAGACAGGGGCCCTCTTCAATACCTTTATAAGATAATTTGGATGGCGAACTCGGAACAAAAACACTGGGAACATTTATTTTCCCAGTAGATTTAAATCTAGCAATGTACTTTCAAATTGCTTTTGACCCTGTGCGCTTTGCAAGAAGAAGACTTTGTCAGCCCAAAGTGAAAGCAGGAAAAATAACTATGTATACAGCAAAGAAGAATAAACCTAAAATGATATAAAGCTTTCACATTTGGCGAGGGAGGCCACTGGCTTTGGTTACTGATATTGCTGACTAGTGTGTGTTCCACTACCTTTAGTGTGAGTGTCCTTAGTAGGAGGAGTAGTAGTTGTGTGAGTGTCAGCTAGAGTGTTATTGGTATTATCACCTGTGTTGCTGTGTTTAAGGTGCTGTTCTGCCTGGTTAAGGATGTAGTCGGTTGAATCACTACCGACTGAATCTCTACGTTCCGACAATCGAGTAGTCAGAGGATAATCTCCGGTAGAAAGGCCATTCTTCATCAAGGTTCGTTTGATATCCAAGTCATCAGTATCGGAAAGATCATCCAGTTCTTGTTGCAAGGATTTCATACCACCTATACCATTTGTTTGTGTGTTTGTGTGGTAGAGAGAGGAGGAGGAGGTACCATTGAATCGTATGGGGTCTGACACCACCATTTTCCCCCCCTTAGATAGAACAGAACTCGGCCGTTCCTCTGCTGGGGCAGGGGTTGCTGCAGTTGTATATGGACTTGTGGAGGATGTAAATGATTCAGTCAGCCTTTGCCCTGTAATTGATGAGGACACTTTGTATGTTTGTTTCCCCGGCCCTAGGAAAAACTCATCATCATCAATATCATCAACGCTTGTCTCGGTTTCCCCATTGGCGATATGAATGTCAATGTCATGCTTCACCAGAGAGTCATTATAGGTTTTACTGAGGCTCCTAGTAGGACTCCTAGTGGCAGTTCTATGTGTGCTGTATGACCCACTTTTGGCAGTGGGGGAAACTTCATCAATCACATCATCAATCATGTCCTGTTTTAACGGCTTAAGGTCTTTCAGGCCAGAGGAGACTGCCAAAGATAAAAAACAAAGACCCGTAAAGTACTTTAAGCTAGGATGCCTTTTGAGGAAAAATCAAACTGCAAAGGACAGTAGCTACTGTAGTACAGGAAAATTCGTTTAATGAATTCAGAAAGTGTTTTTCTACTGGTAACAATTTAGGTTTAAAGTTAAGATACAAGGGGGTCAATGCTCAAAATTAGGGTTAAATAGATTTTTTGATGAGAATTAAGGATAAAATGCACACTCTGAAAAGTAGGCGGATGAAAAGCAAAAGCTAACTCTGGCACCTAAAGTAATAGAAGGATGGAGAAGTTCCTTGTCCCACTGCCATTGTAGGTTGGGAAGGTTAGGGATATTGTGCATGACAATTCACACGCTTGGCGGAAATATGAGGGTGCATACTTATATATGGGGGAAAATGGTTAGCTTGTCGTTATCGGGGGCCCTCCAATAGATCGCAAGACTCAAATGGTTGCTTGCGATCATGCAACCAAGGATGCATTGCGACCTGAATGAAAAGCTAAAGGGTTCGTCCACAAGGAACTAGTGACCGATTGCAAGTAGCGATTCGATCGAAATACGGTAATTAAGGGCCTAGTCCACTGAGTCGATTCCCATGCGATTTTGCGCAGCAGAGGACTCTTTTGCACTAAATTCTGTGAGAATCGCATGAGAATTGGCTTAGTGGATTAGGCCCTTTAGATACACCAGCAATGAAATGGTAGCTCGCAACTAATCGCTTCTTCCTTGCAGCCCAGTGGGGGACACCTATAAGGAAGCACCTCTCTCACAGTCCAACTTGATTGACATTAGTCACTATACTACATCAAAAGCTTGCGGGATCATACCTACAGGCCCTTGTCCACTAAGCCGATTCTCATGAGATTCTCAGAGATTTTAGTGGAAAATCGCATGAGAATCGGCCTGGTGGACTAGGGCCTTTACACTATTCAATCTCAATATAGAAAACGCTTAACATTAGTTGGTTGCATGCGGGTGTTATCAGGAATTCTCTAAATCTCTGTCTGAGGTTCTTGGGTGTCTTCTATTAATAACAATCGCCTGAATATTATATGTGTATACAATGTTATGTCAATAAATATCTTAATCGAAGCATTCATTAGAATTTGTCACCACTTGGAAGCATTATTATAGCCTTAGTGGAAGCTTAATATTGTCAAATCTTAAATGTTACTTAAACCCTGCACACACACAGCCGATTTGCCTCCCGATTACCTCCCGATTAGAGTCTCCCGATGAATCCTATGAATTCATTTCAAATCCTGGTTGATGTTATTTCAAAAACATTAACCAGGAATCAAAATGAGATCATAGTATTCATCAGGAGACCCAAATCGGGAGGCAATCGGGAGGTAAATCGGCTGTGTGTAGGCAGGGTCTTATGTATGTTACAAGGAAAATGTTGATTATCAGTCTCTGGTACCTGTTGAGCTATCCCTGAGAGATTTTCCAAGCTTGTCAGCGCCTTGTAAATCTGATAATGGCGTTGTAAGGAATGATGTGGAGTCAGATTTCTCTGATGGAGCACGTCCATTAAGATCGCCATCTGTGGGGAAGAAGTGTCTTACAAGTTCAGTGTCTGTCGGGTTTCTGAGTGAGCGTTTCATAGTTTCTTGCTTGTTCCTTTCTTTTTAAAAAAAAATGGTGTCCTTTTTCGAAAAGAAAAGTGTGGGTTGGGTTGTTAAGCGACAAGCCTCATGATTGTCACACAATTTTACCATGAGTGATTATTGGGAAAAGGTGCCAATATTCGTGAATATCATTCAATGTAGTGTTAAGGGCCTGGTCCACCAAGCCGATTCTCATGCGATTTTGCGCCGCAGAGGACTCATTTGCACTACATTCTGTGAGAATCGCATGAGAATCGGCTTAGTGGACTAGACCCTTTAAGCCCAATTTACACCAGCCAAGCTGATGAGAATATACAACCAATTCGTCAGCCGACACGATGAAATCAAAGTCTATTCTTTATAGCTGAGCTTGTTGGCGATGGCAAATCGGTTGAGACATCGGCTTGGTGTAAATGGGGCTTTACTACCTTTTTTTTCAATAAAGGAAAGGAAAAAGCACGAAAGTAATACAAAGATTCAATTAATAATCAATAGAATAGAAAGTGGTCTCCAGAACAATCTTTGAAAATGAGTGTGAAAGTTCATGAACGCATTCCACAAAAGGATCGTAATTCAGAATTGAAATAAAGAGTTAAATTAGTTCCTTATCGTGAAGAGTCCTTCCATGACATTCCAAAGATCACTGTATTCATGGTTGACATGCAAGGATATGCTAAGAAAACTTCTTGATGTTGAATTACATGCAATCTAAACCATATCAATTTCTAGAAACGTCTGCTATTTGGAAAGCCATTCTAATGGAGTTGCCTTGATGCCACGAAAACAAAAGATCTTTAAATAGTTATTAGTGTAAAATTAACAAATTAATGAAAGTTTGGTTCACAAAAATATAGGCACTTACAATCGTAACCATTGTGCAAGCTAGTGGGACCAGTGGTATCTGATCTAACACGTGAATATGGATCCCTGTGTAAGATATCCTGTGTTCGTAGGTCTTCTGAAACAATTAACGGTAAATATATATCTATACTCTGAAGAAATTGCTATGTGCCGATCAACTAAGAAAACATATGTCCAAATCGACACAGTCATATATATAGAGAGACAGAAATAATATACAAGTAATTTCCTTGGGGTAAGCTAGAAGACCTGGTCTTAAGGACCTAGTCCACTAAGCCGATTCTCATGCGATTTTGCATGACACTTTTGCACTAAATTCTGTGAGAATCGCATGAGAATCGGCTTAGTGGACAAGGCCCTTCAGACAGGTAGTTATATTATTAACCATTTTTTGGTAAAGTTATAGTCGTTACATATTATTGACAAAAATTATTATTGACTTATGCCTTAAAGCTCTTATGTACATAGTACATGTATATTAGATATATGTACATGATATTTATTATTAAACAAATGTAGATTATATTCTAATTTAAAATCGCAACGTCCCACTTTCGTCAATGACGACTGGGGATCTGTACGTTGCGGAAAACCAAAATGTAAAACTAACAGAAAGCTTGTAAACCTCCCATTATGCCGGAGATAAGTTTTCTGACAGTGACATGTTCATCAATAAACGTTTTCTAATCTAATCTAATCTAATATTATAAAATAGAATCTAATAGAGGCCGAACCCCCAATTTGAACCTCATCCTCCTCACAGTAATTTCATTCCTATCTCTAATAGAAACCGCGGTTTCTACGTGAGAGTTTATGGTTGGAGTTTTTTCTTGGTCATTTATCAAATGTGATGTGTTTCAGGAAAATGAGTCACAAGTCGCAAAATTGATATTTTTCATAGTGTTTTTTCACAGATCTCTTTATTGGAATGTTCTAATTTTTTAAGAGTTCATCGCTTATAGCTATATCAATCGATGTACCAAATATCAGGACTATCTGTGTAATATATATATATCCTTTCGTTTTAAAGGTCCTCCTATGGACTTCATTTAGTTACTTTACTGTTTATTGTCCCCCAGAGATAATTGAAACTAGTTTTTTCAAAAACGAAAATATCAAACTTAGAATCTAGAAATACTCATCTTTTCAAATAAAATGGTATCTCAAAATCTATTTTTTGCGACTTATGACTCATTTTCCTGAAACACATCTCAAATGCTGCCTTACCGCTCGTCCTGTTTGATCTTATCAGGGAGGTCTGGGATGAGGGAAGATCGAGATTAGTGTGATTTCGGGAGGGTGTTGAGCTCCTGGAATAGCGAAGCTCGTCTCTATGGCTGTCGCTGCTCTCCCTCCGATAGGAGTCTATCTTGTCCATGAGACCATTCTCACCTGCGATTGCAAACAGGTAAATTAAACATCAAATGATAGAAATCAATATAAAACTGTTATCTAACATTAGGTAACATTGCTCAACCTAATTATATTTATATCAATTATTAATTATCACCCATTTATTATTATCATCATATTTCCATAATTTCTCATTATGGTAATACAATTGGATTGTTCTATGCAAGTCTACTGGTCAGGATATGCCTCTATGTTACATAATATTCCTATCATCATGGACAACGCCCACTATGCATATCATGGTACAAGGATGTATAGTTGCTCCCTTAATAAAGGACAGTTGATTCTCTGACTTACACAAGAACACACGTCTTTCTGTGTTCCTCTCTACTTCTCATAATCAGTACATAACAAAATCAATTATTCTTACAGCAAAATTACCAATGATATTAATCCAAGATAGTTGTCCGGTCAAAATCCTCTTTAAAGCAATTGGAGAAAGGGAATTTATTTATCAACTTACGATTTAATAATGTACAGTTTATTTGAGCAAAATTATGGAGGCCAAGTTGTTCTCCTCAAAGTAAATTACAAGATCTATCCAAAAAGATTAACAAACGATCACTTAAACGGTATGCTTGTGCATGGAAAGACGATTGTGATATAAAATTTGTCAGAGGAAACATGCAAAGTGATACCAACAGGGCAAAGTGGAATGTATACAGAAGAGTCAAGGAGTGATCATAATTGAATCCTTGTGGCCTTTTGAGAGATTTTCTAAAAACATTCTTATTGTCAACAAAAATGTAATAGATGATTTAGCATATTGTATAGCTATAACCTAAAGGCAAACATATCATGGACTAATATTGAATTTCTTTATCTAGTTAGCCATCGGACAGGTACATAACGCTGCTGATATAAATGAGTTTCTAGGATTGGCACAAAACAATAGAAATTAAGCTATTGGCAATGAATTGACTCGGGAAGGCAGCTTCATTATTACATCTTTGAACACCGGCTAAGCATATACAGTAAAACCTCCACTTGCGGACACCTCTTCAATCCGAACACCTCGCTATTAATGACAATTTGTGATCCGTTTTAGGAAAATGAGTCATAAGTCGAAAAATATTGATTTTCAGATATTATCATATTTGAAAAGAGGAGATCTAGCTGATTCCAATGATAGTAAACAGTAAGTATTTCTACATTTTAAGTTTGATATTTTTATTTTTGAAAAAAAAAATGTTTGCAGCGTTTCTGGGTGGGTAATTACCAGTAAAATAACTAAATATACTCCATATGAATGCCTTCAAAACACAAGAATATATTTAATATAATTTCCCGGAATTATATACATGGGTTCATCTGACTATCAGTGCTAAAGCCATTAAAAATCAGACGATTTCAATGAAGAGGTCCTGTGAAAAAATCACTTTGAAAAATATTAATTTTGCGACTTGTGATTCATTTTCCTGAAACACATCACGCATTATTTAGCTTAGTCCCTTTACTGTTCATTTTCTTTATAGTGGCACCTGTTTAATACGGACACCTCGCCATTATAAACAGTTGAGCCCAGTCCGTTATTGGGTGTCCGTTATAGAGAGGTTTTATTGTATACCAAAAACACATTGTAGGTGATTTCTGGCGGCCATGTCATCAAAGGGTGAAATGAACAAGGTCTGAAATGACTGACAGTCGACACATACAAGAACGTGAACAGGGCCACATAAGCAGAGTTGACAATTAATTTGGCAATGAACCTACCACTTAAGTAACCAGTTGTATAGTGGTATTTTCCACTATGATGGATGAGAGAAGACAACAGGCCCATCTTATATGGCGGTACCCATGCTGCCAGGATAATTATTCAATTCAATTCAATATATATTATATTCAATTATAAATCATTGATGCGGTTCATTTAAGCCCTGCACACACACAGCCGATTTGCCTCCCGATTGTCCCCCGATTTTGGTTTTCTGGCAAATCCTATGATTTCATTTCCAATTTTGGTTCATGCTTTTTCAAAAACATAAACAAGGATTAGAAATGAAATCATATGATTCGCCAGAAGACCTAAATCGGGGGACAATCGGGAGGCAAATCGGCTGTGTGTGGGCAGGGCTTTAGAGGATAGGGAATGTAAGTAATCGGCGACAGTGAGTTTTAGAGACACACCACCATATCAGCTTATTGGCCAGAAGTGAAATACTCCCATGCATAAAGGACCTTGTTCACTAAGCCCATTCTCATGCGATTATCACAGAATTTAGCGCAAAAGAATCTTCTGCGGCTCAAAATCGCATGAGAATCGGCTTGGTGGACTAGGCACTTCAAGGGTCTAGTCCACTAAGCCGATTCCCATGCGATTTTGCGTCGCAGGGGACCCTTTTGCACTAAATTCTGTGAGAATCGCATGAGAATCGGCTCAGTGGACTAGGCCCTATAGACTCAGCATTACAGACATAAATATTCACTGTTCTGTTATCACTCTAGAGATTGTAAGAATTATGACGAACAGATATCTATCTATAACACCACAATGTTTTTTTTTGTTTTTTTTTAAAAATTTCAATCATTGCACCATAATCTTTAAATGGAGCAATGAAGAATGAGTGAATATTTATGCCTCCATTGTTAGGTGTATGGCATTTTGTTGATGAGGAAGTGCGCGCCTCGATTACTTTAAATCACCCACTGCCATCATGACACTTGCGCGCCCTATTATAAGCAAATTTATTATTTAGTTTTCATTAAACAGGCTTATTTTCATATTCCTTCCAATCAGACAGTTGTATTCAATCTTATAAATTGTTTTATTATTTGTGGAAGTTCATCATACAGGGCCTGATTTCTGCATGATACATTAAGTGTAAAACCAAGCTAAGCGTTTCAAATTTAAAAGTCGATTGGACATGATAGTTGGGTTTGTTCCGAGCTGTATACAAAATTCAAAACCATCCTATATTTGTTTATAAATATACATTATGAATACTTCTTTATAATATTATAATCGTTCAAAGAAAATATTTGGAAAGGGATGATTATTCGGCAGAAGCCTTTGAAGGAGATTTGCGTTTTTCCTAATAGTAGAAAAAAGTTCTTTAAGTCAAGAATGGACTGATGAAGGAATGCTACTATTACAAGGACCAAGTTATCATAAGGATCAAGTGCCCAGTGACCTTTGTATGGGCCTACCATATGTGATCCGTTTTTAGGAAACTGAGTCATAAGTCGCAAAATATTGATTTTTAAATATCACCATATTTGAAAAGAGGAGACCAACCCGATTCCAATAAATGTAAGCATTAAGGACAGTTAATAAGTACTTTTATCTTCTTAGTTTGATATTTTTATTTTTGAAAAAATGTTTGCAATATTTCTGTGTGGATAATTACCAGTAAAGTAGCTAAATATACTCAATGGGATGATCTAAGAAACGCACTGATATAATTAATAAACTGTCTTGAAATTTAGTAGATGTATTCATACAACCACAAGGACTAAACACTCCAAAAATGAAAATATTCCAATAAAGAGATCTTGTAAGTAAACGGCTTTGAAAAAGACCAATTTTGTGACTAGTGACTCATTTTCTTGAAACACATCACGGATGTCTCAGAAATAAAAATTACTTCATGATAAAAAAGAAATGAAAGCAAAAATAAGTTCCTTAGGTGGGTATAGGATACTTCTATTGATTCGAAAATGGACAAAAGGATATTGATGATTTTCTGTCAATTTGTATTTATCAATTTTTACAGACTAATCATTGGCTTATTTGCTTCCCGTATTTTCCTGGGAATCATAGATTTCAATAGATAGGATATGGTGGCCTTTTAAGGGTGGTCTCAACTGGCTGCGGTAAGCTCTGTGGTAAGCCTTGCGATGGTTTGGGCTGGTTTGTGCTGGTTCTGTAGGTGGTGAGGAATGACAAGGTCCTTGCCTACATAGTGAACCATGTAGGCAGGACTTCGCCACTCCTCACCAACACAGCACCATCGCAAGGCTTACTGCAAAGCTTACCGCAGCCAGTGGGGACCACCCTTTAGCGTTCATGTTCAGAGTGTTTATAGGCGTTAAGCTTATTAATTAACTGTGCTTAATTAATAGCTCTTAATTGGTCACTTAGAACTCGGAACAGCCCCTTCTACACGGCTGGACACAAGCTGTTCACACTAGGAACATACCCCATTTAGGTTGAGCATTTGCCCGAGAGGTGGTGCTGTCTAGAGTCATCTTCACCCTGGATTCCGAATCTCTAACTGTGATCGAATATGTACAAAAGGTGTTGTTAACTATTTAGTTACTATCATTTTAACATACATCATCGGTATTGTATTATTACCATTAGCAAAACATTTCTACATGTTCATGAATGTTACATTTGCTGTTAGGCACCTCTTTGCGTCATGATCTATAAAGGACAAAGATATGGGTCAGATTTTCAGAAAATGTGCAATTAGCCTTCGCCAATCCTCTCAAATAAACCACATTTAAGAGAAAAATGTGCTTCAAAATGCAGTTTAACATAACAGAACTGATACTTTAAATCAATGCAATACCAAATATACTCAGATACACCCGGTATTCTTAATTTGTCAGCCTAATTTAGGAGAATTTCCTAATTGTGTTGATCTGCCAATTGTACATTTTCTGAAAATCTGACCCAAGTAGATGAATGTGCAAATAATGCTGCTTACCAGACAAAGGCTTAAAACGTGTCTGCTTCTTATCATCCAGGTCCCTCACATGTTCACTTAAACGAATGTTATCTTGGGTAAGTTGGTGATTCCTATCCCGCAGCAAATGAAGCTCTTCTCTCAACTGACGAACCTCCCAACGGAAATAGTCGTTATCGCCTTCCACTGGAGGGTCAGTCCTTAATGATTCCAGCTGTAGTGGAGATGATAGAAGAATGGAAGTTTTATTATGTTTTGTTATGTTTATTAACTTCCGAAATAACAAACAAAGCCGATAGTGGATCGATCAGATTCTACATGAAAATATTGTGGATATATATGTTTCCCGCTAAAAAGTTTGTCGTAAGGTTTAGGACAAAATTATTATGTCTGCCACAACGAATCTCAATAAAGTTAACGCATCTCTGACATGAAGTATATTCGGTAACTGTATCGTCACAGATTACGAAAATTGTGAAATATAAAAGATATTATACCTGCTCTTTCAGGAGAGCATTTTCTTCCCTCAGATCAGGTCGGGCTACATCTTCTAAATCCTTCTGTAACATATGATTCTCTTCCTGCAATTCCTCAACTTGCTTTTCCAACTTAGCTAACTTCCCAGATGCTGACTCATTCACTTCTTGTTGGTCCTGGAGCTGTGCTTCCAACTCAACTGTTAAATAGAAAAGTTACAAGACATTAATAAGTAATGTTTAGTAATGTAAAAATGCTTGGGAGAAGAAGCGAAACAACGTGCAGTCTGTCATGTGGGTCAGATTTTCAGAACATGTACAATTTGTCTTCACCAATTCTCTCAAATAACCCACATTTAAGACAGAAATAAGCTTCAAAATGCAGTTAAACATAACAAAACTGATACTCTAAATCAATGCGATCCCAAATATACTCAGATATACCCGGTATTCATAATTTGTTTAGCCTAATTTAGGAGAATTTCCTAAATGTGTAGAGCTGCCAATTGTACATTTTCTGAAAATCTGACCCATGTGTATTCCGTCGTATTATACCAATTTTAAGAACAGACCATAAAATGGTGATAATTCGAAATTAGTCTGAAGTTTGTCTTATTGCCCAGGCACTATTTATCAGCTTTGTTCAAAGTGTCAGGCAAGTATGCAAATAAGCAGTCTCTTTTTTATCTATAGATCTGTCTCCAACATTCGTGTCATAGTTGTTAAATATTGGAGACTGTCGATCCCACACTGTACATGTATTGGCACAATCCACTGGCAGTATGGGGCTATTTTCTTGCAGTAAGATTAGGTTGTATGAAATAACTCCTGAAACTTTAAGATAATGACAGAATGTCGTATAACTTTTCGGTGTGTCAACATCGAAATATAAAATATTGTATATGTATGTGGTATAGGATGAAACATAATACAAAATAACAGCCCCCATCCAAACCCCGCCCC
Source organism: Sthenelais limicola (assembly GCA_942159475.1). NCBI lineage: Eukaryota > Metazoa > Annelida > Polychaeta > Phyllodocida > Sigalionidae > Sthenelais > Sthenelais limicola. Next base: position 33,789,220 of record OW804097.1, on the reverse strand, counting down.
CCCCCCCCCCAACAAAAGGGGGGAGGGAGGGCTTATGGTAACCACTTTAGAATTGGTTAAACTAGTTCAACAACATTTAAATGATACAAAATAACATGAAAATATCACGCAAACAAATTTCTTTCAATGCTGAAGAGGCCATTGCACAATTCATCCAATTATGCATCCTTTTGAATCAACTTTATGTGGACAATTAAAAGGGAGAACATTTTTTTAAAAAAAACGAAAAAAAAAGTGAGAAAATAATAGTGTTGTATATCAGGGAGAAGGAGAAACCAATAAATAATATGAAGATGTTTCTTTTTGGTGCACCCGAACCTGCTTATAATTAAAGTCCAACATAAAGATATCTAAAAAATTGATAACTAAATAAATCAAAACTATTACTAAAGAAACAATTAAAATCGGTATCTCTCATGTTAATAATACCGTATATTCGCTGCGCCGTCGTTGTTACTTGAAAATGGAATAACATGAAAAGAGTCGTTATAATTATTCTTAAAATTGTATGTAAAATGTAATAAATGTAATCCTATTTGTCACATGATTTCATTTAATTCACAACCTTTTTCTATTTTTCTATTACTAATTATTTTGCTAAATGTGATCCGTTTTAGGAAAATGAGTCATAAGTCGCAAAATATGGATTTTGAGATATCACCATATTTGAAAAGAGGAGATCTAGCTGATTCCATATTCCTATATTTCAAGTTTGATATTTTAATTTTTGAAAAAAAAAGAAGTTTGCAATGTTTCTGGATGGGTAATTACCAGTAAAGTAACTAAATATACTCCATACAAAGGCATTCAAAACGCATGGATATATTTAATACAATGTCCCGAAATTTGTTACATGGATTTATATAACTATAAGTGCTAAACCCTCTAAATAGAGAGATCTTGTGAAAAAAACACTTTGAAAAATATCATAAATTGCGACTTGTTTAATACAATGTCCTGGAATTTGTTACATGGGTTCATATGACTATAGGTGATAAACCCTCTAAAAATCAGAACATTTCAATAAAGAGATCTTGTGAAAAAAACAGTTATCAAAAATATCAATTTTGCGACTTGTGACTCATTTTTCCTGGAACACATCACAAATATCCTGATTAACTGAACAAACACGTATCCTACCATCAGCTGACATATTGTCCCTGTTTCATCTACGTAAATAATATGAATTGTTATTGCATAGTTCCCATGAATACATATTTATATCAATAACCTTTTAAATTTAGAATCCCTTTCCTTGTTTTGAAGACCCCTGGATTGCTTAAACTAAATTTGTTATTCGGTTATTGTTGGTTTAATTTTCGGACAGCACACCAGTCGAAGTTACAAAACAAGCGGTGTCTGCCAAACCAGGACATGAAAATAAATTGTCGAACGAAAATAGAACATATATCATTGAGGCAGGTAGAAATGTGCATGTTAGTGTTGTTTTATCCACATTGTGAGTCTAGATAAACGGTGATCATTGCGTGTTTATACCTCATTCAGCATCCCCCACCCATGCATTTGGGTATGATCCTTATTTCTTATACATAATTATTGGTTATCCACTTGATTATATTCATTTTTGTAGTTACATATATGGGTCAGACTTCCAGAAAATATACAATTGGCATCTGTACTCATTTAGTAAATTCTGCTAAATTCTGCTGCAATTTGGTCAATACTAGGTAAATTTGGGTATATTTGGCATTGCAATGATTCCATCAATCTGTTTGGTTAGGTTGGACTGTATTTTGAAGTTTATTTTCGTCTGAAATGTGTGTTATTTGAGAAGATTGGCGAAGTTGAATTGTACATTTTCTGAAAATCTGACCCATATGCAATAGATTCGGGTCTTTCTTTTTGTTGTACATCATCATTGTAACTAAATGATACTTGGTCGTCCACTTATCAATCTCTAAGGGAATGAACCACTGATCGTTACGATTTTCTGGATGTCTGATATTTCATTCTGATCTTTTTTACGATGATATAGACTAGACAAAGATATATGAAAACAAAATAAAGGTGTTAAGCTAATAATGTGGACTAGCAATACACTTCATGTATAAAGCCCTGCACACACACAGCCGATTTGCCTTCCGATTGTCCCCCGATTTAGGTCTTCTGATGAATCCTTTGATTTCATTTCCAATTCTGGTTCATGTTATTTCAAAAACATAAACCAGGATTACAAATGAAATCATAGGATTCACCAGAAGACCTAAATCGGGGGACAATTGGGAGGCAAATCGGCTGTGTGTGTGCAGGGCTTAAGACTTTATTTTATTTATCAAACCTCTGGTCAGAGCACTACACTCTATTTAAGTCCTGTTGAGAGTAAACATCGAAGCGGGCAATGGTTAAGCTTATGGGGTGCCGCTCCCAACAGGTCTCAAATAGAGTGTATACCTGCTTCTGCCTACTACATGGGTCAGATTTTCAGAAAATGTACAATTCAACTTCGCCAATCTTCTCAAAGAACTCATATTTCAGACGAAAATAAATTTTAAAATATAGTTCAACCTAACCAAACAGATTGCCAGAATCAATGCAATGCTGAATATACCCAAATTTATCTAGTATTGACCAAATTGCAGCTTAATTTAGCAGAATTTACTAAATGTGTACAGCTGCCAGTTGTACATTTTCTGAAAAACTGCCCCACATAGTGTATACATCATGCACGTCGCATATATGCTGGCCAACGTGCTGTGATAATATATGTTTATTGCAAGAAGATCGATACTACAATGATACTCCACAGTGGTATACTTTGAAATAAATATGGAAATGATCAATAAACATGAAGGTTTATGTTTGTCGACATGGCAGGCGTAGAGTACAATTGGAGATTCAAATGATCACCCAGCCATAAAATAAATAATTTGCCTAAGTTTAGCATACCAACATCTTCATGAATTTTACAATTTGTGATATGTTACAGGAAAATGAGTCACAAGTCGCAAAATTGATATTTTTCAAAGTGATATATTCACCAGATCTCTTTGTAGGAATGTTTTCATCAAACCTAAGAGGTTTATTGTACAGATGTAGAGTATAGTGATGGTATAACCTCTCTCTGCCTTGGCTCACAGTGCGGTAGGCCTTTTATAGGAAGGCTTCTCGCTATTACCTATAGATATATCCCAAACCAGACCCAAGGATATATCAATACACTAAGATAATGATACCTCCAGCTTTCTGTAATCTACATTTACCTGGCAAAGAGTGTACTATTAACAATGGAAGCTCATAAATTTCAAATTGTATGCGAGGATATATATGGGGAAACCGTCCTTTACTCAATTTAATCTCTTTTCTAAAATTTGATGAAGTAAACTGAGATTAATGGGAATACAATAATTGCATTTTGAATAATATACAAAGTGAGACGTTTCAATACATAAAAAAATGTTTTGGACTTTTGCTGTATATATATAATGCTCTTTTATTATGTTTGTGGACTGCATTTGTTTTCTTTTAAAAGAAAACAACTTATGGGTCAGATCTTCAGAAAATGTACAATTCGCCTTCACCAATCCTCACAAATAACCCACATTTAAGACAAAAATAAGCTTTAAAATGCAGTTTAACATAACAGAACTGATACTTTAAGTTTAAATCAATGCGATACCAAATATATTCAGATATACCCGCTATTCATCATTTTCAGCCTAATTTAGGAGAATTTCTTAAATGTTTAGAGCTGCCAATTGTACATTTTCAGAAAATCTGACCCATATTTTGACGATCTGACCTATATATACCTCTATATCAGCGGCGAGACATTTCAGTGGAAACCTACGACACGTTAACAAGAAATAATAGGGAGATTTAGCAACCACAACGCACCAACACAACACTAACGCATCCACTAACTTTTAGTACATTATTACAGTTGTGGGGCTATCTCGAGAGGCCTGCAATGCAGATGCCCTCGGCCTAGCGCCTCTCGAGATGTCCCCACTACGGTAACAATGTACAAATAGTTAGTGGATGCGTTAGTGTTGTGCTGGTGCGTTGTGCTTGCTAAATCTCCCTATTGTTTTCTACCAACCTATCTTTCGTTGCAGTGCCCGAGGATTGTTGGGATCGAAGTCCAGTGAGCCCTGACCATTGATCTGCTGTGTGAGATCCGACTGAGAGCCAATCCGTGTGGGACTGGGAGATCGACCAGTCCGCCTACAGCGGTCCAGCTCCTGACGAAGCTGCCATACCTCTGTAGCCATATTCTCCTTGTCTGCTATCAGCACGTCAATCTTCCTCTCATACTGAAAGTCAAAATAATTATATTGAAATATGCGTCAATAGGTGTGGGATTCGCTAACTACGATTGAAAATGGGCCAGTTGAAACTCTGCGGGATCCGGGGATGCAGGCAGTGAAGTGGAAAAAGATGTTGGGAGGGGTGCTGCCAACCGTCTGAATTTCAGATTCTTTAGCTTGTTATACGGTTGAAAAAGAGGGTTGTGAAATTGATTGTTACACTTAAAGTAAAGGTCCAAATAAAAAGTGTCAGTTAGATTTTCAGAAAATGCAGATTAGGCAGGTCCACAAATTTGGTAACATCTGCTAAATTAGACAAATATGAATAATTGGTATATCAAAGTAACATTTTCTGACGATCTCTTCCTTGTATGCCTTTGTGCCCCTCTGGCTCATTTTTGGGGAATGGACTGATGTGCCCTTTTTATCTTGGACCCCCCCTCATTTTAGACCCTAGATCCGCCCCTGGGGTCTACTTATACTTATTAGGTGTTCTACTGTTTACTATCATTAGAATCGGCTTGATCTCCTCTTTTTAAATATGGTGATATCTCAAAATCCAAATTTTTGCGACTTGTGACTCATTTTCCTAAAACACATCACAAATAATGAGGAGCGGTGGTAGCCAAGTTGGAAAGGACTGCGCACGATTAAGAACAAATCTAAACACATTATCTTTTGGCGCTCAATTGCTCAGCCAGGGTCCCAATCCCATCAACCATAATGGAGCAATAACATTAGATTTAACAAGAGATTATTAGAATTCTAAGTCAGGTTTGTATAAGGAATAACCTGTATCGAGGAGGTTTATACTGTGCTTTTCATATTGCACCTGTAACGTTATAACGTATGCATAAGGGTCAGTACAATTCGCCTTCACCAATCCTCTCAAATAACCCACATTTAAGACAAAAATAAGCTTCAAAATGCAATTTAGCATAACAGAACTGATACTTTAAATCAATGCGATACCAAATATACTCAGATATACCCAAAATTTATCACTTTTTTAGCAGAATTTAGCAGAAATTACTAAATATGTAGAGCTGCTAATTGTACATTTTCTGAAAATCTGACCCATAAATTATGTTATAAAGTCGTGGGATTTAGTATGACAGTTTTCTTATTCTAGTGATTTCACGGAGGTAATTCTAATTTCCACTATATTTCTTCCTAATTCCTGATTAACTATAATTTAGCAGAGGCACACATAATAAACGAGACTAAAGGCAATGTCTAGGCGATAATGAGCTGTATGAGCTCTCTTTAGTCTTTTGGTATTGGGCTTAACAAATGTTTTGATTGTCTCCCGTTTATGTGCGTGCTTGCAGAATGACCGAGGGTACGGGGTGGATGTGCTGTCCTTAATTTAAGAGTATACGTGTATTCAAGTATATGAACTTTATTGACATTGTCGCTCCCCGAAGTTGTTAAACTACACTCAATATTTGTTTGGAAAATATGGTCGGTAATTGGGTACTCAAGTCCCCGAGTGAGGTTTTTTTTACATTCTCCGGTGCTCAAATTGGTACATATATAATGTCCTAAATAGAACACCACTAATGCATTTGTACATTAGAAAGCGCACTTTAGCCATTGTAATCAGACTAAAAGTGCAGCAGGGTAAATGTTAAATACATACACATGATTGTCATGATGAATATTGTATTGACTCAGAAACAGCAATTCAATTACAACAGAGTTGCACCTTGCAGAGGTACAACTCTACACCATGTTCAACCATTTCGAATTAATACAAATGCATATCTTTTTTTCACCCTTATTCATATTTTATTAACTCATCTCATCTCATCCCATTCCATTCCACCCCCTATCTCCTAATCCCATACCTTGTGCATGTTAAAGTGCCAGGGTTGGGGTGTAAATCAGGCAAATATAGCTTGATCCCCAAAGATAAATGGGCAGGCAAATGCCTAACCCAGCTTAAAACACCTGGATCAATAAAGGAACAAAAAAACAAAAAACCAGCCAATGATTCATAGAGGAAATATTTGCACATTACTTACATGCCCTTTGTCTATGCTTGCTTCTGTATTCTTGACTTGGTGGAGCTCAGATTGGAAGGACCTCACCTGTGACTTGAGATCGTCCACTTCATTCTCTCGTTCCCTGAGACATCGTTTCAGGGAACTAACAGTATCCTCCAAGTCCTGAACACGATATGCGTCCTGAAAATATCGATAATAAATTAGGGCACAGGAAACAAGAAGGGTATTTACTTGAGACCCTATTGTAATTGTTCACTCAAGGCCCTTAACCCTGTATTTTTACTTCAGCGTTTTATTAGTTTTTCTTTGCGATTCTATTCGTAGATGGGGAGTTAAGAGTATGCAGCTGATAAAGAGGTTATTTATTTGATATAATGGTAGCCAAATGGGGGATGATTAGAGTCAGTGTGGTAGGCTTAAAGTCTTAATAAGAAAGGATTTGAAATTGGGACAATTCTACTATTGTGTGTCAATTCTTGTTTATAACCCTATAGATATTCATCTAAATGTGTGCATGGTTTAAAATCTAACTTCCCAATTTAATAGCTTTGTCCATTCTAGGACCCCATACACCGTAACTTAAAAATACCATTTTCCCATAGCCTTTGAATACTTTCATTATCATTATGATATGGCAGCCTTAATTTAATGTGTGGTCCAAGAAGCAAAGGGAATATAATATTATTTTTCTACTATTATGTTTGATATGAACCGAGGCTGTTAGTAGATTGTTGAATGCATGTTACTTCTATGTTGTTTCCTGCTATTAGCTCTATATTAATAACTATTTTAGTTATTTTCCAGCCAGCTATTTTATTGAATATATTAAGGGTGGTCTCCGCTGGCTGCGGTAAGCTCTGCGGTAAGCTCTGCGGTAAGCCTTGCGATGGTGCTGTGTTGTTGAGGAGTGGCGAGGTCCTGCCTACATCGCTCACTGACCATGTAGGCAAAGACCTCGTCATTCCTCTCCACCTACAGAACCAGCACAACACCATCACAAGGCTTACCGCAGAGCTTATCGCAGCCAGTGGAGACCACCTTTTAATCTATCCGAAGGATTTTAGCCAGTTGTTTTAGTAATATTCCTCAATAAATGTACATAGTGGGATATGATGAATATTATATATAATTTTAATATCAATCCAATGCATTGAGAGCAAATCTTGAATGTCCTGGATATGATACCTCTGCAGTTTATACAATTATTACTCACATCTGTTAATAGTAACGTAAATATATCGAATCTCGTATACATATAGTATGAGGAACAACATAGATTTCACATGGCGTCACCCTGGTGGCTGGGGAATCCTACTGGCCGCCATGACAGGGGCCAGCGCTATACTTGCCGTCTATGGCGTGGTTATCAAAACAAAGTTGATAAACATCACAACAGTGAATACTTGAGTAATACTACACTAAAGAAAGATAATCTAACCTATCAAGAAGGGTCTGTTGAGGCACATTAAAACTGGTAAAGGTTAAAACAGCCAGAAAACGGTATTTTCATGTATCACAGCATACATAGACATCTAACGAGCCCCCCACAATGGCGACGGCCGTGACGTCAGTGAAATATATGTATACTGAGACAAGAGTAAAACCCTGCCCACACACAGCCGATTTGCCGATTGCCCCCCGATTTGGGTCTTCCGAGGAATCTTAGGATTTCATTTCCAATCCAGGTTTATGTTATTTCAAAAACATGAACCAAGATTTGAAATGAGATCATAGGATTCATCAGCAGATCCAAATCGGGGGGCAATCGGGAGGCAAATCGGCTGTGTGTGGGCAGGGCCTAAGTCTAGAAGAGCAACTTCATGACGAGTGTTTACTCTTGTGCACACACTCACTCGAGTAGATAAACAAACGCCCATAAACTATATAGTTCTGCCAGTAGGGGGTCTTTTATCTTATTGGCGTCACCACCGAACCGAACACGCTATATGTGTATATATCAAAATTATATAGGGTTGAAATAGATGTTTACGTCGAAAATTGGACAAAAGTCATGGATGTTTGGAGAACTGTTTTGTTTTCATCAAATATGACGAAATTTGAAGCAGGTTAAACCGTTGAAATGATATTAAAGGATACATGGAATGGTGAGGAATTGGTTGGATGATTCTGAGTCTGAATTTAAATAACCCCTAGACGTATGTGGGTCAGATCTTCAGAAAATGTACTATCGGTAGATCTACACACTGAGTAAATTATGCTAAATTAGACTGTAAAATGGCCAATACTGGGTATATCTAAGGATATTTGACATTGCCTTGATTCAGACAATCTGTTAGGTTATGTTGAACTGAATTTCGAACCTGATTTGTGTCTTAAATTTGGGTTATTTGAGAGGATTGGTGAAAGTGTATTATCCAATTTCTCGCGATTTCACCCATGTCTTTTATTTTGGTATGTTCTGGACATCGTGGTCGAGGACCACAAACATGCAAATATTTGCATGCAAGGTTAGTTGATAAGACAATATGGGACTTTCTATTGTTTTAAACTTCCAGTGAATACCAAGTTATTGACACATAACAATGTTGCCAAAGTGTACATTTTATGTGTATGTGACAAAATCAGTGAATTACTCCGCCGTAGAAAAACGCCTGGAGTTTGCATGGGGCACGACGACGCCATGACAAAATAACGATTATCAATGAATTGATTCAATTCCGTCTTACGCATCTATCCACCCTGCCATCTGTAAGTTGTTGTACTTCCATAACCGTAGATTCTTGGTCATCCATGGCCATAATTCCTTGTTGTTCTAAGTCTGGAACCATGTTTTCCATAATTATTTAAACTCCGAATTGAGAAATCTATCTATTATAAGCAATCCCTGTGTGAGATAGAAAGATGCGAGTATACTCCGCCGGTGACATTGGGTGACATTGTCTCACGTGGAGAGGTTATCCATTTTTTCCAGTTTTAATTCCGCCGCATGAAATGTCAAACCTTTCCTGGACCCTTAAAGATATTCTGTGGAATGGCTGGAACACGTGCTTGGTCTGAGGTATAACCCATTAATATAGCTTGAGGTGGGTAGAGTGGGAGGGAGGGAGCTTCAAGGCCGGGCTATAAGTGGCAACAGCCCCCTCCCCCTCTCTCCTGACGATAACGTTGTTTGGATATCATCTCAATTCGGTTTAATTTTATACCACCGGCTAGTTTTAGGACATGAGAAGGTTGTTTGGATCTATATATGTACACGAATGATTATAGTGGGAGTGGATGTAATGAGAGAAAGTATCAGAAATAGATAAAATGAGAAAATGATATATATATAGAAGAGGAATGGTTGAAAAAGAGGAGAAAGAATATGAGGCAAGTTCTTTTTTAAAGAGTACAGAAGGTGACATGTGTAGAGAAGAAGAAGAAGAAGAAGAAGAAGAAGAAGAGAAAAGAAAAAGACATTATCTTAATTAAGATAAATATCTTAAGATATATAGCAGAGATGAAAATATAGAAACCCTTTTTTTTTATATAGAAACCTTATCTTCGGAAAGGAAAATCCCTGAGATTCAATGGACATGGCCAATACACTCTAGGTCCAAACCCTCAGATCAGATAAGAATGGTATGTCAGCCTACCTAGCTAATCGGTATCCCTGCCTAGAACTCGGCATTTTAATGGGAATATAATGACATTTTGCGGTCTTAATGGAGTTATAAGAGCACTTTGCGGTTTGAGGCGAGAGGCTTTCCCTTCGTTTGAAGGGACTCTCTCAACGTTGGGCCTAGACTGAATAAATAGTACACAATGCAGAAAGACAAGTAGAAATGTTGATCCCCAAAACTAATATTGGCGTTATCCTGTTTCCACACAGTGTTGAATTACAAACTAAATACCTCAGTAGGGGAAGAGTAAATATAAGCTAAATTTTACGGCATTGAGCACTGACCCTCAACGTCAGTTTTGAATTAAAAAGGATTAGGCCTTTATATCAACATGCACGGGCAATCACATTATGAATCTGGGGGCGAGATCAGACATGCCCATTTGACCCTTGTTTCACGGCTCAATGTATAGGTCAGATTTTCAGAAAATGTACAATTTGCCTTCACCAATCCTCTCAAATAACATACATTTTGTAGCCAGATTTAGCAGCAGTTACTAAATGTGTAGAGCTGGCAATTGTACATTTTCTGAAAATCTGACCCTTATATTTATGATGGCCAGACATTTTGAGATGACAACCGCGAGTCGCGTTCTTCAAGTTAAAGTATTTTCCTTTTTAACATGGGATAAGATTAATTACAACGATCAACAAGTCAATTAGAAAGATATATATACACGATATCATCTCCGCACTGCAATTCATTTGAAAGGTGCTTGGTATTTGGGAATGATTCCCATTGGGGGTTTTGAAATTCTTCCAGTCTGTCGTAGTTCTTTTTCTAGGGGATATTTTGACTTGGCTTTTTAGTCGCCAAAACTATACATTCACCGGCGAGACTGCCTTGCTTTTGTCCGAGCAAATATTCTCAAAGGATTTAACGGCAAAATAACCTTAAACTCTCAACTTAGGACTGGTGCATACATACGGAATACTAAAGATGCCTTCTTCTTTAACAGTTCTGTTGAGTTTTTAATAACGTCAGGCTTATATGAGAGGGAATTTGAAATAACCGATTGACAGGGAATGGACGATAGATACATCATAGGCAAAATAGCCGGTGAAACGGGAATTAGACCCTGCACACACGCAGGCGATTTGCCTCCCGATTGACTCCCGATTTTGGTATCCCGATGAATCCTATGACTTCATTTCAAATCCTGGTTTATGTTTTTGAAATAACATAAACCAGAATTAGAAATGAAATCCCAGGATTCATCGAAAGACCAAAATCGTGTGACAATCGGGGGACAAATCGGCTGTGTGTGTGCAGGGTCTTAATCAATGATCCTCTAATCCAAGACTCAAGGTGCCATTTATACTCTAGGAGAAAAATATTCCCGTGAGAAGAAAGGTAGAATATTCTGTACACAAAAATCACCAGCACCCATAATAGATTTTGTTTTAATACTTGAAAGCTAAGCAAAATAAATAATATTCTAATGATTCTACTCAGAACACCAAGATCCTATACTTATTCAAAATTGTGTTACTCACCATGTTAATTTTCATAGATTAGAATCGAGGAGAAAACAGGCGAATATGAATGATTCCATGAATGTATAGGGATTGCACAGTTAATATTCTTAATGTGTTTACATATATTATGCAAGGTAAGAGAAGACGAGCCGAATTGGTTTATTCGATTTTCACTCATAGTGTCATTATGAAAGATACCACGAAAGGGAAATTGTGATTTCAAAATTATCCTTGAAAATGAATCAAATAAAAAATCAGAGGGAAATTATGACACACATCTTACGACAAAGTTAACGATACTATATGTCCCTCTTTCTCAATAGCTAGAATAGCCTACTTGATGTAGAAATTGCACAGCGGGAGGTACCAAGAAATCTAGTATCACTCTCCAAATGTGATGTGTTTTAGGAAAATGAGTCACAAGTCGCAAAATTGATATTTTTCAAAGTGTTTTTTACACAAGAGCTCTTTATTGAAATGTTCTGATTTTTAGAGGGTGTAGGTTTTTTTTCAAAAATAAAAATATCAAACTTAAAATATAGAAATACTTATTGGGTGACCTAGTGTTTACTATCATTAGAATCGGCTTGATCTCCTCTTTTCAAATATGGTGATATCTCAAAATCAATATTTTGCGACTTGTGACTCATTTTCCTAAAACGGATAACATTTTTGATAATTGGAAGATTTAGATAGAAAAGAATTACTCACGTCCTTATTATTTGGCCCACGCGAATTCGGTTGCTTGGGAGCAGCCGATCTGGACGAGCCTAGAGGTGTAGTTCTCGAAGTGACGAGAGGTTGTCTGAGAGCTGGTTTTGGTGGGGACGAACTCTCATTGTTGGACGATCTTTTTTCGGGGAAATTTGACGATCCATGCTCGTTCTTGTGGTCGTAATCATCGTTATTACCGCGAGATGAGCGCGAATCGCGTCCAGAAGAAGGCCTCTCGTTGTGATCTCGTTCAAAATGAGATCTGGGGTGAGAATTGTCGTGATGGTGTTGTTGTTCCCTTTGGTGCGGATCTTTGTTATGAGGGCTTCCTCCATTAACAACGCCGCCATCGTTGTGATTGTTATGTTCTTCAAAACGGGCATGCCCATTTTTATTCTGCGATGGAGGATTCTTTTCGTCGAGGACCTTGTCAAAGTCTGCGAGTCGGTCGTTAGACCTTCGCATAATTTCGGAGAGTCTGTCAACGCTTCTTCTGCCAGTCTCAACCTTGTTTTTCTGCTGAGTCATGCTGTCGCCACCATTAGGCCGCCTGTTGGCTTCCTGGTTGCTGAAGTACCGACTCATTTCTGTTTCGCTGCTAGCACTTTGTCGTCCACTATTTAAAGGTTGACTCGATGGTCTAGATAATCTATCTGTTGATTCTTCACTGTGTCGAATAGGTTGAAATTCTCGCTCGGTATACCCTCTTTCATAATTATTCTCAGGTTTGTCATAGTACTTGGATCCACTTGATCTCTCATCATGATGAGTGTCTCGTGTATATCTGGATGGACTGGTTGATCTGTTGTTATATTCTCTTGTTGGACTTGATGGTCTATCATATGACTTACGTGTAGGGCTTGATGGCCTGTCGTAAGCTCTTGTCGGGCTCACCGACCTATCATAGTTTCGTACAGGACTAGAAGATCTTTCATAAATTCTAGATGGACTGATGGGCCTGTCATGGACTCTCGTTGGACTCACTGATCTCTCATAGCTGCTGTCAGTATTGTTCTTGTAAGCCCGAGAGGGGCTGCTAGACCGGTCGTAAGCCCTCGAAGGGCTCGTAGAGTATTTGCCAAAGCGATCGGATCTTATGTTGTCTCTTCCTCTTTCATCTAGATCTTGAGGGTACATGTTATCAGACACATGCACGTCTGATTGATAGGTTTCCCCTGATTTGTAACCTTTTGGATCGATTTCTAAACCAGTGGTCTGTCTTTCATCAAAGACCACTTTGTTATTATTATCAGAGTTCACTTTCGGATCGGGATCATGTAACTGTTGACGTAATAGTGTTTCCAAGTGACGAGATCGACGAATGCCTTCGGATTCAAGTGACATAGCATCCGCAAGTCTGTCTTCTCTGGAAACTGCTTTCAAAGCACTGGGATTTCCTTGTTGATAAGTTGAAGTTGTCACTGGAACGATGACTTCATGAACAGGATCACTTGTTTTAGAGAGGTTTTGTTGTAATTCTCCTGCTGCCGAGTCCTGGACAGAGACGCTGCTGGCTACTTGTGAATTATCGACTGTGTCAGTTTTCAAAACTTCTGGATCTGCTTCCTCCTCTACGTCTGGAAAAGATGAAAAGAGAGAAATAAGCTTACATAATTATTGTGTCGCTTGATCTCATATGTGCAAGGCATTGCATGAAGTGAGTGAGTGAGATGGATTGCTTTACGCCCTTATCAACACGTTAAATATGGTTATATCAAGAGCAGGAGAGCTGAGAGGGAGGCAGGTTATGATCATACCCAGGAAATAGAGATAGAGAAGTAGGGAGAGAGAGACAGAGAAAAGAGACAGAAAGGCACTTTATGGTCATACCCAGGACCATTACAATTGGTACCAACCACGTGTTTCAGATACCTCCTGGATAGTCACTCACACCATTGATTAAATCCCTAACATCTAAACTATCACGAGTAATCAGGAGCAATCAGGAACAACTCAGCTTTACACAGCGATTAATTCTTAATTCACAAATGTGAACCATATTAATCACCTCTCAGTCCTGTGGCTGATCTATGAATAATCCGATGAACGATTCTTAGGTGTGGTCTAGTTAATCTAGTGGCTGCAGATGTTGTGGAGTGGTGACAGGCATCTGTCAAGGCGTGACCCCGGCCATATTGACACTTTCCCTACACTACTTACACGCCTACTTGCCTCAACCCGGGCTCTATTCATAGACCCACGTGACGTATCATTACGTAATAGGGTCAGAATTTCAGAAAATGTACAATTCAACTTCGCCAATCTTCTTAGATAACCCAAATTTCAGACGAAAATAAACTTCAAAATACAGTTCAACCTAACCAACCAGATTGCTAGCATCAATGCAATGCCAAATATACTTGAATTTACTTAGTATTGACCAAATTGCAGCCTATTTTAGCATAATTTACTAAATGTGTACAGCTGGTAATTGTACATTTTCTGAAAATCTGACCCAATAACGTTTATCCACCCAGGGTAATAAACTAGACTAACATTGCAGCGGCTTTTATACATTACTGCATGACTGCTATGAGTCAAAATTCAAGTCATCTTCAAGGTGCGAGGACTATATTATAATTGGTAGGCATGCCACGCGTGCCCGATATATTTTGGAAATTTTGAAAGATGAAAATATTTTGCGTTAATATAATTTGTGGATCGGAACAAATAAAATATTTGTATTTATGATTAAGTAAAACAAATATATATATATTCGTTACAATTCATATTTGCAAAGTTCGTGGATTTTCATTTTTTTTTAAACCAATTAAAAGGGTTAAAAAATGAATACACTATCGTCACAGAATGATATTTTTAGGCATTCGATTGCAAATGTTGACATAAATCATTCTATACTTATAATAACGTATCTTACTCGGGCATTGAAACTATAACAGTAACAGTTGAAATGTACCATGATTCTAAGATAGAACCTGTTGATTAACTTTACACCAGTGAATTCATGCATTTATTTGGTTTGCATTGACTATAAAACATTCACACCCCAAAAAAATAAAAGGAGCCGAGTGACCCCGATACCAATTAAAGTGACCTACTTCCGGGTGCCGTGCGTGAGTGCGTGACACAGGTAGCCAGGTCTAGGTGAAGGGTGGGAGGGTGGGGGGCTAGTGGGAGGGGGGAAAGGCGCATATTGGAGTTAGAGGCTTTGCATCACCTGGCCTTTATGAATGAAACATTCAGCCAAAACAAGGGTACTTGTGTTTATATTTAGACATTTCTAAAGACGTATGTGGAAATTTGGGGCCCTGTAGTGCTCCTGGAGTGATGTTATTAGATCAGGGCATAAAGAAAAGAACAATTCACCTTCATCAATCCTCTCAAATAACGTAGATTTAAGACAAAATGAGGTTCAAGATACAGTTCAATATAACCGGACAACATTTTGTGAAGCAACGCAACACCACATATACTCAGATATGCCTAGTGTTTTTTATTATTTTCTCAGCCTAATTTGGCAGAATTTACTGAATATGTAGAGCTGTCGATTATACATTTTCTGACGACCTGGCCCTATTATATATGCGGAACCCTATAATATACTGCATTCCATTTCCCTATTCTATATACGTACCATCCAATCCCTTTGTATTCATCATGCAATCTGTACAGCTAGGATAACTGTTATTACCCCGTACAGACTTTAACACAAATAAACAAACTAATATCTTATGAATTTCTTCATTTGAAGGGTTTTAAATCGGGTCATTTTTCTCAGCAATTAATCTATTTCTCCTTTAGACACGTATATTTTCCAAACTATATTTACTACGTGTGTAAATCCTCCACCTCACGTGAAGTGATGAAAATTTAACCCCGGGTCACTGTTTATACGGGACAGATTTTCAGAAAATGTACAATTCGCCTTCACTAATCCTCTCAAACAACCCACATTTAAGACAGAAATAAGCTTCAAAATGCAGTTCAATATAACAGAACTGATACGTTAAATCAATGCGATACCAAATATACTCAGATATTCCTGGTATTCATCATTTTTCAGCCTAATTTAGGAGAATTTCTGAAATGTGCAGAGCTGCCAATTGTACATTTTCTGAAGATCTGACCCACATGCGCGCCAAAGCATGAACTATAGAGAGAAGGGCCAGGTGGACGGTAAGCCCCACCTGTCATCGCGTGCATGCATTAAGCCTGTAATTTATCCATATTTTCATATCAAAACAACTTGCGCTTTTTACATTGTTCCAACCCGTAAAACACATACACGGGATATAAAACTTTATGAAAAACTAATGTTATATCACCGTAGACAATCAAATGAACAACGACACCCTATTATATCCTTCAGATAGATACCGTATTCATATTAATTAATTGCCCAAGTAGCATATTGTTATGTTAATTTAGAGATCAAATTGGCTGAATTATTTAGGATTGTTCTTTGATATGATTCTAGGGATGATAAAAATAAGTTGACTTTTTAAAAATGTTATGTTGGTTCAGTCTTTTGATACTCTAGTGTCTTTATTGGGATATCATATTTTAAATCATTTCTACCAACATTTCAGTACAATAAGATTGGCACCTTGAGGTATCCCTAGATTATGTGAATTCTTTGTATGGGAAAAAGCAGTTTGCTTTATAATGCTTAATGTAACTGCTGTTATGAAAGCGATAAGCATATAGTATTTGGCATCAGTTAAAACACGTACAACTATACCACCATATCATCAGTAGCATATATTACGTAAGGACATATTTCCGCACTCTAACAAGGAATTGATTGCCAGATTTCTGACATCCGAAGGTTCAAACTACTCCTAGTAAAGGGATAAATTAAGGGAACTTGTCAACCCTTTCGAGGTTTATATGAAAAGATCTGATAGATCTGAATGTGAATAATTAGAGCTAGTTGGGACATGTGGAGGGATTTGCGACCTGGGGGTGTTAAGTAGGGATTATGGCAATCATGCAATAATCCATGTGAGTGTTATGTAGTGGTGAGTATTTATAATTACATATGTGGGACAGAGTTTCAGAAAATGTACAATTCGCGTTCACCAATCCTCTCAAATAACCCACATTTAAGACAGAAATAAGCTTCAAAATGCAGTTTAATATAACAGAACTGATACTTTAAATCAATGCTATGCCAAATGTAGTCATAAATACTCTGTATTTATCATCTTGCAGCCTAATTTAGCAGAATTTCCTTAATATGTAGAGCTGCCAATTGTACATTTTCTGAAAATATGACCCACTTGCACATGCATGTACGTGTATCCGCGAACTATGATTATATTTGGGCGGTGCATAATTATTACGAAGAACTTTATTGCATATACTTTTGTGAAGCCAACTTATTTATAATCGAACAATTATGTTAGAAAAACAAATTTATAACCATTATGCATTTACAATTGGTTAGTTATGATTCTATGCACACTATGTGTAAAAAGTTATATTTGAATTTATTACCGATATATATTGGAACTTAATATTTGATTTGATTTGATATTTTGGTAATAAGTAAGGTTAGCAGACAAGCTAGGGGGATTATCTCTTGTGTAGTGGGCGACTGGGCCCCAATTTATTATTATGTAACATGTTAGTGGTCTTTTAATTACATCTATTTCAGCTATACGCTGTAAGCTATTATATGGCATCCTTGTATTAACTACCCCCGAGACATTGCTATTTAAATACCGGTAATTGGTCTGAGTAAATCAGAGACCTCTTGCTATTTTGGGCTCGAGGCAAATACATGCTACTAATCTGAGAGTTACATGATTTGGACACATATTTGCTCGACATTTCCAGACATCTATATAATATACATGTATTTCAGCAGAATTGTTAGTCTAGAAAGTGATTACATGGCTAACATAGTTTCATCTTGGATAGACCCCACCCATCGTCGAATCGATGTATGACATGTAGAATTCGAGCTAATTTCAGCAATAGACGGCGTACTTGGGTAAGATTTCAAAAAAATGTACAATTGGCAGCTCTACACATTTAGTAAATTCTGCTAAATTCTGCTGAAAAATGAAGAATATCGGGTATATCTGAGTATATTTGGTATCGCATTGATTTAAAGTATCAGTTCTGTTACATTAAACTGCATTTTGAAGCTAATTTTTGTATTAAATGTGTGTTATTTGAGAGGATTGGTGAGGGCAAATTGTACATTTTCTGAAAATCGTACCCACTTACCCCAGGGAGCGAGTGATAGACCACACATAAGAGCAACACTAACCTGATAAAATATCATACAATACAAACATGTTGTATTCTAGAAGGTTCATTATTATTACTTCAATATAACCATAATTCCCATGTCAATTTTTACATTAAAAAGTCATTTTACGCTCTATGTAAAATATGCAACTTTGTTTTCCAAAATCACCCTTCAGCAGATTGTAACAAATTAAGACAAAAATAAGCTTTAAAATGCAGTTTACCATATAATAGTAATAAGAGAACTGATACTTTAAATCAATGCGATACCAAATGTACTCAAATATACCCGGTATTCGTCATTTTTCAGCCTAATTTAGGAGAATTTCTTAAATGTGAAGAGCTGCCAATTGTACATTTTCTGAAAATCTGACCCATTATATATAATATATATAGGATGTTTATTCCAACATCTCACATACAAAACAGTTGTCAGAATCGGTTGATACACTCTGCACCTAGCAGGTCTTCCGGGTAAACCCAACAGAATAAACACAATAATTAATGTAGTAAATAAAGTCATTCATTTTGTCTCTTACATTTGTATCAATCTGACTGACATTGTCCTTATTACAACTGGTCCAGGTGATTGGATGAATCATGCCGTTTCAATTCTCCTGTCCTCCCCAGACGTCATGCAGCCTATCGCAAACATGTGAATAATGTGCATTCGAAACGGGTTTTTTTGTCATTGTCTGTATAATGTATGCAGAGCTATCAATGTAATGTGATACAGCTCTGGTATATGCAAAACGCCTTTTACAACCAAAGGATTTACATCATTGATTCATGATTTTAAAAAAAAGAAAATTGTGTTGGATGTAATTGCAGACTGTATAATCTATTTGACATGAAAATATTGTGCAGTTCTAGACATTGGTAAAATAGTAATTGCTCCGCGCAGAACAATCCCTCCTTTTAGGTAATATATGGGTCAGATTTTCAGAAAATGTACAAGTGGCAGCTCTACATATTTAGAAAATTTGGCTAAATTAGGCTGAAAAACGATAAATACCGGGTATATCTGAGCATAATATTTGGTATCGTGTTGATTTAAAGTATCTGTTTTGCTATGTTAAACTACGTTTTGAAGCTCATTGTAGTCTTAAATGGGGATTATTTGAGAGGATTGGTGAAGATGTACATTTTCTGAAAATCTGACCCATATATACTATTATTAGAAATGTTATCCTTATTGAATGCACTGGTTGTCATTACTATCATTCCCCTAGATTATTAGATTATATCATAAATGAGCATTTAGTACTGAAGCACTAATGGACAGCAGTCCTCTTGTTTCAACACGCATGTAGCACAGATAGCCTCCACATGCACCATCTGCCTTCACCAATTCTCTCAAATAACCCGCATTTAAGACAGAAATAAGCTTCAAAATGCAGTTTAACATAACAAAACTGATACTTTAAATCAATGCGATACCAAATATACTCAGATATACCCGGTATTCATAATTTGTTTAGCCTAATTTTGGAGAATTTCCTAAATGTGTAGAGCTGCCAATTGTACATTTTCTGAAAATCTGACCCATGTAGCAGCAAAGATAGCCTCCACATGCACCATCTGCCACTTGGTGCTCTCTATTATCAGCTGCACAACTCACCTTTGCACTTCAAGTTCTCCTTTCCACCAAGGTGGAGAATAAAACGCTGGTGGTGGAGGTGGCACAGAAGTGTCCAATTTATCAACTAGAGCTGCTACAGCCCTACGATCAACGAGCGGTTAAACAATCACACAATGCTAACAATGTCTCCAATCCTAGTTATGTGTTATACTATCTCTCTACTAGAATCCTATTGTATAGAGAGAGAGACCTGCCCTAGGTAAAATGGGACTTCCAGTATATCAGATCATCCATGATGTTAGTTAGTTAGTAGTCGGTAGTAAATGGTTAAATAAGTAGTTAAAAGTGTATATATATCCAATTGTTAATACCACATGTTTGGAGTGTAAGTGTCTAATTGCTAGATATGGAGAGCTGTAGAGCTGCCCTGCAGGCCGGCTTGTGTATCGCTGGTCTGCTACAACTCCATGTGCATGTTATAAACAGCTAGTTCACCAATCTGCCACCAGTGGCACTGCTTGGTTCGGTGTGGAACCAAACCATGCGTGATTGCTTGCTGCTCAGGTAAATGCTTTGCGCGAACAGAGGGGGGGGGGGGGGGCACTACCCATTTTACTTGGATGTGTTTCCATTTTCATCTGTCCATGAAATAGTACCTTTTAAACCTGTCATCATACAATATGGATGAGGGGTATGGTAATTTAACACATGAAGCTACATGAAGTTGTAGATTCATTGCCTGGAATTAACAGGTATGTTATAGGTCTTGGCTTTAGATCCAGGTAAGTATAGATATACTATATTGGTGAAATCTATAGATCTATAAGGTGTGAAGGCAAAGTTACAATACGAAACGGACACGAAATTAGGAATCGCAACTATGTAGGTGTTGATATTTTGCATTTCATTATACATCACAATTAAATTCCATTTTGAATGGAATATTTCCTTTTTAGATTTGTCTTCAGTGAAAACATTAAAAAAAATCATACACCCCATTTACCGTGACATATATAATATAATGTTGCTTATTATACCCGCATAGCTCTGAAAACAACATATCTAGAGTGATTTACGCATAGTGCGTATTCCACTAGTGATTTACGTGGGGTTGTCATGGCAACCAATCGGTATTTTACTAAGATTACCTGTAAAAATTCAAATGTGTGAGTCGATTTTGTTTTCTGTTTTTATAATTGAAAGCATGTATAATAAATCTGTTAACTAAGTTGTTGGTTTCAGTCGTTTAGAATATTGCAACTCGTGCAATATTCACGCTCCTTCAACCAACTCGTTAGTTAACCTGTATTTATTATGCAAGGGGTGGAGCCATCTTAGTAGGCAGTGACCCCCACACATGGTACATGTATTGTTTCGCATGCTTTGCGGCACTCTAACCAGCCATGAAGTGTGCTGACATTCTGTTTGACCCCCGGAGAACAATGGGGCGGGGCTAACTGCTGTCCTCAATCAACTGACACCCTACAACCACTCCTCCTATTAGGGACAGATTATCAGAAAATGTACAATTCACCTTCATCGATCCTCTCAAATAACCCACATTTAAGACAAAAATGAGCTTCAAAATGCAGTTTAACATAACAGAACTGATACTTTAAGTCAATACAATACCAAATATACTCAGATATACCCGGTATTCTTCATATTGCAGCCTGATTTATCAGCATTTACTAAATGTGTACAGGTGCCAATTGTACATTTTCTGAAAATCTGACCTATTAGCCTGCCACCATATGGACTTATTGGCACTATATATTGAAGTACAATTATCTATTGCATCGCTTAATTATTTCAGCCCTTATGTATCTCTTAACAAAGAAAGATAAAAATTCAGAAGCTTTCCCCATCCAACTTATTATTTGGGGATTCTGTTATTTTTGTATGTAAGTGCAGTCTAGGTCTAAACCCTCAGATCAGATAAGAATGGTATGTCAGTGATTGGACCCCTACTTCGCTAATCGGTTTCATGGCTTAGGACTCGGCGTTTTAATGGGAATATAATGACATTTTGCGGTCTTAATGGAATTATAATGGCACTTTGCGGTTTGAGGCGAGAGGCTTTCCCTTGGTTTGAAGGGACTTTCCAATCTTTGGGCCTAGACTGAGTGGCCATTTCTGAACTGGGCACGTGTTCTGACGTAACGTTTGTTGGGTTTGATCATCACGAAATGCACTTGATATTGAGGAATGCATACTAGGGCCAGATTTTCAGAAAATGTACAATTATCAGCGGTACACATTTAGCCATTTCTGTTAAATTAGGCTGCAATTTGGCCAATACTAGTTAAATTTGAGTATATTCGGCATTGCATTGATTCTAGCAATCTGTTTGGTAAGGTTGAACTGTATTTTGAACTTTATTTTCATCTCAAATTTGGGTTATTTGAGAAGATTGGCGAAGTTGAATTGTACATTTTCTGAAAATCTGACCAACCAGACACTAACATCATCGGACTACCACGATACGCCTTCAGATCATTAATAGAAGTAGAAAGAATTACATAAATAAGTTACCCAAGTGCAAGGTTAGAAAGTGTATACATATACATGCAGTACTTTCAGATCCGCCAAACAAGGAGTTGGGAATTCCCAAATCATGAAATTTGCACAAAGAACACTTTCTCCATCCTCCAGCACTGTGTGGGTCAGATTTTCAGAAAATGTACAATTCGCCTTCACCAATCCTCTCAAATAGCACACATTGAAGAAAAAAAGAGCTTTAAAATCCAGTTTAACATAACAGAACTGATACTTTAAATCAATGCGATACCAACTATACTCAGATATACTCAGTATTCTTTACTGCCAATTATTTCTTAATTTAGGAGAATTTCCTAAATTTGTAGAGCTGCCAATTGTACATTTTCTGAAAATCTGACCCATGTATAGGGGCCTGTTGCATAAGATATCCTTACTTAAAGTATTCCTTGCTAAGCTAGTTGTCCTCGCTTTGCTAGGACATTTCTACTGTAGGAATACAATTTAGCATTGTCTGCATAGCAAATTCCTTCCCTAAAAAATCCTGACCAGATGCTTAGCAAGGAAAAGTAGCTAAGGAAGGAGGATTTGTTATATCACAATTTTGGGTCTTATCATATAGCAATGAGTGAGATCTGCATATTTGATATGTGTAGACGTATCAACACATGTGTGATACGCCCAATACCGAAGGGACTTGTTTTGATTGGTCGCGTAAATCAAGTTGCGCCAATCAATGACGCTCATTTTATGACGCAATGTTGTTTTACCGAGTCGGAGGGTTGCGAGTAAAGGTAAATAATGACCAATCAAGTTTTGGGGATCGATACATATTCAAAATGGGGGACTTGTGATATAAAAACAAAAAACAAACTCGTCATTGATACGTTGGGAAGTTTCTATGCACACGAGGTGGACGGAATGGACGTTTTTCACGAGTGGCCGCGTTGTCTTTTGTCTAATTATGCAACGAGCTCCTGCAGGTGAACTCTCACCCACCTGACAGGTCAAGACCCATTTACCCCGTGACAGAGTGCACGGGGGTGAGTTATTATTATTGACAGTCTCTATTCAAGCATGACAGCCCCAGCGTTCAAGACTATGGAGGATCTAGACATCGATTCATCATTTGCAAACGAATGGCACGATGGGTTTGGTACAAGTTTGGCTCATGTCTTGATGATTGCAAGGGTCAAGATTCAAACTGTAAATGATGTGTTATAAACGGTTCTGATCACTGAATCACGACCTTACGTAACCCTTTATAATAGTTTATTCACGGTCATTGACTACATAAACAATTGGTCTTAATTGTGCCGTTATTAATTCGTTAATTGCTTCCCGAGCCCCCAAATAAGTATATTACGTGAGCAGGGATTTGAGAACAAAAGAGTGGAAAGGTTTTAAGGAAGAAAGGGGCGTCGATCGGGAAGTAGTTTGTCCTTACAATCAAAATATTCTGGACTAATGTTTGTAGTTCGTTAAAATAACCAATTAAGGAAATATCCCAGGCATAGGTATATACGATGGATTGTATAGCATTTATTGGGAATAAATAAATGATTGACGATTGATTTATGATATTGATTCTAAACGAACGTTCCAGGGAGACTGTGATTCGATCGACTATAGGAGTCATTATGAAAATAAGAACCCATAATATGTGGTAATGGTTCTATACACGTGTATTGGTGTCATTCGTGTATAGTTAAACCAACTATTATCTTCCTTTATCCTATGTCCTAACTTATCATTTTTAGTTCCTGTTTGGCTGATCTAAATGTATTGCATACATGTAAAAGAATATGAATATGACTTTGAAATGGGGGATGAGGCAAGTGAATATGGACGAAGTAGATGAACAATTCAATATATTATAACAGATAGGATGGGTGTACTGAAATGTGTTTGATAGTTTGAATGTACTTATGTATAAGTCTGTGGGGAGGAGAGTTATTGTAATTTGAAACTTGATGCTTAATTGGATATTTTTTGGAGATGCTCTATTGAAGTTTTCCCAACTCTGATATTTTGGTTGAATCATAAGTATAAATAACTGTTGCTGTTTAAGTTAGTATATTTCTTCTTGTATAATGCTAGACATCGCACAAAAACATTGACCACATCGCCACGCGTCTTTATTATTATGATTAAATGTGTGGCCTTTGTTTGTAATAAAAAAATGTACTTCTTTGTACCATGAACTTGAAAACATTGTTTCGGTAATTCATATTAAACTTATTAGGGAACATTACACAACCATTTCATCTTATTAAACATCAATTAAGATTTTGAATTCACTGGAATGTTAGGTTTGTAACAATTAATCTGCTGTTGTTTTATCACTTATGAATATAATATTCAGCAATGATATAACAGTACCGAAGTCACCCTTGCCATGAAGCGCAATTATTCTAAAAGCCCACCCTGATGCGCACTACACAATGCAACCATCTGTAACTATAGATCTGTTTGGAGCATAATCAAGGGTTCAAAAAACTTCCCTTATGGGTCAGATTTTCAGAAAATTTACAATTCGCCTTCACCAATCCTCCCAAATAACCCACATTTAAGACAAAAATGAGCTTCAAAATGCATTTTAACATAACAGAACTGATAGGTTAAATCAATGCGATCCCAAATATACTCAGATACACCCGGTATTCATCATTTTTCAGCCTAATTTAGGAGAATTTCCTAAATGTGTTGATCTGCCAATTGTACATTTTCTGAAAATCTGACCCTTATCCTCTTCATGCAATATCTTCATTTCGGTTGGCCCATGCCGAGACAATTAGTGCCAGGGATGTATGCATATATATGCGTATAATAACCACCACCAATCACACTATGGAAATCTAAGCAGAACAGGGAGTAAAAGTATATATATATGTAATTTCTCACTGGGGAGCGTGAAATTATATAAAAAAAACTTATTAGAACTTTTATTTTTCTCCCGCCAAGGAACTTCTTTTCGTTCAAAATGCAAATTGTTCTAACTGTCCAAGATACTTGTCCAAGATAATTGTCATGAGTGCACATCATGTTTCACTGAACATTTAGGTCAAACGACATGGAAGGGAAGACTTCAGGGGATGTATGCTCAGGTTAACCACCATCGTGTGCTTTGTAATCCAATGATTAACGAAAGAACTATCACTAAACAGGAACACTAGATACACAATGAAAGGTAGGTAACGAAATCCGGTTCGAAACATTATCTTCTATATTTCTCGAGTAGGAAAATACTAAGTGGGAGTGTAGGAATATTATAATACATGAGTCGGTACAGTTATAACAGGTAGTCGTACATTTCATGGGTCCTGGGTATGACCATAAAGTGCCTTCCTGTCTCTTTGCTCTCTGTCTCTCTCTCCCTTCTTCTATATCTCTATTTCCTGGGTATGATCATAAACTGCCTCCCTCTCAGCTCTCCCGCCCTTGATATAACCATATTAAATGTGTTAATAAGGGCGTAAAGCAACCAATCTCACTCACTCATGAAAGAATGAAACATATTAGTTGCTCTCCAAATGTAAACATTGCCACTCAGGGAAAGACTACAAGTATCTCCCGTCCTAATTTATTTATATATGTAAAGTACTTCAATATTTCTTTTCTTTCAGATAAACTGGTTTTGCTTGCCAGTGTGTGCTGGGCCATTACTGGTTCCACAAATGCTGGGCAACCTAAGAGAATTTGGACCATAGCCCACGGCCATCAATCGGGGATGAATGAATACATGTAATTCATTTGGTAACATATCTTGATAAAATCATTTAATTGTGTCTATTACCCCGATAGCATTATGCAATTACATCAGAATACCAGCCCAATATATTTCTGTACTGCATTACATTAAAACATCGGCCTAATTGATCACGATGCATGGGCCAGTATTTTAACTTAGAAAAAACGTCAGGGCTTTGATTTGAGACCACATTTAACAATTATTATTTTATTACGAATGTGATGTTCACAAAATAATGAGTGCTGTTGGGTCAGAATCACATGTGGATATATATATATAAAAGTCAGATTTTAAGAAAATGTCCAGTTCGCAGCTGTACACATTTTGTAAATTCTGCTAAATTAGGCTGCAATTTGGTCGATACTAGGTAAATTCGAGTATATTCGGCATTGTAGTGATTCTAGCAATCTGTTTAATTGGTTAGGTTGAACTGTATTTTGAACTTTATTTTCGTCTGAAATTTGGGTTATTTGCAAGGATTGGTGAAAGTGAATTGTACATTTTCTAAAGATCTAACCCATAAACTATTCTTCTCTTTATCAGAGATGATAGTGGATACGTCAAGGGATTCGCTCTGGATATAATTGACCAAGGTAAGCCAACATATTTGGTATTGGCTCTGAATGTCATATAAGAAGGTTGGTAACTAAATTCAGAAGCCTTAATACATAGCAGATTCTGAACAACATTGCTATACAAACAAAACTGGACTAGAGGAATTGTCTATACTGAGAAGTATCATAAAAGTAAAACCTGCTTGGCCACTTTGTACAGTAAAATATATGGATTTATAGAAACGTGGGGTTTATCATATATACTCATAAATCTTAACTTTGACATATTTTAATTTTTAACTTTTCATCCGTGCCAGGTATGTCCTGGAAGACATCTCATTTTTGTTACCATATGTCACTTCTATAATTTATTATTATTGTTAATAAACTTTATAATTCGATACAAGTTGGAAATTTTGATTTCAGTATGTCAGGAGGGAGGAATGGACTGTAGAACAACGTGGGCAATATATACCTCCTGCTGGACTTCAAACCCGGGTACACACCCTTCTGGGGGAAGAGGTTCGTGCATATTAGTTTAGTGCTCCTTTCCTTTATAGGGAAGGGGGAAGGGAGAAGATGGAAGGGGAGAAATGCCACATGCTTTGGCCATTTAAGTGTCATTTAAGTGTCCTTAAACGTCGGCTATGTCGCCTACTCGATCTCTTAAGTGTATGTCGTAAAAGAAATACAGAGGATCAAATCTAAGACAGGAGGAACTTCTCCTAAAAATTGGGTCGAGGGAGGCCCCCCATAATTACCCTGCCATAAACTACCTCCTTGCTATCTTTATATCAGACATTGCGATATCAACATGCACATTTGTCTCTGAGTCATTTGTGCTACTAGAATTATTCAGAGTGAATAGTATTGTCGGCTCTGATAAAAACTGTGACTTCGTCACTGTTTGTCTCATCGAAAGAACACATTATAATTTTTGAATAAAATGATCATCACTATCATGTAAGAAATAGTATTCTTGTATTAGTTATAATCTAAAGTTATATACTGTATAAATGTATAACAATTGTGTAATACTTCTATCATAATGATATAAGAATAGCGCCTACTGGATATATTATATACTGCTTGACTGTATGTGTATACATAACCTAAACTAAAGAAACATTTTATTCTTTAGGATTGTTTAGACGATGGTTTGACGCATGTGTAGGCTGGGGTATCACAGTAGAACGTATTCACGCGTTTAGTTTCTCCCAGCCTTTTCTAGAAGCTATACGTGGGTACTTTTACACGCTGAAGGACACACCTGGGGATGCATCCACCCTGATTGGGAAGAGAATAGGTAGGTTCCCCTGGGTCAAGTTAAGGGTGGTCTCCACTGGCTGCGGTAAGCTCTGCGGTAAGCTCTGCGGTAAGCTCTGCGGTAAGCCTTGCGATGGTGCTGTGATGGTGAGGAGTGGCGAGGTCCTTCCTACATGGCCAGTGAACCATGTAGGCAGGACCTCGTCATTCCTCTCCACCTACAGAACCACCAGAAACCATCGCAAGGCTTACCGCAGAGCTTACCGCAGCCTTTACATAACAAATCCTTCCTCGGCTACCGTTCCTTGCTAAGCAGCTATAGTAAAATATCTTGACAGAAAACTGGTATCAGAAAATATTATTATGGGTAAAGGACATTACAGTGTAAGAATTTAACAGATATACATCACTATACTAGACGCTAGACATTTACTTCCTACACTCTTATCTACTCTTATATATATATATGGTATATTATGATTTTGTGATATATGGCAATTCTTGTTTAATCACAGGATTCCTCAGTGGTTGGGCTTTTAACGAGAAGTGCTTAAGTCGAAACTTTGAGGGATATACATATTCAAGTTCAAGTGGTAACGATAAACACTATACCGTGCCGACAGAATTGGTAGATGGATTAAACAATGGGGAGGTAGGTATAGTGGGCAGTTTTCCATAACTAACATATCTCCAATTCAATTCCACAGACAGTAAAACATGACCAACCACATTATTCATCCTATAAAAAGACATCCACTTGGAAATGCTTAAAGTTTTTCTCATGATTATTTTTATTTTTATTGTCCATAATAATCACGATTATAACTATTAAAATTTAAACGCGTCTCAGGTCGATGTTATTTTCAGCGCTGATGGTATGGAAGGGATATGGCCCTACCTGGTCAAGGTAGAGCCTACAATTAACTGTTTCCTCGGTGGGATTGGCATGATGGCAAGGAAAGACAGTGATTTTCCATCAGCTTGGAACGTAGGCTTTTCAAAACTAAAGGAGGCTAACAAGTTCCAGAAATTCTGTGACGAACGATTCAAAATACACTGTAAGCATACTTCGTAAATCATTATAGAGATTTTCTTTACAAACAAGTTTTACAAACAGCATTTTGGGGTCCAGAAATAGTGTTGTAAAATTGCTGTATTAACTATTTCTATTAACAATGTATAACTTGGATGCCTATTTAGTATATTCAGTGCCATAATATCAATACATAAATTACTAGATCTAGGAACCAGGCATATTCATGCTCTCTGCTGGAAGCAATATTCTGGGCAGTGCTATTTTGGCAGCTAAAATCCAATAGCATTTGTACATTTGCCTCAGCTCTGTTGAGTCTATATTTTATATGCATGATTCAGGGATTTCCCTATACGTCAGGCAGGTGACGTCATAATATGATTATTTTACTTCCAGCTCACCAGGGGGCCGTGTACCCATGTATTGGCAGCTGATGAACCATGTGAATAATAGGAATTCCGTGAGGGAAAACATAATATATCGAACGAGAAATACTATCCACATGTAATAACTTGGTGCAACATCAACCCACGATTTTGTTTTTATCAACTATTCGAACCTTTGTCTATGTTATAAATTACTTTTAATGCGGCCACACAAAAAAACAAAAAAAAAGTTTTGTATTGTATGCTTCGTCGATCTTCTGTATCTAGTGATGTTATAATGTTAAAAAAACTTAATTCCTACAGGTCTATTGTAAACTGTAAATTGATTTAGATGTCTTATAAATTTTTCGCATGTCAAATGAAACGTACCGCTATTGCGGAATCTTGGCAATAAAATTTGTTAAAAAAACAAAAAAAAACGCTGTACACTCTAGGTCCAAACTATCAGATCAGATAAAAATGGTATGTCAGCCTGCTTCGCTAGTCGGTCTCCTCGCCTACGTCTCGGCGTTTTAATTGGAATATGATGACATTTTGCGGTCTTAATGGAATTATAACGGCACTTTCTGGTTTGAGGCGAGAGGCTTTCCCTTCGTTTGAAGGGACTCTCTCAACTGTGGGCCTAGACTGTGTAATGATTATCCACCTGCTTCATTCGACTGATGTACATTTACGACACTTTGTCTCATACGTTTTGATTCTAAAGAAGTCTGTTTAAAGAATTAAAAATAGAAAATAAAAATCAATATAAAACTAATTGGTGTCGTGCAATTTTGTTCATATGTTCTAGCTAGGTACAAGATTAGTTACGTCATGGTGTAAAAATAAAAAAAAATGAAATCATGACAAACGAATAAAACATGAGTGCAAAAATGTGACAGTAATTAATGTGGTTTCTTTACCCATGAATATTGGAAGTCGCCTGTATACTATTGGCGTTTTGGACGCTGGTCTTGGTGTATCCTGGCGGACCATAGGGGAACCATTCAAGCTGGAAACTCGATTAAGTTTATTTAGTTCTGTTTTACGCCGCGGGAGGGAGACAAATACATCATCCATCTCACCTTCCTCTGGTATCTCCTCCTCCTCTTCTGCAACTGCATTTTGGCGGGTAGTGCCAAACTTATGTCGTGAGTATCTTTGCGAAATGCTCTGATCCTTTCCACCGGAATCTTTGATGGAGACCAAAGCTGTGCTGACATTTTCTCTTAAATATGAAGAATTCGCTTCTCTCAAGGCAGGTTGTATAGGTTGGGAAGAATGTCCCTTCGAAAGTTTGAGAGGCAGCTCCTGAGGAAATCCCTCTGATGGCAGAGATGGAGTTCCCCCAGTTTTATCTTCAAGGCGAGCTATGTCTATTTCTTCGTCGACAGAACTATTTTGGTTAGGTAACTTTTTCACCCTTGGAATACGATTGAAATTCTCAAGAAATAGCGCAGTCAACTCATCGCATCTTTGGGATGCTATCTCTTCCAATTCATTCAAGTTATCTTTGGACGAGGAGGATTGCTGTTCTTCTAAAATTGAAGACTTAACATTCACAATCGAATTGTCGTCTGCATTTTTTCCATGCATATAATTTCCTTCATTAACAGACGAAGGCCTAGTTTGATGTGTTTGACTATGCGGAACTTTGTAAGTTGAAGTTAGTTGAATATGGGAAATGTCTTTCTTGTCCCCTCCCTGCGAAGGCACTTTTCTATTTGATGTATTGCTATTGGAGTTCACCTGAATGTGAACCTCTGATTTATGACTTTGCTGGCTTTTCCCACCATAACTTATGTATCTCCGATTGTCCACGGTGTCGAATATATTTCCAAAATTCATTGATCTTAACCTACTCTCATCTGGCTCTCTTATTTGCTGATGGGGATGTCTTTGATTACGTTCATGAGTTTCATTTGCTTCATGGATACTTTTATCTTCATCAACGACTAGGTTTATTTGTTTTCTTTTAGTTTCTGTTCTTTTCATCATGTCCCTTAGTGATGCGATGCTGTCATCGAGCTCGAGAGATATGACCTGAAGGTCTCGATGACCCTTTTTGATGGCATCCTCTTTTGGCCGCTCCGAGGATTCTTTCTGGGGTACTTCTTCATTTGCATCCCCTTCATCTAACTTGCCCCATTGTTCTTTGTCTTTGTCACCTTCTCCTTCTCCTACCCATATTTTGTCTTTTAAAACGTCTTGATAATATGGGGGTTGGCCGCCATTGTGTTCTCCTTCATCTTGACCTTTTCTAAAGTCCCGATTGTCTATTGAGCTCCAGAAGTCATCATGGTTCTGCTGCTCCGCTTGTAACCTCTCCAATTCGCGTTGTACATCAGCTTCCCATTTTTCATCCCAAAAGGCTTCGTCTTTCTCTTCAATTTGTAATTTATCAAATAAAATCCGCTTTTCCTTTTGCTCCTCTAATGACCATTTCTCATCATCATCGACTAAGGGAAATGATATTTCCTCAAGAGATTCATCATCATTTATAGCTGCTACCATATCAGTGGTTGAGGGGATATTTTTGGTATCAAGTGTATCCCCCAATGGTAGGGCAGGCTTGTCATTTTGGGATTCAACTCCAAACGCTGGGATGACAGTTTCTCTCGAATCCTGGACCACATGGCTTCGCAGTACGCTTTGTTCTTCTATTGTTGTGTCTGGGAATATAGTGCCCACTGGAACTGAATCCACTGGAAGTATAGTATGAAGATTCTGGTCCTTAAACTCCTGGTCCTCCCTTTGCTGAGTTACTGACGGGTGGACCTGTTCACCTGCGGGTTCATGTTCTGCTGTACCATCGTATATATTTGATTCCACACCATCATTACCTTGGGAGCCAGTGTAACCTGTCTTTGCATCTATTACTATGTCTCCAAGTGAAATGATGCTATCTTCCTCTGTTGTCACATTCAACTCGAAGGAATTATTTTGAGCTTGCGAGGCACTGTTATTAACGCCCACTCTGTCTGCGTCCCTAGATCTCACTGCATCAAAGTCCTGGTCTTGGTGACGGTCGAAAACAGGTCTTTTCCTTTTATCCCCTTCCTCAGGGTTCGATTGTTGCAATACAACCTCTGTATTTTGATCCGCTCGATTGATATTACCACTCATGGCATTATTACTATTGCCATAAACCCACATTTGATCATCATCCACCTTCCTGGTATCTGCCACATTCGTATACTGCATGTTAGCTTCTAAATCGCCATCATCCAAGACCTCAGCACGAGGATCATTTAATATATGATTTCTAACAACACCTTTAATGATATCACCACCTCGTGGAGTTGTTGCCCTCGCCTTCAATAAATCATCCTCGGATGACTTTATAACAGAGGCAGGTGCTTGGAAGTCTGGCGTTTTGTCTGTACAATCAACAGGTGATGATACTTCAGTGCTGCTGCTCTCCTCTGGTATAGGGTCACATCTCATAATGCGAGCAGTGAGTACCTCCATGTGGCCTGAGTCACTCGATGAAGATGATGATGAGGAGGAGGAGGTGGAGCTAAAGGTGCTCCAATCACCCGACTCGTTATCACTGATATCTGTATCTCCCTCATTCTCTCCCCCATTATTTTTGCCAGAAACTTCAGAGGAATCGTCGGCCGTATTAAGACTATCTTCCTCTATAATTTCCTCACTTTCTTTAGAGTCCTGGCGATCGCCTGGCTCTAACCTGGGAGAACTTTCTATCGTTTCCATTCTGTGTAACTTTCTCTCTCTAGCTTGTTCTGTGTTGGTTGGTGTTGGTTGGTTCTCCTTTGGTGGATTCAGTTTGGGTAAGGGTTCTTTTGGTTTATTGTGCGAGGGCTTCTCATGCTCATGCTCGCTAGATTCAGATTCGAAACTATAATTCAAACTTGAATCAGAATCAGATGCATAGCTCAAAGCATTCTTACTTTTTAACTCAACAAAAGATCGTGAACAACTTAAATCCATAGATTCTCTAAACTTCTTGAAATCATCTTCATCTTCATCACTATTGTCACTGTCACTTGAATCATTAAAAACGTCTCTAACTCGTGCAGATATAGCGTTGGATGCTTCCCTCGGAAGCTCTGTTGAATACTGGGTGAGGAATAGAGGTTTGTAATCTATGTACACATCAGTCCCTGTGGTGGAATCTGTATCATCTTTTGGATGGTAACGCTCTGCACTGGAAGAACAAGAGTCGAAGTATTCCCACTGTGAATCGCCTGTTGTGGGACCTGCTAGATCTAAAGACGTCAGTTTCTCTGCAGAGTCAATTAATCTCATGTCTGATACCTGGGTGCGATGCTCAATAGTAGTGTCCATTGAACCTGACTGGCCTGACTCGGTGGGGTTGTCTTCTTTAGGGGTTTTCAAAGACGATTGCACTTCTGACCTTAAGGCAGTCATTAAAAGACCAGCCCTATCAACATTCTTTGCCTTTGGTAATTCATCAGATCGTTCAGTGTCAATCGCACTTTCGGTCTTCTCATCTTTCAGTTCACTGGATTCAGAAGTGATCACAGTCTCTAATGACTTTTCAGGATCTTTCTCAGGTCCTTCTAGGGATTCTTCCTGTATTTGTTCGATGCCTTTTAGATCAGCAGTTGTCATCGGAGTGTTTTGATGGTCACAATCGTCTTCTCCCGTCTTTTCATGGTCCTGATCCTCCATTAAATCATTACTAGTTTCTTCTTCAAAGCATTCCTCCTCCTCATCTTCCTCGGTCAATGGTGACAATCCCCATTCTGTATCCTCAGCAGAACTTGATAATACATCGCCATCCCCGTCATCATCATGGTCTTGTTCAATTTCTCCATCATTCATAATCACAGCACCAGTATAATAATCATCTTCCATTTGTGTTGGATCTCTATACATTCTAAACTGCGAGGGATACCCCGAATAATTGGGGCTGGCTTGGTAATTACTATCGATATAAGTTGACTCTGGGTCTCTGTAAATTGCAGTCACAACATCGGCGGAATCGTCGTCGCTGTCATATGATGTACATCCAAAGTTGGTCTCAATCTCGAAGAAGTTCATATTTCGCAGAATGGTGCTTTCTACAATGTCTGCCCGACCATAAATTTGCTGGCTTGGGTTATCGATCATATTTATACCACCAACCTCCATCGCAGAATTCAATGGTTCTTGTGAGTCCGATTGATTGTCTACCACTACTACACCAGTAGCAAGACAATAATAATCCGGATCACCATCTTCGCCAGCAATATCCATTATTTCCATTTTGGGTAAGGTTGGAAGGGTTTCTTCGAAACTATCGTCTAATGTATTGGTCTCATCTTCCATGGTAAGACCTCCATGTGGAAAAGAAGAAACTCGCGGCTGGTCTTGAATGGAAGATGAGTTAACATTATGATCAATGATTGCCAGGTTAATGCCTGTAAGGTGCGACGAACCGCTCACTCCTCCGCTCTCTACATGATGTTCAAGTTCCATCGGCATGCAAGCATCCTTTTCACCTATGCTGTTGCCATGGTCACGGCTGTAGTAATCCTTACAAGGCAAGGGATGCTGCACTGCCCCAGGTAATGTAGGGCTGATCTCACCAGCTTGATCCTCCCCCTCCTCCTCCACCTCCTCCTTTAACACTGGTACTCTGCTGGTGCTACTTCTATTACTCCCCCTGTCCCAAGACGAATCCGGGGTCTCTGTCATAAAGAAACTTGTCCCAGAACTACCTAGGGAGTCCATTGGAACTTCCTTCAGGATGGGGCCATCTTCGTCATCCAAGTCCGTTTCGAAGTATGTTGCCCCTCCGCCATAACGACCTGTATTAGGGACTGGGTCTATATTTGTGTCATCCTGGGTAGGGGGACATAGACCAGCATTAACATTTCCTGGATCCAAACCATTGCTTCCACCTGGCATTGTATGGTCATTTTCCACATCTATATCCATCCTGGTGTCCAGTAGTTCCATCGGACGTTTATTTCCGTCAGGGATATCTTCACCAGGGCCTACACCTATTTCTGATCCACTGTCTGTGTCCACATTAACATCTCCTGGAGGAGCCAAATCATTGCTTTCACCTGGTATCTGGTCATTTTCCACAGCATCTATATACGTATCCAGTTCCATCTGAGCTGTATATCCACCTGGGATATCTTCTCCAGGGTCTACACCTATGTCTGACCCACTGTCTGTAGTGTCAATGTGATGATGGGAATTAGGCCCGGGTGTGGCACGTTCTCGGTCGGTCTCAAGCAACTTCCAGGAGGGGGATAGCTGCATAACCTGACTGTCTTCCTCATCATCGTCATCTGAGGAGTTTACTCCTGGGTCAGAATTAACGCTCACATCCTCATCTGATAGTATCCCCGGGTCGGTATTAACCTCTTGTGGCTGTACTACATGGGGTAAGTCAGCTGTGAAGGAATTGCTCAACCCATCGTGCTCCTCCATTTCCTCATCAGAAAGGCCAACGCGATCGAGGCGATAAGTAGACACACTAAAGTTTGATACGGAGAGAATACTTGTACTGCTCGATCTCGGGCTTTCTGAAGCACCACATTCATAGTTAAGAAAGAATTCGTCTTCCTCGCTACTATACTCCCTTTCTTCGATGTGAATAAAGCCCTCAACTTGTTCCCTAGTTCCAGCCGCCCCCCGATCTAAGGAACCATGATGTCCATGCACTCTATGTTCCTCCTGCAAATCCGTTGCACCAATGGATACGTTATTCCCTTCCAAACAACCGTCTTCTTCTTGAAGCCAAAAGTGCCTAGCTAGTTCTCTACCTTCTTCTCCCTCCTCTTCCTCCCTTTCTTCATATTTTCCCAAGCCCTCATCTCTCTCCCATGGTTGGATCCGGCCATGCACCGCCGGGAAGGATTCATAGCTACCAAAAGGAGTGCTTACACCAGCAGGGCTTCCCTGAGACGCTGCTTCCCAATTGTCGTCTGCTTTCCAATTGTCGTCTGCTCCACTAATTCTCCTATCAGCTGAGCTGCTGCTCCCTTGGGAGGATGAGGGGGAGGAGTTGTTTTGCTGCTGGAGGAGGAGGAGGTCCCGCTCTGGAGTACTACCTCCACCAGTGCTGGTAGTAGTAGATGAGGACAAGTGTTCCTCCTGGGTGGTGTCCGGTGGACTGGAAGTTAACGGGGAGAAAGGAGGAGCTGCTCCTCCTCCATCTGCTCCAGGTGAAAATGAAGAATCTGGGGAAGGTGAATTAGAATCTTCCTCGGCGGAGTCTGGAGGAGTTAAACTTGAAGGGGACAGTGGCCCTTCATTCATTGTACGTATCACCTGGCTTCGGAGCGTTTTGAAATAGCGGGAATGTCACAAGCATTGGGTGGTGGTCCAAGGGACCAATACTTAAATCCAATGTATGGGTTTGTTTATCTAAACGTGTGGCAAAATTAAAGTAGGAAATCTAACCCTTTAGAAGTCACTGTTGTCACACGCTGTTCTAGATTCTAAATTAAACAAATCCTTGTGTTTGCCATTGTAGATTCGGTTTTCTGCGATATGTATATCGTCCAAGATATCTATCTACATTATCCTTGGAACTTCCATATAAAGTATCTACCTTGTGAAATCCTATTTTCGAAATGACAACTTCACCTGTCACTAATTAGCGAGAGCAGACGACTCCTTAGGGAAGCTTTTTGTCTAATTCATGTTCAATGATAAGATAGCATGTCCTCAATGCTGGCATTGCGCCAGGTCATCCTGCATGAACTGCTGTCAGTAATGTACAGCAGCGATGTAAACACAGCTGTCAGAATATGGTATCTCGATATGTATCCTTATCCTACCGATACCAATAACTCTGCAACACACTCCAATTGTCTTATCAAAAGTTGAGAAATACACCAATAAACCTGCTGGGGTATGTGTACCCAACCAGATCTCTTGGGTGGAAACCTCTTCCTAGTTTCCTGATGTGTATATATTAAGCAGTTTGTATAGATGATGGAAATACATCTGCTTTTCCTATCACTCTGATCTCGGAGGAGTTACCTGTGTAATGCAGCGGCAGTCTGAGTGGTGAAGAGAGACCGATGTTGTAACGGAGACAGGGTTGAGTGGGGAGGAGTATGGAAAAAGTGGTCTTTGTGACAGGCGTCAGTGCATGCT
This sequence comes from Sthenelais limicola, assembly GCA_942159475.1. Classification (NCBI taxonomy): domain Eukaryota; kingdom Metazoa; phylum Annelida; class Polychaeta; order Phyllodocida; family Sigalionidae; genus Sthenelais; species Sthenelais limicola. The sequence continues at coordinate 33,751,765 of OW804097.1, read as the reverse complement.
GTGAGTCCATGCTACTCTATCCCAGAGAGCTTCCATGTTACAAGCCTGAGGGAGGCACTCTCAGCGCACACCCTCTTCTCCCTGTTGTTTGACCTAGATAATACTACTCCCACTGTGGTATTGGTATCACCATCAAATGGGGTGTGGGGTGCTCTCTCTCACCCTCACACACACCACACACACCGGTCTACACACTCAAGGGGTAGTTATCTTACACCCCTGGAGTCCTCCGTCTACCTGAGTGAGTTATGGCCTCAATTGTTTCTGCTTGAAAGCTTCTAATTCCGTTCCCTCCTGTTTACCCAACTCTCATTCCTGCTCAACAAACGGTGTCGGATTTGGTAGACTGAGGAGAGAGAAACATATCATCATTTATTTATGTGTTTTGCCTCTCTCCGCCCTAAATAAAGGTACAAGGCCTGCAGTGCTTAAGGCAGACTTGATCATCGAGTTATGAAACGTTTCTGTATTATAGCGTAAACCTTTAATATCGATTATTTCAAATATCGATCTTGACAATTTTGGAATCACTATGTAATATAACACTTTTCGATGTCAGGAATTCTTCTCAGGAAATCGTCGTCGAATTCAGTGATTAATTATTCCGGTTATTTATACCAAGATGTTCAGAATGAAGTCTATAAATTTGCATTACTGATGAAAATGAAATGAGTCCAATGTTTTGGTATACGTTAGCCTGAGAAGGTTATAGCAGCTGCTATAACTGTGATATTCACGTCCATTGAATGTGATCTATTGTAGAGGTTTGGGTGTTGTAGACTATTGTCTACCACGATCGCACTTGTTGCTGCAGTATTGATTCGGTATATAGGCCAGAAAATTTCCTTCTCCTTGTTGACGATGTGTGTTGTAAGCACTGTGAAAGCACGTATAGATATATCCTATCACTGAAATTATTTTGCTGGTATAAATTCATGTCCTAAATTCAGTGTTCATCGGGAATTTGCTGAGTTATCTGGAGTCACGGAAAGAATTCCTAGGAGTTGCTCATGCGTCAGTAGGTCACTCTGGCTGATGGATCAATTTTTAAAATGTCCTTTTTGAATCATTTAAAATTAGATATCCCATCTATATACCAGAGATTGATTCCTGTCTCAAATTATACTAGATTACCTTCTTCCGCCGGTACTTATGATACACAGATCCAAGGTTCTTTCCATTTAGAGTAATAGTCAGTACAGATGATGTAACTGCCAAAGCAATTCTAAGTTTCCAATATTGAAATGGTTCCCTACTAGCTTCCTTTGATGTGTTTCTCGACCTTTTGACTTCTCAAACTCAACATTATCTTTGTAATTAAGCTTGGATGCCTAATTATCTGGTAATGATTGTCTGTAACATTAGCACAGGTGTGTTAAACGTTGGACACATAGTACAGCATCTGAATCTCAGTAGGTAGTAGTAGAATTCCTATACCAGGTATAGGAGATGGTGGAGGCATTAGGGGGGATGGATGTAGTTGGCTACAGGTGATCGATTATTGATCTCCTCCAATAGCTTAACTATCACATGAGGGGAAGGGGGAGGGGGGTCACTCCCCGTTTATATTTGCTTATGCTACTTCACATGGGTCAGATTTTCCGAAAATGTACAATTGGCAGCTCTACACATTCAGGAAATTCTGATAAATTAGGCTGAAAAATTATGAATACCGGGTGTATCTGAGTATATTTGGTCTCGCATTGATTTAAAGTATCAGTTCTGTTATGTTGAACTGCATTTTGAAGCTTATTTCTGTCTTAAATGTGGGTTATTTGAGAGGATTGGTGAAGGCGAATTGTACATTTTCTGAAATCTGACCCACAAGCATATCGGTTGATCACAACTATTTCACGCTTATGTGTATGCGATATAAACGTGCATGCTTCCAATAATGGAACTTCTGTCTTAATATAACAGCATGGATTGTTTTATTCAGTTTAAGGCAAATACAATATTTAATAATATCGTGAGGGAGGGGTACTTGCTAAACACGATCGAATTAATGAAATACATTTTAATTTTGTATTAACATGTTACCATGTGGGCGGGGTGGGGTGCCAGGAGAAAGTTTTGACTGGTTATTCATATGTGGTTCTGTAGGTATTTAGTCCAATGTTTCTATATGGGTCAGATTTTCAGAAAATGTAGAATTGGTAGCTGTACACATTAAGGAAATTCTGATAAATTAGGCTGAAAAATGATGAATACCGGGTATATCTGAGTATATTTGGTATTACATTGAATTAAAGTATCAGTTCTGCTATGTTAAACTGCAGTTTGAAGCTTATTTTTGTCTTAAATGTGTGTTATTTGAGAGGATTGGTGAAGGCAAATTGTACATTTTCTGACAATCTGACCCTTATGATAACATTGGAACTCTCACATACCCCTGCTCCTGCATACCCCTGAGTATGTCAACTAACGCAGCATATATTCAATGACCAGTTCAAACATTCAGGTGCTATACTGATCCATATGAGCATGTACTGTGTTATGTAATATTTGCTCGATCATAAAATATTGATATAATTATGCACTCATATATGAACAGGGGCAACTGCAATCATACCCATTGTTCCAGCAACCTCAGAAAGCACGCAAACTATTATTCAACATGCATCGATATAACTATTAGTTTGGGCTGACGTAGGATGTTCATTTAAATTCGACATCCGTGCTTTATATGTTTTGCTACATGTTAGACAACAATTTAACCTGAGTCATCGGTTCCCCTGAGTCAGCAATATATGGAAATCCTTTAATGGAAGCTCTATGTCCCGTCTTGAACTGAAAATGACCCTTTGAAGGAAGGAATTATTAAGGGTGTAAAAAGGAATAATGTCAATATGGTAATTGTGAATTGGATGATCCTGCAGGTTAAGATATTCTTAGGTAAAAGCTCTTTCATCAAAGGGAAATCATACTTCTAGGTGTTTCATGAATGAAAAGCTCGCTGCACACCCTTATCTGGGTTAGATTTTCAGAAAATGTGCAATTGGCAGCTCTACAAATTAAGGAAATTCTCCTAAATGAGACTGTAAAATGATGACTACCGGGTATATTTGAGTATATTTGGTATCACATTGATTTAAAGTATCAGTTCTGTTATGTTAAACTGCATTTTGAAGCTCAATTTTGTCTTAAATGTGTGTTATTTGAGAGAATTGGTGAAGACAAATTGTACATTTTCTGAAAATCTGACCCATCTATGGTCTAACACTTTCTCACGTCAGCAAAAAAATGACCCAGTGCTGGAGGAGGTACGTAAGGGAAGACATGGACGATAAAATAAAATCCACACAAAAAATTAACAAAGGTGCACTGAGCATTGTCCGCAAGCTCTGAGCTCTTCTCTTGAGTCTGGTTTTCACTTTTTGTTTCCCCTGCCACAGTTTGGTTTATTTGTCTATTGCCATACCTTTATAGGTCAGATTTTCAGAAAATGTACAATTGGCAGCTCTAAACATTTGGTAAATCCTGCTAAATTAGGCTGCAATTGGGTCAATACTTGGTAAATTCGAGTATATTCGTCATTGCATTGATTCTAGCAATCTGTTTGATTAGGTTGAACTGTATTTTGAACTTTATTTTCGTCTGAAATTTGGGTTATTTGAGAAGATTGGCGAAGTTAAATTGTACATTTTCTGAAAATCTGACCCTTATAAGGACGTGTCAATATGATGCATGACCTCCTAGCCCATAGCGGTTAACGACTGACTTGTTCTATTCTTCTATGTCAAATTCTAGTGGATAACCCTGATCTCCATGTAAGCCTTTGACCGTCGTTCATGTTACTTATGATAATAGAATCAATTTGCACAAATTTAATTTAAAGAAAAGCATATCGTCCTAAAAGTGGTATGCTGCCGAGGATGTGAACCTGTATGGGTACTGCAACCCTAATTTGACAGTGTTATACGTAGTGTAACACAAGGAAAAGGAGCTGTAGCGTAGAGTGTAGTAGCGTAGCTTTATTGTACGATCTTAAGTGAAGTTTGGAGTTCACAACCCTTCATTATATCCTAGGGGGGACACCGTGCACGCAGGCAGGTGCTCCCTGATTGGGCGGCGATGGCGCCCAATCAATAACAGTTAAATATCAGTTGGGCTTGACCCCTCGGACAGGTAACATGTATGTAATCAATAAAATTTTAGGGTATGTTACCACGAGGTATAACAACAGAGTTAATTTTTCGATTTAGGAGGTGTTAAAAAGATGGCTTAAGAATACATTCATGGGCCAGATCTTCAGAAAATGTACAATCGGCAGATCTACTCACTTAGTAAATTCTGCTAAATTAGACTGTAAAATGATCAATACTAGGTATATCTGAGGATATTTGACATTGCCTTGATTCAAACAATCTGTTAGGTTGACCTGAATTTCGAACCTGATTTGTGTCTAAAAATTTGGGTTATTTGAGAGAATTTCTGGCGATTTCACCCTCATAGATTAGTAACTTATTTATTTGCCTTTTGAATTGCCGTAGGGCATGGAGGTCGATGTGTGCTTTGGCTTAATTAGTTTTTCTTCATGTTTCTTTGATTGGCAAATCAGTACATGGACAACCCGAGCGCTTTGACCTCGTTCCGCCTGATTTGGTAAGAGTTATCCAAGTACATAATGACCTCGATCGGACTTAAGTTCTGAAGTAGAACAGTAGTAAGTTCTTTCCACACATTGCCAGTTAGACTGTATGTGCCCACCTCACATGATATTCTATAGATTTAGCAACTTTCAAAAAATGGCTGAAATAGAATCTTTTCGGAGACGAGAAGTACTTTATATTACTATGCGTTGTCTTAATGTTAAATTAATATAATATGACAATTTACAGTGTAATACCCAGTGGTATATGTGTAAGAGCACGATGCGAATTGTATAGATATTCTGTTCATTGTTTTTAAATATGTTTTTAGACAAAGATTTGAATTTGAATGCAAAGTACTATTGACTATTGTGAAGTTGATCACAATGTATCCATTATGTCAAAGTCTTTATGTATTGAAATGATTAATATTTTTATATAATTTTCTTCCTATGTGTTATTGAATAACTTAGTGCCCTTGCCTTATGCAATCAGGCAACTTCTGAGAATATCAACGCTTGTCGCTGAAATATATTTCTGTTGTCCTGAATAAACATAATTTAAAATCAAAATCAAACCATTATTATCCCGCCACATTTCCAACATGGAGACTCTAGATTAGATTTATACAGAATCGCCTGTGCCTTATCTAGACAAACATCTATAGGGATTATAATATCTGTGTTCATGTTTTGACGCAGTAGTGTGTATTTGAACAATCGATCGTCGCCTGATACCACCATTGTGCTTTCCTCTTGGAAAGCTGATGCCAAACCAATAGCGTAGTTTTTAGAAGAAACAGAGAAAATTGAGAATGCCACACGATTCGGCCCGCATTCTTATATACACCGGTTCTAAATAATGGTAAATTCTCCATATCCATATTTCATATTTGCACCTTAGAGTTCCCCTCTTGCCTCATATCATTGTTGATGTAATATGCCTATACAGGGCTCGGTCCCGCCAAAAACATGCTGAAACCTGTATATATGATTATGGGCCTGGGCGTCAGGAAATGCACAATTAGCCTCCACAAATCCTCTCAAATAATCCAAATTTAAGAAAGAAATGCCGTTGAACATAACCCAACAGATATTTTAAATCAACACAATACCCAACATACCCAGATATACTCAGTATATTTATCATTTTGCAGTCGAATTTAGCAGAAGCTACTGAATCTGTAGCGCTGCCGATTGTTAAATTTTATGGCGCCATGACTCGTATGCTGTGACCAGACTCCTCGTCTCCTCGCAATATTATTCTCCTTTTCATTCCCACCTTAGTCAAGCTAGGCCTATTAGCGGGGTTTACATTTGCAAACCAAGCAAATAATGCAATCCCGACCCTTTCAAAACATCCTTAATACCCCCATATATATTGGCATTGGAGGAATTTGATGGCTTCATGGGCAAAACACACTTTGTTTGCAAACAAACGGTGCTGGCTTTTTGAATTGTTGTGGGTCTTGCTCCGGGATCGAATAGGGTGTAATATAAGAACAAAAGCTAAAACTATTCATTGCAAGTAAATCGTATATCCGAACAAAGAACGACAAGAATGAACCAAGTTTCGGATTATCGACTTATGGAGATAGATTTCACCGGGTTAAAATGGGGCGTTGTTATTACACAATGGGATTGATTATTGTTTTATAATTTAACTCAGATTATTTCTAGAGAGGTTGTTGCTCCTCTGGCCGTGTTTATCAATCATATATGTGTTCGTGTTAGTACATGTGTACCATGGTTCCTAAACGTCAAAATCATTATTTTGTGCTTTTTACAAATGTTACCAAATTGTCATCTTCCCGGACAATTAAAGTGGCATCCTATTTTTGCGTTTATTTAATATTTGATACCAGGAAACTATCAGGAATAATCAAACATAAAGATTTAATCAATGCGTTACGTCAGGTATGCACTGATTTCAAGTATTCCAAGTAATAGAAATAGAAAATCCTTATCTCAAAAACATAAACAAATATCAGTATGACATAATATTGCATGAATCAATTTCTCAAGCGTTGATCATAACATTTCCCTGAAGAGGGAACACCTTTTCTTAGGTGCAGCTCGGCATACGAAAACAAGAACACACAAGTTACATGATGTTAATAATGCTTATTATGATGCTTATTATGATTACGATGGGTCTGAGTGTCATTGGATCTTGCACATTGATCTTAGCTTTGTGATGTCCCAATACGTCAATTGCCCCAACTGTAGTATTACCTGTCATTTGTTTACAACAACGTACGCTAATATTGCTTGATGTCACTTGTCTGAGGAAACGCTGTATACAAATCTTAAATAATAATTTTAAAAAAGTGTATAATGTAGACAGGCGTACCATACATGGGTAAGATTTTAAGAAAGTGTACAATTTGCATTCACCAATCCTCTCAAATAACACACATTTAAAACAAAAATGAGCTTCAAAATGCAGTTTAACATAACAGAACTGATACTTAAAATCAATGCGATACCAAATATACTCAGATATACACGGTATTCTTCATTTTTCAGCAGAATTTAGCAGAATTTACTAAATGTGTACAGCTGCCAATTGTACATTTTTAAGGAATCTTACCCACATCATTGGTGTATTATTGTCTTTGTCTCCACTCTGTTGGAGAGGGTTTGATATCTTATAGGCTCTTGAAATCAATGGGGATAACGGGAAAATTATAAACACGTATTATTTTATAATAGTAACTCAAATTAATCATGCATCCTTAACGGGGTGTTTCTATGATAATTTGTATCATCATACACATTGCGGATTTCCCACCATTGCTAAGATGAACACTATAGATTTACTGTCTCTATAATAAGATGCCAGACGAACGAAAAATAATATTCAAAAATATAAAATAATCTATGGCACGTAAAAGACTTGATGTTTTAGTCTTTATCACTAGAATGATTGCTGTGTCTAGATATATGCAATGTCTCCCAAGTGGAGGAAACGTCAAAACATAATTATTAGGTATAAGCTAGATATATAGATTACACTGATAGTTTCTATTACCTAACCGCCCTGGGGCGTGTTGCATAATAAATCCTTACTTAAAATGTTCCTTGCAAAGTTATGTTCCCTGGTTTAGGTAGGGAATTCCTAATATGTGAAGAGTTTTAGGAAAATGAGTCACAAGTCCAAAATTGATATTTTTCAAAGTGTTTTTTTCACAAGATCCCTTTATTGAAATGTTCTGATTTCTGGAGGGTGTGGCACTTATATTCATATGAATCCATGTATGAAATTTCGGGACATTGTATTAAGTATATCCTTGCGTTTTGAAGGCCTTTGTATGGAGTATATTTAGTCACCTCACTGGTAATTACCCATCCAGAAACATTGCAAACTTCTTTTTTTTTCAAAAATAAAATATCAAACTTAAAATATAGAAATACTTATAAGGTGCCCTAGTGTTTACTATCATTGGAATCACCTTGATCTCATCTTTTCAAATGTGATGATATCTCAAAATCCATATTTTGTGACTTATGACTCATTTTCCTGATAACATATAGGAATACAAATTAGCATTGTCTGCATAGCAAATGCCTTCCCTAAAAGTTCCTTGCCAGCTACATAGTAAGGAGAAGTAGCTAAGATAGGAAAATATTAAGTAGGGATCTGTTATGCAACGGGCCCCAGGCACACCATACTTGCCAACTCTGCAACAATATTTGTTTTGGGATGCTCACTACGAGAAAACCCTATCCTCCCCTTATTTAGCGTTAGGAATATTCCTTAACAAAAGCTATTATTGAAAATTGGAAATGTTCACGTTAAGTGAGTAATTGACGTCTAAATGGTTTAAATTTATCCAATATGTTGAGGGCATACAGGAGGACGCCTGTAATATCCCGATAATGCTTTGCTATTATTCCAATTATATTTCTGACTGCTCGCGGGGTAAAGGAGCGTTTGGCCTCTTCCCAATACTAGTTACACTGCGCAATAGACTGGCATGGGAATATATGGGTCAGATTTTCAGAAAATGTACAATTCGCCTTCACCAATCCTCTCAAACAACCCACATTTAAGACAAAAATAAGCTTCAAAATGCAGTTTAACTTAACAGAACTGATACTTTAAATCAATGCGATACCAAATATACTCAGATATACCCAAAATTTATCACTGTTTTAGCAGAATTTAGCAGAAATTACTAGATATGTTGAGCTGCCAATTGTACATTTTCTGAAAATCTGACTCATATGTGGTCAACAAGCTCAAATGAAGGGGCAGGGTTAGTGCCAATAGGTCGATGGATTTCTCTTTAGACTGACGATAATGTAATGATATAAGATCTAAAGGTACATTGATCATACCGTCGAGCTTTCACGTGTAAGCATTATAGTTTATTGGTAGATGTGTGAGTAAATGCTGGCATACAAAGGTTGCGACCCTAAAAGCTTTTTACAGCATACATTAATATCATTTTATGTTAATAACTGAGTGCAATTTTATATTTTTGAAAGAAACTTGCATCTACATGGCGATTGCTTTTTCTAAAGCTTTCCTTCAAAGAAGCATGAACTACATGTATATCAAATTTCAGTGAAAGACATTTCAATCTTAAATTTGTATTCGACAGACTATTCAATGGCCTGCTGTTCATTTGTGTGTAGACGGAATGATTGTTGAGTTAAGAATCATCGACTTATTGTCTCTGAAATTATTTGATCTCGGTGCCAAACTGCTCACTTGAATGAATTACAAAAGGTTCTTACAATGTTCTTGGGTATTCTATATTAATTTGGCTTTATATGAATCTCATTATGAACTTAGCTTGACCATTAAGGCTTTGCCAAATCAAATGGATTCCAGAGGTAAAGAGCTTCAGGTTCGTATGCTGGACTGCCGCTGTCTATAAACGTGTCAAGGGTTAGAATATCGGGTTCAATATTTGGGTCAGATTTTCAGAAAATGTACAATTCGCCTTTACCAATCCTCTGAAATAAACCACATTTGAGACAAAAATGAGCTTCAAAATGCATTTTAACATGGCAGGACTGATACTTTAATTCAAGGCAATATCAAATATACCCTGATATACCTAGAATTGACGAGTTTTCAGACTACTTTAGCAAGATTTACTAAATGTGTAGAGCTGTCAATTGTACATTTTCTGAAAATCTTGCCCATTTATGTATCCCTTTATTTATTCTGAACGTGATTTATAGGTTTCTTTTCAATCGGTTTGAGAACAATACAACGACAGAACGCTACGTATAAACATTGGCAGAGACAGTACATAAACTTTATGTACTGTTTCTGACATGGATCAGCACATGCACGAATCAGAGTCAAATTAGACCTATTTAGTCCCATATTTCTCGACATATTGGTAATCGCATTGATCCCATATGTTGTCCTAATTTACCTGATAAACACCAGGCTAGCTGGATCATATTATACGATCGCATCAGAGATTGTTTTGTGGCTAGAGGAACAAGACATATATAATATATATATAGAGCTAGGGTTAACTTATATGGTCGATGTGCTAAAAGCTTATACTGTAGTAAACAGAATAGAAGTAAAATGTCCTTTTCATATACGCGGGCCATATACTTTATGACCACGTCTCCTGTTATTGTAAACGTATTTATTTTCGCGCAGATACATTTTCGCGCACTAAGTACTTTGACACCATTTCCCGCGGATTTAAATTCACGCAGCAAGGAAGTCTCACACCTTGTTTATGCAATAATTATACCTTTCGCGCAGGATTTATTTTCAGGCACCAAGGTGGGTGCGCGAAAATAGCGAAAATAAATACTGCGCGAACATTAATACGTTTACAGTATGTGAATATTAGCCAGCAAAGCATATTCTATGTCATGGTTTGATTCGCTTATCTCCTATTATTCACTCAGTGTATAGCAATGCTTGCCGATTATTCTGTAAAATTGACAAGCCTAAATTGTCTAATTTTGAGTTAAAGTTGTCTCATTCAGCCAGACATTCGTCGCGCCCCTACCGGCCAGAAGGCTACCCAATGGCCCGCATTTCTTCAATTCAATCAATGATATTGGTGAGACAGTTGGTGCCCAAAATACTGATGGCTTTGCATTATTTTTCTTCTTCTTTTCTTTTTCTCTTTTATAAAATAATGCTCAGAAAACATTTTTCATGTGGTAATATTCTCAGCGTCCCATTTCCCAAGATGCCATAATCGTATTCCTCTCCATGGAGAACAAGGAAAGGGAAACTATGGCTTAGGCTAACATGATTCGACATACTCGATAATAATTGGGTCAGATTTTCAGAAAATGTACAATTCGCCTTTACCAATCCTCTCAAATAAACCACATTTAAGACAGAAATGAGCTTCAAAATGCAGTTTAACATAACAGAACTGATACTTTAAATCAATGCAATACCAAATATACTCAGATATACCCGGTATTCATCATTTTCTGCCTAATTTAGGAGAATTTCCTAAATGTATACAGCTGCCAATTGTACATTTTCTGAAAATCTGACCCAAATTATAAACTCACCGATTGGATTCATCAGATTCCACAAGGCCAGTGTGCTGATCATGTCTGGGTAGGCGATATCTAGATATAACATTAGTTGGCGTAAAATGTCTCCTTCACTAAAGTATTCTGTGTTTATTTATGTTAAGTCATCGACTTCCAACTATCGTCAATTGTAATATCACTCTTCAATAGGTAGTAAATCCTTTTCAACTTCGATGTGTGTGATATCAAAAGTTATCAGTCTGCTCGATGCACTTTTCCAATAATGTGGGTTTCTATATCAAAGGTGTCCAGGGATAAATTTGCATTCATCAGAAGAAAAGATAACAATTAATTCATGTTGCAGACAAATATTGTCCTGGTTGTTTGTCTCTATGGCCATTTTCCATGATAACTGTCCACACACACATAGGAAGGGCTATTGTATGAACAAAAGTCACTTGTTGTCTTATTTTCAACCTCCTGTGGTGAACTGTGGCGAAAGTAAAGCATGAACTTTACGAAAATTGACTGGCCTTTCCTGCAGGTGTAACTGCCCACTGCCCACCTGTGGCTACTACTCTTTCCTCCAGCATGTGAACACCTCCTCCAGGGTTTGGTAAGCGTTCCCTGCCGCCTGCTGTCCACTGGTATATGGCATACTCGGCACCTGGAGGAGGGGGACTGGTGGCTTGGCAAGATCTATAGTACTTAGGCCACAAGTATTGACATTGGTATATTGTTTCTCCTCATGTCACACCAGACTATTTATAATTTGTATTTGCTTGAAGCATGTATATAAATTTGTGTATTGATACGAGAGAAAGCAATTAAGGAAATCATACTGATAGATAAACTTGATTGTTGATAATCTTAGTTGGTAACCGGATTTAATGAAATATTTCACCTGTTCATGAAATGTGCTATTTAATGTATTGCAGAGGCTCCCTGAAATAACTGAGTTACTGCATGAGGCCTTGCCCTACTTCCTTGGAACTATTGCATATTTTTTAAGAAACACCGATTTTATATATTTATTATATAATGATAATAAAACATTCTTATAATTGCACGCACTCCTACTTTCATATAGTTCATATTTAACTTGAGTCTTACTTCTAAATGTTTAAAAGAATAGTCACATTAGAATTATTCTCATTATTTGACCAGGTCTAAAATGCTTTCGTGCATTTGCGTATTCAGTGAGAGCAAATTCCAAGGGAGTATGTGTTTTAAGAAAATGGGAAAAAGCATGGACAATTTGGAAGTACAACTATATGAGCAAAACATCAATTCTGGATGTTGTAGAACTATAGCTAAATGATTGCACAGTAACATTTAACTAACTACAAACAGGTTTCTGGCTTCATGTAAACGTGTGCACACAAATCATGTGAAACCAATGATCAACAACACGTGACCTAAGAAGGTCAGATTTTCAGAAAATGTACAATTCAACTTCGCCAATCTTCTCAAATAACCCAAATTTCAGACGAAAATAAAGTTCAAAATACATTTCAACCTAGCTAAACATATTGCTAGAATCAATGCAATGCTGAATATTCTCGAATTTACCTAGTATTGACCAAACTGCAGCCTAATTTAGCAGAATTTACTAAATGTGTACAGCTGCCAATTGTTCATTTTCTGAAAATCTGACCTAAGCAGGCATGGTTTGGTTTCAGAAGTGCTGTTCGCTGCACTCTTGACTATTGTCAATGAGGGTATGGTAATTCCTATAAACATCTTGTAAATACGGCCATGTAAAATGTGTACTTTCTGGAGGGGGGGGGGTTAACTTTAGATTCAAATAACGTAAGTTGTAATCAAATTATCGTCCATTCGTGAACAAAACTATCTGAACTTGCATTTTAGAAATCATTCTGATGTAATATTCATTCTTATTTCCTTTTCATATAAAATCTCAAAAAGAGTTGGTGTCGAATTGAGATACTTTTGAAACAGAATGCACATATTAGTTGTATCTTGGATATTGGTCAGATTTTCAAAAAATGTATACAATTCAACTTCGCCAATCTTCTCAAATAATCCAAATTTCAGACGAAAATAAAGTTCAAAATACAGTTCAACCTAACCAAACAGATTGCTAGAATCAATGCAATGCCGAATATATTCTAATTTACCTAGTATTGACCAAATTGCAGCTTAATTTTGCACAATTTACTAAATGTGTACAGTACATTTTTTGAAAATCTGACCCATATTGTTCTGTTAATGAAGACATAAAGGGAGTTCGTCGACTCTACTGAAAACGAATTATTATGTAATGCTTAAGATTGAGCTCCGAATTTACTTAGCCTTTTTCAGTGTTTCTCAAGCTATGATCAAGCATGGAATTTTCTGTAATCTCTAAAATACGGTAGGTAATCGCTAATTAAGCGAATGCTTCCAGACCTGGGGTGAGCTCTGGTGTTAACGGTTGGAACTACAGATCTAGCCAGAGTTCCACCAGTCAAGGCTGAGCCGTACATAACACACCATTAACATGTTGATTTCACCCAGAAAGGTAAATATAAAGGGGGAAGTATCAGTTCCACATTTGGGTCAGATTTTCAGAAAATGTACAATTGGCCTTCACCAATTCTCTCAAATAACCCAAATTTAAGACGAAAATAAAGTTAAAAATACAGTTTAACCTAGCCAAACAGATTGCTAGAATCAATGCAATGCTAAATATACTCGAATTTACCTAGTAGTGACCAAATTGCAACCTAATTTAGCAGAATTAGGAACTAAATGTGTACAGCTGCCAATTGTACATTTTCTGAAAATTTGACCCATTTCTAAGTGGGGATTTATACTTTATAGGCGGTTGGATATTAAACACTGTATACACGTAGTATTCCAATATTGATATATTTGTATGAGTATTATTAGTGATATATCTATGATAATTATGTTGATACTATCTAAATATTATCTTGCTCTTAGATATAAATTTAAAGGATACTGTAACCGTCTTAATGTTCGCGCAGTATTTATTTTCGCTATTTTAGCGCACCCACCCTTGTGCGCGAAAATAAATCCTGCGCAAAAGGTATAATTATTGCATAAGCAAGGTGAGAGATTTCCTTGCTGCGCGAATTTAAATCCGCGCGAAAAGGGGTCAAAGTAAACTTAGTGCGCGAAAATTTATCTGCGTGAAAATAAATACGTCCACAGGATATGCAATTCTCATGCCATAGATCGATGCACCATCATGGGGCAGAAATACAAACGAAATATGACACGTGAAAATCTCTGGGATTTCCAGACTAAAATCCTGTATGAGCGAAGATTGGAAATCACAGCTAGACTGTCATAATTATTATTGCCTTTCATTAGACAATCTTTCTCCAAGATATTCAATTGGTTGGACATGTCTTAATTTGTCCATAAATTAATCACTTCAAGGATTTATGTTTAACAATACTTAACTCTATCCTAGTACGACCATTAACAGTGATTAGCCCAAGACAAGTAGATTTTAAACCAAGAGTGAGTGCATGTGTTACAGCATGAATGTTTTTGGTGCCAGAGGGGAGTACAAATGGAAGAATCCTACCTTCAGAGGTATACATGATGTTGGCCACTGAATTATTTTCTCTACAGGTAAGAAATACGAGCACATTAGTGGTATGTTCGCGTGGACGCAGATGCAATCATCAGAAAATGTACAATTGGCAGCTCTACACATTTAGGAAATTCTGATAAATTAGGCTGAAAATGAAGAATACCGGGTATATCTGAGTATATTTGGTATCGCATTGATTTGAAAGAATATCGGAGAAATATTCTGGGAGTGATTGTAATTGTGGATGTAGAAGAGGGCCGCTGGGCGTATAAGGGTTAATTTCAGAAAATGTACAATTCGCCTTCACCAATCCTCTCAAATATCCCACATTTAAGACAAAAATGAGCTTCAAAATGCAGTTTAACATAACAGGACTGATACTTTAAATCAATGCGATCCCAAATATACTCAGATATACCCGGTATTCATCATTTTACAGTCTAATTTAGCAGAATTTACTAAATGCAGTTAAATGTTAAATATGTACAGCTGCCAATTGTACATTTTCTGAAGATCTGACCCATATAGGTGGCAAATAGCTACAATGGCTAATCTCTGCTGTATATATGGTAAATAAAGTTATAAAACCTGCAGAAGTTGTTCATGAATAGTGTAATAGTTTCCCGCGTTCATATCCACCAAACCCACTTATCCCGGTCAAATGTTGACTCTCAATTAGCCAGGAATCTATCCTCAATCCTAGACTTACGACAAATCTTACAGAAGGTTTTACAAATAGATTTTGTTAAAACACCTTTTCTAGTGGTTGTACCTATGTTTGCATATTGTATATATGAGACGTTGCCTTCTATGTATATTGCACATTTATGAGATGTTTAAGTGTGGGAGAGATGTGTGGCACTAATGAGAATGTATTGAACTAAAGGTGTATCTACTTCTTCCCATGGAATAGTTAGACATTTTTCATTTGATTGAGACATGTTTACGTGGGTACTTCAGCCAGAAATAATCATTGTATAAGGTTATCGGTTATGCAAAATTGAAAGGTACGAACAAAGTAAAAAAATAGTCATTGTATACCGGTATGTTACAGGATTTGTGGACATTTCCCCCGGGAAATAAAGAGAAAATTTAACAATTAATATATAATTTACAAGGCGATAAGTACCGAAAGTTTTAAGAGAAAAGAAACCTTGAATTGAAATATGGGTCAGATGTTCAGAAAATGTACAATTGGCAGCTCTACACATTTAGGAAATTAGGCTAAATTAGGCTAAATTAGGCTGAAAAATGAAGAATAGCTGGTATATCTGAGTATATTTGGTATTGCATTGATTTAAAGTATCAGTTCTGTTATGTTAAACTGCATTTTGAAGCTAATTTTTGTCCTACATGTGTGTTATTTGAGAGGATTGGTGAAGGTGAATTGTACATTTTCTGAAAATCTGACCCATATGTTATACCATGTATAAGGACATTGCGATTGGATTCACAATCGAATTCCTCAATAATACTTATTCCACAACCATAAGATGATATATCAATAACACAAGGGTTTTATATTTAGTGATAGGTAACATGACTTGGTGGTTTAATCTCTCAATTAAAGGTCCCCTGCCTGGGATTGTGTAACAGAGTTTGTAAAGTTCTTAGCAAAAGGATTTCCTCTGAGTCAAAAGCAAATTTCGCACTTTGTTAGTTTGTGCTGTGCACAGTAATTAGAGAACGGAGACCCATAATAATTATGGCGCCAGATATATGGGTCAGATTTTCAGAAAATGTACAGTTCGCCTTCACCAATTCTCTCAAATAACCCAAATTTAAGACAAAAATCCGGTTCAAAACTCAGTTCGACATAACCTAACAGTTTGATTGAATCAAGGCAATGTCAAATATCCCCAGATATACCTAGTATTGACCATGTTACAGTCTAATTTAGCAGAAGTTTCTAAATATATAGATCTGCCGATTGTACATTTTCTGAAAATCTGACCCATAAACCAATGTCAGAAAATGTCAGCTCAACTAACTGGCCTGAGAGACTTTGGCTTTCAGATTAGTTCCTGCTCTCGAGCGTGAAACAATGATTTTGTTTTGAACGGAATTGGATAATATGGTAATACTATATGAATTTGTCAATAGCAGATGGGCCAGATTTTCAGAAAATGTACAATTGGCAGCTGTACACATTAGTAAATTCTGCTAAATTAGGCTGCAATTTGGTCAATACTAGGTAAATTCGAGTATATTCGGCATTGACTTGATTCTAGCAATCTGTTTGGTCAGGTTAAACTTCATTTTAAACTTGATTTCCGCCTGAGATTTGGGTTATTTGAGTGGATTGGTGAAGGTGAATTGTACATTTTCTGAAAATCTGACCCATATACATACTTTAATGTAATACAACAAACTATTCAACAAGAGAATATAGTCTAGTATTTAACAATATAATCTTAGACAGAGTATTTAACTTAAAATGTGTACCCCTGCAGAAGACACGACTTAACTAGTGTCGAATCGATGAGTAATAATCAAATTAATTGCAAAACAACTCACCGCGAGACAGTCATTCGGGTCGATTTTCCCCCATAAACTGTTCTATTTTATCTGAATATAAATGTTCTATTCTATCTGCTAGAAAGATTGACATGTATGAATGATAACCACTATTCAACTAATACGCTGAAAGCTGATCCACATACCTGCAGCCATTGGAGCAATATTTTAGAATGCTTGCACTATCCCTGACAATCCGATGCTACTAGGTTTTGTCCCAGGCGATAGAAGATTAGCGCCTGATTATCAAGTCCCGTCACAACCTTTGGATTAAGGGATTGAGGAGATAAACCCACAATAATACTATGTCATAGATTCATGCGATCAGATACAGAGATCAGTGATGCGTTCACACTAGTCCCAATAATCCGGACCAAGCATGATCTGCATCATGCTCTTGGACAAGAGAATAATTAGTGTTGATCAATAATTAGCCTTCACTGTCAAAAACTAACTAACCCATTCAATGGCAGCTTGACGTGTTATCATCACTTTAGCAAAACCACCGATTTCAGCTGATACCACTCTTTTAAATACACCACTAATGCAAAACTTAAAAGACAAACAAATAGTAAAATAATATATAGACAGCAGTTATTCTGATAAATATAATATGATGGATTTACATGCATACGTAACGTAATTGGGTCAGATTTTCAGAATATGTACAATTGGCAGCTGTACACATTTAGTAAATTCTGCAAAATTAGGCTGCAATTTGATCAATACTAGGTAAATTCCAGTATATTCGACATTGCATTGATTCTAGCAATCTGTTCGGTTAGGTTGAACTGTATTTTGAACTTTATTTTCGTCTAAAATATGGGTTATTTGAGAGGATTGGCGAAGTTGAATTGTACATTTTCTGAAAATCTGACCCAATTATGTCGACCTGTAATTTACGTTGTGTGAATAGCATCACAAATTAAGCTACAAAGATAGTAACTTGCTCAAGATCTATGTGGCAAACACACTGTTATTTATCACAATATTTTGTGGTAACGTTTCTCAAACTAATCCTATCTGTTTTAGTGTATAGGTGGTAGATACTCTGGTTACCAATGTAAACAATAGAACATGGTTACTTGAGATTAGCACCACAGTAATGATCGATGATACTCCATCGTATGAAGAGGTCATCCAACCAACACTCGGGCTTTATCCTTTGGTCTAAATAAATATTAGGTACTCCAGCAGTCTACTCATCGTTTTATCTCTCTCCAGTGCCTACATGTCTACAGGTTTCAGTGGAATACATGCACGCGTATAACAATGCATATTGGGGATCTGGGGTGGCTGTTGCGTCCCAAAGTAGACATATATATGTACCAATGATGACATCCGTATACTGACTTTTCCTCTGTGGTACATGATATTTCTCATATTACAAATTCTTTTCCAACTGCTAACTTCCTATTTGCCGGCAGATTTTACTATTTCCAGAACAAAAAGTTCCATGTCAGTGGCGGTTTTTTAATGTCAGCCTCCTTTTCCACTATTTCCCTTAGATGTTCACCACAGAAAAGTATGTCCCTGCATCTTTTTCCTATTTCTCCTATGGTATGTCCTATTTCGTCTACATGAAAAGCCATGTCTGGCTGCTCTGACACCTATGTCAAGATTTGGTCATCTTTTCCATCGATGTCATCCCTGGTACAGTCCTTTTCTACCCATACAAATGTAGTATGTAGTGGGATGGGGTGGGTGCATGAGGGTTTATATATGGGTCAGACTTTCAGAAAATATACAATTGGCAGCTCTACATATTTAGTAGCGAGACCAAAGAAGCGGGAGCAGTAGCGGGAGAAGTAGCCGGCCAGTGGAACCCAGCCTTAATCAACGATCCAGCAATTTGGGGGTCACTTATGGAAAGGCAGGGCAAACCATTGCCTCCAGGAAGGTGACATTCAAAGTGTTATCTTTTGTGTAAACAACATAATTGCGTTGCTTACTTTTTACATCAAACATTCTCTGCCTTAAACCCTGCCCACACACAGCCGATTTGCCTCCCGATTGCCCCCCGATTTGGGTCTTCCGATGAATCCTAGGGTTTCATTTCCCGTCCTGGTTTACCAAGGATGTACCAAAATGGTGTATTACCTTTTCTTTAAAGCCAGTAGCATGTATGAGTCAAGGTAAGCGCCAACGATCAAGCAATTTGGGGGTCACTTATGGAAAGGCAGGGCAAACCATTGCCTCCAGGAAGGTTACATTCAAAGTCTTATCTTTTGTGTAAACAACATAATTGCGTTGCTTACTTTTTACAACAGTTCAAATAACATCAAACATTCTCTGCCTTAAAATGTGTATCTTGGCCTTGTGTGGCCTTAAGTGTTTGAGAATAGAGATGGGTCAGATTTTCAGAAAATGTACAATTCGCCTTCACCAATCCTCTCAAATAACCCTAATTTAAGACAGATATGAGCTTCAAAATGCAGTTTAACATAACAGAACTGATACTTTAAATGAATGCGATACCAAATATACTCAGATATACCCGGTATTCATACATTTTTTAGCCTAATTTAGCACAATTTCCTAAATGTGTAGAGCTGCTAATTGTACATTTTCTGAAGATCTGACCCAGATATTGATCTATGGAAGACTACTCTTATCTCAAGGAGAACTAAACGAGCTAATGCATGCTAATACTATCTAAATTATCAATACTTAAATGTTCCCATGCCCCTCGAAACAAACATCTTGGAATGGGTCTAAACGCATACTGTATTATTATTCAGATTAACATTCTGATGTGTCTCATATGCATGGCTACGATATCTCCTATCTATTGTTCTGAACCATTTCAAAGGTATACTATCATTATTTCTTAACAGTGTTTGCTTGAGCATGGCCAAAGCCTTGATTAAATTTGCTATGGTTTAAACATGAATTTGGCAACTCTCGAATAAATTAATTTGTATAGTAGATCGATCAAACAGATTAGATTGAATAGTAATCCTCTTCAATACATCTGGACGCCGTACACATTATAGTAACTTGTATAGTAACATGTAGCCTTAATTCCTATGTCACAAATGTACAATAGGGCATACAGGTTTATATGAATCAGGTTGAATCCATTAAAATGTAGTGTCATTCATGAAGCAACACAATGACAGTGTGGAACTCTATTAATTGGGGAACTGCATTTGATTTGTGAAAAAGGAATAGTGGTATATATCATTTTGTAATACGAGTATGAAGATTAGGAATGTGTAGTGAGTTTTTCGTATATGTGTTATGTCTTCGTGATAATTTTTTCACGTTTAGTGGATCAGTAAAATTGTAAGGCAACGCAGGAATATATCCACATCGTGGGTACGGGTATTTGATACAATTGTATTGTGTGGCCATATTTGTAATAATAATAAAAAAAATCACCGTATATGTGATCCGTTTTAGGAAAATGAGTTGTAAGTCGCAAAATATGGATTTTGGGATATCACCATATTTGAAAAGAGAAGATCAAGCTGATTCCAATGATAGTAAACACTAGGACACCTAAAATGTATTACTATATCTTAAGTTTGATATTTTTATTTTTGAATAAAAAAGTTTGCAATGTTTCTGGATGGGTAATTACCAGTAAAATAACTAAATATACTCCATACGAATACCTCCAAAACGCAAGGATATATTTAATACAATGTCCCGAAATTTGATACATGGATTCATCTGACTATCAGTGCTAAACCCATTAAAAATCAGACGATTTCAATAAAGAGGTTCTGTGAAAATAACACTTTAAAAATTCCAATTTTGCGTCTTTTCTTTTCTTTAATTAATTACCACACGTGAGCGCGTATTTCTCCCTCACCAAAAAGGGTAATAGACAGGCAATGGGGCATAAAATCACTCCTAAATGATTAGCACTGACAAATGACTTACCTAAATATAAAAAAATAGAGCAGTATCATTGTTTCATATCTGCTGCAAGATGTTTTGATTCAAATTGCTTCGCTTAATAGATGCAAGGTCATTTTAACTGCAATGCAAACTCAGGCATTCATATGGAGTATATTTAGTTACTTTACTGGTAAATACCCATCCAGAAACATTAAAACCTTTTTTTTCAAAAGTAAAAATATTGATCTTAAAATACAGAAATACTTATTAGGTGTCCTAGTGTTTACTATCATTGGAATCAGCTTGATCTCCTCTTTTTGAATATGGTGATATCTCAAAATCCATATTTTGCGACTTCATTTTCCTCAAACGGATCACATTTTAACTTCAATGCAAACTCAGGCATTCTCATAGACTTGGCGCGGAACACAATAGCCGTACGACAAATCACTCTAGACCTGTCAATTCTTGAAGATTTTAAACGATATGATCACTTACCTCGGGTTTAGTTAGATACAAGATATCCTGTCAATCTCTCAAGCGGAATAGGTCCTCCTGAACAGTAATAGTTTCTTGCGTGTAAAATGCCTTCCTGTGTTTTGGATTTCTTTTAAACAATGGCGATGTTTTAGTGTGTGTAATGGCGCGGGGGTTAACTCAATAGTTTTGTTGCAACGGAAGGTGTATGTTACTCATTACCACGTTAGTGGGGGCCGCTGTCGGTCTAATGCTACAACTCTAGAGCTCACCTGGGGGCTGACTACAGGGTGGGTCAAGAGTCAAGAATCAATGCGATATTGGAATAAATTCCTAGCAGAGCTGAAAGAGTAATGTGTAAGAAATATGTGTATAATGCAGCTCACGTTTTGGTGTCAACATTGTGTGAAATTTATTGAAAAGAAAAATTTTCAGATGAAAATGTATTATCTAAGAGTCGGTGGAAGGTAAAGAAAATCAGAAAAAAAAAGAAAGAAAAAAAAAATAAAAAAAATATAAGGGACGCAATACGAATGTCAGTTAGAATTGTAAGAGCCTCGTTGGCAGGATATATTGAATAAAACCTTTTTAAAACAAAAACAAAAAAAAGAATCGATGCGATGCGATCGATTTTTTTTCTTTTTTACATTTCAGGCCAAACATTTACAGTGTTAAGAAAAGACGTGTGTCATCATAGTTAACGTCTTATTGCGCTGTCTCAAAAATTCTACGTAACATAAATTATTGGGAAATTTCTAGTCAATTGTTAACCTCTCTCTTAAGTTATATTGATTATATTTATAATACTACTTGGATTCTATCAACACTCTACTACTTCAAAATTCGTTCTTCAAACGATTGGTTGATTCAAACAATCATCGATTTGACATTGATTTGCTGAGGGAATAAACAAAATCGGAAATTTAGGCCATGTCTGGCCTGGTATCCTAGTGATCTCCCATATAATATATAACATTTATAATATTGATTATATAAGAATCATAACATATCAACTATCATATATAAGGCACCAACCTCGGAGAAAAGGAGAACAAATATAAAAAAAATATAGAAATATAAAAAATCGATAACTTCTCTATTATTATCTAGTTAACTTATAAAATTATTGTCGTTGGTTTAAAGAATAGTAAAACACTACATAACTTTAGAACAATTCATCTTATCACCTAGATTAAGCGAGAATGGTCGATTGTTGCATTTCAATGGTTGGAAGGGATTATTTAAGTTTCTGACAAATTGAACTAGATTGGTATATTTATTACCGGTATTTTGTAATATGTGATGGAAAATAATGCAAACATCAGGATAGTGTGCTAGTGCGTTTTTAAACAGTTTGGGATAGACATGTTGTACTGTGTGTAAAGATCCGAATAATATACTATTGATTAACTGGGCCAGATCAAACAGTCATCGAAAAAAAATCATCGAAAATGTACAATTCGCCTTCACCAATCCTCACAAATAACCCACATTTAAGACATAAATGAGCTTTAAAATGCAGTTTAACATAACAGAACTGATACTTTAAATCAATGCGATACCAAATATACTCAGATATACCCGGTATTCTTCATTTTTCAGCCTAATTTAGCAGAATTTCTTAAATGTGTAGAGCTGCCAATTGTTCATTTTCAGAAAATTTGACCCATCTGCATTAGGTTCAATTTATGAGACCAATGCATGCTCATCGAAAATGACAAATAAAAATCAACTTATCTTATCTTATCTTATCTTATGACTGTATGGCAATATTTTCGTGCTAACAGGTTGAAATAAAAAAGTACAAATATTTCATAAGATATCTAAAATGGCTTTCCGCAGTGAAATAAAACAGTCACAGTACATCAATATATGACATTGTACGGGATTGTACCACTTTAATTTCTAGATAACTATTACATAACAGAACATATTCCTCAGTAAAAGTATTGGCAAAAGTCGCAACCCATGCATGCAAAATCCCCACTTGTTCGTGTATAAATAAGCCACTACACTCCTCACTCTACACTCATACACAAATACAAAATCATCTCATTTCTGGCTTGGCGTTGTTCCCTGTATTTAAAGTCATTACTGGAAGTCATTACAACACTTTGCGCAACCCTGCAGTGTACGTTTACCATTGCGTCTGATGATATGAAGCATGTAGCTAAATCGCAGTGGTTGACTTAAGGTGATTTAATTTGACCCAGTTGCATATAGCAGTCAGTTAATCCGCCTGCTGGATCCCCCCAATACTACCGACAGCCCAGGACCTGTGCATACATTCCAATCCTCTTAATGTGTACCGAGCATCCGTACACTCTGTTTGAGACCTATAGATATCGGTGAAATCGCCAGAAAATTTACAATTCATATTCACCAATCCTCTCAAATGACCCAAATTTAAGACAAAAATCAGGTTCAAAATACAGTTCAACATAATCAGACAGATTTATTGAATGAATACAATACAGCTAGGGTTATAGTTCTATGCTCAGATATACTCAGTATTTATCATGTTTCACTCTAATTTAGCAGAATTTGAGAGATGTGTTGAACTGTAGATTGTGCATTTTCTGAAAATCTGACCCATATATATACTTAAAGCGACCCAATGGTAACCCTACGGCGAGCCGCTCCAAGTAGATCTCAAGTAGAGTGTATGAGCAGAAGGATTTTTACGGGTTTTTTTTTTAAATTTGAGGGATATTGAATTTCAGAGCAATATTAGAATCTGCCTCCGACAGGGGAGAAGGATAAAGTTGTCATATATATAATAAGTTGTCAATTTATGCATGACTGCTAATTATGATAATGGGGATTTTTATTAAAACGTCAAGGCCGAATATTCAATGTTTCGTAAACTGTTTCTTCAAAATGTATCAAACTAAATAGTCCGCTGGAGACCAATATTGCCCCTGAACCGGGTATATCTGAGTATACCCATATACTATATATATTGGACAGAAGAATATCAACCTCATACATTTGGTCATTTTAAATAACAATGGCACTCTTTCCAGGGACGATAACTGCACAAGAGTCACTGCATGTAGATCTATTTCTCCAGTACTAACTCAGGTCTACATGACAAAGGCCTACTGTATTTTGGTTCCCTCGATTGGCGGAGACCCCGTCCAAACATGTACGGACATGACGCGTGGAAAGCCCGGGGGCGCCCTGTCTCACGCGCCGGCCTCCACTCCACTGGGAACCCGAGCGAAACAAAGCTGATACAATACTAGCAAACAACTCAAGTTTAATTTGTCAATAAGGTGCTCCATCTTACCTCTTGGCCCTTATTGAACATTTATTGTGACAATGGCTAAACCAATAAATGCAATCTCATAATAAGGTATCGAGAACATAGGTCTTGTAATTGAATCCTCTCCCACCCAACATACATTGGCTGTAATCGTATACGAATGAAGGAAGAATATTTTTTCAGAAATGTATAATATGTTTGATTATGTCTGGTAAGAACAAACCGATGCATTTCCTTCCCAAGCAGTTAAAACACACCAGCCAAACGATGATTTAAGTCATATTATGAAATTGTAATAAAATTGTTTTTGCTGACCTCACACACAATTATTGACATAAAATGTAAAACCTGAGAATTCAGGGTGTGGAGGCAGACTATTATGCTTTCTCGTAAAGAAGTCGAGGACCTGAATGCCTGGCTTGAATAGGAGCTGGCAAGGACAGTTTTAGTGAAATCGAAGCCGGGGGGTAGAGCTCGAGGTGGGGGCAGAAATATATGGATAGGATTTTCAGAAAATGTACAATTTGCCTTCACCAATCCTCTCAAATAACACACATTTAAAACAAAAATGAGCTTAAAAATGCAGTTCAACATAACAGAACTGATACTTTAAATCAATGCGATACCAAATATACTCAGATATACCCGGTATTCTTCATTTTTCAGCAGAATTTAGCAGAATTTATTAAATGTGTACAGCTTCCATGCAATTTTTTGGAAATCTGACCCATAAATGCCTTTCCAGAAGGTAGGGCTCCTGATGAGGGGGTGGGGTCTCATTTCTCTTGTCACTACCAAAAAACAGCAATTGTCGTTTGTCACTAAGAAAATTCTGGTGTCGTTTGTCACTTAATTTTAGTAATAGGCCTAATGGACAAATTGTTGTTGCTAAAACTAATAAGGTCTGTCCCGATTTTTCGGACTAAGAAAGTGTTTTTGTCGATTGTCACTGGCTGAGCTTGGCTGCCTATGTCGATTTTTTTTATTATTCGTTTTTATTCAGGTATGAGCTAATTAACATATATCATTGTTAACAAGATAAACTGTAAAAAGCAGCCCCTTAGCCCACCATTGGCATTGCAGTGGTATTCTTCTGAGCCCTGAGCCGGCAAAATGGTATAATTAGCTATAATGTGGTATAAGTATCGTTTTATCTAAGAAAATGGGACACAATATCGATTGTCGATTTAAGAACATTAATTTATCTATTTAAAGCATATAGAGCCTGGTTTGAATAAAGGTCGGGTATAATATCATAGAAGCCTAAGGAAGAAATAAAGAAACAAATAAAAATTCGGGCTTCTGTTCAAAGAAATACGGTATGATTTTTTAAGGTTTCCCCCACCGGCGGTACAACTGCTGAATGCTCCATCACCTTTACACCCATACTAGCCAAGTACCCGTCCTCCTGACGGTCACCCTCTCTCCCCACTCTTCCCCCTCTCCCTCTTTTCCCTCCCGGTCTTCTCTGACATTCATACCATTCATACATTTCTCTCCCAACCCCGTCTCCGATTCCCCCCTCTCCCTCCCCTCATCCTCATGCTCCCCTCCCCGCTTTCTCTCCATCCCCTCTCTCCCTTCCCCTACATCCTCTCTCCTCTCTCCGATTTCCTCCCTGCTCCCCCCCCCCGCCTCCCTCTTCCTCATGCCAGAGGCAGATTTAGGGAGGTGGCGTGAAAAACATTCATATAACACTAACTATAGAATAGGATTTGTACACATATGAACACTTTATCATCTGTATTCCAATAATGGGGCTTGGAAAATAATGGGTAAATAAATTCAAGGGTTGCAAAATTAACATATAGGTCGAAGGTCCTAAAATATTATCAAATGGCCTTGAATCTTGATGGAATCTTTTATATGGCCTTGAAATTTTCGGAGATTCTCAGGTTTTTTTTTACAAAGGGAAAATATTTGGATTCTCTTAAGATGAATCCTTGAATAGTGAGTGGGCCTAACTAATGCTGTATTTGAGAAAAGTTCAGAACCAAAACCTTTAAGTTCCTCCCCTCTCTTCCTTCCCCTACATCCTCTACCTCCTCTCCCCCCCCCCCCCGCTCTTCTTTCCCTCCCCCTCCCCCTTTCCTATTCCTACACCCTCTTTTCCACTCTCCCACTCCTATGCATGTAGTTAGGTCCCCCTGAACGTAGGTGGTGGGAAACGATGTAGTATCTCACAGGGGCTTTCCCAGGCTATAAATAGAGTGTAGAGATCCCGAGAACATGTGACACAAAGAAACCCCTCTTTTTTACCTCTTTTCGTAGAAATCGCTCTACCCGTATATTATACGGATACAATTTCTATAAGTATTTATTCCCGAACGAGTTTCTAGAATTTTTTATATCATTAAAATTCTATAAAAACGGTTATAAGGAGTTATGTACACATGTACAAATATACCATCCGGGAATGTGTATTATATCTCCCAGAAAAATACCATTAAACGGATTTCTTAATTATTAAGATCTATACCAGCGAAATTTCGTAAACATTGGTACATAATAATTATATTTAACGAGACAAGTTGGGCTCTTATTATTAGAACTAGATTCTCTCTAGGCAGAGCTGGTGGCGCCCCCTCCCATGATATGGTGGCGTATCATTTTGTAGAGCTGTTAATTGTTAAATTGAAAACAGGTTCCATGCATTGAATTGAAATTTGGTTAATATATCTTGCAATATTTCTATAGTTATGATATGACTGAAAATTTCGGAAAGTAGGCTACACATTTCCAATTGCAAAAACACATTTTCAGCACCTGCAAAAGTCCAAACGGTTATTTGAAGTGGGTCTTCGCGGATACCCCAAAATGCCAATGGGTCAGATTTTCAGAAAATGTACAATTCAACTTCGCTAATCTTCTCAAATAACCCAAATTTCAGACGAAAATAAAGTTAAAAAAACAGTTCAACCGAACCAAACAGATTGCTGGAATCAATGCAACGCCGAATATACTCAAATGTACCTAGTATTGACCAAATTGCAGTCTAATTTAGCATAATTTACTAAATGTGTACCGCTGCCAATTGTACATTTTCTGAAAATCTTACCCTAATATCATATTTATAAACATAATTTGTCCTTCACCTAAAAATGAAATGCACTGACCTTCTTTAATGTGCAGATCTACTTCAAATGTAAATGTATTGATCCGGATTTCTTCTAGTGGCACGAGTTTGTCATTTAGTACCAGAGAACATCTGCAGTGGGAGCCACAGGGCACGGCTGTTTCATCTGAGATATAGGTGGCGCCACTATCGCACCAAATGAGAGGAACTGGTGTCTGGAGCACAGGGAAAGAAAGGGAGATGCAATAAATATAAATGGATTATGTGTTCTTAATGTTGAATTCGTTTATCCTGCCTACGTGACATACATCTATAACCGCTCTCGCGACGCCTGAATAAACCAGGCGGTTTTGATCTTGAACCGCACCCCCTTCAATGCTTGATGAATAAATTCCTTGTGCGGAGAAATCAAGCTTCTGAACGTTATCGCCCAATAATTTGTAATCAGTACTGGATATATCTTCCACCGTGAGACCCCGGCGCCTGAGGCGTATCTTTTATGCATGGGTGGCGTTCATAAAAATTGGTCTTAATATGATTTAGATATGAATACAGTGGTTTGCCTTAGGCCATAGAAAATACGTGTTTCCGATACCTAGAAAAACTTACACCACGTTAAAGAAAATGAGCTTCCCTAGTTTTTTTAAAGTGAATTTTTAATAATAAAAAAAAGAAAAATAACTAAAAAAAATTTTAAAGCAGGAACACTTCAACAGAAAACTGATCACATGTTCGATGTTATGTCTATTTTTAAATCCCCACATTAGCGCATTTTATTGTGAATTTCAATGGTGACCTATACTATGAGCAAATGTATTTTCCTTTACCTCGTACAATGGTGAACACAGAAAAACCGAGTCTGTCTTTGAAGGAACCTCATGCGTTTTGCCCCATTTGAACCTGACTCTCACTCTGTCCACTTCGTCTACAACGGATGGTCTGGAAAGTGAATATGTAATGGGCAATATGGGTCAGATTTTCAGAAAATGTACAATTCAACTTCACCAATCCTCTCAAATAACCCACATTTCAGATGTGAATAAAGTTCAAAATACAGTTCAACCTAACCAAACAGATTGCTCGAATCTCTGCAATGCCGAATATACTCGAATTTACCTAGTATTGACCAAATTGCAGTCTAATTTAGCAGAATTTACTAAATATGTACAGCTGCCAATTGTACATTTTCTGAAGATCTGACCCATAAGCAGACGTTTACAGGATTACATGATTGGAGAAAAACTCTAGTAAGGGATGAAAAGTTGAAAAGGTAGATTTTTGCAGGACACTTATTCAGTGTATAGACCAGATTGTCATAAAATGTACAATTCGTCTTCACAAATCCTGTCAAAAAACCCACATTTAAAGCAAAAATCAGCTTCAAAATGCAGTTTAAATTAACAGAACTGATACTTTAAATCCCAATGTGATCCCAAATATACTCAGATATACCCGATATTCATCATTTTTCAGCCAAATTTAGCCGAATTTCCTAAATGTGTAGAGCTGCCAATTGTACATTTTCTGAAAATCTGACCCAAATAGGTCTTGTAAATGTCGATCTCGTATCATAATCAAGAAGACGAATAATTATCCGCCTACTTTTTTATGCATATTATGCAGAATGATTGATAGTATACTTTTATAGGGTGATTAACATTTTACGTTTTTCATTCATCTTCACGATTAACACAGGAAAAGTTGCTTATAAGCAGCTTTAATCTGTATTGTTATTTTTTTTAAATTATTAATCTTTCTTATTTTTGTGTGTGAACAAATGCAAAGTGTCTTAAGGGCTTTGTCCACTAAGCCGATTCTCATGTGATTCTCACAGAATTTAGTGGAAAAGAGTCTTCTGTGGCGCAAAATCGCAGGAGAATCGGCTTAGTGGACTAGGCCCTTTAGTATATAAACATGTAGCATGCGATCTACTAAGGACTTATAGCCTCCATGTTTTGCAGAAAGTGACTCGATCACTTACCGGGGAAATCCAATTGTAAAAACCTCCGCCTTTTGAAATGTATCCTCTGGGTCCATCTCCACTAACTTCCAAAAAGGATCTGTGGTGCCCGGCGAAGACTTTGTTTGTGTGGCAGCCATAGCTTAAAAAATGAAGTCATTTGTCTTGGCTCCGTTCACCGCTTATTCTCCCTAGCTCGACTTCTTCCTATACCAAGATAAGAATCAAAGGTTATATCTATAATGTATCATGAAAGTGTAGTTTTATTTGAACTGGCACCGATGTATTTTCACAGTATTTGAAAATCTTAAAGTATTGTTGATTAGATATATTGTTTCAATGTTATTAACACATTTCTCCACATTCCGCTGTACCCTCAAGAACAGACCTTGTAAAGGCGAAGTGCATTGGACGCCAAATTTAATTGAGATTGGCTGGGAATTGTCCTGGGTTATAGATCACTAGGGGAAAGTCCCCACGTTGGAATACCTGGGTCAGATATTCAGAAAATGTACAATTAACTTCATCAATCTTCTCAAATAACCCAAATTTCAGACAAAAATAAAGTTCAAAATACAATTCAAGCTAACCAAACAGATTGCTAGAATCAATGCAATGGCGAATATACTCGAATTTACCTAGTATTGGCCAAATTCCAGCCTAATTTAGCAGAATGTACTAAATGTGTACAGCTGTACATTTTCTGACAATCTGACCCATATATTGCGGTAGTAATTTAGGGACTTTTCATGTTTAACCTTTTTTTGCGCGGACTCTAAAAGTGTGTGTGTGGCGGGGGGGGGGGGGGGGCACAGACTCAGAACTACAATGATGTAAGGGGGGGGGCATCGAATTTGGGATAAACTTTCAAGGGGGTGGGGGGGGGGGTGGACAAGAAACTTTGCACACGACTTTAAGGGGGGATCATACAATTTTGTACAATAATTTTTCGCAAATTCTCCTCTCCCCACCTAGTGGTTAATTATGAACAGTCTCTTATAGTCTTGTGTTTAAGAAGTTGTATCTTCATCCAAGCATGATCTGTCACTTTTTTAAATCAGAGAAAAATATTTTCTCGGGGTGCAAAACAAAATTAATGATGTGTAACAAAAATAAAATGCATAACGTTTAAAGTTGGTTTTCAGTTAATTAGGGATATTGTGCTGCTGCTTTAATTAATTTATTTGGATTTTTAAAAAAAAACAAACATTTTAGATAACAGGGAATGTTCTAGATACGTGGAGTGAACCAGAAATACACCTACCATTTTATTTATTTATTTTTATGGCGGGGGGGGCGATGGGGGGCATAGTTAAATTATCCCAAAATGTATCGTAACACAAAACACAAGTCCCCTACACATTCCAGATTCGCACAACATTAACAGCTCTTCCCAGCATATGGGTCAGATTTTCAGAAAATGTACAATTGGCAGCTGTACACTTTTAGTAAATTCTGCTAAATTAAGCTGCAATTTGTTCAATACTAGGTAAATTCGAGTATATCTGGCATTGCATTGATTCTAGCAATCTGTTTGGTTAGGTTGAACTTTATTTTCATACTTTATTTTCGTCTGAAATTCAGGTTATTTGGGAAGATTGGTGATTGTGAATTGTACATTTTATGCAAATCTGACCCATATAGCGTCTGTATTTATACAAGTATTTTACCAATATTTATGTTTAGAATGAGCACCACACCGATCTCTTAAAACTCAAAAAGGGAATTTACAAAACCCGGTATAACCACTTTAATTAAACTCGACAAAGGATATTGTGTCTCAAACAAAAGATTACGATTACCGCCGCGTGGTTGTAGCCCAGATTGTATACAGCCAATGTATGAGGACAAAACTCAACCTTCTCAGTCTATTCATTGGTCAGATTTTCAGAAAATGTACAATTCAACTTCGCCAATCTTCTCAGATAACCCAAATTTCAGACGAAAATAAAATTCAAAATACAGTTCAACATAACCAAACAGATTCCTAGAATCAATGCAATGCCAAATATACTCAAATTTACCTTATATTGGCCAAATTGCAGCCTAAATTAGCAGATTTTTACTCAATATGTACAGCTGCCAATTGTACATTTTCTGAAAGTCTGACCCATATGCCTACTCACATGGTTTTAATCGAATTGATTAACATGTTTTGTTTGAGCTGCGTGCTTTCAAAGTCAGTGTGGTTGGACCAGACCTTCCCATGAATAAAAGATACAATGGTACAATGACCATTAAATGTTTTGGGAAAAACACATAATAATAAAATAATCTATATGGATCAGATTTTCAGAAAATGTACAATTAGCAGCTCTACACATTTAGGAAATTCTCCTAAATTAGGGTGAAAAATGATGAATATTGGGTGTATCTGAGTACATAAATTATAGTATCGCATATATATATATATATATATATTGATTTAAAGTATCAGTTCTGTTATGTCAAACTACATTTTTGAAGCTCATTTTTGTCTTAAATGTGGGTTATTCGAGAGGATTGGTGAAGACGAATTGTACATTTTCTGAAAATCTGACCCACAAATAACACTCAAACTGTTTAAAAAATTATATATGGGTGTGATTTTCAGAAAATGTACAATTAGCAGCTCTACACATTTAGGAAATCCTCCTAAATTAGGCTGACAAATGATGAATATCGGGTATATCTGAGTATATTTAGGATCGCATTGATTTAAAGTATCAGTTCTGTTATGTTAAACTGCATTTTGAAGCTCAATTTTGTTTTAAATGTGTGTTATTTGAGAGGATTGGTGAAGGCGAATTGTACATTTTCTGAAAATCTTACCCATATATGCCAGGGCATGGCGAAAAACGCTTCATAGTGGCGAGGTCTACCTGAATACTATTTTGTTTAAAGAAAGA
Organism: Sthenelais limicola; assembly: GCA_942159475.1. Taxonomy (NCBI): domain Eukaryota; kingdom Metazoa; phylum Annelida; class Polychaeta; order Phyllodocida; family Sigalionidae; genus Sthenelais; species Sthenelais limicola. The sequence goes on along the minus strand of OW804097.1, from coordinate 33,719,082 downwards.
TAATCAGGAAAATAAATCCCCGGTCATTAAATAACCATCTTTACATTTAGTGGCCCTTAACAGTTAGTGTACTTGCATAAGCGCTGATCCTGTTTTCCACGAAAGCCCTCTCCAACTCCCCGGTTAAATAATCTAATTAGGAAATGTAAACATTCCATTATTCTTTATATCTTCAAGATCAACAACGCGATTCTAATCAGACTGTCTGGACAGCAAGCAGGTAAAAATTATGTTTTAATTTCTATCCCTTTTCAATATTATTACCATAAGGTGTCCATGTACAAATGTTATGGTTTATTCAAGGATGCATGCCTAGCTATTCCTCGGATTTTCTCCCGGCCTTTGTCCCCGCCCTCTTTTCTAAATTCATTCAGTACAATATATGGGTCAGATTTTCAGAAAATGTACAATTGGCAGATCAACATATTTTGTAAATTCTGCTAAATTGGAATGAAAAACCATCAACACTAGGTATATCCGGGTATATTTAGTATTGCCTTGATTCTAGCAATCTGTTATAGGTTATGTTGAACAGTATTTTGAACCTGATTTTTGTCTTAAATTTGGGTTATCTGAAAGAATTGGGGAAGGTGAATTGTGCATTTTCTGAAAATCTGACCCATATATTTAGTATCTAGATGTAGATATGTAGATTAATGGCTCCTAGATATCTTGGTACAAATTCCATATACGGGTCAGATTTTCAGAAAATGTACAATCCGCCTTCACCAATCTTCTCAAATAACTTACATTTAAGACAGAAATGAGCTTCAAAATGCAGTTTAACCCCAAAACAGATAATATAAATCAACTATTTCTACCTTTGATTGTACCTTTCTCACCTTTCTTGATTTAATGTTTGTTCAACTTAACTTGATCTCGAGTAGTTTTGTTACATAATGTGTAGTCTAGCTAGACACAGCAGTGGGCGGAAAACCATGGTTTTTCTGATTTGAAATATCACCCGTGAGTCCATTATCCTCATACGTACATGACATCCTTGTTCATAACATTTTTTTTTGTACACTGTGCATGCCCGATTATGTTCAACTGTTATTTTACCGAAGATTGGCTGTATAAAAATTCTAAATAAAAAAACAAAAAAAAACGCGATACCAAATATACTCAGATATACCCGGTATTCAACATTTTTCAGCCTAATTTAGCGAGATTTCCTTAATGTGTAGAGCTGCCAATTGTACATTTTCTGAAAATCTGACCCATACATGTAGATCTATAATGGATTCTACCTCCTGCTGTACATATATAGGCCTATACATCAACTGTGCAAGAAAGCGATGGCCGGTGATGTTATTGTTTATCGGTTGCCAACTGGACATCAGATATGGTTGAATGTTGGCATGCGGAATTACGCATGTTTTAACAAGATAAATGAAGAGATAAATTGGTTGTATTTTGTAGGAGGGTGGTAATCCCTGGTCGTTGTAATCAGCTTATCTCTTTCCCCACTTTTCCATGGTTCCAGGATATCTAATCAGCTCTTCTGCTATAATAGTATTTTTTCTTTTGATGTTTTCAATAATGACTTGCATAGCCGCCATTTTGAACCTTTATTAGCATGGAATTATGGGACTAATGGTACAGTCTAAAATCTATAGAAAATATGACATGTTCAGCATGGGATATTTATCAATGCTCTAATGTCAATATATATGTGATATACATGTTTACATAACACAAGCCTCCATCTTTCCCATCATGCATTTATTTTCATAGATCATTCATAAAAGCTATGATATTGTGGGAAATATTCTTGCAAATTTCGATAAAAATGTTGCTAAATATTTGTATGTCAGATTTCATCGGAATCCATCCCAGGATGCACTTTAACAGACATGCGCAATAGCACATGCAATTCCCCTATTGGGGAAAGCTTCCCCGTGAATTGAATTACAATTAACCTTTCTCCATATTCTACTCCCTAATACTAATTGGGGGATATTATAAAAACAAATACCGGTAGGCCTATTCACTTCAGAAGTTTGCCGGGTCGTTTAACTCTAATGAAAGATGTATCAATTAATGAATATAATTATGACACTCTCATATTTACTTCTGACCCGAAAAGATAAACAAATTATCTTTTGTTCTTTTTCTCTCCCAGAAAAGTATCACCTCCTCTTCTTGGTAGTGGACTATACATAGATTTCACATGACGTCACCCAGTAGGCTGGGGTATCACAGTGGCTACCATGTCTGGGGTCACTGCTACGCTTGCGTCTATGGCGGGGGTATCAAAACAAAGTTGATAAACCTCACAAGAGTAGATACTTGTGTAATTCTACACTAAAGGCAGATGATCTAACCTATCATGAAGGTATTATTGTGGCAGATTAAAACTGGTAAAGGTTAAAACAGCCAGAAAACGATATTTTCAAGTATCGCAGCATACATAGCCATCTAACTTGACCCCAAACATGGCCAGGGCCGTGACGTCAGTGAAATCTATGTATAAGGTTTCCAGCAATATTAATTAGGGCAAATTTCAAAGGCTCTGTATGCTCAGAGCACCATCCCGAATGATATCAGTCTAGGCCCAAAGTTGAGAGAGTCCCTTCAAACGAAGGGAAAGCCTCTTGCCTCAAACCACAAAGTGACATTATAATTCCATTAACACCGAAAAATGTTATTATATTCCAATTAAAAGAGTCCTAGGCCAGGAAACCGATTAGCGAAGTAGGCTGATATACCATTCTTATCTGATCTGAGGGTTTGGACCTAGGGTGATATCGCAATAGAGCTACAACTATTAAGCATCGTTGATATTGAAACATCATCATGCAACACAAATAACATTTGAAGAGTAATTGAGCTTAAGAAGAGAGGTTTTGGGCGATTGAGCACACTTTTACCGCGCACACGATGTAACTGTTTGTATTTATGGGTCAAATATTCAGAAAATGTACAATTCAACTTCACCAATCCTCTCAAATAACCCAAATTTCAGACAAAAATAAAGTTCAAAATACAGTTCAACCTAACCAAACAGATTGCTAGAATAAATGCAATGCAGAATATACTCAAATTTACTTAGTATTGGCGATATTGCAGCCTAATTTAGCAGAATGTACTAAATGTGTACAACTCCCACTTTTACATTTTCTGAAAATCGGACCCTTATACATATTTCAAGACTTACCTTAACGGTCATTTGCTGAATTGCTTCTCAAATATAATTGATCATGCATATATTGTACGTTCCCGATGGAGCATATATTCGTGTTAATCCATGTATGGCTATCACAGGAATAATGTACATGGCGTTACATTGGTGGTTACGTATGTTAGATACTAACTGTTACAGGACTATATAATTGCATCTATGTTCGCTCACCCCTTATCGCCGTTTAGGATCACAATGTCACAATTACAGGGTGGTTCAAAAGACAATAACAAGTACTTAGCGATATGGGTCAGATTTTCAGAAAATGCACAATTAGCAGCTCTACACATTTAGGAAATCCTCCTAAATTAGGCTGACAAATGATGAATATCGGGTATATCTGAGTATATTTGGGATCGCATTGATTTAAAGTATCAGTTTTGTTATGTTAAACTGCATTTTGAAGCTCATTTTTATCTTAAATGTGGGTTATTTGTACATTTTCTGAAAATCTGACCCATATGCGTGGGAGTTGCGTTGGACAGAGGTAAGAGATCGAGATACCGGTATATAAAATTTTGAAAATATAGACAATATTTGGACAAAGATACTTAATCAATTTATTAAATGAATTATACTAATACCAATAAGTTTCCAGTATCTACTCAAATCTTTCTTTAAAAGTAATATCGCCAGCGTGTTGTACACAATTAATTGCATCCAAAAGCCAGTCCACTGTTAAAAGGAATTTGTACTTTGCACTTTTCGTATTGTTTCCATGGTGGTGGTGAAGAATTAAGCAAATGATTTTGTTCCGTCGGGTAGCCTTCGATTGATATACCATTTGACTGGTTTTAGAAAGAAGGTGCGAACAAAAACAATCACCAGACGAAATGCTGTGTGTGGTTCTGATTAGGACCGGGAGGGGGCACTGGGACCGCGGGTGGTGCGGAGGGCCGCCTGAATTCGGGTGCCTTTATAATATGGGCCAGATCTTCAGAAAATGTACAATTGGGAGATGTACTCATTCAGTAAATTCTGCTAAATTAGGCTGCAATTTGGTCAATACTAGGTAAATTCGAGAATACTCGGCATTGCATTGATTCTAGCAATTTGTTTGGCTAGGTTGAACTGTATTTTCGTCTGAAATTTGGGCTATTTGAGAAGATTGGCAAAGTTGAATTGTACATTTTCTGAGAATCTGAACCATATATAGAATCTATATTTGCCGTTGTTACACACGGACCACCGACAAGCCCTATATGCATGTATATACCACATACCAAAGTTAATGAGAACAATTTCGCTGCTCCTGATACTTGCCATCCTGAGTAAACGTTTAAAATGTTTGTGCAAATTTACCAAGTCAAGAAGCCTTTTAGTGTAAGGAATGTACGAGTAAGCCCCAATGTAGTACACCCCACCACTTAGTGTAAATGGTTAAGACTGAATTTATAATCCTCTTAACTGCATGGTGGATAGGAGATAGACTATGAGTGATTTGAGAGGGGGTATATTTTATATGGGTGAAATCGCCAGAAAATGTACAATTCGTCTTCACTAATCCTCACAAATAACCCACATTTAAGACAAAAATAAGCTTTTAAATGCAGTTCAACATAACAGAACTGATACTTTAAATCAATGCGATACCAAATATACTCAGATATTCCCGGTATTCATAATTTTTCAGCCTAATTTAGGAGAATTTCTTAAATGTGTAGAGCTGCCAATTGTTCATTTTCAGAAAATCTGACCCATATATGCATCTTTTTCTCTCTATGATAGATACATATAGGAAAGGATTTCGAACAAATCTATATAATAAATCAAATTTGGGCAGTCATAATTGTGTAATAATTACTGCAGTGCTACTGGTCTACAAACTAGCGAATTGATAAAGTTATTCAATACAGTATTTGAAACGCTACAGTTTGTGTTGATACTTTAATTACGGCCGCCAGTAAGACCTTATAATGGCCATCATAGAAATCACCATGGGTTCCAATGAGAGTGGCAATCTGAACCGGACGAGAAAAGGGTGTGTGTGTGTGGGGGGGGGGGGGGGGGGGACACAATTTTTTCAGCAGGAAAAAATAATGAACGCTGTCAATTTCTCCTTTAGAAAAAACCGACATGATATTTACCTTCTTTTTTAGAAGCTATTATTGGTATCGAATTTAGGCGCCGTGTGTCCGCCTACAAACCGCAAGCTCGGGCAAGAAATAATATAGCCTCCCACAGAATCTCTCCCAATTTTATGAATTTATGATTTATGACTAAGTCGCGAAGGACGGCTCTTGTCAAAAGCATTAAGCGTTCGTATCTCGTTTCGTGATAATGACGCAATCGCAGCTTTTATATCGGCTGCAGATGAAGTATTTCCCTATTTATTACGAACTAAAGGACCTAGTCCACTAAGCCGATTCTCATTCGATTTTACGCCGCAGAGGACCCTTTTGCACTAAAATATGTGCGAATCGGCTTACTGGACTAGGCCCTATACAAACGTTTTCGGATAAGAAGCGTATTTTTTCCTACGATATCATGATATAAGTTGTAGTCTCTATGTCCACAGAATAATAATCCTCACACCTCTCAAGTTATTTACGATATTATCAGATCGATTAAAAAAAACTTGAAGCTCATCTAGTTACTTGAAGGAGATTTGAACATGTCTTATCAGCATCAGTCTTGAACTAGATCGTGATCCTGAATTGCTGAATAGAATTAACGGAACTTTGAACGTTTTCTTTCTATCCATAGTAAAACGTATCGATATATCAATGTCTATTCTTTTTTGTTTGTTTTGACAAGTTTTATTCATCATATCCTGCCTCCTTCAATGTCTATTCTTGGGAACACTTGAGGAAAAGAATCAACGAATGAATAATCTTTAAAAATTCATTTATTGGATTTTCATGGTCTTTCAAATATATTTCAACGATGTATTTTGAAAGAAAAGATGCATAGTTGTTAATACTTCAAAAATACAGAGTACGAAAAAGAACAGAGCTTTGTCTAATGTTTTGATTTGACGCTTGATATCTTTGAAAGGTTTATCATAACAGAAGAGGTAACATTACAGGCCACAACAATACTGCTAAAAGAGGAACCCGATGACCAAATTTACAGGGGATTTAAAAAGAATGTTTTTTTTTCTTTTCGTTTTTTTTTTCATTTTTAGAGTTCGAAATATTAAGGTGGGAATTTCCTTATGACACTTCACACCACCTAAAGTAATTACATCAACAGCGTTGAAGTTGCATTGGAAACGGCAAGTTTTTTTTCTTGTGCAAAATAGGACCATTCCAAGTATATTGCATTATGGACAGACCGTAAGTACCTAACTACCATACGGCCTAGATTACCGTGTAAGACATACATGTACACCTGTTAACAGTCAAGATACAATGAAATATCACATTCTTTGTATGTAGTAACGAATACATTATCACCAGTACAACAGAGTAGTTCTAGTCTGACAAAAGTGACTTATTTTTTTATTATCTCGAGTCGCTACCTAAACATTCTGATGACAAATCTGCTACATACTCAATAACCCTTACTCCTGCCAGTGGTGGCGATTAGACTTGTCGCGTAGGCAAGATATTCAAGTAACATTTTTACAAGTATCACTAAAAATGAGCCAGTACATTCTATGAAACTAGAACGAAAGTTGATCCTAGAATTACATTCTAGGTTTCTGTAATGACATCAATGTAATGTTATTAGAACATAATCTGGGGCGATAAATATTCTAAAATATTCTATTACAAGAACGCTGGAGTGATCTATGGAAAGTTAATACACGAAAAGTGTCTATCCCCGTTTCACTAAGAGGATAATTACTCACAATATCCACAAAGTACTTCCTGGCTTAATATGATTCTTGTATCACAACTAATATTATCCTAAAATCTTGGCCACTAGACATACTTCTCTCTAGGACAATATTTATATATGCTAGAATACCTGAACTCTTCTTCCATCACTTTCCTTTTTCGTTACTACAATTCGGGGTGGCGTCCCAACTCTGGATAGCACCTATGGAATTCTGCCTAACTATATCAGGGAATCTCATGTTACACATTTTCGACGTTTTAGTTCCCACCAATGTATCAATGTTTGACCAGGGAGAGCATTACTGAGAATATCCAAGGAGCACAGAAGAAGCGTAAAATGCCAAGAACAATTTAGGTGGGTAGCTTTCCTTTAAATGAATTAATTTGATAAATTACACGTACTAACCCTTCAGAGATGTATAATATACTTCGACCTCTAGCCTTTCAAGCATCTTGTAGGATTGGTTTCCAAGTCATATTTGCCATTAGTGCGTCAGATATAAGGATCCCACAGAATCATGGGCGTCAACGTTTTAGACCTTGTGTGATTCAGGGCACAAGGCCTCGAGTTCTGGCCATTCTAAACTAAAAGCAACCTTACTACAAACACCGTTCATAATTGACTAAAAAGGAACAAATTGGAGAAAAGCGCGACCTAGTCATTGCCCTGAAACTGCACCTCGAGCACACAAACGTGCATAAACCTCAACTTAAACGCTGAATAGGGAATAAGGTTTATTTGATTATTCACTAAACACTGAATATTGTAAACAAATAAGGCCATTATTTACTTATACCTCGGTATTCAATAAAATCGTTTTTTTAATTCATAAATCATAATATTCATATTCCACTTCCTAGATTATCTGGGTGGATAATGTACACCAAACCGTTATCAATAAATAATGAATATAACAATTCGATTTGATAATCAACAATTGGTTCACTTCAGGAATGCCGACAGAGGGCACAATTTCAACCTCACGTTGACCAGGGAAATGGGTCAGATTTTCAGAAAATTCTGCAAAATTAGGCTGAAATTTGGTCAATACTAGGTAAATTCGAGAATATTTGGCATTGCATTGATTCTAGCAATCTGTTTAGTTAGGTTGAACTATATTTTGAACTTTATTTTCGTCTAAAATTTGGGTTATTTGAGAAGATTGGCGAAGTTGAATTGTACATTTTCTGAATATTTGACCCAAATAATGGAGTAAGCACGCGGACAACACATGTTGAGCAACTACACTTGATAACACTGGTATAAATGGTTCCCTCGAAGACAGAAAGCTTCGAAAGAGATACATGTATGAAGGTACGTAATGGTGGAGAATATGGTGGACACTAAGGGCCAACATCTTAACTATCAAAAAGGGGAAGCAACCGTGCTATTGGTACCCATGTTGTTGCCTTCACAACCCCACACTCACTTATTCCACAACCGTTAGATGTGACCTCACCCCCTAAGTGCATAGATACAAAGCTAGATCCGTTGATGCTCGCTCTATACAGTGATAATTAAACTGGGGACACATAGGACCAAGTTACGTTGGAGGAAAGTATTTGAATCAAACCTAGTTCGATAGCTATTAACCTAGGTGCACAAGTCTGGGGGAAATAGAGGAAAACTTAACGACTAATGCTATTAAACACACCCAATTCTCTCCCCCACCACACACCCTAATCATCCACACGTATATACTCAAAAGGAGAGTGAAATTCGACGGCGGCAACACAATGAACTTAAATATCAGTTCAAATGATAGGAACTTATGAAATGGCACCTAGACAGTAAAAAACCCAACACGGAATGCACTCCTCCAATTAACATATCCCTCCCACAACCTCAGTCTTGGGGTTTGCAAGGTATAATAGTAGCTTCGTCAAAACTGATGACAGTCCTTTGATCACATCAGAAGAGACTTCTGCATAGTGGGCACGTTGAATTATTGCTGGTGCTGAACCATTTGTACTGCAATAAAATATAGGCATTGTTATCAACTATCATTATGTACATTCTTCATGCTAAAGATTAATGAATGAAATGAATTTAATTAATAAAGTTGAATAAAAATTGATGTTAAATAATATAGGTATGCATGGTATGTCAAACCAAAATACTGAACATTTTCGGGGGAAAAAAGAAGAGTGAATTCTCATCATTTAGGGCCTCTATAGAATATTCTAAACTGATATAAAGTCAAAGTCATTATGATGAAAACAAGTTTAATTTACGATGAATTTGAAGAAATTTTGCGAATCAGATTTTGTCGAAATGTGGTTACAAATTGTGGAGTAAAAAGAGTACATCATTTTTAGAAGTTTAAAAAAAATACTGATAAACACTTAAGACTTCAGTACAAATTCTGAAAAACTTGCAACCTTGACGGTTAGACAGATTTTTTTTTTTTTTGAAAATTTTATTTGTGTTCAGTCTTAGGTAAACCTAATATTCCCGTGATACACACTCAAAAAGGACAATTACAGATTTTCGTTTGATCAATATATCAACATATACTTCTGAAGTTTTAAATTGTTAACCATTTAAGACTATACATTTCAGTTGGACTTATACACGCAAAAGAAGTTGGATCCATTTTGTAGAAGACCCAAATGATATACATAGTTGTTAAAATTGCCATATATATACACAGATATTGGGCAGAAACTTGTTTTGATCTTTTCCCTTTCAATATGAGAATAAAAGCATCTGAAATTACACATGAGTAGATAAAACTGCATACATACCAAACATGCCTTGTGGAAACGTTTCTTGCATACACGACATATCAATTGAGGTAGTGAGTAGTTGGATCCATGAATCACAGAGAAACATATCATACAGTCCTCTACACCTTCAAACCTCTTATCTATGTTCTTTTTCCACAACAACAAACCTTCCACGATAGAACCATTCTGAAAAGTATAACATTGACCATTCGAATTGTTTTTTGTTTGTTTGTTTGTTTGTATATGTATAAATAATGTGATGAACTTTTTTACTTCGTTTGTCCAAGTTAAGGGACCAAAAAAAATAAGTTTAAATTGAATAACCTAGAAATCCTAGTTTCTTTTTTCTCTCCGGCTCAGGGCCCAATGGTATACCACCTTAGAGTGAATTGGGGAGCCATGATTTAACTCATAATCGCTTTACAATTGATGTTACTGCTCGTTAACCTGAATAAAAATGATTAAAAAAAAGAAAGAAAGTGTTCCAATATACATGTATTGTGATGTATTTAAAATCACAATTTGAAGATGGATACGAGACAAATGTACAGGTGTAAGTTCATGGATTTAAGATGAACAGAGATGTATGCGGCATCCCCATTACATTGAGACTACCAATAGAAACTATTCCTTAGAACTATTAATTAGTCTTGAAACCATCAAGAATACAATATCTGTTCTAATTCATTATATTTCATATGATAAGAAACAAGCTCTGATCTAAGAACATGTCTTTATATCTTAATTCCGATAATCGTATGTATCAAAGTACTTGCAAACTTTATCGATCCTGGGAAATAAAATACATGGACCCCAAAACAACGAAAACAAACGATAAAGTATTTAGTATTATTTAGTATTTGAATATTTAGTATTGTTGAACAACGCGCTGGTGTTGGCTTTTATACATCTATGTATTTTACTGTATTTAATTATTTCACTTATTTACATATAGATAACATTTTATGTGAACAACATCTTCACTAGACATTTGTATAAATACTTGGTAAATGACACAGCAAATTCTGAGAATAATGTACGCAATGCACAATGCTTTTGTCTGAATAAAAATCTTTAAATACAAATACAAAGTTAAAAGCTCACCTGGTGCGTTAAGTATGTACACAACTGTAGCATCCAATTCCTCCATTGGGTATTAGCCACGCCGATCCTCTTCCCAGTCTCCACCGCTATCACGCCTAACGGGTGATTGACAGGTAGAGTGAGTACCATCTCCATGGAGATATCGTCCACAGAGTAGGTGGCGACAACTTCACGTGCGGCGGGCCTCACCACTATTGTCATGTTGTCCATGGAAACCTGCTGATCTTTAGTAGCGGCTAGCTCTGATGACACTTGTATTGGCGTAAGAAACCTGAGAAATTTAACATTTTTTAAGAATACAGATTTTTAGTTCGAAAATGTCATCATTGAAATATAACCAAAACCCTTTTAATAAAATCAAAATAAAATATCATAAGCGAAAGTTGAATATTTTTCAAACACGATTTTGTAAATTACTTTAGAAAGTTGTACCACCTTCACCCCTGAAGAAGAGAGCAAAGCTCTCGAAACGTTGGGTATTAATAAAAGGAACATCTAAAAATTCAAAATCGTCATTCTTCCAAAGTCTACCGAATATTCACGTGGCCCCTCTACTTCACCAGTTAGTAGTGAAAACTCCCCATTCCACTTTAGAAAGTTGTTAAAGGTAAGGTTGAGCACCCGGGGGTTGAGCACAAGACACTCACTTGGTTGTATACTTGTCCACTATTTCTGCAGAGCGCCGATCTTGAGAATTCCACCACGTTCTGACCATTGCTGGCACGTCTTGTAAGGCTTGACAATAAACACTGCACGCCAAATGCTGAACCTCTTGACTAAGGCACGGAGCTGTCAGTAAGAATTAAACCATACATTTTATTATTAAACTACTGGACTGGCCCTGAAGAAGGACAGAGATGTCCGAAACGTCGACCAGTTAAAGTCCAATAAAAAGTGCAAAAATTCCACTCTACAACTCTCTTTTTCAACCAAGTCATAAGCTAAAAAGTATCTGAAATTCAGATGGTTGGCAGCACCCCTTCCAACATGTTAATATTATATTATTTCCATGTGTCTGATCTATACTAATCTGTTACCCTGCTAGTGACAATAAAAGTGTTCAATCAATATTCTGTATTCATATTTTATATTCTATATTAATCTTATTATTACCCTGTATTTTAACTCTTGTGTAGTTCTCTATTAGTCCCTTTAAAAACCTTCTTATATTTTCCTCTCCAAAAAGGTAACAGCGGGAAAACATGGAATTTCTCATTCCATAAGCTAGTCGACCCTTTTGTCACACTTGTTTCTGTAATGGTATACCTCAGTGATGAATATACAATTTTCTAATCTAATCTAATGTTAAATGAGAGACAATGAGAGAGACTACAAACCGGCGGGATCAAGCCTTGGAATCTCTGCGAACATGTTACTAATGCTGGCCAGTTTCTGGGAGGGTGACGTCGAGGTGAGGGAATCTTTGAGAGGCACCAGTGGGTTCTCTGGCATCACGTGGAATACATTCCTCAACAAATCGTCCACCGCTCCCATATCACGTAGGAATGATGCATATTGGGCCCTCAACTGAATAATATGAAAACATAATTTATTTGATTTGGAAACTCAGGATGAACTTGAAGACCTGAATTAATGCACATGTTCACGGCCTATTTTTATCACAATTAGACAAATAAAGGATACTTCAAATCAATTAAATTTACATTCGAACAATATTGAGCTCGAAGAGAGTATCTGATGTGCTCATTTTGTGCCCACTGCCCCAGACATTAGTGGAAGACAAGCATCGTACAAAAACAACATTTACCTCAGAGGGAGCAGCTCTAAAGAATGCGAGCATGAGTTTCCATGACAACAGGTAAGCCATGGTGACGGTGTACTCCTGGGTGTGAGGGTGGATGGTCACCCGGTCTCCTACACGCAGGTCTTGCACTAGCAGTTCCAGGGCTGCACCCGTCGTCTCTAACACTGATAACAATGGACTTGGGGGAGCCCTGTCGAGAAAGGAATTGAGATCATGTATAAGACCTCGCCATTAACGAAGTAACCATTTGCAAAGTATACTAAATGAATATTGCCCCCACCCACACGCTAAAGTGATGGTTATTTGAGCAAGATGTAAGAAAAATAAAAGATTTTAATGAAGGATTTACCAGCGTCTCAAACAGTGTGACACAATCCAATGTTTCGCCCTTGTTAGGGGGGCGGGGGGGGGGGGGGCTTCGCCAGGGAAATTATTTATAAAAAATTGAATTAATCCTCATAAAAAGTAATGAAAGTAGAAAGTATTATAGCGATTTCACTCAGAACTAACTTGGTAAATCACCAACCCTTCAAGTTTTGATATCAGTATTCAATAGTGCTCTACATACATTGTACTTGTTTCCTACCTCTTGTAGAAACAAATTACGAATGTGAATGCATCCCGAACTGACCATGTCATTGCATCAGCAACCTCTAGTCTTACTGTTCTAGACGATAAATGTTGCTTCTATTAAGTTCAAGTCAGTAGCTTGCCACGATGAAATCCTGTACTGGATTGTTACATCAAACCCTAGCTTTATGATCTGTTGATTTATCGATATGTTTTTACCTTATACTGTTGATTATTGTTAGGCTTTATTATGTACTAGTCCATCACATTAATGTCAAGGGAACGGCCGGAAAATCTGGGTGTAAATCCTTAATGGTACCCAGAGGCCTGTCGACCTGTTCGTCACATATCTGTAAAACCCTTGATGAATAAAAGATTGTTCTATTATATTTTATTCTATTCTATTCACCTAAGAACTTCCTCCTTCTTGTCGTCACCCTCTTTCTCTATGTCCACATCGAACGCCGCTAGGTCGGCCACCACAGCCACAACGAGGCGGTACGCTGTTACCTGCACTGCCCGGTAGGGGGAGAGCAGGAGAGGCGACACGTGGTTGAGTAAGGTCTGGAGGTCGTGAGGCAGGGCTGACTCCTGGTCGGCTATAAGGTGAGGTGTGAGCTTGTGGTTGCGTATCTGCTCTCCCGGACACTGAACCACCGTCAGACAGCACTGCGTCAATAAGTCAAAGTCTGCTGCCGTTGGTTCTGACTGCGACATGTATTCTAGAAATGAAAGAGGAGGAAATGTCAGTATTTATTGTTTTCTAATTCGTGTTAGCAGTCGCGATCTGTAAACAAGGGGAGAAATAGAGGGAAGGAAGATGGAAGGGAGATACAATGAAAAGATTAGATAAATAAATAGATAGAAAGATACTGATAGACAAGATGATGCGAGAGACAGACAGGGAGAGAGAGACACCGACAGACAGCCTTACAAACAGACAGAGAAGAGGGAAGAGAAAGACAGAGAGATACATACAGAGAGAGGGTAGGAGAGAGACAGAGAGAGACAGAGAGATCCATACAGAGAGAGGGTAGGAGAGAGACAGAGACAGAGAGAGACAGAGAGATAAGATAAATTAAAACATTATGACTTAGAGAGAGACCAACAGAGAGAGAGAGAGAGAGAGAGAGAGAGAGAGAGAGAGAGAGAGAGAGAGAGAGAGAGAGAGAGAGAGAGAGAGAGAGAGAAAATGAATTAAAACATTATGACTTAGAGAGAGACCGAGAGATAAAATAAACTAAAACCTAATGACTTAGAGAGAGACCGAGGGAGAGAGAGAGAGAGAGAGAGAGAGAGAGGGAGAGACACAGAGAGAGAGAGAGAGAGAGAGAGACAGAGAGACAGAGACAGAGAGAGAGAGACAGACAGACAGAGAAAGAACGACCGAGAGATAAAATAAACTAAACCCTAATAACTTACCATTGAGTTGAACGAAGACTGGTAGAATATGGTTATAGGAGCCCGGGCTGAAGAACTCTTTCCATTCCATGGCTAGGCTGGGTGGGAAGGCGTCAGTCTGTATGGGTAGCACATGTCTCATGCACTGTCCCACAGACGCCACAAGCTGGAGAAGGGCTCGAGCGAACGCCTGGCAATCCACGCTAGTCTGCAGACTAGCTTTGCTCTCATGTAAAGCCTACAATAACATTAGGGTCAGATTTTTATGAAATGCACAATTGACAGCTGTATACATTTAGTAAATTCTGCTAAATTAGACTACAATTTGATCAATATTCAGTAGTTTCGGGTATATTTGGCATTGCATTGATTCTAGCAATCTGTTTGGTTAGGTTGAACTGTATTTTGAAGTTTATTTTCGTCTGAAATTTGGGTTATTTGAGAGGATTGGTGAAGATGAATTGTACATTTTCTGAAAATCTGACCTATTAATAAAGTAATTGATAAAGTCTCTAATTTTCTGTTACAAACTCCTATAGCGAATAGGGTTTTCGTTGGTACAAAACCCAGTTAT
Organism: Sthenelais limicola; assembly: GCA_942159475.1. Taxonomy (NCBI): domain Eukaryota; kingdom Metazoa; phylum Annelida; class Polychaeta; order Phyllodocida; family Sigalionidae; genus Sthenelais; species Sthenelais limicola. The sequence goes on along the minus strand of OW804097.1, from coordinate 33,703,969 downwards.
AAAATACAAAATTTAATATGTTCACAGTAAGTCATGATATATACTAGGATGCAGGTATTTCCAACTCTGGCATATCACTTCCAAAACTTCTGTATGTACTTAAATTTAAGGGCCTGACAGTACCACACAACTACTAGCTAATGAGAATATTACAATGGTCAGATGAATTGTTATGCAATATGTAATGTTTGCTATGACAGGAGAATACACATGAAAACAAATTCTTCTTAGTTTACTTGTTACGGTATGTTTTTGCTTGGATTCCCATGAGATTATCATTGTATAAAAATGGCTCCAATAAAATTTTTAAAAAAAAATCAAGCTACAATGAGAGCTATACATGTACGATAGCTCTGCTACAATGGTAGGAGACGATCCGACATTCCGATAGTTTACTTTGATGGATAATTCAGAAGACATCATTTCCTGAAAAAAGTATCTTAATTTCTGGTGGGAAACATTACCTGGACCCAGGCAACCATAGAGCAAAGGATGAAGTCCCATTGGTTGGCATCGAGCATGGTTGGAGCCATTGCCACTAGATGTCGTAATAATCGTATCATAGCGATGTTGAACGTGAGCTCAGCACGCGTTTGACTGGACAGAGATCTAGAAGTTGAATCAAAGAGAATTTAAAAAAATTATCTCCCCATGGAAGAAATTCATTGACATTGATGTGGCTCAATAATGGATAAAGAATGAATGTAGAGTAACGTGAGACATGTGTCCAAGACTAATATTATTAATCATTAATAGCAATAATATACCACTGGTAATATCAAGGACGTATATACTAAGAGTAGTATATACCCCGTCAATATTGATATAATTTCCATTAAATAAAAATCATTACATACATGGCCAATTCCACCAATTTGACAACATTTGGCCCCCAACCGTGGAAAGGGGTAAAATGGGCTTAAATCAAGTTAATTATCATTTATTTGATTATTTTTTTTGATAGGATGGTTCTACCAACCTGTGGAACAACATTTTTGGCATTTTTAGCCCAATTTTTTTTTTTTTTTTATTTCAAAATCCCATTTTGGAGGCAAAAATCATTTTTTTTAACAGCCATTAGTCCGTGGAATTGCTAAATTTCTAAATAATCTTCAAAATTGAACATTTTTTTTTATATGTTGTGATAGAAGGTTCCGTGAATATGATCTGTGTAAAAAAAAATGCAAAAAAAATATTTTTTGGCCAAAAGCCATCAAAAATCAAAAAAAAAAATTGTGGGTACCCCCCCATGTCGTCTTCGTCACGCTGTGTGCCTAAGGTGGAATAAATAAATAAAAAAAAAAAAATTATATCAAATTTTGATGAATAATGATAGAGTGCATGGGATTATATAGGTATAAAATATCAAATGTATTGGTTTGAGTTTTTCTTGAATTGGAGCTGAGAAATAACATGGCGGCAAAAGGTGGTGGGAACCCCTTGGAGCCCTAGCTCATGTCGTCTTCGTCACGCCTATTTTACCGTTTTTAGAGCCTTACAAGGCATGAATTTAATAATAAACTTTAAATTTGACATTTATTATTAACTTTGCTTAATAGCAATCTATGTAGACCAAAATTAATAATTTCCGAGTAGTTTTTACATGATTTTTACTGCAAATTGCTTTTGTCGTCTTCGTCACGCTGTTGTCGTCTTCGTCACGTCGTCTACGTCACGTCTGCCGTCACAAAATGTCACAAATTATATCCCAAACACATATATAATATTTGAACCTTTATCCTTAAAAATTTTGCATCTAAATACTTGTACATAACAGGAACACTCAATACAAGTATTCAAGTCAACTTCAAAAGGTAAACCAGGGTATGTGAATGAATGTTATATATATTCTAAATATAATGAATTATATAATGTGTGTACATTATATATGGGCAGAGGGTCAATGACCTGTCACCCTTACCGCTGCCATTATGATTACCATTACTGAATGGTTATTTGGCTCTAACTTTTCTTCTAGTTAGAATATTTTCACAAACTAAAAAGTGTTATCACCCTTATGTCGAGACCTATCAAGTGCACAATAGTTCAATACATTATGTGCATATTTGTTTTATTTATTTCTATGTAAATTCTAATTTATGAAGAAATATGAACCATTATTCAACATGCTATTTTTGGCATTTTTTTCATATTTGGGATCTATTTTTCGACCCCCCTGTAAAAAAATTACTAATAATCAGAATTGTTCCATACTTGGTAGTTCAATGCACATATATATAAGGTTGATAAAAAATAACAAATCAACTGATTAATGTAAAAATTATTTTTGGGTACCCAGGGGGGGTCTAGGGAGCCAAATGTTGTCAAATTGGTGGAATTGGCCACATATCAAAATTATACTTTTTTATGAATCAGAATGAGTCAGAAGTTGGATAGTTTTCATGCCGAGGGAGCTGTGCCCCACAGAAATGTCGAGGGGTGACGGTCACTCACTTAATTAATAACAAGGAATTACGTTATTGACATGAATGATGCCCCATTGCCAGAAGGTTTAACAGCAAGTTGGCTATTTCTACTGACTATTTCTTCATTGCTAAACTACCTCTGCATCACTAATAAAATCGGTACATGTCTCTCCATGAATAACCTCTCAAAACCCATTTATTATAAATAACCAAGATGTAACACTTACTTTTCAAATGCAAAGAGTTGCTCGTACTCCTGTCTCCATTGCCTGAGTTCATCTAAGACTGATATTATGATGTCTTTAGTTTGGGACTGTCCGCTATCGTTCATAACGGTAAACGGCTCGCCAACGAAGTCTAACTGACTCACCAGTAATGACAAGACACCAAGTCCCCCTGGAGATAAAAAAATCAATAATTATATTTGCTTGTTATAGCAACGATTTTAATTGTAACCTCCCACATCTCTGGCCAAAGACAACAACAAATGATTTCCTAATATGTTGCTTCAACGGGCGTTGACTGCAAGACTTGGTGAGTGAGAGTGAATGAGATTGGTTGCTTTACTCCCTTATGAACGCATTGAAGGTTATATCAAGGGCGGGAGAGCTGAGAGGGAGGCAGTTTATGATCTTACCCAGGAAATAGAGATAGAGAAGAAGGGAGAGAGACAGAGAAAAAGAGACAGAAAGGCACTTTATGGTCTTACCCATGACCACTGCAAGACTTGGTGTTAAATAGAATTCTAACGAACCACCTTGTAAAGATAAGATAAGATAAGATAAGATACTACTTTATTTATCGAACTCACATTACACGAATAATCACATATAAAATAGACAAATAGGTATACAGTAATCTAGATTAGATCCAGTTCTCCCAGACGTTACCATCTCGTATGAGAAATTTGTAATATAATCAGTTTATGTGGATAGATTTAAATTAAATAATAATTAAATAAAAGTAAATATGAAACTTAATAAACATGATAAAATGACAGTGACAGGAAAAGAGTAAAGACACTTGGTCTTCACTAAACAGGGTTTACTCGGCAAGAGATGGTACCGTATGGCACTAATACAATATGAGAATCAATAGGTTAAATAGTCTTAAGATTGAACAGCTGATTTACCTTCTACTAGAGTGAGGTTTTCTTGGGGACAAGTAATAACCTGAGCACTGAGAACATCAAGCCGGATATCATCGTGTGATAAGTAACACAGCAACACCTGAAGAGTCTGTAGGGAAGCTTCTGACAAGTCATTCAATCTGAAACATGTGAATCAATCAATTCTTTATTCATCAAATTAAGTAAGTTGACAAAGAGGTGATCGGATTCTGAGCAAAGGTCATATGGGTCAGATTCTCAGAAAATGTACAATTTGCCTTCACCAATCCTCTCAAATAATCCACATTTAAGACAGAAAAGCCCACTTCACATATTACTGTAGAGGTAACCGGACGTGCTAAGATACTCTCACTACGCAGGTCATTACTGGCCAGCGGTGGCTGGAATGCGGGCACCGTACACTGAGGCAGGGGCAGCGGGACAGGCCCTGCCAGGGGGACCGGGGCAGACCACACCAGTCTACCAGCTGGTCACCAGACTTGCACAGTCCCTCTCTGTATATGTACAATGCACTGTACACTCACACTAGTTCTGAAGCCCTAGAGGCATACTGCAAGTCTATGCATGGTCTCTGTGTCCCGTGTCTCTGCCTGCACACCTATCCCTGCATACATGTCAAGAAAAGCACTGGCGTCCGTTGTCCGCTAGTGCGACCATCGATTTTGGTGGTCCGTCCACCCTATGTTTTGATGGATTCTCTTGACAAAAGTTGTTATATTATAAGATCTAGTGGATAAAATCTAATTGAGTTTAGGCAAAACTACTCTCAACATGTGATTTGATAATCCTGGAACAGCTATCCAGCCAAAGAGCAAATTGTATTTGGAGAATAAGGAGGCAAAGTTTGACACCTATAGTGAAGGTATTAGCTGATGGAGAAGGTGCCCGCACCTAAGCCTGCCCTCGGGGCATAGTCACCACTACTAAGTCTGTCATCTACCTATTCGTGAAGTGGGCTAATGAGCTTCAAAATGCAGTTTAACATAACAGAACTGATACTTTAAATCAATGTGATACCAAATATACTCAGATATACCCGGTATTCATCCTTTTTCAGCCTAATTTATCAGAATTTCCTAAATGTGTAGAGCTGCCAATTGTACTTTTTCTGAAAATCTGACCCATATAGTCTAGTGTACGCCTGTAAATGAGAAACAGAAATATTGACAGCAATGAAAGGGATATTACCGTAGATTGCCTCAGATATAAGAACTATAAATTAAATACCGTATAACTTATATTAGAAGCCTCAACACTATTTGAACCTGCACATATTGAGACATATTTGACAAATATGTCTCAAATACAAACTTTGTATTAAATGTTTGATGTTATTTGCCATGACCCAATCGCCATTTTGACTCATAAAACGTTCGGCATCAGCCAAAACCTCAAATAGAAGCCGCAACCCCAACGAGTATTTTCAAACAGGAATTCTAATAAAAGTTTTACGATAATATAACAAATGGCAGGAGAGAACCCTTGTCAAGTGGAAAAAACAAATGTAAGATAGACAGTATGGCTTGGCAGAATCTTTGGTTGCTACCATTGGTCAATACAATACATGCAATACAATACAAATCATTCAAAATATTTGAAAAGCGACGTAAATGATATATCAAGTCGATTACCATAACATAGGTAAGCCTTACCTGTCGGCCGGATGGACAAGCTTGCTTATATCTGATGACCAGATTTTACAGTTTGGAGTAAGCTCTAGGAAAACGCCGACTGCCAAAGACCACAATCGACCTTCAGACATGGCTCTAGACAGCAAAACAAACATCACACTATTAGAAAATAATATATATGATACTCACACGGTGAAATAAGTGTGTGTGGAGGGGGATCTGTTGCTGTACACCCTGTCTTGACACCAGGGATGCAAGTCGGGTAAGGCAAAATAATCTGAAGATTTTCTAAGGTCCAAGGGGAGGTACATAAATGGGCTCATGTCATATAAAAGGACCATGTGTGTATGTACAACAGTGCAGCCTAACTAGCGATGGGTATCTAGGTCAGAACCAAGGGGTGTAAGATCGCCACCTGCTGCACCCTTCCCGGAGTTCTTGAGCGAAGGTACTTGGGGATTTCCGTGAGCCCCATTGACCCAATGCTAAAGACTATCGGAAACATCTGGAATATCACTTCAGATGAGGAATGAGGCCGCCTCTCCCCGGCAGAGGAGAGGCGGTTCAGATATTACTAGGGTCGGTAGGGAGGGCCAGATAGACGGTCTCTGCCCATCTTTCCCCCAAGAAGGGTATTATATACATGCCTTGAGCTTCATCCACTCAGATAGGACAGCTATACAGACACATAGTAATCTGAGAAAATGTTGGTACATATTGGTGTAAAATGGTGTATTTTCGAGGGCATTTGGCAAATTTTACATTAATCCAAATTATCTTAATTCAGATGATAATCTGAGAACTTGCATCCCTGAGACACAATCCTTTCGTATATATTTGGACCTATCAGGGCGAGGGAGGAAACACGCTAACGGGATGCGATACCCTGCTCTTTTTGAATGTTAGCAATGGTTCTTTTAAATGTGAAATAACCTTAAGTGCATTTAAGAGTTCTGTCCGTAGCCATACAAAATATAGGGGGATTGGTAACTACGATTGGGCAAACGCATTAATGATATAACTGTACCATATTAGAAAATAATAAATGTTCATTTGTAAAAATGTAAGGACCAAATAAACTATTAAAACTACTTGACATATTTTAGGACTTGATAAATTTCCATGATAATAGCTTCAGATGATATAATTCAATAGGACTGAGAGAAGTGAGAGGAACAACTGACCGATTGATGAGTGGCAAAAGAAGTTGAGACTTGTAAACACTGTCTGAAGAATCCAATAACCGTGAAATAGTCATCTCTAACTGAGTAGTCGCCATGGCAACCTCACTGTTTGATAGGGCCTGGCAATAGAAGAAATACAGTCACAAAAGTCTCAAGTTACCATCAAGGAAACAATTATACCACAAAAGTCGTAGGCAATGACAATATCCCAACATTAAACTGTTATGAAACAAACCTAACAGCTTCAAGTCTGTTTGATACAAGGCGAGACTCCCTTTTCCCTTCTGAACGTTCCCTTCAGGGTGGTCTCCAATGGCTGCGGTAAGCTCTGCGGTAAGCCTTGCGATGGTTTGTGCTGGTTCTGTAGGTGGTGAGGAATGACGAGGTTCTTGCCTACATGGTCAGTGAATGATGTAGGCAGGACCTCGCCACTCCTCAACAACACAGCGCCATCACAAAACTTAACACAGACGCAGAGCTTAACGCAGAGCTTAACGCAACCAGTGGAGACCACCCTTTAGTGATGGCATTCAGTCTATGATAGTATAGACAGGTGCGCAGGTACCTAAGGTGTGTTGTCTTGGTCAACTCACCAACATTGTCAAGCTAACTATAACCAATGGTGGGCCTCAAACCTCCCCTACTCAAAATATTTATCTTAATGATAAGGGAAGAAAAGATGGTAAATTTACATCTGAAGTTCATCTGAAGAAACAAAGTGTACTCACTGTAGAAATAGTGTTATGTCTGCTCGTGCGAATACATATTTTTGACTATTTGATAATACAGAAAGAATTTGATGAAATACTTATATGAAGTTCTATGTTGCTGTAGTTGTTTGAATTCTTTACTTGACTTAGAAGGTTGTACACTTAAAAAGGTTGTACACAACTGAATACAAATTCATTTCTCCCTAAGTCTGCCACATGTACTAGTGGTTTATTCAACTCAAATCGGCCATGGAGGTAGAAAGACCTGAGTATTACAGAAAAAATATGTACTCACTGTAGAAATAGTGTAATGTCTGCTCGTGCAAATACATATTTTTGACTATTTGATAATACAGAAAGAATTTGATGAAATACTTATATGACTGTCATGATGTTGCAAGGTTCCCACAGAACATCTGGATTCAAATTCCATGACTTTTCCATGATCATGAATGAAAAATTCCATGACCCTCAATAATCAGAGTAAAGCTGTCCATTTCTGGTAGGAGGTAGGAGAGGGGAATGAGATGAGGCACAAATGCAGAGCTGCCAACCTATGAAGATCCCAAATCCTAGTCTGTCACATGGAGCTTAAGGTGACTCAGTAGTGATTTTGATTATTGATGAATTTTTCTAAAATTTTTACCAATGATAGTTGACATGAAATAATCATTATTGAGTGAAAAGAAAACATAGGTCACCAGGCTAGTTTTCATGCTATGGCAGTATGGAGATAAAAATAATGAATCATATTTGAGTAATTTTACTACATTTGAGTGATTTATTAACATAATTCGTTTAAAATGGTTCTGAAATGAATTCAGACATCAAATTTCACCCAGACATTCAACATATATATACTTATCATCAGATAATGTTTTTTTCCTCAGATTCTGAGTTAGCCCCCTGGAAGCCCCCTAGTGGCAGTATGGGGCACTAGCAAAATTGACTTTGGCTGATGACAATCAGCGTTTTAAAAAAAAACTGTTTGATGAATATTTTTTAAATTTAATATGAATGTAGATACCGTATTTATCAACTCATACACAAAAAATCAGGATGGCTTTCCAGGCTAAATTTTTCTATATTACGACTTATTTATGAGAAAAATTGGGGAAAAAATTAAATTCCTGATTAATATTTGATTTGAACAAAAATGGCTTCATAAATCTTGATGAAATTCCATATGGATACAGCTATCATAGTTACTAACTCGCACACCAAAAATCAGCATGAATTTCCAGGCCGATTTGTTTGTGTTACAACTTAATTATGAGAAAATTGGCTACAAATGAGAAAATTCTTGATAAATATTTGATTTATACACATATGGCTCCATAAATTTTAATGAAATTTAATATGGATGTATAGGGATCGTAGATACTAACTCCCACACCAAAAAGCAGCATAAATTTTCTATCCGAAATGTTTATATCAAGACTTAACATACATACTTTGTCTGCATAATGCTGATATTCCCTGCTATATGTATTGAATACACATATATCAGTACTGAGCTATATGTATTGAATACACAAGATCAGTACTGAGTGACCTTAAGTGCTGTTTGCGGCAAAGGCGCAAAGCCATTCTAGGGGGGTCCCCAGGAAATTTTTAAAAAAATTAGGATTCAAATGGTGCATTCTGGGAGTAGTTTTGCTTCATAATTGACTTTTTGAAATGTGTGGATTTCTTAAGTCATACAGTAGATAAAGTTAAATATTTTTTTTAATTTTTGGCAAGTGAGGGGTGCCTGAACCTGAATTAACAGGTATATGTTTAGGGCCTGAATATGCGCACAGGTGCAATAGTAAATAGCTATCAGATTAAATATTTTTAGATCAAAATTTATCAACAGTTCAGTTCAGCCTATAGTGATAAGCTTAACCACAAGGCTGTCCTGCATCCTACTCCTTGTTGGGCTCTCTACCCCAGCCAGGGTGGATATGGCGAGTGTCATAGGCAATGTTATAGGAGGTTGAAAGGAGAGCAATGCACACTCATAAACTATTATTATCGTTATTTCTAAGGATTTTGTACTATTTGGAAAAAATAATCTGCATTCAAACAGTCAAATTTGAATAGAAATTGCTAAAAACATTGTTGCCTTCCCAACCCATCCATAAAGAGCCTCACTGAAGGCAAAGCCCCGCCCAGTAGGAGCGACAAGGAGTTAATGAGAAACACCTGGTCCCTAAAAGTTAGGGTGTCATTAGGGGTTTGTCTCATAGACTGAGTTTAGGGGAGGGTGCAGGGTGAAAAAATGTGGGGGTCAAATTGGCAAAAGAAAATCTAAATGTACATTTTTTTGTGAACATTTTTCATTGATTCAGTTTCTCATTCTGAATGAAATGTATGGTTGTAAAAAATTATAAATTTTGAAAATGATTGCTTTAGGATTGTTTCCATAGCGACCCACCATTGATTATTTCCTCATCATTTAAAGGATAATTATTGAACTTCCAAAGTAAATACTTAATGATTTGATTTGCTGGAAAAAACATAATATTTTCAAATGTTTTTGCACAATATTTATATCAAAATATTTAAATCAAGTTAAATAGAAATATGACTAATGGCTTATTTACCATATGATAAAAAGGCGATTAAAAAGGAGGGAAGAGAATAAAGGTTCTATATTTTTAAGACCCTGATCGAGTAATATAATAATTAAGGAGTATATAACAGCAGGTATAACAAGGAACTATATTTAAATGGTTGATTCTCATGAAATGGGGGTTGGGGCTTGTCATTCAGAAGTCATTTTTACAAACTGCTCAAAAGTCAGGAAACTTTTGGGCGTTGATAAACAGAGTAGGGCCGATGTGTTGGCAGGGGGATTTAAACTATTCGTCTAAAACATGTTTTGGTCCTAAATTTCTACAAAATCGTAGTTTAGGTCATACAGGTTGTAGCATTGTGTTTTGATGCTGAAATCGTAGTGACTACAGTGAAATCATAGAAGTTGGCAGCACTGCAAATGAGGTGCTAGCTAAAAACATGGAGACACAAATTCAAGGCCAAAACAGCCTTCAGACAGTGAGGAGAAATGGTGGACAAGTCAAAACGGTGGAAAAGTGTGGCCACTTTGGACAAATGTCATGCTGAACAAAAAATAGAATGTGTCGGTGGTATTATGGAGAATTTTGATTTTAACATTCAGAATTTCATTTTCCATGACTTTCCATGACCTGTCCAAAATTCCATGACTTTCCAGGCCTGGAAAACCAAATCACTAATTCCATGACTTTCCATGACTTTCCATGACTGTGGGAACCTTGTGTTGAACAACGCGCTGGTGTTGGCTTTTATACATCTATGTATAAGTATTTTATTTTTTTGATTGTCTATTTGCTTACAGATAAATAATCTTTTTTGTGATCAACATCTACACTAAAATAGTTTGTATAAATACTTGTTAAAATTAGAGTCAGCAAACTCTGAGAATAATGTACCTGTTACACAAAGCTTTTGTTTGAATAAAAATCTTTAAATATAAATACCGTTCTTCTATCCCCTAAAAGAGATCGACAGAAAGTAGCTGCGTAGACTATATCCAGCATTATGCTGTATTCGAGACGAAGAGGCTGGTTTGTTGTTTTGTCAGAGCTCGGCTCGGTGGAGTAGTGGGGCAAGCCGCTGTCCGCCATGATGTAGGAGGAGAAGAGGGACGGAATGAGGCAGCGCGGTAAAGAGTGAACCTCGGCTTTCTGGGCTTCCTCGGGAATAGTGACTATTGTGATGGTGCCGGAGACGATATGGTAGTCCCACCACTGTAGCATCAAAATTGATTGATTGATTATTTTTTAGCAAGTACATGATAACATTTATTATACACGCATTGATACAACGTATCTAGAGTGATTTACGCATAGTACGTACTTCACTAGTGATTTACATGGGGTTGTCATGGCAACGAATCTGGGGGTTTTTTTCTAAGATTACCGGTAAAATTCAAATTTATGACTCTTTTTTCTTCTTCTATTTTCATGATTGAAAGAATTAAAGACTTTTTCATGCCCCGAAGAGACCGTGTGAAGATGGTAAACCCAACAAGCAAAGCGCTAAGGTGGCACTGGGAACTTACCTTGCCAGTGAGCTTATGATCGTAAGGAAGTAGTAGCATCCCCCGGAAGAGCGCCATAGTGGCCACCCCACTGTCCTCCCCTTCAACTATCTCCTCGTCTTCATCATCACCTCCTGTAAGTTCTTCTCGCATTGTACTACAGAGACTCACAGAAAGCTTGGCAAGATGTTCAAGTCTGTAAATAAACAGATTAACGTCGTTATCATATCTGGCTATGTATGAAAATACAAATATTCATATTGGAAACCTACCATACGAATTGGAATTTGCAATTTATAAATACTTTGAAAGTAAACCAGCTGTTCACCAGCTATAAAGCGAAACGTCGGACATACTGCTACAAAAAAACCCGGAAAATTGTACGCAATGTGTCGTCATTTAGACTTAAACAGAAACCAGTTGGTCGTCCATCTAACCATTTTAAACACTTTATTGTGATTCAGAATAAAAATAAATAAAGGTTTATCTTCAATGTTCCTTTTTGTGAATGGGGATATAATCAAACTCAAATCAAACTCCCATAAACTGCTTAAGCGTACAGACCTATCAACAACAGAGATTTAGCAACCACAACACACCAACAAAACACTAACGCATCCAATAACTATTAGTACAGTATTACCGTTGTGGGGATATCTCGAGAGCCCTGCAATGCATATGCCCTCGGCCTAGTGCGGCTCGAGATACCCCCACAGCGGTAATAATGTACAAATAGTTAGTGGATGCGTTAGTGTTGTGCTGGTGCGTTGTGCTTGGTAAATCTCCCTAACTTCAGTAAGATTCTTATCTTCGGGGGGAATGTAAATAAAACAAACAACTTCGGACAAATAAAAAGCTGGAGAATACAGGACAAAGACTAGAGCGCGTACCTTGCGAATGTAATGGATTCGCTGAGAACTTGAGTCTTGATTTGTGTTGCGACCTGAGAGAAGAAGCTATTATCTCGCATGAAGCCGCCACATTGACCCAGCAATGCGCGGACGCCAAGCTGCCATGACGATGTAACCTTTTCATGAACAGCCTCTGCACAACAAAGGCATACATATATAAGTATAGGCCCAATACATTCTGAACTGGTAGCCTCACCAGCTTTTGTTAACAACTAATAGAAAGTCAGAAAGAAAGTCAGAAAAACAACTCATAGGTCTATTCATTTCAAGTCCCGAATTCGAACGTCAACCATAGTTACAGTTCAGAAGCAGTTGGTAGAAAATCAAACCATCAACTAATAGAAAGGTATGCTAAATTGAATTATAGAATTATTATTGAAATTATCATTGAATATCAAAACGTTTGTCCTTATCTTCGGGGGAGATTTAAAAAGAAATTAGATTTCTGACAAATAAAATAGATACTGAAAAGAAAATCATATAACGACGATAATACGGGTTTAAGTGTTATTATATCCAATGTTGAAATGTCACCAAGGATTTCATACAGAAGAATACATGGGTCAGATTTTCGGAAAATGTACAATTCACCTTTACACATCTTCTCAAATAACACACATTTAAGACAAAAATGAGCTTCAAAATGCAGTTTAACATAACAGAACTGATACCTTAAATCAATGGGATACCAAATATACTCAGATATACCCGGGATTCATCATTTTAGAGTCTAATTTAGCAGAACTTCCTAAATTTGTAGAGCTGCCAATTGTACATTTTCTGAAAATCTGACCCACATAACTGTGGGTAAATACCTGTGAGTGTAGGGTTATTTTGGCAACTTAGGGTGAAGAGTGTAGCAAGTAGAGCCTCTGCTGATGCCACTAGCAGGCAGCCCTGAAATAGAACCAAATAATCAGAGCATTAGCACAGTTAGCAAGTACACCATCTTTGTGATTCACTGACTTTGGGGTTCTTACCAGATCTGCCAAAGGAAAACGCTTTCCTCGTAACTCCAAAAGAGGTATGTATAACAATATCTTTTATCTCGCTATAAGATTTTAGCAAGAATACTAGACTTTGATTGAAGTTAGATGATAGACTCTTTTCGTTAGGATTAAACATGAATGAATGAATGAATGAATGAATGAATGAATGAATGAATGAATGAATGAATGAATGAATGAATGAATGAATGAATGAATGCGTTAATGAATTAATGAACCAATATCCCATAATAAAGAAAGAATGATGTTCATATATGCTAGGAAATATTATACATGCATGATACCAATAGGGCGCGTAAGTAGTCCACGGCAGCAATTTTTTGAGTCGCGCTACTGTAGCAGTTTCATGACGTCATGTGGACATGTCGCCCAAAGCTCCCATAGCCCCACCATTGTGGAGATAAATAATCTCTGTTTGTCCATCGATCATAGAGTTTTATGAGTTCTAACTTACATATATCCATCTTTAGAGGCAAACGATTTCAACTATAGCCTTCATAATCGTCAAACCGTTACTGGGGCGATGTATAGTGATTATTTATCGCCCCAATGCTAACTCTATGGGGATTATTTACTTCCGGTCCACATATCAGAACAACTACGCAACTAATTTTCATTAAATTGCGCCCTGTCGCCATGACACTTACGCGGCCTATTGACCGATAACAAAAAATAAAGCAATGAAATTCCTATTATAACAAATCTGGATATACCTTGATGTTGGAGTAGAAGTTTGTGGCTACGTCACACACGAAGGATACACATCTGTTGACCTGTCCCGCAGTGAGTGTTTTCTGCTGACTGGCAGATGGAAGAGAAAGCCGCATCTCAGTCAGCATTTCGTCCACATAGTCCTCACCAACAACTGACTCTGCAATAAAAGAACAAATAAAGAGTGAGTAATTTTATTTTTTTTTATTCATTTAAGGCCAATAGATGTTTAACAGATACATGAAAAAACGCACTATCCACCATGAATGTTTCGGGGCGTTAATGTATAAAATCCCCAGTGGTGGACAATTTTTATGTTGATATTGACGTTATGATCTGCAATAGTTGACTTTATAGTTGCAGCAGATTGCGGTGTATAGTTGCGTTATATGAAATTTTATCATTACAATGTAGCAGACATTTATGATGTCAGCAAAATGAGTCACAAGTAGCAAAAATTAGATTTTGAAATACCATCATACCATCATATTCGAAGAACGGATCGAGCGGATTCCAACGATGGTAACATTAGGACATTTAATAAGTATTTCTATATTTTAAATTTTATATTTTTATTTTTGAAAAAAAAAAGGTTGTAATATTTCGGAGTAGACACTTACTAGTAAAGTAGCTAAATATACTCAATAGGATGAGCTTAGAAATACAGGGATATATCTAATACAGTCTTGAAATTTAGGAAATGCATTCATACGACATTAAACGGCAGATACCCCAAAAATGAGAACACTACTACAAGATCTTGTGAAAATATCACTTTAAAAATATCATTTTGGCGACGTGTGACTCATTTCCCTGAATTACCCCACGTTGATGTATGTACCACATGTTATTTGTATTGGCTGTAGTAGTGTGGTAATCTGCACCAGTTCCACGTGGGTGGTATGACTTCCTGTCCCCAGTAAACATAGATACGGTAAGCATAGCAACGTGGGAGTAAATATAGAACCTAAATTCGAGTGTGGTACTCGGGACACTATTACACTGTCCTCGATGGGTTTTTTTCGTGACCCGCTGGCCTATCAGCTCGTGGGCCACGAAAAAACAAACATCTCGGACAGTGCAATAGTGTCCCTTGTACCACATTCTCATCAGGTTGGAAGAGTCTAGATACTAGGCGTAAGGCTACAATACAAATACAGCTATATCACCATTATGCACTGGTTTCTTATATCGTCCTGGAGGTGGAATAAAGTACATGAATTGATAACAATACTTATTATAACCCTAAACCTAACCTTAAATTATTGGTCCTAAGTCAGTGTAGTTAGTAGATATATCACATTGGTAGCCTGGTGCCTAGTATTTAGTCAGTACCCATCAGGTTCTATAAGGGTCAGATTTTCAGAAAATGTACAATTGGCAGCTCTACACATTTAGTAAATTCGGATAAATTAGGCTGAAAAAGGATGAATACCGTGTATATCACAGTATATTTGGTATCGCATTAATTTAAAGTATCAGTTCTGTTATGTTAAACTGCATTTTGAAGCTTATTTTCGTCTTAAATGTGGGTTATTTGAGAGGATTGGTGAAGGTGAATTGTACATTTTCTGAAAATCTAACCCATATAAGACATGACATACAATGAAATGGACAGTAACCTAGTTTATCAGAGCTGCTGAGCGCCAACGTGAGCAGATCCCAGCGAGCAGCGGCACGCTCCGCCACGTGATCACCCATGTGGTCACCATCTCCCTGCTCCTTCATACTCTCTTCACACAACTCCCTCACAGTGGCCACGATCCGCTCACCAAACACTGGCCCGCGGAACCACCGCACCACCGCCGGGTCGTCCCGGGCAATGGTCAGGATGCGGCGGGAGAGACGCGACAGCACCGATATATCAATCTGAAATAGGGGGGAGAATAATAATATATTTTAATGAAATAAAAATGAGATTACATCATCACGATTACTGAATTTAATGAGCTCGTGGTTATTTCTTAATGATGACTAAGAGCGAGATCGTTCACATTGCTTCTAAATTAGTTGGGCTCTTTTTAAATCCTACATTTGAAAAACGATACTTGGACCACTTATTGTTCGGCTATATGTGGGTCGGATTTTCAGAAAATGTACAATTGGCATCTCTACACATTTAGGAAATTCTGATAAATTAGGCTAAAAAAAATTATGAATACCGGGTATTGAGTATATTTGGTATCACATTGATTTGAAGTATCAGTGATAATATGTTAAACTGCATTTTGAAGCTTATTTCTGTCTTAAATGTGGGTTATTTGAGAGAATTGGTGAAGGCAAATTGTACATTTTCTGAAAATCTGACCCATGTTCATCATGTTTCTTGTTTGTACAATATAGTTGTATCATTCTCACCTCCATCATCGCCTCTAGAAGACTTAGTTTCTCTTTGGCGTCGGCAGTTCTTATCAAGACCACCATCATATCAACGATACTAGCTTCCACCCGACTTTTCCCTTCAGACGAGCTTGCTATGTTTTTCTCTAACCAGCGCACTAAAACTTCCTTGAATACCGAGGTCCTTAACGTCGTGCCTTCGTTCAATTTATCTGTAGGGACATCTTTCCCAGCGCCTAGCGTGACCTTATGAATTTCAGCCAGAAGGGACTCAGTGAAAAATGCAGAGAAGACCTGGGAAAGATAAACAACGCTAACGACCGAGCCTTTCTGGTGGAAATTATCGTGGGCTAGCTTGCAGGTATCACAGACAAGTACCATAAGCGGGCTCTGAGGCTGGAGAAATATGCAGCTGCCGAGATCTTCACCTGTCGGAGAGCACATGTCGGCTTGGTTGTGTCTTTTGAGTAGAGATGGTTTAGATGTGCTTGTACAGGGGGGAGATGCTGGAGACGCTGCCAAGCTACTACACAAGTTCCCCTCGCCACTGTTTTGCCTCCCGTGTTTGTCAGCGGCGTCGGAAAACCTTACTCTTGATTTCTTGCGTTGGATTTTGATTGGGTTCTTGAAGGAGACGAGGAAGGATGCAGCCCGCTCTAGCGTCTCCCCCGATTCTCCAGACGCAACGTGTTGCTTTATGACATCGGAGATGGATTTCCAAAGGGATGTCTGGATATTGGAAGCCTGAACGGCCTTGTCCTGTTCATTGGCGGCTTCTGATTTAGAGAGCTTGTCCAGATAAAGCATGAGATCAGCGATACTTGGATATAGTGGTGACGAAGCCAATGCGCCTCCTTCATCCACCAATGACCCTTCTATTAATGGCAGCAACTGAAACGGGATAATACATTATCATTAGGGAGGTTCCGCAAGCAAACCTATCTCAATTACGTAACCGTATCTGTATCTTTTTTTGTGAATCACGTCGCTAATTATGTATAAAAATTAAATTGTGCGATGAAATATTTTGCTTGATATTTTACGTTACGTTTTCCCCGTCATGTTTTGCTGAACCTCTTTCTTCCGTTTAACATAATTATGTTTGTATAACAGAGATCTATCAGATACGGATACGTTTCAGTCTCCGTATACGTTAGACTTGCTGAACCTCCCTAAATCACATAGGGCTATCTTAATAATTAGTAGAATCTAATAAACGCATACATATCAAACGAATTATCTTATGATATTTTCCTTTTGCTCTTCATCCACTTTAGCGTTTGGGCATTTACGAAAAAATAAAAACAGGTTAACTAACGAGTTGGTTGAAGTTGTTTTACCCGCTTCTCTTCTTTTTTTGCCTTTATTTCTCATTTGTATTACGTAATATTGCATAACTGAATGTTAAAATTTAATAATGTGTTTTGTTAAAAAATCTTTATTCAGGTAATACATCTACAGCAATCTCATCCGTATGGATGGTTTTCGTCATGCCCTGAACCATTATATATGCCTTTAATAATCTATAAAAGCACATTGAAAGCCGACTCTTCCCGAAGGTAAATCCGGCGGTTCAGGTGGCGGGGTTGCGGCATGTAATATATCCCACTCTACATATGCTGTTTCATATGAAATGAGTATAATAAGAATAATATTGCTAACCTGGTCGTTGATGACGAGACTCTGTACAGCGCGATCCTCTTGCTCACTTGTCAGATGTCGAACAAGGCAATATCTCAAACACTCCATCATGGCTACAACCACAGCGGCACATTCGGAGTGCACTGCTTGAGTTTTCTCCAAAGATAACCTTAAACAGAAAGAGGAAACACTTTACACCATGTTATGTCAAGTGAATCTAATAACATAGTATCACTCAGTTAGTCAACATTCAGTTATTTTAGCATACATTTTCCTTTGATGTTCCCTTGTAAAGGAATTAAACTACCAAGCTATTTTTGTTATCTACAACATTTGGATGGGCTTTTTTTAATCAAGAACGGAAACTTTTTGTCACACCTAAAATGTGTAACGCTGTCGTTAGCTTCAAATATGGGTCAGATTTTCAGAAAATGTACAATTGGCAGCTCTACACATTTCGTAAATTATTCTAAAATAAGCTACAATTTGGCCAATACTAGGTAAATTCGAGTATATTTGGCATTGTATTGACGCTAGCAATCTGTTTGGTTAGGTTGAACTGTATTTTGAAGTTTATTTTCGTCTGAAATTTGGATTATTTGAGAAGATTGGCGAAGTTGAATTGTACATTTTCTGAAATTCTGACCCATATGCTATGCGTGTGTACAAACGAAACCGAAACTGAATAAAGTGGCTGTCCGGCTGTATGCCATGCTTACCCCTGTTTCATGTTTTGGAAGAATTCAGAATAGAATTTGACTGGTTGGTCCATTACAGCGTTGGGGATTTTACTTAGGAGAGGCAGCATATTCGGGTAGATGAAAGTTGCAGAACCAGATCCTCCTACCCGTAGCAATGACCAAAGCTTTGGCCATACACCTTTCCTTGGATTGACACGAGACCAACAATCCTGCAATCGAAAAATGTGTATCTCATATCAAAAATTTTGTTGAAAAACGAGGGCTTAGGTAAAAATAAAACTGTCCAAACTATTACTTGTAATAGATGAAACCTATATCTTTTCTTTGAACTGTTATTGTGTATGAGCAAGCAACCACTGTGGTACTATATAACATTTTACTTTCTTGAACAGTAAGCACATAATCCCTGGGATTTCCATGGAAATTAAGGAAACATTGAGATACTTTAGTGGCTAGTTTCTGACACTACATACGTTTGTTTATGATGTTCTGCAGTTGATGTAATAATCATTTAACATTAGACAGACCTCTAATAAATTATCTAAGAAAAATCCAAGAATATTATGGATTATGAAATGAGGTCTTGGGCACAATGCAGTTCCCCAAGATCTCACTAGATGTACACTCTATTTGAGATCTACTTGGAGCGGCTCGCCGTAGGGTTATCATTGGGACGCTTGGATATAAATAGGTCTCAAACAGAGTGTACATGTACTCACGTTGACAGCTGAGACAGTGGAGAGGACAGCCTCCCAGAGTGCAGGGCAGACACTAGGATCAGTTTCATCCAGGTTATGAAGAACGACAGCACAGATTTTGTCCCCAATTTTATTGGCGATCTCACTATTATGTTGGCAGAGACCCGCCATGAGAGAGTAGAAGGCGCTCTTGATCTACACAGACAGAAAGTAACGCGGTGAGAACAAACCATAATCGATGATCGGTAAAAAAAAAAGGGATCGCAAATCTAAAAATACACAAGTGTAAGTCAAGTCGAAATTATTATACATCTACTGCAACCTGACAATCACCGACCGTCCGCGAATCCTCAAACAATTTTTACGAGAAATATTCTTTAAGATTATTATGTTTTTCTTCAGAAATGGCAAAACTTTCATTTGGAATCACCAATTTGACAGTGAATTCCAATGACTTTAAAGATGTTGTGGGGTGGTGAGTGAGTGAGATTGGTTTTACGCCCTTATCAACACATTTAATATGGTTATATCAAGGGCGGGAGAGCTGAGAGGGAGGCAGTTTATGATCATACCCAGGAAATAGAGATAGAGAAGAAGGGAGGGAGACAGAGAAAAGAGTCAGAAAGGCACTTTATGGTCATACCCAGGACCGCTGGGGTGGTGGGAGGGACATATAACCTTACCAATGGATTCGAAGATTTGGCGTGTTTCCACAGTTTAGGGTTATTGAGTACAACCAGCATGTCTTCCTGAAGGCTGTGGAGTTGTTCAGGCTGTAATGCTCCCATAAATCCTCGCCAGCCTGACAAAGACGCGGCAATCATTTTTTCATACTTGCTTTCCATGTCGTCGGGATCTGTAGACCTGGAGAGTAAAACTTATATATCAGGCCTGCTCTTACAAGCGATATTTATGGAGAAATTAAAAGAGGAATATATTAAACATCCGAATATGATACTTACTTAGGATCACTAAGAGAAGTCGGGGTTTGCTCGACGAGGTTTTCTTTGATGTGCTGAAATTAAACCGAATCAATGATGAATAAATAATATACATTATTTCCATTCAGTTTCACTATTAACTTAAATTGTACTTCTATAGTTCGAACGATCAAATTCCATGAGAAATGAATACTGTGATGAATAAAATACTAAAGGAGAGGAATGTTATTTGCTGAGGGGTAAATAGAGAGGATGGTGGTGGTGGTGGTGGTGGGGCGGGGAGCTTTCGGATCAGGAGCCCCAGTCTCTTGAGGTATAAGAACAATATTAGAGTTTGGTCCACATGTAGAATAGTGCAGGATACTTTAATAGAATTTGGGGAAGGTCACGTAATAGGTGTGCTTATATGAATGCCCTGCCAACTTATTAACCCTGAGTCCGGGCCTAAGTAGCATTTTTGGCAATGGTCCATGACGACGACTGTCCTATTCGCTCCTTCCAGTGACACATTACTGTAAACCCATGTTACTCAGCACCCTTGAATTAACAATAACACTATGCCCGTGTGACTCGGTTAGTCTTATCATAACTGTCAACGCTTCCAGTTTATATCGTATTGAGGAAAGGACCCATGAAATGGCAGGGCTCGAAAAAAAACCTACCAACTTCACTTGCCTCTTGTGCAAGTGGCAGCCAAGGTTTACTTGCCCAACATCATTTTTCACTTGCCCAAATTTATTTGCAGAATTATAAACGAAATCACACTGATCTGTATGTATCTTGTTTCATTGTAAGTAGACATCACAACAGGGGGTTTGAAATCGGCGCCGTAGAGATTTCTACTTGCCCAGACATAGTTTAGTTGACCCGGGCAACTAAACATAGGTTTGTTCGAGCCTGGAATGGGATGTCTTCATGACCCACCGCTTTCTTTAATACTCTCAGAGTGGATCAAACTATAGTGATATGTGATGTGTTCCAGGAAAATGAGTCACAAGTCGCCGAATTGATATTTTTCAAAGTGTTTTAGTTATAAGATATCTTTATTGGAATGTTCTGATTTGGGGGGGGGGGGGGGGGTGTGAGCACTCATGGTCATCTGAATCTATGTACCAAATTACAGGACGTTGAATTAAATATATCCTTGCGTTTTGAAGTTCTTTGTATGGAGTGTATTTAGTTACTTTATTGGTTATTACCCAACCAGAAACATTGCAAACTTTTTTTTTCAAAAATAAAAATATCAAACTTAAAATATAGGAATATTTATTAGATATTCTAGTGTTTACTATCATTAGAATCGGCTTGATCTCCTCTTTCCAAATATAGGGATATCTCAAAATCCATATTTTGCGACGTATGACTCACTATTGACAAATGAAAGATTTTTCAATTTCAATTCAATTTTCATAAAACGGATCACATATGAAAGACAAAGAGACTACAATCTAACCGTCATAATTTCCTGCTTGCAGAAGTTGATGGCCTCCGCCTGTTTAGCGGGTGGGAAGGCTGCCTGGAAGGCGGAACGTGCAGAGGAGGCGGCCGGTGCGTAGACGTCACTTTGGGCCACGAGCCAGCTGCCCATCAACTGCTTAAGGTGAGGCGCCAGACTCCGTCCAACTTTCAGGACAAGTATCTCAAAAGTCACTTGCACACTTTCTCTCACCCGACGATCATTATCCTGTTCCAATGGAGAGGTATTACAATATACGTACATTTGTTTTTATAAATAGAAACAAATGTTTTCATAGGTGACAATAAAGGCATGGGCAAATGTATCAGCTGGTCAAGAAAATCAGAAATGAATGAGTTTGAACCCTTACTTTGTCCAAATAAATAGATTTACATCCAAGTGCAGTTGGTTAAATATACCCACCACTGATATTTTGCTGTAAACCCGAGGCCAGAATGGAAGAACTGCTTTTACTGAAGCTTCATCCTTTTCCTTTATGAGAGCGACCAGTTCCTGAAGTGCCTGTGAAATAAAGTATCAGGATTTAGAACCAAGTTTAAAATCAATTTTAGGCACAGGATATGCCTTTAACGTCTACTTGGAAACTCTTTGATGGTATCAAGTGTGCTTTTGAGTTTGAGAATCGGCCATGGAAGTTGGAAACAAAAGGCATTGCCCCTGCTTAAATGGATGCGATCGTAGCAATGAAGATTTTGCTTGCAGTCCTAAAAAAATAAGTACGGTATAGGCTCTAAAAATGGCGAAACTTAAAATAACATTCAGGAAACGAAGAGTTGGAGAGATGAAGTACGTAGTTTGAAAGTTCTTGCATTCACACATCATACCAAGGCTCTCTTAGCTTGTTCTTGATTTTTTTTTAATTAAACAGATAAATATCATGAACATACTTTAAGTTCCGATTTACATTTCGCATAGATAAAATATATCTAATATACAAATTTGTGCACTAACCTTCAGTTTGGTGGTGGCGTCCCGCTTTGACAGTTTGCGTAGTACCATTCGGAAGTCGCCATCTGCAGAGGAGTCGGGTTCGTCATGTCTTTGGGATGTAGGCACATATCCCAGGTCTCCCGACAAAGCCCCGAATCCTATGAAGCCCGTCGAGTTGCCTGAAGCCGCGAGTTGTTCCGCGGCCCTTGCACTGCTTGATGGCTGTAAAGGGGAGTAATAAATTGATATAGCAACTAAACTATGTCATATTCCTTTCCAATTCTAACCTCACTCCTCAACATGCATCTCTTTTTTTCCCTAAGTATTATCCTGAGATCATAATACACGTACTCATATGGGGTGGGGGGATAACTGCCACTTTGTGAGGATTTTGATTGTGGTACTTGCAATAAATACACAGAAAATGTGGTCGTTTTAGAGCGTTTGACTAGGTAATAAGCTTAAGCCAAGGGGAATCGCTGCTTACTAGCCTAGGTGAGTCTGTATTCTTTGCGCATCACGGATGATATATCGGTTAAACTTAAACCTAGAGTCTGGAAAAACATTTCCCCCCCGCCTAACGGTCCAGGCCAGGCCGTGGCGTGCCCCATATAATGGGAAATGTAACTGTACGGCTAACAGGATGACGGTACAGGTAACAGCATATGACGGGTGTAATGGTTGTGTAACGCCAATTATTCAAAATAAAGAATCAGTAAAACATAGTTACGGTATTTAATTGTCAAACGCACATAAGACAAATATCAAGTTTCCATCTGTTTAAAATGACGTCCTATATTATGCAATTCAAAATTTGTACCCACTCTTCATCTGTCATGATCTGTGAAGCTTTCTGGAAGTAAATCCGAAGCTTTCCTCAACCCTATCGTGTATAATAAGGTTTTCAAACCAACTAATATAGTACATATTAGTTACCTATCAATGAATCGCATACTTGCTAATTTCTTGTAATCTATCTTCTTGTAAGTATATTATTGGAAAAATGTTTATGTATATTTAAACACTTGTTAGTAGTAGATCCATCAGATATTTCTCTCATCTCGCTTCTTTATTATTTTATATTTTATTTTATCCATATTTAATCCTAGCCTCAGTCGTATACAGTAAAAAGGCCTTCTAAATTAAAGGTAACTGTCGGTAGAAATGGAATTTACTTTTCATATAGACATGTCGACCCTTTTGTCATTTCATTGTATTTTAAATAGGCAAATAAAAGATTTTCTTATCTTATCTTATCTTACCCACTCGAATCACACCCAACAAACTTGAGCAACACATTGTGCAATGTCAATGAATGTGACTGTCCACCCAGTCTTTAGAAATGTTATCCCAAAGACAAAAACACAAGTCCTGAAGTTGTGTCCTTGGGATATAAAATTTAAAGTAAAGATCAGTGATCAGTATGGCCTATTACCGTACTCTAACCAAGCTACTACTGATTGATTGATCGAATACCGTATGTTATTTTGAATATTAGTACCATATCTCACTAACGTTATTTAATTGTAAAAATAACTAATATTGACAGGGGAATAAGGGTAAACAAACCACCGCCGGACAGTCGAGGGATCGGTTAACCGCCATTATTCGACATCATCATTATGATTATTATATTAATGACTTTAATAAATCGAAAAAGGGAATTAAGCTTTTACGATTGATATGGAAATCAGCAAATTCATCAAATGAAATTACAAGTATAATGTGGGACAAGATCCACCATGATGGATGTGTTCCCTTCGGTTACTGATGAGGTTACGAGATAATAAACCATCTACGTTTTGACTATTATTAGAACACAATCATCACTGATAGTGATACAGTGCGATACATTGTGTGACCGAGGGTTCCGATCTTACCCTAACATTTCCTTTCGTCCTATTCGCTTGCTTTTGTTTGCCGCCCATATTTGAAGTGTTCTATATATTCGCTAATCTGCATTTAGCCACGTAGACGCCAAATAAGGATATCCCAGATCCCTTTTCTGGTTTTAAACGTTTTTCTTCCTCCGACTTACACAAGCACTAGACACATTAGCTGGAGGCTGCCATCTTGTGAAATCCCGTCGTGCATCTGACTTCCGCTTCCTCGAACACAACTTCCGGGGCATTCGTCTGCTATTTGAGACCTATTTTTAACTTCAATGTTATTTCGTTAGGATATGGCCCCCTGGGACTTTTATTATGATTTGGTTTAATGGTCGGGTGTTGTGCTCATCTCTATCCTCTGTCTGTTTTCGTTCTAGGCAGTGTTTCTCCGTTTTATCACCCATCTACCCTGGTGCTGTAGGCCTTCCCGGCCGGTGTTTTCTTGCAGCTGATTCTGCCTATTGTGTAAGACCCAGAGGCAGAGGTGGAAACCGTCCCAAAAGAAGTGTAGGCCTAACTGTCAGTGCAAGGCATATATTTATGAGCGGAGAGATGGCGAGTAAGACGATATCCATCGATGACTATGATGTCTATGGCTTTGATATTGACCATACAGCCGCACAATACCATATCGTTAACTTGTTTGATGTAAGTATACGTACATGCTTATTTTTGCATTTTGGGAAACTACTCCGAGACTCGTCTCGATCCGGGTAAACACTCAGGGCCAGGCACGATGGCCAGGCACGTCACACGTGTGGCAAGTAGCCTATCACATATATTCACTAGTGTGTATTGACTGACCTAGCATGAATACACATACCGTATATTCACTAGTGTGTATTGGCTGACCCAGAATGAATACACACATATTCACATATATCTGTCCAAAGGCCAGGGCCCAAATGTCCAAGGCCCAGCGGGGCCCAAACGTCCAAGCCCGGGGCCCAAACGTCTTTTAGCTCGGGCCTAAACGTCCAAGGCTAGCTGAGGCCCAATGATCCCGGGGCCCAAACGTCCGGATACCAGCCTATGGATGTCATTTATTACCGTAATTCATTTTTGGTACCAATGGTAGATATTATAATCTTTCTATAATCAAATTGATATGGTTACGGTACCAAAAAAAAAGTAACGGCTTAATTATTAATATTAACTTAGGCCTTACTGACCATTCAAAAATACCATAAGAAATATATTAGGGTCTTCATAATTAATCACTGGGCGGGGGGGGGGGGGGGCTAGGAGGAAATGGCCAAAATTATTGTGCAAAAATGTATGTATTGCAATCCAGATCTTATAATTAGTGGTGATAGTTTGTAGATGTCAGAGGAAGGACAAGACAACAAATGTATTACAACTGTATCCTTTAATGTTCCATTCCAGATGTTGGTCAGTCTCCTGCTCTCCATAGACTACCAGTCCATGTATATATACCCACTGAGAGTGTGCATGGCCCCCTCCCCCTAGACACTGTCTAGACATAGCTTGGACTCCCATTATAAGGGTCACATCCACCACGCGACTCCACTGACTATGTGTATGGATAAATCATATCCATCACACTCGCTAGTTCCCCCCCTCCCCTCTGTGAGCCAACAGCATCCTACCCCCCTTGCTTAAAATTGTATATTCCCACCTGTCCCCCCCCCCCCAGTGATTGATTATGAGCAGTCCCTTATATAGCTTTATATTCAAAGGCCCTATTATTAAGTTATTAGATATGGTACCGGTATGCTAATGTTATGACATTCAACTTATGAGGGCTTATGCAATATGATTTTTATTTGGTTTTTATGCGTGTCTTCAGTTGATTCACTCAGGAATCGCGAAATTCCTCGTCGATAAGAAGGGCTACGGGGCCTACAGTAAAGATTTATTGGAACCATTTAGTAAATGGAAGGACTTTTGGTAAGTGTGACAGTACCCCGTTACCGGTAATAAAGTTAATTTTCCTTGCACTGGAAAGAATGAAATCCTTGTAAATCTTTAACATTGACTACTTGAAAACAAAATATTAAAATAAACTTAAACTACCGTAGCCTACCGGTCGTACTTTAAACACAAATACAGATTAGTCTTTAGAAGTAGCGAAATTGATTAAGGAATCGTATTTTCGCTATTGTTTCCATATTCTGGTATGTAAGCTCCAATGTTAGTACGTCACGTATGGAGAGCATCTCTATATATCTATAAATATCATTTAACATGGAAAACTGATTTTTGTCTTAATTACCGGTACTATCCAGTTACCGAGGCCTGGCATTTGATATTAAGAATGGAAACCTTTTGAAAGTCGCCGCTGATGGGACAATTCTGAGGTAGGTTTTTCCAGCCAACTTTTGGCTAAATGCATATAAAATCATGACTTTTTTTTATTTAAAAAAACAAACTATTAGACGTGGTAATCTCTAGTTAGACTCGATTTATTTGGATTCATTGCGTAGAATTGGTCAAATATATCTTTCAGAAAGCCCTAGGGGCCGGGACACTCTTTAAAAACTCCTTCCTTTTAGTATGAAATAACCAACTAGGTAACATAAAATGAGTATGTAACCGCCTGTCCTCGTTGATATTGCAGAGCGGCCCACGGAACTAAATTTATGTCTCAAGACGAAATTGCCTCATGTTACGAAGATCGCCACTGGAGTTTGACTGACAAATTATTAAATAGTGTTGACAACATAACGAACAAGAAAGGAGGTTAGCCCTATATTGTACAGTCCTTTTCTTAACACTAATTCAATTCGAGAATTACTTTATTCCTAAAATAAAAATACCATAAACCCATTCACAATTAAAAAATTTTAAAAAAACTACCACAAAACTGTCTTCGGGAAATACTTCAAGTGAATATTGTTTAAATGATATTTATTTTTGTAGTTCGCGAGATCATGATATTTGACAACATGTTCGATATGATCGGCACTGTGATGTTAGGAAGAATAGTAGACGTGATTGACAAAGAGGTTCGCATATTTAATTATAGTGATTAACACACTGACTATCAGTAGTCGACAATCATTCGTTGGCTGTGCCAAGTTTAAGCGTTCATGGAAGCTGCTTCCTTGTCATGGCTTTCTTTGTAAAACATCTTTGATGTAGTATTATAAAAGTTTTGATGTAGTTAGTATAATCAAAGTTGTCTTGTAGTTAGAGAAATATTGATTTCAAAAAAGTTTGCGAGGAACCATGTTGAGAAAAATCACCTTGTTAACCATAATAATTAAGCATTATTATCTTATTTTGAATAACGTTTGTAGTCCTTCAAACATCACGATCGTAATCGGTTCTCATTTTATGTTTCAGAACGGAAAACCCCTAGATTCTTATGAATCTCATTATAATGCTGTCATTGCAGCTTACAACGATGCATACGGATTTTTAAACTTTTCTTGTAAGTAAATAATTAATGATTATATTGTAATTCACTTCGAAGACATTGCGTTAATGCAAGGTGCAACGACCTCTTCGAAGAAAAATACTAGGCTAATTAAAATAACCTTTGTTGGATGTTTTAAATTTTAAGTGGTTAAACATTTTTTTTTTTTTTTTTACTATTTTGGCTTCGATTCGTTGTCAACGTTTTAAGAGAACAGTATACCTAAATATTGTATTGTTAAAGAGAGAAACTTTAGTCTATGGAAAGAGGATTTAAGATATAGAATCGAAGTCCACCTTTGGGGGTAAATGAATGCGCAGGATCTATTTTTGTATCAAGGCGGTCTGAAACTAATTTTATAAATGTTGGGAGGGGTTCTGCCAACCGTCTGAATTTCAATTGTGTTTAGCTTATGACTTGTGTTGAATAAGAGAGGTTTGGGGTGGACTTTTTGCACTTTTTATTAGGACTTACTACTGGTAATTTTATAAATTGTGTTTTACAGCGAAAGAGGGCTTATACTTTCCCTCTGTTATTGAGGAGCCTCAGAAATACATCTCTAGTGCAGCTGACAGCACTAAAACCTGGCTGAAGGCATTGCGCAAGAAAGGCAAGGCTACTTTCTTCCTCACATCCTCGTATTCCGATTACGCCGAATACGTTTTCAAAAGCGCATACGGGTAAGTGCGTGTACTTAATCAAAAAGATTATTCTCTAATATGCCCTATGCGTTGTTCTGATCTTTGTTTTAAACATGTTACTCCTCTTTTATGTGGAATGTATGCTTGCATTGATTTATTACTGATGTCTTGTCTAATTGTATTTCTAGTTTTTTCTTATGCTCAGTTGGTTTATTTCAGTGGTGACTGGATGGAATACTTCGACATAGGTATTTGTCGAGGACGGAAACCAACCTTTTTCACAGACAATCGACCGTTTCTTCGAATAGGTGTGTGTATTTTCTAGAGCGCTGCCCATGATTTTTTAGAGCGTTCATGTCTGAAAAATGACTACGAAAAGGCAGAGGAACTCCTAACGTTTTGCCATTTTCTGCACATCGTTATTTGATATGAATTACAGATTATACAGAATGAATTACCATGCATTTGCCATTTTGGTCCCACTCCAGAGAATCACAAAGAAAGGGAACCAGTCCAGACTCTGGAGAAAGGCAAGTTCTACTCCCAGGGTAATCACAAGGAGCTAATCAAGTTCCTCTCAAACCTAACTGGCAAAGAGAATCCTAAGGTGGGTGTATCAGGATGTCAAATTAATCTTAATATTCATGATCATGTATTTCTTCATCCTTATGTTTGAAATATCTTTTATTCAGACTGAACATTTTAAGAATTTTACATATTGCTGACTGGAATATTCTAATGACCTGCAATGTAAAATCTCATCGCGATCGTACAATTAGTTTGATCGATATGGTTTACATCTATTTTATCTAAAATAATAAATAATTATTTTGTTCTGGCGCCGTATACATCCATTCACACCGCCGTCCTAAACTACAATCTGTTACTACATAATAGTGTTATATGGGTCAGATTTTCAGAAAATGTACAATTGGCAGATCATGAGATGTACACTTTTAGTAAATTCTGCTAAATTAGGCTGCAATTTGTTCACTACTAGATAAATTTGAGTATATTCGGCATTGCATTGATTCTAACAATCTGTTTGGTTAGGTAGAACTGTATTTTGAACTTTATTTTCGTCTGAATTTTGGGTTATTTGAGAAGATTGGTGAAGGCGAATTGTCCATTTTCTGAAAATCTGACCCATATATAGGTATACCCGCATTATTTTATTCCTTTATATACAACAGTATACTCCCTTATATAGCTACTGGGTAGTAACCCCCTCATACTGGGCCTAACAATAATCTACCTCACGACCAGCTTGCATGCAGGGTCCCGTGGGGACTCAGGCCCCAGCCCCAACATGGGCTAATAAACCATTAAAAACCGAAACACCAACGTGTCCAGATGGTGAGTGGCACCAGGATAGACTATCTTCACAACAAAGAACTCTTAAATTAACTAGGATATTATAATGTTTGGCAGATAATGAAACCTTTATAGGCTATTTAAAAAGTCTTCGACAACACCGTAACCCACCCACCGCCGAGATGAGCCATGTTTCCGGCCTACGGGCCGTCTACATGGCTTACCGAGTAACGTTTGGAAGGGGTGATCCCATTGGCTGAGAGCCTAGCTGAAGGTTGATGTAACGCGCCCTGTGATTGGTCGATTTTTTCCCCGGAGCATACCGAAGATGCGATGCCGAGTGTTACCGAAGATGCCATGCGGCCGTACGCAGGGTAAAATATCTGTTCATGCTTTAGCATAGGGGTCAGGGAATCGCTTATTACTCAGTTCTGATACCTAAAAGACCATGTAGTATTGGATGTAATCTCCGTGTATATGTTTCCCCTAGGCCTGGAGACATTGTTTCTGGCCATGGGAAGTCGGGAAGTAGCAGTTTCAGACGATCGATGCAGAGTCGAGTTTAAAGCTGGCAGTTCTATAATAAAGGGGGCGTGGTTAAAATCTTAAGCGGTATGACCTATATAGGCCATAAATATGGCCACTTTTGACGCCAAATCGTCTAGTCCTTATTCCATCTACCTCCATTATCTTAATATGACAATAGTCAATATGAAATTATTACGTTGCTTTTAATATTACACCATTATAATATTATTTCCACTGCATACAATTATCGTAGAGATCATCATCAATATTGCACTATCATATTATTTCAACTGCATACAATTATCTTAGGGATCACTAATTTCTGTTTTTACTTTGGTTTCTTGGGTAGGTATTGTATTTCGGAGACAGCATGAGATCTGACATTTTCCCTGCCCGAATGTACGCAGATTGGGACACCGTAGCAATCATAGACGAGATCAGATTAGAGCCTTCCGTGGACGAGGATGAAGATGATGGACCAGGGGGAAAACGCCAGAAACTAGAGGTAATGAAAAATACGCTGGAACTTTTAAATGACCATGAACCGCGGAGCTATTTATCCCTCCATCTATATAATATATATATAGTATTACACTAGAAAAAACCTTTCATTGGCGTCAAACGCGACCCCAAGTGTTAGTGATATTGTCTAGCAAGCTATAATTGCGTCAATGCGTTTCATTAAAGTCCTATTCGAGTTATGTCACAGTCATGGAACATAAACCCACTCTCTGAACACAGTTCACTTATACCATTCATGATTATTCAATTATTTCCTTTTGTCATTCTATTGTATTTAGGAATCGGATCTCCTGACCAGTGAATACATTTGCTCTAAAGCATGGGGGTCTTTCTTCTACGATTCTCTTGCCAACGCTAAAGAAGTAGACAAGGAGACTGAGAAACGATCTCTGAATACACTCTGGGGTGCAATAGTGCATAAATATGCCACCATTGCCGTTCCCTCACTTCAACATATCGCCGGTAAGCTGATGTTTCTCGGACGTGGGCTGGCAGTCCTTGTTTTGTGAAATAAAGATTGGAGATGGAATATAATGTCTCCGGTTGCAAGCTGAAACACATCCTGCGAACTTCTTCTTGATGCAATGTAAACTATCGGGATGTAAATAGGAATTGTGTATTTTGAAATCTGTGTGCATTTGATGTTGATATTTATTTCATATTTCAGATCTTCCGAGTGATCACAAATTTCCAGCATTTTCCAAAGAGGCGAACGAATATGGATTCTCCCCATACCTTCCTAAGGTGTTGCAGAAATGAGCATAAATCAAAATGACAATTAAGTTAATCGTTTTCATTACAAGTTCTCGTTAACATTTCCCTTCCACGTAAGAGCTATTTAGGATTTCATAAGTGTCGTAATATTTGCATTGTATGCGAGAACAAATTGTGAACGTAGACTAAAAAGTGTGTATGACGGTATAACCTATTGGAATTTTATAGAACCAAATTAATTTAAACACGAGTGCCAATGAGCCGTTCAAGCAACACAGAAAAGATCCATGAGGTCTTGTATCTTGCGTTCTCTCATCAAGTTTAGTAGTAGTTATATATATATAGACGTCAGGTGTCAGTAGTGTGACAGAAGTAGATCTGCGATGTTCTCACTTCCAACCCTTTAAAGTGGACTACTTAAATGTTTATCATATTGCATAAATTATACATTTGAAAGCGTCTATCAATTCTAGTATCTATTTGTTCGTATGTTGTTCTATTTATAGTTGTTTGGCGTTTAGACAGCGTTATCCGTTTGCAGCTTCTCGCCACCCGAATATCAGATTATATGGTATTAAAATTAAAGAGTAGCATCACAGTATTATTTGAAGCTGGTATTATTTCAAAACGAGGCATTCAATAACACTCACGGTTTTTAGCTAAATTTTGAATGTGTCGAGTTGCAAGATTATCTTCACCTTCCTTTAGTATTCACACAAATTATATAACTGCGATCGTTCACTTAACACTAGTACAAATTATATAACTGCGATCGTTCACTTAACACTAGTACAAATTATACAACTGCGATCGTTCACTTAACATTAGTACAAATTATATAACTGCCATCGTTCACTTAACACTAGTACAAATTATATAACTGCGATCGTTCACTTAACACTAGTACAAATTATACAACTGCGATCGTTCAAGTAACACTAGTTTCGATTTTTTTATCGGACTCTGTAGAACACTAGTACTAAGGCTTGTTTTCAAGCATGATAATGTATTGCTTCGTCATATCAGCCGCATTAGTAATTCTTAAACTGCGGTTATGTACTCAGCGCATTGTGACTTTAACTTAGACCGGTTTCAATATGAGATGCGGTAAGTAAAGAAACCGGTGAGTTTTGTTGCTTGTATTCATTCATTCCGATATTTTTTTCGGAAAAGAACCTGCATAATGTCATTCAGTGACGCTACTGTTTAACTAAACTTGGGAGTTCATGTCTAAAAACAGCGATCACAGTCGTCACAGGTTCTATCTGTATTCCATACATAGTCTACATGTCATAATATTGATAGGGGTTTTTTTTAGAATAAAGGTGGTATATTTAAATCTGCGTTCTTTGGTGAATCCGTTGATTTGGTGCTGCAGTTCATCGTCGGAACTTGTATTAAATGTTAAGGGATTGTCCATTGATATACGATGCCGATGTGGGGCACATTAATGATTATTCAGGAGTCGTACAGAATAAATACTTACTAATTAATAATTATTTCTCCCGATTTTCGTTCAATGCCTGTACAAGTCCCTTGTGTTGGTCAAGTTTTACAGACAGTTTTAGTCGTGATAAAATACACGATTGTGTTATTGAGCAGCTTGGGATTTTAAATACCCCATTGTTATATTGTTGGATCGCAAACCATGCTGATTATATTTTGAGATGTTCAGTTTATGCTAAGTAGTCACGATCAGTGCGAACGTTACGCTAGAGAAACATGTTATTTACTTGCTCATGGAGGTAAAAAAAAATTATCCACAAAAGACACATATTGCAGCACATAAAGTTTATTTTCAACATTAGTTACCGTATAATATCTTTTTATTTGAGTTCCAGACAATATTTCCAATTGAATTCCTAAATTTATCAGCTACAGCGAACCATAGCAAATTCCTTATCAGAGCTGTGGCTTTCATCTCATATATGAATACGCTACACTTACCGTACATTTTGTTGGAAATAAACAGGGCACCTCATGATTTGGACACAATTGTGTTTTAGCGCACATATTTCGAAACACCTCACATTTTACCCGAAGTCCAGAAATAGAAAATACAACCTGGAATGGTCGGACAGGTATAGGGTAGAAACACGTGAAGAAATGACCTTTGATGGATTTTCACTATCCCCATTCGGATGACAGCATATTTGTACTGGATCTGATCCAGAACCAACTGGATGAAATGCATTTATGCGACCCATCTAACTGTATAGAAGGATCAGTATTTTAAACGGATGTTAAACACCATCCGAAATGATTTCTAACATAACTTATCCAGTCGAGGTCGCGGCTCGTTGGAACCGACTGGCTCACATTCAAAATGCCAACTGAAGTTACTCGTGTACTCCTTGATATTCTCTGGGCTTCATATTTTCTAGGCCAGAAAACCAGTCTTACTGGGTGGCATAAATAAGATAATCACCTATGGTCATTTTTTTTTCAAAGTTCCAAACATTATCAATATATTCGGTGACTAGGAGCTAGGTTTCGGCCTTCACTGCTTGAGCCGATTTTTCGTCCACGTTGTTTTCATCCGGATACACGCACTTCCATAGACCATACGTTTTACCAACCGTAGTTTGCCAAAGTCTGAGCGTTCCGTCCTCACTGCCACTTGCGTAGAGTTCTCCATCGGGAGAAAAGCGAACTACATGCACCGGACCAAAGTGACCTTTGAAAGACTCTGTAGTAAAGAAAACATAGTGAAAATTAATTTACTTTTAAACAAATACATCTTTGGGTTATAGTCATATGCCCGACAAAAACATATTTATCAAGCAAATTCATATTGATATATGCTCCCGCATAAATATTTTAAACCTGCATTCTCAGCAATCACGACAAAACACATCTTGCCAAATTTACTCGTATTACCACATATAACTATTCATCAATATTCTGCTGCTGTTATATGATTATACAAGAATTTCAAGTCGAATCGGTCGAGAAAATGAGTGTGAGGTTAGTGATAATAATAGATAAGTGAAACTACGGCCGGAAAGGATTTCGGCGGGTCTTCGAAATATTAGCCTGAACCTTTAAAGAAGCCCTTTACGTACAGGCTGTAGCAAAAACAACCAGAATTTCGGTCAAATAACATGATAGCTATATCGTATGTATAGCTCTGTTTTCACTTATATCCAAGATAAGGTGAAAGGGGAAATGATCATACCTAGTTCTGTACCCTCTTGATAGTCAAACTTATACATTTTGAAATCTTCCCCGCCGCAGACAAACACTGATTTCTCTGGGTGAAGGGAAGCAGAGTTCACCTGTGTTGGCATGTCAAATTCTTTAATGAGTTCTAACCTGAAATAAAGAACACAAATATGGATTAATAACAGTGGCAACTGGATATTATTCATTTTAGCAATTTTATTTAAACTGGGTTACTAAGTCCCCTTTTCAGGGTTTTTTTTACTTGCCCCAGTGGTAGATATTTACATCGTTATGAAAGGTATAGCTGAACAAATTGTGTCCTCTTTTGACATCATCGGAATAAAAATTGTGCCGTAATGGTATAAACAGCACAGTAGGTATGAGGTAAAAGCCGATTAGAACTTCTAGACATACAAGGTGGTTTACAGTGTGTTAAAATCGATGTCACTGTGCCACTCAGACAAGGTTTCTTATGGAGTGTTAGTGCATCGTCTATAGTGATATTTTCATCTGGGTCTAGCCACTCTGCCACTCACATAAGACTCGTTGACACCTCATAGAAAGAAAAGAAAGGGAGTGTGAGTGTGTGTGTGTGGGGGGGGGGGGAGCATTGCTTTGTCGATTGGTGTTCCTGTTTTAACACGGGAAGCAACATCAAATTCCAGCTCTCATGAAAACCTGGAAAATGAGTCTCCATTTCTCGGCCAAGTATTTGCAGAACAAATGCCTCAAATCAGCATATATTATATTTTGAATTTTGTTTTCATGAAATGCTGGGGAGCCATATAGAAGAAAGGGATAACTAATTTTAAGTGGCACAGCCCATCAAGATAACATTAGTTTTAAAATTGTGCCAAAATGAATCTCAATAACTTGGGCCGATCACAGAAAAGTCGATTGGTAGAATCATGTATAGTCCCAACATACTTTTCCACATCATAGAAGCAGACTTTGGTCCCTTTGCCTATCGTCAGTACTTTGCCATCTCTGGAAAGCTCGATGCTGTTTGTTGTCGCGCCAAATTCCATTTTACGAACTTCCTGGTTGCTTGCAATATCCCACATTCTATCAAATGAAATAATGTTAGGAATGTCTGGTATAAAATTTAAAAGTTTGTCTCCCTTCCTTGAATGGTACAATGTGATATTAACGTCATGAATAGAAACGACTACATATACTGTGGTCAAAGGGGAAATATATTATAGGGTTATTAGCATATAGGCATATTATAGGGTTAATTTAATGGTGATAAGTACAGTAACAGACCAATTATTGAATTACAGATGAGTCAGGTAGCCAGAAAATGTACAATCGGCAACCCAGCACAGTAAATTCTAATAAATTAGGCTGATAAATGATAAATAGTTTGTATATATAAGTATATTTGGTATTGTGTTGATTTAAACAAATCTGTTCGGTTATCTAGAACTGAATTTTGAACTTAACTTTTGTATTATATTTGGAGTAATGAATTTCAATAACTCACCTCAGCGTTTTATCGTCCGAGGCGCTTATTATTTGCTTAGCATCGGGTAAAAATATAGCCGCCTTTATGTTGTTTGTATGACCAGAAAATTGAGTTGGCTCTGGAAAAAAATACACAGTGGATAATTAAACAGCAATTTTACTTCTTCAAACTCTCCGTTGCATACTGCAACCAAGGTACTACATATTATATACATGGCTTGTGATCCAAATGAATATCTTTCTTGTGTGATCAGTGATTAAAATGAGAAGCCAGGAATTTATCCTTTAGTGAGTAATCGGAGTAGAGCAAAATGGCCTCTTACCAGCGTCTGTGTTGTTGAGATCAAATATGCGCAGGATCTTCTCGTTACTACCAGTTAGGAGAGAATTGCCATCAGGGGAGAAGTCAACGCTTTTCACGATGTGATTGTGAGTAAATGACTTCAGTTCCGTGCCCGATATGGCATCCCACAGCTTCCTGTGAATCCAAGATGGAAACCACATTTTAACTCTGGCATATAAAGGCAGAAAATTAAAGACACTACAAGCAACTATATTATAGCTATGTTGCGCATCTAAGAGCTAAGAGCGCGTGACCGTATCTAGATAATGGCGGGAGGGATTGTGGTCAACATTATGTCCCATAATCGCTTGTTCAAAGTGCTGTGTATGCAAGGCCACTATTGAAACGCTAGACATAATGTTGTTTGTTTTTAAACGTGTAATATCAGGTAGATTCTGACGGATATTTAATCCAAAATATTGAGTCCGCTAGGAGTGAGCGTTTTAAGTCTGGAAATCCGTTTTCTCTCCCCCTTGTCCCTGTTCAATTTTACTCACATAACGTTGTTCTGTTCTGTTAAGGAAATCGATCATGAACGGGTGGAAGCCCGAAGCTAACTGTTGTGTGAATATATAGTGCGCCTGACGTTGAAGGTGGGGGTACATCACACAACAGCTGAGGGTTGTAAGGATAGAGTGGTCTATTTCTTTTAGCCATCGTTGTGGTTTTGTGGTTATTGCTAGAGGGCCTAAACCACGAAACCAAATCTGAGCGGTCGTATATACTTTAACCAGTTGGGAAAGCAGCCCGATCATTGACTAACAATATACTTACGCTGAGAAATCAGCGGCTCCACTTGCAGCTTTGGTGGCATCTCTGTTCAATGTGGCGCCCCAGACAGCCCCCTTGTGCCCTTCGAAAGTACCGATCCAGTCTCCAGTGTCACCCTGTCGTAGCATAGGTTTCCCATCTATAAATAGAAAATTAGCATCAAGATGTATTAGGCTATCAAAGTAATCTATGGCATCAGCACACCTAGGTTAGGAGTGAGTGAGAGTGAGATTGGTTGCTTTACGCCCTTATCAACACATATAAAGGTTCTATCAAGGGCGGGAGAGCTGAGAGGGGAGCAGTTTAGGATCTTACCCAGGAAAAAGAGATAGAGAAGGGAGAGAGACAGAGACAGAGAAAAAGAGACAGAAAGGCACTTCATGGTCATACCCAGGACCACCTAGGTTAGGATTAAACCTTTGAATAACACCAATAGGCAAAGCAACAAGTTTAGTCTAAGCACAACCCTGACGATGAACGATATAAAATGAGCTTCCATAGTAACTTTGTTCCAAGAAAAGGTTTTGCAAAGATATAAAGTATGTAAGCATACTATAAGGGCCTATATATTCTAAAATGTTAAAACTATTTCCCAAATTTCCTGTCCATTATAACGCTTAGCTATGTACTAGGCGTGAAAAAGGGGTGGAAAATTTAGACGGCCAATTATTGTACTAACTTTCTTCGGTTATTTCCATTGAGATTATAATATAACTAGCCTACTGGTAGTCTACATATAAAATATACACAGCTCTCATTACATATAACTCAACCCCGTCACAAACATTATCAAATGCGGTACAATAATAAAAAAATTGAAGTTGAAAGCGATTGTATATTTAGGTAGGCCTATGTGATAAATATGACAGACCAAATATAACTAAATATATAGGCTAGGCCTACTTAGCACTGAGATGAAGCATTCCCAAATGACCCAGGCCATGGCCATGATTTCGTCAACTACAGGAGCATTTCCTTGGGGATTAGTCATTCGATTAATTATGTCTATAAGGCAAATGGCTGGAGTCTTTTGATTTATAATAAGAGCTTAGGGCCTAGGCTACTGACTGGAAATTTAAGAAAATGACTGTCAAGTCTCATTGTTTGATGCCCTTGAAAGACAGAAAAAGTGAAGGAAGTCCTTTGAAATACGATCAAAATTTAGTCAAAGCAGTGATCATGATATCTCAGAGGCTGTCTTGCGCTTTCACAATACCTCGAACCACGGGAAAGAAGACATTCTCCAGATTCAGGATTTAATAGATTATGTCCCTCTCGTGTCAAACTAAACTTCAAAGGTAGGTCTATAGTATAGATCTTGAAAACCATCCCCACGTATACCTACAACGATATACTGTCTCTTTCTATAGGAATTTGTGGCAACAAAGATTGTCAAATGAGTCACGTTGGCCGAAGGAGCAAAGTCAACGACTGTAGAGTACTGAAAATCATCTACTAACTTCTAAGCCGTCTACCAAGGTACGGTAAGCCTACTGTAACTAGAAACACGTTACTCCGCAGTGCATCGCCGACACTGTGATCACATTATCAATATCCAACGAGGAAAAATAATAGAACGGAGCTTCTAAACAGATGGAAAATATTTCCTAGCTTACCTTTACAAGCACTGATTAAGAAATAACCGAATTGGGTGACATCACTGAAGGCTAGATCGACGACCGGTCGTGTGTGTCCGCTGCAAGTGAGTGGGGTTTGTCTGAGGGCCGCCATGTTTGTCGGTGTTCACGGAAATTGCTTACCGGAAGTGGAATCCCAGCGTTCCTACCAGCCCCAAAAGACACCATGAGCTCAGCCTCCCGCCACGTGGATCTGTCGGGACACAGGTTGTTATCCGGGCCATGAATTATCGTGGATCTACTAGAAAGATCTAAGTGTGTGTAGCCTACTGTAATAGTTTTATTTTCAGTTTCATAGAAATTAATACATTTCTGGAAATAAGACCTTAACCTTCTGTCATAAACACAGGTCTTCCTGGTAATTTTAATCTAAATCTATTAATTAATTTTCTTCCCGATTTTCTCCAATCGTTAGTTGATATTATTTTGTCTTTCGCTAATGGGTTTCAGATTAACATTATGGCATGTAGCCAAAATCACAAATAAATTACAAAATCCTTATGATTCACGTTGTTAACATCAATAGTATAAAGTGGCTAAGATAGTACAAGATAGTTAATATGACTGGTTTGGGAGTAGTCAAGAATCGACTTGAAAATGCCCCAAACAACTAAAACAAACCTTCTTAGTCCTATGATGGCCTTATTTTAATTTTAGCTTTCCCAATTGCTTGTAAAATACAATCATTTTGAAAGCTGTTGCCTCGCTCCTCACTACGGCATCCATGGCCCTTTGAATCTTTAGAACTGGGTCATAATGTGGTTTGGGAGAACTGTCAACTGATCTCAAATCGAAATATGGCCAGTGTCATACCTATATTTTTGTTCTAACTTAGCTCTCTGCCTTGCTGATTCACTTTTACATTAAATGT
Source organism: Sthenelais limicola (assembly GCA_942159475.1). Taxonomy (NCBI): domain Eukaryota; kingdom Metazoa; phylum Annelida; class Polychaeta; order Phyllodocida; family Sigalionidae; genus Sthenelais; species Sthenelais limicola. The sequence goes on along the minus strand of OW804097.1, from coordinate 33,664,222 downwards.
ATTATTTGGACTTTCTTCCTAACTTTGAAAAACGCATTACAAAAACTTGTCACTTTCCCAGTCTTGTTGTGGTCACATGGCCAAACTGGGTCACCTTGGCGCTGACTGGAGGAACATCTCATAAACACCTTGGTCCTTATAACTGCGTGTTTAGTAGGTCTCGCGTACATATGCAGCTTGGATTATCGGGAGCTCCTTAATTGTTGGAGATTATTTCAAACGTACATTCAGACGAAATGACCTTTTAAATTCATGGAAGGTATTGTATATTAATAATTATTAAGATCATGACGTATATAGCAAAGATTTTCTGACAGAAATACTTATCCATGTTGCACGTGTTTATAGCATTCACATTTTTTAGGGACAGCATCTGTTTGATTGCATTTTGATATTCCTGAAATAGTTTGCAACTTAATTAGTGCATGTAATTGTTCGGGTACACGCCCTTCCATTTTTTATTTATCATATTATCTTGATTGTGCCAGATCCTATGTTAGCAACGTTTTTGAAGTTGCTAGAGTTGATTCCTTTCTGTGATACTTATTTGATTCAAATCCCCACTAACCCTGTTTAAATCCAATCCCACTTTGAATGGATGGTGATATGTTTTAGTTGATTAAATCTATATTCAATGTGAATGTGAAAGGTAATTTCTATCCTCCCCTTAGGACAAAATCTTGCAAGGTGTTGCATTTTACTTTTGCTCCTGACCTGCCCAAACTTTTTACCCCGTCAACTACTCTCCGTCCTTTGCGCGATGCAATGAAAAGACTACTACGCCCATTTACCCTACGTACTGAATGCCTTACAGCAAATATGATTAGTGTTTACTTAGGTTAAGCAAATAAAATACACATAGTTGACAATAAACGTAAAGATGGTTGGATAAAATTTGGCTCAGCATTTTACTCTCTACAGTTTTAATTGGAATCTGTTGTTTATTCAGTCATATTATATATACTATAGTTGTGGTGGCCTGATTATGATGGCCTGTTGCATTATTGATATACTAAGACATTTCAGTTACCTCCCTGTTGCCTATCTAGAGTAAATTGCTGACCTGTAAAGCCTGTGAACTGAGCGGGTGGGGAGAGAGGGGTCACCTCGCTACATAGCCCCATACTTTTTTTTAAAACGAACTTTATTCAGGTTGATATTCATAGCATATGCCATGCAATTAATGTGACTCGGGAATTCCCGGTGTTCCTTCACACCCTGAAATTTGAAATAAACTTTATTACATTAAATAAGTGTGCCTGTCATTTCATAGTAGTCATAATCATTCAACTTTCGTTAGAAGTTGGGTGATAGATGAATGATGAGGGGGGGGGGGGGGGGAGATAGTAAGTTAACATCAAGACAGATGTCGGTTAGGGTCCTTGAATATTGACATATGTCGGTATTGGGTACTTGGTTATTAGGGGAGACGGGCGTACAGAAGTTGTACTGAATGAATTAAATTAAAAAATTCATAACTCAGGGTCAGAAATTGGGCACATTGACCGACTTATTCAGTATGTCTCTTTGCAGCAATATTTTGAAGTGACAAGTGCCTTCGGCACTTGGATTGTAGAGGCAGTTGTGTTTCTACTTCCTATAGGAATCCAACAATTTACTGGACGTTTATTTCAATTTGGAGATTTATATTAGTTTGATTGCCCAAAATGGCTAAAATCACAGGGCCTATGTCGGGGTAGTAGGCCTAGGGTGTAGGAGGGAGATAGAGAGAGAGAGGGAGGGACAGAGAGAGGGGGGGGGGGAGGAGAAGAGAGGGAGAGGAGAGATGAGAATGACTGATATAAGAGGGTTTCAGGGAAACAAATTTGAACCCCCTCCCCCTGCACACACCTATACATCTATCAATTTTCCTTCTCCTCCCCCTCCCTGATTACCTCCCTTGCTCTCCCTCCCCTTTTATTCCCCCTCCTTAATAATAATGAGTAATGTGTGGACAGGTACATTCTTTGGTAAAAGAATCTTTAAAAAAAGTTGGTTATATAAAAAGTTGGTCGAAAAAATAGTTGGTTGAAAAAAACAGTTGGGTCGTAAAAATAGGTGGTCATAAAAAAGTTGGTCGAAAAAAAAGTTGGCCATAAAAATAGTTGGTCAAAAAAAATTGGAAAAACAATGTTGTGTCATAAAAAAAGTTGGGACGTAAAAATAGTTGGTCGTAAAAAAGTTGGTCGAAAAAAAAGTTTGCCGCAAAAATAGTTGGATGGAAAAAAAGTTGGGTCGAATAACAGTTGGTCGTAAAAAAGTTGGTCGAAAAAAGTTGGTTGGAAAAAAAAGTTGGGTCGTAAAAAAAAATGGCCAAAAAAAGAGTTGGGACGTAGAAAAAAAAGTTGGGTCGAAAAACAGTTGGTCGTAAAAAAGTTAGTTCTTAAAAAAAAAATTGTCAAAAAAAAGCTGGGACGTAGAAATAGTTGGTTGTAAAAAAAGTTTGTCGAAAAAACAGTTGGTTGGAAAAAAAAAGTTGGTTGAAAGAGTTTGTCTCCCTCCCCTTTTATCCCCCGCCCCCACTTCATCCCTCCTTCTGTTTGTAACAGGTATGGTAGTGAGGTAGGACGGGGAAAAAGAGAGAGAGAAAGAGAAAGAGAGAGGGAGATAGAAGAGAGAGTCTCCATCTGTTTGTAACAGGTATGGTAGTGAGGTAGGACGGGGGAAAAGAGAGAGGGAGAGAGAGAAGAGAGAGAGAGAGACTTGTGTGTTTGTAACAGGTATGGTAGTGAGGTAGTAGGAGAGAGGAGAGAGAGAGAGAGAGAAAAAGAGAGACGTGACTGAGCTTGGCGTGCTCTGACCCTTGGCACCTCAAAGCACCTTTGGTTACATGTGAGAGAGACACACACAGAGACAGAGAGAGAGAGAGACACACACACAGAGAGACATTCACTCCTCACACTATATAGCGGCCACCCCTAGCTCTCTATTAGAATGGTTTGACCCACCACCCCTCTCTATTAGAGTGGTTTGACCCGGACTGGCCAGAGTGAAATAGACTGAGGCGTGACGATCTCAGCTTGACCAAAACATATATACACTTGCTGGGAATTCGAAATAGTTTGTAGGGGAGAGAATGGAGAAACAAAGGAGATATTAATTAATATATATCCCTACATCCCTGCGGACAATCATTACAGTATTAATAACTTACATAAGAAGAACTTTAAAATCCATAGTACACTGAGTGATAAGCGTGCACCTGTACCAATGCCTATACTGAGTGATAGTCGCGAAGTTGCCCCACTCTGTGCAATGGTCAGCACCGTAGCCAGTTTATATATGGGGGAATCAGTTGACATGGTATTTTTGTACTTTTGATGCAGGTTATTCCACCATAGGAATCCACTATAACTAAGCGACTTTTGGTATATTGATATTATCGGCCTATTTACCTCGAAATTCAGATTTCTAGCCTCCCTGAAATAATAGTTACCCTCAGGTTTTCTTCTTTCTACCCAGTTAATTCTTGGGTGGTATAATTGTTTGTGAAAGAATTTCATGGAGTTATAGAAGATGCATTCTCTGACTGTCATGGTTTTAGTCGAGGTATGCCCCTGCATAATGAGCATATTTTACCTTTAAGTAAGTATTATGAAACAGGCCCCTGCATAATGAGCATATTTTGCCTTTAAGTAAGGATTATGAAACAGGCCCCTGGCATAATGAGCATATTTTGCCTTTAAGTAAGGATTATGAAACAGGCCCCTGGCATAATGAGCATATTTTACCTTTAAGTAAGAATTATGAAACAGGCCCCTACATAATGAGCATATTTTACCTTTAAGTAAGGATTATGAAACAGGCCCCTGCATAATGAGCATATTTCGTCTTTAATTAAGGATTATGAAACAGACCCCTACATAATGAGCATATTTCATCTTTAAGTAAGGATTATGAAACAGGCCCCTGCATAATGAGCATATAATATAACTCCCTATGATATAAGTCCTGTATCAATTTAGACCTAAGCATGAACGTGATAAAAATTCCTTAGTTTATCAAATAGCTGCCTTTTGGAACGTAGGCCCTACTCCCAGCAGAACAGGGTAATCAGGATTCTGTTACACCACTGCGTTGGTGTAATCTATAACTAAAAAGAGAGATCCTCTTTTCAAAGATACCAATTCAATTATGCCAATTAGTTAATTTCACACACTTGTCGATCTTTATCCCTGTCTCCTACTCCCCCTTTACTACTTCAATGTACATGTAGCCAGGGAGGTTTATACAAGGGAGTAGCAACAAACAATATGCACGGGTGGCATATAGTTGAAAGTAATGCCACTATTACTACTAGCGCCAACTATTTATGAGTGCATCACTAGTATGCTCTTCCCTGGTAAAGGGCAATCAAACTACCTGGGCTATATGTGGTACTATTGCCGACAACAGTACTGCAGTGTCACCTGGCATGCAGTGGCTAAATTAAGTCCCAGTTGCAGATATTTTAGTTCAGTCTATGAGTTGTTGCTACTCCCTTGTATATACCTCCCTGATGTAGCCTACTTTCACTATTAAACGATTGTGATAATGATAGTGTTATTTGGTATACCGCAAGAGTTCGGTTCAATTAAATTAAAACATGGATATTATATATGGGTCTTCAAAAAAATGCACCATCGGCTGATCTACACATTTGGTAAAGGCTGCATAATTAGACTGAAAAATGGGCAATACTCGGTATACCTGAATATATTTGATATTTCATTGATTCAAACAATCGGTCGGGCTGTGTTAACCAAATTTTGAACATTATTTATCTTAAATTTGAGTTATTTGCGACGATTGGGGAAGGTGAATTGGACAATTTCTGACAATTTCGCCCATATTATATGCGAATCAAGATTTAAGATGACAAATCCGATAGCTATAGATGTAGCTGACTGACCCGGTCCCTATAGGGGTACCACTGGATCACCTGTAAATCTAGTGATCGATTCGACATAATCGATCGATCGAGTGATTCGGTTATAATTAACCAGACTTTCACCCAACAATAGTATTCTTCCTGGCAATGAATAACAACTGCCAGACAAGTGGTCAATAATCGAACACGATTTCCCCATTTCTCTCATATTTTCTTTTCGCAATACAGCTCCATTGAATCACAGACAAAATCTAAATCTATAATGTATTTGGATGATCAATGCGAAACAGTTTTTTTTCTATTTCCATACCAGGGTTCCCAGCAGCTCATGCGCGGAACAAAAAAATCACAGATTTTTCCTCGCATGGTCACTTTTTAAAATTCAATTATTTCGACCTACCCCTCCACAGCCTGCACCTGGCCAAGTGCCACAGGGATATGGGTCAGATTATCAGAAAATGCACAATCTACATTTCTACACATCTATCAAATTCTGTTAATTAGAGTGAAAAGTGATAATATCTAGGTATATATGAGTGTATTCTGTATTGTAATCATTCAATAAATCTGTTTGGCGGTGTTGAACTGCAGTTTGTCTTAAATTTGGGTTGTTTGAAAAGATTGGTGAAGGCGAATTGTATATTTTCTGAAAATCTGACCCATATACAGAGAGATTTCTACACTAAAATGCCGCCGTAACCAATCATCCAATTCATGCACTGTTTGACCATGAGACAAATAACAATGACTGACCACTGACCAGTGAAACGAACAGTACTGAAATATATTACATCTTTAAAGTCATAAATTATGTATAGTGATTTATTAGGATACACATTTAACAGTGATTTTTTTCTTAGACTAATTATTTTCACTTTCATATTCAGCCTTAAAAAAGACATATTGAGGAAATAGATACCGAGCAACTGCAAGCCTGGTAGTTGATAAAAAGACAATACCCGTAGCCGCATAATAGACATACTTAGCTACTTAGTAGCTTAGTTAATTTTAGCTTGGTGATTACGTAATGGGTCCCTTTGTCTGGAACCTATTGAAACTGTATAATTACCCTTTTTTATCTTAAGTTAAGCTGTGGAAGAACAAAGATACATGTACTTTTAGAAAGAACTAGCTCGGAAACACGGGGTTCTAGCATTGAAACAAAAGACTTAAAGGTTTGCACCTTGGTAGGCGTTCCCTTTAAAAGCTATAGAGCTTGTGGCCTGTAGTCTGTGGCTTGTTGCGGTAACCGGATCAGAGCAATGCGGGCCCTCAGTGTCCTACACTATTGATTGGGTACATGCTCAGTTTCATTCTCTGGTCCTACTGGCATGACATGGAATTCACTTCCAAGTATACGTAGAGATCCACGTATCTATAGGAGGAAGAGGGGAGATACTTTAACTTGCATTTGATAGTTTTCTCTGCAAGTTTTCGCCCAACGTTATCTCATCCAATATTTTTAGTTCATTTTAATTGTGTGGAATTACGATCGATTACATCCATCAGAAACAAATGTCTATACAATATCAATCGGATCAAAGGAGGATATTTAAATGTACATCAAGTGTGGCAAAGGAACACTTCGGAAGAAATACATGAAGCTAAAGGATTGAAAATAACTTAAACTAATTATACTCAAGATGGCAACTACCACAAGCCCTCGGATACCTCACCAATTCATCATGATTAATGACACCGACACTGGATTCACACCAACGAGTAGTCCAATATGGAGGAATTATACGAGTATGGAATTCCAGATTGGAACATTTGCAAATATGACTTTCACTCTAAATGCTTCGGATGACGACGATGAAGGAGACATTAACTATAACCCCGCCGATTGCACAGTTTACAACTTTATTGTCTCGGGGTTCTTGGTCGGATTGATCTGCATATTGGGCTATATTGGAAACATATTGACGATTGTCACCCTCTCCCAGCAGAAGAAATCTGGAATACGAATTTTACTGCAATCACTGGCTGTTGTGGACACGGTCTTATTAATTCCCGCACTGCTTGTCAAATGTGTTGCAAACACCTGTCTGTTTATTGGACCATATGGGGAAACGTGTTTTAGCTATTGGTTTTCAATCTATCCCTTTCTCACCGCCTATGTATGGCCAGTCGGTACCATTGCCCATTTCTCTACCGTTTGGATAACGGTGTTAGTTACAGGCAATCGCTACATAGCTGTTTGCCGACCACTCCAGGCTAAAACACTGACGAGGGTTTCCTATGTTTATGTCCAACTGGCCATTGTCATCTTATTTGCCATTGGTTATTGCATCCCTCGCTTCTTCGAGTATGGAACTTTGTATATGATCCATCCGGATTTACATGTGCCCATCTACATCACGACAATTAATGATTTGTTCAAAGACAAAGCATACCAAATTATTTACAAGAATATTTCGTTTTTTCTGATCATGAACATAATCCCATTTATTGTTTTAACCATATTTACGGTGTTCCTGGTAAGGGCAGTGTGGAGGGCACGCAAGACTCGATCTGTGATGATTCAATCAGTATCAACCAAATCGGAAAAATTCCAAAAAGAAAAGGCCAAAGAGGATACTTCCCTTACTTTCACTCTCATCATGGTCGTAGTGGTTTTCTTTGTTTGCCAGCTTCCAGCCGCCATTACTAGGATATCTTTTATTATATCCCCTAATATTAACAATGAATGTGGGCGTTTTTATGCATATTTCTCCCACCTGAGTGATTTTCTGGTGTTTCTTAATTCGGCCGTGAATTTCATCATATACTGCGTCTGTTCCTCAAAATTCAGAGCCGACCTAAGGAAGGTTTTCTCAAGGCGTAGTTGCGAAAAGTCTGGCGGGAGCAGAGGTTATATGATGAACTCCAGTGCAATCACTTACAGAACAAATATAGCACCAATTACCCGCGGAAAGACACTCAGCAACGGTGACGTTAAGGGTTCTCTGTCTAACCTTAAAAGCTCCTCCCAGCTGTCCATGGCGTCATTTCCATCAGTGCTATCGCTCCCTGAGCAGGATGATAAGGATTATTCAGAAACCAACCAAGAAAGAGACGGAGTAAGTTGTGTGAGTCAGGAAACCATCGTGACCCACCTGTAATATGCCTGGAGATAATCTAAGATGCGGTGATGACCGATCACTTGGTTCACATGCCTTTATTTTATCAGTTCGACTTTTACATTTACATATTATATGCATAATAAAATGTGGTAAGGCAAGATAGAGCCCCATTGCGTCTGTGCAGTAAGGATATGTCCACAAGCTTTTTAGCCTTAGTCTAAGTGGAAAATTTCATGAAGTGCTATATTAAAACTTGTTTTATCTGGAATGAATATTGTTTGTTTAAATGTTTTATTCTATCACGGCATTATGCCCGGAAGGGCACTATTCTCAGAGGGATAGTACATCTAGATAAAAAGGTTACAAAATAGTATCAAGTCTGTAGAAAAGTATCATGTATAAAGGAATAATGTCATAGATCAGATCAAATTAAATCGAATCAATTTACATTTACCAGATATAGACCAACTAGGTTGTCTATGTTAGCAGAATGATCTCCGTTTACTTATATTATATTTAAAAGTCGAAGCGAACTCGCTGTAGTACACTATTAATTCACAGAAAACACAAATAAAAGAATAATTAGGTAAAAATAAATTACCCCTGTCATAAATTGTTACATCTATAGGCGCTACGTGCACTATCATAACAACCGCTTTCTGTCTTGACGATGTCTATTCTCTCATCTATAGTCCTAATATATGTATCAAACCTTGGAGTAATAACTCCAAGATTAAACAGTCATAATTCATTGCATTTGGAATTGAAAACCACCATGACTAGGTCTAGCATTCAACGTCCCTCAAAAACAAGGGAGAGAGTCTGACAACTTTTTTTTATTATTATTATTATTTCAAATTTTCTGTTTTTAAAAACTTTTATTCAGTCTGTCAACAAAAATCTCATTTCTCATGGGGTCGATAACTCTTGCAATACATCATACCCTATTTGTCTCTTCAGGTAATATCTATGGAAAATAAATGAAAATGTACAAAATAAAGTTTCACCACTAGGCTAACCTTTGTTTGTAAAGATGAAATGCTGTCAATAAAAAAACAAACAAACAAACCACTAGGCTAAATGTTGTATATAAACCACCGCCATTAAAATGATCCGCTCTGCAAGATTATAGAGCTGCGTTAAGGGGGCGGGGGGGGGTTAGGCCAAAAAGAAATAGGTGTGTTTCCGATTTACCCTCCCTACCTAGAAAAACCTTCCCCTACCTAAATTTTGTTTGACCATATCTGATTTTTTTTTTTTTTACCATACTTTACTTTTTGGGATTCTTTGACAAAAAAAGCTGGTTTTCCTAACCTGGAACTGTCAAAAAGCAAATTTCCCTCGTTTAAAACAACTATTGTTATAAATTAGACATTTTTTCAGTGTCTGGGAGGTGGTTTCCTAATAAAAATAAATAAAAAAAAGTTAACCCCCCCCCCTACCTAGTTTTCAGCCAGCCAGATAAATCGGAAACACCTATTATTTTTTTGGCCTTATATTGTGAAAACAAAAACGAGTCTCACAACCTTATTTCAAGTCACAGTCAATATGTCGACGTCTTCTTTAATGACATCACAACATTCTTTGGCCTGGTTCACACTGGACGCGGAAAATTGCCTACACTAAGCGTCACACTAGGACCATGCAGAAATGTCAAAAGTTTTTCCGCGCCAACCATTTTTTTCTGCGTGCACCCGGTGAAATTTATGGACGCCTGTTTTAATATATAAGAACAGACTGGGACTGAGCGCGAGCAAACTTTTGACAAAATTCCGCGTTGTCTAAGATAACGACACCCGAGAAGACAAAACACACAAAAGTTTGACTTTATCCAAGGAAGTAGGGGTGACACCGATATGATGGATGGAGATATCATTTGACACACATGAATCAAGTTATCGAATGTATAAATAAAACCCATGCTATGTGCTGCCTTTAGAGATTGGAGTCTACAGGTCATATACATATATTGTATGATTTCGGGGTTTTAAAAATATCAGATTAGATGAAATTGTGAAATAGCACTAATAAATTTAAATAGCACTAGTAAATTTAACATAACATTATAGGTATCTATTTGAACAAGGTCCTGACAATAGCTAGGCTACTCATTGAATAAAGATTAATTCTTAGATTCAAATTTATTCAATATTCAAATTTGCCAAAATGTCTCTCGATTTTGTACAAACCTTTTATTATGAGGTAGACGTAGCGGGATGATGAAGAACGGGCGATACACCATATGGGTCAGATTATCAGAATATGTACAATTGGCAGCTCTACACATTTAGTCAAATATGCTAAATTAGGAATAGAAAAGGATGAATACCCAGTATATCTGAAAATATTTGGTATATTGTGATGTTTTAAAATATCTGTTCTGCTATATTAAACTGTATTTTGAAGCTCATTTCCGGGTTAAATTTGGGTTATTTGGGAGGATTGGTGAAGATGAATTGTACATTTTATGACAATCTGACCCATATATAAATTGATTAGAGGAGGACATGGTATAGATGAGAATTGACTACATGCCCTATTTTTTTAAAATACGGGCACACGGGTATACACGCTTCTGCTGGTGATACGCAATGGTACAGTTTGCATTTTGATCAGGAACGGGTCATTATACAAAGTGTAAATTAACAACAAACCAGAGAGCTTTGGGTTAAGGCTCAGATCCTCTAGCCTTGATCGGAAATATGGCACAGATGATACGTTAAAAAGCCATAAACAATCAGTGGAATAAGTATGATATCGATATATCATTATATCATAGTGTATGACAATAATATTTTCAAGCGGTAACCCGATTCGAAGAAAACACAGGGGAAACTTGCGTTGCATTAATTGCGTTTTGTTCTATCCATGAAAACCCCACAGGTTTCAATCGGCCCCTCAGAGGTCCACTAGTCCATAGCGTGTTGGACATTTTAAAATAAAACTGCATTCCCAATAAAATACTTGTAGAGCCAAAAGTATGTTCTCAATACTTTCTTTCTTTGATAGTTAACGCTGTAGTAAACGGAAGATTTGAATACTGAGAACTGAGAACAAAGTTTCATAATGAATTACTGGCCTTTCCTCGAAATTCTCATTATTGTCGCATCTTATTGGGAGTTTTCATAAATTCTCCAACCTTAACCCACCACAATGGTGATCTTGAACCTAAGTAACATCGGACACTCTTCCAGTCGTCTGATACCTCCATTGTCCCATCAATAAGTTATGCTCGGTGCCCTTTAAAATGGGCAAGATTATCGATTAATATGTGCAAAGTAGTTATGCCAAATTCCAGATAAATCCATTTGCTAAATTTGAGAATATGGCAGCCTTTTTCAGTGTATCCACAAAAAAACAGAAGCTGCCAATGGATCGTACAGACACAACAAAACAAGTGGAATAGTGGAATTTTGGTGTAGCCTACACCGAAATGAATAATTTGGTAGATGATTTGGTTTACTCCAACAATAGGGCTTTTTAATATTCCATGTTAGTGGCTTTTGGATGGGTTGGGAATGAATAGACCACAACATCGAAAAACTATTTTTTGGGGTCGGGGTGGTTCGTTGGTAAAGGGTGGTCTCCACTGGCTGTGGTAAGCTCTGCGGTAAGCCTTGTGATGGTGCTGTGTTGTTGTGGAGTGGTGAAGTCCTTCCTACATCGTTCACTGACCATGTAGGCAAGGACCACGTCATTCCTCACCACCTACAGGACCAGCACAAACCATCGCAAGGCTTACCGCAGGGTTTACCACAGCCAGTGGAGACCACCCTTAATAATGCATCAGATTAATTTATGAGATGATAAGGTGCGGGACTATACTTCTTTCTTTGTGTGCATGAAATGTTTTCTTTGCAGTCATCAATTACATGCTGTTATATGCAGAAAGCGGGACACTTTATTAGCCATAGTCCAATACATGGCATATTATGTCAAACATAATTCCATAAGTGTCCGCTTTATATATGGATATTTCATGTTGTACCAGCATATGGGTCAGATTTTCAGAAAATGCACAATTGGCCTTCACCAATGCTCTTAAATAACCCAAATTTAAGACGAAAATAAAGTTAAAAATACAGTTCAACCTAACTAAACAGATTGCTAGAATCAATGCAATGCCGAATATACTCGAATTTACCTAGTATTGACCAAATTGCAGCCTAATTTAGCAGAATTTACTAAATGTGTACAGCTGCCAATTGTACATTTTCTGAAAATCTGACCCATATATATATGTGAGTTGAACGATGAAATATCTGTTCAATAAAGGTTGGTCCCCTCTGGTTGCGGTAAGCTCTGTGATAAGCCTTGCGATGGTTTGTGCTGGTTCTGTAGGTGGTGAGGAGTGATGAGGTCCTGCCTACATGGTTCACTGGCCATGTAGGCAGGACCTCGCCACTTCTCACTATCACAGCACCATCGCAAGGCTTACCACAGCCAGTGGAGACCACCCTTAACAACCTGAGTGTTCTTAGTATATATGTCTTCAATCCGCTATGCTTCTTTCAAGCCAACAACCCTTAGTCCTTCCTCTTCTGGGACTGTTATATAAAATAATTTTATTTAACCAGATGTGAGCGTACTGTATTAGCCTTTGCCTTTGCCCTCCCAATGAAACGAGGATCAGGGATATTCCTGCTTTTCATCCGGCTTCTGTCTGTTTTTTTAAACAAGATAAGAGTGGGTTCAGCTGTGATGAGATTGATATGCTTACTCGACCATTTGATATGCTTACTTTATGCTAATAAGTAATCAATCCTGAAGGCAGAAGTATATTCAGAGAATATCGGAGAAATAACATTTATTGTCCAAGACATAGGTTATATAACCACAGGGGTCCAGATATATAACCGCTGCGAGATAGATTTGTAGGATTTGTATGCTAGTGATGGTTACGTTAGAAGAGAATGAGAAGAAGGACAGATGATGCACTCCCCTCCACTCCCCCCCGACCCACCCGGACCTCGGCGCTGTTCACTCAGTCAGTGAACAGCGCCGCTGGTGTCAGTTGATGTAACTACGGAAGTGTTGCCGACGGTACCGCCGGAGCGGTTTGTCTCGGAACTAAAATGGGTGAACAAGACGGTGCCTATGGCGGAATCTCGATGCCGAGTGGAATATTAGCTCCTGTATTTACAGACACCGTTTATCGAGAGAGAACAATTTGAGTAATCCGCCTGAACAAAAGTTTACAGAAATGGTACCTAGGGCGATTTTACTAAATGAAAAGTTTTTTCACCGGGAAAAATAAGGAGAACGAGCCAATAATAAAACGAATCACTAGATGTAAAGCGTAGAACAGATACGGTTTTTGGGGTCGATAGAAGTCATTTTTGCCTTTTTTCCTGGGAAAAAGTGGAAGTGTTGCCGACGGTCCAGAGGGTTAGTGGCCCCAGATAACAACAAAGTCAAAGAACTCTTAAATGAACTAGAATATTATAGTGTTTGGCGGATAATGAAACTTTAGGCTATTTTAAAAGGCACCGCCGACCGCCGACCGCCACCCACCGCCACAACACATCACCCATGTTGCCGGCCCCATGGCCGTCTACATGGGACGCCGAGTAACGTTTAGAAGGGGTGATCCCATTGGCTGAGAGCCTAGCTGAAGGTTGATGTAACGCGCCCTGTGATTGGTCGATTTTTTCCCCGGAGCATACCGAAGATGCGATGCCGAGTGTTACCGAAGATGCCATGCGGCCGTACGCAGGGTAAAATATCTGTTCATGCTTTAGCATAGGGGTCGGGGACTCGGTTATTTCTCACGTATTATACCAGAAAGACCTTGTTGTATTGGAGGCATTCTAAGTCTATACATTTTCCCTAGGCCTGGAGACATTGTTTGGGTCGATTGGAAGTCGGGAAGTAGCAGTTTCACACGATCGATGCAGAGTCGAGTATAAAGCTGGCAGTTCTAGATAAAGGGGGCGTGGTTAAAATCTTAAGCGGTATGACCTATATAGGCCATAAATATGGCCACTTTTGACGCCAAGTCGTCTAGCGAGTATGTGGCCCCAGGATATCGTCACAACAGGAGAAGTCTTGGATTATTTGCTTTACTAAACATGGAATTGAGTGTTTTTGTAGCCCCACCATCCCGCCCAACACTATCAAGACCCTACCTGATTCCCTCCCTCCTATGGCGTCTCCCGACGCCTTCCAAATCGTTTCGTTTTTTAGCTTTAATCATCGCCGATCATGAATGCACATGATACGGTGATTCCCCGCTGCTATGACGTCATTACATGGGCCTCGTTCTGGGTAGGGTTCCGGTGGGGAATCCCCGCGCCTATGACGTCATTACACGAAGCTTACCGAGTGTGGCCGAGCGTGTGATAGTGAACCGAGTATTGTCGGCAACGAGGAGAAACAGAGATACATAGGCATAAGCATGCAATGCTGGAACTCCGTAATTATACTAGTAAGACGTTAATTTTTTTGCTGAAATGTCTCTTAAAATCAATAAGCTTGAGACTGGGACAGGTTTGAAGTGTGTGTACATATGGGAACGAAGGGATTTTTGGAAATTATTTGCAGATTTGCGTAATGGGTGTTGGCCAATGAGCTTGGGTCGAATTGCTGAGTTGAGGTTTTTATGCATGGCATGGCCACTTGGCGACTTCTCGTCCAGGTGTACCATAGGGCTAGCCAGTGACCGTTGAGGTTACATTAGGTCACGTGGTCTACCCGCCAATAGCTAGTGGTATTACATGTGGTCGCGTGGACCAATGGTGGTTGAGGACCGGGCCACCATGTGGCCGGTCTGAGTATTAATGAATCTATACTGGTTACGTAATAGGTGGTACACCTGCACAGGTGTAAAGTGGTGGCCATGCTTGACTAGACATGGCGAGATGACCTAGATTATGAGTGACATGTAAGTATTCATATTCATGCAATTATATACATAATCATATTCATAATGTCACATAATAATATTCATAATGTTTACATAATCATATTCATAATGTTATACATTATTATGTAATGTTATACAATATAATACGTCATTAGAACATGGAGTTATTATGCGGAAATATCGGTATGACATATCCTTCTATGCAGATGATCCAAAAATGATATTAATCTAAGATGGTTTTATCAGTAAGGTGGCTCTTAACGGACGATTTTCTATCATTAATGGTACTTGTATTTGTACTTGTATGTATATACTAAGTAATGTTTAGCTTGGGGAGTGCGTGAAGTTCAATAAATGCAGCATAATATGAAGGATAAATTCAAGACAATTCCCGTATCGTGTAGGCTTGTATTTCGGTAGTTCTTAGTACAGCAACTGGACAGGAAATGTCTGCCTACCTTTGGGTACACCAAGCTTTTATATTCTGCCTAGCCCCAGGGGGCTCATAGCTGAGGCATTTATAATTAAAAAATATTGGTACAATTAAAGATGAATACACAAGCAAATCCCATCTGTGCTCCTCTGTTAATTAAAGCTTATATGCATTTGTAGTTGTCCCTATATATACGTACCATCGGCCATATCTTATAAGCTGTGAATCGTACCGGAACATCTGGACGCTCATTAAGGATTAGCACGTGTCAGTTTTGAACAGCAACATAATTAAGTGGGAGTGCAATAGTTCATTAAGGGAGCCTAGAAAGGAATTATCGTGAAAATAATACCTTATTTCAACATGTATCTAGTTTTCAGTTTGGCCACATAAATACATAAAAACGGAGCGATAACATAGTCATTTCTAAATGTTTTTGGTTAGCGATCTCATGTTACTGTAAAGATTTCTAGTTAAACTGCATTTTCTCATGACGCAATATATTTAATGGGGTCCTTTTTGAGTTTCTCTGCCTAAAATGTATCAGAATCTGTCAAATCGTAAGGAAATAAAACTTTAAACAAAGAATATCATTGGCTTTTAATTTGTATTAAAAGTTTAAAGTTTAAATATGTATTTATTCCTGGTACAGGTATATAAAGTAGTGGTATAACCTTGGTCTAATTCAGCAGGTTACTGGTTAATTAGTGGACCAAACCCAGCTTATACATAGAGGAGGGAGGCCTATGACCAATGACAGGTAAGCATTAATCAGTGTAGAGGTAGCCTCCATACAGATAGGATTGGATAGATAGGCATTATGGCCATTAATAATTGAATTTTAGGTACATTAATATATTATGACACAATAACAACGGTGAACAGCTCTGGCGTGTGTTTCCATCTGTGCAAGCGAGGCGTCACAAACGATCGCCCAGTCTGATGATGCACAGCGCTCGTCGATAATCCCGTTAGAATCGTTTTGGAAAGATCCTCGGCCAGTCTAAACACTACAAACAGGCCTCAGAGCAACTAGAAAATTAAGAGACATTCGGCGATTCGGAATTAGAACCTCACTCGGACACGGATATTACTTCCCCAATATTTAAATCTACTGTGCAGCAACAGAAAGACAATTTAGTTCAGTTCTTGAAACAAGGAGGAGTAAAACCGACAGTAATTCCAACCACAACACGAGATGACAGTTTTGTAAGTTACCGTTCGGCTAAAGAATATACAACATTAATATCTTTTAAACTACGTATTATGCATCATTCTGTAGTCAGAACTCGATTTTTGTAATTTTTATTTTGCCAGGACTAGATCACTGCAATGGTGGCCTTCCTCTTGGATATGGGGTGCCTGATATACATTGATATAAATGCCAATAATTCTAACTGATTGGTTTCACTTAAAAATGCACTCTCAGCCATGCATGCGCAAAAGTGGTGCATTATTCATATGGTGCGCACTGAATGGACGGGCATTGGATCGTCTCTGAACCAGAGATTTTACAGGGATTTCTCTCTTGTTAGTAATAAGGTATATACTCGCTGGGGCTAACTAAAACAGGGGGGCTTAGCTCAAATTTAGTTCAAATAAATTGGCATCCCTGATCCTATGCCAGATTTATTGAAACTGATTTTTGTAGGTTTAATTTTGATTCTGACATGATAAAGGCGGTGTAATTGTATGCTGTGTGTAATTCATCGTCTGTGTGATATTCCTAAAAAAAAATGTTTCGCTTAATTTCATTTTCAGCTGTGTATATTGGGTTAGAATGCGGTTAATTGGATGTGCCAGGGTCACATTGGCTGTTGGTATAGGGCTCCTGTTAGGATTGCTCCTATTATACCAGGTCCAACGTCCGAAATTAAGTGAATTAGGCTCGCTATCAATTAACCCAAGACAGACACTAATGAAAGATGCTGAAATTCAAAAGCTGCAAATACAGGTAGGCATTTCTTTTTACAATACACACTTTCATGTTATATGTCACAATATTTTTACATTTTACTTTATTCAAATCTTAAATTGGTATATTTTATTTTCAGTGGTGTATATCGCGTAATATGCCAGGGTTCAAAAAAAGAATCTAGCAACTGCACTTGCCCATTGGGCAAGTAGCAGCGAAGTTTACTTGCACAACCTTATTTTTCACTCGCCCAAATTTAGTTGCAGAATTGTGATTCAAATCACAAGGATCTATATGTAATTACTATCGACAAAACATTTATTGACATGTTTTCCTTGCAAATAAACTTGTTTTTATTCTATTATGTGTCATTTGGTTGCTCTGTGGTGCATTTTAAACATTTAATTAAACATTAGGCATTATCCAGTCAGCAACACAGATTTCCCAGTATGATTCCCATAATATAGCTCCATCATTTGTGTCAATAAACACGTTTTTAAAAGAAATTTGCATTTTCTGAAATAATTAAGGTGAATGACACCTGCCAAGGTGGACCGATTCACCAAAAATGAATGCTATGTAATTGATTTTTCAGCGTTGCCAAAAAATATGTTTTTCCTTTTAAAGTTTAATAATTATCCGGAAAATGATGTAAGCATTTTATAGAAATGAAAATGATTTCTGTAACATCGTGAAACATTTACTTTACATCTACCTTTACTTTTAAAGATTTTTTGTTTGCGGAATGTACACTCATGTTTAGGCATATTCTCATAGTCGTTAGGATCATTTCGATCGTTGTTTCATTATTTTCAGCCTTCAAAAAGATGTTCAGTTCGTCAACCTGAGGAGCTTAGCTTACAAACAGTGCTTATATTAACAACTGCATGGCAACAATCCAATACCCCAGAGTGCCAGTAAGTGAGGGAACTGAAGTTGTTCCATCTTAATCTGACATAAAGTTCAAACAATCTGTACTTACTAAGTTACTTCGCAGCATTAAAATACTATAAGTAAATCAACACCCTGCGAATCATCAATATATTTTTAACAGAATTCATTCAGGCCGATAATATATTTAATAGATTACAAGAAAATACACTCTATCCTTCAAGGACGTTCTCAGGCGTTGCCTGTGACAGCATTGTCTTATATATTATTGACTAACATATGAATGAACTTAAGGATAACGTTTAGCTAGGTTTGGAGGAGTGGTACCGTATCTGAATAAGGCATACTCGATTACTAATATGGTCATTTGTTTTTAATTATTTTCAGGGATGTACTTAAAATATTTGATGCTATTTATGAATTCCATCCCCGACACAGTAAATTGAATCTAACTGCGGTTATGACTAAAAAGCTTTTGGGATGGTTGGGTGGAAAGGTTGAATTACTACCCGCCGTATATAATCAGGTAAGGCTAATTTATCTCTTTTGAAATGATTAATTTAATTCAATTAGGCCAATGACCAGTAACTATCCAATTGTCTCCTCATTACGACATTGAATCCATTTGGGTTATGAGTTACATACAATTTCTAATTCTTTTTTTACAGCTTATAATTTATGTTATGAATAAATTAACCTACTCTGCTACGATATTTAATATCATACGTGGGAAAAGGCCAAAGAAGGCCCAGTCATCTGGTCCTGGTATGACCGAGAGGGAGTAGTGAGTATTTTAAAAAAAATATTTTAACTGCTTCAAATTTGTATAATTCAGACTTATAACATATGAGACATCTTTCTTCCTGCTAGAAGACATCGATATATGGGGATGCATGAAATACCATTTATAAAAGATATGTGATTTATTCCAGGAAAATGAGTCACAAGTCGCTAAAATTGGATTTTGAGATATCATATTTGAAAAAATGAGACCAAGGCGATTCCAATGATAGTAAACATTAGGACATACAGAACCGTGCATCCTGGCACAAGTATATTCTATATTCTAAGTTAGATATTTTTATTTTTGAAAAACAAAGTTGATGATTACTGGTAAAGTAGCTAAATATACTCTATAGTATGACCTTAGAAATGCATAGATATACTTATACGCTGTCTTGGAATTTGGTACATGTATTTGTGCGACCCAGAGGACGACTAGACACTCCAAAGATTAGACCATTCCGACAAAGAGAAACCTTGTACATAAATGACTTTGAAAAATATCTTGTGGCTTGTGGCTCATTTTCCTGAAACACATCTCATATATCCTCAAAGGACATATATCCTCCTCGTACTAATGAGGAAACCATCCTAAGTGTCGGTAATGAAATAAATTGATCGGTCTGCATGATAGGACAAACACGTTATGTTTCGATAAATTCATACTTCCCTAGCTCAGTCTTGGTTCATACATTGTCTGTGGCCTAACAAAATCAATGACAAACTGATAGCTACTTCTTTTTACAGTGTTGGCAGGGGGGGATCGCACTTCTAATTAATCCTAACCCTGTTCTTATTACAGTGTTGACAAGGTCGTTAACGATATCAGACCGGTGTGTGACTTCTGCCATTATGAGAAGTAAGGATCTATTTTCTTCCATAGAATTTGATAAACGATATTTATAATAAATTGAACTATTTGGACTGTGAATATGACATGACTGTATTCAATTTTTATTCAGAAGACATTTACATAGTCGGTAATATTCCCGAAAAGGACTTGACCTAAGACTTGACCTTCTACTATATAAAGTAGGTCTTCCAGGCAGTCCTATGATAACATAATGAGAGATACAACTATTTTCTGATCGAGGTGTTAGTAAACAATGTTCTTGTGGGTTCTGTCTAATTCCCGAATAGTTAATTTCCACTGGCTGCATATGATGGCTAGTGTTTCATTGTTGGATGTTCGTCTATAGACGTTTACATAGATATATGGGTGAAATCGCCAGAAAATGTACAATTTACTTTCACCAATCCTCTCAAATAACCCAAATTTCAGACGAAAATAAAGTTTAAAATACAGTTCAACCTAACCATACAGATTGCTAGAATCAATGCAATGCCAAATACACTCGAATTTACCTAGTATTGACCAAATTGCAGCCTAATTTAGCAGAATTTACTAAATGTGTACAGCTGCCAATTGTACATTTTCTGAAAATCTGACCCATATGATGGCTAGTGTTTCATTGTTGGGTGTTCGTCTATAGACGTTTATTTAAATATATCCGTTTTACTGGACTTGATTTTATAGCGAAACTGCTTCGGATTCATTTGGACGCATCGTAAGCAAGTACAGTTATACTGCCGCTAATGCTTTTAAGGTGGGTTATAACTCGTTCATCAGTAAAATATTATCTTATTTTTTACTTGCTCATCGTCACATTGGAGAGTCCGGATTTCTGTATGCCCTCATTGCACTAATTTTTTTTTTCAGTTGGAAGAATGGCATAGTCTAGTAATCTTCAAAGAACATCACCCACTAAAAGTGCCTTATGAAGGCATCGTTGATTCTCTGAATGTTGTCCAAAAATGGTGTGGTATTTTTTGTTTTATTTTATTTTAAATGTTTCTGCTTGCTCACATCTTTTTCATAGTGACTCCCTTCCCAACATTCCGTGTCGATTTCGGTACAGGTTTTGGTAATTCTATTCACTTAAAGTAAATTCTGGAAAACATTTGTAAGCAAAATTGAAATTCATTACATATGTATGCCTCATTTGTCATAATTCACGAGTTACTGACATGCCGCTGCTTTCTGATATCAGGTTTAAAAAAGTACATTCAATTACGCCCGAGAGCATGTACCCAATGGTATTCTGGGAGACAATGGGGCATGCTGGGGCAAGTCAGCCTCATCCACATTTCCACCCATTCTTCGCCAGAGATGGTTATTATGGTAAGTGAATACTACCCCTGGATGTAGTGGAAGACCGGCAGCCGCCTGATAAAATACCAATATGGTTATATTATGGAAAGCCATTTATACATATAACCCAAATGTACAGAATTTTAGAAATACTTTTCCAAATTTACCTAACCACATTCCTGATTAGCCTTTTTCTCAGTGAACTGGCATCCTATTTCGGGAAAATTGGCCCAGCTCGGCGGCCAATCCGGAATGTGCCTGAGTGAATTAACAAAAGCTATGCCCCAGTCAGGAATTGATGAAGTCTAAGTAGAAATGATGGAAAGGGAAGATTAGCTAAATATTAAAAAGCACAATTTGGGAATTTTAGGAAGTTTCCGATTTGGTTTCTAATTCTCGGCTAACCCGGAATGAAATTCCCACGTTTGCATGCATTTTCAATGGTGAATTTGTCAGTCATTTTCCGGGTTAGCCTACTAATACTAATTCTCCCAGTTTGGGGTTAATTCATAACATGTATAAATGGCTTTCCATATTATATAGGCCAGAATTTTGGAGAACCAAATACACTAACATTTTAAAATTTAAGTATTCTGATATAGATACTATTTTAAGTTGCCCCATGAAAGTATTAAGTTTTTAAAAATTCGCATTAAGAAAAAGCATTAACTTGTCCTCATTTATTTATGATAATTACAGGTTACTACAGAAAATGGCAGCAGGTCGCGACAGATTATCGCAAAGATACTGGTGGTCGTAATTATTTTTCTGACCTCATCGATGTCCACGACCAGTTAGGTTTGGCTCTCATCCGACCCAGAGCAGCAGCATTCGCACCCCTTGTAAGTGTTGAATTGTTTTCAGAACTCTATAATTATAATATTGGAGTGGACTCTCGTGTACAGTTTATTTAATTACTCATTTGATTTATTCCAAAAAAAGTATAGAGCTGATCTAAAATTATCAGTCCTCATCCCTATCCCTTATACATTACATGGAAATGTATTATTACAGTTATTGCATGAGGTTATTGGACCATTATTTCAAGTAATTTCAAGTTCTTCCGGCAGCTTAGCATAATTCTAGGCGTACCCCATTTTTGCTATGTATCTCTTGTCATCACAGTTTATTCCATCTTGAATGCTATGCCAATTTTGCGCTTATGTCCAGCCTATATCCATACTTTTGGTTTTGATTCGTCATAACGTATCTAAAAGCTAAAAGAAAACCCATTTCAGATCTTTATTTTAGGCTACACATACGATAAAGATATTTTTATTGCACCCCACTTATCGCATCTCTCAATCAGAATGCGCATAATTAGGGTCAGATTTTCAGAAAATGTACAATTCGCCTTCACCAATCCTCTCAAATAACCCACATTTAAGACAAAAATAAGCTTCAAAATGCAGTTTAACATAACAGAACTGATACTTTGAATCAATGCGATACCAAATATACGAATATATACGAATATATGAAAATCTTACCCATTTATGTGTTTGGTTGACACTGTTATACACTATTGTAGTCACTTAATCGTGTCTGGCAATGGTTCTAGTCATTTTGTGTACGTAACTTATCCATCGCTTTGTTTAATTACAGAATCAGAAGAAAGATTATGAATTTGTTATCATATCGGACGATATCAATGAAGATTTTACAGCACTATTATATTTCATATTAAGAGGTAAGTACACCTTTCCAAGACAAGGAAAAAAATCGTGTTCATGTATTTTGTTTCCAAATAAATTTTATTGAGTCCAATTTAATATTTATATATGATATTCTCAGTTTTTTTACTTTTCATGATAGAGGTAAGCATGAAAAGTATATGAGTGGTAAATCTTTGTATCGTATCGTTTTCGTATTGTAACTAGCCTACCAAATAGAGAAGGTAGAAGGTAATACCTACCGCTTTGACGAGTAAGAAAAGCTCAAACCAGGGCATCGTCTCTCTGATGCGAAAACCAAAACAATCAATGGCAAAATATACTTTCATTTGTCGCATGGCTGGCTTAGCAATTTTCCCCATGTCGTATGGAAGTAAATGGTCTCTTATTCCACTCGTTGGAACAAGCCTATCAATTTGCTTGTGCAAATGCTGCCAGTAACACTGATCGAGCTAAGGAAATATATGAATGCTATGATGCCAGAGAGGCAAAGAGAATATCGCACAATGTACAGTCAACTCAGCAATGGGATGAGGACAAAATAGATGTGATGAGGGTGCTTCTGGAAACAAAATTCTCTCAAAATCCAGACTTACAGAAGAAATTGATCGCTACAGGCGACATGCCTCTTTTTGAAGCTACAAACTGCCCTTTCTGGGCCTGTGGGGCTACAATTAATTCCTAACAAGTCACTAAAGGGTCAGATTTTTAGAAAATGTACAATTGGCAGATGTACACTTTTAGTTAATTCTGCTAAATTAAGCTGCAATTTGGTCAATACTAGGTAAATTCGAGTATATTCGGCATAGCATTGATTCTAGCAATCCGTTTGGTTAGGTTGAACTGTATTTTGAACTTAATTTTCGTCTGAAATTTGGGTTCTTTGAGAGGATTGGTGAAAGTGAATTGTACATTTTCTGAAAATCTGACCTAGTTGATGATGAGGGGAATAAAATCCCCCTGAATGTGAGTAGATCACCAAGAAAAAAGATTATCAGGGAAAGAGAAGAAAATATGGATGTGATCAAGGAAGAAAACCCATCTGAAAAGGATGAGCAAACCCCTGATTTACAGAAGTCACTAGCTGGGCTACCTTAAGTCCTGAGATTAAATCAGGGGCAATTCCAAAGAGGCAGGGGGCGTGGTAGAGGCAAAGGGAGAGGAAATGGCAGGGGAAGATCAAATATAGAAGCCAAAAAGCGATTTAGAAGTGGAGAAGACTACTTCAATCCCCCTAAGCATGCAATTAACTACCCAGGATTATGAATTATACAAGCTATCTAGAGCTAGCCAGACCCTCCCCAGCCGAAATGCAACGGAGAATTGTTGATTTCAACCGGATAGCAGATGAGAGAGCTCAAACACACAACTCACCTCAGCAATAGGGGATTTGCATAGCCGCCATTTTGGATCCTGATTCGCATGGAATTATGGGACTAATGGTACAGTCTAAAATCTATAGAAAACATGCCATGTAAAGCATGGAATATGTATCAATGCTCCAATATCCATTTGATATACATGTTCCCATGACACAGGTCCTCATCTTTCCCATCATGCATTTGGCTTCAATAGATCATTTAGACAAGCTCAGATATTGGTGAAAACATTCTTGCAATTTTCGATGAAAATGTTGCTAAATATTTGTATGTCATATTTCAACAGAATCCATCCCAGCATGCACTGCAGTAGACATGCGCAGTGAGACATGCAAACCCCCTATTGCAAAAGGCTTCTCAATACTTCTCTACAGAAGAGATTGGTGTGGTTTAAATTCGCCAAGAAGATGCTTACATTAATAGTATCTGATTCCCGAGGTAGGAACATGAGCAGTTTTCTGTCGAACCTAGATATTATTTTTTTTTCTTACAGTGGAGCAAAAATGGAACGCCTTTGCTGCATGGCTAGGAGCCTCTTTTACACTTTTCACCCTGAGAAAATATTGTTAATCGGAGGCATATGCAACTTTTCAGTAAAAGACAGCATCACAAAAGGAATCTCTCTGAGCTATTATGATGAGGATATCCTTGTAGAATCCATGAACCAAATATACAACGAATGGCTTGAAGCTTTACAAGACATCTCCCATCGTTGTGAAATAAAGGCGTGGACACACACAGCCGATTTGCCTCCCGATTGCCCCCGATTTTGGTCTTCCAATTAATCCTAGGATTTCATTTCCAATCCTGGTTGATGTTATTTCAAAAACATAAACCAGGACTTGAAATGAAATCAAAGGATTTATCGGGAGACCAAAATCGGGGGGCAATCGGGGGCCAAATCGGCTGTGTGTGTAGGGCTTTTAAGCCTGGGAGGTCTAATAGGACTAGACCTTGCTAGGGCAAATCGTATTGAAACACCTTCGGAGTACCAACCCATGATCAACAGTGCGATTGTTAGAATCAATGGGGATATTTTGGAGATGAATAGAGAAAGGGGAATCAGGCACGTACACCTTTTTAATAAGGTTCATTCGAGACAAGGCCATAGATATCGTCATAACTTAAATCGACTTACAGATGGAGTACATCTCGATTCAACTGTATTGTCCAGCTGGGCCAAACAAATTTTCATTTCAATAGCATTAGTAATAGCAATTAAACCCATGTCGGCATGCGACTGGGTTACATAATGTCTATACTGGCCAGCTGGGTGGACAGTCGACTCGACATAATAATAGTGACACATGCTTGGTGTTTTTCTATCTATCGGCCCAATATATTGATGTTTATTTACAAGCCTGATATAATCCCTATGGTCGAAAGGACTGGATCTATTTCTCAACAGATCAATTTAGAAACCTCCTCGGCTATGTCGTCTACCTGGCTTATATTTGCGTGTGACTTATATGATGTGTTGATATGCTATGTGAATAACCGCATTGGGAAAATAGGTGCCGTCATGCGACCCTATAGCACCTATGCTGGATTATACACTATAGCAATATTGACTGGTCGATTACTTGGTGGACTGCATACTGTTTCGCAATTAAAAAAGGAAAAGAACTTTGCGGCAGGATTTTTTTTACGCCCACAAACCTAAAATGTCATATACTACTCACAGATTTCCAATGTGCAATCTGCCTTGGTAGGACTAGGACTTAGGTCTAGTGTTTATCTCGGTTGGCATAGGTAGTAAGTTGCTGCTGAGTTTTTCTGCTACTGGGTTGTCATTGCTGCATGCTTATTGCGTGTGATAGGACGCCTACTGCGTTGCTATAGCCAAGTGGCTTTCCCGGCCTTGGAAAATACCCCCCCTCTCTCTTTGTGGACATGGAGTTATTTTAGGAAATAATTGTTCAATGTCTGGAGGTATGAACTGATTACTACATTATATGTTCATCCATTCAAACATGAAAAGTTTACATATGTTGAAGACAGTGCGGGTGCAACTTGTTTTTTTTAAAAAATAGCAATAATATGAACTGAAAATGGGTAAATCAATTAGATAAAATTGTCTTTTTTATTATGTATATTTCATGTGTGTTTCGGGTTAAAACTTTAATTTATTGCTTTGTTATTTAAATGTTTAAAAGTGCTTAAATAAAGTATTTAACTGTAGCGAGACTCTTCATTAATCATTATTATTAATTATACGACTCCCTATAAAGACCGAGTGATTATTAATGGAATGTCCCCGAGCTCCCAAGAGTGACATTCACATTAAGAAAGTACTTTTTTTGTGTTGCAGCATATATAGATGACTTAGGAAAATATTGCATCAGTATAGGGATTTCGCTGCCAACTATGGTAAGTTATAGCTTAATATAAGGACGTATTATTATAGTGCAGTGAATCGTCATACGGAGAGGTTTCACTGACCAGATTCTACTTAACAGAGGCGTAGATAAAATGTATTCATACATCTTTATAAGGTAGATACCCTAATACTATACCTTACATTGTTGCTTAGTTCGGCCCCAGGTAAATTTCATACTCCATACCTTATATCTGGCATACGCCAACTACTTACATATCTTTATAAGATAGATCTGCTAACTTACCAGTGGCACATGCCAACTACACATGTACATAATATTATTTACCTGAAACCAGAACAAGTCTTGTAGGAGGTGATTACCCAGCTTGCATCACCAATCACTGTTTGATATGAAATGTATTAATGGCTACACAAGCCTTATATTAGCTTTGTATACTAAAGCAGACTACTTTATTACATACTATTACTAGCTCCTCAATTTCATCTCGCTTATCATCTTCTTTCACAATCACCATTCATCAAAATAAATCCTATTTCTCTTAACTTGTTGACCTATATTATACCATTGTAATTTTGTAACACATACCCACTGCCCTCACACTTGTTTACCAGGATTAACGATTTTTTCAGCAAGGGGTAGCGGAAGACCGGATTATACAATTTTTAAAAAAACGTATCAAAAAAGTAGTTAAACGGTCAGGTCCAGTACTTGTTCTGTCACTTATAATCCAGATCCAGTACCTAGGGCCTAGAACTCATGGCACTAGTCTGAGCGTGGCACGAAAACTGTAAAGACAGTTGAACAAGATCGAATGCGTATTTATAAATGCAGTGCAAATCGGAAGGGTGAATACTATTCTACGCCGTAGATCCAGTTAATTTTGTGTGTCTGTGTAGAGTAGTTAGCGCTAGACTAACTCTATAGCGACGGGACTCCGAGGCCTACCATATAATTAATCTTCTTTGCTCTTCTTTTAAAACAGGATAAAAACGTTCCCGGGCTTCCAGTTATTCTCCGAGTGGTCACTAGGGGGTCTGCTTCCTCAGTCCATGCCGATGTCACCAGTATGGAGCTTTTTTCTGTAAGTTTTAGACATCAGTTCCCTGACCTGGTATTTTGCTTGTAACCCATCTCTGATTTTTTTATCATCTCGTATACTTACACGGCGGGCAGCGGTACTTTTCACAATCTATATTATTAATCAAAACCCGGCTTTCGCTCGGCTCGCTCTCGCTTACACTCCCACCTCTCATAAGAATATTTACTTTATAGTCTGTCATAACTCTTCATTCCTCATCATTTCTTACATCGCCCTGTTTCTGATCAGTAGATCGATTGGATCCCCTCTGGTATATATTTAGTATCTATACTAATAATGGTTCTCACCGTTTTATAAGATAAAAGACAAAATAATAAGATAAAAGGCACGGAACTGAAGCAAAATAAATCGCAATTTTGCAAACATTTTAGTGGTTAATCCTCTTCTCCCCCCGAACCATATGTGATGTGTTTCAGGAAAGTTTTTCAAAGTGATTTATTCACCAATCTCTTTGTTGGAATATTCTGTTTTGGACTAGGGGCCTACTTAACACTGTTTGTAGCATGAATAGCCTACATTTACTAAATTTCAAGACAGTATTAAATATATCCATGCATTTCTAAGGTCATCCTTTAGAGTATAATTAGCTTCTTTACTAGTATAGGCTAATTATCCACCCATAAATATTGCAAACTTTTTTTTTCTCAAAAATGAAAATTTTTAAGTTGAAATATGTATCAATTGTCTTAATGTTCACTATCATTAGAATCCCCTAGATCTTATCTTTTCCATCAAAATCCATTTAGGGCGATGTGTGACTCATTTTCCTGTAACACATCACACATAAATGCATGTATGCTATAATATGCATGTTCTTTGGCCATGAGCTGTCTACCAATGCATCCTAATAGCCTTTCTCTTGGGAGGGTGGGGTGAACACTGTGTCTCATAGACAAAAAACGGTTAGGATAGTAAAATAGTTACATATGTTCTCATTTCTGATTTACTTACAATACAAAGTTTATCTATGGAAAGACTAAACACCCTGAATATAATAGAAGAAAGCTCCACTTGTTTACAATGCACTCTACTCTTGGTTTCAGTCGTCATTGGTGGAGACAGATCCATACAAGGCCATTGCAGCTCTTCGGAAAAGTGCAGAAAAAAGAAGTTCTATTGTCAAAATGTAAAGGTCTGTGTCCCCACACAAGAGCACAATCTTGTGCGTACGAAAGATTTGAATTTTCATATTATGAAAATGTATTTCTAAGTATTACTGTATGCATGAATGCATAGATATTCATTGCCCTCATCACCATTATTGTATATAAATCGTTCCTATGTTCAGATTAGTATTTTCCGAATCATGCTCAACGGGTTGCTATTTATTACGAAGTACTATATACATTTATGAAGATATGTTCACACATCACGCGTTACTCTGGGATTGGGTCATTGTGGAGAGGCAACATAACCATTTGATTGTAAGGTTGCGGGAACCTAAACTTACAATGTCTGAATGAATGTGAAAAGGACCCTCCGTATTGACATATATGGGTCAGATTTTCAGAAAATGTACAATTCAAATTCGCCAATCTTCTCAAATAACACAAATTTCAGACGAAAATAAAGTTCAAAATACAGTTCAACCTAACCAAACAAATTGCTAGAATCAATGCAATGCCAAATATACTCGAATTTACCTAGTATTGACCAAATTGCAGCATAATTTCCTAAATGTGTACAGCTGGTAATTGTACATTTTCTTAAAATCTGACCCATATACTAAATGGTCTTCAATAGAATCATGATAACTAAAACGACAGTTCCTATATTTTAGAGGAAATACAATGGTAGTTGCGTACTTAAATTTGGTTGAAACGGCATTCATCTCTATCTTCTAATACCGACACTTCTTCAACCGAGAATTTCTAAAATTCGTTTAAACTTAAAGCAAGTGGGAAATTATTTCTGACAGCTTGATCTCGCTACGGGTACATGACATTATATTATAGAGCATAACTGGCACGCGTGTTTAGTCAGTTATATTATGGTACATCGTTCCACTTTGCATTGAAGTATTTCTTTAGAAATACCCGTTGTACCTCTGTGATATGACCTGTGTCCAGTTAAAAATAGATTTAACAAAATTGGTACTGTACCATTGAAGATTAATTTATTTCACCGCCCGTGAATCCGTATAATATACGGGAAGAGGGGTTTCTTTGTCTCACATGTTCTCAGAATTTGTTGTATTACCAACCGTTTTAATGATCTCATCGTCTGTAGAGTTCTGTCCACTCTCTCCGGGGGGTCTTATGTGGTTTGTGAAGGTATCGGGGGTTGAAAGCGACTAGGGGGCATTGGGTCCAAGATATTCCAAGCTTTATCAAGGCTGGCTGAAAACCCATAAGTATAATCTGCGGGCCCCTGCACGACTTAAGGACCTAGTCCACTAAGCCGATTCTCATGCGATTTTTCACCGCATAGGACTCTTTTACACTAAATTCTGTGAGAATCGCATGAGAATCGGCTCAGTGGACTAGGCCCTTTAACCTTATTTTGCAGGTGTTGCATGAGATATCGTTAACATAAGGATATGTCATGCTCCAGAGTGCGTTGTATCCTTGTCATTATGTTATCACTAAATCCAATGGTGCAATTAGTGATAAGGATACGTTTATAGTTAACGATACAATAAGGATATGTTAACAATAAGATATAATAAAGTTACAGTTAACAATACCTCATGCAACAGACCTCTGATAATAATGTATAGGATTTGGCGCGAGTAATTGAAGCATTATTGGCTCGATCCCTACTGATAATGGAGACACTTGTATAGAAATACTCTTTATTAACAAATATTTATTTACAATCACTTTAGATAAACATATATCTGAACCAGCAGAAACATCTTCATATCTCTTTTACTTCAAAATCTATAATGAGTATTTAGAAGCTGGTGACTATTCTTCAACTTGAAAACACAATATTAGCTACTAATCAATATTTCACCGATACAAAATTAACATAGTAGACATGGAGCTGTACATACTCCATGTTTTGAATGATACATTCAATAATCTATCGCAATATTTCGCAATGTGTAGAAGTTCATCACATCTAAAAGCTTATTCCCTTTTCTGCTTGGGAACTTTTGTAGTCCGGCGTGATGCTCAGTAAGGAACACACCTGTGAAATAATAGGGGACGTCAATAATTCTCTCGGTTGTAGATGGGAATTTAGGAAACAATGTTTAAAGTTATACCAAGTTATACCAATGTTGGTTGGTATTTACTATTATCATACTGGACTGGGAGGTGAAGGCTTCCCTTCCTGCCCTCATACCTCATGAATGCCATCTATTATTTTTTCGTTATTTCGTTATTTTTGTATCTTGAGTAAAAATGACTTTAAATTACATAATTATAATGATAACAACTACTTCATGTAAACATCTCGCTATTTGTAAAACTTTTCGTCGGAATTCAGGCTGTTCTGAGAATATTCGTGCTCTATGTATGGAAATGTTCAATGACCTGAATAAAATATTTTTAAAATCTAAAATCTTATGTGAACAAGCCTTCATTAATCGTAAATATAGACCCTATCTAAATGTAAGTTTACACGTGTATTTGACTGAGCTCGCTCTACCGGATACAAAATATTTAGTCTCTTCCACTTGATCTATTAAACACACAACCTGACCGGCTCTTGCGACCTAAATGCTCCTTCAATAGGTCGCAAGCGTATCGCAAGGCCAAGCAATTGCTTACAATCGGCGATTCAATCGCAGGAATCTCCAAATAATTAGACATTCCTGCAATAGAATCGCCACCTGCAAGCAATCGCTTGTTCCTTGCGACCTAGTGAATAGCCATAGACTTAAAGGCAAAAATCAAATACCAATAGTTAGTGACGAAAAGCCAGAATAACAGAAGTGAAAATAAAACACAATTGATTTACCTCAATATTGTAATAAAAGTCCTACAAAGAAATACAAGATTACACAAATGTTGTATATACACCCACGAATAAGAAACACTATCAACCTGCTTGAATTTGGCGCGGATATCTTGCATTTTCTCCTGGAGATGTAAGTTCTCAGGATCATCGAATGGAAAGTCTCTTATCATTTTCAATAACGTATGAACGGCCTTCTCTTTCCTGCAAGTGAACAAGATGCGTGAACATTCGATGCAACATTTACCACATGCATCAAAAGGTCGGCTCATATTTAAGTCAAACTTCAACTGATACAACTCACTGGGAATAAGTTTCTAAGAAGGTTGAAAAAGTAAAATCCATTATCCTAGATATTACCTTTCTTTCAATTGTTCGTCTTTCTCAATCAGCTTTGTGTATGCATCCACAAATCCAAAGTAGAAACCCAACTATAAATAAGCGAAAAGGGTTCATATAATGTACAATCAAGCAACGACAATCAAAGTAAATAACGTTTTCATAAGTGGCAAAAATGGTTTTAAAATACGGTAGATTCTGTATTTGTTATATTTTGTCTTTGTATATCAAATGTTTGAGTAGATACATACAGGTTAACTAACAAGTTGGTTAAAGGAGCGTGAATATTGAACGAGTTGCGTAGCAACAAGTGCAATATTCTAAGCGACTGAAACCGACGAGTTAGTTAACAGATTTATTATACATGTTTTTAATCATAAAAATCGAAAAAAAATCGAGTCATAAATTTGAATTTTACCGGTAATCTTAGTAAAAAAAACCAGATTGGTTGCCATGACAACCCTACGTTAATCACTAGTGAAATACGGACTATGCGTAAATCACTCTAGAAACGTTGTTTTCAGAGCAATGCGTGTATAATAAATAGTGGATATATACTACTAGTATACCAAATTAGTTAAATATATCAAGTATACCAGTAATTCATTTGACTTAAACCTTCATTGACATGAGAGGCGAGTATAGATACGGTCAAATAAAAACCAGTTATTGGGATCACTTTGCATGGACGCGATATATTGCGATATTATCGCGCTACTTTAATAAATATCACACTTGAATGTGTTATACGGGATATCATTTACAAAGTCATATTTTAAAATTCTGGCTTAAACTTTGCAAAGTTTGGAATTTATTTTGGAAGTCTTATTCAGACATACATCTGCCACGCAAGAGGCCAAACTATCATAAACCTCCAACGTGAAGAAATGGATCTCAAGAAAGAATTTATTATCCTCAACCCCATTACTCCTCCTTCTGGGATGTAAACAAAGTGTTTGATTTAATATTATCGTGGCCTTACAATGATAAAATATCTATGAAACTTCTTTCTCATCTCTGTGTGTTGCGTTGATTCATTTCTCGCTCAACTGCTGACCCTAAATATTCATCGGAGAATGACCCTGAATTCTTCAATATAATATTGTACCTAAATGAAAAATCCCGCTATAGTCCGGAAAGACCTCACTGATTGATTATTCCCATCATGTGTGTTTTTCATACCAAGCCCACTCCAGGAAGATCCCTACAGACAGCGTCATCCAAAATATCAAATTAAACTTCATTGATGCCTGTAAAAGACATCTATACCGGTACTTACTCTCGAGTCGAGATGTTGTTTTTCTTTTTTTTCTTTTTGCAGTTTGGGACCTTATATGCAACACCAAACTATGAATAAATTGCCATCTGATCTCTACACGAAACAGTATAGCTTAAGTGGAATCCGTTGACATCTACCTTACGTTTAAAGAGAGATTGAATAAGAAAGCAAAAGTCCAATTACCTCAGATCCAACGCTTGCTCCATGTGTCTTTCCTAGGTGAAATCCTTCATCATATCCGACCATTCTACCCTTTTCCAAACCCTCAGCATATCCCTCTGCCGTAAATCTGCAATAACATCGATCATAAATCATTGATGTATAATGGTGAGTTTGAGATAGCAATGTCTTCAAACTACGTTCAACTGTTTAACGTTAATCTATTTAATGTCACTGAGTCACTGGCACTTGTATAAGGAGTTAACTGGAATGCCACAGTTCAGGTCCACAGTTATACACACATTTCCAAGGTGGAAATTACATCCATGCATACACACCGGCACAGTGATTGGAATTTGATATACAATGTAATATTGTTACAGATGAATTAAGAGGGAGGACTGGTTCGGTAGTTGTGGACAAGCGATGGAGACGAACGTGTTTGGTCACAGCCATACCTGTCGAACTAGATTCTTTATCATATTGCTATTCATAAAAAGCATTTCCTGGGTAAACAAGACGAAACGAGAACTTGCTGAATCCAGTCTCTATAAGACTCTTAGTCTAAGTTATTAGGAAACTCGCGACGACACCACGAACTCTGTATCACTGCCAAAATAATAAAATAATAATAATAACAAATTGTTGGCCTAGCGTGGTGGCATAGCGCGGACGAGATAGCTTGAAACCAAATCTTCACCAGCGGTTATAATTACCATTTTTCTATACTACTGAGGGTTGGAACTCTTAGTCTTACCCCCAGTAGTATGGAAAAAGGGTAATTTTGTCATGGAACCGACTCACTTTACTATAGCCATTGCTGCTCCTATCTCGAACGAACAAATCAACTACCGGTACCGATACTACATTTGAATTCAATTTATTTTAATGCGGGTTAGATTCGTATCCCAGTACTGTAATCATAATTAATAGCCTACAGACACACAAAATGGGAACGTTCTATCGGTTCTCCCACAATTTATTTTAGCACATCTCAAATGATCGATATGTAAACATTTCACTCGCAACTCTATCTCTTCACAGATCGATAATATGACGTCGATATTCTTTGCAATATACAATCATAATTCATAATAATTATTAGTAAAGATCACCCCGGTCTTGCTGTAAATAAATGCACCTAGTATGACGAGTACTTATATTATCGCTCACAACAAGTTGTGTCACTAAGATATTACTAAGAAATAACATGATTGAAGCCGCAGAGGCGAATAAGAAGAAATACAGTGGTCCTACTCTTACCTCTCCTCCGCCAGAACAATATCATCGAATGGATCATCTTCGTGGCCGGGTTCTTTTTTCCCAACAAGTTCTCTCCCCGAAGCCATGCTTCTCTGCTGCTACAGCAACACGTAAGGTGCTGCCACCTAGTATATGTTGATGACAAATGTAGGAAATGTATGAACCGATACTAGAAGTGTTATGACATGACAGTCTGTCTTGCCTTGTCGGCATCCTACTACTATGTAACTCTATCTCTGACTCAAGAATTTGTTCGTGATATCAAATTCAAATGGTTGGTTTGATCATAAATCATAATGAATTTTATATTCTACCTTGACTCGAGTTGACACCTTTATACAATTTGTATGAGGTTGGCACAATAGAACATAATTCAGTGTAAAATAGTGGTGTTAGTGTAGGTAAGTGTCAGCATTATATGATGTTTTAGGTTAATTTATTACCTTTATACATTGAAGGCCTATTTCCAGCTGGGTAACTGCAGCGGGAACCACCAACTTGTGGCCCTCTGGCGGTTAAATCCCAAACTAATGATGCTATGTCCGCGCATGCGTCTCCTGCCTGCGCGGGACAGCTGCGCATAGAAGTAAACTTCCGATAGCATCTGAAACCTTGCGAAGTCCGATCGAGTGAATTTTTGTTTTGTCCCAGCCTGGAACTAAATCAAGATGACACACACTTTATCTCACGTGAAATGACAAAAGTGGATTCGTTTATATCAGACTCGGTTCGGACAATTTCTGGATATCTTTGATTGAGATCGACAAGATTTGCAGAGGAGGTAAGTAGCTAGCTTGCTTGACAACAGACGGATGGCAATGACGCTCTCGCCAAGTAATGCCGCCAAGAGTTTGAACTTACGTAGTGTTTATGGCTAATGCCAAGGATAATATCAGGGCTCATTTTACGCCCATCCTCATGCTACTTTCATGGGAATATCATCCCTATTCGATTGAATTAGTATTGTTTATCTCTGTTTCAAGCATTTGCAAGACTAGAGACGATCCTGATTTAACTTTTAAATGCTATTAAAATTCCTAAATCCAGTAGCAGGGCCAGGGATTGACGTATTGCTTGTTGTGCAAAGAACTTGCAAATTGGCCAAGGCTCATGCAAGCATTGCCCTGACGTAAGCTTTGTTTGGCTAGGCAATGTAATGGGTGTCATAATTAATAGATTTAAATCGAAGTGAAATACCATTATTGTGGTATAATTAAAAATACCTTTAATGGCTTTATTGTGTATAATCATATTATTAATTTATATAGGCCTAGGCTACTATAAATAGTATAATCTATAGATTTTGGCCTATTTTAAAAAGCTCATTTCAAATCAACATGAATATACTTTTTATTTATAATTTAATTAGACACTACTCACTAGGCTATACATAGAATAGATAATATATAATAAGTATAAAGTTTTTGCATAGCCATAGCTTTATCCGAGGGGTAATCACCCTTCTTCCTATGGCACTGCAACATGGCATGGGGAATCTTTTTTAAATTTAGGCTTTTAAACACCCATGAGTGCATTCCACGCATTTTTGTTTTCCAAATTAGACCAACTGATGGGTATTGGAATGTTAATCACATGTATGCCAAATGATTCATTGTTTACGGCGAAGTTAAACACATCGACTGGAAAACCTGAATTATACTTTCAGATCAGCTTTGCCTAGTTATAGGGAAGACTTAATTAAACCAGCCTCCCTGACACTGGTTATGGGATAATGTTGGGTCGTATGTCTAGGATGGTTAGCTTTACAATGGAATCTGTCCAATTGATGATCAAACAATAGATGTCATGTAGTACCAGTTTTCCCTCGCGTATCATCTCCCAGCTCATTTAGTTTTACTATTCCATGTAATCATTTTCGTTGAAAAGCACAGCAAATAAGGGTGTGTACAAAAACTATGCTAATTTCATAATTGTCCTTTTTTCTCCATGCAGTCAATATTTTCCGTTATCAATTGTAATTATGCTTATTGTATTCTGTGAAGGTACATTATAATATCTGCCAATTATGTACTCTTAAATCTTATCTGTTATCTTTCAAATCATCCATTCATCTCTTCATGATTATCAGCTTATAATTGTTTTCATTAATCACCTATCACCCTATGTTACTAAACTCGTCTAAATTTCTTAATAACTGAGTCTGTTAATAAGAGGAAAATGGCTTCCTCGGCATCTGTAATTCAAGTTTTGGGTCTGATGGTACAGTCTAAAATCTATACCGAAGTTGTGTGTTACCCTATGGGCGCCGCCATATTGTGCGCGGAAACGATGCGCAGTGACTCGGGGGACAGGATCACACCTTTAAACAATGCCTATGCATAGCTAAGGTGTCGGCGGTCTTGAATTATTATGCTCTTATTGTTTTCTACTGTTGCAGCCTATAGTTTCCATCCTTCTTAGAGGTTCGGCAAGTATATAAGAGCCTGCCCTGGCGATTTGGCATGTAAACATCGCAGAGGGCAACCTTTTTTAGCCGTGACACCCTCAGTCAAACTTGAAAGTAACACTCAAGCCATATATTCTAGTACCACGGAGGGTTGTGCGACCTGGTAGGCCTAGGTGTGAGAGCTTGTGAGGCTAACATTATAACTTATATATGGTGTGCAGAATGCAAAATTAACTTTTTTTCTCCACCCGCCAACTTGGCGGGTAAATGCAGATATTTACCTGCCCACACATAAATTTACCCGCCCACAAATAATACTTTAATGACAGAAGTCAGGTGTGATTTCAATCACACAAGTAAATAATAAAAGATCATTATTTCTTTGTACCAAAATAATAATATAGTAACATATTTTTGGAAGAAATTTAGCAACGACTTTAAGACATGTCCCTCCTTTTTTATGTGAAGAGTTGTCCAGATGTTTATGTGAAGATATCCAGTACAGTATAATTGTAACAATATAGAGTAGCCTACCTCGTGACCAGAATGGCCATTTTGCCTCGTGCACACAGTGTTGGAGACTTTTTAAAGGTTGAATCTATTTGTTTTTGTTTTAAATTTTACATACAATCGATAGCAAAGCTTCATATGTAGCTCATTTTCATTCACCCGCCATGGAGGGCGGGTAAGTTGACAGTTTTACCTGCCCGCCGAAATTTTTACCCACATTTGGCTCGACTGCCATTTTTCATAGACCTATGACCAGTACCTAGCTAGTACCTCACACAGGCCGGTCAGTATGAGTGTGTAGGACCCCACCCAGAAAAAACATTGCAAACCTGGTTAGCGAGGGAATTTCAGCAATTATATCGCAATGACAGCGATGTTTTTGGTGTGAGGTGCCCAGAAAAAACATCACTGTCACTTAAAGGCGTTGCAACGCCCTTCCTCGAAATATAAATTATAACTTTCCACGACTGATAAGATATAATAGGTGATTACAGCTCCTATACTTCTCAGGATTATTAAAAGTTACATACCCACGAAGATTGAACAGGTTAAAGGTACATTTAAGCCTATTTAAAATTGTGCGATGGGAATGATTCTGCTCGCAGTTTTGCGAGGAAAACTGCCTTGAAAAACCCTCGCAAACCTATTTCTGCAAGGTTTTTCCTGTGATGTTTTTTTCTCGGTGGGGTCCCTGGTCAGCCCATGAGTTTAGACAAATAGGTGACCAGGCTTCTTCCAGCCGCCACCTCATAATAGAAAGACATCTATACTCTTAGTCTCCCCTTAGTCTATAGGCCTACTCAGTCTGACTGGCTTAAAGACAAATATTAACAGGGTATAATGCAAGTTAAAGTTAATTATGATTAAGTTTATAGTTGTGTCTATATGCCTGAAAGATTTCGTTTATGTAAAACAAATATTTCATGTACTTTTGAGTCTTTTCTTAATAAGTAACTCTCAAAGCCACACTCCCGCAATGCTATAACACTCATGTGTGTATTGATTCATGTCCCCCAATGGCCGCAGCATGGCCGCGGACCGTAGTTCGCTCTCCGCCGATGGCGCCGCCACCAGTAACACAGGACTTCCCTATAGAAAAACATGTATGCCATATGTTCAGCATGGGGTATTTATCACTGCTCTAATGTCAATATCCATGTACATGTTATACAATATACATGTTACCATGACACAAGTCTCTATCTTTCCCATCATGCATTTGGTATTGATAGATCATTTATACAAACTGTGATATTTGTGAAAACATTCTTGCAATTTTCGATAAAAAATTTTGCCAAATATTTGTATGTCAGATTTCCACAGAACCCATCCCATGATGCACTGTAATCGACATGCGCAGTGGCACATGCAAATCCCCTATTATCAGTGTCCATGCAAGGCACCTGCCAGAAGTGCATGCTATTGTTCAATCTATTTTAGTTAGCTGTCCTTGTGATTTTAGTACACGCAGGTCCCTAAATGGGAAGATTTCCAGGTTTACAAAGCAATCTATTTATGATTGGTAATGTTGGTAATTAATAAAGTTCTGGAATCTACTCAATAACTGTTTTTGCACAGTTCTTACATTTCCAGAGCGCATTATGCTCTACACCCCTCGTGGTGTCCTCAACTCAATTAACATTAAGCATTTCCTTCCCTACGGTATACGTCTCGTTTAATTTTAAAATCATATATCTTTTAAGAGATGACCGAGAGATTTAACTGATTGCGGTAGTCTCTCATTTAAATGATAGGCTAAGCGGGAGCGCCCAGTGTAATATCATACATGTTTCATGACTTAGAATCCACCCCGTTTCCTGCTTTCCTGGCGCGATTAATCACGAAGGCACAGATCTACACTAGTATGAGAATTCCTCTTGCTCTATACCTACTTGGGCGTGATATATCGCGCAATCTCTGACAATTTTTGTCATTGTTCTTAGTGCTTTCAGGAACTTGACACACTGCCAAACTTGTTTGTCCACGTATATCTCATTAAAGTATAATTAGTATTGCATATATTGGAAAATCTGTTTATCATTGAACTGAGCTCGCCGAGCTTGAGTTGATGAGTCTTATTGTCATAACCTCCCGATTCCATTCATTTCAAAATAATCTGGGGCTGTGTTGGCATTAATAGTGTTTCGTATACCCTATATATAAAATGTGTCACTCGTTCAATAAATGCGTTCTTTCTCATACATTGACTCATAGTACTTAGTGTATAGGTTCGTTTTGCACACAGAAAGTAAACCTGTGTAAATCTAATTTGCAGAAAATGTTTCCTGTTTGGGATCAATAGGCGTATTAGACGACGTGGAACCGGGATATTAATCCTACCTTGTCTTCAGCATTTAGTTGGGGGAGTAATAACTCCTCCCCCCCCCCCCCAACCCACCGACCCCCCCCCCCCCTCAACCCATAGCTGGGAGGCACCGTTCTACATAAGGCTCTATCAAAAAGCCGCTAGTTCGTGTGATAATCTTCTCAGGAAGGCAAAGTCTGCTAGTAGGAAATGAGAACACCCAACTTGAACCAGTAGTAATACAGTCGTCCAGGTTTCCTCCGTCTATATTTCCTCGGTAACACCCGGTATTTTGGGGACAATCATATATATATAAACGATATCGGGAAATATCAGATAAAAGATTATTCAGTTATCCGTTGGAAATGGCATCGTTGGACTATTTTGTAACTAGTATAATAGTTATCTTGTATACCCCCCACCAAGGCACACGTAGTCCACCCAGCTGAAATAAGACAATGATAAATAATTAGAATATAAAAACAGTAAAATCTTCCCTATCCTACATTACTGAATTTGTTGTACACAACTATATGTATTCAATGAGGTTGGTTTATTTCTTTCGGCATGCTGCGTATATATATCTTAATACTTTGTCCATGAACTCGGTTCACCTTTAGACAGTTCCTTATCATTCTTGTAGCCAAGAAATAATAAAGCAAATTTCAGGAAAAATATGTCTATTGTCTTATCATCGAATTGAAGCTGCCCACTTCAAACGAATTATAAACCATTCTTTACTTCTACCTTTCCCATTAAACTACCTTGAGTGGCTAGTATTATGTATCTGAGATGGCAAAGGGTTATATTTCTCATAGACTTGCTTGAGCAACTTGTAAACAGAAGGCGCAAACATGCAAACAGATCTCACTCAGTAGCGTAATGAAAGGACTGAATGGAGGGGATGGTGATTAAGCTTTTAATAGTTAAACTATACAGACCCGTATTACTGGGCAGGCCAGAATCCCCATGCCTCGCAGAACTGGCCCGCACGTGAACCATGGCGAGGTCTGTGGGTATTTATTTGGATGAAGCCCCAGCTCTCATTCTCTAAACTAAAGTTGCATGCAGTAACCCCGGAAGAATTTTCAGCGAGGAAAACACGGAACTGCTGAACGCCTTTGTTGATAACAGTTATGAGTATAATTAATTAACTGGCGATAAGTGATGATAAGCATTCTTTTTTCATCTAAATTACTTTTGATTTAACTTCCTTATGTAAATGAATAACTTCTAAAGCAAATGATCATTTATGAAAGAATCTTATCTTAGTTGTTGAAAATGTGTGAAGAAATGTAACATCGTGTGAATTCACGATTAATATTAACAAAAAAAACAGTTTTTTTATGTTCAATAATTGTATTAATCAGGATCTGTACGCAGTAACGTCTAAAATTGTTTGTTGTATTCCCAGAAATATACTTTTAACTGTTGTTTTTTTTAAATTGCAAGTTTATTACATCTGCAATTATTTTTCAGAGCTTTGCCTATTTAAAAATTCATGCTACCATGCGAGAAAGAAAAAAATATTGACAGGGACTTTGACTGAATTGAGAGCAATGAACTTCTAATAATCTTCACACGTCTACACTCATGTTGGTGATATCTTTGTATCGAATAGTTCACGGATCGAATTTAATTAATGAATGACGAGTCGTTCTTGTTTGTTTTTTAGGGGCGAGTTGGTTGTGTTAGCTACCATGATCTTACTTGTCCAAAATGAAGTACATACATGTATTTCCATGTTTTCTTTCGCCTGATATTTAAAAAAAGAATTTGTTAATTCAGGTTGAACATTCTATCTTCAGTTAGAAAAACAAAATATGCATCAAATAAACGACGATTGTGGCCATTAAATTGCTACAAATTCGAACCATTTAGTGAGTCATGGCCGACTATATTGTATAA
Organism: Sthenelais limicola; assembly: GCA_942159475.1. NCBI lineage: Eukaryota > Metazoa > Annelida > Polychaeta > Phyllodocida > Sigalionidae > Sthenelais > Sthenelais limicola. Next base: position 33,622,679 of record OW804097.1, on the reverse strand, counting down.
ATATACGCCAGCCATATTGACGCTGAGACATGTCAATATTTAGAAGCCCTCTGAGGATATCAAGATTATGAGAACATTTTGCAAATGCACCTATTATGAGCACAGGGTCGGTGCCAAATCACCTGGTCTTTGTGCAAATCGTATACCAGTAATAAGGAGGCTTGCAATAGGCGTTGACCTTCTATGTTTCGTCTTTTGTAGCCCTGCCACTTAAAGCTTTTATAGGCTGGGTTGGATAGTTTCTTGTTGCATTAGATCAGTTGAACTGGCAATCCATTGCCCGACATTTAGGCTCATTGTAAACTCAGTGGAAAAAGGCTGAAGAGACGTCTATGCTAACGGCAGTGTATTGGGCAACAAAGAGCTATATGGCTGCAAAATCGATTTAGGCCTTTGCACATGTATGTATATACATGTATTATATGTTCCGTGCTTAACTTAATGTAAGATGGATGGTTATTTCGGAGGAAATGACATGTTTATGGGTTCAATTATTTTGAAATTAAAGCACCTGGAATAATGCTGGCTATTATAGTATAAACATAGGGAATGGAATATATTGTATATAGAAGAATATGCTCTGGTTCTATGAGGGTACTTGTCTTGACCTAACGCCTCCCGTACTGCTCAGTTCCCTGGTTTACGTATTGCGTCGTAGTGAATAGAGCTTACATGGATTACAAAAACAACAGTGTTTTAAAACCTTCAAATCTTATATAATGTGACCCCAGTTTAATCTGATATCAAAGTGTTTTTGTTTTTCTTCGCAAATGCAGGCAATACATTATTTCCTCTTAAAATTGCTTAGACAACAATCTGTTGTTGTAGTTCGATATTGGGGTTTGTTTACGAGGGCAGTGACCCTCCCGTAAGGATTATAAGCAGTCGAGGAACTCATTTGTATGTTTAGGAGGTATGCAAGTCATATTGTAATTGTTCTTTTTATAATCTAACTTTAACTAGGACATTTTATGTTATTTATAGGAGGCGAAGCACATTTCTCTCGCCCAACTGCTATCATGCTATAAGGGTCAGATTTTCAGAAAATGTACAATTCGCCTTCACCAATCCTCTCAAATAACCCACATTTAAGACAAAAATTAGCTTCAAAATGCAGTTTGACATAACAGAACTGATATTTTAAATCAGTGCGATACCAAATGTACTCAGATACACCCTGTATTCTTCATTTTTCAGCCTAATTTAGGAGAATTTCCTAAATGTGTAGGGCTGCTAATTGTACATTTTCTGAAAGTCGGACCCATATATGAGGTATCAGAATGGCTCCACTGTGGTGGTATCCACAACCTCACTTCCAGATGATATCTAATCCCACCTGTGACATTTTGCCCAAACTAGTATTACTGCTATGTTTCAATATTTTAGTTCATTCTACAGCAGTCCTCCGTCCAGTAAAAAGAATAGTATTATGTTACTTACTAACAAGAAGAACAGAACTGCGCTAAACACCATGTATCTCCTATATGTGTCAGATTTTCAGAAAATGTACAATTCACCTTCACCAATCCTCTCAAATAACTCACAATTAAGACAAAAATCAGTTTCAGAATGCAGTTAAACATAACAGAACTGATACTTTAAATCAATGTGATACCAAATATACTCAGATATACCCGGTATTCATCATTTTTCAGCCGAATTTATCAGAATTTCCTAAATGTGTAGAGCCGCCAATTGTACATTTTCTGAAAATCTGACCCATATGTGAAGAAATAAAAGAATCAACCAATCAATTTAGAATTGACTTTATATAGATCTATGTGTCTTATCACTGATACTATAGCAGGACTCATAGTAGGAGGCAGTAAACTACATAACTTGTTACTATTTAAATTCAAGTTCAATGCATGAAAATATATCATAGTGTATTCAATCAAATCTCTTTTTTTCAATATTGGGAAATGATTAATTGTGTTTCCCTTTAACCATTATGGGTAAGTTATAGGCAAGAATTGAACTGGCAATCAGAAAGCCCAGGCAAACCATGTAAGTCTAGACAGAAAGAAACTAACTAAAAGTGATCTTGATTAATTCGTAGACTAAGTTCATGATAGCCATCGTTGGTATTAAATATTGATGAACCACAAACCACCAAGACATAGTATCCAGCCACACTGTTCCAGGGAGAGAAAGAAGGGCTGATGATACTGGCTACAAAGCACACACCTGTGTCAAGCAAAGTTTACAGAAGACACCAGCTCTCTCTCCTCTCTCTCTCTCTCTCTCTCTCTCTCTCTCTCTCTCTCTCTTTCCCTCTCTCCCTCTCTCTCTGTGCCTCTCTCCCTCCCTCTCTCTGTGCCTCTCTCCCTCCCTCTTACTGTGCCTCTCCCCCCTCTCTGTCTGTCTGTCTGTCTCTCTCTCTCTGCCCCCTTAGGCCCTCGCCTAACCATCACCCACCTGAACATTCACACAATGAGAACCACTCCAGAGCATGCAAGTTGAGTCAGGCCAACGACTCTCTCCCAGTGAATTATTAAAAGCTGTTTTGGACATAGACTGAAAGGTTTGTGGTAAACAAGATAAAGAAAGCACAGTCTGTTCCCAGGAGCCTGTTTCGGGGTGAAGAACTGGAAAGCATGAGCTCTCCAGAGATTTCTATTGTTCCTTTGGCCAGTAACTTCTGGAAAACATGCATTGTGGGGTTTGCCTTTTTTTTTTACCCTGCCAAACATTGTTTGGTGTTGTTTTTTTCCACTTCTGTCTAGTTTCCTAACCAATGTACCAGTTTCTGGATGAATATGACAGTTAAGTAGTTATTGCTAAAGTGCTAGTTTCTTAATCCATTTGCTGTATGATGTATAATAATTTGGTGGATGCATTGCAACAAGACACCAGGCATATATATGGGTCAGATTTTCAGAAAATATACAATTCGCCTTCACCAATCCTCTCAAATAACACACATTTAGGACAGAAATGAGCTTCAAAATGCAGTTTAACATGGCAAAACAGATAATATAAATCAACGCGATACCAAATATACTCAGATATACCCGGTATTCATCATTTTCAGACTAATTTAGTAAGATTTCCTAAACGTGTAGAGCTGCCAATTGTACATTTTCTGAAAATCTGACCCATATATATTAACTCAAGTTTTTTTATTGACGAAAAACTCTTGCTTTCATCCTGTAGAATAGAGAATTTGTCTAGTCAATGCTGAAAATGGAGAAAAAGAGGCGTTCTCTGTTTCCCCCCTCGAAATTTGCATAGTTTTTGTATTTTGCCTACATCACTTGGCAAATCGGGCTGGTCAAAAGCGATTAATAGTGCATTTTCTCAGCCTCTTGATATACCTATAAATCTATGGGCAGTGCTATCCTAACATTTCCAATTTCACCGACAATTTCCTATATATGTTAGAAGATGAAAGAGCGCCGCATTGAACATATTTTTTGTGTTCACTCAGTCACTGCACGAATGGATTATTTGTTATGATTAATTTTACACGAAGAGGAACATGCAAGCTTTTAATATTTTATAATTTAATATTATATGTTGGTGAATTTCAGATGGGTTGGGAATGATTAGTAGAAGTAGACTAGACCACAGAATAGAAAATTTCATGAGAGAAATTACAGGTGGTAATGCGGCTTTAAATAACATATTTTTAACATTGAATCCAGATCTAAGCTGTTAATTCCTCCCGTCCATAGGCCGGTCATCACCCCTGCTTTCAGCACGGCGTTAAACCACTATTACCATCGATTTCGAAATACAGAATTGTTTTTACTCTCAACGATTAAACTTTAAAACTTCGAGTTTAAGAATTAAAGTGTGTGGGTGGGAAGGGGCCGGGGGGGGGGGGGGCGTATTTAAAACTTGTTTACATCTTAAGGACTGAACGAGTATAAGTTCGGTCATTGCTTTTTATTCTTGGAAGTAATTGAAGTTGGGTGGATCTATTTCTTAACCAAACACATCCATTAATAATGATCATTGTTAGTTCATGTCTGCTGCTAGCTCCCTACATGAGCAAACTTTTTACAAAAACTTATATTTAAACAAATCACCTGTGATGTGACGGATAGAAGCTGGCGCAGATGTTATAAATACTTTTTGTGGATTTTGTTGATGAACAAACGCTCATCGTCTCTGACCGTGGGAAATGAATGCTATAGTCTGTCCGAAAAGTAGTTGACACATGATTCCTTAGTCCTTTAAGGGGAGGGAAAAGTGGGGGATTTTTTACTTCAAACTATTGCCCCCTGAATCGCCGTTTGCAACCGACCATGGCCAAAATGTACAGCTGTACTGTATTGCGCTGCCTCTGTTCTATGTGCAGCAGCTGTTGTTTTGCTTAGAAGGAAGGCAGAGCTGGTTATACTGGCCCTGTTTCTCCATGGTTGATTGCAATGAGCAACTCGCTGGGCAAAGAGTGGACAGGTCCTTGTCATAAATAGAAATCAGAAATCTCCCACTTTTCCCTTCCCTTAAAGGGCCTAAGGAATCACGTGTCAACTACTTTTCGGATAGACTATAACTTTGGGGTTTAGACATTCATCTAATTAAAAACAAACCAATCGAGTGATTAACTGGATGAAGAACACAATATAGTGCATGAAGCAGCTACTTGCTACCTTGGTTTGCCGCGCAGTATCAATCAAGCTCTGCTAGTGTTGCAATTGCTTCTATTTTTAGAGTTTTAAGGTCAGAACCATTGATTCCTGACCAGTAAACAACGCATTGGATCTAAACTTGATCGGTCCAGAATGAAACCCTGTTCGGTGGGTGCTCCCCATTCTTTTACATGCTCAAATTACATGTATACGTGCTTATTATGCTAGTTCTAGCTTCACCTTTTCGTACCTGAACTTGCCAAAGTACTGAGGCATATTATCATCCCCCAAACCGATCCAGTTTTCTACTCCCAGCTTCTTCGATTTACCTATAACTTAGAAGGGTCAGATCGTCAGAAAATATACAATTCACCTTTACCAATCCTCTCAAATAACCCTAATTTAACAGAGAAATGAGCTTCAAAATACAGTTTAACATAACTGAACAGATTTTCTGAATCAAGGCAATACCAAATATACTCAGATATACATGTATAGTTTTTTTAAGCCTACTTTAGCAGAATTGACCAAATGTGTAGAGCTGCCAATTGTACATTTTCGGACGATCTGACTCATAAACCTACAGTAAAAGTCATCTAATAAATAATCAAAGCTCGAGCCATTTTTCATCCATGCTGCTGATCGTTCGTCTGTCCTTGGCTATCTTGCTTACCCATTTATCTTAGGATTTTTTCTGGCTTTTCTCAGCTACTTACAGCTAATATCTCTCCATTCATACCCTTGACACCAATGATACATTTCATTCAGTCAGGCAGTGGTAAATTAGAATTACCTCGGTCCTCTATATGGGTCAGATTTACAGAAAATGTACAATTGGCAGCTGTAGACATTTAGTAAATTCTGCTAAATCAAGCTGCAATTTGTTCAATACTAGGTAAATTCGAGTATATTTGGCGTTGCATTGATTCTAGCAATCTGTTTGGTTCGGTTGAACTGTATTTTGAACTTTATTTTCGTCTGGAATTTGTGTTATTTGAGAAGATTGGTGAAGGTGAATTGTACATTTTCTGAAAATCTGTCCCATATAGCCTGTATTTAAAAAAACCCCACCAGTTTCATCATTTTCCACTATCAGCAGGTCTCTTAGAACCCGGCCCGTACATTATTCGGTGTCTGTTATCTGACTTGTCTGTCGACGAGGATTAATTGAAATTGGGTCTTGGGCGAGATAAAGCTAGATAAGAACCATAACACTCCATTTGGTAATTAGATATATAAGCTTACTCTTACACTCGATCCCATTGTTTTATGGCGAAGATTTACTTAACATCTACAGCGAGAACCCCAATTATGTACATCAAAGGCGAGGGGCATTAAGCTTAGGATTGACTTCATCGGCGTATACTCAGGAATACAAGATAATAAATGTGTTCTCGTGTACATTCGACTAATCATTATTGATAGTAAAATGATAGTAGAGAGACATGACTATTCGCTCCCTCTTCTGGGTCAATAAATAACACGCCTAACATATACTTTATCAGGAATTTGTTTAATTCGTATTAGAAATACAAACGTTGGCTTGTGTTTTTTCTAACCTATTTTGGCCAGGGTCTTTTTGTAACTGATAACATCGAACGCTAAGTCTATGTTTCATGAATAAAACATTATTTATGCTGACTTCAGTTTGGATGCATGCAAGATATAATAATTGATATGGACTCAAGTGAGTACGTAATCACACCAAAGGGGGTCCGCTTCATTCCTTTTTAACTGGTATTTGTATTTTGTATTTGTTTATTCAGTCACATTTTATCATATACAGACTATAGCTGGCTGACCTACTCGAAAAATCAATTAAAATAACCGCGCCGAAGTATCCAGAGCTACATCGATAACCTTGCTGGACAAACGTTTCGTTTTATTATATGGACATACTGAATAAAACAAATTACAATATTATTTTTTTAATTTTTTTTCGGCGGGGTGGGGGGTGGGGGGGGGGGGGCTGCAATAACAGGATCGTTATTATACACGTCGTTATAACTTACAATAATAGATCTCTTTTTAAATCAAAAATATAAATCTGTTCGATACTTTATGTCAATACTCTATAGGGTGGATAAAAAATACATAACGAATGAAACTCTGTGCTAGTTTTGTACTCCTGGATGTCCTCCAATAAATAGACAAAAGTGTATCAATACATCGTTCCATTCTCTTTTTATTGCATGCACCCTTTAAATCTTGGCTAGAAAAAGGTAACATGTTCTTGCTCTCCCATGGCGTGGTCATGCTTTGATAGTGACCACTTCATGAAACACTTAACGCCACAATTACGTTCCTGGTTCATCTGTCAGGTCTGTAGATATATGAACTCCCATGTTGTAGCAGCAATGACATTTTCATTCCACATTCCATTAGATCCAATGTATTAGTTGTCACACTATGCCTGACTATGGTTTATCTTGTTGTTCCTAGTTACCCAACGATGACACATATATCGTAGGCATTGTAAATTACAGAGAAGTCCACATATGGGTCAGATCTTGAGAAAATGTACAATCGGTAGCTTTACACATTTAGTAAATTCTGCTAAATTAAGCTTCAATTTGTTCAATACTAGGTAAATTCGAGTATATTCGGCATTGCATTGATTCTAGCAATCTGTTTAGTTAGGTTGAACTGTATTTTGAACTTTATTTTCGTCTGAAATTTGGGTTATTTGAGAAGATTGACGAAGTTGAATTGTACATTTTCTGAAAATCTGACCCATATATAGATTATACTCACCGGCCCAGGGTCATCTACCTTTTGTTCTGAATTAAAATGTGTCTTTTTTCCTCCACTCAGGTAGTAAGGTGACATAGTTTTATATTCATAACGGAATGGTTCAGGAATAATAGTCGTAAGGAATTGGAATGCAAACATTTCAACAACTACGATTATATGTGTGTTTGTCTCGTCGATAATAATCGATTTCAATGGAACGTGAGGAAATTATTACACATGAAAACAACCTAATGGTCAGAATTGGGTTTACCTAGCTGGTAGCATTGCCACTATAAGGCAGGGAAATCCTTCAATTATGTTAGTGCGAGTACTATTCACACCAGCAGTAACACTAATTGAATTATTTATTTTGAATATAAAAATGGGATGTAGTATATGGGTCAGATTTTCACAAAATGGACAACTGGCAGCTGTACACATTTAGTAAATTCTGCAAAATCTGACTGCAATTTGGTCAATACTAGGTAAGTTCGTGTATATTCGGCATTGCATTGATTCTAGCAATCTGTTTGGTTAGGTAGAACTGTATTTTGAAATTTATTTTCATCTGAAATTTGGATTAGTTGAGAAGATTGGCGAAGTTGAATACATTTTCTGAAAATCTGACCCATATATTTAAACCCACTTATAGTCCTGTGCAGTTTTATGTTAGGCTAAGGCAAAGGTCAACTCTCCTTTTTGTCGTTGTTTATTGAAAGTTGAAGTAGTAGCAACTCTAGGAATTGCTTCTTTTCATTTGACCAGTGGGGTATAATATTCATTGAAGAAACCTGATAATGTACATGTGCTGTGACATCATATCTGGCAGAGCTACACTTATGAATATGATTTGGGTGTGATTCATTGAATGGCAATATGGTGTCAGATTTAAAGAGTAAACGGGGGAAGAGATTCATTTAGTAATTGAGTTGCCATGTTTTTCTTATATATGGGTCAGATTTTCAGAAAATGTACAATTCACCTTCACCAATCTTCTCAAATAACCCATATTTCAGACGAAAATAAAGTTCAAAATACAGTTCAAATTAAATAACCAAACTGATTGCTAGAATCAATGCAATGCCAAATATACTCGAATTTACCAAATATTGACCAAATTGCAGCCAAATTTAGCAGAACTTACTAAATGTGTAAAGCTGCCAATTGTAGATTTTCTGAAAATATGACCCATATATTCCTTGCAAGTGTGAGCCGGTAGTCTACTGTCTGCTATACATTTCTTTCTTGTTGCGACCATTTGTGATACATGTAGTAATCTTGACTAATTCGCTCTATAGGCGATTTGTTATTGAATTCATGTGTAGCGATAATTCTACCAGCCTCTGCCGTGAATTATTTAGTGTTGTTTTATAATATATCGTCAATATTGTATCATCTAATGCATTATGAGCGCTAGATAATCATCCGCGTGAGTTTGCGAGCTGTGCTAGTCAGGTGTAGATAGATCTATATTCCAATGCCTATTGGACTCGTTCAATTGATATCCTTTAGTGAAAATGGAAGTATATTTGTAGACGCGATGTATTATTAATCAGTCTGTTAGTATTTCTTTCAAGAAGATGCAGTAGTGATTAAGCCTCGTAAATAGTTTTCCCTTGATTTGTATGAACGTGCTTAATTCAATACACAATATCTACATGCCAAATCATAAATAGTGGTGATGTCTTTTTTTTTATATCTAATATCCATGGCGTCGAATTTAAATAGCGGTGAAGATCTGCAGGGCTCGGAAATAACCTACCAACTTCACCCGCCCATTAGACAAGTGGCAGCCAAGATTTACTTGCCCAACATCATTTCTCACTTGCCCAAATTATTTGCAGAATTATAAACGAAATCACACTGATCTGCATGTATCTTGTTTCATTGTAAGTAGACATCACTACACGGGTTTGAAATCGGTGCTGTAGAGATTTTTACTTGCCCAATCGGGCAACTAACATTACATTTAACTTGCCCAGAGTCATTTTTTAGTTGCCCCGGACAAGTAAACATACGTTTTTTTGAACCCTGATCTATGATTGCATTTCTATGAAAACAAATCAGTATAGTTACCCCCCCCCCCCCCCCCACACACACACAGTACCAACCCCACCGTGCTTTCATTATAGTAGTAGCTCCCTAGGGGGCAACACGCAGATATAATTATCTTGTCAATTAATATTAGGGCAGTTGATCATCAAGCAACTCCAAGGTTCAAATGACTTACGACAGATGCCTTATTTTTGTCTGCTTTACTAATGTTATCGAGATATCATATTTATAATTATTTAGATATATGCTTCAGTCAGGGTCTGCTTAATATTTCATTTTTAAAACATTTTACATTTTATATTCCCACCTGGCAAGTGGCATCTTGGTATAAAGAGATATCTATATAAATTTGTACACCAACATTGCTATTACATTACATTATCAACTGAAGAAGTAAATCGTAAATCCTGTTTTAAATATGTAATTGGCCTGAAATGTAATTTTAAAAAAAAAACAAAAAAAAACTTGGTCGAAACCTATTGAAGAAATGTAACAACAAATGCCAAAATAAAAAGCACTATACGGTATACCGAAACATTGTGGATTGGGGTGTTTTTTCCATCAAATAATTACTATTAAATAGCAAACATTATATGGGTCAGGTTTTCATTGAGTAACTTCTGCTAAATCAGGCTGCAATTTGGTCAATATTAGGTGAATTAGAGTATATTCGGTATTACATTGATTCTAGCAATCTGTTTGGTTAGGTTGAACTGTATTTTGAATGTTATTTTCGTCTGAAATTTGAGTTATTTGAGAAGGTTGGCGAAGTTGAATTGTACATTTTCTGAAAATCTGACTCATATTCTGGTTCTTAGAAATCCATACCGCTACCGCTTATATGTGTCTCGATTCTTAGTCGCTATGACAAATGCTTGTTAGCGGAGGATAAAGTGTTGTGTGCTGCCAGAGCTTTCTCGGACAAATCTGCTGACTAATCCCTAATACGCATTAGAGATGAGGGATTATCTCAAGGGTTTACAATTTACTTGGGGTAAACACCCCTCTCCGTAATCAGGACGAACATATCACACAATCACAAGTCCCACTATTGTCGTATGCTTCTGGAAACAATAAATAATGTGCTCCTATTTAGCGTTGTTAAAGTTGCATTACCAGCTAAATCATTGAGCCCCAAACTATTTTTTTTTCAAGTCTTTCTTTCATCGATAGCCCTGTAAAAAGGAAGATGTGAATATTGAAAATGACGAAGATAAACATTTTCTTTGTCGTCAGTTTTTGCCCCCCCCCCCCACACACACACATTGTTTGCCGGACATTTGCGGCTAATATAGCTTTAAACTTCAACCTTAAGCTTTCACAGTTTTATTTCAATGTTATATGCATACCTGCTAGCATACTGATACTGGGGATATATATATATTTTTCTATTTCCATGCCCTTGTCCAGGCCTGTGTCTGTACCTCTTGTTCATACTTTGTGCCTATTTCAAATATATACATGCCAGATCTAGGCTAATAGAATCAATCATGTCTTATTCGAAAGTGTGGTACTGAAATAAAGATATATATATATAGCTTTGTCCACAGCTGGCTTCTATACATGGCTGACCACGACGAAATTCAATATAGTTGCGTGTAGCGGTATGGCTTGCTGTACATATGCGCTCACGTCAAAACAGTAGCAGAGGTGTGGACTTAGTAGGGATCAGCTGGGCAGGTGAACATTTGTGCCCTACCAATATTGACCTCGTCCCACCAGGTACATTTGAATGATCAGCCTACATGCCTCCAATACGGTAGTAACTGTCCATCAATCCAAAAGTCAACCCAAACTGGCCAATGTTTTCCCCATATTGAATTGAATTGAAAAATTGTTTATTTACCAAAGAAATACATATATGTACGAGGGTTGACAAAAATAGGTTTACAGGCTTCTGGAATAAACCCAGCTCTCCCTTTATAGAGTAAAAAGGGTTTGCTAAGGAGAAAACTAAAAATTAAAGATATAATGACATAATGACATGTAGTAGACTCAAGTCCAGCAAGTTCAGTGCAGTACATTGCAGAGTGTTTGGAGAATTCGGTGTATAACATAGTTATATGGCTATATAAAATGATATCCGGCTTGGCAAGTTTGACTGGCATTTTTTGGTCAGATATACTTCTCACCATTGACTCAAGTAATATGTACGTTTTGCTGAAACTATACATTATTTACATTAGCCGACGATATCTATATTGGTCAGATTTTCAGAAAATGTACAATTCACCTTCACCAATCCTCACAAATAACCCAAATTTCAGACGAAAATAAAGTTCAAAATACAGTTCAACCTAACCAAATAGATTGCTAGAATGTATACAATGCTAAATATTCTCGAATTTACCTGGTATTGACCAAATTGTAGCCTGAATTTGAAGAATTTATTAAAAGTGTACAGCTGCAAATCGTACATTTTCTGAAAATCTGACCCATATAATTGTATGTTCTGATTAATAAGGGTGCATGACCTTGGTTGGGATTGATATTAAATAATTAAGACCCTAAATCTTTAATATAATTTAATGTCGTCATTGATCAACTGTGTTCATGGAAACATAGAATCTGTTTGATACTGTTGATATCAAATCCTGGTTGGATTATTAAAATTTGTCTTATTTTAAGATTACAACTTTGTACATTCTTTCTTAATTCTAGTGGGCTTGGAAGAACTGTTAACAGAAAGTATCAGCCATTATCCATGACTTTATATTTTACATTTATGAATGGAAATAAATAATTATTGTTTTCAAAACCTGCTAAATTGATAGATTTCATTTTTCATCATGATTTGACCCATAGCACAGCATAATTCAACAGATCAATTTTTTTTTAAGAATGCATGACGTGAAAAAGCTCATATCTTCACATTTTCACATCTCAAGTGTTTTGTTTTTTTTGTTTTTTTTTTATCAAAATCTCCATGAATTTCATATCTGTTTACGCTTAAGTGTGTAATTTTCTTGTATTTTCCACAAGTTTGGCAGCAGAAAACAGAAACATACATGTAGAAATTATTGGAATTTGGGAGTACACAGAAATACGATATCCGCATGGGTATTTATCTATATAGGACCATTATATACTATAAGAAACTGTAAACGAGTCCTATATAACATTTTTGTCAGATAACTTTCAGGTGCGTTGGAAACACATAGGGCAATAAATCTTACCATATTATTTTCTGCGCGAAATTGCCGAACTCTGAATATAAGACTTTTTAAAGCTAAGTAAACTGGCTAGTAAGACCCTTAATCTTTAGTCCACCGAATTGATGGAGAACGTTCCCTCTTGTCGGTCTTGGAGGATAGTATTTTTGTCCAGTTTTGTTGGATTTGTCATTCCCTGAATTTACATTTTGCGTACATCTCTAAAACAAACCGCATGATTATAAAGAACATGGGGAGGGGGGTCAATAACTGTCAACTTTCAATACAACCTTTTAATGGCGAAATACAAATCTGGTAAAATGGATAAATGTAGGTATGGATACATACATATTTTTTAAAGATTACGCTAGTCTGAAAGAACGTAGTTTAAGTAAGCAATTGCGCTTGGGAGGTAACCCCCTAGGCCATTCGTGCCAAAATAGTTTGTCCCTCGATACAAGACATCTTTAAATTATTTAAACAGTAATTTGCTTTGTACCCTTCAGCGAAATGGTAGTTTATACTGACTGGCACCACATCAGACATTCCATCTGTTCATTGGCCCGGGTTTCAAGCAACATTTAAGAAGTCGAAAGCTTTTATCTCAAACCTCATAGAAAAAGTTCTTGAATTTTTCATGCTTATTGATGAGCTTTTAAACGTTTCTTCCAAGTTCCGTTCATTTAACTGACGAGGTATTTATAGGAATGGCTGATATAACGCAAGGGGGATCTACAAGTCAGGATATTTAGATTCCGTTTTGGACAAATTTATCGTGCCAAAGGGAAATTGCAATATTCTCCCAATTATGTTCCTAATTAGTATAATTATGGTAATGGATGTGGGGTATTTTGGGTGAAGAACATCGTACATTCTTTAGGGACCTGAGGTTAAATTAAAACGAGCAGGATCCGAGAAAAAGACACGCGCATGGAAACATGCTTTCATTGCTTGATTGGTGCACTCTGAAACCACACACTCCCCTATTGTATTTGGCTCTGGACATTGAATGGATCTTCCTTGGCTATAACTCAGAATTGATTGTTGGATCGCACGAAAAGGGGGCATTATAAAAGGCTCCTAGGGGATCCTAGTTTACCTAAGGTGTTGTTCTGCATGATAGTTAATGGATTATGTATAATTGTTATCACGGGGGTCACGTTAACCTGACTGGTTGTATTTGAGATATGAATGGAATTTCCTCCTGCTCCTCTTCTCCCCCCCCCCCCCCCACACACACACATTCCTCCTTCCTCCTCCTCCTCCTCCTCCTCCTCCTCCTCCTCCTCCTCCTCCTCCTCCTCCTCCTCCTCCTCCTACCACTACCCACTCTGACACATCTCCTTCACCACTCACACTTTTCCTATCCACCTCTGGGAGGTAATAACCATATTGCACAGTATCTGTATAGAATTACAAGCGGTTTGTATAGCTGCGTTTAGGCACATGCACAATGCAACCCACATGGCAATTAGTCGCCTTACCTCCATTGATGATTAGTGATCACATCCAGCCTTATATGACTGACCGCTTTTCCCAGGCCTACAACATTGCACATTTGGGTCAGATTTTCAGAAAATGTACAATTATCAGCTGTACATATTAAGGAATTCTACTAAATTAGGCTGAAAAATGATAAATACAGAGTATTTATTAGTACATTTGGCATCGCATTGATTTAAAGTATCAGTTCTGTTATATTAAACTGCATTTTGAAGCTTATTTCTGTCTTAAATGTGGGTTATTTGAGAGGATTGGTGAAGGCGAATTGTATATTTTCTGAAAATCTTACCCATTTAGTAACTTGGTAATAAAACAAATTACCCTTCCCCAGAGCACCATCTTTTTCTCCGTGAGATTGGACCCGGATTGGGCCCCCAAAACACACTGGAAAAGTTTTCCAAGAGGTGCAGCTTTTCCCCATTACTATACGAAACTAGAAACAATACCTTTTTACCTTCCTGTTAAAAAAAGTCACATCCTTGTTTGTCTATGTACGTCTTGAACAAGTGCACGAATGACTTCTTGTGTTGTGGCTCTCTCATTAAGGTATTCTTTTCTGGGAGTATAATAATGTTTTATTGATATTTACCCTTTTTTCCCAACGTTATGATTTAACATTGTTAATTCTTTTATTTATACGAAGCCAACGATCCGCACCCTTATCGAGCTACCATGCTACTGGAACGTCGGTGACGTCAGTGAGCAGTAGGTTTCCAACACCGACTGTATCCTTAGTGATGTTATGTTGACATGATAAAGGTGTGCACTTGTTACCTGGAGAGATGTCTCCGGGCTAAATCGGTGATTATTGAGTGAATTAAATAAAAAAAAATAACATTGTTAATTCATTTTACCTTCTATTTATTTGTACAGGTGAATGACTGTAGGATGGCCTCCACTGCTAACAAGAACAATGGGGGGAGTGGGAGCAACGGTCGCTCTGGGAGCGCAGGGACCACTGTACCCCACACCAGGATCGAGGATGAAAAGATGATCGAACAGGAGTACCATATGGGTCGCAAATTAGGTCAAGGAAGCTTTGGTATCGTCAGAGAAGTGAGACACAAACAAAATAACGAAACATGGGCTTGCAAACTTGTCAACAAAGAAAAGGTCAGTTTATGTGATGAATTGTCTAATATCCCTGTTACCCTAATTACGACTGAATACCACCCCAGAGTTCTAGTTGCTTTAGTAAGTTCCTTAGAAGTTAAGCTCAGATTTGTTTCATATTGGCAGGGGGTACGGGGTGGCTGAGTGGTCTAAAAGCACTGGAATTGGATCCAAAGACATGAGTGTGTTCTGGGTTCGAATCCTAGTGTGGCTGCAATTTACACCCCAGGTAGTATAGAGGAAGACCAGCTGTATGAACTGATCTTGGCCTGCTTAAAAAATACGAATATAAAATCACAGTAAAAATCTTGATCATAGTTGTTGGCTCATTTTTAATATTTTGTATACCCATAAGACATAGAGTACTGCAAGATATATAGTAAACGATTCAAAACGTGTCTTTGAAATAGTACATGTGTCAGATTTTCAGAAAATGTACAATTGGCAGCTCAATACATTTAGGAACTTCTCCTAAATTATGCTGAAAAATGAAGAATACCAGGTATAGCTGAGTATATTTGGTATCGCATTGATTTAAAGTGTAAGTTCTGTTATGTTAAACTACATTTTGAAACTCATTTTTGTCTTAAATGTTGGCTATTTGAGAGGATTGGTGAAGGTAAATTGTACATTTTCTGAAAATCTGACACACATATAACTTGGTTAGAAGTTTTGAACTGAAAATAGCACTACGCCCAAAGCCCTTACTAACGGTTACATCAACACTGCTTGAGTCTAGGTGTATGTGGCCTTTGCTTTCGAGTTGAACTGAGTCATCCTAATATTTGCCAAATTTCGAGTTCGACGCATGGCCCCCTACTGCAGTGCAAGATATTTTGGTTGTCGCCTTTTAGTACTTGTTCATTGGCACTTTTATCTCATTTACAGTCTAAGTCCAAACCCTCAGATCAGATAAGAATGGTATGTTAGCCTACCTCGCTAATCTGTTTCTTGTCCTAGAACTCGGCGTTTTAATTGGAATATGATGACATTTTGCTGTCATAATGGAATTATAATGACTCTTTGCGGTTTGAGGCGAGAGGCTTTCCCTTCGTTTGAAGGGACTCTCTCAAGTTTGGGCCTAGACTGTTTAGCTGTTTTACATTCCCCACGTATTCTGTGGTTATAAATCATAGTTATTATGTACTTTATTATAGGTGAAAGTTGACTTATAAGGGGAAAACAAATAGATTTGGTTGCAATTTGCAGCAAATGTGTTCTGCTCCATTTGCATGTAATTTGTCGGCTAAGATATGAGTGCATAAATGCTTTAGTTTCGTTTGTAAAGTTGAAAGGAGATTAGATTGTTTTTATCAGCTTTGTATTTTTAAACTTAGTTTTTGACGTTTTCTTTTAAGTTATTCCTGATCATCAAACATGTTTGCTCTTTATTTGGAATTTGTTGTCATTTCTTTTTAAATCCAATCTTTGGTGAATTAACCTTGCCTATATCTCGTTATGAATTTAAAATGAATTTTGAACAACGAGAACATATAGTTTGACCATAAAATGTATTCAAAGTATGATTTCAAACCATAGACCTCCAGGTCTACATCGTTGCTGATAAACTCGTGGGTCAGATTTTCAGAAAATGTACAATTGGCAGCTCTACACATTTAGGAAATTCTCCTAAATTAGGCTGACAAATGATGAATATCGGGTATATTTGAGTATATTTGGTATCGCATTGATTTAAAGTATCAGTTCTGTTATGTTAAACTGCATTTTGAAGCTCATTTTTGTCTTAAATGTGGGTTATTTGAGAGGATCGCTGAAGACGAATTGTACATTTTCTGAAAATCTGACCCAAGTATACCATGTGTACAAGAAACAGGTAGAAAAGAAACCGATGGTGTGGAACGTGTGGTTTTTAGCATCCCAAACTTATTGAGATCATCAGATGCATACGTATAACATATTAAACGATGGTCTGCGCTTCTCCAACCTATCGCTAAAAAAGATACACATATGGGTCAGATTTTCAGAAAATGTACAATTGGCAGCTGTACACATTCAGAAAATTCTGCTAAATTGGGCTGGAAAATGGTGAATACCGGGTATATCTGAGTATATTTGGTATCACATTGATTTAAAATATCAGTTCTGTTATGTTAAACTGCATTTTGAAGCTCATTTCTGTCTTAAATGGGGGTTATTTGAGAGGATTGGTGAAGGCGAATTGTACATTTTCTGAAAATCTGACCCATATATGACATAACAAAGAAATGAATATTATCGGAATCGAATACTATGAAAATAATTACACTCATATTTTATTCATTTACAACGATTACACGAAATTGCATAATGTGGCAAATTGCACACACGCACTAAGTACTCAAATACTGCACATACTAGGACTATTACATGTTAATCCGACCAGATTTAGTTCTCCCAGTTGACATATCGCGGAAATTATGCTATGTATGCTATTTGGGTTTTCCCAAATGCCATTCTCCCCCCTCAGCTCCCTCCCCCAAATGGGTCAGATTTTCAGAAAATGTACAATTGGCCGCTCTACACATTTAGTTAATTCTGCTAAAATAGACTGAAAAATGACCAATACTAGGTACAATATTAGGTGAATTAGAGTATATTCGGCATTGCATTGATTCTAGCAACCTGTTTGGTTAGGTTGAACTGTATTTTAAACTTTATTTTCGTCTGAAATTTGGGTTATTTGAGAAGATTGGCGAAGTTAAATTGTACATTTTCTGAAAATCTGACCCAAATGTGCCACTCCAGGTGGTAGCTAGGCTTAGGCCTCACAGATCCCTCTTAACCCCCTGATTAGGATACATAGGTTAGGTTCTTCGTTTAGAGATCAGTATGAGCATGTTCAAGTGGGTTAGATTTTCAGAAAATGTACAATTGGCAGCTCTACAAATTTAGGAAATTCTCCTAAATGAGACTGTAAAATGATGAATACTGGGTATATTTGAGTATATTTGGTATCACATTGATTTAAAGTATCAGTTCTGTTATGTTAAACTGCATTTTGAAGCTCAATTTTGTCTTAAATGTGGGTTATTTGAGAGGATTGGTGAAGGCAAATTGTACATTTTCTGAAAATCTGACCCAAGTAAGAGACGTATGTTCCAATTTATTAGCTGGGAGATATGTTTAATCCAATATCTGGCCCTGTCCTCGGGGATCTTGTCCCAAGCTTGTCTCAAGATGTTTGTACCTGCCTTGATCTCTTCAGTCGGGGAGTTGCGTACGTAAACATATATACTGTTTATGTGACGATTGTACCTATACTTTAGTCTAGGCTGACAAGTCAGTTTTCTTAATCAAATTGTGAACGATATAGTTATCGTTGTTACGCATAAGGCGTCTCATAGCTTGTGTCCTATCTTGCTATTTGATTAAAAGATGCATATCATTTATTTATTTCTATCTTTCAATCTATAATCTATCTATTCTATATATCTACACATATATATCCACACCCAAGAATAATAATATTCCATCTCCCCAAGTTTTGTCTCATAATTTCAAATATTCAATCGTAGGAGAAATATTTATTGATGATTTTCCATGTATTGCCATTATTAATTTCCTTATTTTGATGTCAACTATTTTGGCCTATATTAATTTTACTTATTTTGATGTCGAACTATTTTGGCCTATATATATATATATACTCCACACCGTAGCCTATATATGCCTGGCCATGTTCAATACCTCACTCCTTGCGAGGTAAAGTCTGAGCTAGCACCGATTTTAGGCAAGCGCCTGCTTACAATATTGCATTATGCCATATATAGCTAATCTCCCCCCCCCCCCCCACACACACACAATAAACCCACTGCTTCCTACCCCCTCCCTCTCTCCACATGAACCATGTCTGGATAAGGTACAAAGGTGGTATGACTTTTATTATGCACCGTGAATGGAAGAATCCCCAGTTCCTTAAATATGACCAAGCTTAGACACAATGGTAGTCGTGCAGCCTGTGGTTCTTGTAGTGGGTTTGGCCTTGGGTTTGCTTTCAAAGTAGCATTAATTGTTACAATTGGTCCATATTTATCTGTCCTTAAAGATAGCGATATGTCCTTGTCAGCCTGGGAAGAAGCTCCCTCAATATCTTAGCCAAAGGATGTATTTGAATGTTCATGGGTCAGAATTTCAGAAAATGTACAATTCACATTTGCCAATCCTCTCAAATAACCCAAATTTCAGACAAAAATGAAGTTCAAAATACAGTTCAACCCAAACAAACAGATTGGTAGAATCAATGCAATGCCAAATATACTCGAATTTACCTAGTATTGACCATTTCTTAGCCTAATTTAGCAGAATTTCCTTAATGCGTACAACTGCTAATTTTACATTTTCTGAAAATTTGACCCTCATGGTTGTATAAATATAGATAGATTTATTATTATAACCACGAATGCGTGAATTATTCAACTATTCCAGTTCGAGCAATTGAATGTGGATCAGAGTTTAATTATCATTATATGAAATGCTGTCCGACAATATTGCATTCATATAATTCATCACGAATTCCAAAAACAGGATTCAGGATATAGCCCCGAGAAATGTATACTTGTTGGAATCACTTCAAATTATTAACTCTGGCACGTGCAGTTTAATAATATCTCAGAAGAAAAGACGAACGAGGTCCCTCCTTTGAAAAGAAAAGATAAAAAATGGTTTAATAGTATCCCCGTCCACGCGCCTGTCAGTATCCATTTCCCTTTAAATTGTTGTTGAAATGTTTAATTATGCGAGGCATATTATCTAGACGTATATGTTTAACAAAGTTTTAATCATACCTCAAATACATTTTCGCCATCGTGTGTTAAATTGCCTACAGAATTGTGTCGTTTATTATTTGATTTAATTCACGATTCAACAAAATATAGATCTTTATACATGATATAGATACATCTAAGGGCTACCATTTAGTGAAAGATTTCGCAATAATTTAAAGGCATGAGTCATTACTAAGGGGAACCACCACCATACCTTATACCCGGGAGGTGGTATATAGGCACATTAGTATACCTCCCTCTTGGTACTAATTACCGTAATTCCATTTCAGTCTTTCCCTCTTTGAAAGCTTTTCTTTTCATGGGCTTTTCCATATGGCCTCTTCCCACCACATCCGTTTTCTGAGCTGTGTCTTTACGAAAACAATCACCTAGAGAGAACAGTCGCAGTCTTGCTTAATCGTTACTTAATTCACAGATTGATTGATTGATTGATATTGTTTATTTCCAGTACAAACAGTTACATAAGTGAAAAATACAGTAGTCTGGAGATAGGTGCTAATCATCTCTTCCAGAGACCAGAGAGTCCTCTTACAATAAATAATATACATTTTATAATACATCTTACATCATTGGACATTGGTAGTTATATTTATTTGTAGCACAGTGGATAATCAAGTATAGTATAGTAATTCGGACTTGGGTGCGTTTGGTGTCTCGCATGGGGATAAATTGCCCTTATAGTTGACAAAATGTGTTTACTAGATTCAACTAGATTTGCTTATTTCCTGTATATGGGTCAGATTTTCAGAAAATGTACAATTGGCAGCTGTACATATTTAGTAAATTCTGCTAAATTAGGCTGCAATTTGGCCAATACTAGGTAAATTCGAGTATATTTAGCATTGCACTGATTCTAGCAATCTGTTTGGTTAGGTTTAACTGTATTTTGAACTTTATTTTCGTCTGAAATTTGGGTTATTTGAGAGAATTGGTGAAGGTAAATTGTACATTTTCTGAAAATCTGACCCATACCTACTGTCGCCCCGCCGCTGCTATCTTCCCCATGGATACAAATAGCTAATTTTTGATTTTACAAGAACATTCATAGATCTATTGTAATTGTTAGAACGCAGAAATAAATGAGAAAATGGAAAATTGTGAGCAAAATAGCACCGGGGTCGGGGGCAGCTGCGAGAATAACATTACAGACTTTATAATGAAGTTACCACGCAAGCAGAGAGCTGTTAACTGCTTTTATATATAGCTTAATTTTTCGTGGGGAAACGACCACATTTTGGTGATTATATTTTAGTAACATGAAATCTATAATATCTTGACCTCACTCACAATTATTGATATTAAAATGTAAAAGTTGAGAATTCAGGGTGTGAAGGAAGACCGGGTCTGACCCGAGTCACATTAATTATGGCCTAAGCCAGCATATCGACCTGAATACAATTTGTCCAAAAAAAAAGATATATTATATATCTAATTATAAACTAAATGTCTCTGAACTGTTAAGGTGCAGTGGAGGAAAGAAAGAAGAAACTTAGCATAATGTAATAAGAACCAAGTTTCCTGTAGGCGTTATACAAGTTCATTAGCAAGAATACGTTTTATTCCACCCCTCTAATTTACCAAAACCATGACGAATACCTCACCTACACAATACTGAACTTTTGAACTGAGTTCGATCAACCTACTCCTGACAAATTTGTGCAAATATACCGGATCCCGTATAAGAAAGTAGCTGTACCAACTCGGAGTACCTTCGTGCTATTTACACGACCATATTCATGGCGAGCTTTGGCAAAGCTCACCTCTTGCTTAATGATAATCACTTCTGGTCGAAAACGTGTAACAAAGGACCCTGAAAATGATATATATGGGTCAGATTTTCAGAAAATGTACAATTGGCAGCTGTACACATTTAGGAAATTCTGCTAAACTAGGCTGACAAATGGTGAATACCGTGTATATCTGAGTGTATTTGGGGTCGCATTGATTTAAAGTGTCAGTTCTGTTATGTTAAACTGCATTTTGAAGCTCAATTCTGTCTTAAATGTGGGTTATTTGAGAGGATTGGTGAAGGCAAATTGTACATTTTCTGAAAATCTGACCCAAATGGAGATCAGTTCACGTCTGGACAGTTCACAGTTTGCTCAATACATTTTGACACGTCCTACTTAAGCGTTTGCTTGGCATGGTTTGGTTTTTTTCAAAGTTTTTATTCCTGAGAATTTCACAATTATTGTGATACTTTTCATCACGAGAAATAAATATTAACACATCATATAAATTCAGAAAAAAAGTTCATGACTTCTTTACGGTTCTATCTATTACTCCGTTAAATTAACATATACAATTTCAAAACTAATACTCTCAGATACATATATATAGCAATGCCAACTCTAAGTTAGCTTATACAATAGAGATTCGCCTCAGAATAAAAACAAATATAAATGTGTCCATTTATAAAAGACCAAGTTTTCAACTAGCTACACACCAGTACATAATTACAAAACATAAGGGTCAGATTTTCAGAAAATGTACAATTGGCAGCTGTACACATTTAGTAAATTCTGCTAAATAAGGCTGCCATTTGTTCAATACTAGGTAAATTCGAGTATATTCAGCTTTGCATTGATTCTAGCAATCTGTTTGGTTAGGTTGAACTGTATTTTTAACTTTATTTTTGTCTGAATTTTGGGTTATTTGAGACTATTGGTGAAGATGAATTGTACATTTTCTGAAAGTCTGACCCATAAGCAGTTCCTTTCATTATACATACTTCTCGCGAAAGAGATCGAGTTTTACTCCTTCTATGAATAGTCTGGTTCCTCATCATATGCTATACATACATACTCAAGCAGTTAATAGATGTGTATTTTTTTTAAAGAAATAAACGAAGTCTATCCCATTCATATTTATATCCCAATAAAGTTACATCTCAATAACGTATTATATAATTTCACTTGCACCAAGTTCGGATGCAATTGCACCAGGTCCTATTTTTAGCCAACATGCTCTTTATCATATTACTAGCCACACAGCTCTTAAAGTAAACATTCCTATGTGGAATCTATTTAGCTATAATGTGGGTTGGTTCTCATCGTATATAAAGCAATTGAGCATACGTATACATACAGCCCGTTTCTATTAGTTTCAGTTCGCATATGTATAAGGTGTGGGGAATGGGTTGTTAGTTCAGTGCTGCCCTAACCCCCAGTCCCATTATCACAGGTCAATGTGAATATGACCAAGTCTGAGGCTAGAACATTAGGGAAAACCTAAGAACATGTAACTTAGATTTAGACAAGGCGGGTGTACCAACAGCCCTTGTGCGACCGCAGAGTGGCATTACCACTGCTGTAATGCTTGTCCAAGTTGTTTTTATATAAAAAAAAGAATTCGCTGTATGGGTCAGATTTTCCGAAAATGTACAATTGGCAGCTGTACACATTTCGTAAATTCTGCCAAATTAGGATGCAATTTGGTCAATACTAGGTAAATTCGTGTATATTCGGCATTACATTGATTCTAGCAATGTGTTTGATTAGGTTGAACTGTATTTTGAACTTTGATTTCGTCTGATATTTGGGTTATTTGAGAAGATTGGTGAAGGTGAATTGTATATCTTCTGAAAATCTGACCCGTATGAGTGTAGATGCCATGCCTATTCCCATTCGGATTTCTTTTTTAATATGACCATGACAGGTTTACTGGTGACTCATAGATCGTTGAAGCCCCGACAAACAGAAGTTAAGTCCACCAATACATGATCCCACTCTCTGACCTTGCCATCAAACATGGCAATACCTATATGGGTCAGATTTTCAGAAAATGTACAATTCCACCTTGCCAATCTCTTCAAATAACCCATATTTAAGAAGAAAATGAGCTTCAAAATGCAGTTCAACCTAACAGAACTGATACTTTAAATCAATGCAATACCAAATATACTCAGATATTCCCGGTATTCATCATTTTACAGCCTAATTTAGCAGAATTTCCTAAATAAGTAGAGCTGCCAATTGTACATTTTCTGAAAATCTGACCCATATATAACAGTGAAGTCTTAATCTAGCCTGAGCTCAGTATAAACAGCCCTGAAATATATATGTTGAATTTTAGCCATAGGGAGTGTTTATTTCTGTACACGGTACTTGGCATTCATAAGCGCGGCAGGCATAAGAGGGTTAAACCCTGCCCACACACAGCCGATTTACCTCCCGATTGCCCCCCGATTTGGGTCTTCCGATGAATCATAGGATTTCATTTCAAATCCTGGTTTAAAAAACATAAACCAAGATTTGAAATGAGATCATAGGATTCATCAGGAGACCTAAATCGGAGGGCAATCGGGAGGCAAATAAATCGGCTGTGTGTGGGCAGGGTCTATATAAATCTTAGCGCCGTGCGGGGAAAAAATCTGTGATAGATCTTGGTCATAGGATTTGGGCACACAGGTTAATTTCATCTTCGTTCCACATTGGCACCATTGACAATTTCATCGGGACCTCTGAAAATTCTGTTGGAAAAGACATTTTTTCTTCTCTTTTCGAAAAGTGTCTAAAGTTCTCATTGTTGTTGATTAGTTGGCCATGCAATTACTGCATTCAACTTTAGCTTATAAATACATGTATATATTCTTTTTTAATTTAATGTTGAAGGTGTTTTGGTTATATAGTGTTCATATTTCTTGACACTTTCATTAGTTTGAGGGTTAAATGGGATCTTTTAATTAAATAAGATTCGTTTTAATTTTTTTTTCTTTTTAATATAACATTAAAGATTTCTCGGTTAAGGTATAGTCGCTCTCTGATGATGTCAGAACTGACACTATTTTCAGCTCTCTCAGCATGCAGACTCGATAAACATTGGCCTCCTATCAGGCACTGGTGTAGTAAGTTTGACTATGGTATTGGGCGTGTGCTTTCTAATTAATCATGAAAATATATTAAAAAATAAAATTAGAATACCCCTTTTTCGCATTAATCACAATATCAGTTTGGTCTGAAGTGTTTTGCCTTGAAACCAACGCTTTGGTGGATTTGCGCTTTCACTGTCTCGTCCTCGGTAACTGTGTTCAGTCAGGTCCAGACGGCCACATTCCTCGATTCCACATCCAGCGAGAAGCTGAACCACAAGGTTAAGACTAAGGCTAAAAGTGTTAATGACCCCTAAAACTTAGGGGTCCAAAACGGCCTTCTGAACCTGACTGTGTTGTATTGCGTGGAGTGGTGTCACCTCACTACAGTGCAATGTAATGAATGCTTTAAAGATAGATGAATTGTGTTTAATTGCTGTGATTACCTACCCTAGAAAGTATCTAAAAGTATATATTTAAGATATTCATTTTGTTACTATTTGCATACACTTAAAATACTGTCTATCGTGATGGAACCGCCCTTTAGAGAATCTAAACAGACGGTATAAAAGGATTTTTTTTATATTGTTTTATTTCATTATTATTGTTTAATTAAAGACCAATACATATTTAAACATTTCAATTGAAAATAAAACGCTATGTCCAGCATGGATATTCTCAAGCGTTGCCTAGGATAAGATTTTATAATAGGATAAGATTTTATATTTATATTAGGCCTCGTAGATATATATACAATACCTCGCCCATGGAAAAAGACACCATATCATTTATTATCTTATTTGATTATACTACATGTGTATCAAATGCAGTTCGCCTATTCCTACATATCAATTTAGTTAGTTCCATCCGCGAAATAACGAAAGTAAAATTCATGTCCAAGTTAGGGGCTAATCAATCCACATAACAATTTGTAATTTGGGTCAGATTTTCAGAAAATGTACAATCGGCAGTTCTGCACATTTAGGAAATTCAGTTCTGTTATGTTAAACTGCATTTTCAAGCTTATTTTTGTCTTAAATGTGGGTTATTTGAGAGGATTGGTTAAGGTGAATTGTACATTTTCTGAAAATCTGACCCATTTGTGTCTTGCCTTTCGCTCTCGTTCCTCCCCACCCCAACCCCCTTTCCAATTAACATCCATGTCTGTTGCTAAAGATATGACTATAATAATCCATTTTCAAATCAAATGACCCCATTGTACTACTAGCCTTATGAATCGACCATGAAAACATCAACCCGACACATTAAATCTTGAAGTAACTTACCCTACTTATTTTAAAGTTTATACTTAATTAAGGTTGTATTTTTAAAAGAAAAATTAATTTATGCTCGAACAGTTAAACCATCTTTCCCAACACGAATTGCAAGTATTTCACTAAAAGTCCTGAGCCCTGTCCGCATCTGCAGTCATTTTTGTAATGTTTTTAAATTAGTTAATTAAAAAAATGTGAACGTTAATAATTCCAAGAATGAAAACTATATTAATTAATATTAAGACACAGGGGAGGAATGGGCTGAATGATAACGTATCTATGACTAAAGTTAAAATACTCCAGGGCTTTGCCCTTCCCTTGCTGATTGTAAAGTACAACCAAAAAAATAAATGAAAAATATAATCGATGAGATTATGTACGGTAGGCAGTTTGCTGTCAGCGTTTCTAAATATAAACGTCCCAGGCCTCCTGATTAACTTGTTGTGCTGAATATACCCTATCTATGGCCGTTCAGGTCTCTCTTTCTTGCACGTCTATCACGAGTAATTGTTGATTTGCATGACATGCAAGAGAACCATTTCTCCAGACAGAAATTCGGCCTGCACATAGCTAGAGTTCGATATTCAATTTAATGATGGAAGTTGTAGCGGCAATTTGTCTAAGATCTGTCATTAATCTTATCAGGGTATAATAGGTCGTTATGTACACCAATCTTGACACCACATTGGCTGCCTTGGCTAAACCACTGCTATCGATTTTCCCTGCACATGTTTAAGTGAAAAGTATTGATAAGTCAGTCACGTTAGACATGCATTTGATTGCAGGCAGTCAGTGGTGTTGCTTACATCATTGCATGGTATTCTCCTCCACACCCCTCGTGGTGTCCTCGACTAAATTAAAATTAAACCTCCTCCTATCCTATGCTACGTCTCGTTTAATTTAAAAAGCTAATGCTCTGAGGAAATCCTGAGACGAGAAAGTTGGGGGGGGGGGATTTTCTGCGTGTACCAATAAATAATGTATATATACTTCATCAAAAGTAGTTTTCCAATATTAGTTATCATATATGTATCTATAAAATAACATAAAATTCATAACTCATAAAAATTGCTGACGTTAAACATTATAGAAGAGTTGGGAGTCTTAATCATGGAATAAATAAGTCGTAGCACTAAAGTAACACAGATCTGGAATACAGGTCCCGAGTATATTTTTATGATCCCTTGCTATTTTAATCGGACGCGTTCACGGCTAACAGAAACAAGAGATATCGACTGCCAATATCTGCTATTTTATATCGCACCTCAACTTTATAAATTAATTTATTTGGCCGCAAACTCGGGACAATCCTGTGAATATGTCTATGCGTATTGGGCTCTATCTTCTTCGCCAAGAAATACACAATGTACACGATCTCTATTTATCTTCTAATGACTTATGTCCAATTATACTGCAAGGGTTATGAATCATTAATTAACAAGAAATTCCCACATTATCCGTTCTATATGTTCACGCTGGATGGATATTTTTCTTTTATTTGCGTTTGTTGCGTTTTATTCAAAGATAACTGGTTTTTTTTGCTCTATGCATGTGTGTTCCTTTTGGAGTCTCTTGATAAACACCACCAACTAAATTCTAAAAGTTGTGGCTGGCACATATCCTCCTATTTATCCCTATTTTCAGTTGTCTGGGGGTTGCCAACATTCCAATTGTGTTCTTTTATACTTACCTGGCTCTTTTCCTATGAGAATAAACATTCATAACCATCTCAAATCCTAGCACTTTGGTTTCCTAAAGTTTTTTCTTTCTTTGTTTCATCTTTTCCATGGCTATTTTCGATTACCTTTCGGTTCCCATATGAATGTGATATTAATTGTGAAATCTACATCGAACACCAGCTTACAGATATTGCCCATTTTCCGTGAAACTAACCTTGAAGAGGTTTTTATGTCCATGTCCTGGTTTTTATGTCCATGTGCCTGAGTATTCTGAAGGTTATTGGTGTCTTGTGTGCATAATAAGAAATATTAACAAATGAGGTGTCCAACATTTATTATAGAAACTCCGTATTCTTTGTTTTTCATTAATTCATCCTCTATATAGTTACCATCTCAAATAAAAAGAAATTGGATGAAGACTTGTTTTGTTGTTTGTTTCTTTAAAAGCATAACTTGTTTGTCATAATCGTTGGTCGATGATTAATATTTGGCAGCAATTGGAAGATACTTGCAATGTTGGTTGTTTTGGTTTATTTCTATTTTGGCAAGCTATATGTGTAACTTGTATATATTATGTAACATTGTTGAAAATAGAACTTGCTATGTATGCTTTCTTGTATTACGTTTTTTTCTAATGTTAAGTTCTAAGTTCGTTTTGCATCTTTCTTTTCATCTGTAAATTTGCTTAAGATAATAATGGGTGGCCTATCCGTGTCTCAGTCTGTTGAGCTGGGAGGGATGTTTGGAAGTTTTGCTAATACGTGTAATATTTCTTTCAGGCTGGGAGTTCAGCTTTAAAATTACTCGAGAGGGAAGTTTCCATATTAAAAAGGGTTCACCACGAACATATCATCCTTCTAAAGGAAGTTTTTGAAACATCAAAGGTAGGCATATCCTCTGTATTCTGTAATTTATAATTATTATCGATTTGTAAACGTTTGATCGATTGCACTTTTTACTTGGTGATTTATAATACAACAAAAAGGGGAAGTGGTGTGACTTAATGCCATAGATGTTCAGCATTATAGTACATGTGCATATTATGAGTGAATTCGCCTTGAAATATGTTACTCGCCCTTTGTCCAAACCTTTCAAATAGCCAAAATGTAGAAAAAAATCGCTTAAAATAAGAGAGTTGAACATACATGTTTTTTTTATATGAGGCCAAAAACAAAAACAAAAATTGGATTTTTCCTTTTTTCCTTTGTATGTAAACTGCCTAACAAGGAGTATATACTCTACTGTAGGTATTGAGTAAGATAAAAAAAAAAAAAAAAGATCTTAGATTGTTATTTTCAATAGTAAGGTAAAAAGGATCTATATAATAAAAATATTAATTGATGTAACTTGTTAAATGTTTAAATATTTCGTTAATTTGGAGATGAGACATGTCACATCTTTGAAATTCTGCCAAATAAAATTGTTTAAAAAAGCATAACCGAACAGCTTATTTTAGTAGCAAATTTACCCCGAGGTATCATTAGTAGCGCTGCCGATTGTACAGTTTCTGACACACTGACTAATATATGCACCATGCAGACAGGAAAACGTCTGTCAGAAGTGGGATTCGAACCCACGCCCACAGAAGTGGACTGCGACCTGAACGCAGCGCCTTAGACCGCTCGGCCATCCTGACTGCTGGCGGCTGGGAGTGGAGAAACTGGTTCAGTTACCCAATACCCAAACCAATGCAGTGGCGCCGCCGATTGAATAACGCTCAAACAGAAGTGTCAGAACGAATAAAATACTAGTTATATGATTATACAGGGGTGGCAGTCTTTGGTATTGGTACTGTAATCAGTATTGTAGAAAACATCACAAATTCCCCGATTTACTTTATAAACAAATTCTCAAAATCTGATTGGCAAATTTTTCAAAAATAAAAATTCTCACATCGGACATTTTTTGGTCATCAAAAATGATTGTCCTTAAATCAGTTTAAAATGTTCTTTATGTGTAGTAGATGTCTTAAACAACACTAGTTCACTCTCCTTTCTTTCTAAAAAAAATATCACTAATTTTTGGTATGACCTGTATTGTGATATGGGTCAGATTTTCAGAAAATGTACAATTCAACTTCACCAATCCTCTCAGATAACCCAAATTTCAGACGAAAATAAAGTTCAAAATACAGTTCAACCTAACCAAACAGATTGCTAGAATCAATGAAATGCCAAATATACTCGAATTTACCTAGTATTGCCCAAATTGCAGCCTAATTTAGCAGAATTTACTAAATGTGTACAGCTGCCAATTGTACATTTTCTGAGAATCTGACCCATATATTGGCTCACGCTACTAAAGAAGATATTTCCACCAAGTGCCCGAATGTGTTCTTTTTTAATATTGCTCATATCCTTCTCTTAAACTTTCCCTTAGAAAATGTACCTCATCATGGAGTTATGTGAAGGGGGCGAACTTGCAGATGAATTGAAAGTGAAAGGAACGTTCAGTGAAGATGAGACCAGGACGATTGTATCTCGCCTCACTAGCGCTATAGCCTACCTACACAAAGATGGTATTTTACTCCTTTTTTTTAATTCATTAAAATACCTATCTCGTGAGAGAAAATATCCCTCATTTCAAACCTAGCTAGCATTTATATTAGTTTAACTATGGATACAGCTAGAGTTGCCATTGCCCCTCCCTCCATGACTCATGTAATCTGAGGGGCCTATCAGAGATAGAGCCCCGCCCCCTCCAGGAGTTAGCATGTGAGCTTCTCCTGTGAGGGGTTCCAAATGTGTCAAGAATAAAGATCTAGATTTCGCAATCCTTGGAGTCACTTGTCTGTCCGCCTGTCCCTTCTCCTTCTACTAGACTCCCCTTTCTATGTACCAGCTAGCCCCCCAATACAACTGTATTGCAGATCCTATTGTAATTTTGAAGAAAGTGATCGATATACTGGGGTTTTAAGGTGTAAATAATTCTTCATTTTGTCATTTTTGTTTTTCAATTCATAATTTAATTTGACCTGTTTCTGAAACTCATGTAATGCACAAGTGCCAAAAAATAATAATGCTGTCCGAAATGTTTAATCATGAAAATAATCTATTACAAAAATCCTGCTCCCATAAATAATGCAGTTTCTAAAATTATATTTCAATCAAAAATAACATAACATTTTATCTCAACTGTAAAATACTTTGTGATGGATTTCCTGTCCGATACTTAGTTTGAAAAACTGAAACTAAGGTTTCATATCTTAAAAACTAGACGGATGGGCTGTCATTTGTTTTATGTTAAAATGTTCAGAATCTGAAAGTAGCTTGAAAATACGTGGGGCTAGTATTTTTTACCGGATGGTGTCGTCGTTCGTCGTCAAAGTTACATATATACTTTCTTTTACAGGCACAGTGCACCGAGACTTGAAGCTCGAGAATATTTTACTTAGCAAAAATCCCCACGACAGTTCAGATAACCTCTACATAAAGGTAAATAGATTGTTTTTCTAGAAAATCAATCATCTATCATCTAACACATTTTACATAATATAACACATGTGCAAATAAAGTGTACCTCGCGCCTGTATATATAAACCTGTATCACTCACTTTCCACATTCCCCTAACGAAGGCTACGCCAAGCCGAAACGCGTTGGGATTTTCGCCAATGTTTTAAGCAAAATAAAACATATTCAAAACTACATTCGGAGTACTTACTTGTTCGGTGAACCACCTATTCCATCTTTTCTAGAAAATAATCGATAACTGAATCCAGCTTAAACTGTTTAAAAAACAGTTTTCACTTGCTTTTTTTTCACCCACCAGGTAACAGACTTTGGTTTGTCAGTTGTAAAAGGCGGCGTTAGTCATGAGAATATGATGATGGATTTCTGTGGTACACCAATGTATATGGGTAAGTTGATATCTCTCCATTTATTATTTGTGTTCTCACGCAGAGAAGCATTCTTCAAACTGTATTCCCAGCTAAATCTAAATTCTTGAATAGATTCATAACAAACATCGATATCGATTATTTGAACGGGATAACACGCATCCCTCCCTCAGGAAGGCTACCATTTTTTTTTAAAGAAATTTTATTGAGTACATTTCCATGTTAACATAGTAATCTCATGATGCTCAATTGAACAAATAATTTAACAGACAATAGCAAGAATATTACATTTTTAACTCATTTAAATCGTGATAAGTATTATCATA
This sequence comes from Sthenelais limicola, assembly GCA_942159475.1. Taxonomy (NCBI): domain Eukaryota; kingdom Metazoa; phylum Annelida; class Polychaeta; order Phyllodocida; family Sigalionidae; genus Sthenelais; species Sthenelais limicola. The sequence continues at coordinate 33,590,834 of OW804097.1, read as the reverse complement.
TATACGATAAGGTCGCACGACGACACTTATTATACCAGACATTTACCCTAGTAGTTGTATGTGTAGTTACCATGCAACTGAAGAACGTCACATTCTTCAGTTGTGGGTTACTACGACCTCACTCGTACCCTTGGTGATGTCATGGTGACATCAACAAGGGGTGCTCTTGTTGCTTCGCACCTGTATCCAAGCCGTTTTAATGTCATTATTAATGAAATCAAATAAGATTAAAAAGGAATTCAAATTTTTAAAAAATCCAGAAATTCTCAACATGAGATAAAAATGATTTTTTAGAGACAAATAAACTCCTTCCTCCCAATGACGATGTCATTGGTTTGGCACTGCATGGTTTCGCTGATAATAGCTAATCAAAAAAGAAAGAAAAAACCATCGATATCGATACTTGAAATACTGGAGTCTACGATAGATCCCAAACTGAAGTAGACAATGTAAATAACCCCCGAAAAAGCGAGCGAGAGTAGATGAACGTATTCGTTCAGATGGGTATGAAACAAAATGGGGCAAAAATATCAGAATTTAATACATTGCGCCAATGAATAGGGCATTTGCATGTGCCACTACACATGTCTGTTACAGTACTGCATCATGGGATGGATTCTGTTAAAATATGACATACAAATATTTGGCAACATTTTTTCGAAAATTGCAAGAATATTTTCACCAATATCGTAGCTTGTATAAATGATCTGATTCTCTGAAAACCAAATGCATGGTGGGAAAGATGGGCACTTGTGTAATGGAAACATGATTAACACATGGATATCAACATTAGACCATTGGTAAATACCCCATGCTGAACATGGCATGTTTTCTATAGATTTTACACTGTACCATTAGTCCCATAATTCCATGCGAATCTAGATTCACAATGGCGGCTATGCAAATCCCCTATTGTGTTTTAAGCGTAGTAAGAAGGATCGGCTGCATGCAGCGACTACCTCTCTTTTTGTAGCCATTTTCAGTGCTTAATGAGCATTCATCCGTAATTACCGATGTCCTCTACATCTCTTATCTAATAAAACTTGATTTGTTTTTATTCAGCTCCAGAAATCATTGAAAATAAAACCTACAGTGAGAAATGTGATGTCTGGGCCATGGGAGTCATAGTGTACACTCTGTAAGTAGTATAGGGGCCTATTTGAACTTTGCTAACTTTTTTATTTATTTGCTATAATTCATAGTGAGTTGGCTATTCTTTTATTCTAAATGAAATACAAAATAGTGGATACTAATCAGACATACTGTAAACGTATTTATTTTCGCGCAGACAAATTTCACGCACTAAGTACTTTGACACCTTTTCGCACGGATTTAAATTCGCGCAGCAAGGAAGTCTCATACCTTGTTTATGCAATAATTATACCTTTCGCGCAGGATTTATTTTCGTGCACAAAGTTGGGTGTGCTAAAATAGCGAAAATAAATACTGCGCGAACATTAATACGTTCACAGTATTCGCTTTGCCTATATACAATAATGAACACATCTTGAATGTTATCTTAAAGCATACACACTTGAGCGTTTAATTTGATATCAATATGGCTTTATTCCCTCAGATTATGTGGACATCCGCCGTTCGTGGGTAAAGACGAAGAAAAACTGTATGATATAATAAAAACAGCTGACATATCAAAGCATTTTGCAGAAAATGAAATCTGGAAAGGTATTAGTAAAGAAGGTAAGTGTTCCTGTTTAAATTTCTTTTTGAATATATTTATATATAGTTTCGGGACTATTTCTACTTAAACTCATAACTTTCTAGGACAGAATGAACTGAAGATGTTATGCTACTAAGACGTACAGGGAAGAATACGAAAACCCTTCTTACATACTAGGATATCTCCCCGACATTCATCTTTAATAATCAGAAAAATTGAAATGTGTAACACCAACATATTATATTACTTGTAAACGTCGTTTTATTTTTCAAGCGGATAGCTCCTATGCATTTATTTTAAAATGGCGGTGAAAATATACAAAAAAAATGTTTATTTCTATTCTTATATTAGGTTAGGCTGTAGTCGTGCCTATCTTCATTGTAGAAGGCTAAAATGTATGAGAAACAGCTCTCATCGTTATTATATCTTAAACGATTCTAAAATGTATATATCTAAGTACTATCTGAGTAGTATAGTTCTCGTAAACAACCTCTGTACGAATTTAAAAGGTCTAATTATGTTATAATTGTATTTCTCCTCATATTTGTTTCAACACATATTGTTTTCGATAACTTGAAACGTACCATTTGTGTGGAATTATTTGTCGAAATACATTTTTTTTTTTTTTTTAAACAAAAAAACTTCTTACTTCTTTCTTATAGCCAAATACGAATACGAAAACCCTTCATACATACTAGGGTATCGCCCCTCATCCATCTTTAATACAGTAGAACCTCGCATAAGGACCACCTCTCTGTAGAGACCACCCCTCTATTAAGACCAGTTTCTCTCAGTCCCGAATTGCTTTCCTCTTATTAAATTAGCCCCTCTATTGAGACCACCTCGCTATGAGACCACAAATCGCTCTGTCCCAAGGGTGGTCTCAATAGAGAGGTCCCACTGTAATCAGAAAAATTAAAATGTGTAACACCAACGTATGAAGTACGTCCATGGAGGACAATACGTATTTACATTTGAATTATTGTCGCTTGTTAAATGTTTTGGCCTTTAATTGAATGAAAAAAACAAACAACAAAACTTCTTCTTCTTACAGCCAAAGACTGTGTATGTGGAATGCTAACGGTGGACCCCGCACATAGGTATACTGCTCACGAAGTCCAGGATCACCCTTGGATCACGGTACACAAATAGTTTCATTAAAATGTCCTTAAAAGCTCCTGTTCCCTTTAGTCATATTGTTATAATGGATGTAACATAAAGGAGTGAAGAATTCGGTAGAGTATGAACGTTGGTTTTATTGCCTTCGACCAATCAGGGTGAGATATTGCTCAGTAGCTGTCTAGCCTTCATGGGGGAAGGAGCTACCATACATAAATTAAAAATTACCGATGTGACACAACGAGTTATAACAATATTTCAAAGTCTTATTGGTATATATATAAGGTATTTATTATCTGACCACCTAAAAAGAGGAGATTGTCATTATGAAATCGTATTTAATTTTGATTTGTTTTTTTTATTCTGACTTAGATTTTTTTTCTCATTTCATTCAGGGAGAAGAAAGACCACCCAATGTGTTATCCTTAATGCGACAGTGGAAAGACGATTTAGATGACGATAGGAGCACAGTATGTGGGGACGAAACAACAGACAGCCTTCAAAATTTAACGAATGGGAAAGATGTAGGTTTATATTGATACCCGTCTGCCTCTGAATGGATCATCTTCAGATGCCTACATTTGTGTTATCATTGGAAGTATCTTCCTAAAGCCTGGGTTCCACTGCCACGCTACTTCTCCCGCTACTACTCCCGTTTCTTTGCTCCCGCTACTTTAGAAGTAACGGGAAGTAGCCGCTTCAAATCAAACGTGTTTGAATTGAAGCGGCTACTTCCCGCTACTTGCTACCGCTTCTAAAAGTAGCGGGAGAAGTTGCAGTGGAACCCAGCCTTAAGTTCGAAGTTATTCCATTGCTCATTTAATTCCAACATTATCATTTATGTATAAGTTAGATAAATACGATCGACCTAAAGATGTACGGGGCTCGAGACGTTAGGGTCCATAAACCTCGGACGTCAGGGTCCTAACGTCCGATGGGGGGGGGGGGGGGCTAACGTCTGATGGGGGGGGGCCTAAAAGGTTTGCAATATTTCTAGGTGGACAATCACCAGTAAAGTAACTAAATATACCCAATATGAAGACCCTCAAAATGCAAAAATATATTTAATACAATGTCCTGATATTTGGTACATAGATGTACAAAGGTTATGACTATAGGGTTACTACTGATGGATTCCAAATGTGTGGAATGTTCTACAGATCTCCAAAGGTCATAACCCATGGAGTGACTTCACCTTTAGGTACCCTCTATATCTATTACACCCCCAAAAATAAATAAAACAAATTACATACAATGTTGAAGGTTTAGGCAACTACAGCACAGGGGGTGTAATAAGCTATGCTCATGAATGAATGTGCCCTATAAAATGTAACCATTTAAAAGTATTTTGGTATAAACAAAACACTTTCCTTTAATAGTAAATAGGTCTATACATCATAAATATCGGGCAAAACAACAAAAATGGTATTCCAGCCAGCTATCGTGATATGATGCTAGATTTTCTTTTAAACATTGTTGTTTAATTCCTTATAATATTTTATTCTAAATATGTTTATAGGATATGACCAGTAGGGAAAACACAAACACGAAACAAATTAACAATAACAATAATCATCAAAGTCCACGGAAAGTTACACCACGAAATTCAACTGAAGGCCCCCAACCTTCCCCGGTAAGTCCACCTAACTTTATTCTTTGTTTCACATTTATTGTTGATTAATTCATATCCTCTGTTAAATAACATATGTGATGTGGTTCAGGAAAACGAATCATAAGTCGCCCAATTGATATTTTACAAAGTGTTTTTTTCACAAGATCACATTATTGGAATGTTCTAATTTTTTTAGGGTTGATCACTATAGCTATATCAATTCAATGTATCAAATTTCAGGACAATCAATGTAATATATCCTTTCGTTTTAAAGGTCCTCATATGGACTACATTTAGTTACTTTACTGTTTATTAACCCCCAGAAATAGTGGAAACTTCTTTTTTTTTCAAAAACGAAAATATCAAACTTAAAATCTAGAAATACTTATAAGATTATTAGACTGTTTGCTATCATTGGAATCAGCTTGATCTCATCTTTTCAGATATAAAGGTATCTCAAAATCTATTTGTTGCGACTTATGACTCATATTCTTGAAACACATCACATATATGTAGAATTATTTTTTTCCCTCTTACGAAGACATTGGTATTTCTAATCGAGTTCACTTCCCTTTAATTTCAAGCTGCCTATTTATGTTTTAAGCAAAGAGTTAATGGTCTAAATCGTTACCGCTATGTTACAAATACATCTCAGCTACATGATGATAATTATTGCATGAGTTTCCCTGCATTTAGAAGCACTCATATAATGTAACACTAATTATAGCCATGCACTGGTAATGAACTGCACTGAGATTGGTTTTACCTGCACTCTTTAGTAGTTGTACTTACCTCTGGTTGCATGCATCTAAGTAAATTAGTTTTATTAGTGCTTACTTTAAACGTATTAATGTTCGCGCTGTATTTATTTTCACTATTTTCGCGCACCCATCTTTCTGCGCGAAAATAAATCCTGCGCAAAAGGAATAATTAATGCATAAACAAGTTGTTAGACTACCTTGCTGCGCGAATTTAAATCCGTGTGAAAAGGTGTCAAAGTGCTTAGTGCGCGAAAATTTATCTGCGCGAAAATAAATACGTTTACAGTATTTATACCCGCCCGTTCCTGTGTCCATTTCCTACTAACGACCCTTTCCCTTTTGTGTATGTTTCTACAGGCTGGGACCAAAGGTAGAACTACGTTAGGGGCATCCCATGCCCATCGCTCCAAGAGCAAATCTCCAACAGCCACAGACACAACGCAACGAGGCGGTCGCCAAACAGCAGCGGCACAGGGGCCATCTTCAAGACCCAGCCGAGTTTCCAATGGTGCCGCGCGCCAGATATCATCAGACCCCAAGACCACGCGACGAAAGCCGACAGAGCGGAGATGATGAACCCTAGCTATAATGCACAACGTTTACTGTTTGCCTCATAAAGCAAGGAAAGCGACAGATAGTGGATTTAGCACACTTTAATAATCAACTATTCAAGTAATTAATAACAGTATGTTATAGCAAAGGGAATAGAATACCATTTATTCTTCGTAGACACATGTTTTGGCAGAAAAAACGCTTTTAAAGCCTGATGTATTCTGCTGCAACTGAATAATAAACGTGTGGTATTTGACTGATAGACGGACACCCGCTATCTGGACTGTGGTGAAGCAAATTGAGGGGAGATGGGCAGTGGGAAGCCTGAGGGTAAAGGGGGATGCGTGATTTATTAAATGAAAGAAGTGAGGATGGTTAATAAAGCCCCGTGCCCACTGAGCCGACTATCTCGCCGAGGGGCAGTCGGAGGAGAAACGTCGGGCGGGCAGTCAAGCCAGTGGAGATGTAGGAGAGATATATATAAGTAGCTGACTGTTCATCTTGAGACGAGTGCCTCCCGTCAGGGTTGAATGAATCCTTTCGTCGGGCCGATTTATTCCATTTGTCAGCCGACTGGCACCGTCAGAAAATCGGCTCAGTATACTCGGGGCTAAAGGAAGAATATTTTCAGATTTTGAAATTAAAATTTGGTGACCCTGGTGATAACCTATGTATAGTTATTAACTTGGGTGAACTAGTTACAATGTTCAGCCCTGTATTGAGATGTGTACTTTGGATATTTGATGTCATGTCCTGTGTGATTCTTTGTAATACAACATATCATTCCATGTACAGGTTCCTCGACTTTTTCATCTATTGCATCGTCTCTATCGAGTGATATCAACATATTAGAGCAAGCTCTTTTACTTTGTTTTCACTTGAAAGTTTAAGAGCGTCCAGAGCTCGCTGGTTCTTTTCTTCCATGTACCATATGCCCTGCATTATTTGTAGCTGCATTACCCACTTTTCCGCCAGAAAAAATTAAAAGATTTCTATTTTGTTGTCTATTTATTATTCCCCGCCCATCCGAAAGTTACCAAGATAGAATGTTAAAGGGGTTTGACCTGTTCTTAATGGTGTACAACCAAATTATTCATTCCGGTGTATTCCAGAATCCACTATTTTTAATATGGCTAACTTTCATCTTAAACCTGGAAATTCTCGCGGAAATTAATAATGTTAGAATAGTATTGCCTAAATAGGTATGCTAGCAAATTCCACTATTTATCCTTTTTTTTTTCAAAAAACCCAACCAAATTGCCACTGTAGAACAGCAAAATACAAAAATGATGAAACTTTTAATTAGAAAATCTAGGATTTCATAAAAAAAAAAACTGAATTATCCAATTTTTTTTCATTTTCTGTATTCAAATGTTCCATTAAGGATCAGAGAATGAAAAAAATGTTTTTCGTCGATTTAGCTGGGAATGCAGCTTTAAACGAATGGGAAGTACTATAGCTTGTATTGATTACATTATTTTCGTCATGTATTGTTTTGTGTAACTTTTATTTTCTACATATCTATCGCTCAATGATTCATTCGGGATTTTGCAGGTAAAATTTTGCACAAATCCAATGTCCGTCCATATCGTGTACAAAGCCAAGCTTTCATATGAATCTATTTTTAACTGTATTCATACCATGAAATGTTAATCATAATTATGGGAGGGGTATTTTTTTGTTTGAGAGGGCGGGGCAGGGGGGTGGCCAGCATTTGGTATGAACATATCGTGAATTTCGGTTTCGATTGGGAGATTGCTCATCGTGTTTTTGTTAAATCGTTTCTTCGTCTCAGCTCAATTCTGTTCAGTTCATCCTTCTATTTCCTAATATTGTCTTTTTTTTGTGGTGAGTTGTATTAATGATGCTTGAGAGGAGTCTGTATTTTGTAAGAGGGATTTGTTTCATCATACATAATTATGCCTATGCCCTACCGGTATTTCTATGATCTTGAAAACGTAACTGGTTTTGTGGATATGAGGATGATTGCATCAACCACTGAAATGCACCGGTCGTAGCTTAACTGTAAACAATTTATGTGATATCGAGCTGTGAAACCATGCGTGATAATAGGGAGGTTCAGCAAGTCTAACGTATACGTAACCGTAACCGTATCTCTGATGTACACACGTACATTAAAAAGAAGAAAGGTTAAGAAAGACATGGCGGGAAAAACCTAATATAACATATCAAGCAAAATTGTTCATCTCACAATATATTTCTTATACAAAAAATGCGACGTAATTCACAAATAAAGCTACGGATACGGTTACGTATAGCTTACATTTGCTTGCGAAACGCACCTACTAGGGTAATTTATAGATTAGTCTGTCCTGAATTAACTGGGGCTGTGTTATTTCAATTCAAATATGAAGAGCCTGGATTTCAGTGGAATTTTATAACCCCAGAAACCAGCCACTCTTCTCCCATCTTGGACATTCCTGTGTTGTCTATATCAATTGGATTTTAAGATCTCCTTAAATTCATTATTTTACCATTTTCATATTCATCTTCATATAAAGATTTATGCAATTGTTTTTTTCTTTATACATATTCTGATTGATTCCCTGACGTACATATATGACTGTTTCGCATAAATATTTTGGACATGTCATACAGTAAATTAGAATTAATATACCAACTTTTTTTTGTATTCACTTGTTTTATTCCATATGTATTTGTCCGCATACAATTGAGTGCCAATCCGTTCACTTAAAGGCCCTAAATAATGAAGGGGCCAGTGATTTTAAATGGGAAGTAACTAATCTAGAACAACAGGTCATTAAAGTCTATATTTTTGGAGTTGTTTTGGGAAATAATAACTATCATTGTAGCCATACCACGTTGTTCTAATAAGATATGAAAAGTTGATATTCGTTCTGAAGATAAATAGTTGTTTCCTTGGGACATTACCCATGTCATTTACCTGAGGGAGGAACCGATTAGCGATACTTATATCATGAAGCATTGAATTGTGTTGCCTTGTTCGGTCCATGTGTTAAACCCATTTTACATCATTTGTTCATGGAGAAGACAATAAAATAACTTAACACATTTGCTGTGTAGTCTTTATTCATATTTATTGGATCGATTCTTTTGACAAAGGACTATTGTTACATTTATATAGGTACTATCTGTCATACGCCATGAAGGCATTCTATCAAGATAATACTAGGAATGGTGTAGGATCGCCATTTTGAATCTAGATTCGCATGGAATTATGGGACTAATGGTACAGTGTAAAATCTATGAAAAACACATCATGTTCAGCATGGATTATTCATTGGTGCTCCAATATCAATATCCGTGTATTATACATGTTTCCTTAACACAAGACTTCATCTTTCCCATCATGCATTTGGTTTTCATAGATCATTTACACAACCTATCATATTGTAGAAAACATTCTTGCAATTTTCCATGAAATTGTTGCCAGATATCTGTAGGTCAGATTTCATTAGAATCCATCCCAGGATGCACTGTAACAGACATGCGCAGTGAGACATGCACGTCCCCTATTGGTGCACGTCTCCGCACTGACTTGGAACCTAGAGTGACTTCCCTGCTATCTTGTTATATGGGTCAGATTTTCAGAAAATGTACAATTAGCAGCCCTACACATTTAGTAAATTCTGCTAAATTAGGCTTCAATTTGGTCAATACTAGGAAAATTCGAGTATATTCTGCATTGCTTTGATTCTAGCAATCTGTTTTGTTAGGTTGAACTGTATATTGTATATTATTTTCGTCTAAAATTTGGGTTATTTGAGAGGATTGGTGAAGGTGAATTGTACATTTTCTGAAAATCTGACCCATATATTTTAGTGTTCTACTTGAAAGAGAAATAATGCTATATCATGTATATCTATAAGCTTCCTTTTGATATCTTAAGCTATTGTCACGCATAAAATTAAAACTGGTGATCAAGACAGTTACTTTGTTAATCCATTTTTGGCGGCAAGAAATATCTTTTATAAAACAAATCGCGATATAATTATGGTGAAACATGGTCCGGGTCAAAATGCGTCGCAGTATAAAGAAGGGGAATACAGTGTATCGCACAAATTTCAAAAAGCATTTGGGTCAGATTTTCAGAAAATGTACAATTCGACTTCACCAATCCTCTCAAATAACCCACATTTAAGACAGAAATGAGCTTCAAAATGCAGTTCAACATAACAGGACTGATACTTTAAATCAATGTGACACCCATTATACTCAGATATACCCAGTATTCTTCATTTTCCAGCCTAATTTAGCACAATTTACTAAATTTGAAGAGCTGCCAATTGTACATTTTCTGAAAATCTGACCCATTTCATGAAGCAGTGCTGTGTGCAATTCGTACCAGCACTAAAATTATATGTATGCGTAATGGAATGGGCAGATAAGATATTCAATGCATTTTGAAGTAAAATATGGTCTGATAGATATCTTAAACACAATATGCTGGTATTGGCTTGCAATACATGGTGGACTCCAACGACTGGAAACAGCAGATTCTACATACAATTCAATACAAAGGATATGTTTACAATAGTTGGCGATGGTCACTTTTTGTTTCATCAAATTGATAATATAACCACTGTTAACTTAAATTCATGCATTTCAATCCTGTTTATCTATATTTCCTTTGATAGAAAATAACCTGATATAAGTTAATTGATCATAGATTTCACTGGTGGTTTTTGCGTCTCATTTTGGCCTAGATGAAAAGACCTTTGAAACAACGCATGGGCGGTTATAGAACCACCCTGGCATTGGTGGAGCTTGCACAAGGGTTGATTTATGGGTCAGATTTTCAGAAAATGTACAATTCACCAATCCCCTCAGACGAAAATTACGTTCAAAATACAGTTCAACATAACCAGACAGATTTATTGAATGAATACAATAAAGAATACACTCAAATATACTCAGTATTTATAATTTTTCGCTCTAATTTAGCAGAATTTGAGATATGTGTAGAACTGTAGATTGTGCATTTTCTGAGAATCTGACCCACATAGTTTTGTGACGCTTTCCATTTCAAAATTAGATATGTTTTCAAATTTCAAGAACTTCAAAGTTGTATTTGTTGCTTCCTATCCCTGAGTGCAAATGGAGGACTTGCATGTACGCCATCTTGAATATTGATTCGCAAGGAGTTATATGGGAGTCGTATGTCAAGAATAAGAGCTCGAGAAAACATTACATGAGTCAGATTTTCAGAAAATGTACAATTGGCAGCTGTACACATTTAGAAAATTCTTCAAATTTAGGCTGCAATTTGTTCAATACTAAGTAAATTCGAGTATCTTCTGCATTGCATTGATTCTAGCAATATGTTTGGTTAGGTTGAACAGTATTTTGAACTTTATTTTCGTCTGAAATTTGGGTTATTTGAGAGGATTGGTGAAGGTGAGTTGTACATTTTCTGAAAATCTGACCCACATATTCAAGCATGGAATATACACCAGTCCTCGAATATAAAGTGTTGTCTTTACCATTCTGCACTGGGACTCCATGGATCATGTGTGCAAAGAACTGTATTGCTGAAAATATATTGATCATTTTCTTTATAAAAAATACTGCTAAATGTTTGTATGTCAGATATTAAGTGAATCAATACTAAGATGCACTGTATGTGCAGTGGCACATGCAAATCCCCTATTGGGTCAGAGTTTCAGAAAATGTACAACTAGCAGCTCTTTACATTTAGTAAATTCTGCTAAATTAGGCTGAAAAATTAAGAATACCGGGTATATCTGAGTATATTTGGTATCGCATTGATTTAAAGTATCAGTTCTGTTATGTTAAACTGCATTTTGAAGCTCAGTTTTGTCTTAAACGTGAATAATTTGAGAGGGTTGTTGAAGGCGGATTGTTCATTTTCTGAAAATCTGACCCTATTAGACTTTATACATAGGATATCATATTCTCAAAAACCTTACTGACCAATATTGGGTACTTATAACTGTCTTGAAGCACAATAGGGTATATGGCCTATATTAGGCCCTAATGAAAAATACAGCACGCCAATCTCTTTCAATTAAAAAGAAAATCGGGGGATAAGGGGCTAAATTATTAAAAGAATTCAAATGTCATCTCCAAACAATACTGTTGAATTCTACAATGAATCAACTTACGTTTGCCATGCGTTCTGGGTTTTTGTACAACATTCGCCAATGCATGTTTCCTTGAAATACGGAATCACACATAAATTTATAACGCTTTGACCATGTTATAACTTGATTTTATGTTTTCCCTATTCAGGAAAATACATAAATTTTGTTTCAATCTATACTATAACACCCGTATAAAAACCGACTAGCTAGCACACAAATATTTGCAGGTGTATGGTTTGTATGGATATGATGTGTTTCAGGAAAATGAGTCACGAGTCGCAAAATTGATATTTTTCAAAGTGTTTTTTTTTTCACAGGATCGCTTCATTAAAATGTTCTGATTTTCAGGGGGTTTAGCACTTAAAGTCAAATAAATCCGTGTAACAAATTTCAGGACATTGTATTGAATATATCATTGAGTTTTGAAGGCCTTCGTATTGAGTATATTTAATTACTTTACTGGTCAAACCAAGCCAGAAACATTTTCTTTTCAAAAATAAAAATATCAAACTTAAAATACAGAAATACATGTTAGGTACCCTAGTGTTTACTATCATTCGAATCAGCTTGATCTCCTCTTTTCATATATTGTGATATCTCAAAATCCATATTTTGCGACTTATGACTCATTTTCCTAAAACGGATGACATATATATCATTATCACTCTGACTCCGACACTAAAAGGCAATCTCTTACATTGTGTCATCATTGTGTGTCAACAAATACAAGTAATTTCTATACAGGGTCGTCCATATTCCAACCCCAGAATAGAATATCTTCTGAATAAAGATTTTTAGATAATGTATCCATATATAAATATATGAATAATTATAAAAAGGAATTATTCCAATCATTCGGATAGTGCTAGCTAGTGTTGTCCGCGTGACACTATTGTAATATCAAATAACAATTTTACGAGGACTGATGGACTGAAAACTTAACTCTCATTTCGCAAAGCCCACTAGTTCAGTTAAAAACGTCGAATGGCCATTAATAATTGAAATTTTAGGTACATTAATATATTATGACACAATGAGTTATAACAATTATAAGTTACTGAAAATATCCAGGCCTCATGGAAAACAAGGACATTTTACTTCGTTAATATTGACGTTTTCTCGAATTCATCAATGTTAAAAATGAACCTGAATAAATGATATTTTGTTATAAAAACCCTGACAATATGAATCTTCTGTGCCATTAGTATCAAGACAGAACCCACGTGTAGCCTACGCAATGTGTGATATAGACCTATTAGTTAGTTATAGTTAATTAAACATGATTTATTAGAAATGAAATCCTTAATAAATTATATTGTGTCTCGCGAAATAGTTTGCATACGAGTGGACTGGCTCACTTCACTATCTGCACTGCTTTGGTCCCAATTGATCATTTTAAGAAAAGTCTTTCGAAAGCGTCGGTAAAATATCAGATAAATAAAAAAGTTGATACAAGAATTTACTGTGAGGAAACTCTCTTTTATAGGAGCATAATAAGCGTATACATCTCTATTAATCGGAGTTTTTATCTCTCCGATTATCGACGCGATGAAATCAGGCAATTCGCAGATAACAAAAACGGAGACTAGAATAACGAGCATTCTAGTCAAATTCAAATTTGGAGTTTTCTTGTTCTCTTGTGCCGCCGCAGATTCCATACTATTTGTCATTTGTTTCCTAACTTTCACGGAGGCCTTTATGATCCTCACCATGAGAATGTTGAGTATGATCATAACCGAAAGAGGAATAATGAAAAGAAATAAAAACCCTAAGCTCTGGTGGTATACCTTTTTATACAGATCCACATCCCAAGTCGAAACTTGGTGCGCGATGTGCGATATATATGCAGGGTTCTCTTCCCGTTGTGGGGTTAAATAGGCAACATCATAGTAGTACACCCAACGAGGAATGTTAAATATCAAGCCGATAATTGAAATGGCAGTTACAACAATCTTAGCATTTTTTGTGGTACACCAAACAGTGGCTTTCAGCGGTTTTGAAACAACAATGTATCTGTCAATTGCAATCGTCATAGCAATCCATATTGTACAGGTTTGAAAGACCCAACCGATAGACAAGAGGTAGCCAATAATGAACGGTCGACCGACTTCGAATATTTTCCAGTAGCCAGTGTATCTAGGGACGGATAACAATGTATCCAGCAATAATATCATAACAAGAAGCAACATGTCATAAATCGCCAGCGCCTGTAAAAATATTGTGTTCGAAGTTTTGCTTCGATCTTTCTGAAGAACAAGTATAATGATCGGGTTGTCGATCAGTCCAATAATTACGAGGACACCTAAGACATACACGTTTATTATATAATTATATGTTTCAATCGTGGACATCGGGGGCTTGGCAGTCGGCAGAAGTAAACCAGTTGCGTTTTCATCAAAAGTTTGCGCTGGCACGTCGTAGATTGTTGAATTTTCCCCCATTGTCACCTGAAAAAAGGGCATTGACATATATAAGTTTATGGTTTTGAATCATATTTTTTTTATTGATAAATGCTATCATTCAATGGTCTGTTTGTGTTACACACAGGCTACTTCTCAACAATGCTTAAAGGGCCTAGTCCATTAAGCCGATTCTCATGCGATTTTGCGCCGCAGAGGACTCTTGCACTACATTCTGTGAGAATCGCATGAGAATCGGCTTGGTGGACTAGGCCCTTTAGATTGATTGTATTTCTGTACTATATGAAACACTTTAAGTTCATAATGTAGAGGCGCCTTCCAAATTGTACACTAATATAATTATCTCGAAAGTTCTACCATGATCGCCAAAAAGATATGTCATATACGTAATAATGGTTCCTAACTGCATATATAATATACATGTATCGTATTTACTACCTTACGACATTCATCCATATCTTATTTGTATTGACATTCATTCCCATTGCGGTCCATCCACATTATCAACTTTCCGGGTCAGTCTATATAGTTTTCTGTACACTTGGCTTCCTATTCAAAATCACTGGCCCTTTCATTATTTAGGGCCTTTATGTGGACGGATTGGCACTCAATTGTATGCGGACAAAAGCTTATCGAATAAAACAAGTTTGTATGTTAAATCTAATTTACTGTGTCACATGTCTGGTTCGTGCAGACGTGTTTAAAGGGAGGATATAAACCAGGTCTGTGTTTTGTTGTCGTTAATCTTTCAACATGTTTGTTGGTGAAATCGCCAGAAAATGTACAATTCACCTTCACCAATCCTCTCAAATGAGCCAAATTTAAGACAAAAATGAGCTTCAAAATACAGTTTAATATAGCAGAACAGATATTTTAAAACAAGATAATACAAAATGTACTCAGATATACCCGGTATTTATCATTTTCAGTCTAATTTAGCATATTTTACTTAATGTGTAGAGCTGCCAATTGTACATTTTCTGACGATCTGACCCTTGTACTCAATGTTGGCCAAGTGCACAGAATAGAATGCACGCCGTAGGATTTTCTTTGTGAATAATATAGAACGTCACACGTTCATTACATTAAGAGAGAAAAACATTAATTTATCGGACATTAACTTATAATTGACATTCTGACTAAAATCCTACAAGTGATAGATTAATTAATTGAGGTAATGAACAATGCCGAGTTGCATAGTAAAATTAACATCTCGAAAAGATACTCGGTAGGCTACAAATTAAGGAATACGTGCATATAGATTTAATATAGGCTAACCTAATTTGCTTCGGAATCCGGAACGATTAATGAAAATATTGAGTGATTACTTGGTGTTCATAAAAAGAGTAGGACTATAAGAAGTGTAAAGAATTTGTGGAAGGAAGGGGCTACTCAGAACTTGGTTTAAGATGTCTTTAACACACGAATACAGAATAATATAGACAGGGGCCGAATAATGTCTATCCCTAATATGGAATGAAATATTTAATGAATTTCTAAATAACACCAATGAACAATGCCCTACTTAAGAGGTTTAAAGTACGGGTCACATAAGAACCATGGATGAATCATGATAAATATTATCAATAATTATGATGTACTATATATATATATGCAGTTGGGAAAAAGTTGGGAAAAAAACACGAAAAATGGTTTTGCTATGCTGAACCGTGATACATAGATTCGAAAGGGGGTGGGGTAATCCAGCGATGCGCGATCTCAAATGTATGGACATTACAGATATAGCAATCAGTAAAAGCTGCCCACTCTCAGAGGGAATTTCGAAGTTACCTATCTATATCTTCTACAATAGTCCGTAATTATGGTCTTGGTTTGAAACGCTCCGCGGTCAATTGTACCTGCTTTGTATGTTGTATAATGTTTCAGGGTTAAACATCAGTGATTTGTTGTTCAGCAGAATCTCCATTCTCCGACTTTAAAAAAAACTCATTTTATGCCATATATCATTTTCTGTCTAAGGGCCAATTTCCATAAATTATCACGTAATATTGCATAACATTACACTATATTATGAAAGTTTATGTAATTGATATGACTCAAGTGTCATGTCGGACATTAGATGTCTTTATTCTTTTTAATCTCCTTAGGCAGGAGGCCCCAAGCGCGAGCATTAAATCTGAACAATTTAAGATCTCCGAGGTTCAGTAGTAGCCAACTGCTCTCACCTCGGCAGCCATCTTACTTTTGCCGCGCGGGAGACTGGGCGGCGCGTAAGTTCGCCGCGCGCTAACCGCGCAGCGTTGCTACTTTATTACCGTGACTTTATCACAGTTCACCGCTCATATCCTTCTGCTTTAATGAATAATTTCTTAAAATCTTATTCTGACGCAATTTAACATCAACTATCGCGTCCTTCTATATCACGAAACATGACGTAATTTATAACTTTTATTGCGAGTATTTTTAATTCCAAATACCGGTAGGTATATACATTGAATGGAACTGTAATTGAATATATTGTATTCAACTCAGCCCGTCTGGAATCTTATAAATAAATATTCAACTACTATAGCACCCCCAGACCATATAGTCCCTGTAACTGGCAACGTAATGTATAGTTATTACAGAGTCGGTTATTATAAATATATGCATTATAAATAATGTAACGGTCCTGGGTATGACCATAAAGTGCACTCCTTTCTCTCTCTCTCTCTCTCTCTCTCTCTCTCTCTCTCTCTCTCTCTCTCTCTCTTCTCTATCTCTATCTCTATTTCCTGGGTTTGATAATAAACTGCCTCCCTCTCAGCTCTCCCGCCCTTGATATAACCATATCAAATGTGTTGACAAGGGCGTAGAGCAACCAATCTCACTCACTCACTCCCTTCTTCTCTATCTCTATTTCCTGGGTATGATCATAAACTGCCTCCCTCTCAGCTCTCCCGCCCTTGATATAACCTTCAATGTGTTGATAAGGGCGTAAAGCAACCAATCTCACTCACTCACTCCTATATAAATAATGTATGGTTATCATGAACAGCTAGCCCTCTAGAAGCCCTCTAGAAGACTACCCTAAAGAAGGGGTGCAGTGAAACCACATGTATTATACATTTATATAGCATCCACGATCGAGGGATCGGGGGGAAATTCATATATATTGCGAATCTATAAAGACACCGGAAATCAGCTTTTCAGGTCGAATCAGAGAACTCACGTCGCCGTAGAGTTAGAAAACTTTTCGTAATAAAAATGTTGTTGTTCCGTTGTCACATCTTTGCACGTTCGGAATTCTCTACCTTATATTATGACTTTTACTTTGGAGGAATTATTTCCCCTTTGAGGGTAAAATTTGATATCCTCTCCCATGCGCATTTTGTATATGAATACTATCGCAGTTAAGTTTCCAAGAATTTAGTGGGTATATATTTTGAATTAGAAATAGTTTGACAAACTGATTCTAACGAAGTATGCATGACGACTTACGGTCTGTTATTTCTTTCGTACACTGCTAATACAAATGGCACCTGAAATCAAATATATTTGATCATGACCAGCCCCCAACAAAAATATTTTAGCTTTAAAAAATGTGTTTCCTTGAACATTTCCTTTTCGATTATATTTATAATTGCACAATGATATTATGTATAATAACACAGTTAACCAACTCGTTTGTTTAAGTCACTCCGAATATCGCAGTAACTCGCGTAAAATGCACGCTTCTTCAACCCACTCATCGTCAGTTAAACTTATAGGAGACGGTTATTCATTGCAATGTATACACCATATGTCATTTTGCTGGAATGGGAGAGCCCCACATTTATATATATGCCTAAGAAAGCCGATATTCACTTACCTGATGCACTGCAATTGTCCTTCGGATGTAAATATTAGATGAGGAAAGGCTATGCAATGATAAACCACCTTTCAGAGTTCCAGAGACGACGAGGATCGAGGGAACACATGAAGGTATCGCCACCAAATCCTGCACTATAATTAAGTGGACTGATCAGAAGAGACATCCCACTGAACATTTCACTGGCTGTGATGTAAATGAGTACTCACGTGATCAAAAACAGGGGCACATATATCTGGATGCTCCTCCTGTAGGATTAATTTAATTGGTAGGGGTTGGCTGATATGCTGATTGTTAATTGGTTAGAGTATTTTTATTTCAACAGGTAGACTGAATAAATTCATTATATGGGCGAAGTCATCATGATATACGTGGGTCACATAAAAATAAAATGCCACTGGCAACATTTTAATAACTCTGCAATATGTTCATTTTACCTGTTTTTTTTTCTTTTATTTTACCTGGAACATTTTGGTCGCATTTGAAGTTTAATCTGTTATCGGTATGTATTATGTGTTTTTTTCCACAAATTTGCAAAAGTAAACAGCATTATTGGGAATTCATAATTGTAATGTGAATAATGTACAAAGCGAGTTCATGTTCCAACACAGAAAAACGTAATTTGAACATCTTAATCTATAACTTTTGCTATTGTATCACGTTAATGAACTGCAATTGTACATAATTATTTTGACGATCCGATCCATGTGTATTATTTCTTGATTTCGATGTTCATCTATTCGATCTCTCCCACGAAACGATACCCAACGCACGGAAATGCCCAGATTTCTGCATGATTATACTTATATGTATATATTCTGTAATATCTATTTTGAATTATAATGTTAAATGAGTATTATAGTAAGATTACCATTGTGTGGGGTACGAGGTGTACACTACTCATCAAGTAAGCCCAGAAGCAACGAGGCCGTAGACCGAGTTGCTTCTGGGCTTACGAGGTGAGTATTGTTTCACCAAGTACTCCACACTATGGTAATCTTGCTTTTATTCCACGATTTCGTATAAAAAAAAATCAGCATTTCAATGTTTTCATGTCAGACATTTTACAGTGTCTCCTTCTGATGCCACTTCACTAAAAAAAAAAGGAAGTCTGTTTTCACTTGAAACTTGAATAAAACTTCATTTTACCACTCAGTTTTACCCATAAACGTTTCAGGATAGTCTTATTTAAGCATTTGACTGATAATTTCACGTAGATAGGCTTGAATTAATCTGAATTCAATAAATGAACTTTCCGATCACACCAGGCGGCCGAAAAAACGGGACTTTTGATACGGGTACTTTTCATACTAGGGGCGTATGAACCAAAATACTTCACTGGTCGTGAGAGTGAAGTATATCGGATATAGTACTTTACTCTCACGACCAAATCGTGGAATAAAGCCTAAATGATTTTCAACAACAACTCCCAATTCATTTTACCCTAAATGTCGTCTGTCTGGATCAAAACATGCATTGCAGTTACTGACCAATGGTCAGTCAGCAGGTACCTATAGCTGGTCAGTGTATAAATGGTATCGCAATATTGTATTTCCCTCTACCCAGTCTGATAAATCCTCTTTAAAAGAGTCAAATCCAATATATTATTTTAACATAAGGGTAACCGCCCTAGAGGTAACATGTAACATATGGATACATGGCCATGGTATAATATTATGAGAAATTACAATTTGGTACATTAGTACATGTAGATGGACATTGTAGATAGAATTTTAATAAATGGCACAATTAAGGAGGTATAACATATAATCCCCCTAACGCTACTAAGTTTGAACCGTTCTTTTGGTCAATTTGTGCAATCAGAGTATGCATGTCTAATGCCATACTTTTAGTCTACTCTTCATATATACTGCTTACACCTGTTATATACAGTGAAACCTCGCATAAAGACCACCTCTTTATAGAGACCACCCCTCTATTAAGACCAGTTTTTCTCAGTCCCGAATTGCTTTTCTCTTATCAGATTAGCCTCTCTAATGAGACCACCTCGCTATCAAGATCAGTTTCTCTCAGCCCCAAGGCTGGTGTCAATAGAGAGGTTCCACTGTATATATACATGTACAAATGTTCGCGCACGTTGCGCACACATTTTACGCGCATTCTGTGCATTTATATGCGCGAATATTATCCACAAGGTGGTGCTTTAATCCAGTAGACTGTATCTTATTTCCATTACTTCTTTATTACCTTTATTCTTATATACACACCCTTTGGGTTAAGCGATTGTTTTCTCAATGTAAAGCTTACTGTCACGAACATTAAACAGAATAAATATAATCTAGACTCGTTCTGGTTGTCTTTGCCTCTCCTCCCCAACATTTCCAAGGGTCATTACACATTGGCCATATGAATGACATCAATTCTGTTACATAGAAAAATAAAACAATATGAATATAATTATATACGTATCGAAGAGAAGAATTTCCATTGTACGTCTGTTATTATGGTATGATGTTCAGTGACAAACATGCATGATATAGGGGCGACCACTCGTCCAGACGGATACATGATATATGGGTCAGATTTTCAGAAAATGTACAATTGGCAGCTGTACACATTTAGTAAATTCTGCTAAATTCAGAGATGCCAAGTGTCCCGATTTGTCCGGGACAGTCCCGGAAATCAGCCCTGTGTCCCGCGTCCCGCCCGCAGAGAACTTTGTCCCGGAAAAATGTGATTTTGACCAAATAATATTTAACCTCTAAATATACTTAAAATGTACCAGAGAGCAAGCAAAATCTCTTAGCTTCTGGGGCCCTAGGCGGGCCCCACACCCCATGCCTCATGGGTTGAGATACAGTACAATTAAGTTGTCTTCAGAGCTCGATCATGTTCACAAATTGAAAAGGAAGTAACGAAATTCCAATCACAATATAACAATTACCTACATAAAGATATTCAAAATATAATTAATTCATGTATATCATTGGAAGTGTGTGGGGGTAGTAAATTTCTGGTAGGGCAATAGAGTTGTTTATTGGGCATCATTTACAGTGAAATGATATTTATTTGCAGTCATATATTTTATAAAAATATTCATATGTCGTTCCCCGGAGCAGGACACCACAGTATTTTTGTGGTGTCTAAAATAGTTAGGTCTATTTTAAAAGTAAATAAATTCAAAGATGTCACTTATATCATGTTGGTGTCCAAAAATGTTACGTCCATACATTGGTATAAAAAAAGCTGAGTTTGGACGTAACATGGACACAAAAAGACTATTTTTGAATTTCCCAAAATGAGTTTAAAATTGAATCATAAAAATTAAACCAAAAATTGCTCATACATATCATGCTTTTATAAATGTATAATATGCAATCAATAATTTACATAAAATACATATATGCAGTCCTAGTGACGTCCATCATGTATTTCCCCCTAGAACACCTCTGATAACACATAATTTACCACTAAAAAAATCTCGGGAAGAAAACATGCATGTTTGTTTTAGTTTTTAAACTAATTCACTCATGATGAAATATATTTAGACACTGTCTAATGAAATTATAAAACTGTTATTGGTGTCTTGTTACGTCCATCATGGTATCATAGATTTGTTAATAATTCATTAAATATTGTATGGCTCACTTTCTCCTTTTTACAGATTTATGCGGAATGTTGGATGTAACAGAATTGTATATCATTATTTCCTCCTCGTTACGCTAAGATACATTGCGTTAATAGGAATGCAAACTTATGACTGTTATGAGCGGGAGAAGACACACAAGTCAGGAATTTTACATTTGTACACGCCCCTTAAAAAGAGACCCTTTTTATCCATTTTTGCGAAGTCCTCAACAAAAACGACCCCTTTTTGAGGAGCACTGAAGTCTCTAAGGAAATTATGCCTAAAATACACCAAAGCCACCATTCTTCATGTAAAACTAAAAGTAAAAAATTGTAAAAGTACAAGTCTATGTTTTAATTTTTTTATGCCAATCAAAGTAAGAAGTTTATATTATCATTTGGATAATATTTAACCCCCCAAAATGCTTAAAATGCACCAGAGAGCAAAGAAAACCCTCTGGCTTCTGGGGCCCTAGGCGGGCCCCAGACCCCACGCCTTAATGGCTGGGATAGTGTCCCGCAAGCCCCACTCAAAAAGTTGGCATCTCTGTTTAAAATTAGGCTACAATTTGGACAATACTATAGAGGTATATTCGAGTATATTTGGCATTGCATTGATTCTAGCAATCTGCTTGGTTAGGCTGAAATGTATTTTGAACTTTATTTTCGTCTGCAATTTGGGTTATTTGAGAGGATTAGTGAACGTGAATTGTACATTTTCTGGCGATTTCACCCATATATGATATATTTATTATTGAAGAAATAGCGTTTTCGATCACCATATAGGCCTAATACATCTGGAAGGAAAGGGGAATAAGAACATTATATCGTATTTTGTTATCGACGAAATATGCAGGCATATAATTGCTTATTTAAATCCTGTTCCTCTAGACTATATATATTGTATTATTATAATTCGAGTGTATGAGGTTTTAAACCTCCCAGGTGAAGAAATACCCCCTCGATTGAATAGATTAACCAAGCCGGGCCTATATCAAATCATAGAACGATACTCGTTCTATGATCAAATCAATTAGGCTATTTTAGAATAATTTCATCTTTTTACCTTTTTTCCATCATGAGTCAATTTTGCCTTTTTATTTGTGCTTCCAATTGTAATACCTGGTAGTCATTGGAGGTTAATCATGTCATTTACATTTAAATTTATTTTATCTCATTTTACTTTTCTTGAATTTCCCCATTGACCACGTGTATTTAGGGATTTACTTTCCGTGAAACAATTTTTGGTTGCGAATAGACAAATTAAGCCTACCGGAGCGTCAGTAGACAGTGCGATGCTTTATTGAGTTCATAGAAACAAGGCCCTTATCTTGCAGATTTTTCCCGATCTTTCTGGGGACGCAACCGCCTAGCACTGCCGCGCTGTTAGCTCATACACTCTCGCACACCGGGAAAGGGTCTGATAAAAATTAAACATTGTTCAAGAATGGAAGAAGAAAAATTTAATACATTCCTGACCCAGCACAAGCCGCAACTAGAATCTTCGAATATACCACAAAAGTATTGGCGGACACTGTTCTCCAAACTGGAAAATGAGGTGAGATTATTCTTTCACATGTGGGCCGAACGATAATAAGAGTACATTCACTGATTCAGTCACGGAGATCTTTGAAACTATATCAAAATTTAGTGTTCTATTTTATGAAAAGGAGCTGGCCTTTTTCTCGATAAGAATTCGATTAAAACCCCAAGCCTCAGGCTAAGGTTCATGATTACTTGAATATTCATCTCTGATGTTTAGCAATGAAACTGATGGAATACACTTCTATATTATTTTATTGTTTATTTATTTTAGTATTATTTGCTTGAAGTCCCTGCATGTGAACTCCTTGGACCTTGTCAATCTTGAATGATTTGAACATAAACAATCTCAATGTTGTCGGTGATACACATTCGCTTGACATTCATTTGTGAGAACTGCAATACTTCAAAGATAATTCCCGGCGTTGATTATTTACGCGCTCCAGTCCTGTTGTTGAATTCTTTACTCCAAGGGGCGTGGTCCCTCTAAGCAGGCTGGTATTATACCGTACGTCTTTGTTCGAAATTGAACGCTGAATCTAAAGACAATCATCCTTCATCAAAGTCAGGGGAAGGTTGCTGTAGTAGAGCATGTATTTATCAGAAGATCTGCTTTTGACAATATGTAACAGTGATGTTTGAATGACTATAATATATTCTGCAAGTTAAACTTAAAGCTTAATTAAAAAATCTCTTAGAAGTTGGATGTGACATCAAAGAAAGTTAAGGAGATGATTATCATATATATTTCCTCTCATATTTGCGTAACATTAAACATTTTTAGAGAAATAATCTGCATGAAAACATCCATTGAATAA
The DNA here is from genome assembly GCA_942159475.1 of Sthenelais limicola. Taxonomy (NCBI): domain Eukaryota; kingdom Metazoa; phylum Annelida; class Polychaeta; order Phyllodocida; family Sigalionidae; genus Sthenelais; species Sthenelais limicola. Next base: position 33,566,826 of record OW804097.1, on the reverse strand, counting down.
TGTGATGACTCGACTGATATCCATTGAATAATGTGATGACTCGACTGATATTGGTACTACGGTAGTATATAAGTTTTGGAGAAACGTATGATGTCCTTTTCTTGATGGAAACTCTTTAATGATTTTCCCAGTATACTAACGCCTTGAAGAACTTATTTCTTCCACCCGGAGGCATTTCAGACCCCAAAATTAAATTCTGGTACTCTTTATTGGCGGACTGTCTGTCTGTTAGACTTGTTTAAGTCTTTGATTTGTTGTTGTTTCATGAACATAATCTTGAAACCAAATTGTTGTTATCATATCAGAGGCCCAAGCATGAGTAAAGTCTTTGCTGTGTGCACTCATTGAGTTAGGCTGAGGGACTTTAAGCTAGTCTGTCTGTTTGTGTCTGTCTCTGTCTGTCTCTCACTCTCTGTCTCTGTCTGTCTCTCTTCCCTCTCCCAGACAAAAACCCGGAAAACAATTCCGTCATGCAGTCCCACCTTGGCTGATGTTACAAATGGTTAATTACATGTGACAAACGTTCTAAAAGGGCCCTCTGGTTACTCAGGGTTTATTAAAAGTGACTAGTTGTAGACAAAAAGAGTAGTTGGAACAATTACTTTTTTCTTGCTAGTGTGTTCATTTAGCAACATAAACGTTTCATTTCTTTCTCTGTCAGGTTTTTGATGCGGGGTTGGCCTTTACTCTACTGCAAGTGACAGGAGAGTCCGAAGAAGGCGAAGAAAATACAGAGAAACAAGAGGAGAAGGAGGAAAATGACGAGGAAGAAGAGGCAGCTGCTGGGTGGATGGTTGCAGTTAGTGCGGAAAATGGTATAAGCGTGGACGACCCAAGCCAGTAAGTGGTAGATTGGGTGAAGTCAAACAATGTGCAATCAGCAGCTCTACATATTTAGTAAAGTCTATTAAATTACACTGACAAATGATTATAACTAGGAATATCTTAGTAATATGGGTAATGTGTTGATTAAACAAATCTTCAGTTCAGTTAGGTTGAACTATTTTCAACCTCATTTTGGGGTTATTTGAGAATTGTACATCTTCAAGTGACTTCTCCTGTGTGTAGGCCTACCCTATGAAACTGATTGACGATATTTTATCTAGTGAATTTTCCCATGATCATTACAAATATTATATTTGGGCTACCTGCCTCCAACTAACGAGTCTACTGTCTATATTAACTCTTATTAAGTTAATATAGACTCGTTGCTCCAACGTTGGCTAAAGGAAGCACAACTACATTTGATCCTGCACAGGAAATATATGTTTTCCAAATTTCAAATGTAATTAAATCTGAATTCTTAAGTGTCAATATAATAATAGAAAATTATATGGTTGAAGTCAGAATCAGAGGCCTATTATAAAACAGATGTGATAAAATATATGATACGGTGTTGTCGTTGGACACCCTCTCTATGGTGACTCTTATTATTGCGTCATCATCACGGTGCACTCTTGGGGATGTGAACATCCCTGATCATGGAAACAGTGTCACGACTATAAATAGCTCATCTTCATTATTATGTAAGATTAGGTAATCCCACGTTATCATATCATATATCATAATTACAACTGTTCAATATTAATATCTCAGGGATGCAAGTTCTCAGATTATCAACTGAATTCAGATATATGGAAAAGTCAGCAAATGTCCCATACAATACACTAAATCGACTCCTAAATACCAAAATTTTCTCAAAATTCCATTTGACAGACAATATTAGGGGAGTGATGTGTAGAGACCTCTATCTAAGTGTTCTCACGGAGCCTGGAGCTAACGGAGCCGCCTATCCCTGTTGGGGGAGAGGCGGCCTCAGATCATAACTGAAGTGAGATTCCCGATATTTCCGTTAGTCTTTAGCATTGAGTCTATGGAGGTCACGGAAATACCCGAGGTCCTTCGCTCAAGACCTCCGGGAAGGGTGCAGCAGGTGGCCCTTGGACTGACCCAGATACCCACTGTTAGTTAGGCCGCACTGTTGTACATACACACATGGTCCTTATATGACATGTGCGCCTTTATCTACCTCCCCCTGGACCTTGGAAAATGTTCAGATTATTTTACCTTACCCGACTTGCATCCTTGATATCTACCTAGCTCTACCCACTCGAGATCGAGAGACATATCAACAGAGTCTCGACGACTCTGGTTTCCGAGTTGATATCACAGGGGTGATAAAATAGTTGGATTATATTTTTTGCAGCGTTTACCTCATTGACCACGCCTGGACATATCGTGCTAATGAAGCGAGACAGTATTTGCATCAGGTGCCCGGACTTCTGCAACGCATGTGTGATATGTTCGATTTGGATTCTGAGGACACGGACAAGGAACAACTGATTGAGACTGTGCTTGACAGATCATGGAGGTAAATATTATATGTTTACTCATATGTACAGAGATTCAATCAGATATGATCCGTCATTCATATTTTATGTTTTTATCTTATTGTCGATTTGTATTTTGCCTTTCAGGTACAGCCAGACTTACCAATTTGGGAATATTTCTCATGTAAGTAAGCATTCTAATCTTCATTATTTTTGACATCTTATTATATAGGATATGTTAGAACCAAAATAAGGGGGAAGCATTCAATCGCTACAATATAATTCATCTTTAATATACACTCCATAATGTAAGTGGTCAGGATTGCGTCAGGAAATACCTAGCCCGAGAAATTCTGACTGACTCCGCTCTATTTTACTGCTGGTCGCTACACACAGTCAGAGTGCAGCGTAATGTTTTTCTATAATAGAATCAAAGCCCCCACTCAAAACTTTAGAACGGTGACATTTTCAGGCTAAATACTTGGGCCTCTACTTACTTTTATAATAAATAAAGAAGCGAAATGACTTGTGAGATAGTAATAGGTGTATTTTATGACATTCCACACTTATTTTCACCGCACGGTAGGCTTGGTAGGCCTCGACAAATGGCGGCAATGTTCTGCGGGACTGTAGCGCCACCTGTAAGCTCCAACAACACTAACTTATTTTTTGTAAGAATTAAATTTAAAAGGCCAAAAGACTACTTCTTTTTGTGTCAACATTGCTCGGTTTAATTTTATAGCAAAATAAACTGAAATTTTCATAGATTAGCAAAATATCTGCATTATTTTGGAACATTTTTTGTTTACTTCCGGTACCCACAACACCTTGCTTCATTGTTTTGAAATTACCGCCCACTTTGGCCAGAGTCATCCAATCCGAACCCATTCTCATTTATTAAAACTAATCAGCCATCAGGTATTATTTTTGGCTCTGCACATTTGTCTTGTTATATAATTCCATTGGGGACATAAGATATCGGCGGTCAAAGCGTTTTTCTATTACATCTCTACTCGGCCAGAAGTGGCCCAGTAAACTCCACTGTTTGTGCGGTTCTGCTCCCAGACCCTCCGTAGGTTAGGGTCTGGGAGCCCGGGCTAGAAATACCATGCAACATGAGTAAAGGAATAAAAAAGCCAGCCATGTTAAAGGATTTTGGGGTCAATGAAAGAGAAGTCCACCATGTCCCTTTCTATGGACGCAAGTCTTCAATATTTGTACTGAAATCAATATTTTTGAAAATTTCCAAGAATTACCAAATCTCCCCCAAATTGTATCATTTACAACCAGATTTCGCTAAAATTCAAAGAATCCGATTGGACAAATTTCGTTAAAATTTCCAGTCAATATCAGATTATTTTTTTGTCATGCAGTAGACGCCTTAAATTATAAGTATTCACTCTCTCTTTATTTTCTTCTTTTTTAATGAAATGTGTTAGCATAGCCTGACTTGCATCCACACTCTAACTTACTTGTTGTTTACTCATATTTAAATGTTAAATCTCCATCATTACATTATTCACTATAGTTACTTCCATGTATAACTATTACCAATATCTTTCCTTGGCAATAAGAAATATCACGTATGTGAAACTTGGCCAATAAAATGTATTAAAAAAAATTATCCCATTTAATCATCATCAACAGGAAGACGACGATGGTCTAGAGCCCCGCTGGTATGTACTGGATGAATTCGGATCCCGCATTCAACACTCGGACGATCCAACAACAAGATGTGTACCATTCTATCATGTTCCTTCTAAAAATGCTTTTACAGTCATGTGGCCCTTGGCAAACCTTGACCATGGAGGTATGTTATTTAGTCAAATTGTACTCATAAACTAAAGAAAGCGATGCATTGATCTAATCATGCATTTAGTTAGAAATGCTATACTGTTCCAATTGTTTGTTACACTATTTGACTGCATTATTTTACTATTTATTAGAATGGTTTAGTCGATTTTTAGACGACTGTTGTATGAATATAAAAAATTCAGGGCACGATGAAAACCAATCCTTGAAATTGAGAGTAAGTGCTATGATCTAAAAACGACTGAATAATCATTTTTTTTGTAAAAAAATAACAAAATAATAGGGTTGAATTACTGCTAACCGGTTGAAAAGTCGTTTGTGTAGGGTTGCGTTGATTTTCATCCAACAGAACAAGTATTAGTTTTCTTTTTTTCTTTTATTTCATAACAAATGAAATTTATTTCATATAAAATAACAAAATGTGTATGGATTTCTTACCCCTTCCTAGATGAGGCTACCCGGGATTACATTGAGGGGGTAACTGACAGTCTATTACGTCGCGTCAAGCTTCATCCATGGATAGATGACGACTTTTCGGATGTCACTTGGAAGCAGACAGACAGAGATGACGCCTACTATCAGGTCAGCCATTCCTTTTGTTGGAATGATGGACTTATGTATTTCCGAGTCACTGACGAAACTCGTCCCATATGAAATCTCAGATAGAATTTCGTCCGCATTGGCAAAGGCTAAGGCGGGGTCATTGCTGGCAGGACTTGTTGTTCACCTGTCCATTCACTCCCACAGCACCCTCTATCACCCGCTATATAAACCCGCCACTCACCTGCACCGGCCTCTTTCATTCACAATCGCTCAACGCATTACCCACCCACCCACAACCTATCTATCATCATCATCAATCATCCAAACACCTACTAACAACCTCAATCATTTTATTTTATTTTCAATCAATTATTTTATCAATTCTCATTCATCTTTTACACATTTATACAAAAATCAAAAACAAAATACATTTTTATTGAATAAAAATATTATATTATTCCCAATTGCCTTTCAACGAGTTCTTTGTCCAGTAATAAAATCTGCATTTTAAGTGAGAACTGTATAAAGGATAGGTAATCTAGATATTAAACTACCGCTTATGTAATTCAAATTGGTAAAACATGACCTAGACATATTATTTCCAATTAACCCATGCTTGATGTTAAATTTATGATCTCACTTTCCGTTGCTGCTTAGATGTATACGCAGCACGAATCGTGGCCTGACCCTAACGCAGAGGTTGCAGTAGTCCCCTCTGGTCGGAAGATACGGGTGTGGACAGATATTAACCAAGTAGCAAAACATCTTACAGATGACAGATTTGAAATAGTAGATTCAGAGGAAACAGCTGATGTGTTATGGTCCAAAGAGCATTTTAAAAATTACAAGTAAGTATTCATTTAGATGCGAGTGTGAGAAAAACTACTTCTTCAGTGTTAGCGAATGTAAAGGTATTTCCTTAACTGTATTTAAGTGACGTACCTGCTATGGCACTATTTGTTTGAGTGTACGCTGAGTTAATTAAAATCGTTTTGGCAGGTCAAATATAGTTTCACACTTCTATAATTCGTGATATTAGAATACTTTATATTTTTGTAAAGGTAGGAGAATTTCCACAAATTATTAATCCAGACAGTTGATTTGAAGCATTTTATTTAACAAAATGACCCTACGCGTTTCGACCGGTGGAGGTCTTCGTCAGGGGTTATATTTTTTCAAAGTAGTCCAGGAGGACGGACCGGTATATAGGCCTGTAACGTAGGATATACTGTAGGCTAATAAAGTTTAACAAAATGAAATACAAGTTTATCCTTTGAAGCTTAAAATCAACCATCCCTGATGTTTCACCAGTAGATTGCCCTTTCACACAATGATATTCTTGTTGTCTTTCATCACCCCAGTTTCCCCTCACGTTTTCAGAGAATTAAGCTTACATCGGCCCCATGTGTTTGTCAACCAGTTCCCAGCTGAGATTCTCTTCACGTGCAAGGATCCTTTAGCAGTTGTAGCGCGGAGGGCAGGGACAGAGGTGCAGGCAGATGATCCAGACGGTCTTGGAGGATCTCCTGTATGGCTTCCCGTCACCTACAACCTTCAGTCTGAATTGCCTGCATTCGTCTCTTACTTCAAACATAGGGAACATTTGTAAGTTACGAATTCTGCCTTTAAGAAAGAGTGATGATTATGTTGGATATCCTACCATGGGATTAGTTTATTTCGCCGCATGTTTGGGAACAAAGAAAGAAAATTTTTCTAGATTAAATACGTACGCGTATTGCATCGTTTAACTCCTATTAAGAAGATTTACGACATTTTAAAACAATTTCCTTCCTTTGGTTGACAGTGGGTTCTGTGTATATTGGGACAATAGATGTCGCAGGGATACATATATCTATAGAATCATATATGTACAAACATAGCTGGTGCTGCCCCCTCGGATTGGTGAAAGGAATAGACATACCACCCAGATGTCACATCTGCTACTTGAGCTTTAATTTCTTTCCTTATGAAAATGTGTGAGTTCATCTTTATATATATTATAATAAAAGGGCGGTCAACTGACATCTGTTATCTTCGTTCAAATCTAGTCATGGTAATAGCCCTCTTTGTCTTGTCTATTGTATCTCTATGCATGTATTATTGAGTAAATTCAATTGTGGACGTTGCAGTAAATGAACCACCTCGCTGGGAAAAAAACCATTTTAGATTTCAATCAGTTTCAAAAATCAAAATATATGAGACATGCCGCCAAACTCTGGAATGATTTTATTAGCAACTTATAAACATTGCAATTTCTAACTGTTAATTTAATGTAATACTCAACGAATTCTTTGTTTTAGAGAAGCCGATAACAACTGGATCCTGAAGCCTTGGAACATGGCACGCGGCCTGGATATGCACATCACTTCTGATTTAGACAAGATTATCCGTCTTCAGGAGTCGGGACCTAAAGTGGCCTGTAAATACATCCACGACCCTGTCCTATTCTCTAGAGAAGATATCGGAAAGGTCAAATTTGACATTCGCTACATTGTCTTACTTGCGAGTACCAAACCCTTAAAGTTATACGCATACAGGGTCTTCTGGCTTCGATTTGCTAACAAGTAAGTTGTAGAATGAATATGTGTTTGGATAGCATAACATTGAGTATAATTACATGATGAATTTTACAATTATTTTGATCTTTAAAGTGACTTTAACTTCTAGTGAAATTTCTACTGTAAGAAAATGTGATTATATAATTTTAGTTTGTTATGGGTTGGACACAAGTTGTCATTACATCTTCTCTTTTGTTTAAAATCGTCTTTTGTTCATTTGAAATATACTTATGTATTTTTACTTTCAAAGAGACGCATTGATTGGGTAGAATATGTCTTATCTTACATGTGTATGATTTCTTGTAGACCGTATTCTCTAGACCATTTTGATGAATATGAGAAGCATTTTACTGTCATGAATTATCAGGAAGGAGTAAACCTGAAACAGGTCAGTGCATGGCTAATTGAAATTCCTATTATTGGAAAAAAATAATGTGTCTAAATAAGGGATATCGATTTGCCTCGAAGTGTGTGAATAAATTAACACCTAATATAGCAATGATTATCTTTCCAGGTGCATTATGACGAATATATTCCTATGTTTGAAAAACAGTATCCCGATTATCCTTGGAATGATGTGGAAGTAAGTCTGTTGTGAATGTTATCTTGGATTAATTAACTAAATAATAAACTAATAGAAAACAGGCTTATTTCTAGTCTTTATATTGGATTGTCAGATGGCGTGTAGAAACGTTCCAATGTTGAGTGTACCTATGAATAAAGGGGGTAGTCGCATTTTATTTACTTTACTACCTATAAGCTGCTGTCCCACGGTTCGGACCAGGTCGTTATGGACAGTTATTGTATATGCTGGCTTTGATTATGTTCATTGATAAGTTTGACATTGATGCTTTTCTAGGCGGATATTTTCAAGATGTTTAAGGAATTGTTCAGTGCCAGTGCGCTACAACCTAACGGTGTGCCTCACTCACCTCCTTCCCGCGCTATATACGCCATTGATCTCATGCTGCAGTGGGACAAATCATCTTCGGGTATGTTAAAGCAGCTTTATTATTAGTATTATTATTATTATGCAACTTTTATTCAGTGAAACATATACATGTATAGTAATATAAATCAAGGACAGGTTCGTTCTCCAATGGAGGTCTTCCGAGTAGCCCTTTTAAATTAGAAATGACAATAAATGCTGTAAATAAACTATCAGTAGTACAGTTTTGTTCATACAATGTTCATACAATATTGCGTTAACATTATTTATTTAGTAGTAGGTAATATGTTTCAATCAAATTTACAATTGTAGCGTATAGATAGAAATTCTAACCTCTACTTGTACTAGTAGAGTGTTTACATAAACCAAGTTTCCTCGTCCTGAACTTTCTCATCTATAACATCAGCTAAAACATCTAAATTCACTTATTTGTACTCACATGCTGTATGAGAGGTGCAATACAAATATTTATATTGTACTAGTATCATATATATAAGCTCGAAGTTATTCTTATTTTAACTTATAGATACCGATAGTTTAGGGGGAATCCGAATGAAAAAAACGCCAAAAGTTTTATTTTTCTATATTCTTTTTTGCTAATGACATTAATAAATAGTGAATGGAAATCGGGGCTTGAAATAGAATATTTATATTAATCAAATATCCGAATTTTTACATCTGTCACCTCTATATATGGGGTCCTAGACTAAAAGCCACTGTGTGAATAGTTCCCCGAGAGTTTTAATGAAATGACTTTCGGACGTAATTGTGAAAATTAAAATATAAACCGGTATCTCATAAGTCCCCTTCTTATCTCTTACATCTTTGTAATTGAATTAATGTTATGCATCATCATTATTGCTATGTTTTTTTTATATATACCGGTTGTTTCTAGATTTTTCGACTGGAAATTGGTAACCGAACTTATCTTTGTTATTCTGATTGTCCTATTTTCAGGAGAGCGCCGGATGCAGCCGATGATATGTGAAGTCAACTTCTGTCCTGACTGTGAAAGAGCGTGCAAATACCATCCCAACTTTTATAACGATATTTTCAGTGCATTGTTCTTAGAAGATATTGAATCGCGCCCTGTCACCTTATTGTAGCAGAAGAAAAATTAACATAGATCTAATGTAGGCAATACTTATTGCGACTGAGTGACCAAACGTACGTTAAGAAATATAAAGGTACGGTGGATCTGTTGATATATTGAATAAAGTATGTTATTTTTTAAAAAGAAGAAATATAAAGCATTTACAGTAAATCGATTTTTCCATCTCACTGTTAGATTAAGGACCTATAATATAGGTAGTGACTCGGGTACGGTAGGCCTATTCCTAATCGTATCTATTTGTGTATTTGGTGTCTGTGGCCAAGTTCAAAGTCTAAATAAAATATTTTTTCCTTTAAACAAAAATGATTTTTTTCATCGATTTTTATTCTGAAGACCATGGTCGTCTACTATGTGGGGAAATGAATAAATAAATATAAAATGTGTTTTTAAAACGTTGTGTCACATTATTACACATGTTTAACACACATAAAGGCATAGGCCTACATTGTATTATAGCTCTGATTATGTGTAGGCCTATCTATAATTTTGAAAATATTAGTTAATGTAGCCTACCGGTACATTATAAGGCCCCTATTTTCTCACATTGTTATGACTTAATTAGGCAATATTGGGAAACATGACTTGTAAAATTGAGTAGGCTATACGGCAGGCCTATACATATATTTTTTATATTTCTCAAAGTGGAATCCCTTTGAGAAATAAAGAATCCTATCAATCAATTAAATTTCCTATTTTTATATTCCGAAATGTCATACAATTGTGGTTTATGAATATATGCTTAGTAACGGTAGTACAGTCCTTAATTTGTCATGAGCATAATCGCCCTGTGACATGGTATTTGGGGCGCGAAAATAGGATTCATTCAAAGTGCCCTCTGTAGTCACAAATTGACCCTACACACATTTTTCATGGACACCACTGCAAGTCGCCACTGTCGTCCCAAGTCCCACGACCTCCGACGAGTAAGGCCACCGAGTATATATTAACCGACATTTTCTCCAATTGCTCAGTATGACAGCGGAACCCATAGCAAAGGTTGCAAAAATGGCATCCACACTCGATCAGCTAAAGGATCACACAATAGTCGTCGCCGACACTGGCGATTTTGAGGGTAAGTTTTGGTAATTTCTGCTTGGATCTCTCTGGCCCCAGCGCGTGGCTTCCTCGGTTCAGGACGGTGCACTCGCGGTGCCGGTTGACATGTTCAATAAGCACAAGTTTACTCTTGAATTCTGTCAATTTTACCCAAGGACATGCGTTCATATTAGCACCAAAGGACCAGAAGATGACACAGCAAATAGATTTCAGCTTTTATTCTGAGAGACTACTCTGATTTATCGCTACATTCTGCTCGAAACTTTCGGGAAGTTTCATGAGACTGGGGCGGGTGCATGGGTCCGATGGATCCGGCAAATTGGCGTCTCAATGGCCCGGTAGCGACTTGAAGCTGACCTCTTGACCCCTGACCTTGTTTACCTTATAGATGAAGGTCTGCGTAAGCCACTGTGTAAATATGCAGTGTCATGCTTACAACTAATACATTTGGACTGATAGATAGTATATTTCACCATTTAAACCGAGCATTAGTTTACTCGTTCGGATGGGCTCTTATTTTTATCGAATGTCCTATGTAACTCACTGGATAAAGGGGAGTTGAATGAAACTGAAAGGGAAAGTATAGCCATAAGCATAGGTGCCACGCCTACGTTGGTTGTCCATGACAGACCATGTAGGCCTATAGCTCCTGTGTGATGATAACAGTGTAGTCTACTGTATAACATAGTATAGGCTAATCAGTCAGTGGTGATAATACTTATATACAATACAACAACTGTGTCTTTAAAACATGGTTATCTGTAACCGTTATATTACATCATTAGGCTAAATCCTAGCTGCCTGGGATTAGATGCATCAAAATTTAAGTCCTGAGCAGAACTTAAAAGTTGATCTGCTGAACTTTAAATTATAGGGAGTATATAGAGGCAATGGAACTCCACTTACTATGATTTTGAGTTAATTTAGCCCACCGGTATAATAGAAAATTTTCTATAATTTACATAATGGGTCAGCACATCAGTAGCCTAAATGTTATTGTACAATACTGAATAGCCTATAAGCAGCCCTAAACATTAGTAAATTACCGTAGGCTCAGTTAGGTTAAAAGTGATAGGCAGGCTATATTTTGTTATTGCGCTGATTTGAATATTTTGTCTTGCGCCTTGACCCCTATGGCTATATGGATTGTGGTCCTTCTATTCTGCTGTACGTTACACTGGTGTTATGTAACATGTATATTATCCTCCATGCCCCATGGTGTATTATGATAGGATGTAACGAGGTTGGTTTCTGACTTACTGTATACGTTGCCCACAAGTTATTTTCGACCAGGGATGTCACGAGAATAAACAAACTATTTATTTACCTCGCTTCTCTCCAATGATCCGCCATATTGATTTGGTTTATTCCAAATCACTAAACAAGCGTATAACTGATTGGCTAATCAACGACGGCACGGTGGCATATGACGTCACGAATGGGCGTGACGTCATGAGCGAGTGAAACGTCAATCAATGAGAATGCTTCTTAGATTTAGGCCCAAAAAAGTTCATATTTTCACGCGTGGATCCATTCAACAAAACACAATAGCAGGTATCCACTCATTTGCAGCGTGTACAACCCCCGATCGTGGTATAAGGTGGTAGACTACTTTATTTGATGACTGATGTTTAATATTATGGATAACATTATTCCTTCAGGATTCTTTTTTATTCAGGGTTTAGATTCGCCGGTATATTAAACCATCCATTCCTCCCATATTGAGACATTCATATTTGGTATTTGGTATCTATATACCTAGCCCACGTTGCTGGCCTTGAATCCCTGATCCCAATGCTCTGCCTCTGGGGGAAAGGGGACGGATACTTTGTCTATATACCGTATGATATTTATATATCTGTTCAGGCTAACCCGCTTTATCTGAGACGATGTCTGCATATAATATAATCATATAGCTTACAATAACATGCATACGATCCTAATTTACCTTAAATTATAGGCCTACTTGATCCCTGTAATGTGAGGCCGTTGAGCACATGCCAAACACTACTTGGTTTCATTTCCCTGGATAAATACAATATCGTAATAATAATTATAAACAAAATTCTTATTCAAATCTATGGTGTCAAACCACCTATATTTTCATGAAATCAAATAGTCTCCCAAAACAGTTACTCCATTTGAGTTGTATAGTAATGCAACATGAAGATCGACTGTAATTTTGGTCATCAAATTCAATGATAAAAAAATTGAGAACAGAATGAAGGAAGTCAGGATTCGGCGGCGCACCCAAGTGTACAATTAGTTGAGTACGGTGTTACGGTAATGCTTGGCACAGTGCCGCTGTATGTGAAATCTTGAAATTTGTACCTTTATTTTTGACAATTGTCCTTAGGCCTATCTCTTTTCTCTGGCTCTCTCTTCCCTCTTCTCTATCTCTATCTCCTGGGTATGATCATAAACTGCCTCCCTCAGCTCTCCCGCCCTTGATATAACCATATTAAATGTGTTGATAAGGGCGTAAAGCAACCAGCCTCACTCACCTATCAGTCCTGCTGAGGCTTTCCCTTTTCCTATTATAAAATTTGGGGGCATACCGGTACTCAACTTTGTATAGTTATTTCACATGCATAGGCTACGTACAATAAGAGCCAGCATATTGCATTATAAGCCGGCCTTCACCAAGTGTGTTACTGTTTCACTACAACGCCGTATAGTTAGTACTTAAACCACGGTCAGTCTAATGACATCGTGTTGCTGCCTGAATTATTGCACGAGGTACTATTCAAAGGCAGCAACAAAAAGGTTTTCTTTTACTTTTCAATATTTGAACAATAAAAACAGAAATCTTTATAGTGACGTAGTTCAGAAATGCAAATGTATTTTTCACCCTGTATTTTCACTCTGCAACCAGCTCGTGATACCAGAGCATATGGCTATGGTATTATCGAGCAAAATCTGACCCGTACTGAATTACCTGCGAAATACATGTTCTTTGTTTGTTCATGAATTCATGGTGTATCTATCCTTCTACTGTGGTAAATCTATATTTAATGTTGCATCACTCCCACTACTGTATTTGAGCGGTCAAATTGGGAGCGTTTTTACAGCTAAGCTAAGCTGCAGTTGTGTACTGCTTCACCCCAGTAAAAGGTAATGCCAGTGCAGATCTATCATTGTGTATCATTTCTTCAATGGATCAGATTTTCAGAAAATGTACAATTCGCCTCCACCAATTCTCTTAAATAACCCACATAATGCAGTTTAATATAGCAGAACAAATACATATAAATCAACGCGACACCAAATATACTAAGATATACCTGTTATTCATCATTTTTCAGCCGAATTTAGCAACATTTCCAGAATATGTTGAGCTGCCAATTGTACATTTTCTGAAAATCTGACCCCAATAATACTGATATACATTGTGAGGCTTTTTCTTTCCAGCTATGAAAAAGTACAAACCCACCGATGCCACAACAAATCCTTCACTCATTCTCCAGGCTTCACAAATAGAAAAGTACAATAAACTAATCGATGAAGCCGTCAGCTATGCCAAAGATAAATCGAGGTATCTATTTATTTCTTACACCTCAACAATTTTCGTTGAATTCTGACATTAGTTCATCTGTAAGGAATATAGGTTATAGTCAGCAAAGGGAATAACAATGTTCTGCCTGCTTCTGGCCACTTTAGGCAAACACATCTCTGGTATTACCATAAGAAGTAGGTAGCCATTGTGGCATTGTGCCACTTGTCACTATTATTATGTTTCTCAGCCAGCCATGGAGTCGAACGCATGCCAATATACAATTGTTATCATTACAAGGTACAACAACTCCCGCTTTCTAAATTCTAGTGTTGTTGCTCATGAAATATGTTGGAACTTTATGAATGACTACGTAAAATATTCCATGATAAAAATTACAAATTAAATAATTAGCAGCTCTACACATTTAGGAAATTCTCCTAAATTAGGCTGAAAAATGATGAATATCGGGTATATCTGAATAATTTTGTATCGCATTGATTTAAAGTATCAGTTCTGTTATGTCAAACTGCATTCTGAAGCTCATTTTTGCCTTAAATGTGGGTTATTTGAGAGGATTGGTGAAGACGAATTGTACATTTTCTAAAAATCTGACCCTATAGCTCTTCAATCCGGACAGTTGTTTATCCCAGCCCCTCATTGAGTGCCCACTATAGAGATGGCTCATGTACATAGATTTGAAATTGTAGACTTATTCATGTTTTGTTTTAGTGACGTAGATGAACAAGTAACCCATGCCATGGACAAGCTATTTGTTCTATTCGGATGTGAAATCCTCAAAATTGTTCCAGGTCGAGTGTCGACTGAAGTAGATGCCAGGTAAGGAAGTATGACCCAAATTTCGTACAAATACTTCTTATTGAGGCTGCCCTCTTTAGCTCTAATATTAAGTATTTGCCTATGATATAGAAGTAACAAAAATATATCTATACTATTTATTCCTTCAATATTTGACCCTGATAAATGTGTTAATTCTTACTTTAAAAGTTTTATATATGGATCTTCATACAAAATAATTGAGAAATTATGTACACTAATTACATTTTGTACTGTTCTGAAATTGTTTCCGAATTTAAAGTCGACTTTAGATACATGTATGCGAAACCATAGTTTATAGATTTATAGTAACTGATGTGGTCTGAAAGCGTCGGCCTCTATTATCTTGAATCACTATTTAATTACTATTGTTTACTACCGTGAATTACTATCGGTGGTCGTCACGGCATTAAACCACTATCACTCACTCACTCCACTATTATCTATAACATTGGTTATTATTTTTTCTAGGTTGTCCTTTGATAAGGACGCTATGGTAGAGAGGGCAGTTCGAATCATCTCCCTCTACAAAGAAGCTGGAATCAAGAAAGAACGTATCTTGATCAAGCTCACTTCTTCGTGGGAGGGAATCCAAGCTGGAAAGTATGTAACTGCGTTTTACTTGTCCTCTGCTAACCTTTTCTTTAATGCAAGAGCTTAATAAAGCATGCCTTTCGTAAACTTATATATGGATGACCGAAGGGAAAGGTCATTGCCCTGTGATAAATGCTTGAGGTCATAGGCATTGCTAGTTATTTCGATAGTTAAATAACCTTTGTATGGGGGTCTTTTTGGTACAATTATTGTGGTTAGTGCATCATTAGATTTGTTGTATTTGATTTTTTGTCTTGTTCCATTTGATAAAATATCAAATCATGTCAATTATTTTACGCAAGTTACGTGGAGAAAACTATTATCAGGAATTATGTTACGTTATGTTATGCTATGGAGTGTATATTCGATTATGTGAGGTACTAAGTTGGTTAAACGATTCAGATAGTACTATGTGGAAGACAACGCATGAAAACAGTTGGATATAAAAAAAACTTTTTTTATTATTTTTTAATGTACACTTGCCTAAAATAGAAAAAAAACATAACTTTATTGACTTAAGTTTATAGAAAAAAAAGCATAACTTGATTGTCTTTAGTTTATATTTTCATTAAAATATACTTGATTTTCTGAGATGCATATCAGTTGAACTTTCATTGAGTATTTCAACCATACATCTACTAGACTAGTCTTCTGTATATTTTGCAGGGAACTTGAAGAGAAATATGGAATCCATTGCAACATGACCCTCTTATTTGCCTTTTGTCAGGTAATACTAATTAATTATTTTATTTTCATTCGCTAAGATATCAGTTACTCTCTTTGAAGGTGATAATCGATGTGAATTTTCTTAGTTTACTTGCCACTTTAATGGACCTACATCTTCATATTTCATGGCCGTTATTGACATGCATGTATGGTACATGTTCTATGTTCCTTAAGTTTTGGAATCTCTTAGAAGAACTTTTTGTTTAACAACTTGTTTCTTTGAAGAACTTGTTTAAAAAATATCTTGCCAATATTTGAACTATGTTTATGCTTTACAGGCCGTTGCCTGCGCGGAAGCAGGAGTGACTCTCATCTCGCCCTTCGTGGGACGAATCTATGACTGGTACGTGAAGAACACCGACCAGAAAACATTCGCCCCACTGGAGGACCCTGGCGTCAAGAGTGTCACTGCTATTTACAATTACTACAAGAAGTTCGATTACAAAACCGTCGTCATGGGAGCATCGTTCAGAAACACTGATCAGATCGAGGCCTTGACTGGATGTGATCTTTTAACAATAAGGTACTAATGTCTCTATGTTCAGATCTCTGTGTTATATTTATCTTTGAATTGTATTTGGTTACAATGTGTGAGCATGCTATTATTGATTTTAAGGGAATCTTAGTATGTGATCTGGAAAAATTAAAATTGTCCGAATTTGATAATTATAATCAGGGAGGTATATACAAGGGAGTAGCAACGAATAATATGCGCGGGTGGTGATATAGTTGGCAGTACTGTCACTACTACTACTAGCGCCAACTATTCATAAGTGTATCACTAGTATGCTCTTCTATGGTAAATGGCAATCAAGCTACTTGGGCTATATGTGGTATTATTGCCGACAACAGTACTGCAGTGTCACCTGGCATGCAGTGGCTAAATTAAGTCCCTGTTGCGGATATTTTATGGCAGTCAATGAGTCGTTGCTACTCCCTTTTATATACCTCCCTGATAGAATCGATATATTTTTTTATTGTTCAACTGTTCAATAAGTTTCCTTATGTTATGTTCTGCCAAAACGTTGAAATGTTATGCCACAGTCACTGATGTGCCGACTCCCTACAAATCAACTTGCAGGAGTGGATATAATTCTATCCTCAGGCTATTCAGTATTGGGTTGTATAATTAGATATTCACCCCCTCGGAGTGTATCAGTTGGCACAATAGGGGAGTTACATGTCTCACTGCGCATGTCTGTCACAGTGCATGCTGGGATGGATTCTGTTCAAATCTGACATACAAATATTTGGCAACATTTTTATCTAAAATTGCAAGAATGTTTTCACCAATATTATTGCTTGTGTAAATGATCTATGAAAACCAAATGCACGGTGGGAAAGATGAAGTCTTGTATTATGGAAACATGCATGACACATGGATATTGACATTTGAATACCAATGAATTGTCCATGCTGAACATGGCACGTTTTCTATAGATTTTACACAGTACCATTAGTCCCATAATTCCATGCGAATCCGGATTCAAAATGGCGGCTATGCAAGTCCCCTATTCTACCCATGTATATTCAGTATTGATTGATCACGTGTGTGAAATCTAGCACCACGTCTATATTTGTTTGCTCCACCCTGAGGTGATTATACGACCTTTTAAGAGAACTCAGGAGTGGGTCACATTACATTTGTCCTCATGGCAATTTTGCCCTGTCACGCTATTAGCCCTGAGCCCAGGGTGAGATTAACACATGACCACAGCAAGTAACAAGTGGGTCAGATTTCCAGAAAATGTACAATTCATCTTCACCAATCCTCTCAAATAAGCCAAATTTAATACAAAATTGAGCTTCAAAATGCAGTTTAAACTGACACTTTAAATCAATGCGATACCAAATATACTCAGATATACCCGGTATTCTTCATTTTTCAGCCTAATTTAAGAGAATTTCTTAAATGTGTAGAGCTGCCAATTGTACGTTTTCTGAAAATCTGACCCAAGTAATAAACTACACCCCATGTTCCTTTGAATTAACAACACCATGTCGCTGCTATCATGCCTCGTCACCCCTTCCAATTTAGTATATAAAACAATATAGATTAATATGGCGTACATTGTATACTGTAGGGCTTATATGGGTCAGATTTTTAGAGAATGTACAATTGACAGCTCTACATATTTAGGATATTCTCCTAAATTATGCTGAAAAATGATGACTACCGGGTATATCTGAGTATATTTGGTATCACATTTATTTAAAGTACCAGTTCTGTTATGTTAAACTGCATTTTGAAGCTCATTTTTGTCTTAAATGTGGGCTATTTGAGAGGATTGGTGAAGGCGAATTGTACATTTTCTGAAATGTGTTGAAATCTGACCCATATTATTAATAAGTTTAAAACGTTTAAAGATTGGAGTGAGTCTCACTTCTTTTTATGTTCAACCGCTGTAGACCTCTCGGCGCGGACCAAACTTATAGGCATATTCCCCAATAATACATAATCTTGCTTTCCTCTCACTCAATGTTTATGCTTTTGTAGATGGAATAAATATTTGCGACGATTACTAATTCACATATTTCTCTTTACAGCCCCGGTTTATTGGAGAAATTGTCTCAGTCTGAGAACAAGCTATCAGTTAATCTGAATGAAGAAAATGGTGAGGAAAATTCATTTCATATTTACAGTTGCGCTTGCGACCATAGCCATCAGGGTCTTTCCTATGAAACCAGTGATGGCCGCCCATAGAAGTATAACAGTATTGACAATGGTTTCTAGGCTTGATATACTGATAGGGGACAATTTGATCAAACTTCAACTATTATCAATACGTCCCACTTAAGACTAGTTCATGTGTTTAATGCGGACTAGTTCATGTGTTTAATGCGACGAGCGTAAGCACTCGGCGAGTGTTGATGTTTAAAAATATTCTGGAAAACCCTTGGGTTTCATATAAACTACATATTCAAAATCAATCCATTCTACTTCATGTAAAATAAACAATTGTGTTTAAGTTTCTGACATGTCTGTTTTATATTAACACCAGCCAAGAAAAATGACCTGGAGAAAGTATCCTACGATGAGAAGAAATTCCGCTGGGATCTGAACGAGGACCCGATGGCTACAGAGAAACTGGCTGAAGGAGTGAGGAAGTTTGCCGCTGACGCTATCAAGCTGGAGAACATCATCAAGGAACGCCTCAAGGCCTAAACGTGGCCACACTACATACAGTTAATCCTAATCTACAAAAGACTACATGGGTCAGATTTTCAGAAAATGTACAATTCGCCTTCACCAATCCTCTCAAATAACCCACATTTAAGACAAAAATGAGCTTAAAAATGCAGTTTGCATTAACAGAACTGATACTTTAAATCAATGCGATACCAAGTATACTCAGATATACCCAAAATTTATCACTTTTTTAGCAGAAATTACTAAATATGTAGGGCTGCCAATTGTACATTTTCTGAAAATCTGACCCTAATACGGAACTCATAGCCTTAAGCACTAGAAGTGTTGGTATGTTACCAGTATTCTGAGGATAAGCGTCCACACATGTAGTATTCCACTAAGTGTAATAGACCTGTACTCGCTCATTTGAATATACTCTGCTTAAAATACTGCTTTCATTTATGAAGTATATTTGAAATTATGAAATGCTATGATTAAGCCTGCTTTTTTTTATATACAATTTCCATCTATAAGGTGACTCGTGTCTACAAGGGAAAGAAGTCGGTAGAATCTTTCAGTTTCACTTTGTAATGTCAAATTGCAGCACCGTTTCAATACGTGGCATCTACTCCACACAATTATTGTTAATGGAAAAAATAAGTTTCCTCTGCATTTACCGTCGATAGCGGTGAAGACGTGATGTTGTTAATGACGTGGGTGTGATAGGTACAAGTTTCTTCGTGGAGAATCATGTATATTGGGCAGCCGACTTAATTGTCTCACTATGTAGTTCATCGAGGACGTCAATTGTTTCCCCCTACTGTTATGGGACCAACTTGTCAAAATCAAAACAATACTCTTCTTTACTCGTGTTGTCAATACTTACAATGAATTTGGGAACTGTTCTTTTGTGATATTATATCTAGCTGGTTATTCACTGCCCTATGTCCTTATTACTATACATTCCGCTAGAAGAAACTTAAGGTACACTTCTCGTGTGCGTAGATCCAAATGTATTTTGTCATATAGACCAATAAAAAAATCAAAGTCCATGTGGAAATGACTTTTTCACTGATTGTTTGGGTATAGGTGTCAGTTGTAGGAATATTGAGCTGTGAAAATCTTGCCGGAACATGAGGCTAGTCACTCTAATGGATAGAACTTGCCATTCTTCATTAGAACATAATTATATAACCAAGTCGTCACGAAATTCATTGTGCGAACAGGTATTTATTTGCTCGTTTTTACACTCAAATTCATTCTAAAAGACAGCTGTTAGAGACAACTATTAAGTTTTCGGGTGGGCACATCGTTACTTAACTGTGCACAGGCACCAATTGGAAGTTGGAGATTTAATGCTCTTATCTCTTGCTAAAGCACGTAGTTGCATCAATAACCCATTTATTTATCTGACAATTCCAATGTTAAAAAATATTGAAAAGGAGACTAAGTTTGATATTTGATAATCCGAGGAAAACTCCGAATCTCCATGTTAACGGGCGGATATAATCTATACAATCGCAATTAAAAAATAGAGGCGGAAATATACACGAAGAGAAGTAAAAAAGTAGATGTAATGATACCAAAGATTAGTATGAAAATATTAGCAAGACATGGCTCATGACAATTTCCCACACCAGTAGTATAGGTTAACCTTGGCCTTTCTAAGATACATTTTACAAGAGGCAAATATTATATAAACCATTGAAAATTTGGGATGCTGCATCTTCGATTCTGG
The DNA here is from genome assembly GCA_942159475.1 of Sthenelais limicola. Lineage (NCBI taxonomy): Eukaryota > Metazoa > Annelida > Polychaeta > Phyllodocida > Sigalionidae > Sthenelais > Sthenelais limicola. The sequence goes on along the minus strand of OW804097.1, from coordinate 33,545,946 downwards.
GTTGTTATGATCGAAATGCAACAAGGGAACTCTGGATTAGAAAAGACACGAAGTGGTAGCTTGTATATGTAACTATGAAGATAATATTCCCCAGTGATGTACATCTATCTACATGAAAGACATCTGGGTGCTACCCGATAGTGAAGTATGCTCTCCTTATTGTCTAAACTTTTCTGGCAAAAGCTTTCTAAATACCCCAGATAGTCTTTAAACGTCCATTCTCAAAGGCTGACAACCATATTTTGTATTGTGATCAATGAGGATGGTATGGTACGAAACAGGTTCAAGTTATGATAATCTCTTTTCATCAAATAATATCATTCCACTGGATGGGAATATATTTGGGGTGAAAACACTGAAAATATGCCATAACATCGTTTCTATACCCTCACCTGTTAAACCAATCACGGTGTAATAAATATAAATGCAAGATATAGGGAGGGTATATCTAACAGCTCTCTTGAAAAAATATAACAACATGAACGGGAAACACCGCTTGATAACAGCTTCTTCAAGAAAAACTTTAACAATGATTATTACAGGAGATAAAGACAGAGGAAAATAACGTGGGAAATATCCACATACATCTAGAACATTTCACAGTGCTATACAGTACTATACAAAAGCGGAATGAACGTTCATAACACCAAACTTCAAATAGCATTCTATGCTCGGAATTGATGTTTTAAGCGTTATTACAAAATACATCCAATGGCATAAATCAATAATGTCAATGTCGAAGGCACAGACGGGTCACAATATAAGCTTCATTCTATTCCCCAAAGACGACAGTTTACTTTCCTTCTCCTGGGAGAGGTGCCTCTTAATTTCTTCTGTCTAAAGCGACTTTCCTAGCTCAACTTTTCTGCATTATCTTCTAAGGAGAACGTCCGCATGTCTTGATTAAGAGTGAGATAGGCAAGGTGTTCTATTCGATCTCAGCGGTATCTCAACCAACCTGCCACTGAAGACAAGATAATAAACATATAAAACATGACTAAAACTATAAATGAATAATCATAAGAACCAGCTTTCAAAAACAAATGATTAAGTAAAAACGAGAATTAAGGTAAATAGCTTTATTATTCTTACAATGCTATCAAGTAAAGATCAATTATAGGCCTACTGCCAAATCTTGTATCGAAAGGACCACATAATATAAATGTAATACCTCCTTTTTCTTTTCACTCGTACCTTACTTTTAATCTATGTATTCTATCTTCTAATAAATGTTTTTTTACAATATTTCAACTAATTAGTCATATACACAAAATAACCAAAAAAGAGCATTTATGTAGTTGTTTAAATTAAATATGATACTATAATAGTAAGGTTATTTGACAAAAAAAATTAATGGAAAACGTAAAGAGGACACTTACCCTCAGTCCATCCCCTTTGTCTACCGCGTCAGCTCTTTTCTCCATTTCTTCTTGACGTTTCTGCTTGCGTTTGAGAGCTTCTGGATCTTTGACACCTCGGCCTTCGATTTGTTTCATGCGTTTCTCTGCCGCTTCAGCTTGTTGCTGACGTCTTGTTTCCTAAGGAATTTCAAGAGCATATGATATAGCAGATTGATAGTCATAGAGTATTATTCGAATTTCGGTTTACATAATCCTACTTCTAGATATAAATTAATTTCAAAACAGAAGCCAAGATTTACTTTTATCATGCATTACCGATGACAGTGTTCGAAATAACAGCTTGCCCGGGCCATTTGGCAAGTAAAAATCGTGGCGGGCAAGTTGCTTTGGCCATCAGCTTGCCCGCCTGGGCAAGCTAATATTACAGCATGATTCAGGTGTATTTAATGACTAATTTTCATGATTTTTCATGACTTGTTTGAGACAAAGTGAAGGGATCGTACAATCGTTTTTAATGTGTTTTATATTTACATTACTGAGTATTTCGGGAGGTATAAATTTGTCAATTTTCCAGTTTTTCCAAAGTATTTGAATTCAGAGAATAATCTACGATTAGTTGAGATATTTACTCACCTATCGAGGACTAATCAAGACTGGATGAGGATGGCGAACATAGAGAGAGCAGATGGGTAGAAGGTGCATGCGCAGGAACCAGAGTTTAAAGCTGTTTGAATAATGGTGATCTGTGGTGAGGATGGCGAGGCTGACCGAAGGGAGTCTGAACAGATCGTTCTAACTAATAAGCCCTATGTGAGAGAACAGAGGAATACGTCAGATCGACGTGAGAGCCCAGGGTGGCAGAGGGTGGGCATCTGCTCTCTCTATGTTCGCCATCCTCATCCAGTCTTGATTAGTCCTCGATAGGTGAGTAAATATCTCAACTAATCGTAGACTGTTATTCGTCTGCCTCTCCGATAGAGGGCAGAGCAGATGGGTGTTTTAAAGCTTCACAGATCAACATTAAAGTTTGTAAAGTTCAAGAGGATAACTAACCTCAACTTCTCAGAACGTATATACAGTGATGGAGGAGTAACTTAGTGAGATTTGGCGTAAGCCTGAAGCAGTCGATTCGCTCCTCTGTCTCGAATCACTGGCTTCTTGTAAAAGGTACGGAAGGTGGACTCAGAAGTCCATGCTGCCCGTTGTAAAATGTCTTTGATAGGAAGGTTCAACGTAAGGAGTTTGCTTGTAGAGGCACCTCTGGTGCTGTGGGCGGTGAACGAATTGGTGTCAATGCCGCTCAATCTCATAGCGGTGCGGATATATCGCGCCACCGTTTGACTTCCTACTGGAGCGTAAGGTCCTCTGTAGCTGAGTATTAGGCCTCCATGAGGTCTACCTTCGTTGTCCAATTTACGGAGTGGTTCAGTCCTATCAAGGTAATCTTTTAGACACGTAGCCACACAGAGTCTCTTATCTTCAGCAAAAAAGTCTATTTGAAGCATCCCTAACGCTTTCCCCACCCTGGAGTGTTTGAGGACTTGGGAGAACACAATGTTGAAGCCCCCAGTGGCTGGGTGGACATCCTCCACCTGCAGTTGAGTGAGAGTTTGAACACGTTGGCATGAAATGAGGGAAAGCAAAATGGTCAGTTTGAACGTAAGCATCCTTAAAGTAAGAGAAGAGTGAGGGAATTGTTCTCTGAACCAGTCCAGAACCTCGTCCGGGTCCCAGGTTTGGCAGTATCTTGATTTTGAGGGTCTCTTATTAAAGAACCCTTTCATCACCCTGATAGTTGTTGGGTGACTCCCGAAGGAGGTGTTTTCTATCTTGTCCATGATAGACGACAAAGCCGACCTGGCTACATTGATGGAGCTGTAAGCAGCTCCTTTTTTAAATAACTCAGAAAGAAATTGTAGCCCTAGAATCAGATCTGTCGTTAAGAAAGGTTTCTCCCTGAGATAACAGAAAACTTTCCATTTCCTATGGTATGTTCGATAGGCATTGCGTGTCTTAGGTCTCCATGAGTTAAGGTAATGAATGGCGACGTCTCTAGGGAGATTCAGGGAGTTTATTTTATCCACTAGAAGCTTGCCACCACCAAGCGGCACGATGATAGCGGAGTTTCTGCTTGGCGATGGTCTAATGGGATCAGCGTGTTTGTCTCGTCTATAAAGAAGGTCGTCTTCGCTGCTGATAGCAGCAAACTGATCCAGGGCTGCCCTGACCAGTTGGGGGCGACGACAATCGCCCTGCACCCGTCCTCCCTGATTTTTCTGAGGCACCTGTCCACCAATCTGAAGGGAGGAAAAATGTACACATTATTGAAATTGCCCCAATTTATAGAGAAAGCGTCTATAAATGAAGCATGAGGGTCTGGAAGCCAGCTGACATATGGTGACACCTGATGGTTTAGACGAGAGGCAAATAAATCAATGTCCGGGGTACCCAATTTTTTGCAAATTCGTTTGAAGAGACGAGGGTGTAATTTCCACTCTGTGTCTTCCGTGAAATGTCTGCTTTCATGGTCAGCATCTACATTCTCTACTCCTGGGATGTGAGTCGCGGTGAGGAAATTGTTCCTTTCCTCCGCCCAACTCCAGATGACTTTGGCTAATCTGTCACACGTAGCAGATCGTGTGCCGCCCATCTTGTTGACGTAAGCCACAGCTGTCGTGTTGTCGCACCTGATAATGAAAGAGGTGTTGACACATTCCCTGTAGAATGAAAGCAAGGTTAAGTGAATGGCAATCATCTCCAGAGCATTGATGTGGAGTGATGCTTCAGATCGAAGCCATCTACCTCCCGTTTTGCCTTTCGGGCAAACACCACCCCAACCCAACAGGGATGCGTCCGTGAAGATTTCAATGTCTGGTGTGATGTGCCTTATCCATTTCTGCCCGGATGGGAGCGTACGTTTCCACCACAGTAGCTCTTCCTTGGCACGTTTAGAAACTCTCATGTGACTGGAAAAATCACCTGAATTGCGGAGAAGGGCCCAAAACTTGTTCCTTTCTAAAGTTTTGTAGTGTGCCAGCCCGTAATCAATTCCCTTGGTCAGATCGACTAAGGTACCCGCGAGAGCTGCAATGGAGCGGATGGTGAACCAGTTATTGTTAAATAGAACCCCATTGATTCTGTCCAGCGTTGAATCAATCTTGCTTTGTGGGGGGAAGACACACATAGAGTTCGTATTGATCACATATCCTAAGAAAGTCATTTCGTGATTGGGAGTGAGTGAAGATTTTTCCACATTCAACGTAAACCCTAAAGATGATAGCAAGTTTGCCACAAACCGTGCTGATTTAGAGCATTCTTCTGCCGTGGGTGCCCAGATGAAAGAATCATCTATGAAGGAGAACCCATGCCCGCCTTCAGATCGAAGGGAGCAAAAAACTGGCTTCAGCAGTTTGGTGAAGATGCGTGGGGCCGGACTCAGGCCAAAGGGTATGCAGTTGAATTGGAAGAAATGGCCTCTCCATTGAAAGCAGACGAATCTTCTAAAATTTTGATGGAGAGGGATAGAGTAATAGGCGTCTTTGAGATCAATAGAAGCCATAAACGAATGAGGTGTCACCATGTTGACGGCCACTTCCAGATGGTCCATTTTGAAATGTTGATATTTTAGGTACGTGTTCACAATGGTTAAATCAATGATGAGGCGGATTTTGCCATTAGGTTTCGGTCGAGAGAAGATATTAGAAACATACAGCTTATCGTGATATTCAATTCTGGTGACTACTCCAGATTGCCTAAGTTTTTGTACTTCCAAGTTAAGCAAATTGTCAATGTCTTTCGCAAAGCGGTACGGCTTTGGGACAGTAGACTGAACAGGAATTTTTAGAAAGTCCAACTTTACTCCAGCGACACAATCAAGCACAAAGGGATCCGAGGTGAGTTCTTTCCACCTGTCTAAACAGAATTTGATGCCACCCGGAACGAATGGTCTTACCTTTAGTTCTTCTGTTTGTTGCTGTTGTTGTTGTTGCTGTCCTTGTTCTGCTGCCCTTTCGATGACTGGTTATAACTGTTGTTGTTGCGGTGCTGATAGCTGTTGTTGTTGTTGTAACCCCCTCGGTTCCTCTTTCTGTACTGGCCCCTCTTGGAGCCTCTGTACCCACCTCGTCCTTGGGGTCGGCTTCCCCGACCCCTCCCCCCGTTTTTTGAGGCCTGCGCTGAAGAAGTAATTTTCGTAGACAGTTTATTAGTGAGGTCAATTCGTTTGATTGCCTCCTCTATGTCCGTGCCTAAGAGCAGTTCGGGGGTCGAGGGGAACCGGGCGAAGTCACTAGCCAGGGTTTTGTAGTCTTCTGGCAAGAATCTCTCTAACTCTAACCTCCGTTTCTTATTAAGGTCCTCAAGGTTATGATAAGCTCCCAGTTGAATGGCTTCTTTTAACTTCAGAATGGGAGTCTTAAACCACTTAGCTGGAACAATAGATTGGCCCGACGGAGTCGATTCTAAGTTCCTTAACCTGATGAACTGAAGAGTGAGATCATTGGTGGCCGAAATAATGGCCGCTTGCATACGTAAATAAGTCTCTTGGTGTTTCTGCCGAAACACATCATCCCGTTTGGCCGTGTTATTGACATTTTTCCAAATAGTTTCGTCGACATTGGGAACTTTCATGTTCGACACATTAGCTGGGATCAAGTGCTTTTCCTTTAATTCTGTTACTTCCAGACTGACTAGTGGTTTATCATAGGAGGCAATAACAAATTGGGCCAATTTTTTGTTTACCTCAGGGCCTTTGGTGGAATCATTAGAAATCTGAGCTACATACTCGTTAAACGGGTTGTCTCTGTCGCCCTGAGAGACTTCCGGTATATCCATGTCCTCTGGTTCAAAGTCTGGAGGCAAAGAAAGATCATCTTCGTCGTCAGTAACTACTGGGGCCCCAAAATATCTTTTCATACCTTTGGGGATCTTAGGAAGCCCAGCGATCGATCGAGAAGGAGATCTTGAAGCACGTCGTTTACGGCGACTGCTGCGGTGGCTGCCGTGTGAAGAGGAGCGAGACCGGCGGGACCTATGACTCGACCTGTGAGTCGACCTGCTCGGGGATCTGCGTCTAGATCTGGAGCGGTGAGGTCTGGAATGTCGAGAGGATGTCCCTGAAGCAATAGATGAAGATCGAGACCTGTCCCTACATTTGGCCATCTCGTCTCTAACTTCCATGCGGATGGCGTCCATAAGAGATTCTCTCTCTTCCCTGTCCCACATGTGCAGCTTGTAGGTCGTGTGCGACTTACCACGTGTGTCATCGCCCCCCTGGGGCGGGTGTGGGCTAACTCTGCCGGACAGATCGTCCGATTTAGAAGTGCCCGAGGCAGGGGAAGATCTCCCCTTGTCCTCTCCTCCTTTAGAACTGTTATCCGAGTTCGCCATGGCAAAACCGAAACCAACCGGAGAAGACAGCCATGTGGTGCGGTCAGAATTCAAAATGGCGCCGGCTTCAGATCGAAGCGGCGATCTATCGAGGTTGAAATACGAAGTGTTCTAGCAAGATTTCTGGCTGAAAGACGTCCAGCAGAATCCTGAGATACAGCTGAAGGAGAATCGAGAGCGATTTGACTGAAGATGAAAGTGTTCGTGAAAAAACCAGCTCTATTGATTCTCGAACTCAATGGCGTCCTGGTTGTCTTGCATGAACAGCCGGAACTGGTTCCTGCGCATGCGCCTTCTACCCATCTGCTCTGCCCTCTATCGGAGAGGCAGACGAATAACAGTCTGAGAACTTGTGTCCCTGCTTTAAATATATAATGCTTTTATTCAAGATAATTACAGTCCTCTGCCCATTTGCAGATCTTCCTCGACAGCCCTAACTTAATATAATACATTCTTTCATTAAGATACATACGGTAATATTACAATTCATTTGTTTTTATAATCAATCTAGTACAATGCTCAATTTTCCTACCAATCTTATATTGTGAGGTTATTTAGTTATAAGTTCTAACACCATAAACCATCCTTTTCCATGAGGACTTAGTCCTTCACTTTTTGCTATCAATATTCAAATTCAATTATACATCAACATGACTCAACAATTAAATGTTTAGTCTATCTCTTAACCCGTCCCCCCTGAATAATCAGCCGCACCCCTACCCTGTCCCTACATAATAAACTATATTCATGTTATCGTTATAGCAATCATCACTTTACTAAGGATTTACATTCCTGTCTTTACTTATCATTCATCTTTCATACATCGGTGCAAATATATAGATAGTTGTGACCTTTATGTCCACTGTTTTGTCTTAGTTTGTAATCAAACTAGATTTCTGACAGGTTAATCAGGTTGTTACATATACAATTACATTTCCATATACATCCCCCCCCCCCCCCCGCCAATTCTTGTGACATAACAATTCATTCAATAAAATCAAAACCTGATCAGAGCTATCATTTCAATTTCTTGGTATTCTTTATAATCATCAAACCCATGTAAAATAACTACTTATGGGCTTGCTGTTGTATATTTTAAAGACCCTTTTCTTTAAAAAGGCAGTACAAATTGGGATAATTAGTCAGTAATTTTGTAGTATTAATGACCATATATATCTTATCATTTACTCTTTCATACTTTACTCGTTATGTTAGTGGGCAACCTGAAATTTTGGCGGGCAAGCTGATTTGTCATGGAACTTGCCCGGAGGGGCAAGCTAATTTTTTTCCTTATTTCGACCACTGGATGAGTATCACCATGCACTTACAAAGGCAGTCATTTTTAACATGTTTGTTCTACAGAAAAAAATAGGTCTATACAATATATCCTGCTGGCCAATCGGGATATTCTCTATATTATATGCCTACAAGCATTTTCTAAGATTCTGTGAATTCAAACGATTATCGGTAATACTGTAAACATGGTCATATATAGCGAAGCTTATGAAGTCATAACTTGTGTCATAAATGATGGAGACTTATGTGTGGGATTGAAATAAATATAAATACCTATAGTATAGGCTATATGAATGACCGAGTTAACAACGTCATTTGGAGAACATTTAAAGTTTAAAACATTTAACTATATCTGCTCTTCATGTCTGGTTAATGTATGCTGGTTGATGCTGTCAGAGCAGAAATAGTTTAATGTTTACAATGACGATCACCCACTATCATTGTACATTGACTATCAATGCCGATCATCTCGAGTCTCGACTCGAACCAGCATGATGATGTGTATTGGCATTGTCATATGATACATTGAATGATCCCCATTGAATCGATAGTGTATGGCTATGACCCGGCCGCGCCCGCAGCTTTTGACTTGCAACTGAGTTTTTTGATAGGCCATCTTGGACATATATAGCTATATATTAAAATGGTGATGATATGTCATAGGGTAAACCGACCAGCAAAACCAAAGGTATTAGACTAAAGCATAGAACTAGTATGACTACGGTATGTATATATATATATGGCTCTGCCATGGACATGGTCGAAAAAGCAAGTGATAAGTCCTAACTACATATTGATTTTGATCACAAATAATTAAATGAGAGTTGAACAACCGATAAGAATTAAGACTTACTGGGGTCGGTTCATCATAATCACCGCTGCTTGAATTTAAACAAGGTAAACAGCCCCCCATCTTGACAAACTATTAAAGTTATTAAATTTGTAGTCCTACGAGTTGTTTTGATTTTCTCCTCACCGGATGCTGAAACAGTTCCGATGTGAATATGTCCTCTCACTCACTTTAATCAGTACTACATTTTTAAGTAATAATTGTAGATAATTGATATTGTAGATAACTAATTAAGTTCAAGTTAGAATTTATTTGTAAAATATCTGTGGTATAGCTCTTTTATTATTCTACTTTTCGAAACAGCAGTCTCGCAGTTGACAAAATGGCGGCGCCCATCCTTCATGTGCGACTTGTTCTTGCGGCATTAAGAAGAACCCCCCAAATATGGTAAGTACGTCTATATAGTGTATGTCCGAATGCCAAATCATACTATGTAAACTCGTTTTTGTGGTTAATTTAAAAAAATTCAAATTTGGTCCAGTATTTAGGGCAGAAACATCTTGAATGTTCAGTGGCGATACACTGACCTTGCTCATCGGAGATCGTTGACTGTTGTGTGTAGTGCAAAGCATAGCTATTTTCCCTTTAAAAGTGGATAACAGCAAATTTGTCTCGCACATATGGAGTTTGGTGGGAACTGTGCCGATGGATTATCCCAATTTGATATCCAGGGGTGTGTGTGGCACCAGATTAGAACTATCGTCACAATTTGATAGGAATGAAGGGATGTCTTGGGCTATTTACTTTCATAAGTATGGAATGTTTTTGTACATTGACATTGCCCACCATCCCGCCCATCAACAAACGTATTAGATATCGTTTGGTTTGTGTTTAATTAAATGTGCTAAACGATCGCCGCGATGACGGGCGATGTTTTGCAAATCATACGGTGGCTGCTATGACGTCACTACGAGCATGTTACCGAGTACGGCCAAGTGCGAGGAAGAAGGCTTAAGCACTGGCTAGCTAGACATGCATTGGGAAATCAGCCTATGTGCATTACGAGTACAATATAGACACTATGAACCCGGACTTTTTCATTCTCAAACATGTTAAGGATGACAAATCCGTAATTCTTTTTTCCCGTTGACTGCGAAAACATACGAAATCGGGTGAAGTAGCCAACTTTCCTAGTCCAATTTCGCCGTTCCGAGTACCGGTGGCGCGTCCTGTTGTCAAAGGGGAGAATTAGGCAATCTCTTGGATGGCCACTGGCGCCTCGTCGTCCAGAGGGTTAGTGGCCCCAGATAACAACAAAGTCAAAGAACTCTTAAATTAACTAGGATATGATACTGTTTGCCTGATAATGAAACATTAGGCTATTTAAAAAGCCTTCGCCGTCACCGTCCCCCCGTCCCCCGTCCCCCACCACCATGGCAGCCATGGTAGCCGGGCCCGTCTGCCCGTCTACATGGCACGCCGAGTAACGTTTGGAAGGGGTGATCCCATTGGCTGAGAGCCTAGCTGAAGGTTGATGTAACGCGCCCTGTGATTGGTCGATTTTTTCCCCGGAGAATACCGAAGATGCGATGCCGAGTGTTACCGAAGATGCCATGCGGCCGTACGCAGGGTAAAATATCTGTTCATGCTTTAGCATAGGGGTCAGGGAATCGGTTATTTCTCACGTATTATACCAGAAAGACCTTGTTGTATTGGAGGCAACCTAAGTCTATACATTTTCCCTAGGCCTGGAGACATTGTTTGGGTCGATGGGATGCCGGGAAGTAGTAGTTTCACACGATCGATGCAGAGTCGAGTATAAAGCTGGCAGTTCGAAATAAAGGGGGCGTGGTTAAAATCTTAAGCGGTATGACCTATATAGGCCATAAATATGGCCACTTTTGACGCCAAATCGTCCAGGATAGGTCTATAGGCCTAATCAAGAAGTGTAAATGTAATTCTGGCGTTTTGGCGGCTTTGCCTTTGCTTTGGGCAAGTTTGGCCGATATTATTTAACTTTTGTAAAAAATATTGTTTGGCTCTGGCGCCTGTGCCATGTGTGTGTTGATTAAGGCTAAGCAGAAGTGATTGCGTATCCCCTGGGACTTTATCTTTAATTTATATTGAATACCAAACAACAGTAAATTCAACTTTAATTAACTAAAAATGCTATTCATTTATTTTTCAGCATCCCGAAATATACACGACCAACTGCCAGGTATCTGTGCTTGACCAAACGTTACTTTGCTGACGATGGTGTAAAAGATGAGAAATCAGGTTCCTCCCAAATTGAGCTATCACACCCAATTGGCCGAAATAAAAAAGCTAGTGTAGATAGTAGTAGCAGTAGCAGCGATGGTTCAGATTCCGAGAGCAGGTAAGATCATCTTTTAATTAATTAATATTTATTCATAATAATTTATTATTTTAAAATCATATTGCACATCTGAATCGAGTATGGAATATTCATCAAAATTCTATCTCGTTTCATTTACTTTAATATAGGGATGTATGTAAATGTTGCTGAACTTGTAATTTACAAAGCTTCTTTCTTTATAAACTTCCGTTTTTATAAGCTTTATCTTTGTCTTTTAAAATGTCACAGCTCCGACTCCGACTCTGATATTGATGCTGAGATGAAGACAGCCGTGGAGAAAGTGGCGAAAAATATTGAAGGTGACACCGAGCAAATAAAATCCGACCTTCTAAATCAACTTCGTATTCACCAGAGTGATACTCAACAGAAGAAGCAGGAGCAGACCCCAAGCATTGAGCTGAGGTAATTTATTATTTTATTATTCACAGCACGCTCGGTTCATTCTCAGAGCAAGTTCTAACAGAGTAGGATTTTATATTAATAAGGATGGGATTTAATGTTGAAACTTGTAACACAGTATAACCACAGAGTACTGTAGGGTTTAAGTTTATTATCAAAAACGCGATTGGTGTTCATAATGATGGAGTCGCATGTAGCGAACAGATTTATTTTTCCGTATTTAATTCAGTATTTAAATGATGAGTTTTGCTTTTTTTCGTTTTATATTCCATTTCAGGTCAATATTCGTGGAAATACATTACACACTGATATGTATTTTACAAAAAAAACCCAATTCCTCTGTTATGTCAACTGAATATATATCCGAAATACTATAATAATGTTACATTCAACAGTGATCTTGTGGGAACTATGAAGATAGATCAACAGCGAGGTCGGCGAATGAGGAGACCTCGAGTAGAACGCGGCGATCAGCAAGGAAGTCTTTCTGCCCGCTTCCAGTCAGCGCCAAGAGATGGCGGCACTGAGAGAACGGGTCAGGAGGAAGGTGTGATGGGAACCCTCCTTCAACAACAGGGTGATCGACCACCTGGCAGAATGCAACAACGGCGTCCAAGGTAAGACAATTTCGAAGTAATGAATTTATACCAGCTTTTCTGTTTTCACTTTGAAAATAACCTATAGTCTGTCCGAAAAGTACTTGACACGTGATTCCTAGGTCTCTTTATGGGGAGGGAAAAGTTGGAGATTTTTTACTTCAAACCTTTGCCCCCTGAATTGCTGTTTGCGACCGACCATGGCCAAATATACAGCTGCATTGTATTGCGCTGCTTCTGTTCCATGTGCAGCAGCTGTTGTTTTGCTAAAAGTTTTGATTCACTCAGTGGTAGCACAGGAGAGCGAGCACATCGTTTCACTCAGCTTTTCTGTTGGGATAAAAGCAATTCGATATTTATTAATTTAGTATGTGATGGCTATTAAAGTATTATGGTTAACAACTTAGAAACAACTTTTTGGTTAACAACTTTAGAAACGAATTGCTGACTTGAAATTTGCTCTCTTGTTTTTAAATGTCTGACTGTTTTTATGATTGTATTGCGGCGATGATAGAATGCAACCTTGAAAAATCTGTAGGTGATTCCTATGATCTAACCTAAAGGGTCTAAGGTATAGATGAGATGGAAATATAGAAAAAACGCTTGACGAATAATAACATCTATTTGTAAGACTATAATTTGGAATTTTTCTTTATAGTGAATGTGAACGATATAGCACATGCAATAATGATAATTTTCTGTAGAATCTTATTTACTTGGTCATGGCAACGCACGAAAAATAACTGAATCTTGTCAGTCATGCGTCTTTCTTTATACCAACAATAATTGTTAAACTGTTTCAGCCAATAAAATATTTAAAAAAAACCAACTCATTTGTTCATCCATTTTCAGACCAGCTCACGTTGTTAACGTGGAACTATTCGGCGGCACATCATTAGGGTTATTCAAAGATGTCTCTAGCAGCGAGCTGGTTCCAGGTTTGTGCATTTTTTTTTGTTCAAATTTCATTCATTTCGTATTACAAAGCACATCTCACTTTACATTGATTTTCATAAGCGCCCTGTAATCTATTATATACAATCTAGAGTAGGGCATCACATTCTCTCAGCTTAAATATATAAATTGTTTCCTAAGTAAGAAGACATTAATTGTTCAAATCTATGAAGTCAAGTTATTATCGTAACACCGCATGAAAAAATTGGATTATGAGGTTGATGAGAGAGAAATAATGAGGAATGAGATGAGTGATATTACAGACTATTTAAATTATAGTCTATTTGTCGTAGTAAGTAGTTAGTGACTTACAATTACGCTCATGAGATATGACTGACAAGGATATTCATATAATATATCATTCTTTGTTAATAGTTTGACATTCATACATTCAGATTCGGGGATCAAATATAACGAAATAGTAGCCTCGACCTTTTTGTAGTCTTTATAGTTTTTGCAATTGTAAAAACTCCAAATAAATGAACCGGAATCTGAAAATCATTGTTATGATTTATATTTGGAACTAATATTTGCATTTAGTATATCTTATTTAGTCAAAAATATTATGTAATAAGTACACTTTTCTCAGTAATTGCTGATCCGTGTAATTTCAATTTATACATAACAAAATATTGATATTTTATCAATTATTGCACCGAAAAAAACCCACATTCTTAACATTTCACCTTATTGGGACCATTGGATGTAGTTTTTAAAGTTAAATGGTTACACCAGACTAATATCAAACCTTACATCTTTTTATGTCTTTTTCGTATCTTCCAATTAATTTCATTTCAGACGGGCATAATAAAACAACAATTCCAAAATCCACGAATCCATTGTTCTTCCACGAAAAAAGCCATTAACAAGTCAATTAGGGTTTCAAGTCCAGTTAGTAGTGTCAAATCCCACCATTGTTCATTTCAGAAGTCTTGGATTGTATATTGTGCAGATAATATTTTGTTGTTGTAACGTTTTTATTGCTCTGACAGCTCGATGTTGCCATCGTTAAGACATGGACCGCAAATCATATATTTATATTACTCTTCTCGTATTCAAAATTTCAGACACGTATGGGGAGTCAAAATTTACGCAGTTGCAGAGGAAGGATATGGAGCAAAATAGCACTTATCCGCCAACAGATATTCTACACGAACAAATACGCTGGACAGAAGAAGGTGTCATGTGGAAGTTCCCAATCGACAATGAGCAAGGTAAGTTTATTGTGGAAGTTACGCCAATATTGACCTTGGCTGTTCCACCCTGAGATGATTACAGGCCTGTTTTAATAGGGGATTTGCATAGCCGCCATTATGAATCTTGATTCGCATGGAATTATGGGACTAATGGTACGGTCTAAAATCTATAGAAAACATGCCATGTTCAGCTTGGAATATTTGGCAGTACTCTAATGTTTATACATGTTTCCATGACACAAGTCCTCATCTTTCCCATCATGCATTTGGTTTTCATAGATCATTTACACAAGCTATGGTATTGGTAAAAAGATTCTTGCAATTTTCGAAAAGATTTTGCCCAATATTTATATGTTAGATTTCAAGAGAATACATGCACTGTAACAGACATGCGCAGTGGAACATGCAAGTCCCCTATTAGATAGAACTTGGAGGGGGTCACATTGTAATTCTATTGATGGGGATGCTTGAATCCGGAACTGATGCAACGGGGAACCGTTGCAATGGTACACCAGCTTTGGCTCGAAACAGTGGGTTCGACTGTCATGAGGAGCTTTTGGAGAATGCTTCAGTCCAAAAAGAAAAATACTAAAAGTTAAAAACAGGATATAACACCATCCCCTAAAAGAACGCTGATTTGATATAGTTTGGGTGTCTTCCTTCGCAATATGTTTCAGGGGAAGAAAAATTAGTCGATGTTTGTGGTTCCCTACTTCTATAGATAGTCACTTTTTTATACACTGTCCAGCTCAGGGTTCCCGCGGGTCTTAAAAAGTCATTAAAAGTCATGAATTCTGAGTTTGGGTTTTTAAGGGCCTTAAAAGTCATTAATTTTCACTGTGAGTCATTAAAAAGTCATGAAAAACTATCTGAGCGCCGTATAAGAGTAGTCAGAACAGAAATGAAAGAGAAAAAATGATAAGCATGCTATTTTTTCTTCTATTTCAAATTATTTCATTGTGTAATGACACTATGCTATTAGAAAAAAATGATATCTCAAAAACATTGTTAGGGTGCCTAGGAAAATAAAGCTTAATCATGTAAACTATGAGTTTAAGTTTTAATGATTAAGGGATTGACCTGATGGCCCTTAAAATCAGCAGAACGCACTAAAACAGTATCATTTTGCTCAAAATTTTCCTGGGGGGGCATGCCCCCAGACCCCCCTAGATGGGGTGTGACCCCGCTATACTCTTGAATATTTCTGGTGAGTACCCTGAGTATACCCACTCAAGGGCAAAAAATGGCTGAAAGGGTATCACAAGCAAATGCTCTGAGGAGTAAAAGAACAGAAAGAATTGGGCAAAAATTGGTATCTCGTTTGTGTCATTTCATGGTAATAAATTATCTGCTAACATGACTTCTTTTGGTCATTAAAAAGTCATTAAAAACTGTGGGAATTGGTCATTAAAAGTCATGAAAAATTATGTGCTCTGGACCGCGGGAACCCTGCAGCTCTCGAGCCTCGTGGCTGTGATCTTTGAAAAGAAGAGTGGGTTGATGCCTCAAATGCTTGTCCATACATTTTTATCATTAGCTTATACATGTTTATATATAGCCTACTGATTGTCCCTTCGATTAAAATGCATACATTGCTAACACCCACTGTTTATGGTCCGCATCAGAATGCATGCTATTGAAGCGCCACCTAGGTATGCTATTGAAGCGCCACCTAGATTTCTTTCAGGGCACCTGCTTCAAATTGAGTTAGAATAAACACACTAGGTGGCGCCACAAGATGCATGTATCACTAGAGACCCTTCATTTATGTCCATGGTATCACTTTGTTACCTCCATGCGAGAAATTTAACCATGTCTAAATTCCCTCTCGAGTCATATTCTAGTAGTAGGAACTTATTTATCAACTAACTTAATATTAAAACAATAACAGAACAAAAATTTAAGGTAGCATTACCAGCTAGTATATACAATGTACATGTAATATATATCATATCTGTATACCGTTCCTGAACTAGTGATTGTTTTTCCCAGCGGGGTAACCTCCGAGCTTTTTCCTGAATGTTGGCATCATAATTACATACATGTATGTGTGTGATAAGCCTCAATCCCTCCATCACAGACGGTGACCTCGACATCCTAACCGAATTTTAATTTGTGATGACAATTATTTACTGCTGGCTATGTCAGTAATGGTATATACTTATGTTGGACAACCAGATATTTCATAATCAGATACACAAGTGTTTAGCAACTCTGATGCTTCGTTCTTTACTGTCACAATATAATACGCCGTAATGAACTAATTAATGTGCTACCAAGTGAAAAGCATCTCTTCGTGCAAACGCTACATGTATATATATTATTATACACGCATTGCTCTGAAAACAACGTATCTAATGTGATTTACGCATAGTGCGTATTTCACTAGTGATTTACGTGGGGTTGTCATGTCAATCAATCTGTTTTTTTTACTAAGATTACCTGTAAAATTCAAATTTATTACTAAATTTAAAAAAATGCATGCATGATAAATCTGTTAACTTACTCGTTGGTTTCAGTTGCTTAGAATATTGCACTCGTTGCTACGCAACTCGTGCAATATTCACGCTCCTTCAACCAACTCGTTAGTTAACCTTTATATATATGCGTTACCTGTTGCCTTATAAAGGGTGCCCTATGTGCCTTTAAGTGCTTTCCCGCGCAGACACGCCCTGAAACCCTTACTGTAAGGAGCCATTTTATAAAAAAGGATATAGCAAACACAATGGTGGGAACACAGACGATTCATCGGATTGTGATGGATAGAATCAGATGTAAATTATTGGTGTAATAGATATATGAAATTCCAGATCAAACATTTACATTTTGCGAACTATCTTAATTTTGTTTTCATCTTTTACTGGTCTCAGAAGATCTTTGCTACATCGTGTTTGATGTTAAGTATCCTAGTGATAATATTCTTTTAGTTATTTGGACGTGTTACAAGCAACTGGGATGAGGGGTTGTCCTTATTTAGGTGTTCAACTTTCTTCTTGACAGTTTTTATTGGTGAGATAAGTTAAATCCGCTTCTTGTTTTAAACCCTAAATCAATGCCAATTTAATTCTACTAAGTATATCGTTTTCTTGATGGTCATTTGAGTGGGTGTTTAGGAGGATTTATTGTTTTGAATATTTGCATTGGACTTTTCGGGGTCCTGTTCTTCCTGCATTATGGAAGTAGCTCTGTCTAAGTGGAGATTTGAGTGTTGCCCAACATTTTATGCTCCATCACAGTTTGATGAGTCCTTTGTCGCTTGAGGGCTTTGTCGGAGGTGGCCAAATATTGATCGATGCTTTTTCACGGCGGGTCGTCACAGAGCGCCCCTTAAATTACTGGCGATCTTTCGGGGAAGGTTTTTAATCCCCAAGCAAATATTGGATATCTTAAAGCTTATCTGCCGTCATCGACTCCGGGAGAAGTTTCCCAACTCTGGATGAGGGGATTAGGGAAGATTGGAGTAAATTATGTGGCCCCCGCTCGTACAAAGGCGGTCTCTTTGGCTAAAGCCAAGTGCCGGTTGTTGTCTGTTCTTGGTTTTTGTCACTACGACTCCTCCAAATCCAGCCAGAATGTAGTTGGCCAGATTGCCTGGTTGTTTGGCTGTGTTTGCCCTTTATTATCGCTCACTGAACTCCAATGCTTTTTTGTGCCAGGCCGCCCCAAAGCTAGCCTTACGGGTGTAGAGACAGTTTAGCACGAGGTGACGGAGGAATCAAAGCTGGTCTCCGAGATAGACTTAATTCTCCTGCTTGCTTGCTTCTGTCGGCCCCTGCTTAGTGGTAAAGCAGAATGGGCAGTGATCGGGAAGAGAAAGCGCAATCAAGCTTCACTAAAAGAGATAAAATCAAGCCTTTAGGATGAGACTTTGTTTGCGACTTATCACCAATCGTCTCTTCCAAATTTTCCCAAACAACTCTGCCCCCTTTCGTGGGGAGAGAGAGAGATACATCGCCTGTAAACTGACCAAGCTACTTATATTATGGGAATTTATTCCCACGTTATTTTCACGGGTGTTTCTCATATTGTGTGCTCTTGTTATAAGTTTCGATTGATGACCGTTCTAGCGGAAAAATTGCCTTTCAACGTCTGTAAAGTACATAGTGTAAATATTCCCCGAATGTTAATAAATGGCACAACGTGTGATGGGAATATGGACTGCCTTTACACGAGGGGTCAGTGTGTCAAAAAGCGACTACACAGTCTAGGCCCAAACTTGAGAGAGTCCCTTCAAATGAAGGGAAAGCCTCTCGCCTCAAACCGCATAGAGTCATTATGATTGTCATCATATTCCTATTAAAACACCGAGTTCTTGGACAAGAAACCGATTAGCGAGGTAGGCTGACATACCGTTCTTATCTGATTTGAGGGTTTGGACCTAGAGTGTAGTGTACAGTCTAAATCACCACTCTGCTTTACTTGCTAAGGTCAAATCAAATGCTAGGGTCAAATCAGACCCTAGTATAATCACATGTTCTCTTTGTTATCAATTTCCAATTCATCATTTCTCTGTAAACCATTGTGGTCCTCTGCACGCTTCATTTTCACTTTTAATTTGCAGATATATGAATTAAAAAATGTAAATGTCTCCACAATGCCATCTGCAGCAATTTCTTGTTGGAACGTAGTTCTAATAATATTCCATCATAAGGAGTGTTAAAAGACATTCTCAATAAATGCAACTCGATTTTTTTGTGTGTATTTCTAGCTTCTGGATTTAAAAAAGGGAAAGTGTTTTAACGTGTGCCCGTATTACATAGAAACCCCCTTGTGTAATTTACTACACAATGTATCTTTTAGGCGAAAGTCATTAAATACTGATGAGTTCATTCTTTGTCATAATGGGAACATGGGCATAGCGAACATACTTAGTTAAATAAAGGCTCAGTTAAATACATACGTCCCTGCGGGGCCCCATAGTGTATTGGAGCAGTATGGCCTGCGCTCCCTGGGCTAAGACTAAGGGAGAGGGCCGGCTGGCCGAACCATCTGACGGTGACTCGTTGAGGGGAATGCCGCCAGAAGTCAACGAGGCAGGTGGGTGTCCCCCGCTCATCCCCGGGGCGGGATGTGTTGAGTGAGATCGCATCGTTTAGTGTGGGTTTACTTAATCCTTCAATGATTGAAAATGCCAAAATATTCACCTCGGGCGGGACGCTAGGAAGTCGAGCAGAAAGTCAGCGTTCGTTATCACTTGAGTGAATCCTAAATTGTTTTTTTGTCTGTCACAATCGGTCTTAAAATATAGCAAGTATGTTTACAACACGATGACGTTTTAGGAATGTATATAATGAAGAAGAGACCAACCAAATGACCCTAAACTATTTATCCTTTTGAAGATCCGTTTTTGATACGAATCTAAATTCATCTGTAATTATAAAGTTGCATTTTCAGCTACATTTACCAAGGATGTCTTATCTCAATCCCATCCAATTTTTTATCCTAGCATCTTAGCCTAGCTGAGCATAGTCATGTTTTAAAGTTGAAAATGGAGTAAAACGCATTGATCCTACGACTTGCCCGCAGAGAACGTTTCTTTAAAGAAATAAAATAGAGTAAAGTTATTTAGACCGTGTAACAACGACTAAAGAAATATGAAATATGAAAAAGTCAATCAAATGAATACGTGATGAACTGATAATAGATACTTGGGGTGTAGATGGTTACACGTCGGACACATGTAAACAAAAATGGATAATTCAGAGTTAGAGTTAGCTGTGCATACATCTCCAAACTTAGAATAATAGTGAAAACTGGACAACGTACACGAGAAAATTGATTGTAATTCATTATAAGCAAATGTTGGTGACCATAGTTTAGGATGAACTTCGGATTTTTTTCCATTGTGTTCTTTCTTGTTTCATCGGGAATATAAGGGTCACGATCATTACCTCTTATTTAATCATATATCTATTTCTTAAAACATTATTGTTACCTCCATTTTACGACCTATTTCATAAGCTTCTCGGTAGACTCCCCCCCCCCCACACACACACACCTCCCAACCTTTTAAAAATACAAGATCTTCAATAGTAAAATTCATGCCATAATGATCTGAAGTATGAATAAAAGTAGAATCTTCAATTTCTTGAAATTAGATTCAATTAAAAGGTTTAATTCAATACAAATAGTAACGCCTCGTGTGTTGAAATATTAACTTAGATATATAAAGGCAAGTGGTTATTGACTGATAGGATAGGCGTTAATCCAATATTTATTCAAGTATTCATACCATCCCCGAGAAGACATGAACTAATACAAAACACATCCCATGTCATTCAGCCAATCTTAACCTAATTGAATTTCCTATATCCAAGCTCTTTCACTGGAAGGAACTAGTCCTACTCGCACACAAAGATAGTACCATGTCTAGTTTGATTTTTCTCTGATCGGACTGAATAGTACAGGGGCTCTCTAATGTCCTTCCAGTACCACATATTTGGCTTTCATTTTCTTTCTCAAGTCCGTGCACAGGAAATATTTTCTGAGAGGGGCACCGCGAGTAAACAGCTACTAGTGTTGGACATGTATGGATCTCGAAAACTCTTCACCTCCAACCTTTCATTGAAATCACTAAGAAAGACATGCTCTCAAAAACCTGTCCCCGCCTTTGGGATAAGTCTTTGCAGGTGTTGCTCTTTTAAAAGCATCAGTAGCTGAGGTTTTGGTCGGCGAATTTGAGCCTATGTCCCCAAACAACTAGGCTGTGTATCCGTCTAGAGACCTAACCTCCACGCTCCTTCTATGCAGGTCCTTGAAAAGGCAATACCTCAGCTTCAGCCTTGGATTTGCGAAAGAAAAGGACCGAAAGCTTGGCAGAGCATTTAGGCTTTTGTTCAGCGTGATTCGATGTATTCTGGCATAGTCTTGGGTCTGGGTGCTTGAAGAAGGCACCTCAATAGTTGTCAATCTCAAGTCGTCGTATTTATTTGAGTCGAGGGGAAATCGCCAAATTGGTGTGGGTTTAACTCGCCATAGAATCAACAACTATGTGTGGTGTATCCATTGTACCGGCCGGGCACAGACGGCGTTCGCGAGATCACGTGCTAGCCCCTCGGGGGACAATTTCGGGCTTGGTTTGAGGCCCACAAACTTTAAAGAACTATTAAGTCATCCCAATGCGCAGCTATTAAAGTCTGAGTCGCTTCGCTGGTGAAAGTGTGAGGTTAATATTGTCAAATGGAGATTGGGTGTGGATGTGCAAATTCAGAGGTGTGAAATGAAGTCGGAGGGGCTGGGAAAGGGAGAGGGAGGGCTGAAATATAAGTACTTAGATGTGTGTACAGTTCGTGGGGGAGGTTTGTATTTTTATGCACATGTACAGCGACCAAGGCTGGCAGTGAGATTTGTCATAGGGTGTATAGGCAGGGGTTAAAGGTTGTTGCGAACAACCACTACTGTAATGTGCAAAGGAGGAGTATTTTTTATGTCGAAGGTGGAGTTGCAAGGACCTCAGGGTCAGAGCAGGAGGCATTGGTGAGGGACAGGGGTTAGGTCTAAATTAGCCCACCTGCACCAGGTAATCAGCCCAGGTGAGGGCTCGGGGAAAAGACTGATAGGCTTGTCACAACTTCCCACACACTCAACAACTCTTTCAGGATGCGAGTTGGATGATGTCTCAATCACAGGTTTCTTCTCCTGAAGGGACAAGGCTACTAACTCTGTCTTACAACCACTCCCAAGTGTTTATGGACCGCACGTGACGAGGTATTCTAGACGTCTCGTCAACCACATCGCTGTTTGAGTGGATGATTTCCCCATTTGCTTGTTATATTGCTCGAGATTCGATTGGTAAATCACTTAAGCATGGCTTTATTAGCACAGTCTATACATTGTAGAGTACATGTACATGTATGCTGTCTGTAGCCTGAGTGGATTAACTGAATAATGGAGTCAGATTTTCAGAAAATGTACAATTTATCTTCACCAATCCTCTCAAATAACCCACATTTAAGACAGAAATGAGCTTCAAAATGCAGTTTAACATAACAGAACCGATACTTTAAATCAATGCGATACCAAATATACTCAGATATACCCGGTATTCATCATTTTTCAGCCTAATTTTTGAGAACTTCCTTAATGTGTAGAGCTGCCAATTGTACATTTTCTGAAAATCTGACCCATAATTGACAAATCCATTCAGAAAAAAACTCCAGTTTGCGATCAACAAAGAATGAGGAAGTTCTTATTGCAGCTTATCAGATGGAGAAACTGGGCGAATGATATGTCAGAGATAACAATATTTATCCTCATTTCAACCCGCAGTCTCATTCAGACGCCCTCTATCGTGACATACACAAAATACTGCCCCCCTACCGTCACATGACATGTTCAACTAACGCCCTCTTGCGACGTTGGCTTGAGTCACATGTCCTACTGTCAGCTATCTTGAGTAGAGATGACCTTGTCAGATAGAAATGCTAACATGTTTATTATTACAACAATGTTAACATTAGCAACCAGGACTGGTACATAAATATCCTGTCAGACGCAATAGGGTCAGATGTTCAGAAAATGCACAATCTACAGTTCTACACATCTCTCAAATTCTGCTAAATTAGAGTGAAAAATGATAAGGCATGAGTGTATGCTGTATTGTATTCATTCAATAAATCTGTCTGGTTATGTTGAACTGTATTTCGAACCTGATTTCCGTCTTAAATTTGGGTTGTTTGAGAAGATTAGTGAAGACCAATTGTACATTTTCTGAGAACTTGACCCAATATCCATTCGCCACCACCTTCCTCGCTCAATTAGCACTGGCAAAGTCTTGCCCCCCTACGTTTGTTCAACGCTGGTCGCTTTTGATAACAACTGAATCACTGGCACCGACTTGATTGAATAGGCTGTCATGGCAATTCGAGAAGCTATTGGGAAAGTTGGTCTGATTATTATAATAGGTGGTTGTTAGCGCTGGCGATTTAAAAGAGGGCTAGATTTAATGACAGATGATGAAAGCAAAATCAGGCACTTTGCTGCCACTGCCATTTGCCAGGTGGAAAGTTGATTTTAAGAAAAAAAAATGCATAAGACCGCTTAGCCTGTTTGAATTTTGACGTTTTACCCGTTCAAAATAAACCTACCCTAAACCAAATACAAAGTATACTCTTCAGTATTTGTCCGCAAAATTCACTCTTCGTTCTATTTTTTCCTCCAAATATACTGTAACACCTCTTGTATTGTTTTTTTTTTTTTTTTTTTTTTAAAAAACCCTCCATAAAATGTGAAACTGACTTCATGGGAATGGCTTGTTGAATTGCGATTCAGATTCTATAGAAATTGTGACAAAGGCACGATGTGAAAGGTTCATCCTTGGAAGTATAGTAGCTTTATTGGCAAAACTGTTCATCGTGATGGCCAAGAAGTGAAAGAGCTTAAAAGCGATGTGTATATATCTCTTTGCCATTGATAACGGTTTTCAATTCAATCAGCACCAACTGTCCGAGTAATATGGGACTTCTGTATACGGGTCAGACTTTCAGAAAATGTACAATTCGCCTTCACCAGTCCTCTCAAATAACCCACATTTAAGACAAAAATCAGGTTCAAAATACAGTTCAACCTAACCAAACAGATTGCTAGAATAAATGCAATGCCGAATATACTCGAATTTACCTAGTATTGACCAAATTGCAGCCTAATCTTGCAGAATTTGCTAAATGTGTACAGCTGCTAATTGTACATTTTCTGAAACTCAGACCCATACACTCAGACCTACATCAGAGCTAAACCACTTCATCTCACTCTCTATTCCTAAATTCTGCCTTTTAATCCGCCACGTAAATCGAGGTAAAACCCTTGCCCAGCGCACGAGGGCTTCTCATGCACCGCCCCGGGCAAGAGCTTCAGTTTGGGGCATCCGCGTCTTTTGTCACCATGGCGATTTCCTCACCCCTTCACTCCGATTGTTACCTCTTGCCATAGAGAGCTCTTCTCCAGGCGATAAACACCTTGTCACGTGATACACATAGGGTGCCACCTGGTGAGGCTTTGTGGTACTGCTTTGTGAAGGGGTCTTTGACGCTGGGATCAACTGAAGAGGCTGTGGAGGTGAGGGCATGCAGTGCTGAGGGCTTCATGCCCTGAGGGCACTGGCCCTGAGGGCCCCGAGGCGTTGCCTTGGACAGTCGCGTATCAATGAGTGCTACTTGAGCAGGGAGATTTGTACAAGTCAGAACTCGGCCATGACCTGATCGAATCTATTTTCTCACGTTTTTATTTTTGAGTTTTGCCTTCACTAATTCTCGTCTCTGAGTGATAAGTTCGAAATGTTTCCTTTTATGTATCTAATCTCAAATTATTCTAGGTGTATGATTTTCCATTTTGTCTGATTTCCCTTATCTCGTTTCTTCGTGTTTTGGACTCCAACCCCCGGACGGCACATGGTACCGGCATAATATATATGACCCTTAATACATATATGATCCGTTTTAGGAAAATGAGTCATAAGTTGCAAAATACGGATTTTGAGATATCACCATATGATTCCAATGATAGTAAACAGTAGGACACCTAATAAATATTACTATATTTTAAGTTTGATATTTTTATTTTTGAAAAGTAAAGTTTGCAATATTTTTGGATGGGTAAGTACCAGTAAAGTAACTAAATATACTACATACAAAGGCCTTCAAAACTCAAGGATATATTCAATACAATGTCCCGAAGTTGTTATATGGATTCATATGACTATAAGTGCTAAACCCTCTGAAAATCAAAACAACATTTGACTAAAGAGATCTAGTGGAAAAAACACTTTGAAAAATATCAATTTTGCGACTTGTGACTCATTTTACTAGAACACATCACATATACATGTACAACTATCGACAAACAGATGTCACAATCGGCTTTCCACCTTTCTTAGTTTGAAAGACTGGCACTCAATGAGCCATGCAGTCAGACAGAAAGCGTTCGTTTTCACTACTACAGGAAAGAAGCCACACAATTGTCCAGTCTAGGCCCAAACTTGAGATAATCCCTTCAAACGAAGGGAAAGCCTCTCGCCTCAAGCCGCAAAGAGTCATTATAATTCATTTGTGTTTGTGGTTTATAAGTCAACTATCCTCATATATATACTAGTATTATGTCACTTCTGGTTCAAAAAGACACTCTTCGACATTAAAGATTTCTGATATAGCACGACGCTATACTTATGTTTTTAACAAATGTTTTTATTTTTTGTCTCTGCCTAGGTTAAAACCTGCCTACTATTGTCTGTTTTGATATCATGTGTATGCCCGCAAATTGATATTTGATATTTGAAGGCAGTCCTTATCATGTCTGTCTTTACGTAATTTAATTACATATATTCCTTCAACTGGTGTATCATTTATATTATCGAGATTATCTCTTCATACCACTATTAACTTCTGCATTGTCATCTCGCGGAATATGTTCTGTAGTATTGTAACACTTTTTTGTAACATCAGGCGATTCTGAGAATAGCATCAGTGATGTAATGTCCTAAGTCCTGAATAAAGATATTTTACAAAACAAAGCTTAGGTCCATTCAATACTATGCTTAATCCGATGGTCCATGACGAGGTAGACTATTCCTAGAAGCCCTATATACAGTAACACACCCTGCCTCTTGAACCCCCATTTGGTGCTCTACGAGTACGATTAATTGCGCTTCGCTTGACCAGATTTCATGGTATCAGACACAGCATGGTTGATGGTAGCCTGTGGTCAGTTTAACCACCGATTGTGGCCAGTGATGTGTACACAGGACAGTATCACCAATCAGCTGGACATATTGGTGACCGCTGTGTTGAGTAGCACGGTCCATGTCCCTTTGTTGTCATTAACCCATGAAGGTTGCTGCGTTTTATAAGCACCTGCAGCAATTAATTGTGTCTATGTGGATGGTCACAACTGTCAGCCCCGGTAAAGAATAGGATAAACAGTTTTTAGAATAGGTTGCTCTATTCTAATAGTAATTTTCAGCAATCACTTGGTAAGGAATAAATGAAGAATAAAGACATTTTCTTGCTTTCAATGTAGTTGTATTCAGCCACGATGTTGGTACAAGAGTATTCACAGTCACATGAGGTTTTATAGCCTAACCAATATCAATCTTCAACAAGCTAAATTACTGGGCGACCATTCTCAAGCTTTCTCTGGGCCATTCTCTGGCTTTCTCTGTCGCCCAGGGCGTCGCCACTCATTACTTGTTATAGCACATATCACACTAAGCTGGCATTTACTATAGCATCTGTTAACGAACCTCTTAAAGCTTGCTTAATCATGAAGAAAGCGATTTTTCTTTGATTAAACACAAACGTTTCAAATTATATTCTAAGATGGTTTTATCACAGTGCTTTCACTGTTGGGATGCATGGGTTGGACGTTAAACAGGTTATTCATATTGTTATAATGGGGTCGGTTGGTTTCCCTGCCTCTCTAATTTATTTTTCAATCCATATCACCCATTTCATGGGATTTATTGCATACACTTATCTAATATCGGTTTTCGAGTTTCTTTTAAAATTTAAAATATTTCCAGGTCGGATAGCGTTCCTATTAAACAATCCCCTACCCACTTCCTGGTTTCTGCTGTACAATGAAAATCTGAATCCAATCACATCAATAGGGGCCTTAAGGTTTGGTTGGTAAATTATATATTTATACATACTTTCCTTCTTCAACTATATATATTTGCCACTGCCATGTTTGGCCATTGAGGCCCCATTATAAACGAATGACTAAAGAAGCAGTAAGTCCATAATTTTTCATTCTTGCCTTGTTGACAATGACCACCCCGTCCCCATGACTCGCTGATAGCCGGGTCATTGTGACAAACAAGGGGCACGAGGCGTCGAACCACCAACACCGCGTCCACATTGAACTAATCCTTGTGGTCAGTAGAAGAGGGCTGCCAGACCTTCCTAGAAGCAGTAATTGGCAGTGATTGGTTTGTAACTGGACAATAGTAGGTGTGTCACTACCTATAGGGGGTGGCCAACCCAGGGCTCTTTATGCCACGGTCGGTTGGAGAGATGATAGTAGGGGATGGGGGAAATGCCAGCCTAGTTAACCCTAAAATATTGATGATGACTATGACATCTCCTCAGTTCTTCAGTTAGAAAGTGTACAATTCGCCTTCACCAATTAAACCCACATTTAAGACAGAAATGAGCTTCAAAATGCAGTTTAGAATAACAGAACTGATACTTTAAATCAATGCAATACCAATATACTCAGATATACCCGGTATTCTTCATTTTTCAGCCTAATTTAGCAGAATTTGCAAAATGTGTAGAGCTGCCAATTGTACATTTCCTGAAAATCTGACCCATATTCTGTTACTTAAATATACCTATAAAATGCGGGTTGGGGTAATCTTAAAAAAGGATACTGTCATCCTAACCCATGACATTTTAAAATTAGAAATAAATTCAATATTCAAATCAGTTAAGTAGATTTCAGCAACACAAATAACTAAAATCGAACTAATGATAATCATCTACCTAAAGAATAAGATAAACAACAACTTTAGAATGGCCAGGCCAGAGCAGAAGTAGGCTCGTGATAGTAATTATTCCCAAGATTTGATCAGGCAGAATAATTTATTTTGTAAAAAGTCAGAATGTGATAGATGAGTAGGCGAGAGTACCTAGGACAAGGGTGTGGTGTCATGGCCAGGGGTTATGACCCCAGGTCCCAAATTACTGGCCAGAGACTATTGAGTTTGTTGGCCCACCTTCGGGCGGGGTGCGCTTCCTGGAGCTCGGGTCTTTGGCCGAACTGATTGTCCAGCTCAGGGGGCAGTTTAGTGCCAGGAATGGCGTTGGGTAACAAGAGGGTAGGGGTGGAGGGAAGGGCGCGCAAAAATGACCAAAGGACCTAAAGACCAGGTGCCACCCAGGGTCAATTCACTTTTGCCATTGTCATAATTTCGGACGCTGATATTAGCAAGTCAATCCCTCACAACCGTTAGCATTAAAATTTCCAGCATGACGGACAAGGCCAAAGACAAGGTGTCTAATTAGAAATAAGCCTCAGAGGTATGGGGTCAGATATTCAGAAAATGTACAATTCAACTTCGGCAATCTTCTCAAATAACGCAAATTTCACACGACAATAAAGTTCAAAATTCAGTTCAACCTAGCCAAACAGATTGCTAGAATCAATCCAATGCCAAATATTCTCGAATTTACCTAGTATTGTCCAAATTGCGGCCTAATAGCGGAACTCCACTATAGGTAAAAAAAACAGGCAAAAACGGCTGCGACGAATTTTTTCCGACGAAATATCTAATCAAGTTAGATATTTTGCAATTGTTGGCAACAAATAAATGTGTTGCCAACAACCTATTTTACCCCCTCATCCACTAGAATTTTAAGTCATGTCGAATTTTCCGAAATGTCGGCGACGAATTTTGCCTGTTGGCGCCGTTTTTTACCTATAGTGGAGTTCCGCTATAATGTTGCAGAATTTACTAAATGTGTACGTCTGCCAATTGTACATTTTCTGAAAATCTGACCCATATAACAGCAGCAAAATATCACTTCAGTCATATAGGTCAAACAAAGGATAAAGTTAATAATTTTTGTTGTTTTAATAGCTGAGAATGCAGCTTTAATGAGAGACTTTAGTGGTTCCTGACACTACACCAGTGACTGGTGTGGACTGGGTCCAGAGAAGCTTTTATAATGTTCTGCAGATGGTATGATTCATTGATATGGGAATCATTGTGGTCACAAATGTCAATTCATTACAAATCAACATTTAAAAAAATCTAGTGAATTCTGTAAGAAAAATACTAAAATATTATGTTTTATGGAACGAGTTCTTGCCCACTAAGAAGATGCTGACATATAGCAAGTTTGTTATTAAGAGTTTTTTTAAATGATTTTATTGGTTACACTGAAATTTGTAAGTATTTCTACTCATTTAACATGCATTCTAGGACCGATTTTTGTGAAAGTTGAATCAATTCCGCGATTACTAAAGTCCCCCATTGGTTAGCTGCCTGCCTCATGCAATGAGGTGACTTTCATAGAAAGTCCTATCAATCGTTAAGTGAAATTCTCCATATCTTTCAATATCAGGCAGTGGTTTTATACCCCGCCACTCGCGACAATGTTATCACAATTGATCAGGCAATCTGATGACGATTTGTCGGGAATGTCAATTAGTGAATTTCCCTGTCAGGAATTACTCCATAGCGTCAGTTAACCACTGATGATGGCTCAGATTGAGACAAACGCTGTCAAAATGCTGCAAAAATTGAGCTTCCTCAATTTGTCACGGTCAATGTTGCTTCTATCTGACACACGTGAAACCTGGCATAAGGTCCATTTTTCAATAAATCACAGATAATTTGTTCTGCAATACTTCCAATTCGCATAGCTGAAAATTATACTTCCCTATTATAGGGTATGCCTAGATGGATAATTGTTGCCCTGCATACACTCCCTACCCACAGTGTGGTGTCCAGGTCCGGCCATTAGTTGACCATTAGAGTGACCAGTAATTACAGCAGGTGGACATAACACTCCCTATTCTGGTCACTTCATATACGCCCATCCATTTCTCGATACTCCTGACCATTATTGTGGGTGTCACCCAGTTGTCTCCCTACCTATTGTCACTCTAACTATTAGGGAATTTCATAGAAATATCAGCAGCTGAGCAGTTAGTATTGTCGTGATCAACTTCGTTCTCACCTGCTTATCCTCTATATCTAGAACAAGCGGTTGATAATCCAGCCCACAGACCGAGTCAAATGGCTTAAAGGTGTTAGTTTTCAGAAAGAAATTATAGTATCAGACACTCGACACTTCCTTTCTCCCGACGCACACATAGCCGATTTGGCTCCCGATTGCCTCCCGATTTGGGTCTTCTGATATATCCTAAGATTTCATTTTAAATTCTGGTTTATGTTAATTCAAAAACATAAACCAGGATTGGAAATGAAATCATAGGATTCTTCGGGAGACCCAAATCGGGGGACAATCGGGGGCAAATCGGCTATGTGGGGGCAGGGTTTAAGATGGTGTATCATCATGCCGAGTAGAAACTTATACCAAGTTTACAAGTGCCAGCAAAAGATTTTTTTTCACATTTTATTCTCTTCTGTTGTGAACTATTAGTATATAAGTCAGATTCAGTGGAGCCATATAAGTTCCCTTATTTTCCGACTTCATCAAAGTACTGGTATACACGATATCTCGGTTCATACACATTTATACACGAACATTATTATTTCCGTTTAGACCGACAAACATTTATCTACTCGAGCTTCATCAAGTGAAATATTTGTGGAAAGTGTATTACTAATTCTTTAAAAAGGCTTGTTACTTAATCATTTGCAATCAGATTTATTTTTAGATGGTCTCGGCGATTATTTTGGGAATTTGTATGTATTTAGAGAAATGACACTCCGTTGATCTAATGTACTCTTCTTAAACTTTCACAGGCATTGAGGACGAGGCGAACGTACCATTCCACCAACATATATTCTTAGAGGGAGAGATTGCTGATTTTCCCCCAAAGGGCCCTGTTCGTCAATTCATGGAACTTGTAGTCGTTGGACTGTCTAAAAACCCTTACCTAACTGTTGCTGAAAAGAAGGCACACATCGAATGGTTCAGGAATTATTTCGCCGAGAAGCAACATATATTAGATGAAGTAATAATCGATAAAAGTCACGCTTCAAAATCAAACTTAGAGGCAGCGTCCGCGTGAAGAAACTAGATGATTTTTCTGTTTTAACTTTACTATAAATGCGTGGAAGAAAGATTAGATCTAGTGTTTGTATATATAATATGTATAACTGGTGTGAATGGACAACTCTGTATTCAACCATACGAGCTCGTTAATAAAAGCTAAAACTCAATGAGACTTTCTACTTTTATGCCGGCCAGAACACAGCAATAAATAGAGAGAATGGAACTTGGTGCTAGTAATTGACAATTTATTGGACTCCATTCCATCGGAATCTCGTCTAATGAATATTCAATTACTAGTACCAGTTCCATTCACTAAGTTATTATATGGGTCAGATTGTCAGAAAATGTACAATTCACTTTCACCAATCCTCTCAAATAACCTATATTTACGACAAAAATGAGCTTCAAAATGCAGTTTAGCATATCAAAACCGATACTTTAAATCAATGCGATACCAAATATACTCAGATATACCCCAAATTTTTAGTTTTTTTTAGCAGAATCTAGCAGAGATTACTAAATATGTAGAGCTGCCAATTATACATTTTCTGAAAATTTTACCCATGTGCCCGTAGCAAAGAATATTTACATACACACCTTGGTTTAGAGTTCTGAGTCGCCACAAAGTGACTAAACTGGAGAGGAATAGCAAATTCGAATTGTTATTGTACGTATACAATAACCATTCTGTTACTGCATCCCCGTTATTGCGCCTCATACAACATGTGGGTCAGAGTTTCAGAAAATGTACAATTAGCCTTCACCAATCTTCTCAAATAACCCAAATTTCAGACGAAAATAAAGTTCAAAATACAGTTCTACCTAACCAAACAGATTGCTAGAATCAATGCAATGATATATATACTCGAATTTACCTAGTGTTGACCAAATTGCAGCCTAATTTAACAGAATTTGCTGAAAGTGTACATCTGCCAATTGTACATTTTCTGAAAACCTGACCCATGTGCATAGACTAATCTGCAAATACCTCTTTCTCAGCTCCCTGTCACAGTGGAGCAATTCTATATACTACTTAATGTATTTTCACCGGGTTAGAAACATGCGGCAAAAGACAACCGTAGATATGTCTAGGAACCAATACCAACAACATATGTTTCTCTTATCATATTCTGTTAACCTGTTCGTTGAATTGTGATTATGAAATATTTGACAAAAATACAATAGTAGAGGGAGGAGGGCTCGCTGTATACCGGGGAGGCTGGCTTATTTAAATGATGGGTTAATCGAAAGAGAATAATAAACTTGATCTTTGTTGTTTATTTAGTTTCTCGAGCTTTCGGGCGACTTGCCCTTCTCCAGGAGTACTGTATATCAAAAATACATAGGCCTACTGATTATTAATACATTGTAGTTTGGATCCCTTATTATGGCCATCCTCGATATATTTTATCGAACATTAACAATTCCAATTAAAACTAAACATTAAGCCTAAGGTAACTTTTCCATTTACATTCGCATTATCTGATCAAGAATCTTCAATATTTAACACTTCCTGCAGTTCTATTTCTACTCTAAGTGCACACAATAAGATATAATTACGGGAGGAGTAATGTAAAACCATGCCGCGACAACACCTGGTTCGAGGCGGTCAAGCACAGTCAGTGACCAGTGTCCACTCAAGGATCTCCTGTGCCCTCCCTACATGAAGTACTCTGGACGCCCGCCAGGCTCCTGCAAGTGTCAGATTAGCTTCCTGGTGCGTGCGCAGACGTGGTGACATCCGTCATCGTGATTCAGCAAAATTGGGTTATGTAATGGACGATTATTAGCCGTTATATTGGTTAATGAGCGAAGGTCGGTAATTTTAAGTTGGGAGGTCGCGGTGAAGATTTCCTCTGCTGGGCTACCTTGCAAACCCAATTATTAAAATGTCATTTACAAACTGATTTCTTCACACTAGTTGAGTTGTTTGTCGCAGGATGAGTGCCAAACGTTACCGGCTTACTCAACGTGGGCTATTTAGCCCATGTAAAACCTATAATTGATAATTTAACCCATGTAAAACCTATATGCTGACAATCCAGCCCAGTTGATAATTTAGCCCATGTAGCCTAAAACCTATATATGCTGATAATCCTGCCCACAGCCATGTAAAACCTCATCTTTGACAAAAGGCATCATTATCAATATGCTTAATGTCTTTTGTCAAGAGTAGATTTTTACAGGTTCAAGTCGTTTGGTTTAGCCTAGTCATATTTTTATTTTTTAATTGAAGGTATCCAACATTCTGAGATCCACAGTGTAGCCTATACACATTTATTTAATGGAAGACTTCTAATGAATATTGTAATATATGTGTAGATCTATCGCATATGTAGGCCTAGATTATTTTCCTATGCTACGCGTACCAGTTGCTGGTACGGGAATATTATGTCATATATAGACCTACCCTATATCTACACGTCATAGACATTCTGCCGCATGACGTGGCGTCACGTTTCCGAAAGTCTTCCAAGAATGCTGAATTTAAGCGCTTTCATACGAGTTAATGTCCACAGCATATTTAAACCAACGTACTTGCGAGCTTTCCGTCCCTGTGACACATCACATCGTGAATATTATACCGGACACGGGCACATGAAAATGAATTGAATAATTTGTGCAGTACTTATATGTAGACCAACCCATCCATATTTATATACGCAGAATTAAGGCTTAGATCTAATGTATCGGCCTACCCTA
The DNA here is from genome assembly GCA_942159475.1 of Sthenelais limicola. Classification (NCBI taxonomy): domain Eukaryota; kingdom Metazoa; phylum Annelida; class Polychaeta; order Phyllodocida; family Sigalionidae; genus Sthenelais; species Sthenelais limicola. Next base: position 33,512,204 of record OW804097.1, on the reverse strand, counting down.
ATCACTGAAATAACAGGGCTATCATTGTGATGACTATACTATGCGGATTTCCATATATGGGTCAGATTTTCAGAAAATATACAATTGGTATACATTTAGTAATTCTGCTGAATTAGACCGAAAAATCGTCAATACTAAGTATATCTGAGTATATTTAGTATTGCCTTGATTCAAACAATCTGTTTGGTTATGTTGAACAGATTTTTTAACCTGATTTTTGTCTTATATTTGGGTTATTTGAGAGTATTGTGATGGTGAATTGTACATTTTCTGAAATTCTGACCCATATACAGCAGGCCTACATACGGTGGGAGCACCCTATTCGTCTTCAATGGCCGAACCAAATCACAACTTTGATTAGGCCTACACAACTCACTAAATTCGCTTTTAATATCAGAAAGTTTGTTGCTATTTTAAGTTCCACCGACGTGTAGCTGTCCCTTATTGCCTGGATGCGATTTAAGCAATAGGCCTAACGTTATGACTCGTAGCAATCCGACTATATAGTATAACTTTATAGGCCTACACAATTGTATTCTTCTCACAACGTCAATATATTGTTTTGATTTCATTCTTAGAATTATGGATTTACCCAGCCCTAGACAAATTAAATGACTATGTGCGGGAAGATAATCTGGAACTTACTATATTGTATTACCGGAAATGTGTATATGGGTAAGATTTTCAGAAAATGTACAATTCGTCTTCACTAATCCTCTCAAATAATCCAGATTTCAGACGAAAATAAAGTTCAAAATTCAGTTCAACCTAACCAAACAGATTGCTAGAATCAATGCAATGCCAAATATACTCGAATTTACCTAGTATTGAGTAAATTGCAGCCTAATTTAGCAGAATTTACTAAATGTGTACAGCTACCAATTGTACATTTTCTGGAAATCTGACCCATATACTAGTCATGTGTTCTTAACCAAATCCTCACCACAGCTACTGAATATCTATACTCTACTAGCCAGTAACGTTAACCTTTTTTCACCCTCACCCCATCCCCTCTCATCTCATCATTTTTCTATATCATCTCGCGAACTCAATGTAAGATAGATAATTATACATGAACCTCAATTTGTACTTGGTACCTTTAGGAAAACTTATGTTTATTTAATTACTTTTATTGAAATATTGTGAACTGCACCGACAACTATTGTAATAGTAAGAATTGTAATTAGCACCGTCTGCTACACTACGAAAATCACCTTTTGAGTGAGAGTGACCAGGCAACCGTTTTGAATAAAAGCCTTTAAAAAACCCACCATATTCTGTGAAGGACGAAATGTCTAGATCTAGTGCCTGCCAATGCAGAACATTTGAAGACACCATACTATTATTTAGGCCTATCGTCGCGAACAAAATGTGTTTCGAAAGCTAAATATATTCATTTGCAAACGGATTAGTAAGCCTACTTATAGGAACAATATATCCAACCACCAACAAAGTATCTCACGAGGTAAACTGTCTCCTTGTGAAGATCTATGGGTCTACTTGATGTGATTGAACATATTGGAAAGTCTCCGCGCCCGACAGTAGGTCCCTCAGAACCTAATTGAGTCGCGTCCGCTGCTTTCGGGCGTTAGATCTATAACTTACAGGCCTGCTAGTTTTTCAGCACCCTTTGTAGGCCCTACTTAATCCAAGCATACTTCGATAGCTAATATTACAATTAATATAAACCTCCACACCCCTATAATGCTATTAACCCATAAGGCATGTCTTTTTAACAAACTTGCATGTTTACACATTAAGTAATAACATTCGGGCAGCATGGGAGGAACGGCGAGCCCATGGATTGTATATATTACTGCCAATAAAAATTTTAAAAAATAAAAATAAATATAGGTCATGTGGTTGATATAGAGCAGAATTAGTCTGTTATTAAGATTGAATCATAAACCGTGTGTGTTATTCATCCTTAGAATACTGTCTCCTCGACCCCGTCGGGTTCCTATGTACGTGTGCGTAGGGCCGCGTCTCGTCAGACGTAGTCTACCGGTCGTGTAGCCATTGCCTCCGTGAACATCACGCGACGCGACGTGGTCCCAATGTCCTTGATCCGATCTCAGAGAAACTAAAGCAGCTCTGTCTCAGCATGAGGAACACTTTCAAATATCACGTAAAGGCCCGAAGTGGGAACCCATGTTTAGATTATTATAAGCCGCATCTCTAGGGTGCTTTCATCACAACATGTTATTTTTTAACACAATATAGGCCTATATGAAACTCTTCACCCCACCGAGTATTTCAATTAAATCCACAAAGATTGTATTTTTGGCAAATCATTCAGATGAAATAGAATATAGAAGACTTATAGATTCAGAAGTTTACATGTATCGACTAATGCTGTAGTCACGCTGATATAAAACGTTAATTTAACCCTGTAGCGAGTTACGAGTAAGTCTATAGAAATTCACTAAACTTGTGTCTTTAACTTTTACACTGCTTAAAACTAGTCAAACGCTTGATTCAAACATCGCAGTGACGCACATTTCATACCCTATAATAAAAAGCATCACTTCCCCAAACCCCCACCCCCACCCCGCAACCCAAAACAACTACGCAAAACATTCCCCGAATTTCTCTTCATGTTCCTACGAACAACCGCGCGAATTTTCCTCTTTTTTTCCTTCTTATTTCAATCTCGCCACGTGACTATTTGAAATGGGACCAGAGTTTGGCGCTGACTGATGATTGATGTACGGTATGACAAACATGGATACCCACAATATGAGAACGCTTAACATGTTGGACCATGCAACAGGGCCGTGTCTAGTTACATCAGAGACCGCCAGAAACATTCACAACGGTCCATTTCCAAAATTAAGTCTTTTAGGCATCATTAAAGTATAAAGGTGTGTAAGTACGTGTTGCCATGCATCTGCCATGCAGGCAGGCCTTTGTAGCTTCAAAATTTGATCAGAGTAGGCCTATACGTTAAGGGCAGATTTTTTTTTAAACATTTTTATTAGGAAGATTTCCCCAATGTGGTAGGTCTCATCTCCTACAAAGGTACGTGCAATTTTAATTTAACTACTGAAGACATTGGTATCATGAAGAGAACTCTACTCGTTTACATAGAATTACTAATAGCGACGAAAACAATTTTTCAGTTACATAGCTCTAAGTACAACATTTCTTTTTTTATATAGGCCCTACATTTAAAAGAAATACACATTCAATATACACAATAATTTCACTTTTTAGGTAAAAAAACGTTTGTTAATTTTTAGATTAGCATAGGCCTGTGAACAAAGTAGGCCTATAGCCTGCTATTAAAGTTTACTTAGCTTAGACGTTTATTGCTGAAAATTGCAGGCGACAAACGAAAACTTATCTGTGATATCAGAAATGTGTGTTCATCTAAAATTTATTTAAACTGTAAAACGAAAACAATTGAATGCCCGGATAAAAGCATTTTCTTCAACATTTTAGTTCGGAAAGGAAAATGGGGTTAGAATAAAGACTTTCTATATGTACTATTAACCAGGTAAAAATGCAAGAAAGGGTTTGTTCGACTCTTCTGTCTGGATGCAATATTCATGCGCATCAGATCCAAGTGGTTTCGAGACGCCTGTTTCTAATGAATGCTCCATGGGGCTTTATTTAATTTCAGACCTCAAATAGCACAACGAGGCCATACCTTGAAAAGCATAATTTCAATAGGAATTTAACATCCCCCAAAACACGTGGACTTGATGGCGAATACTGACATGGGTGGCACGAGTTCTATACATGTAGTTTATTTAAGACCGTGTCATGCGGTGAACACACCAATCATGCATGCACGGTGCTGACGTTAGTGCTCTCCATTCTTTCAACCCTTTTTTTTTTTATTATTTTTCATGCAAACTTCTTATTGCATTAAATACCCTAGGATGTTAAAACTTAAAGCAGTATCATGTAGGTGACTCATCATGATATGGGCAAAACGTCACCAATGCCCTCAAGCCCTGGATTTTATGGACGTTCTCTCTGTATACATATTCTTTTTACGTATTTCCCTTAGTTTGCAAAATACCTCACACACAGTGGCACATGGATTCAATGGCGCAATGCTTTGTGCACTGATTTCCAGAAGCGGGGTTGGGAAATAAAAGCGATGGTACTTTTGACATTAGTCTTATGGAGTAGGCCCATATGCCAGTGCCTTCCACACAAAAGACAGAGCCTCCTGACTCTACCTAGCCTGCGGCGGATTAGCATAGAGATGTCCTACACTTGGCCAGATTCATTCATCGACTCATAATCCTAGGTAAACTGGCTTTTATTTCTCCTCCCCTGCAGCTGCCATGATTGCAATAGTCCCAAAGGCTTCATGTGACATTCAAGGAAAATGGAAGAGAGGAAAGAGAAGAGAAAGAAATAGGAGCATCTTTTCAATCATTTTTTGTATTCTAGCTTTTTGGTCTTGGTTTCAATGATGATGAATGAGGTGTGGTAGGTTTGACTTGACATTATCTTTCCCATCTGTTCCATAACTAGTTTTATCGTTGAAAAATATGTCTTGAAGTTAGATGGTTGTTGATATACTTGAGGAAGCTTTTAATGTACTGTGACTTCTCCTGATTTAACAGATAAGAGATGACTTAATTTTTTCCTTTTTTTCCCCTTACTTCGATTAGTATTGAACCTCTTTGTATTTACTCTTATTTCACTGATGATTCGATTCAATATTTTATTCAGATAAATTGCATATTGTATCACATATATTGATATAAGGACGATGTAGTCGTTAACAGCATACTAAACTATTTTTGAGATTCATTCCATTTATCATTCCTGACTCATATTGACCTTTACTTGTCCCAATACATGTGTCCCCAACAACGAGCAATTGTAAGTCTGTACTAACAAATCGAGGAAAGACATGCATTACACACTTAACAAGGATATGACTGTGAATAAGCTTTACTTGACCCTTTTTATCAGCCCCAATAAAGGATTAATAAACATAATTTGTTCTCTCCCTCGGGTATTGATCTGACCGAACAAGAAAGCACAACACAGTGAAGCCCTCATCAACACACCGCCCCCTCTTGACCCTGTGACCCCGAACCATTCAGTGGTCAGACGCGCAAATGCATCCTTGTCACATGCTTTTCTGTGGTCATCAATGCTAGCCGTCCAATTGAAGGCCAAGTGGCTGTGTTTCAATCTTTCTTTACTGGCTACCTATCGGTAGCTTGGGTCAAATTTTCTGAAAATGTACAATTGGCTGCTCTACACATTTAGGAAATTCTGCTAAATTAGGCTGAAAAATGAAGAATACCGGGTATATCTGAGTATATTTGGGATCGCATCGATTTAAACTATCAGTTCTGTTATGTTAAACTGCATTTTGAAGCTGATTTTTTGTGTTAAATGTGAGTTATTCGAGAGGATTGGTAAAGGCGAATTGTACATTTTCTGAAAATCTGACCCTTATATATATATATATATGCACCATCCTGCCCCGCCTGGACAGCCGTATCCTCGGCAAGACCCCATTCAATTCATTCGCGTCATTCACCGGTGATTACCCCGTCATGGCTTTGTCAAAAATCTGGTAAATTTTGGCAAATTTAAGCACTTAATTATAATTACAGACTGCCCCCCGCTGCGAGAAGTTCCGTAGCCACTGGGTAAGTGTTCATAAAGAGATGGCAATTTTTCAATTCGAAGAAAATATTTGAATTAAGGTTTTCTGTAAAATACCTCAAGTTATGCCATTGGGATCGAAGACCTCGACGACACACTCAATGCATATTATGTCTCCTATACAGATGCAATACAAAAGTTCAAGTGCCCGTCATGAATAATTCAGATAGGAAATTCATAATTACTGATGTGATGAACTCTGTATGTTTATTCGCGGCCCGTGGTGATAAAACTGTGTTTGCATAAAGATGTAATATCATATTGGTATCCTTTATATAATATATATAATATTGGTTTGGTAGGTATCTGTCTATGTCTATTCTAAATATCTGTAAAATGTATTGAGACAGATACATTTGATGATAGTCAATAAAGATATAATCACTTCAAACGAGTATTGTCTAAAAAGATATGTTGGGAATTGTTGACCTTCACTGGGAATAGTACATGTAATTTTGTAAAATATTAACGACCTAATGGATTTAAGAAATAAAGACCATCGGCAGAAGATAGTACATAAATTGCATCCAATATTCACCTTTCTGTGTTTAGTTGTTTCCCCAACCCCACCGCTAGTAACTTGAATATATTTCGTAACAAAAGACCCAGTAATTGTTTTACCATTTCTTAAATACATTCAAAGACTATCGCTATAGTATTTAAAATAACCTTATCACCAACAAAAATTGCGCAGTGTCTCAAAACTAAACAAAATCGTGCCGGATAACAGACGAGAAAAGGAGAGCAAGGAACATGAGGATAGAAAGAAGACCTGGAAATTAGTAATAAAATAAGAAAAAAAGAGAGAATTAAAAAAAAGTGAAAATAAAGGAGTTTAAAAGAAATCGTGATTCACAGACTAAAACAAATCATTGCCATACACAAACTCCTCCTGCCAAGTTCTAACACAACTTCTTTTGATTTATTTGACATGAATATATACCACGGAATCGTTTCATCTGGATCACTCCAGTCAAATAGGTGATGTGTTTCAGGAAAATGAGTCATATAAGTCGCAAAATGGATATTATTCAAAATGATTTATTCATAAGATATCTTTGTTGGAACATTCTCATTTTTGGGGTACTTAATGCTGCTAGTACGAAATTTCAATGCAATGTATTAAATATATCTATACATTTCTAAGGTCATTTTATGGAGTATATCTAGGTACTTTATTAGGAATTATCCACCCAAAAATATCAATATTCTTTTTTAAAAGCTAACGATATTAAACTTATAATATAGAAACACTACTTAGATGTCCTTGATGTTTACTACCATTAGAATCGGCTCGAGCTCATCCATTTAAATATGATAATATCTCAAAATCCATTTTTGCGACTTATGACACATTTTCCTGAAACACATCACATATACCACGGAATCGTTTCACCTGGATCACTCCAGTCAAATATAGTATAAAGGTCTTTTCATTCATAAGCAGGCCAAATTAAAACTGGGCCTGACAGAAGCCTTCCAATCTGCCTAAACCCTGGCTCCATTTCCTGCCCACGCCAACTACTCTCTACAATTATATGATCATAATTGATGACATGTATGCGAGGGAACATGATTTGTGGTCGCTGGAACAAGAAATAACCACTCCCGAAGGTATTCACCTTTAACATCTCATCCTGGCCAAGTCCATGAAAGGATAAGGGTCAGATTTTCAGAAGATGTACAATTCACCTTCACCAATCTTCTCAAATAACCCAAATATCAGACGAAATCAAAGTTCAAAAGACTGTTCAACCTAACCAAACAGATTGCTAGAGTCAATCCAATGCTGAATATACTCGAATTTACGTAGTATTGACCAAATTACAGCGTAATTTAGCAGAATTCACTAAATGTGTACAGCTGCCAATTGTAATTTTGTGAAAATCTGACCCATGTAGCAACGTAAACAAGTCACACGTCATGTCAAAGGCCGATATTCGGGGACTGGCATCATCCGATCAAAAAGTCTACCAAGCTTTCATGCTAGGACATGATCAACAACCACAAGGTGCAAACGATAATAATTCCGAGAGCTATCAAGAGTAATGACTTGAGTATGTGGTGCTGCTGCACCATTTCCCAAGTCCTGAAGTTATTAAGCCACATAAACGCCATGGAAATGCTTTTAAATGTTCTCATGCATGGATACATAAATTATAAAGCATGATGCTTAACATGGAAATGTTCGTTTGGCATATCTACTAGTTTTAAAAGTGTAAAGTAATGCTAAATATACTTTTAAATATCTGAAAGCAATTCTGGCGTACTTTATTTGGCGATATTAATTTTTATTGGGATTTTGTTAATCGTTGTAGAATATAATCATTATAGAGAGAATCATTTCAACAAACTCATGTTTGGATCAGAAAGTGTCATTTACAATACACTGACGTATTCAAAATAATAAGTCGAATAAGGGCTATTGACATTAATAATTTTTTTGACATTAAATGAAACTGTATGTTACAGGTACCCCTAGTCTTACTTGCAGCAGCAAGCAGCAGCAAGCGTTCCATTAATGTACTGAAATCAACCCACGGATGATAATAGTTATGAATGAACCTTTTTTGAATGTTGGTTAAAGATATATACATAAATACACGATGCACGTTTTATTGCTGAACCTTAACCTTAAGGAAGCTCTCCAGGTATTTATGTTGTTTTTTTCAATATCATTGTGTCTTTGGCGAAATTAAGTTTTCCATTTGAATTATCCCATCTGGCCCGTTCCAAACCCCCGCCAGCACCCGCCCCAAACACATTCGATGCTATTGTGTATAATTATTTTAAAATGTTTTATTGAACATGAACTCACAATTTTATCAAACTATCGGTACCCATAACAAATTTGTCTTCCTGAGTTGTCATACCGTCCACAAAGTTTTGCAATGAAATGAAATAGAAAAAATCAAGTTAGAAATCCAGACATTACTTACATATTTTCGAATATATTTACTGTCCACATAGTCTATCATTACTGTCTATATTTTATATCCATATACTTTAGAGTAAAACAGACATCTACACACCTTCGTATATTACGCATGCCAACGCGAATGACATCACTGACTTGCCGTCGGCGTCATATCAAGCCAATCGCCTTTGATAGCGGAAATCTCTAAAAGCTTGCGATTTCTGGAGGTAACATAATGGACATAGAGACCAAAGACTCTGACCAAATCCAATAGCAATGTCTTAATTACTCTCACTTAAGTGTTTCCCTATTGTCCATCTAGATCAAGGGCCAGAACAATTCAATAGACTCCACTGGACATCTCTGAAGTTGTCTGACTGAGTGGAGAGAAGTAAGGCCGACGTGTCAGATCAGGCAATTGCTTGACCCAGTGACTGGAAGAATGATTTAACGTGAGTCCAAATGTTGATAGAGCACGTCCGTTCTCACGCAGGTGCTGGCGATTAAAATATTTTTGGGAAGGGTCTTTATCTATAGCCTGTCTTCCTCAACAAAAGCCTGAAAATATTTTTGAAATCGGCAATGTAGTGCGCGGAGTGTAATTATGGAGGGCCTTCGTGTTGCGTCAAAACACTTGCACTTTAAGTTTATTATTTATGGAATGACTTTTTAGAGTTTTCTTTAAAAGTGAAAATAAATTTATGCTATGAGAGTGGGTGGTCTTTCGTTGGAATAATTTCAATATTTCATTCACACGTAGTTGTGAGATGTTGGCCTGTGGTTGTATCACGACGATATTCTAATTTTTGTACCACAGAGTGACACAACACGCATCCACATGTATGCATGCAAACTTGCATCTTATACTGATTCTATGAATGCGTCCTGTGAGCTTTTCTTGTATTGCAAATTCGTATTTTCCAATATAAGGCATAGACTCCACTAGAGGAAAAACGGCGGCGACAAATTTTGTTGTTGCCCGTTTTTCTCTCTAGTGGAGTCGGCCTATAATGCTTTAGCCTCAAAATGAAGAGATCTCTTGCCCTGGTTTGCATGTACTTAGCTGACCATAACAAACTCATTAATTAGTCATAGACTTATATTGTTTGTCTCATTATTTCAAGAGAAGGTCACGAGTAGTTTATTAATTATAACCATATTTCAGAAGGGACGCATGCAAAATATGACTTAGGTAGAAATAACACATTATTCCACGTTCGCACTGCACAAAACAAGACTTTCCAGTGTTTACAAGGGTCAGATTTTCAGAAAATGTACAATTGGCAGCTGTATACATTTAGTAAATTCTGCTAAATTAGGCTTCAATTTGGTCAATACTAGGTAAATTCGAGTATATTCGGCATTGCATTGATTCTAGCCATCTGTTTGGTTAGGTTGAACTGGATTTTGAACATTATTTTTGTCTGAAATTCGGGTTATTTGAGAGGATTGGTGATAGTAAATTGTACATTTTCTGAAAATCTGACCCGTAAACGTCGCAGTCTGTCTGTATTTGATAGGCCTACATCGTGTAGACCAAGCCTATTCAACTTCACACTAAACGAAGTACAGAATTGGAGCTTGTTAGCCTTAAGGTATATAACTTAAGGTAGAATAACAACAGCTATTCCATGTTCAACAGGACATGTATACGCGTTAATTGAGGGACCAGGGTCAATTTGTGGCGAGGAATTATCACCCATGGGTACTACAAAACGAGGAACAACGTGGCACATAGGTTGCGATTTGTACCGGCCATAAATACATAAAGTTTGCCCTTAATGTCGAGCTAAGTTGGAGCAGAGCGATAATGGAGGGCTCTTTAGATGGTGAATGATAGTAATGTGGATTATTTGTGGGTGTAATGAGAGGCCTCGGGGTGGTCCACATTCCTGCTATCATATGGGTCAGAATTTCAGAAAATGTACAATTCAACTTCACCAATCCTCTCAAATAACCCAGATTTTAGACGAAAATAAAGTTCAAAATACAGTTCAACCTAACCAAACAGATTGCTAGAATCAATGCAATGCCGAATATTCTCGAATTTACCTAGTATTGGCCAAATTGCAGCCTAATTTAGCAGAATTTACTAAATGTGTACAGCTGCCAATTGTGCATTTTCTGAAAATCTGACCCATATATTAAAAAAGATCCATTCATAAAGTCATCATGTGTTGGGTGGATAGTGATGGGTTTATTGCACAAGGTGGGGTACGCAACATACGTCTCCCTATCTCTGTAATTAGTTCTTCCCACTTCAGAACGAATTATAAAACCATTTCCCATCGAACTAATTTAATGGTTAGGTATCAAAGTCTTTGTTGCTGAATACAAAAGAATCTCATGCTAATTTTCCACATGGGTCCATGTATTGTGGATGTTTTCAGTTGGAGTTTTATTTTATAGTGATTATACATGAATGCATGGCTGTGTGGGTAATCGATGGGGGAAATTGTGGTTTTAGTATCATTTTAAATCCATCGCTTTTTTCAAGATGTATGGGTTTCCAACTGAGTACTCTTGTCCTTGAAATGTCACATGTAATTTGGATCTAAAACTAATCAAAGGTTTCTTCCCCCGCGTCGACAACTAACGTAATCACATGTTTATTTTAATTGCTGTGATTTTCATGCATACTGCTATTTCGATCTCAATCATTTCGTTTTTGTATCGGGAAAATTCGGCCATTACAAAGTTAGGGGCAAAACCACACAAAGCAAAGATGAGATATGTACATGTATTATATACATATGGAAGCAGACAGAAACGGATATAAATATTCAAAAATCGACGTCATTCCAGGAATTAGAGAAGGGAACTTTTTCTCCACTGTTCCAGGGACGGTCTTTTGTTCACGAGTCTTTAAAAAATCTTGGATGTCAGCAAGTAAGCTTTCTGCCAGAAGCAAGTCATCCTAAAGCACCAGTTTGAAAATTCTATAGTCTCTTTAAAAACGCAGTGATTCCACGCTGCTGGCAGAGTTCCTATTAATACACCATTCATGTATTGTCCTAGATCGTGTCAGATCACAATGGCAGAGCATCATAATTTCATATTCACGGAAACCTCCTCGACAACAGATGTGAACTTGAAGTCCTGAACTTCACACCCCAGCTCTCACCAATACGTTCCATTTAAATCTAGACCCAATTAGATAAATCCTCATTGGATGATGGCAAGGCAGAAGCATGTAAATATAATAATTTGGGCGTGTCCCCTTGATAGATGGGCGGAGCTGAGCATTAACTGCTTATGTCACAATTTGAAAAAAATGTATGAAAACTGTGAACACATTAGTGGTTGTCATCAAAGATGAGCTCCTATAATAGGTACCCGCAGCTGGCGATAAATTGTTCTTTTGAAAGAGAATGACATGCACATTATAAAATGTCATCATGAAACAGCATAACGGGGAGTAGATAGGTTATATACTACTGCGATGCTACCTATTATATGTGGACTCTGTTTCATATCCTATAGCGAATCCTATTACACAAAGTAATGATGCTGAATAAAATGCCAGCGAATTTCACTGGTCTGCTTCAACTTGACATTAATGAGCTTAATCGCCACCGATACTACAACTTAGTCCCACGTTATATTCTTATGATTATTAAAGCTGCAGTTTCAGTTAAAGCTGCACTCTCAGTCTCAGCTAACAACGGCCAAGAGCTAAACATTTTCTACTTTTTGTTCCGTTCGTATACCATCAGTGAGACATTTGACCAAATTTTATTGAGGATTTCACCTGGCTGAAGGGCTTCATAATTTTATTTTTGAAAAAAAATTTGCAATCTTTCTGGGTGGGTAATAACCAATAAAGTAACTAAATACACTGCATACGAAGGCCTTCAAAACGCAAGGATATATTTAATTCAATGTCCTAAAATTTAGTACATGGATTCAGATGACTATAAGTGCTCAACCCTCCAAAAATTAGAACATTCCAATAAAGATATCCTATTACTAAAACACTTTGAAAAATATCAATTTTGCGACTTGTGACTCATTTTCCTGGAACACATCACATATTATTAGTCCGCATTTAGATTTAAGTGGCCCGCCGAAATATTTCCCTGAAGTGGTTTAAAATATTATCGCTTATCAGCATCTGTCGTTTGAGTTGACTTCAGTCTTATTTCTCAAACAAAGAGTACATGTGGTAAGATTTATTTAGTTGTTATAGCTGAAATTACAGCTTCAAAATAATGCCTAGTAATTATGTTTTTCAGCCTCTTATCCATAATAAATAATCGAATGCTTTTTGAGATTCGATGTCTCGCTCCAGTGTTCAAATCCCGAGTGCTAATATGAAAAGGAATTGTTTCCAAGATATTTATATATGGTTCAATACCATAACTCTTTCTACCAGTAACCAATAATTTATTTAGGATGTATATACAGCGAATCAGCCAGAGCAATCCCATTACAAAAAAATCAATCGTCTATAGCAAACAATACATGTAGTCATTTTGAACAAGGATTGTCATTACGATATAGGCTCCCGGGTATTATTCAACGTTAATACTGGTGTCTAACCACACCAGTATTAACAGTCTTAATATAAAATTGCCTTGAAAAAAACTGAATCAGTTCTGGGTCATACGCCCAGCTGTATACAACCTCATGCTTATTCATCTTGGTTCATGAGAGAACAACGACCAGGCATGGAGAAATATATTTTATTTTAACAGAGGTAAATGAATGGATTTGTTATTATTGAGATAAAAGAATTACAATGTTGTTTGATAGTTAAAATTATACATGGGGATGGATATTGATAATAAAAGAGATTCAGTTATAATTGATAAAATTAATGGTTGAGGAATTGAGTTTTAATAAATGAAATTGATAAAATAAAATATATTGAGATGTTGAATTGAAGGGATGGGAGGATGGCAAGCTAAATCCGAAAGAGTGATTTGAAAGGGAGGACGAGAGGGTTTATATATCAGAGAGGTTATGTAATTGTTGATTGGTAGTAATTTGGAAGTGGGATGCCCGGTCGATCTCTCATGCTTCACTGATTTTCAATAGTGACAACAGTTATACAGATCTATTTTTTTTAAATAAATTTATTTCTCAAACTTTCCAACAATGTGGTATTTCTCATTTCAAGAAAGGAAAAAAAGACAATACACCAAGGATAAATTATATTGCAAACAAAGAACAAAAGTAGAGGTCACTCATCATCGATTACTTCTGAACTCCCAATTATAATAATTTGATTAATTTTTATTTCACCCCCCCCCCCCCCCAGTACAAATAAACACCCTTTTATTTCTTTTTTCTTTGGCTTCTTGAAAATTTTAAAAACAAAAGGACAGAGTAAGTTCGCAAATATAAAGATTTTACAATCACACAAGTAACGCACCGATTATAGTTATCTATCACATCAGCATAATATGTGTTCCAAAAGAAACTACTACTTATATATTAATTGGCAGGTACATAAAACCCTTTTTGTCGGATCTTAAACTTCTAACCACTCCGGATTTCCTTTACGGAATCTTTTCAGTATCGACCATTCTTTATTTCTAACATCTATGAAACCTAACCTAACCTTTGTCTTTGCTTATTCTATTATCTTGTACATCATGTCATCATCATAATTATTGAAAACGGATTATTGGTAGAAAGGTTCAGAAGTATTTACAGCAAAGTTGGACCTGCTTAGAGAATACATATAACAACGTAAATTAAATTTAAACTCTGATTTTCAAAAAAGTTAAACGCCACCTGGTCAAAATCTCCTAGGCCAATATATATATATACTGTAATTGTTTTTATTTTCCATTGTGAGTATATACAGAACAATAGTGGGAAAAGGTCTTCACAATCTACTTGAAGCAGGTCTTCAATGTCAGCCCAAATTTATCATAAATAATAAAGCGGCACCATTTTGAAAGGTTACTCATTCTTACTCAGGAATTCATAACCTTAATATAATAGCATGAGTACAGTCTAACCTTTTTCATTTGTGTATGGTACATTTGACCATATTCCCCGAGATTATTTAGTTGCGATATTCCTCGATATTCCCCCCTGGAAATTACGCGAAGAAATGGAAATTGTGAAAGATGGATAGATAGGTAGATAAACCGTTTATTCACGCTCTTGTAAATACAATTTGAACACAAATTTGAGGGCAATTGGTAGGGAATGAAGAAACCGAAACTTAAAGTAATTTTTCAGAAAAAGCTAGGAACGTTGATTTAATCTGGAGACTATAATAATAGAACGATTCAAAATGCATTTGAGTATTTAATATTCCAGAATGATCTGAACAGGTGAACCATAGAATCTTTAAAAATACATAATAAAAATACAAAATATTAAACCCCTAGAAATACGGACAGGCGTGTCACCTATTTCCATTTGTTTAAATTTGTCATCAATGGCACCCCAATTGCCATAGTAAACGAGTTTAAATACCTAAGGTCCACAATTGACGACCACCTTAAATCAACCCAACAAATTAAACTGACTCTCCGGAACGCGAATCGGCTATGGCCACATTTGCAAGAATCTGACCCTTCCTTTCGCAAAAAATAGCCTTCAGAATTCTCCCACACCTAGAATTCAATTCCTGCTTTCTGGACATGGCAAATGCCACATCTAAAGAAAAACTGGAAAGAACACTCAGGAGAGCAGTCCGTATTGCCTCTCTATCAAAGAGAACCAGCAATGTGGACAATATTATGTCCAAATACAACCTCCTCCCTCTACAAACTAGACGCACCCTCCAACTCCTCCTCCTTATGCACAGAAGGGCCCACAGCGGTCCCCCCCTAACCCATCTACCTCTAACAAAACCAGAGACACTAGGGCCTCCTCCATCTATAACCTCCCGATCCCTCGCCCAAAAAGGAGGTGTGCAGACGCACGCCTGCCTACTCTGGAGGTACACTTTGGAACGAGCTACCAAAGGCAATAAAAAATGAACAAGATTCAAGATCATTTAAAAACAAAGCCCTAATCATGCTAAAATCAGATCGGTAACATAGCTCTCTCTTTTAGGCAGACACCAACTTAGTATTGCTGTCTAATCACTCTCTGCTACTACAACACTCTGTCTATATCATATATCTCTAATTCTATCATTGCACACTGTTGGAGGTATGAAGTTACCTCACACTGCATTGTATGTATTGTAACAAATCTGTAAGTCATAATTACCATTATGTAAACCTTGTTTGTAACCACTGTTTTTACCATGCTCTGTACTATATATACCGTATCGACTAATTCACCGGAAACGTAGTATTATTTCTAACCGGATATGTTAATCTAAAGTAGACTGCAGCAGCAGGTGGAACACCACAGAATCTGTATTGTGTTACCTGTTCTCGACTATATCATGTGTATTTGTTTTGAGAAGCTGGATAAATAAAATCATTAAAAAAAAAAAAAAATGTTTATCGAACAATACTAATGAAGAATTGTTGCTTTATTGTTTAAAAATTGTGGATATTCTCGTGGCAGTTTTTCAATATCACGAGCAAGTGGGTCAGATTTTCAGAAAATGTACAATTGGCAGTTCTGCACATTTAGGAAATTCTGTTAAATTAGGCTGAAAAATGAAGAATACCTGGTAGATCTGAGTATATATGGTATTGCATTGATTTAAAGTATCAGTTCTGTTATGTTAAACTGCATTTTGAAGCTTATTTTTGTCTTAAATGTGGGCTATTTGAGAGGATTGGTGAAGGCGAATTGTACATTTTCTGAAAATCTGACCCAAGTAAAGTATGATAGTCATTAGAAGTGGAATAATGGAATTGATCTGCCTACCACGGAATACATCTCGAGAAATGTTTGTTTGCACTAACGAGTGCATTTGCAAAACTAACCAATTTGTGCCAGGATTCAGAATTTTGATAAAACATTTTTTTTAATGTTATCTGTTATGGAAATATGAAACGTCCATATTTCTACATCTTATCACAATATAGATGAATCCACCACTACTAGCCCCTCCGAACAGATTTATTACATTCTATCTTTGTGAAGTCAAGTGGAGAAAAATACCAACACTAAGCAAGAAATACAGCAGTGTAGCCGCCCATGTAATGTTTGGTGAATCGATTTAACACGAACCATAGATGTTATCACAACATTTTCTCCGCAAGGTGCACGGGGTCATCTGATAAGGCCAGTGAATCTAGATTACATGGCCGCCATAGGTGTACAGTGCATGTGACCCAGGGAACAAGAAGGGTAAATTGTTGGCGATAGAAGCTGTGATAATGCCAGCGATTACCGAGATAACCTCAATTTGTTAATCATTTTTTTATCCCCAGATATTCGCCGCCATTGCCACCCAGAAAACCAGGCATGTCATGATAAATGGCCCACTCACCGCGTAGCGAGCGCTAATTTACCTGTCTGTTCCTCATAGCCATTTGTCGTCTGCCTCGAGAGGTATGTTGATTTTTAATAAACCCTGTTGAAAACAAGAGTTGTTTTATGAGAGGGTTGAGTTATTATTACCTCCAGGGGTGAGGATGCCCGAGTTGGCTTCAAAGGTCGAGCGAAATCGAGAGGTGATGGTACGTAGAAATTGCGGGGGGACTTTTTGCTCGCCATTTCGTCTTGTTTGGGAAGCGAATCATGTGCTTAGTTAGCTTGCATGTTTTTGGGCAATTTGGAACCACCTGAAGACGGGAGCGATCTGAGGCCACCCAAGGAGCATGGGATGGAAAATAGCTTAAGGAAATTCAGGTGGTGACAAGCTGAAGAATGGGTGGTATAGGGCAATGGGGACCTCAACGACGAGGGGGCATTACTTCGACTCTTATTTGGATGCGGCGACCGTCAAAATAAATGAGCTGAAATCATAAGAGTCATGTCGACCGCCTGTTACCTTAGTGTACAAATTGTAGCTGTCGTTCTTCTTTCCACCCTATACTTTTCTCTCCAATTATATCGGGATGGCTTTCGAACATGGATGTATTCTCTCTCCTAATAGATACAGTATGTAAGACGTTATCACTGCCAGAAATATATATCATATTGTCTACCAAAGGACAACGAGCAATGATTTTCACTCTGCTATTTCATGATTTGTCAATTTCCGTCAGAAAAACTGAGATAATGTCAAATACCAAACACAGCCATGGCTTTCTGGCTGTAATACATTGCTTCCCGTTGGTTGCGCCCAGTACAGAATCGAACAATGAATATTTTTGTTCGCCAATTATCTCCCAAAACTGAGGAAACCCCTTTCCACAACAACCAGTTGACTACAAAGGTTACCGCGCCGCGCCGCGTGTCACCGCGCCGCGTTTTCCCAACTTTCGACGCGCATCAGCGGCGCAGGAAATTGTTCAGGTGCGCGATCGTCTTCGGAGGGCCGTGGGGTTGTAATGACAAAATGAGACTAGCTACGAAATGACTTCATCCAACACGTGCAGGCCAAGGCCATCCTGTCCTCTACCCCCTTGTCTGTAATTATAAAACATCACGGGTGTCAGGACCAATAAGTTAGGATATATGTGTGTGGGAACGCTATGGGCATTTTACAACTATAATCCAAACACGCTGACTTGAGTCTAAGTGTCAGAACCAATAGATGCTTAAAATCTAGACATCAAAAGTGTTTTTTTTAATAAATAAATAACCAGGGATGTATCTATCCGGGCATGTGTTAAAACCTATATTTTTGTAATTGGTTAATTAAATGACTAGCGTGCAAATTAAGCTTCGGTGTTAAGTGACTAATATAGGTTCATGTAAAGTTGGAAGGCCGATACTTTCAATGGTTCAGGGGGTGTACACTTTACTTAATAGGACAGGAAGGGGTAAACACACATGTGTGGAATCAAAAGATATCGGAGGCCAGATGGCGAGAGAAGATTTCTTTATAAACTGAGGAAGATTTGCGTCAGCCATTCAGAAGCGACTTTAATGTGACTGAACTAAGGATAGATCTCAGCATTCCTACCAACAAAGTTACTATGAATTACCCTTTAAAAGTCATAAATCATGCATTGAAGTCTTCAAGGTAATAATGGCAATTTTACATTTCAATGTCATGTAACGCAAAACCACCCAGAAGAGGCACATAAAACGAGTTTCTATGGAATTTCTTCGACTCCCAACATGTCCCAAAATCCCAACATGTATAAATTCAAGAAATGAAATAACTTCACTGTAATGTGGAATTTTGGTCCTAAACAGATCAGATAAATAGTTGTGAATAACGAGTATTGACTCATTAGATTATTTAAAAGAAACATAATACATGAACTGTTCTACATGTATTTGAATGAAAATCATTCCAACGTGGCAATTAAGGTACACATGTCCCTATAGGCCTATATATATATGTATTCGCGAATGTAGCATTAACTTTGAAAAGAAAGACTTAAGATTAGTGAGCTGCATCTTCTAGTTCAATGGTATTATGGGGATGGCGTGTATCGTAACCCTATATACAATTCATCGTTATAACGCCAATGTATGTGCGTATTGGTAGAATAATAATTGAGAAATTCGTGAGAAGCTTCAATAATTCGAAAGTGTATATATAAGGGATTTGATTCGTTCCACAGATTTATTTCCCATCTCCCATGAAATGAATGCTCTTATTTAAAGTTGCATATCAAACAATATGAATGTTCCGCCCGAATTTTGTAGAGATCATCATTTGTCAGGACGGAATTGAGGGAATTTCTGATTATATCTTTGGTACAATGATACAAATGTAGGGAAAGTTTGAACCTAAGTAGTATATGAAAAGTAATTCACATAGAAGATACACATGGGAAAGGCATCCTCCCAGCAGAGCTTTACTCCTTTCGTTTTCTCAGTCATACTCAGATTAGTAGAATTGGCCCTGCTTTGGGAGGTTGGGGAAAGGCGGATGCAATAATCTAATTCGATTAAATTGAATAAGTATGAGTCCAGTAAGTGCCAAGAAACTTATAATGCGAAAAACGCCTCCATATGGGTCATATTTTCAGAAAATGTACGATTCAACTTCGCCAATCTTCTCAAATTACCCAAATTTCAGACGAAAATAAAGTTCAAAATATAGTTCAACCTAACCAAACAGATTGCAGAATCAATGCAATGCCGAATATACTCGAATTTACCTAGTATTTACCAAATTGCAGCCTAATTTAGCAGAATTTACTAAATGTGTACAGCTGCCAATTGTACATTTTCTGAAAATCTGACCCATGTGTTTGAGACAGGGCGAACAAGCATGAAGGAATGATATTGCTAGTGGTAAATAAGTAATGATATTGCTGTAGATATTTAAAAAAAACCAACGAAATAACAGGAGAATTTAGGTTACTTTTATATATACCTTCAGCTGTATGTGCTGTTCAATATAGGATTACACAGACTAGGTATGAGTAAACTGTTTCTCGCCACAAATAATAACCTTAACTTCGCAGAACATTTCTGCCAACAGTTCATCACTTAAGTTTACATTGTTACATGCTTAATTTCACAGTTTATAAACATTTAAATACCAAGTAATCAACAAGGTTTGTTTGATGCCAACATTACCCGCATTTGTTATTCTACTATGTATATCTAATGATAATTATTGAAAATAGTTTTATTAGGGGATTCGTGTTTCTGAATGTTTATTCACATATCATAATGGATCTCAGGGAAAGTGAGTGAGTGAGATTGGTTGCTTTACACCGGTATCAACACGTTGAAGGTTATATCACGGGAGGGAGAGCTGAGCCCAGGATAAATTAGAGTGCCAGAGAATCAAAGATTAATAAGTTTATTAAGAAAACAATATTTTGTATCGTTAGATTGATCTCGGATGGAAACGACAAGGACCCATGGATAAATATTTCTATCAGGCCTGGTTTCTGAGGAGAATGAAATTCCAGGGTGTCAGCAAATTGATGTTTTCCCCCTTGATCTAGGATTATTCTTCGGAATACGCCACAATTGAAAGGCAAGCTGACCAGACGATAATCACAATTGCAATAATTAAATTGGTTTAAAATGAAAATCCACTCGCTTACTTACGGCAATAGTTACTGAGTTGGAAAACATTTTTTTATCTTATTTGCAGGGCACACTGTTACTCCCAGCGATGCATATTTTGAATATAATTCGTAATTGAATTAACATTCCACAATATTTCGCATCAAATAAGAACGCCTTCGTGATGCATCCGTCGTATTAAAGAACATTTTTTATTGGTGAAATTAAAACATCTGATTATTTCTGTTGTTTCCACTATATATAGTGCACGTAGGCTTTCTTATGTGATATGTGATCTTATGTCTTATGTGATATGTCATTGGAGCCCAAATATGTTAGAATTATTACTATGTTAATTATGATAATTTGTTCTTATTACTTAGAAGGCTAATACATTTACCAAGTAGTCAGGAAAAACGCCTGTCCACCTTGGGAACGTGGTCTATTCTCGCGTTGCCTAAAGAACTACTAATACACACTATCATATTGATATCCTATAATTATGTTATATTGTTTCACCTTAATAGATTAACCTTACAATGGATTTCTTCATGACAAACGCATGCCAAATAGCACGACGGCGGTTATAATCTTCTTGTCCGAGAAGCCGAAGTATTCCCATTTATTAAACTAATAGAATGAGGAACACGTGTCCCAATTAAAATAGACTTTAGTTAAAAAGAAGTTGTCTTGTGGAATTTTGTGACCCCTGAGTAGATTTTCTGCTAAAATAAAAATATTAATGTTCATAAATACAAGAACTTCAGTCGGGCAACTGAAATAAAAATGTAGACTTTTGCAAAGCGCAGCAGCAAAAAACAACATAGTGGAATCTTCTAGAATGTTGGTCAAATGACTGGAAATGTGAATGGGTCTTAACAAAGCCGAATAGAACGTGTGCAATTCTGTCTGGTCAGCCAATAATTCTGATCGCGAAAGAGAAATATGGTTCGACGAGGAACCCCCTTGATGTTAGGGACAAAATGGCTTCCTACACGTCAAAGAATGGAAATGAGGCAAACAAAGTTTTGTCGACATAAACGTTCCAAAACCCCTCTAATGGCCTTCACATCGGGTTAATTTAAACGAATCCTCCTTAGTTTCACCTTTCCAAACGACTGGACAATAGTATACGATACACGCGTCTTCATTGCTAATTGTAGGTGTGCTTCTCTTTATGAGAGATAGGTCTGTCATCGTCCATCCATTCTCTCTAATTAAACTAGTCAAGCTGAAAATTGACATTCTCGCTAGGACTTTATGTTTGTGTGTATAGAAACCCTTCAATGAAAAGTGTGATTTTCGGCCTTACGTCTTCAATAGCGTCCAGAGAAGCACAGAAGCAGTTCAATAGAGTCCACAGAGGCGCAGATGTTGATCCCAACTTCACAGGTTTACCACCAGTTGAAGCCAAGATTAAAGGTGCAGTAATTAACGTAAAAATGAAGTTTACTAATCTGTTTAGTCCCAACCCATCCCAACGTCACCAAGACAGGGTATCAACGTATGCTAACCCGTTGTCCTTGTAATAAAACCAAATCAATTCCCAGACCATTGTTTTCCTTGAACACCAGTATATCCAGTACCCTTTGTGTTTCGCTTTCATCTTCTCAAACTTATTGTGAAATTGAAAATCCAACACTGGCTAGATAAGTAGGCTTATACTAAGAGGCTAACAAAACGATTTAGAGAAAAAAAGCATTCATCATGAAATCATGAAAAACAGTAGAAATACCATTAAATTGTTCATTCTCATCATTCAAATATTCCATTCGTCAGTGCTAAGGGCCTAAGAAATACAAAATTGAGAAAGAATCGACTTAGCTGGGAAAGCAGCAGCTTTTAAAAGCATTGTTTTGCAGCAGAGAGCGGTATGGATTATTGCCATATTGGCCAGAAGTTATTGTTTCTTATTTTTTTATTACAAATATGGCCGTACAATTATAAATGGTTAACAAAAAACGCCTGTCCACCATGTGGATGTTTTCTTGCGTCGTCTCTAATCTTCAATCATCCAATCTTTAAACATTAGCAGTCTTTAGAATTTCAATTAATTTACATTACATGAATAATTAATGTCAATAATAACGGCCTTTACATATATTATTATATTTCAAACTGTTCTATGAGAAAGTTCTATCAAATAGAGGGACGTATGTAAGTTAGTTGAAGTATTTTACGCCAGGGGGTGGTACATATGCTGGGTGGTATCAATGTATGAGGTATACGTGACTGCACTGCTCTGCTGTGTCTCCCAGTTGGCGGCTTAGAACCTGGCGATATTTTGTGGTCTACTGCTTTGATAAGAGGAGAACATGTTTAACCGTCTTCTGACATCATATCTATATAAGGGTAAGATTTTCTGAAGATGTACAATTCACCTTCACCAATCGTCTCAAATAACCCAAATATCAGACGAAATCAAAGTTCAAAATGCAGTCCAACCGGACCCAACAGATTGCTAGAATCGATGCAATTCTAAATATACTCGAATTTACCCAGTGTTGGCCAAATTACAGCCTAATTTACCAGAATTCACTCAATGTGTACAGCTGCCAATTGTAAATTTTCTGAAAATCTGACCCATGAGTTGTTATGTAAGTTATAGCCAATTTGCTATAATTTATCGCGTGTTAGAGAATGTGAACTGAAGTCGTATGGAATTTTATCAACTGAATTTATCAAACCGATGCTACGAGAGGACTAGACATGAAAAACGGTGTATATATGTACAGAGATGTACCCATTATACATTGCGGCATAAGTTTAGTTTTAATAGTTTTATTCAGGAATCAAGTCTGAATAAATAAGCACAAGTTCAAACAAACAATTAATGTCAAGCGATTCAATGTTATAAATTAGTCTTTGGGTGACAGAAGCCCAATCGATAAGTACGTGAAAACTCAAGCAAACAATTCATTTCAAACGATTGAAAGTAGGAAAATTAGTCATTGTGTAACAGAAGCCCAGTACAGGCTTTAATTATTTTTTTAAAGAAATTTTATTGGACAAAGTTTCCCAAGTGATAATTCTCATTTGCCAACTACAAAACAAAATCTTACCATTTTAATTACGTCTTTACATTTAACTTTCTCTCGACATCTTAATACTTAAACATTTGTATTATTTCTAGTATTAACATAATTTAAAGCAGGAGTATATATATCTCCACTCCCATATATAAATATTAATTAATTACGTATTATCCATCATCAAGGTGTATATATATGTATGTTTTCATATGACCAGCAGAAAAAAACCCAAACGCATTGACTGCTTCACCGCATGACACATTCTTATGGGAAGGAATCAGAGAAACTGCATTATGTCGGGGTGAAAATAGCCCATTACCTCACGCACTCTGTGCTAGCTTCTAAACGTCTCGTCACAATGCCAAGACAATGAATCCAAGAAGAAGAATTACTTCATACTCTTGTGAATTTACATGGCACCGATGCCAATGAGTCATCGCTAGGAATGGGCGGTTCTCTTCTTTAGAAGTTCCAGTGTTTAAAACACATGTACATGCATATATGGTACGCTCAGATGGCCTTAATATAATGCGTGTAATATATCTCAGAATTCTAATAGTAAAAGTAATCATTTAGTACCGTTACAAATAAAATGGATTATTTTGGTAAGTGATAGGGTTTTCTATACCGGTCACCTGATATCTTGTCAATTTCAGCCTAAGGTTTGATAGATAGCTGTGAATTAATTACACGAATACAATATATGTATTACTTATTATATTATAAAATATTGGTAATAATTAATTTGATGTATATCTTTCGGCCTTCGTCTAAAACTCAGCTTTTTAAAACAGATTACAAGTGCAACAAAACAGGTCCTAAGGATAGCTAATGAGACATTATAGGAGAAGAGTAAATGTAGAAAATATTCACAATGAACTGAACTCGCCTCTTTTAAAGAAAAGAAGGGAGGCACATATACTTAAACATGCCTACAAACAGGCGAAAAATACAGAACATATCGATAATAAGAGAGCAAATTTAAGGTCAAACAATGGGAAGCAACCTATACTAACGGTTCCAACCTCTTAAACCGAGAAAATAAAAAGATCATTTATCCATGTGGCCCCTATGTTGTGGAATGATACAAAAACTCATTTTTAATAGAAACGATGTAAATGAACTAAAAGAGTTTAGATCATACTTGAAGAATGTATAATGCTGGCAAAAGAAACAGATTGATGAAAGCAAAATAATACAAAATAATACAAATGTCCACTTTCATTAAATGTAAATATAGCATAGTAGTATACATTATTGCAATAAGGAACAATTGTATTGAAAAATTGAATCTAACTATGTTGATAAAAATTGTAAATATTTAAAAGAACGTTCTCACCCACCATATGGACAAGAGACAAAGTCCTGATGATCAGGGCATGAGGAAAATCGCTACATTTATAAGCGAAATTGTTTTGGTTGATATATTGTAAAAACCTCCTGAATAAACATATTGTCCAAAAAAAAAACTATTCTGCACCAAGAATATCCTGTCCCCCAAACAAGTAAATCAAATGATTTAAGGTTAAGCAAATCCAGCTACCCGTAAATGTAACCAAATAATTCCAAAAAAGATCGAGCTTGTAAGACTTGGAGAAAAATTATTAAAGAAATAAATATTAGCATCAATACCTCGTACTTAGTAATTAAAAGTACCACATGGACGTGAAAGAATCTGTAAAGTCTTTTAAAACCTCAAACTAAAATTTAGCGGTAATCAATGAGATTCAATGACAAAGGTGTTAAATTGGAGGTACACGCGTCATTCTTCTGGATGTTCTTGGTTAAAACAATCTTTATATAATTATGTTGCTTCTCTGGAGAGAGGTTTTCCAGCTAGCATTTCTACAGATGTCATTATTCTCCCTTATTGACTTACCACAGCGTCCTATACTTAGGAAGCACCATGTACTATAGAGGGTCAATCTATTCTGCATTAAGAACAAAGAGTACATTGCAGGGCATTCTACTTATCCTACCAAGCTGTCACTCGGTGTATTTTCCATGATTAATGCAGTTGGGGTAAACCTGCCCCCCTTCAAAACCTGCAAACCGCCAGTGCGTGAAACCCCATCAGCGCTACTCCTACATATACTCATTGGGTCTTGTTCTTAATTTCAAACGGTGTAAAACGAGAGTAGCTTTTCAACCTGGCCAAAAATGAACAAGTGGTAGCTGGATTAGACAATGAACCCTGCTGACCAGGGAAGAATGGAGGGCTGGGCAGCATACGGTGGCACCGTGAGAGGCATTGTCACCACGGCCAGGTAGGGTGGTGCCTTCTTACAAGAGGTGGGGGGACCTGGGCGGGGTGAGGGGCAGGGGCTCCGGTAGAGTGGACAGGAGAATATCGCACCCTCTTACACCTGGACGCTGTCCACTCCAGGTTCTTGTTTATTGGGCAATTGTCCAACACCTGTGTTCAACTTGACCATAGATCTGGTCTGAAAGGATGGCCATTGCCTTTACTAAGCTAATGCAAAATGAGATTGGTATTGAGGTGAAAACTGGTATCGGTAATCGGATATTGTTTTCTATCAATAATATGCTGCAAAATAACTGGTTTTTGTTTGTTTGTTTTTTATTTCCTTCAAGGCCAAATTAACAAAGTACACAGTAGTTGTATTCAAGAGTTTTCATGCATTGCCAAGTAACATCTATCCAAACCGTATTGAATATATTTACAAAATGAATATGTATAATTATCCTTAATAAAGATACCTGTAGATAATGTTATATCACAAAAATGTCTAACTTGTCTATCTTATATACAGTCAATACTCTTTTCCTTACGCAATTACATCCGAATCAGTACTTCAATGACACTGCATAAAGATTAATGCATTTGCATATCGCTACAGTACAACAGTTTATTATTCAGTCAAAGCGTAACTTTCCACAGTACACAGATGATATCCTCCATTAACCAGATTCCAATACTGATCATATCATAACTACATTATAACTCAGCTTTAGTGATCTACCTCGGCGGACGTACTCTATAACTTCAGGGGGCTTCTAAGATCTCGTCACCTTTATTTGTGTCCAATGAGAAATTGACTCACGCCAACCTAATGAGTAATAACACTAACAAACCTGTGGCTATAACAACCGATTAAGCTATGAGAGCCTCACAGGAACCACCTCCGCAAATTGTGCCATATATTATAATACATTATATCTTTCAAGGCATTTATCTTTTTGAATGTACGTGCATTTCCATATACTACTTACATAACCTCATCGACTGAAGGAAACACTTTCCATGCAGTGCTTGACCCCAAAGTGTCCACGCTACCATCATTAACTACCAGTAGCAACATTATCATTCTGTCTAACGGACTTATCGGTCAGAAAGGATCTGCCGATGGGAGTGACTGGTCAAAAAGCCCGCTGGTAATTAGAAGCTAGGTGATGGAAGGGGCAGATTTTCTATGGCCGTCATTTGGTTCCACTTGGGTCCAGTTTGCCCCGACACCTGGCTACCATTGTCCACCTCACTGACGTTAAGCCAGGTTTCTGTTTTATAGTCAGAGACAACAGTTCAACGTCTTGATGGAGCATGAAGTCCGTCAATTCTTGTGCATTGTGACGTCGCGGTCGCAAGGTCATGGCCAGTCGCTTGTCGCATTTGACCCTGCGATTCAGACCAGGTGGAGAAAGCGATGTCAATTGGCTGGGAATGATTTTCTAATGGAAATCTGTTGAAATCCGTTACTTTTTATATTTGAAGTGCGCAGTCATTGAAGTAGGCTATATATATGAGCTTTATGCCATTTCCAGTGTTCAAACACATACAAATATACACTGATTAGGGAAGTTAACTCATCCACTATTATTTTTATCACATACTAAACTGCGATCAATGCAAGGATCTTGAAGTGTTTTTTCAACAGTCTTCAAACTTTACTTTCCGATCAGAGGTGCTTAAATTCTTCCAACCGTGCAAATTTCACACAATTCACTCTATCAGAAAGAACTCCATTATAAAAAGCAGACACATTCATTGATGGAACATTTTGAGAGAGAAACCCCTGAAATAGAGAAAAGGGTCCTTATCCCACCATAGGATACCCCTGACTGCATGAAGACCTACGACCTCTTGGTCACTGGTCCATCTGGTCACCGCATGGCCAGGCTACTTTGGTGACACCTGTCGGCGACCGGGAACACGAAGCGTGAAATCGCTATTTCAGAGGACATGGGGAATGAACAAATGGCCGCCGGCTACTGTTCACACTGTGGGATCCTTCTCAAGCCAAGGGTTCAGCAATAGTTGGATGCCTCTTAATTTGCTTCCAGCTTTGTTGCCACAAGCTTCTAATTCTTAATTTTAAACTCTAGTGTGACAAAGCTAGCTTATATAGAATACTATTACCTAATGTCCATCTAAACAAGACCGACATACATAACGGTAGAAAAGTGTAAAACCCCATTTTGGTTTATGACATTTTATATCATATTAATCTTTAATACTCGATGTAGTTTTAGGAAACAAACAACCAAGACTAAGGTTAACGATGAAGGCATGGGCTGGAAGAGATCCTCGGATAAGCTCATAACCTGTTTTTCCATGTACACTCTTTCTGGAAATAAAGAATTGGTTATCTTATCTTATCTTATCTTATTAGGTACGTAGGGAGACAATGTCCATGGTAAATTTCGAGTAGACATCTGATTACTACAGGGAGACAGACTCTTCTCCACCCACTTCTCCATCAGGAAAACAGAAAGCTTCAACTCTGAAATAAAAATCACCTGATGGGAGGATACATATGGAAATTTAAAGGCGGTACAAAAGAAAAATAATGGAATCACCAGGATTATTTCCCTATAATACGAGTAGCCTACATATTGTGGACTAAAACGTCCATGTTACTTTTCAATATTAAACTATTCATTTATCGTTTATTTATGTTTTAGTGGTTATTCCGAATCTGGTATTCCGAATATATTTGAAGGAAACTCAACTCGGTGTTTCCTAAATAAAGCAACCCATTGGTTCATTAGATCTTTGGTTCCTTTTACATGTTCATCTCACAATGGAGATTATATTTTGATCATCACCAATGCTTTGTGATCACGTTCTAGTTTGTCTATTGTTTGCCCAGGGCTATGAGCATTCTATTTGCTTCTTGAACTAACACAAGCACTTCAATGGGGCAGGGGTGAAGATGGAACGGGCCAAAAGGCGGAAGGGATGTGGGATTAATAGCAGGGCAATTTTAATGAATAATTAGTCGGAAAGTGGTCGGTCAAAGGTCCGTAAATCACCAGCCTGGTCAACATCGATACCCACCGGAGTAACGGTAGATGTAGCGGGCGTCAATGATTGGTCACTCACTTGTCACATGACCATTGCTAACCACTCACTCCAACACATTCCCTCCAGTCCTGTGTCACCACCCAAGTCCCCAAAGCAGGATCGGGTTACTGCCTCGCTCCTTTGAAGGTCATCCCGCCAAACAAATTTTGTTTGCAGGTCTTTGTGCTTCTGTCCACCCCGTGGACGACCCTCGAGGAAGAAGCACAAGATGCAATTAATGACCTCGCGTCCTTAACTGCCGACACACTGCGCATCGAGTTACGCGCAGGTAACATTGTTTAGGGTCTCCGAAGGGCATTGACACTTCCGGCAGGCTTTGAAGCGACGGGGCAATATGGCGTTTACCTTGAGCGATAATAGGTCTAACGCGATTTAAACAGATGGTTGAACGCCGTTCTAATAATCACTATGGGATGAGGCGACATTGGGGAACAGGCCCCAAATAGTTTGAAATTCTAGACCAAATGGGAACTATTTTTGCTTCAACGGGAGATAATGATAGAGGGAAGGGAAAGGAATTCCCCTTCCCCATGCATAACTTAATCACACGAGGCAATACTTGGAGTATCATATTGAACAGTAGAAGCCGCTATATAATATATATTTACGTGTGAAGCACATTCCATAAGTATAGGTACATTTGTTTTATTATGTTGTTGTTGAGGATAGCTACCTTTACGACGCATCACACACTTGGGTGATGTTATGAAAGGGTTAATGCATTTAAATTATAGAGTTTTCTTAAACATTTCGTCTTTATTTATTCGTCATTCTCAATTAGTTGTTACGTATGCCTATCATTACTGGAGGCTGCACTTTTTAAGAACTTGGTCACAATAAAACAATTCGAATTTCCGAAGAAATTGTGGGCTGGCTATGACCCCCAATTAGATGGGCGGTACACATTTGCTACCATCTCGTGTTCTATATAAATTGGTTACGAAGATCCTTTAAAATTGACCATTGCATTTGTGTACAACTAAAATCTGCAAATCCACAGGGATGATTCCTAAAGTCGATCTAAAATGGTGGTCCTTCCAGGTTTGATCACATTCTGATGACCTTAAAACCACCTTGAATCTAAGGTTAGTGAGTTTTGTGATAGAAGACTATTACTACCACCCATAAAGATAAACAATACAATGACTACCTGGCCCCGAAGCCAGGCATGGAAAAGGAACACATGACTTCCAGAGAGGGTGCCATATTTTACCACAGGAGTTGTAAACATGTCAACTGCTTCAGAGACCTAGCATTGGAACATTCACACACGACACACACGTAGGATCTTAACTGTATTTCGACATGATTATCCAATGACTATTTAATTTGTCTCTCCTGGATATTGCCCAGGGCATATCTGTTTTATTTCTTATCAAGATCGGATGCCAATTATTAAAACAAACCTTAAAAACAATAAAGATAATCATAGTCTAATAATTGGTATTTCATTATAGCACGATGAGGAAGGATTATTGTGACCTAATAAGGAAGTGGTTTTGTTAGAACAAAAATTGGTCAACGGATAGATGGGTACTTTAAGAAAGCTGGACTTTGAACCATATCTTTCAAACACATGATTCTATTTCTTCAAATGACTTTTAAAAAGAAGTAAATCAAAAGTTCAATTGTTTAGTATCAGGGTGTCTTCAGTTGAGACCGACAGTATTTGGGTCAGATTTTCAGTAAATGTACAATTGGCAACTCTACACATTGAGAAAATTCTCTTAAATTAGGCTGAAAAATGAAGAATACCTGGTAGATCTGAGTATATCTGGTATCGCTTTGATTAAAAGTATCAGTTCTGTTATGTTAAACTGCATTTTGAAGCTCATTTTTGCCTTAAATATGGGTTATTTGAGAGGATTGGTGAAGGCGAATCGTACACTTTCTGAAAATCTGACACATTTTGGGTTATACATAGATACGGGTGTTGATGTACATCTGCATTCACTGACTTGTTCCTTTTGGCACAGACTTGAGCCCTCGCCCCCAAAGTGAACCAAAAGCTGGCAAGAAGTCCGTAGAAGTTGCCACAGCTTATAAATCAGCAAACACAAACACGCATCAACGTATGCCATCTCCGAAAACACACGTTGGTCAGTCGAACAATAAAACAGTAATAAAATATTATAACTTTAGCCCCCCGTGCAATAATGCTGTGGCTATCGCATGTTCAGTGTATTGAATATGTGAAGTGGGTGTGCAAAGGTGTGTGGAAACCACCTGAAAGGGGAATTACTGACCAACAATAAGGCTGAAAGTCTCACTCACTTTAGATGCTGACGCTGATAACGCAGCAAATATATCCCCAGCGTTTAGTCCCTTATATTAACTGCATTTACCCCGTCCTCGCCAATCAGGCTGCTTTCTAAAAGACTCTTTAGGACTTAGTGATAGGATCTTAGCTGAAAATAGGGTTGATTGAGGCATAGCTTCTTCATATGTGAGATCCCTCTGGTCACCCATCAGAGCTTATCATGATCAATATGAATGCAACGGAGCCTAGATTTAAACTGACTTGTCTAACTCCTTTTACCTAATTGTTCGCATCATACCTGTCTCTATAGGTTTTCAACTATTGGAAACTCTAGCTGTCTAGTGGACTGGACCCATACATATAGTGGACAGTAAGGAGATTGTTGTCATAATCTATTTCCATTATTACATATATCAATTATGTTTATCATAATCTGGGATGTTTGTGACATGTTTGTCTCTCGCTAGCTTTCAGACAGGTAGGAGCTAGCACACATAAATTACAAATTACCGATGTGACACAATGAGCAAATTCTCCTAACCTGTCAAACGTTTCCCTCCAGAGGGTTGGGACCACGATGTCCGTTGGTCAGTCAAAATATTAAACAGTCTCTTAAACACTGAAAATCTTTAAAATACTCCTAGCTGAAGGTCTCTGCGATTTCTTTGTGTTAAACTGAAGGTGTGTGACAAAACTTGTGATGAAATTCTGCCTCTTAAACCAATCTATGCTGAAAGAAAAAGAGGAGCCCTACAAGGGCTGTCTTGGAACCAAAATCTAAACCGGAAGTCCTGAGTAGTAAGACTTAATTACTTTTGGTACTGTCTTCCTTCATTAACCATTAACCCAAAAACCATCTTAAAGGAAAATGTTTTATCTTCTGTAATCCATGACCTATATAAATGATAAACTCTTCACATCATCCATGTTTGTAAATATCTTAACAATTAAACTGACCTTATTTTGACATTGGCCTTGGAACCTCCAATGATTTTGCCTGAAAATCTTAGGTGCGAAAGGAAAGAATCCGTATAATTTTCACCCGTGTAAACTTGCTTAGTGCAGTTAACACTTAAATCGATGATTCTCAGGCAGAATGACATTGCAAGGCCCTTTGAACTCCAACACGGGTTTCCAAAGCAAGGCTTTTCTTCGTGAGATGACTTCCAAGTCACCTGATTTTCAGGTTAAGATCACACAACGTAACGCACCTAAACCCTTTTATTCTACGCTGAACATCAACAAATATGTCATGGCAAATGTCATATGCACCATTCCATGATTTATCCTTGTAGGGTGCAGGGGTGGAAAAAGGCCAAATGGCTTGGGGATAAGTTATACATAATTTTCTTACGACCTTGTATTTATTTCTCCAAGACAGAAACAACCCTGGGTTTTCTACAATGTATTCTATCTAGCAAGAAGGATTAGATTAGATAGGGAAAATTGTCGTTTTCCTTTTTTATATTTTCCCATAGTCAGAGGGCCCTTTTCCTTCACGCTCTTCCACATTGGAGATGTGTGGTCATACACCAAACCCTCTTATCAACACCTAGGAACGCGACCAAGATGTCCCATCCAGTTGGTTGCAGGCCAAACTTAACCTGCGGAAGACGCCGCACTCAGGACAAGAGTCCTTCCGCTCAGGTCATTGCCGGTGTCACCAAGAATGTTCGCCGTGGCGAGATTAACTTGTCAAAGGGCCAGGTTGACTTCAGTGGGGTCAGAGAGTCCGGTCGCCATCCTTTGCCAACTAACGTTAGGTGCATTTGCTATCTATGAGTTGGCTTCTGAAGACTTACAGTTATACATACCCCTACCTGAGTTTTCACGCATATGCCCCGTAACTTAGAGGTTCCTCGGTACAAGGATCCGGAGAAACCGAACTTACTTAGCACCCAATGACATCAGCGGGGGCAAGTAGGTGTAGCCTAACCGGCCTCAACTTTGGTTCGTTTTGGCAAGGTTCATGATAGAATTTGTATGGTTTGGCAAGAAATGTGATAATTTGCCTGTCATGTTAAGTATTCGTCATAGCATTTCGAACCCATAAATCAAAAATTAAATGCAGTTACATATACCACCAGACTACTTCTTTTATGTAGTAAATTTAGATTTATTATTTTTTATTCGGGAATGTGTTACGCAAGTTCATTCGTTCTCTCAATACTATATCCTGATATCCAAACTTATACGAGTGCACGTTACGAGGGTTATAAACATATTAGGGTCAGATCTTCAGAAAATGTACAATTCGCCTTCACCAATCCTCTCAAATAACCCACATTTAAGACAGAAATGAGCTTCAAAATGCAGTTTAACATAACAGAACTGATACTTTAAATCAATGCAATACCAAATATACTCGGATATACCCGGTATTCTTCATTTTTCAGCCTAATTTAGGAGAATTTCCTTAATGTATACAGCCGCCAATTGTACATTTTCTGAAAATCTGACCCATTAGTCACTAGGGACATCGTTATGAAAATTATACAATATACTCGCACACTTTGCTATACATTACAGAAAGGCAATAACTGTTATTCTCATATGTTTTTCGATTTCGTTATTTCTAATAAGAGGCAAGAAATCATTTCCAATGTGCATGAATTAAAATATCTAGATCAATATATTTTCACACACTATAATTATAGTTAGATTGCGATTGGCTTTGGAAGACAAATAAGATATAAAATTCCGTGATTGGTATAGAGGAAAGGAAAATAATTAGACATTCAACTCATTTGTCTACCCAAACTAATCATATGAATTAATTGGAGTCAGTTCTACTGTAAATTCTAAGGATTGAGAAGATGACAAGGTCAAATAAAAATAAAGGATGAACTTTCTTAGTAGAAATAGTTAAGACTGGGAAAAACTTGGACTAATATGTACACCTTCCTTAAGTGGCCACTGGTGAAAGACCGAAAAGCTTCAAACGAACTAATTTAACCTAAAATGGGAAAGAGTGTTTAGGTAGCTACCGCCTCCTTTCCTTCTCCTGCAAATGGTCGACAATAAAATGTGGAACTGTTACTTTTGCATTGCATGTGTACTTTCTACTTGTCGGCGTTTGGATGAGACCGACAGAGAGCACGCGCGTCTCTGACTGGCGAAAGCCCCGCAATAATATACAGTACCTGCCTGGGTAAACACATTTTGCACCGAGACCGAGTCCGCCCAAATATTCCACTTTATGTGCAAACAGGACTCCCATTTGAGAGTAGAAGCACCTGTACACACAACTTGTTATTGGATGCAAAGACTCCTGCAGCATGTTGGGGTGCATGTCAGTCGGTGGCAAGAGGTATACATGGGGCTGAACAGTGGGCGGGTGGCTGCTGAGAGAACGGATGGTAAGCAAGGCCAGCCTTGGAAAATGTATAGACATTCTCTTTGCTGTTCAACATTGAAGGGGGCCCGGGGTGTTGTTTTCCGACCCTTTACCAACCCCTTTACAGTATACATAAATGCACTTACCGATTTCTTCTGTGAAGGGAGGACATGGCTCCTCCAAACCTTTAAATGTATACACCCATATCACAGGGCACATCCTCGACCGGAAGTGCATAAATATGTAGGGCAAATAATGCCCTTCGTTTTGATCATTCGATGCCGCCACATATATGCACCATATTCAATTCATGAATTGACCCCATCTCGTTTATTTTCTCCCAGTGCAAGTCATGTATCTGACATCTGATGGGTTTGTGCTAACATGCTCAAACATGCTTCATATTGAAATTTTAAAGGTCCTTGCTCTGGCCTTTTACAAAAGCGACTTACTGGTGTCAGAGCTCTAGTACAGACCCTTAGGGGTCATTAACGTACAAACCAACACACCAGAGCATATTTTCATAATTCATTCCTTTCCATCTTCCCACCAGTAGAGGTATTTCTTCCACCACCACGCACCTGCGGCCAGCTATGCTGGATATTATATGAAACACCCCCCTAAGGCACGTCTCAATAATCTTGAACTTTCTTAAGTAACCCTGTGAAGGGAGCAAAAACAAGGGACTGTTTACTCAAACGCCAGACCCATTAATAGCCTTGCAGCTCCTTACCAAATCCTCCTGCTGCCTGCGACCAACCACTATTTGCTGAAGACGTGGGAAAGTGATCTCCACGTCGTACATCAGTGCTTGCGATGGGAGAAGCTGGTTTGCAGGTTACTGGAAACACAGTCTGATCAGGCGTCCTGTTGGATGCTCGCGGTTGGCAGTCTTAAGGTCCATTCCCATTACCACGACCGATACTTGCCGGCTGTAATACTTTAACATTGTGTGTTTTGCCGTGTGGCGTCCGTACACCAATCGGCCGTTGTAATGTGAAGGAGCTTTTAAGGCCCTAGTCAACTAAGCCGATTCTCATGCGATTTTGCGCCACAGAGGACTCTTTTGCACTACATTCTGTGAGAATCGCATGAGAATCGGCTTAATTAGTGAGCTAGGTCCTTACGAAGCGGGCTGATAGGGTGAGCCGGTGCTTTCGCTTTTCTTTAGCTTAGGCATCCCTCATTAAAAGACACAAAGTCAGGGGGTTGAGTTAAACTAATTTTATTATCAAATTAGAATATATATGGGTACATGAACATATATGAGTCTCTGGTATTTTGAGTGTCTTTTATTTGGTGTCCGTTTGATGAACTGACATTACTGGAGGTAATGTCCTCACATTTAACGATACCCTCCATTGACAAGGTGATATGAGTTGGAATTTTTGTTTTTAATTCTCATAAATTACCCTGTACCTTATTTTCTATTTAATTGTACCTTAAATGAGTAACTATCTGATATTAATATGAGAATGTACTTCGTAACTTGTACTGTCCTAAACTGAGTTAACATTAATGTATAATATCTATTTTTCTCTATTTGTTTAAATCAGGCTGTCCTGAAAATATTTATACTCATACGTGTGGAAATGTTGTAGACCTGAATAAAATATTTTCTAAATCAAATAAATCAAACCCTCGTAATACCTACGTGCACATCGTGTACCCAGTGGTGCCATTTGGCCCAGGAGAACATACGGGAGGAGTCGCCCAAAGATGTACAATTCTCCTTCACCATTCCTGTCAAATAATTCAACATTAAAACAAGTAAGGTTCAAAATACAGTTCAATATAACTGAGCAGACCTGTTGAATCAATGCAATACCACTCATACTCAGATATATCTATTATTTATCATTTTTCAGCATAAATTTTCAGAATTGACTAAAATGTGTAAAGCAGCCGATTGTACCTTGTTTTCTGACGACCTGATTCATATATTTTACATCCAGCACCTTTCCCTAATGAGATGAAGAATATGGAACTTTGCCTTTGCCTTTGCTCCAAGTTAACTCTTGAAGAATTGTGCACTAATTATATAATAAGAATATGTCCTTAAAATGCAATGGGTTTAATCAAGTTTTCACATTTGGAATCTGTGACATAAGCCAGGTAATAGGTATGGCTGCGTTAAATTTGAAATTAATAAATCAACTGATTGTATCTTTATAGTGTATTGATTCCTAATAAAACTATAAAAGAGACAGGTAAATTAAGACTGCATGTCTAGGCTAATGGCAATGAAGTTGGCTTGGCATAATATAGCGTTACCTTGGCAACTGCCCATTCCTCCCACCCTGTCTATTCACTGTGACAACTGTGGCAAAAGTATGTTAGACTGGCCACGAGGAGGACAAAATGAGATACCAGGTAGAGCGTGGCTAAACCAAGGCACGAATCTAGTGATTGGTCATTTATAATGATCTAATTAAATTTGACAAAAACCTAGAATATAATTATGAGAGTCTATATTAAAGTTCCAATACTTTGATTTCTTTCGCATAGCGAAGAGGAATTTATTACCTTATGAAATAAACATTATGATCGAAATATCTTATTAGAAAAAGATGAATAATACTTGCTCATGGAGACATAAAATAACCGATCTCTACCATCTTAGTGTTTAGTATAATGCGGTCGAGATCTTGCATTTTAGCTCCCATGATCCTGACGCCCTCTCGTAGTGATACGACGAACTAAGTTCTTCCAGAGAGACGACATGTGCATGATGTGGATTATATCGGACATCTTTAAGTGCATCTATTTCATTACAAAAAAGGTCGAACCCTGCATATATAATAAGAAAACATTTATTCACTCGAACCACTGAATTTGTTGGCACCATTAAAGATGGCAGACTTCAAAGTGAAGACGTAATGCATTGCATTCAATGTACCTTGCCGAAGGTAGCAACTGCTTTGGTGGTCCTGTTTTAGGTTTGTGTGCTTTTATCCTGTAAACACCATAGACAAAGAGACATAGTCATTCTTCTTGGCATGTAATTAGTTTCACATGAGTACTGACCTCTCAAGAAAGACAAGTCACAAAGCTTCTGAGGGAGATATGTTAGCAACTGAAGTGAGGTGTGTTGGCAAAGTGCCTTTGCAATAATTGGTCAACCAAGCAAGTTCCCTAAAGCTTCAAAGTTTGTCCCATTGAAACTTCATAATCCATAATTCAAGCGTATTGCCCGGCAGCTATGGTGACAATCGCTCCCATTTTGGTCTTCATTTTTAAGTCATTAGAGTACTTGGCACTTGGCCTTTCCCATTTTCAGGGCCAAGGTGATGTCATTTTTTTTTATAAACCTGGCCTCTAAATAGAGTTTCCTTCCAGGACCGTTAAAAGTCGAGCTTCCAAGCAATATCTCTTGGAAATTAATCTATGAAAGAAACAGTACTACACGGGTCGCAGCTATCAAAACTATGAGACTTTTCCCAAGGCTTCTTAGTTCTATATGAGGCAAAAAAAAACTTGATATGTTATAGACGAACATAACATAATATATCCAGGAATGGTCTACGTTTCATTTTCTTGCCAATAATTCTAAAATCGATTTTTATCCGAACCGTAGCTGAATTATTTCAGAATAGTTGAAAGTATCGAAGTATGTCATTATAATGATACGAAAATTGGATTATGGTGTGTGTAAAATCGGTACGCAATAAGAGCCAATGATGCCTTTTTCCAACAATCTTGATCATAATCTATTTATAAGATTACATCTTTACTTTTACAATAGTTTACTTCAATATAATGGTTTAGAGGGGCAGTAAAAGTCCACTACTAATAATCCCCCATTTGTAATACCTTCCAAAAGACGATCACGTCCAAAACTTACCTTGTGTCGACTCGTTCATCTCTATAGGTATGCCTTCTGTCCCTAATAATAGATTATGTGTTACCTGTGATTAATAAAGCAAAGCAACAATTGCGAAGAAACCATAAAGCTCAGTGAAATGTATTAAGCCTTCTTTTCCCATTATATCTTTCATGATACTCTTGACTAGTGAAAATAGCAGCCCCCACCTCGTTGTGTTGGTATCGGACGGTTGAAAAGCAGCAGTCTAGCAATCAGTTGTTATCATGCATCCCTGTCACTAGCACCATGCCCTTAGGCCCTCTTATCTATCTAAACTGTCAAACCACGACAGGCTTCTGGCTCTTCCTCCATTTGTTCCTCCCCAGATATGAGTCAGATTTTCAGAGAATGTACAATTGGGAGATGTACACATTTAGTAAATGCTGCTAAATTAGACTAAAAAATAGTCAATACTAGGTAAATTCGAGTATATTTGCTATTGTATTGATTCTAGCAACCTGTTTGGTTAGGTTGAACTGAATTTTGAACTTTATTTTCGTCTTAAATGTGAGTTATTTGAGAGGATTGGCAAAGGTGAATTGTACATTTTCAGAAAATCTGACCCATATCACTCCAACAATACCGAGGCAGGGACTGAGTGAACAACCTGTGAACACACCCACCGAGGGGACTCCAAGGCTGGAGGGGATGGATAAGTCGTAATAAGTTGACAGTTGGATGGTTGCAAGAGCTTCAAGAAGGTCACCCGAGTACTAGTAATGGTAGCTGACTTTTATGACGAAATGTGTATGTTTACACACGTGCAAACGGTCATTTATAGCTCCTCGCTGACTTTGTGAACTATTGCTTTTCATTATATTAATGCTAGTTAGACTTTCATTGTAAAGATAGTACATGTGGACCAGCCACCCTGATACCTAGCCTTTATTTGCAATAGGACAAGCAGTAGGATAGTGTTAAGTGTTTGCTGAATCTTTTAGAGCACCAGTTTTTTCTTTTCCAAGGCATGGTAGTCTATTTAGCCCTTGTACTTGGCATCACACACGTTCCTAAGCTAAATTGATGTTTCTTGGAAACTTTGCACAAGATAAGAAAAAACAAATAGGAGGAAAATGTCGATGTACGGTACTCATTTTTGGAGATGAAAATAATGCTGTTCCCTCTAAATTGAATATATGAGCATCGCCATCCAAATATCTGTCACTGAATTAGATACGTAATTGGTGTTAAGAGACAATCAATGAAAAGATCAAGTAAGGTTTCATCAAGTTAATAAAACGTGCTAAAGAAAGAAAGGTGCATTCATAGGTTTTCTACTATGTCAGCTTACAAGTCAACAGCCTCCGAAAGTATGGCAGTCTACGTGTCGTTATGTTCTATGACTCATTTGGTCACTGATTTTTCATTTAGTTCGACAATTTTCAATAACGAAAAGATCGCCAGAGCTAGCAGTAGTAATGGAAATATTCCTCTCTGGTTTTGAACTTAACACACTGCTATTCACAAAGCAATATCCATTTGATTCATAATTATGTCTCATAATTTTGTATTGGACCTGCAGTTGGATGTGAGATACGTACGTTTATCAATACTTTCCTTCAAGGGAATCTTTGTAGACCTGTAAATGGGTCAGATTTTCAGTAAATATGTACAATTAGCAGCTCTACACATTTATGAAATTCTCCTAAATTAGGCTGAAAAATGATGAATACCGGGTATATCTGAGTATATTTGGTATCGCATTGATTAAAAGTATCAGTTCTGTTATGTTAAACTGCATTTTGAAGCTCATTTTTGTCTTTAATGTACCTTAAATATGGGTTATTTGAGAGGATTGGTGAAGGCGAATTGTACATTGTCTGAAAATCTGACCCAAATCTCCTCTACCCAGAGAGACTCATTATATTCCCCAGGGCTAAATATTGCCCAGGAAATATTGTCTAGCCAGGCGTTAACGTCCCAACCTTGTTACCAGTGATTGCCAGATTTTCCCAAATGGCGTGCAATTGGAAGCACGTGTACACGTCCAAAATTTACAGATGACTCTAAGTATTGTAAATCCTGCATTCTAATGATAACAATTTGCTGTTGATTTCCTGTGCACCCTTTGCTATGTAAGGGCTTTGTGGTGAATGGAGCCTTCAAGCCTTTGTCCAAGATGGCTCACTGTCTGTCAGGCCAATTTCACACCCTACACTTGAACGTTTTATTAACATAACTTTTTGGCCAAATCACCCACTGAAAGAGGCTTCAATCGCTCCACCCCGGCTCGGTAATTACTCTGGCTATTTGCTGAAATTCACCGCTGCTAAAGGGTCAGATTTTCAGAAAATGTACAATTGGGAGATGTACACATTTAGCAAATTCTGCTAAATTAGACTGAAAAATGGTCAATACTAGGTAAATTCGAGTATATTTGGCATTATATTGATTCTAGCAATCTGTTTGGTTAGGTTGAACAATGTTTTGAACTTTATTCTTGTCTGAAATTCGGGTTATTTGAGAAGATTGGTGAAGGTGAATTGTACATTTTCTGAAAATATGACCCTGAAACGGACCATAAGGCACTGGCGAGTTACCTGAACTTTGACCCACCATTTCTGAAAGTCACTCCACAGGGATCCGAAAGGTTTGTGTGCATTCGTGAAGGCATGGACTGTGTTTATCGATGGCTTCGAGGGCAGAACAGGGGCTGGGCATTTGTACATGGGTATACACACATAAAGGACCACTTCATCTATGAAAGATCATAAAATCGACCTATTGTGGCACACTGAATTGTATATAGATGCTGCCTATTGAGGTATTCAGCAGGGGGCAGACTTCTCATCCGACGCCAATTTCACGCCTCGAATTCCCAGCGCTGGTTGGGATTTTGATGCTCAACCCTTGTGGGGATAATTGAAAGCAGCAAGGCCATTATAAGACTTGATTATTGACTCTAGGGCAGGGGCAAAATAGAAGAGGCGAGAAGGAAAACTTACTGAAGCCACCCAATAGCGATGACAGCGTGTGGCATGGAAAGCATCAGCATGGGGCATGATGAGGCATCTATAAAATCGTCCTTGTTAAAATGCCTGCAATGCCTTGGTGACAGAACACCATTGATAAAAAAAAGTTCAACAATTAGATTTGCTTATAATGATAGTATGTTTTTTATATATTTTTATTGGCCATATTACATTACAAACCATTGATTCATATTCGTTTCAAAATACGCATAACAGACAGAGCTATTATATTTCGTGCGTTGCCCATACGTTAATTTACCCCGATATGACATTGATATAGCATCGTGGTGATTCGGTTTGAACAGTGTTTATAATCTTCACTCCCAATATCTAAACAATCGTCAGAGCTATAATAGAGTATTGTTTCCCTCTTTGCCCTGCAACCTTATTCCTTATACAATGAGATAAATACCTTTACGATTGAAATAGTTTCCTAACATACATTCAGCTATCGTTAATTACCATTCTATGCGATCTATACACATATGTGTCGACTCTACCAAGCTGTTCTTCACTGGTACATTTCTATGTGATGAAGGCAATGTGAGGAAGTGCAATGTGCTATTGTTCATTCAGATGTAGTTACTACCTTTTTTCATTTAATTTAAAAGCGTTTATTATTGAAACATTTTGTTACATGGCCTCCACATTACTAAACAGTTCACATTCATCAATTTGTATGAAACCTTGATTTCTCCTTGTTGCACTATAACTGGATTATTTATAGATATTCAGGTATATCTCTAAAAAGGTGGCTTCTCAGTAGTATAGGGTCTTTTATTATATGCGCATGCTATATGAAGGGTGCTATAAGTGGGGTGCTATAAAAATATTCATATAGGACGCGTCAGCAATATAAGTAGGCCTAAAAACTGCATGATCGCACAGTGGGCACCAAACATTGTAGGCCTACTAACGGGGCTGTCAGCGGGGTTCTCTGAGACTTCTTTAGTATTTTTTCAGTGATATCTGATGAAATATGATCAAATTTTATGCACATATAATAAATATAGAATGGAACTCGCCAGCAATAATCGAAAAATTTATAGGACTTGATTCGTCCACATAAGCACTCTGCCTACGGCATCGTGCTTATGTGGACGAATCTCGTCCTATAAATTTTCGATTATTGCCGGCTCGTCCCATTCTCTCTATATATGTAATGAAACTAGGAACTAGTTGGGCCGAAAATTG
The DNA here is from genome assembly GCA_942159475.1 of Sthenelais limicola. Taxonomy (NCBI): domain Eukaryota; kingdom Metazoa; phylum Annelida; class Polychaeta; order Phyllodocida; family Sigalionidae; genus Sthenelais; species Sthenelais limicola. The sequence goes on along the minus strand of OW804097.1, from coordinate 33,469,685 downwards.
ATTAGTATAGCCGTTGTAATCATCCTCTAAAGCCGGGCCCACACATTCAATAACTCGCAATTCGTACAAGTCCAAAATTTTGCCTATGAATAGTCTTAAGAACCTACGATTTGTCACATGAATTGGAGGTTTCTTTCTAAGAAAGCCCATGCATTACGGAGCTCAAGTATGTTTCTTAAGAATGATTTTGAATTCATACGAATTGTCTTAAGGGCAATTCTGCTCTGAGTTCTTGTATGTGTGGGCCCGGCATAACCCTCTTCCCTTGCAAGATGCAAGGTTGTGAATCTCTGCATTTTAGATCCAAATAATAACAACCGAGTTGGCATTCTTTCATTGCTGGTTTCCCATCTAAGTGCTTTTTTGGCTTCACATTATTGATTTAATCAGATCTCTAGTATCAGGTCTATCTTTGATTCTAATGTTAATATTTGTATTTTGATGTTTGGCTTTCCAAATGCTGATAGTCTTTGTCCAATCGCAATCATCCAACCTCTGAATAAATCTATGAATTTTGTCCCCCAACACCGGGTCTTTATTCAGTAGGCAGACAAAGTCAACAATCAAGAGTTTATACATGATTTACAACACTCTTGTTTCAAGATTTGGTAAATCTATGAATTTTAATAACCATTGAGACTAAGCATAAGATAGTTGATATAATCAAATGAGAAGCTTGTTTTTCATAATCATTTCCTAGGCAATATATTCTCTCCATCTCTCAGACGCAAACCATGTTTCCACACCAAAGCTTGGATTTGTGGGGGAAAGATAACATCATCTATCTTATGAGTAATAATGGGCAGGGACAATAATATGTCTTGACCTGACCTCCTTGACTTTCCCCCATTGACACTTACGTGTATATTCCTGGATCTCCGCCCGAACTTTCCTCATTGTTCTCAGAGGATTTCACCCTCACTGGTGCCAGCTACTTCAGGTTAACTGGTACGTTGATTTGAGACAATAGACGAATAGCCATAGCAGTCACAGGATGGGTACGTCACCCTGAAAGATCCTATGGAATGACTGGCGATTGTCAGATCTCATGACTAAAGGACGGCGACATGATATTTGTAACATGTTATTACCCTCTACCCAGGACTTTTCTTTGTGGCCGTTTGGCTGCAGAGCCAAGAGAATGACTAGAAATATGTTAATTCTGTCTGTTTCTTACTTGTTGTAAAATGGATGAAAGAAGCCAAAGGCGTGCAAGAAGCATTCTGAATTATATGGTCATATTTATGGACGTTTTTACAAACGTTGACATGTGTCTGTTTCGTCTTGAAAGTTATGTAACCTTCAAAAGGACAGCATCTACAATGAAACATAGATAGATGAAACATGATTTAATGGCTGACGGGAAAGAAACAACACAAGTAAGTTCCTGACTCAGTCTAGGCCCAAAGTTGAGAAAGTCCCTTCAAACGAAGTGAAAACCTCTCGCCTCAAACCACAGAGTGCCATTGTAAGTCCACTAAGACCGCAAAATGTCATCATATTCCCATTAAAACGCTGTGTTCTAAGCCAGGAAACTGATTAGCAAAGTGGGCTGACATACCATTTATATCTGATCTGAGGGTTTGGACCTATAGAGTGGACTATTGATTACGATTATTTCAGAGAATAATCACAAGTTTATCTACCCCATCTACACATCGTGGGCAGATTGGTCTTCTTCATGAGTGTGAAGAAAAAATAGTATGTTGTCGTATTTATAGCATCAAACATTGCAGCACAATGTGTCATATATGTCATTTTACATAGCAACGCTTTCTTACCCTTTGTAAGAATGTGTTTTGTTAATTTAATTTCGTATAAATCGGTGAAAATATAATAAATTTACCACATTTACATTACTACTATTATTCCTAGTATATCAAAAACAAAAAGTTACCGAATTCAGAACACATCACTTGTTTTAACACATTAGTAAAATATCACAGCTATTTGACAATATGATAAAACCATGAATTTCTTTAGATAAAAATGCTTTTATGACATAGAAAAACTATATGTAAAACAGTAAAGGATAAGCTTGACCTAGCACACCCTAAGGGGGTGGACGAAATTTCCTTTTCACTGACTTCATGACTTTCAAAGAGACCATTTGCCCCAACTGGAACCAAGTCATTTAGATCTTTGTTGGCTCCAGTTGAGGCGTGGGAAGTCATGTCCACAAAGCGTATATTTTGTCTAAAAGCATTTGTCTGATGCTTTACATGTTAAGGACACGAGAAAATATACCTGAAAATAGATATGTGGCTCAGATTTCCAGAAAATGCACAATTGGCAGCTCTACACATTTAGGAAATTCTGATAAATTAGGCTAAAAAAATAAGAATACCGGGTATATCTGAGTATATTTGGTATCACGTTGATTCAAAGTATCAGTTCTGTTATGTTAAACTGCATTTTTAAGCTTATTTCTGTCTTAAATGTGGGTTGTTTGAGAGGATTGGTGAAGGCAAATTGAACATTTTCTGAAAATCTGACCCATGTACACTCTAAATAGTTAGAGTCCTAGTGTAATTCCCATTAGTTACTACGAGACTTTCCTATATTCTATTCTCTAGAAAAGGTAACAGTGGGAAAACATGGAATTTAATTCCATATAAAGCTTGTCGACCCTTTTGTCAGATTTATTTCGTAATTATGTATCTTTAGTGATGAATAAACAATTTTCAAATCAAGTCAGATGCTGGATCCGGACTGAACATATCGTTAGATCTTTAATATAAAATAATTGTGGTGGAGGTGGATAATGTAGTAATCTATTTTTCAATTGCTTAGACGTAAATTATCAGTAACAACGAATGGTGCAAGAAAAATGTCGTTGGTATAGTAACCACTCATTCTGAATTTATGTTAATAATATACATTATTTACATACATATATGTATCCAACACACAGACAGTCCCTTCAAGGAATATGCTACATCATAGATGATGTTTATGGTCATCAATAGGAAATTCAAAATTGATTAATTAGATTAAATAGATCCAAATTTTTACGTTTCAGATGTTTAAATCACCTACAGATCGGTTTTATATAATTTGTGTAGTATGAATTAAAAATATGTGAACGTAGATTTGTGTCGATGATATTTCACCCATGGTAAATAAGGCGGTTTTCCACTGGTGCGATAATGTTGGGCGTTGAACGTGCGACATGTATGTATGTATGTGGGTCAAGTTTTCAGAAAATGTACAATTCAACTTCACCAATCTTCTCAAAGAACCCAAATTTCAGACACAAATAAAGTTCAAAATACAGTTCAACCTAACCACACAGATTGCTAGAATCAATGCAATGCCAAAATTTGATATACTCGAATCTACCTAGTATTGTTCAAATTGCAACCTAATTTAGCAGAATTTACTAAATGTGTACAGCTGCAATTTGTGCATTTTCTGAAAATCTGATCCATATAGGAAAAAGGGTTGACAATACATGCACTATACTGGCCATATCCTTCATCAACTCTACATTCATAACTTGAGTCATCATAATGCTGCCCACCTTACGCCATATACATGAAAAAAAGCCACGTCGCCCGGAGGCCAGGAGAGAAAATCTGAGAAAATCAATTTTATTTCCAATTTACAAGTACATCGATTCGGAAAAAGGGGAGAAGCATTACAAAATCACTCCTTTAAAAATCCTTCTGTGAAAGCTATGTTTCTCAGGTCTTCAAGGCATCCCTGAATAGTATGTTGACCATGAGCATGAATATTATTGATTTAGACATACAATATTTTAGAAATTTGAGAAATCTGGTGGAAAATTATTGAGCACCAAATAATTACAAGTAACACTATATATTCAACAAGTAGTCTTACCCTTAACATGTATGGGTCCAATTTAACAGTTTATTTTACAATTTGATACCCTTTTAATAATTCAATACCGACTCTTTAGGTTTCTTTGTTGAAATAGATATTTCAAAATTTAAAGACATTGTGTACACTATCGCACCAGTTGAGGAACATGGGTATACAAGCAAAAGGCATTTATTAATATCGCTACCATATATCACATGTGAGGATGCAAGAATTCTGAAAAAGTTCAGAATTATGGCATCTTTGTGTCGCATGCGATTTATATATATCGCGCCCATACAATACCAGTGGAATGCCACCTTATGCTATGCAGCGCCGCCGGCCCACCCATACCATTGTATACAATGCCATGCTTGCTATGTAAACACCATGCTATATATGTACATGTACACTACCTGAACCTTATCTGTCATGGTCTGTTGGCAGCTAGTGTGAAGAAAGGCTAAAGCGTATCCAATGTGACTGATGACTTACATGCTAAAAGGTGACAAATAGGTGACATTGGTCACTCCCCCAACGACTGCCTCTATTCCCCTATTATCGCTACCTTCCCTATTATCGGCGTAGGGACTCATGCCTCTTTTTATTCTGCTTCAGATGATGGATTACAGTCATTGACTAGGTTTCTCATTTTCCTTTCAATTAATAGGCACGAAATATAGATTCTTCTATTCAAAAACTACAAGAGGAATCGTGCCACAGGAAAGGAATAAACAATGATGCTACGTAGGAAACTAATCAATAATTCAGAAAGAAACCAATGCAGTGAATTTTGTAATTGGGATGTAAACTATTGTCGACCGGAATAACCATCAATTATAGTTTTCAAGGGAACCAACAACAGCTGTGTGGAATTCATTGAATATACACACATCAAAAGGGGTATATTATTTCGAAAGGAAATTTGATCCTTACATCTAAACAAGGTTCTCTTCATTGCAGGATTGATTTAAAACAATAGCTGGTTGAGACAATTTCATTAAATGAACTTAATGAAGCTTGTATTTGGGAATTAGACCTTTAATAAACCGGGCCTTTAATGTTTGGTGAGCTTACGGTATTTGCAACACATCTCTAATTACAGAATATATATGTATTAAGCCGAAAAAAATAACTAAGGAACATTCTAAACGTTGTATCAAACATTGTATCTGATTGTAAATTAGAGGTGGTCATTGGTAATGCTACAGATATTCTCATTTTTCAATCTCTCAGGATAGGGGATTTGCATAGCCGCCATTTTGAATCTTGATTCGCATTGAATTATGGGACTAATGGTACAGTGTAAAATCGATGGAAAACATGTTATATTCAGCATATAATATTTAACAATTATCTCATGTAATTAGCCATGTGTTTTACATGATTCCATGAAACACGACTTCATCTTTCCCATCATGCAGTTGGCTTTCATCATTCATGCAAGCCGTGATATTGGTGAAAAGATCCTGGCAACTTTAGATAACAAAATTGCTAATATTTGTATGTCAGAATTGAACCGAATCTATCCCAGAATTCACTGTAATAGACATGCGCAGTGAGACATGCAAATCCCTTATTGCATGCCGTTTGTAAGATGGATGTGGCGTGCGGACACACATGGATAGGTTCTTTCATGTTGACTTGACTCCTGGGCCTCCTGTCCAAGGGGTGGAGGGTATAACATTTTAACCCTAACACAGGGACTTGTAGGTAGGTGGGTCAGGTCACTAGAAAAATGTACAATTCACTTTCACCAATCCTCTGAAATAACCCATATTTAAAGACAAAAATAAGGTTCAAAATACAGTTAAATATAACCGAGCAGAGTTTTTGATTCAGCATAATACCAGATTTATTCAGATGTATCTAGTACGTATCATTTTTTAGCCTAATTTGGCAGAATTTACTCAAATATGTAGAGTTGCTGATTGTGCATATTCCGACGGCTTGACCCATGAATTATGAACTTTGGGATAGTTTATGAAGTGGGAGGGAACCTGGATTTTGGTGTTTGGTACATTCATGATACCTTAGTGCAAGTATATGGCAGCACTGGCTTTCGTGAACTATGAAGGTCATGCATATTGTATTTTCGTCCAATCTGTTTGTGTTATCTCATGCTTGAAATTTCTTAAGTGAGAAAAAATGGTTATGGGAGAAGAGTGGAGGAGGCAGTTAAGGAATATTTTGGTAAAGGGCAAAATTGACATGTCGATATAGAAATGAACCATTTTGCTTCCTCATGATTTTTGCATTAGAATTTATATTTATGCATAAATTGATTATACAATATGTAAAGGATGCATCCCAATGGGGGACTTAAAGGGCATTTGATAACAACTGGAAATTGATAAATAGAAAATTTTAACGTTTCCTCAAACAGTTTTATTTCTCTCTGATGTGTTTTATTATATCCGTAGGTCTCCTTCTGAGATATCTTTTCACTTAGGCAACGTATTAAATACGTCCATGGAGGACAATACGTATTTACACTGGAATTTTTCATATTTGTTAAATGTCTTTGGCCTGTAATCGAATACAAAAAAACCCAAAAAACGTGTTGGTAAGTGGAGGAGATGCTGGCATGTTACTGGAATGGTTTAAGTCTATCAATGTGCACAGCAACCATGATAACCTACACAATATTAAGCAGATGGAGCTTTTATCTGACTTCTTGGAAGGCAGGTGCTGACTGGGGACCTACCATCAACTGCTCAAGCCTGAATAATAATTGGGGAATTAAAGCTGCATTCCCAGGTAACATCGGTTCAAAACTGAATATTTTCTACTTCTATAAATATGCGCCATTCTTTTCCAACCCATGTGAAAGTCATTTGACCAAAGTCTTGGACGATTTCAGCCAGTTGCTTTTTGCTGCAGGGCAACCTAAAAGTTCACATATGGGTCAGGTTTTCAGAAAATGTACAATTGGCAGCTCTACACATTTGAGTAAATTCTGCTAAATTAGGCTGCAATTTGGTCAATACTAGGTAAATTCGGGTATATTCAGCATTGCATTGATTCTAGCATTCTGTGTGGTGAGGTTGAACTGTATTTTGAACTTTATTTTCGTCTGAAATTTGGGATATTTGAGAGGATTGGTGAAGATGAATTGTACATTTTCTGGTGATTTCACCCATATGTTTCGGTGAGTCGCCGAAATCCTTTGCTGCACTTCCATTTTTTATTCCTTACTGGCGATCGTTGTCCTTCTGCTGATCCAACTTCATAAATAACATCAGCGAAATATTGATGACTCCAGTCCTATGGGTCAAACAATAAGTACATTTGGTGAGCTTTCTTTTCTCGTAATAGCTGAAGGTTCTGTATCAAATACCATTCTCCTGTTGCTATTGGCCCATATTCGTACAATGAAAGGAAATGCTGTATAAAAAGAAACAATTCATTACCTTTTGGAGTGATGATTAAAATAAGGCAACGACAGCATTTCCTCGGGTTCAATGTAAACATGAGGTGGCGTCAGAGCGTCCTTTCCCCTTAGAAATAACGCTACATTATTTAAAGCGATTTATATTTATGAGAGAATTCAGATTTTTTGGGTGGTGGGAGGTAGGAATTCACATGAATCCTCAAGGATTAGGGTTCTAGCATGAATATTACATGCTTTCTTTCATGTATCAATGTCCAAACCCCCCCGGACAGAGCCCATCTAGAGCAAACCCCCGGGTTAGGTTTTAGGGTTAGGGTTAAATTATGAATGGTGTCAAAACCATTTTTCGGGTTTTTGCCTTATATGGGTTTTACCCTAGATGGGAACCTACAGTCTTAAAAGTGTACTGGACTATATGTTTGTCCTTGTGTACATTAAGTGAACCCCTCCTCCCAGACTCCCCCCCCCCCCCATAATATAAAGCACCTAGCAATGCCACCTGACATATATGACCACAAATACTGGCCTAGCCACATCACTCAAACCCAATGAGGCATCTTAGGAGCGATAACAAGTCTCTGCCTTCTGTCTGCTTCACTGATTTGCAAAAGTCCGGAATAAAAAACGATGCCTATCAAAGATAATTGGCGCCAATTCAGAAATATAATGCCTGCTGTACATGTGATGACTTCAGAGATATTTGGGACCACATCAGAACGACCAGTGGCTTAGTGTATGACATTACCTGACAGACTTCTGGCCTGACCAAGGCGATGAGGCCAAAAGAAATAGGTGTGTTTCCGATTTATAGTCCAGCGGGGCGTTTCATAAGTTAACGCAGCGCGCGTTATAGGATCTAACGACAGTCGTTACCAAACATAGCGCGCGTTAAGGGCCAAAATTGAAGTCGATTAACATTGCGTTACTATAACGAACGCACGCTAAATTTATCGCTACCGCTGCGCTGCGCTGCGTTAACTTATGGAACGCCCCCCTGGGCCTTATGGCCAAAAATTGACCAAAAATAAAATTTCATGTTTATTTTATTTTTAGAGTTGAATTCTATAGTTCAGGAGGTGCTGAAAATGCTGAGATTGGGCGCCATTTTTTATTATCTGGCTGAAAACTTAGGAAGGGGGGGGGGGGTAATTTTTTTCTTTTTAACTTTTTTTTAAGGAAACCACCTCCCAGGAACTGAAAAAAATGTCTATTTGATAACAATAGTGGTTTTAAACATGGGAAATGTGCTTTTTAACAGTTCCGGGTAAGGAAAACCCGTTTTCCTGCTTTTATAAGCTTTTTTTGTCAAAAAATCCAAAAAAAGTAAGATATGGTAAAAACAAATCAGGTATGGTAACATTTTTCTTTAGGTAGGGTAAGGATTTTCTAGGTAGGGCGGGGGGGGGGGGGGGGATAAATCGGAAACACACCTATTTTTTGTGTGGCCTGATGTGGTTTGGGAAAAAGTAAGAAGAGAGAACGGACTGTGTAATTATTGGTTCTGACCATGTACAGCGCAGATGTTTACTTTCCACACACATTTGTTCAAGAAAAGGATGTTAAGTACATCTAATCTTCGCTTTTACTTATAATTATATCGGTAATAATATTGATAACGTTTTCTTAAGGGCTAAAAGGTCTCAGTATGAGGGGTGCTATATGGCCTATCGCCACTATCAAATATCTATTTTAAGGTGTTTCTTTTACTGATATTTGTTTATTTGGGGAACTCAAATTAAATTCGTGCCAGTATAGAGTCATTTCACATAACATCAGATGGAAAAGTATTGAGATAGCGCTGTACATTCTGATTATTACAAATAAATCAAACGGTCCCCTAATCGGTTTTAGACGCATTTACAACTTTTAGTGGTCTTCGTAATAAGTACCGTAATTACAATATCGCTATTGGGTGAGACCTTGCAAAATATGATTGTATATTTTTTGTTTCTACAAAAACAATACAATCGCATAACTTTTAGGTCAGGAATAATCTGAATCAAAACAGAAAGAGATAAAACAGGTAATGAAGGTACTTTAAGGAAATGCGTTGGAATAGGAAGAAGGATAAAGATGGTGTATCAGGCACATTTAATATTACAATATGACACAATCTATATATGGGTCAGATTTTCAGAAAATGTACAATTGGCAGCTGTACACATTTAGTAAATTCTGCTAAATTAGGCAGCAATTTGGTCAATACTAGGTAAATTCGAGTATATTCGGCATTGCATTGATTCTAGCAATCTGTTTGGTTAGGTTGAACTGTATTTTGAACTTTATTTTCGTCTAAAATTTGGGTTATTTGAGAGGATTGGCAAAGGTGAATTGTACATTTTCTGAAAATCTGACCCATATATATATACTTTGTCACATGCTACAGACGTGATTTCCGGGATTCTTTTCTCAGTGACCATTACTACTACCGCAAAGCATGTTATTCCAGACCTATACAAGTGACAAAAGGATATATGATAGCCTATCTACCCAACACTAAATCACCATGTTGAAATTTTCAAAAGTTTCCCACAGTATTTCCCAAGTGCCCATGGACGACTTAGTTCTGTCTACATCGAGGGATCAGTAAAAACTAAATTATACGCAATAGTAAACTTGCATGGGTCACTTCTAAAGGATCTTCGTGAGGGATGGTTGTCAGTTTTGATATCTAAACGTAAAAGGTGAATAGTTATCAAAGGGGAATCTAAGGAAGAAGAGGAACTTTTCAAGAAAAAAAATCGACTACCTTTCTCAAGGTCTATAGACCGCGGCGTGAAATCAAACCCTGTATTAATCCACATGATGTTGACATGACAAGAAAGGACATGAACATGTTATATGCATGCAGTTATTTTTTCAAAACGAAGATAAAAATTGAGTGCATGGGAATTTCACCATATCTTTTATGATAAACTGGCTTTTTGAAATTGCGTCTACCATTTTCAGTCAGTGGAGCTTTGGGGTCAGATTTTCAGAAAATGTACAATTTGCAGCTTAACACATTTAGTAAATTCTGCTGAATTAGGCTGAAATTTGGTCAATACTAGGTAAATTCGAGTATATTTGGCATTGCATTGATTCTAGCAATCTGTTTGGTTAGATTGAACTGTATATTGAACTTTATTTTTGTCTGAAATTTGGGTTATTTGAGAGGACTGGGGAAGGTGAATTGTACATTTTCGGAAAATCTGACCCTTAAATGAAACCCCCTCCAAATTGCATGACAGTCCCATGATCTTAAGGTAAGTTTCACATGGATTTTTTCTCAACTGCAGTCACTGAAACAAATGAATGGTAAAAATGAAGAGATGCCTCGCGTGTATATATATGAAAAGAGATAACTGTGGAGTTCTGTTTGGAGTTAGTGGATTTAGTTTTTAGCTGTTAATATGCATGTTTGCAAGGTTGAACATGCAAGAATATGATAGCCACATTGCCCACATGGTGACCTTCCAGCGAAAAGTCGACCACATTTCTCTTCCCTTTTGAAATTCGGTTATGGGTCAGATTTTCAGTAAATGTACAATTCGTCTTCACCAATCCTCTCAAATAACCCACTTTAAAGACAAAAATGAGCTTCAAAATGCAGTTTAACATAACAGAACTGATACTTTAAATCAATACGATCCCAAATATACTCAGATATACCCGGTATTCATCATTTTTCAGCTTAATTTAGGAGGATTTCCTAAATGTGTAGAGCTGCTAATTAAACATTTTCAGAAAATCTGACCCTTATCACCAAACTGAATGTCGTAGAATAAGTCTTCTCTAGCATTTCCCTTGGAGTGATCTTTCATAACCGAAAAGGAATTTATCAAGGGTGTCCATCTGTCCGTATGAATATTATCAAACAGGACATCTTGAAGCAAGGGCAGCCAGTTCAAAATAGTGAAATACGAAATAAAAGGAGATTATGACTAGATTCCAAGGATAGACTCAGATTCACGATAAAATCAACTTGTAGTCATTGGACTATGAGTACAGGCGCCTTTGGACCATGCCATTATACTTGTGAATAATTCTTGACAAGGCTCTTTTTTCTTATAAGCATTTTGTCTAAAGGGAATAATGGAATAATACTCCATGAACAGTGCAATACCTTTGTAATCCTATAAACCCCTTCTTCTCCTGTTAAGTTGTTTTCTGGGCGCTGCTTGCAAATTAAGAGGAGAGGAGCGAAAATTGAGACACTGCCAGCAGAAGTCGTCAAGTCAGTTTTTCTGACATTCCACAAATTTGGTCTTATTCTGCTCAGCCAGGCAAAACTGCAAAAAGTCGGGGGTCAACTCTTGCTCAAGAGGAGTCATCACACCTTTTCGCATTCGTGTTTTCCATTTGACTTCAGTGCCCTACGTAATTCAGCATTTTAAACAGAACCCTGTCGAGTGGCAAATTAGATAACTAGACTTGGTGACTGCCTACCGATCCATGTTATCAAAACCTCAAGTTTACCTCAAGGAACGCTCGAGGAACGCTTCTTCTTCCCATTTCTCACCCTTGTCTCGTAACGTCTCATCCTCGTCACGTGATATATGCGCGGATCAGAGATCTAGAGCACGCGATGTGCTTTACATGTGAAACTAGATAGATAGAGTCTCAGCAAGGACATTATTAATGTCAGATTTTCAGAAAATGTACAATTGGCAGCTGTACACATTTAGTAAATTCTGCAAAATTTGGCTGCAATTTGGTCAATACTAGATAAATTTGAGAATATTCTGCATTGCATTGATTCTAGCAATCTGTTTGGTTAGGTTGAACTGTATTTTGAACTTTATTTTCGTCGGAATTTTGGCTTATTTGAGAAGATTGGCAAAGTTGAATTGTACATTTTCTGAAAATCTGACCCATTAATGCCATGCATATCAACAAATGGGCAAGGGCGTCAGAAAATGTACAATTCGCCTTCACCAATCTTCTCAAATAACCTAAGTTTAAGACAAACGCGAAGTTCAAAATAATGAACAAACAGGTTTATTTTTAAAAAGCAACGCAGTATACCGAATATGTATATTCAGTTGCATCTAATATACATCCCTTTTTGCAATTAGCAGAATATACTAAATGAGTAGAGTTGCCGATCGTAATTTTGCAGACGCCCTGAACCAAACGTCCCTGTTCTTAATACAACATGACACTACAGCACAAACTGTCAGAAGATATCCATAAATAGATTGCCTAAATAAGAGTGCGATAGAAAAATACAAAAATAAGCCAAACCCCCCGAAATAACATGCAATTGAAAAAGCCATAAATAAAAGTGAGAGTCTTGAAGAAAAGGGAATTTTGTATCGCTTATCATTTTAATGCAATAAAATTACTCAGAGAGTCCATATTCAACAGAGACAAATTATCTAAATTAAAGATGAATATGGTTTTAAACATTACATTTACAATAATAAAAGATGTGATGAATAAAGCACGTAGAACGAGTGACCGATGATTCTAAGCGAACCTTTTTCGAAGTGGATACTATTATTTAAACACTATTATTTTGACTATGTTATTTTCCGAACGAATGATCGCATACATAGATCTATAATTATGAATATATATAAAGTAGCAATGCTTACTTCATAGAGCATATTCTGCAGAGGGCAGTATAATTATCTCTGGTTTTGGCGTCTGCCCGTGAGATATATACCATGGGGTATTTATTCATTGTGACCTTTTCCTTCAACTTTAATGTTCGGATAAGGTTTACCGTCTCACAGGTGGACCGCATTCTTTTAACCTCGGATTTTATTTTGCCTTTAAGTCCAGGAAGCTCGCGGCAGGTTTTAATAGTCTCTGTCTGTGTATGGGTCAGATTTTCAGAAAATGTACAATTCGCCTTCACCAATCCTCTCAAATAACCTTCATTTAAGACAAAAATGAGCTTCCAAATACAGTTTAACATAACAGAACTGGTACTTTAAATCAATGCAATACCAAATATACTCAGATATACCTAGGATTCATCATTTTTCAGCCAAATTTAGCAGAATATACTAAATGTGTAGAGCTGCCAATTGTACATTTTCTGAAAATCTGACCCATATTTGGGGATGCTTTTGGTTTTGTCAATCCTGTAGTTATCAGACCCTGTTCCGCCACTAAAAGAAATTGTTTAAGAAACCGAGAACATAGCCATCGGGTGTCTTAACCTGTCCACTTGGGATAGCTTTAATATGAACTGTGAACTGACGGGTGTAACTTGTTGGTGGCAAGCGCTTTTCATCCTTCACAAACTGGGGATAATAGTAAGTCGGCTTGCTTTTGAAGTCTGATACCTTAACAGCAGCTTCCAATACGTAGTCAGGTGTGAGGTATCTTCAACACCGTCCCAAACAATACATCCCAGGAAGTAATCCTCGCTTCCTAGAGATATTTAAGCAAACATTTTCCTTACGCCTTTAGGGTTATAGCAAATTATTTTCTCCCCTATTTTAGTAATTAAACTGAGATTTTCTTTGGGTGGGGTGTCAGGGGGCTCTTTATATACATGCCCAGGCAGGCTTGCATCAGCTGTATTGGAAGGCCTAAACACCCTAAGGTGGGATGCTACCACATCCCAGTGATTTGCGCCCGCTATGCAGCCCTTTAGGCCCGCTATACAGGGCTGCGGTCGGTGGAAATCTGTTGAACCCTGCTCATCTTCACAAAGCCTTGCTAAAGTGCGACCAGCGGGAGGAGGGAGAGCGGAGGTGCTGTAGGCAACATCAGACACCCATACTTACAGCAGTCAGACCCGAGCTTCATTCATACTTCAAAATGCGGTAGAATTCGGGCTAATTACTAGACTAGGTAAAGCGCCATTATAGTCAACTCAAGCCCTCTTCAATCTAACGGCAGAACTTCAAGTCAATACTGCACTTCGTATGGTGATACCTGAATATCCCTCAATTGAATTGAGGAGGTCACAATTGCCTGAAGTGATATCTCGGAGAAAGAAGAAGGAGGTTAAAAGTTGATGTGGTTTCTAAGCAATTCAATATACCAAATGAAGATGTCTATTTTCTCGGCGGTGCTGTCTTGAAAAGTGATTTGAACAGAAGGCTTAATTGTTGGCGCTTCCTGTCCACTCCTTTCAGAAGATACTTAATAACATTTGGATAGGTCAGCAATCTGATTACAGGGTTAAAATGTTGTGAGTTAATTTTTGAGGATGTGGGTCAGATCTTTAGAAAATGTACAATTGTCAGCTCTTCACATTCAGTAAATTATGTTAAATGAGGCTGCAATTTGTTCAATACTAGGTAAATTCGAGTATATTCGGCATTGCATTGATTCTAGCAATCTGTTAAGTTACGTTAAACGGAATTTTGAACTTTATTTTCTTCTGAAATTTGAGTCATTTGAAAGAATTGGTGAAGGTGAATTGTACATTTTCTGACGATTTCACCCATATGATAACTTACTGACCCTATGAACTTATTGATAATTCAAAAGCTTTGCTGGATTCTATTTATTTATTCTTGCTATTTGTTATTAATGATTGCCAGTGCGGAGTTTAGTCTTTCTGTTATTTTTCATCTAAACCGGATGGAACGTTCTCATTATGGTCATGTATTATAAGTGTTATCAGCGAGTTAGTAAATTGTACCCTTGACCAAAACACGATACCATGTATATACAAATGTATTTATAAGCTTTTAAAGATGGTCTGCTGTCTTACACGGATGAAGGTTCTGGGTTGGAATCATTTCTGGTTTATAAAAGAACCTAAGCGATACAAAATGAATAACTAAAAGTTACAATCTTGCGAATAATTCGAACCAAAGGTTTATGCAATTAATAACTAAAAATATCTTTATCTAAATTACATTTGTTACCAAACAACTTATTCATCCGAAGTCATTTGTAGCCATAGCTTTATCTAGCGCATAGTGATCGGTTTAACAAATTGAAATCAAGTGTCACCTATAGCTGGAAATGACAAAAGTGGTCCAAGTACATTCATCGCATGATAAAGCCTATAGGCAAACTATAAGAAGAAATGAATTAATGTTTTTATTCTTTAATTTTCAATTCCCCTGAAGAAGACCAAAACCAATACTAAATAATAAACGTTGGGACTTCAAAATAAAATAAAATCTTTAACAGCTCACTGCGAGCCTGATGTTTGAGTTGGTTTCTCAGCTATTTTTTATTCTTATACATTAATCGGATGCATCTTTCTATTAGCAATCAAACACAGCCCATACATAGGAATCTTCGGACATAATATTATGGATCAGATTTTCAGAAAATGTACAATTCACCTTCCCCAGTCCTCTCAAATAACCCAAATTTCAGACGAAAATAAAGTTCAAAATACATTTCAACCTAACCAAACTCATTGCCAGAATCAATGCAATGCCAGATATACTCGAACTTACCTAGTATTGGCCAAATTCCAGCCTAATTTAGCAGAACTTACTAAATGTGTAGAGCAGCCAATTGTGTATTTTAAGAAAATCTGACCCATAAACATGAAACAAATCAAATCAAATTCATTTCTGTCCAATAAAACTATACTGTGAGTATTTAACATATCATTCCTAGGTGGACCCATAAATAACCAACCTGGCGATATCTCAATCAGTATACCACCTCCTATCAAAGCAGCGCACCTGGTCCGTGAACAATTATCGCACGAGAAATCGCAAGAGAATCGCAAGACAACGGCTGAGATGAAAGGCGGCCATGTCCGGAAGGCAGGGGCGTCCTGGTGAGAGTGGCGGGTAGAGAAAGAGCGAACCAGCGCAGGGGCAAGGGGTGAACGTATAGATTTCCTCACAATAGATTGGACCTTGTTTAGTGGCACAGATACCAATAGGCTGATACCAACACCAGTAGGTTTAATTGAGACGCGGAACAGGTAGATTTAGTGAGAGCTGCAGGTGTTGAACACTGCTAATCACATATACACTACTGCCATGGGCTTGTTTCACCATCGGTTTTAGACTGATGTGTCTGGATGGAGGCACTAGAAAATGTACAGTTTGCCATCACCAATCCTCTGAAATGTGTGATATGTACTTGATGTGAATGATGACATAAAAAAGTCAAATGGGAATCCCAATGACGTTTCATATACATATTTGAAAATAGGAGATCAAGCTGATATTTTTGGAATATAACTGTGTATTTGATGGGCGATTGTTTGTGGAAATAATACGTCATAATTATAATCTTTAGATTTGTGATCTAAACGCGATGGTAATATGATACGATATGATGAACCCTTGTTGATATAGTGAGTTTGGACAACGATAAATGTATGTATTTCTACGATATGAAAGAAATTGTTGATTGCAAGCTTTTCTTAGTGAAACGAGTAGCAATGACTACACATCAGCTGGGGGTCGCTACAGAAGAAATAAACAAGCTGGTGCCTTTCAAACTTCAAATAACACAAGTAATGACGGGCGTGCGATGGGTTCGCTCGATTTAATCCCTCGACAGGACATCAGAAGGCGACTTCATCTTCAAAGAACAATTAAATGAGAAAAAAGCTTATTGTATACCCAATAAGCAATGGTTCAATGGAGGAGATCCCTCCCAAATTGGAAATCTGTGTTGATTTCACAGCATTAGAAATCCACATGCGTGTTGAATGAACATGCTCAAGGGTCAGATTTTCAGAAAATGTACAATTCGCCTTCACCAATCCTCTCAAATAACCCATATTTAAGACTAAAATGAGCTTCAAAATGCACTGTAACATAACAGAACTGATACTTTAAATCAATGCGATACCAAATGTACTCAGATATACCCGGTATTCTTCATTTTTCAGCCTAATTTAGTAGAATTTCCTAAATGTGTAGAGCAGCCAATTATGCATTTTCTGAAAATCTTACCCTTAAGCCGACAGCGAACACTTTTCTTTAGAGCGGATCACATAAATGTTTTTAGGATCATTATTTTCGGAAGGGCAACCACCCGAACACACCCGAGGCAGAATAACCTGATGTGGCCGAATATCATATGATAATTATGGGTTGTTGGTTTATTCATCCTAAACACACCTGGTAAGTAAAGACGTTATTAAAACACCACCTTGGGCTACATAGTCTACCTTATTTAAGCAGCAAGCATAAATGGAAGCCTATTAAAATCTCAGAAGCCCATCAGTTTTGGTAATATTCGAAACGAGCTGGATAACATAGAGCCCAATAGTTTTTTTTTGCAATTTTTTTATTTTCCTGTTCCCGCCTTCTTGGTCTTTACATACTAAAGGCGTGGACACACACAGCCGATTTGGCTTCCGATTGTCCCCCGAGTTTGGTCTTCCAATGAATCCTAAGATGTCATTTCCAATCCTGATAGATGTTATTTCAAAAACACAAACGAGGACTTGAAATGAAATCAGAGGATTTATCGGGAGACCAAAATCGGCGGGCAATCGGGAGCCAAATCGGCTGTGTGTGTCCACGGCTTAAGACTTCTTGGTTTTTACATACTAAGACATTATAATGTAAATCAAGGTAATCAAGACTAACCGTCTACTTTTTTAGAGGAAAGAAACACATTTTACATTGCTATAGCGTATACAGCGTGCCAGGGGCGGTTAGACAGCCAACATAGAATATGGTTACAAACGGGGGGTCCCGACAGTTTTTTCCTCATAGCAATGGATGATAGGGGCTGGAATAAAACAAACTGGTAAAACATCATACAACAATTTCACTTTCCTCACGTGTCACGGTGTGTTAATGATCCACCTGGGTGCATAAAGCAAACCCAAGCAATCAAAAAAACAAAACGAAAAAAAACAAAAAAACCCCAAGCGATCCTTCTGCAACACCCTTTCCAATGCGAATTATGCCGAATTCAAACAAAGTAATTGAAGCTAGTAGAACAAAAACAAGAGAGAAAGGTCGTGTTTGAGAAGTAATAATGTTGTTGGAGAAAAATGGGTAAGTTGTTAAGTATCAGTATAAAATTGACAAAAAAAAGGATTACCGATCTAACAGTATTATAGAAATTCTTTGACATTGATTGCTGAATCTCTGGGTTGGGGAAAGATTTCTAGTAGACATCCCAAATAAAGGTTTGAGTAAATTGAACATGTGTAACTATCAACACGTCAGGTAATTTGTGTTACCTTAAAATAATGTGCGCTTATTATTATTAACCATTATGTCCTTAAAGCCTATCTGTTAGAATGTATGCTCATAAGATGGTAAACGTTTAAAAGGTTGATAAATCCTTGATAAAGGGCAAATGTTAGCCCGAAACGTCGGACCCCAATAAACTCAAACCAACAACTTATCAAACCACTCCTGTCGCCTCTGTTTTTGGGCTAAACCCCACCACTTAAAAGGTTAAATATCTATTTGTGTCATAATCTCATGATTTATCTATATATATATATCTTATGTTATGTATTTCTTGGTTCTAATGAGGATATAGATGTCAGTCTAAATTGAGCTCAAATAAAATTATTTAAAAAAACGTATGACCGAGACAAGAGGAGGAAGAGCTAACTGACCAAACCGTGAGTAGTATATGGAGTTGTTGCTTTCCTGCGGTATGGCCCGGGCACTTGTTGATTGATGTCGTGGGTCAGATTTTCAGAAAATGTACAATTCATCTTCACCAATTCTATCAAATAACGCAGATTTAAAACAAGAATGATTCTCAAAATACAGTTGAACCTAACCAAACAGATTGATAGAATCAATGCAATGCCGAATATACTAGAATTTACCTAGTATTGACCATATTGCAGCCTACTTTAGCAGAATTTACTAAATGTGTAGAGCTAGCAATTGTACATTTTCTGATAATCTGACTCTCATGACTTATCTACAGCTTTTCCCGATCTGGTTTCACCTACAAAGTTCCGAGACTGTCAAACTGGGCAGAAGGTATGCTATAATTATATTCTCATAAAACCCTAAGTAAAACTGCATTTCCAGCAAAAATTTGACCAAATTTACTCATATTATGACTTTTGGGGTTGGGGGCTGATAAATGACAGAGCATAAATGCATGCCACGCCCCTCTTAAATTTATGAAGAGTGGGTTGGATCATAAATATTAATTGCATAGCTATCATTGGGTGCATTGCACTATACACGATAAGATTGTGTCTTAAAGACCTCTTAACTTGCTCTTAAAGTTACGACTACGACGGATTTATGATACGAGGATTGTGCATTGCAGAATAGAATCTTAGAGGCCTCTTAGTCGTATCTTACCAGGACCTTACGAGGGACTTAAGACGGATTTACGAGGGGCTAGAGGGGAGTAAATTTCATGATACACCTCCCAAAGCAAACAACGTCTAGTTAATGTACAAGTTACTCTTTTTGTTTTAGAGGTAGAGAGGGGGGAAAGAGAGAGGGAAAGAGAGGGAGGGGCGGGGTGAGAGGGGCAGGAGAGAATATCATATTGATGGGACCAACTAGGTAAGTATGTGGGCATGTGTGTGTGTGTGTGTGTGGAGGGTGGAGGGGAGGAGAGGGGTATACTAAGAAAGGTGAAACACTATAAATTTGAACATTACCGGAGTGGTTACAGGAGTGGTTACAGGAGGAGTTACAGGAGGAGGTACAGGAGGAGGTACAGGAGGGGGTACATAAGGGGCGGGGTTCTTACTATGATGTCAGGGCAGGGCAGCAACATGGGAGGGGAGGAACGGGGAGAGGGGGATAAAAGGGTGATCTGGAAGACCTGGTTACAGATGGTTATTAATGCCCAATTCCTGATTTTCTTGTGATCAAATATGTATGACTATGCGAATTATTGTATGTGTTGTCAAAAATCAGAATAAAAATCTTTATATATAAAGAGATGAGGGAGAGGGAATCCTGAAGATCTTGAATCAATCAAAAAAATTGTATGACCGAAACGCAAGGTACACCCCCTCCCCCTTCATTTTAAGTTCTTCTAGGTCTATATATTTTTACAACAATAATTTAGACCCCCGTTACGGCGACAGGGGGCTTCCATATATCAACCTTACATTATTTTACCAAGAAATTAATTAAAAAGTTAACTATAGTGATTTTTTAGTCAAAACAACATGATATTTCACAATAATGAGTCCCCCCCCCCCCCGAAATTACTGGTTATATTTTTTAAACAGTGGTTTGGATATGAAAGCATTGGTTTTTTGAGAGGTGCTGGTACGAAAATAAGCATTTCGTTGGCCTCATCAGTAAAAAAAAATAGAAGAAACTTTGTAGGATACCTTCCCCCTAGACGATATTTCTCCCCTGGATCCAAAAATACCGAAGAAAATAATGTCAGATAAGTATTTTAGCCTCTTGATGAGCTGTTGTTTTTCAACCCAAATGGCACACTTTTGGTGGAATTGGACATTTTATATTATAATATAATATGAAAAAAAGAGCTGTACAGTAAATCGGTTTCCATGGTGACAAGTATCATGCTATAAACTTATCATATACCTATCAGTCTTAACAATGATAAGATTGTGGTTTATGTGGGGGACATGGGTTCGAATCCCAGTCCCGGCAGCTTTTTTAACAGCCATGTTTGACTAAGATGTCCTAAGATATGCTACGAAAGTTTTATCCACACCTGTTTTGGTGCTCATAAATTCTTAACTTTACGAGGGCTCTGAGAGTACTCTGAGAGTAAAATCGTATATAGTGCAATGCAACATTTGCTAAGAGGGAGTTACGAGGCCTCTAAGAGTGGTTTAACACAGAATCGTATATAGTGCAATGCACCCATTGTTAAAAATGATTCAATTTTAGTTGAGCTGGGGTACATGGGTTCGAATCCCAGTCCTGCCAGCTTTTTCAACAGTCAGGTCTGACCAATATGTGCTAAGATATGCTACGAGGGTTTTATCCACACCTGTTCTGGTGCTCATAAATTCTTAACTTTACGAGGGCTCTGAGAGTAAAATCGTATATAGTGCAATGCAACTTACGATGTATTTCTTGAGTGTTATCGACCCCATGAAGAGCACGTCTTTGTTCACAGATTGAATAAGATATTTTTCTTTTTAAAAAAGTAAAAAAAAAAGTATATTCTTATATATAATAGATACTCACATTAGTTTGTGTCAAAAAGAACCGTCATGTAAATTTTATGCAAAATCAAGAATTGTTTATACTAATGGAACAATGCCCTTTAAATAGGGTAACTACTTTTTAAAACTGTCTCGCAGTCGAATGAAAACTTCACAGAAGCTTATTGAAGTTATTTGATTCATGCAGCTATCGATCAGAAAGTTTAAACTAATCTTTTTGCCCAAGCTGCCTATCTAACACAATAGTCGTTGACAAGGCAAGTCTTTTCATCACTTCGTGAGGTGCCAGGTCCCAATTCTCCATTGAATAGTAGCAGAAGTTGGAAGGAGGAACTTGAGAATTGTAAGGGGATAATAAGGCAGAAAGATTGATAGTTTTAATCATAATTTCCTTCTAGCTTTCATCTGAATTCCCGGCCGGGAATCGTCACGTATCCGAGCAGTCCTCGTGGGAGTAATCATGTCTTTTCATGGACTTGATTAGGCGCAGCTTTGCCCATTCCTGATATCCTTTAGATTGAATGGCACAAACCCTTTGATGAAGTCCCGCTTGACAAAAGTAGCTTCTGGATTTGAATGTGTCTCGTCGGTCATCGATTTGTTGCCATTCATATGCTAGAGGTGTAAAGTAAATATTGGAATTTGACAATCTGTCACGTTTCGTGACTATCGGAAACAATTTCCTTCCAGCACAAAGAAGTGCACAGGTAATAATCGCCCCAAGTGGTACAAGTTTACGGACTACTTTTTGTGCCTAATCGCCGGGATAACAAAACGCGGAGGAACACACATGAGAAGAGTGTCCCGCCCATTCGCTTCTCTCCCGCCTTCCCAAACCACTTTTCTCTAATCAAAACACAGGGGCCGCCATTTGTCAAAGTTGTAAGATTATAGATCGCTTCATAACACCATGGTTTCGCCTGCCTCGGCAGACGACAATTCAATGAATACCCGCCATTTTTATTCCCCCCAGGAAGTTGCGTCCACAAAAGAAAGCAGCCGAGCCGTTTCCCCTCCAACATGTCCCAAGTGTCCTTTCTCACGGCATTGGACGATTACCATTGCGGGGCCTTTTTTCAAGCTGAAGATTGAGCAGATCTCCAAGCTTTCATTAGCATTCACCTCTTAAAGCCGGTTCTCGCTAAAAAGGTCAGGGAATGGCCTATCCGCGTGTAAACCCTTGTCCAAAGTGCCCAACACAGCCATATGTCATTCCCGTTGGGCTTGAAAAGAGTCGACTCGAATGCGTTAAACCCCTTGTCCATTACTAAAATACTTTAACATTGAGGCGTTGGCCGCGCGGCGCAAGTAGGCCTACACTTAAGGTTAGAGTAGTTCAGGCGGCCGTGGTAATGGAGAGTGGGCTTTGAGTGAGTGAGTGAGTGAGTTTGGTTGCTTTACGCCCTTATCAACACATTTAATATGGTTATATCAAGGGCGGGAGAGCTGAGAGGGAGGCAGTTTATAATCATACCCGGGAAATAGAGATAGAGAAGTAGGAAGAGAGAGAGACAGAGAAAAGAGAGAGAAAGGCACTTTATGGTCTTACCAAGGACCTGGAGCGGGCTTTGACATCCGTGACCACTGAAACGATTTTCTCACGCATGGGGGAGGGGGGTGTGTGGGGGGGGGGGCAGTCGGCTGACGGCTCAAAAAACGGCCAGACGATTAGATTCATCCGATCATAACGGGAGGCACTCGTCTGACGGCCGACAGTAAGTTAAATTAATATTCCAACCGTCTGCACTGGCTTGACTGCTCTCTGTTTCTCCTGCCACTTCCATGAATATGGCCAGCCTTCCCGAATGAAATTATTCAACATCATAATATCACTATTTGCATTTTTAACATTTTCAAAGTTGTCTCTGAGGGAAGGACACCTCAGTATTTTACTCTGACAGATGTTTAGAAGAATAATTATAACCTTTTAACATTCATAGGACAGGTTTTCTAATTGTTGCATTCAGGATAATGGTGGTATCTATTGCACATATACAGATTTCGAGCATAATTTGTCAGAAAGGTCATGACGCATCCTATTGTATTTTAATGATAAGATAATTAATCTATGGATAGTCATTAAATAATAGCATTACAAACTTTTACACCTCATTTTATTTGTTTGGGCGGTCTGGAAGACCTGATTGCAGATGATTATTAAAGCCCAATTCCAGGTTATTGTTATTAAATATGTACGATGTATTGTAATATAATATTGTATGTATGAACAGAATTCGGAGTAAAAATCTTTATATATATATATATATATATATATATATATATATATATATATATATATATATATATAATATATATATATATATATATATATATATATATATATACATCCTATGGTATTTTCAATATCAGAGCACGAATTTCCAAACTTAAGTGAATACGCACATGTACATGTATGCGGATCATGATGATGCATCACGCAATGGTGACATAGGTGGCTTCACTTCAAAGTTATATCAACACCATTCATAATACTTGTCAAATCCCAGTTACATTTACATATATCTCTGCCACGCTCTGATTCTCAATTTGTGAGAGTCCAATTACTGGCTGAATCTCCAAGTTAATTAGTGCCAAGTGATCTTTGAGCAATTTGATGTCATGTATGTGGGTCAGATTTTCAGAAAATGTACAATTGGCAGCTGTACACATTGAGTAAATTCTGCTAAATTAGGCTGCAATTTGGCCAATACTGGGTAAATTCGAGTATATTTGGCATTGCATTGATTCTAGCAATCTGTTTGGTTAGGTTGAACTGTATTTTGAACTTTATTTTTGACTGAAATTCGCGTTATTTGAGAGGAGTGGTGAAGATGAATTGTACATTTTCTGAAAATCTGACCCATGTATGGGCCATTGAGCAAGATCAAAAGTTAACTCTTGTATTATTAATATCAAAAGGAAACAAGTATTATCTGAATAGATCTATCTTCATGAAATCTTTATCCTGATATTATTATGATTCATGTTTCTTGTAATGCGTCTATTTTAGCATAGTCATTCAATTAGAAAATGCCAGCTTTACTTTAAGTCAGGAATTGAAAATATTTAAAAAGCGGAGCCTGATTTTAGGATGGTAAGCAGAATGTTGAATAGATTAGAACAGTTTTGTGAAAGGCTCTCTCATTAGTTACGAACTGTTATTGAAATTGTCGTCGTTGGGGATTTAGACTTTAGATACAAGATTATAGAAAGGTTGAAATGCATGCCCTCTGAGTTTACCAAGGCAGTGTAGGAGACCCAAAATTGGATTACTTCATTTAATGTAGCCATGATCTTCATCAACTTAAAATAAGATGGAAATTGTTGAGTAAAAGGAGGTTTTGGGGCTCTATTAAATTTCTTTTTAAAAATCAGGAATATTATCCATCGCATCATGAATGCATTCTTGAATGTGTGAATACAGCTGATATTCAATCCTTCCCCAAGAAATATTTTATACCCTAGCTTCAGCCACATGAAATCATGTTTATTTTATAGTAGTAAAAGAGGTTTCAATCGTAGATCGACCATTACCGAATCGCAGGATTTACCTCATTCTATTTTGAAAAGACTGTTTGTCAAAGATTGTTATCATTTGCTTATATTATTTGGTCGGTGTAGAAGATTACTAAAGGTCATATTTTTGTTGTCTTTTCTATTCCTACCGTGTCGATAATAGACCAAATTTATGTTATATCTTACTTTCAATGACATTGCAGAGAATACGGTGATTTGAGAAATACCACGGATAGAAATCAACACTTGGCACTTTCGCATTTATTTTCTCGAATGTTGGGAACACAAAAGGTGCTGAAAAGATTTTCTACCGCGACCATTTACCTCCTATGTGTACAGCAATCACCGTCGATACAGATAACCTTTGAATTATGTCTAGCTGATGAAAGGACGAGGAAAAAATAGACACCGAACAGGACTATCAAGTCCATTAAATTGAGTTAACTTTTATTTATATCAGGTGCTTGAGAATAGAGGGGCGAGCCCCTATAGTCAGGTTACAACTCGCTAGCTAAATCTTCCCCAGGTGCGGACCCAGTAGGCAATTACGCCCCCAGTTTAAACATCAATTTTACTACTTGTATGTGGGTAATATACCCCTTCGCAACATGCCCGTCCCGTTCATAATCAGGATCTCTTCTATAGAGTTGTCAACGCAGAGACTTGTGAGTACTTGATGGGTGGGACTGCACACACAGTTGCCAATAGCCTCCTATACCTCATCTACTCACTGATATCGGAGAATTCAGTGAACGGGGAGGGAACGAGTGAGCAATGTTTGGTTGATACTATAAACTATAGCTGTCCTAATATATTAATTCTCGGGGCAGTATTGCATTTAGATTTCCATTCAATTCTCATAAATCTGGCATCAATTGTTAATAGAAAAGCGTAATGTCATGGTCTCACTTGTTGATAACTATCACGTTTGCAAGGCTTTCCAAAACTGAATAAATCTCCAATTTTGATGAATTACCTGTAACCTGATGTAAAAGCTAATGAATCCCTTTTATCTTTATATTACTCCCTGAGAAAGTAACCAACAATGACCCTTACCATAGCATTTTATTACTCTTCTACTCTATTGTATGCTGTAAGAGGTTTCTAGGTCTTAAAGTTATGATTTAGGGCCCTGTCAAGTATTTTGCCCCCCTTGTTGTCTAACTTCCATGTTTGTATTTTTGTTCATGCTTGAGTTCCATCGGCGAGTCCTGCAGGTGTAGTGGCAAAGATCACTCCCTAAAGCTGCCTTACTCGAGGTAATGGCTGCACCTTTCAACGCCACCCCATCCCATGGATCCTCTATCGACTGTATACATACATTCACATATGACTCAACTTTATAGAACCTTCCCGTCACAAATCAACACAAATAGACGTAAATACGGCCGTCAACACCACCATGACATTAGGCTTAATTCGGTGGATCCTCCCTTTGTTGGAAGCAGATGAGTTACAGCCCCATTTCCTGCTTTAGAAAGCAACGCATGTTTTAACTTGAAAGCAGACGACATTTTTGCCTCCATCGAAGAGCGCTCAAAACACACGAAACATGATGGTGGCTTACTGGGTGGTCTACTGTAATTTGCAGCGACATTAATTTCAGCAGCTAGCAAGCAGAACATATTTCACGCTGTCATTATAGAGGGGCATGGTGGTGGTAGTCGAGGAAGTCAAACTACGTCACTCATACCGACAGACGACAATTGACCGTGTACAGTCGCTCGCGCGCGAATTTGGGTCCAGGAAGAGTGGCAATATGCTAGCGCTGGCCTGAATGCCTATTTTTTCCTTTAGTAGAATCGATAGCCCTTTGATTATCGATGGGTAATTATGTGTAAAACATTATATGGATATGTACTTTCTCCTGCCTTTCCCATTAGCACTAAACCACGCCAACCCACCCACCTTCCCTTTTGCCACAGAACTCGAGGGTCTCTCGAGTTCTGTGGAATAAGATAGCATCTACACGACCCAAAAATAAAAAATATAGTAGCTGCACTGGCCAAGGCTCGAGCTTGCAATCCTCAGCTCTCTGTGCGAGTGACTTACCACTAGGCTATGAACCTTGAGTGGAGGAGTGAGGGTGAATGTTGCTAGTGTAGACTAGTGGTATGAGAAGGGCCAACGCATGGCAAGGAAGGAAAACGTCCATTACTCCTTTATTCATGCTACGATGACTGTGTAACTTTGATACATTAATCTAGAGGTGTTTAGGGGGCGTTCTGTGGCAACAGAAATGAGTAGATGTATCAGATCAGTGTAAAAAGGTGATCGTGTGCCGTTTTGAGCAAGTATAGTTTCTCCGAGGTAGAGACTGAGGGTGACACCTATGGGAATTGATATGTACCTTGTCGGCACCGTACGGTGGCCACAAACTGAGTCACCGTGGCGTCGAGTCAGGTTTTACCATCAGCAGACAACTTGGCTTGGAGAGGAGGAGGGTGTTAAAGAAGATAGAGGTTATGTCCTTAACAATTTCATTGTAATTTTGCATCATGAATTCTTCCAGACTTCTCACGCGTCCTACATTTCATGTCTACACGGACAATGTGCTGTGCCTACATTACTTTGTATGTATTAGCCTAAGCCATGACAAAGTTTCAAAGGGTGTGTATAGATAAATATACATGTTATAACATTAAATAAAGTATCAATAATGGGTGTGACATGCAGGATGTGACAGCGGATGACGCAGGTGGGTGGGTTGCTTCTATTATTCAAGCATATCTTTATGAATATCTATTACAAACTCTTTCAGGCATAAGTTGAACCTTCCCTGATATACCATCTGCTTTCGGGGTATTAGCAGTAAATGGGAAAAAAGTATATTGATATACAAATCTTTATTCGGTAAACAATAATTCGTGCAATGCAATGTTCCCAGTCGAATCTGACTAAAAGTGACTTCAAGTGATACAAAGTAATTAAAGGCATCAGACTGATGATATAATTACTTCCACAAATAACGAGCACATTTTCAAACTGCTTAAATATCACACGACTCGTATTTATTCATAAGTCATGTCTATATTCTCATACATATTTGGAACATCCCTTAAATTCCTGCAGTCACGATCATAACATTTAATTAACCGGCCCTACTTTTTCTATTAGTTTTTTTTAGTTTGTTACATAAAAGGTACCCAATACATAATTATATCCGCTGTTGAACATAAAACAACAACCAGGTGCTTGTGCAGCTCTTCGATATATAGCTAAAGAATTTTTATTAGATCTGGATGAAATGAGAAGATACTTCTACCACCATGAGGGTATCTAAATTCTGAAAGAGTTCAATACATTTTAAATTCAGACATATCACCAGGGTTCTCAATACACGATACTTTTACTGGCAAATATTCAATAGAGATCCGACGATTCACTTAAAACCTAAGTTTGGCATTGCCCTTTAAAGGAAAGGAATATTCATAACTAGAATAGCCATTGGGAATGAAAGAGTCTAGATCTTGATCTGCCACTTACATGTAGTGGTTATTTTTTCATTGTGTAGTGACACAAAAGCATTATCATTATAATGTCGATTATAGCCTTTCATTTTGATTGATTGATTAAATTTTGTCTTGCAGGTTTGTTCGGGAATAGAAGATATCTATAGGAAGTAATAATAGTAAATATGCAGGCGTCACAGGAAAACGCCCGTATGTATACATGTACATGTTTTTCTTCTCAGAGCTGTTCTTTTTCTAATATTTGCATAATTGTAAAGTTCAACACGTCAAGGTCCGAATAAAACCATTTCGACAACAAACAACATTATAATATAATGTAACCGCAAACATTATTATGTTTGCGGTTTGTTAACCAATGCTCTACCGTAAACCTACACGTTAGCTTGCATATCGCTTTGGAAAACATACCACAAGGGCAGCAAGGAGCCCAAAAGGTAGAACCTTAGACGTTTCACCTTATGGGTCAGATTTTCGGAAAATGTACAATTTAACTTCGCCAATCCTCTCAAATAACCCACATTTAAGACAAAAATGAGCTTCAAAATGCAGTTTAACATAACAGAACTATTACTTTAAATCAATGCGATACCAAATATACTCAGATATACCTGGTATTCTTCATTTTTCAGTCTAATTTAGGAGAATTTCGTTAATGTGTAGAGCTGCCAATTGTACATTTTCTGAAAATCTGACCCATATGGTAATCCATAGGAAGGCATGTCGGGGATCTGGTGCAGAAGTCGTCTGCCCTGGCACAACCTTTCCCGCCATTAGCCCCATAACGAGGCTTCAGTAATATGTCAGCGGGCGCCATGGTTCAAGAAGTCGTTGCCATGACCACCCAGTGACTCCACGTCTGGAGGCTATGTTATTGACGTGTTTGGCACCTGACTTGCTCTTTCCTGGCAAAGTCTGTGGGAATTTGTTTCTAAAGTCCGATTTAGAGGTATGACTTCCAACAGCTCATGCTCCAGCTCCCCACTTAATCTCTAGGCCAAAGGCGAGGCCCGTTCTCTTTAATTTCTAGCTCTTTGAGTCCCACTTCTCTTAAAGTTTGTTCTCACAGTTCTGACTTTCTGTTTTCTGCCTCTCTTGTTATTAGCTTGAGCATGTATGTTTATATGATTTCCTCGTGTGCTCTTTGACAGCATACGGGTCAGATTTTCAGAAAATGTACAATTAGCAGCTGTACACATTTAGGAAATTTTGCTAAACTAGGCTAAAAATAAATGGTCAATACTTGGTAAATTCGAGTATATTCGGCATTGCATTGATTCTAGTATTCTGTTTGGTTAGCTTGAACTGTATTTTGAACTTTATTTTCGTCTGAAATTTGGGTTATTTGAGAAGATTGGTGAAGTTGACCCATACATGTATAAGGACATCAACCTATTCGTCATTAGGACATAATTGGCCTCCCAAGTTAACTTTTCATTTCTTAGGTAGAAATTTGAATAGAGATTAGCCTACTCCAAATGGTCGAATAATTGTCCTGGAGTGGATAAATGTTTATGTATTATAATAACTTTGTCATTAACATTGTATATTTTACCAGAAATGGATCAGCTCATGCAGCCACATGGCCCACATGCATAACAAACCCTTGTTTCTTCTTTAGTCTTTAGCTACCTTTTTTTGCTAAGCCGCTGCAAGGGAAAATTTAATGAAGGAAATTGCCACAGTCGGAATTTCTTACCTTAGCAAGGAGAAATAGCTTAGCAAGGAACATTTTAATTAAAGATTTCCTATGCAACAGGCCTCTCTCTCAATTGCCGGCGGGGAATCTCTATCTCCGGGAATCTATAAGTTTCAGCCACAGTGGGATTCGAACCCACAACACACTCAACCGACTGGGTCAAAGGCTAGCAATTTAGACCAGACTGTGCTACCATCGTATATTTGTCTTTAAGTTGATGTGGATTAAGGGATAAATATGATAACATTGTTGGTTGTTCTCTGAGAAAATGTTCTCTGAGAAAATGTTCTGGAATGCAATGATTTTCTCCTTGCTTGTTTTCTAGCGCAATAATTGGAGTCCGGTGCGAATATATAATTATCTCTAGTTCTCTAGAGAATCTCTAGTTTTAAACTGTGCTTTGATATTGTTTATGATAAACTGATACCCAGGAACAGTATCCAACAATTAAAGCTGCACTCTCAGTTATACCATCGGTGAACGACTGAACACGTCCTAGTTCTTGTTCCATTCTTTCCCAACCCATCTAAAAGTCATTTGACCAAAATTCAGGATTCTTTTCAGTTGTTTTTGCTATAGGGCTTCATCAACGTCCTTATTTGTATTTGGCGGACCCGCCGAGTCCATTCTTAAGACGACTTCACTTATTATCGCTCACCGGCGGCAGTTTTCTCTTGATTAGACTTTAAATTCTTGTATTTATAAACATATGCCAGCAGCAGAATATTGATAAATCCAGTCGTATAATGAATAAATATGATATTATGAATAAATTTGGTAAGATTTGTTTTGTCATAATAGCTGAAAATAGAACTTTAAATGACCATTTTCACTCACATGACTGGGGAATATCATTGTTGTGGTTAAGCGAGGTAAGTGTAAGTTTCTTTTGTATTATGTAAATGTTTCTAAAATAGAATATTGGTTATTGATTTTTTCACTTCTAGATTTGTTTGGATGAGCGATATTAAACTTAAAACCCTAACCGTAAACTTTCAACCTTATCCCAGTCATTGGCAGGAACAATCAGGGTACAATATGGAAAGGATGCAATTAGTAAGAGACCCAACAACATCCTATTATTATTTTTACTTTTTGCGCTTCTTTCCGACGGCAGTATTAGCCCTCTATCAGTGCGACAGGTTGTTGTCATGGATGCTACTTACAAATTATCTCCTCTTCTGATAAGATGAGTTGTGACTATTCGATCAGAGCCGCCGGGCCGAGCGATAATGCGAGACAAGGATAATTATAGCCTCAGTTGCCATGGTCACCTACAGGAAGTGATGGACGTTAGAATTTAGTGCGTAAAATACCCGCGGCAAAGAACCTTTGTCTTGAGGTGCATACAATGGCAATTTGTCGTACTAATTACTGCCCTTCCACCTCTAAACTCCTATTGCTAAATATTGGTTAGTAAAACGCTAAACTTGAAGTCATAATTCAAGAGTTAAATTTATAAGATATAGAGAAACAGATTCAAATAATTGTAAAGTTGTATATACCCCGAACGGAATCGCAACTTTCTTTTTGAATAGCTGGAATTGAGATGCTAAATTAATTTTACAATGATTGAAGCATGTTGTAAATTAAAGCTATAATTTTCCAAAGGACCTCGAGGCAATGGCAAATCTGACAACGTCAAACGTGTTATTATAAACGCCCCCTCATGTCGGCTCTGGGAACTGAATAAGGTCCACCACTGAGTCTCACAAAGTCGCAACTCTGACCCCCTCCAGTCATCGGATGGCGGGTCCTTGTGCAGTGATATTTTGCTTCCAAAAAAACAGGGCTATACCCTGAGGTGGTCCCTTGGCCATGGGGAGCAGATGGGGAAAGAGAATGGAGAAAAATTGTGGAGGGAGAGGAAAAACGATGGCTTATTGGACGAACGTGGGGCCTTAAACCGACACATAACAAGGCCACACACGCTGGCACATTTGAACTAGCTAGTCAGTGTTTTTCTATCGATATATTTCGTTAAGAGCATATTATTCGTATTTGGAGATGGTTTGCATCGTCAAAAGCCTATTTCAATGTCATCTGCCCTCCATGTGTACCTTTGTTATTGGACTATCACAATACTGTGTCCTAACAAGCAATGACAATTTTATAAGAATCTTTCATCTGTTGGACAAGCTTAAACCGATGGCACTTTGTATTTGGGTATCGTGGTATCTAATTCCTACTTGTCGACCAGTCGAAACATTCTGATGAGATGGGACAATATCAGATATAAGGCAGAGCAAGGAAACATGTCCACAATGATTTCAGATGAAGGCCTTATTTATCTGTCAATTCTAAGCAGTCAAGAGGATAAATGGTGCTGAAATCCTGAACTGGGAATGGGGAGAAGAACTGTGGGAATTAAATACAATTAATCAGTACAAGTATAAGGCAACAAATCAGATGCAATTACAAAGGTTTATGCACAGTTGATTACCAAGGGTAGATGTCTCTCTGATTAAACCTCTTCACAATTTCACGATGTCAATTTGGTTCTTGAATCTAGACCATCTATTTGAGAATTCATTTCATTCACACCCATGCCCATGGATCTTTACGAAGACAACTTCGTATACCAATTCACTTCTGGTACTCAAACAGCGACGGGATGTCATTTCATGACAAAAAGTCAGATAAGGATTTCTGACAAGTGAAGTGTTTGTTTATGAAGAGCTGATTCTTAACTTCTCAACAATAGTACAACAGCTCGGGTGACGTCGACATCCGGCAGTTTGACGTTAGTGCCCCATGTCGTCAGAGGGCTTAACCGGTGAGCCAATAAGTATTGAGAAGTCCTTTTATACATCAGTCAATATCAGCTTGGTCTTGATGTATGCCATCATTCCCTAGTCATCCTACATGAATAGAGCTTCCCTTGACCTGCCTACGCCTCCTGTATATATCTAGCTAGTATTAGTATTTTTCTGCCACCTGAAAATGCACAAAAAAGAATAATAACACCAAAATTGGAAACCCATGCACATGATCGGAATAGTGTGGTTATCTGAGGGTCAGATTTTCAGAAAATGTACAATTGGCAGCCCTACATATTTAGGAAACTCTCCTAAATTAGGCTGAAAAATGAAGAATACCGGGATATATCTGAATATATTTGGTATCGCATTGATTTAAAGTATCAGTTCTGGTATGTTAAACTGCATTTTGAAGCTCATTTGTGTCTTAAATGTGGGTTATTTGAGAGAATTGGTGAAGGCGTATTGTACATTTTCTGAAAATCTGACCCACGAGCGTGATTCATGTATACCTTGTAACGTACCAACACAAATCCACCACAAAAATGTACATAATCGTGATTGAATATTGCATTAGAAATGAAATACAAAAATAATTATTGAAGTGCCTAGTACTACCCCCTGCATGACATATAGCTCTATAAGAAGTATTGAATTGAAGTGAAGTACTATAGCTTGATCACCACTCGGATGCTAAATAGTGCATGGTATTTATTCTTAGTTCTGAATGACTTTTCAAGTTTCCAGACATATGTATACATCCATTATATTAGTTCCCAGGAACTATCTGATGAATCTTATATCTAATAATATCTATGTAATAGGTTCCTTACTTCTAAGCCTTTGACCTGGGTTGCTAAAATCATTATGAATATGGAAATATTTTGTATGTTTTGGAAACCCATATGGGTAGGATTTTCAGAAAATGTACAATTGGCAGCTCTACACAATTAGGAAATTCTGCTAAATTAGGCTAAAAAATGAAGAATACCGGGTATATCTGAGTATTTTTGGTATCGCATTGATTTAAAGTATCGGTTCTGTTATGTTAAACTGCATTTTAAAGCTCATTTTTGTCTTAAATGTGGGTTATTTGAGAGGATTGGTGAAAACGAATTGTACATTTTCTGAAAATCTGACCCATATATATGATCTTTTTGCCTGCTCCTAGCTCCAATGATTTATTAATTCCACATCTCTTCTGTAAATCTATTAAGAGACTGAACAAGTCTACCTCTGGCAGATCTTAGCATAAAAGATTGGAGTCAAAAAGGTATGAACCTATTGACCTTTTAATAACAATTTCAAACCAAGATTTGATATGTACACTCCCAGATAGCAAACAGAGGGTAAAACCTCAACGACTATAGAAATGAATGATATAAGTACATACCATTGGGTATCTTTTCTATCAGGTAATATGATATATTCAACCAATGCGGGTATTTAACCATAGCCATCTACATGCTGTATGTCTGACAATAAAAAAATGAACAAGTCACCAAATAGCTTGAGATTGAGTATACATGTTCAAGAGCCGAAGCATAACGCAGGAAAGCAATTAGATTTTTTTTATTCCTTTGAGCGTACTTTCAATGAGGAGTATACTGTGCAATTGTGTTTTTGCCCTTAGCGCCCATTTGATTATTCCATTTTGAATTCTTTGAGTTTTAAGATAAAAACATCTGAGCTAAGGTCGGTCCCATTATGAGGAACTAGACTTTAACGCCAAATCAAATTTACCTGTTTGACTTTTGGACTAAATAAGGGAAAAACATTCCTATATATAAAAGGTAGTCTGGTATATAGTTCAGTCCATCATAGATATTTCATTTCCTTCTTGCCAATAATATGTACTCAGTGGTCGTCTTTCTCACGAACTCTGAAATAAACTATGAGTGGTTATACAATGTAAACAGATAAAGATAATTCTCAAACAAAAAAATAGGGAATTCTAAATGGACTGTTTGTCACTTATTTTATTGCGAGCAAATTTTTGAGGTCTTAAATACACAGTAAATTTCTTCTTTGGTAGCAATTTATACCGATTCCCTCTCCCTGTAAAACATTCAACTCTTTCTTGCTTAGGTGTCAAAAATACTTGGGTAATGATTAAATGCGCCTGTGAATGACTCTTAATGCTGTTTTACATGCTAACAAATTGTCAACAATAGGAAAACGACCATGCACATAGAACTAGGTTGTCATGTTACCCTATCCAATGCCCATTAAACCTGTTCCCCCATAGAACCACTGATAATGCTCCGGTTGTCAAAATGAATTACCTCTCAGGGCTGGCCGTCACTATTGCATTATATTCCCTGATCAGTGTTATCCATGAGGGTCGGACTTTCAGAAAATGTACAATTGGCAGCTGAACACATTCAGTAAACTCTGCATAAATTAGGCTGCAATTTGGTCCATTCTAGGTAAATTTGGGTATATTCCGCATTGCATTGATTCTAGCAATCTGTTTGGTTAGGTTAAACTGTATTTTAAACTTTATTTTCATCTGAAATTTGGGTTATTTGAGAGGATTGCTGAAGGCGAATTGTACATTTTCTGAAAATCTGACCCACAAGCGTGGAGGTTTACATGACAAGCAAGTGGTCGCCACTGAGCCGTAACTGACTAGGGCGAAATTTTCATCGCCTAAGGCAAGAAATCTCACATACACGATGTCTGCGCGATGCCGCGACGCCCAGACATCCATCTCGTCGCGTAGTAGCTGGTCAAACATCTGCAAATGAATGACACCAGCATCTAGGAAGTGTGATATTGCATGAGTTGCTTCATGAGATATTGTCCCAAAGCCTTTTAGCAAAATGTGACTAAATGTGTTTTCATTTTGTAGCTAAAAAGCTGCCATCAACATTATCAATGTGAAATGTCTACTGGTGTTATGAGAGGGTGTTATAAAGAGGGGAGTGTCAATATATTAGGTCACAATGGCAAGAGACAACTATACTTGTTCGTCAGTGTCCATTAATATTTTGTTAAATCTATGCCCTCTGAGAGATATAACTCGGTATTTCAATGGTTAGCGAACCTATGACAAATACACTGGGCTTATGATGAAAAGCAGTATGTAATGGGTGAGATTTTCAGAAAATGTACATTGGCAGCGGTATACATTAAGTAAATTCTGCTAAATTAATCTGCAATTTGGTCAATACTAGGTAAATTCCAGTTTAGTTGGCATTGCATTGATTCTAGCAATCTGTTTGGGTAGGTTGAATTGTATTTTGAACTTTATTTTTGTCTAAAATTCGGGTTATTTGAGAAGATTGGTGAACATGAATTGTACATTTTCTGAAAATCTGACCCATGTAATAAGTATGGTGTACCCACCAACGTCCATATAATAATGTTCATATTTATAAGCACTTCCCTATAATTATATAGAATGAATCGTACATTTAGTAATGGATGTGAATATGAAATTCATTATTAAAGAATATCAATAACACACTTAGAATTACTGCATGGTAAAATGTAAATATAAAATTCAATTCTCCACCAAAGGGTGATGGTTTAAAACTAGTCTAGAATTCGCATTTTGGTTATATCCTTATCGCATAATATCAGATCTCAATATCAAACAGTCCCCCACCAGACTTTTTCCAATGTTGTATAAATTTACTTAGATTAACACACCTCATTCTTTGTGGAATGAATAGGGAATAATGTACCTGACTCCTTGTGACAAAGCATCAAGTAATGTACCCTGAATCTGAATTATAAAGCTCTTTATTCCTCTGGGCTATTCTCCTCTACTATGGCCAACTATACATGAATAAAACCATCTGCGAAGGCCGAGACGCAGGGTGTTACTTGTCTCAGCATGCAGCATGCCTCCAGTCACTTTTCAATGGAGTCACTATACCTTTCATTATCTTGACTCCGCTTTTACACCCTATATGGAGTCATACCTAAGCACGCTGTCATGCTTTTTTCAGGTTAACGGGTCTAATCCAATATCAAGGGAGGCTACGAGGGCAGATGGGTCCCTCAAACTCAACATATAGTGAGTGAGATTGGTTTTTTTACGCCCTTATCAACACATTTAATATGGTTATATCAAGGGTGGGAGAGCTGAGAGGGAGGCAGTTTATGATCATACCCAGGAAATAGAGATAGAGAAGAAGGTAGAGGGAGACAGAAAAAAAAGAGAAAGAAATTTAACCAAAGTATGCATATATATATATGAAATAATTATGTTTTATTTAAAAGGAAATCCGAGTTCGTCTTTCACAAAGCAATGGACAAACTTATGGACAATAGTACTTTTATCACGATAAAATACAACAGAATATATATAATATATATGTAGATGCAGTAAAATGTCACCCAGAAGGGCTATGTACCCACCCAGATTTCTCGAAGTACAATTCACTCCGATCCACTATGTGTTATAACTATGGCATTTAGCCATACCTAACAAGGACCTATGCCGCCCCCAGATTGAATAGGCTCTTCCATACAAAATAAGGCCGCTTTTGACCGTATTGTACCGTTATGTGCACACGGACCCGTGTGTATGTTTTAACCAGAAATAGCATAGATGATTGTTCAACAGCAAGTCAAGCATTAAATACATGCACACATATTACACGGACGAGGCGCAAAATTTCCATTAAGGCGTCATTAGAGCACGGGCGACAATGTGTTATTGTTCATGTCATTAAATAGTTCTACTCTTGGTTTCCATTTTGTGGGTCTGGTTTATTCGAGCTTGATTGGAAGGTTATAATTTTGGGACTTGAGTTTGAACAAAGTTTGAACTTGGCGTGTGTACAAGCCAGACCAACTGTCAGTGGCTATAACTGAATAAGTCAGTTGTTCGTGTATACATGTTCACTTATCTGGTACAGCGTGGGTTTACAGAGGAGTTTTATTATCAATACACATGTGGGTCAGAACGTCAGAAGATGTACAATTCGCCTTCATCAATCCTGTCAAATACCCCCAAATTTAAGATTGAATTGAGGGTCAAATTAAAGTTCAACATAAGCGAACATACTTTCTTGATCAACGCAATACCAAATATAGTCAGATGTATAGTATTTATCTTTTTCAGTTTAATTTAGCAGAAACTACTCAAATTTAATGTGTAAATCTGCCGATTGTACATTTTCTGACGTTCTGACCCATATCATAATCTTTACCCCTTTAGGCCCTAGTCCAAATATTATGTATTTCAAAATACCAATAATGATGATAGCCCACGTTTCTTATTTACTTAAATCTTTTTTTTTTCATTAATCAATTTATTTATTATGGTCCCCACCAGTCTTCTATAATAATATGTTCTGGTTAGCAAGCGACCTTACTTCAACAGATACTATGAGAAACCTACATGAAACGTAGCAATTATGACGTAAAGAAATAAGATATTGTTTTCTTAAATTTATTAACATGTAGACATATGGGTTTGGCTTTAATTTTGTGGGATAAATAGATGGTATGGCTATTACATAAACATAAAAACTACATGCTCAGTGGATGGTACTCTACCTGTTTATTTGCCTCTTGTAGCTTTATCTGAAAAGTAAACACTTGTGACAGGGAATGTTGAGAATTGTGTGAAATTCTTGTTTTTTGTGTGTAAAAATGAACCTGGAGATTCACTTCAAAGACCAAATTTAAAATGACACGGTCCAGGAACGTTCCTAAGTACATAAATGCTTTTACTCATTTTATTCGCTCGAACCCGCTCATATTTAGCATCCGAATAAACATACTATGAACAGATAGATACATGTTTAAATTTGTTATTGCTGTTTTTTTTATGAGTTGGTCGTTTTCGAAATCTCTATAATTTATAGGAACCCAAGTTCTCTTCAGGTTAGACACATAAACAGTTCATTAATCAAACAATTAATCGATTTCATTGCGATTTAATAGTTCATTGATTTCTATTATTTTCAATTTATATTTGGGGAAGGCCCATGATATGACAATGAGTGAAAGGTTTAAAAAGCATCAAGTCAATGCACCAGTTTTTATTAAACAGAATCTTACTTCATAAGATATCAGAGGTCATAAACTACCGCGGTGTACACCGGCCCTTAAAGCTAGTTGTATTCTCAGCGATTAATAACCAAAGAAATCTGACTAAATGTACTCATTGTTTGACATAAAGGGCTGATGTTTTAAAAGATATTTTCTGCTATGTTTAGGCTATAGATACAAGAATTTGAAGTCGGATCGGACGAAAGAAAACCAGCGCCCGTGCAAAGGATTTTGGCGGGCCGCCGAAATATAAATGTGGATTGTTATGAAGCCTGCAGAAAAAAACAACAGTGTAAATGCTCCAAAATGTGGGTCAAATAACTGTCAGATGGTATAGGAAAAGTACAGTACAAAAAGTAAAACATCTCAAGTTTTTGATCGACGTTAACTGAGTATGCAACTTTAAACATGGAAGGCCCTCACTTTGCTAACATAACTCGGGGCTGCTGTTACCCCATCGCACCTGAGTATAGGAAAACTGATGTTAATTACGTCATTAGAGAGGGGACCACACATAGATAATCACACACAGATCGTAGAATAGACCATGCTAGGAGTCAGGTAAGGGCCACTTTTTATGACAGATTTTCCCTACAGTCACATGCCAAGCCTCTAGGCAACGGACACCTGCACTTTCCTCTCGTATGTCATCCCTAAGCTTTTGAGGTTTCTTTTAGAAAGCCATCTCTGTTCAGGACCGAAGGTATTTTATTCGCCTCACACAATGATGTCCTTTATCTTACGAACATTCGCCATTATTCTGAATGATTCAGATCTGACTGATTGATTTGTAGATTACTTAAAAGTTAAGCATACCTAAATATCTAACCTATTACCAGGTATATGCATATCAGGTGGTACAAGGTTAGATTTTTATAATAAAAAATGGACGATTACAGGCTGAAATAGAATCACTTCAAATATAACATTTTTGTCTAAATTGTTTACATTTATTTTAAATAAGTTTTCTGTTTCTATTCTGTTACTCATGTCTGCACACTGTAAATATCCACATGATACACAACATTTGAACTATCAGTATGCTGCTGAAAGAGGGTAAGAATAATAAAATAGATAATTAACCGATAAAGATAACACATTACATACAAAGAGTAAGTGAGTGAGTGAGATTGGTTGCTTTACGCCCTTATCAACACATTTAATATGGTTATATCAAGGGCGGGAGAGCTGCGAGGGAGGCAGTTTATGATCATACCCAGGAAATAGAGATAGAGAAGAAGGGGGACAGAGAGAGACAGAGAAAAGAGACAGAAAAGCACTTTATGGTCATACCCAGGACCAATATACATTAAGATAAAATAGAAACATAGTTTGATGGGTTGCAGTTTGGATACACTGTATACATGAATCTATCTGCAGTGTATGGCTGGTTAAATCCCTTAATTCCCGAGGGACCTCTTATCAAGACGAACCGTCAGTTGAGGCGTTCATACCTGAAATGTATGAACGATAATGGAGTAAATGTATTTCGAGTTTTGAGTAACATACCACCCAGCATCGCCCATTAGGGGTGTCATATGGTGAACATTGACAATTTACAACTAAACACATAGCCCCTGGTACCTTCTGACCCAAGCAACTCGTGTGAAAACATTGCCATTCCAATAATCCACAAAGCCAGAAATCCCTGTATCTGGAAGGAAAACAAAAAATCTTTACCCAGTGTTTGAGAGCTACAATGGAAGTGCACTTTCCCATAAGAAGGAACAAGGGTTCCCATAAGAATGAAGTAGGGATATGTAACTATTTTATTGATATTCCTCTTGTAATGGCACAAGGTAGCCTTCATTGTTTACCTTTCATGAGGGCGATAATAGAAGTTTCAAGATGTCACAGGTACGTAACCCAGACAAGTGCATTCCTTTAGCTGCTGAAAGGGCCTGCTTTCTCACAGTGGTGGGATGGACGTGTTTCAACACAGCTTTTCCCTTTCTTTTATGGTCACCGAAGGGCATCCATTGTGTTTATTTATTTTCATATATGGGTTCTGCATCAATTTCATGAAAAAAAATCAGTATTCTACCCATGAGTAGGCTTAATATTGGAATAGAGAGAAGATGTTAATGTTATGTAAAAGATACATGGAGATTTGTTTGCTAAAATGGTACAAACAACCTGATAAATCGTAGAATCGTATCCTGTAATGTGATAAAAATTTAAATAACTTTATATGCTATTCAGTGACACCAATTGTGGCATACCGTTGGGTGTTCGCTATAGTTCCATTTAGACGAAGGGGACTTATGGCTTTATGCTCGCATCAACGTTTAACTTTATATAGCTCGCAGCGTTTGACATAAAATTACCCCAACAGCGAGGAGCCATGTAGTGAAACATGAAGAATGCTTGGGACAACCATTTCCCTAACCACTGTGTCGCCGATGACAGTTGGGAGATGATTAGTACATGACTTTGTGCAAGGTTATCGCAGCTATAATCTGACGTTTTACCTGACGTTAGACGTTGGGCAAACCTAGACGTTAATCACAGGAGTCTAGTTTAACCCCCTACAGAAATCCATGGGAAGTATCCACTCCCAAACCGACCGTAACCCCAGACCGCTATTGTAAGTAAAAGATTCGTGGGGGCTAGTTTACCCCGCGGGCATATATTCCCGTCGTCATCTGAATGGCGGGAACTTTTCCGCGCGGGCATTACTCATAAGCGTTTAGCGGCCTTCTCAGCGAGTCGGTGTTTGATGTCGAAACCCGTCATTAGAGGGTGTTGGAGGCGAAGCGATAACATCTACGGGTCTGCGAGAATGGTTGGCCCTCAGGCTAGCTGAAAAGTATGGGCACGGTCCGAAAACTATCGGTACTAAAGGGAACAGGATATTAGAAAGAGCATAATGGAGTTGGTGGACAATATGAGTCCTTATCACGGATTATAACCGAGTATTAGCTCTGTAAATACCACCTTAAATATTGGTCTTCTCTGCCAGCTTTCATTCCTAATTATACACTAAACAGGGAATTTTTTGTCGAGGCTATTTGGTACATGTTACATAGTCAAACTCTAAGTCGTTTCCTTCTGTTTATTTACCTGTATATGGGTCAGATTTTCAGAAAATGTACAATTAGCAGCTCTACACACTTATTAAATTCTTCTAAATTAGTCTGCAATTTGGCCAATACTAGGTAAATTCGAGTATATTCGGCATTGCAATGATTCTGGCAATCTGTTTGGTTAGATTGAATTGTATTTTGAACTTTATTTTCGTCTGAAATTTGGGTTATTTGAGAAGATTGGTGAAGTTAAATTGTACATTTTCTGTAAATCTGACCCATATATATAATACAGGCTTGAAATCAACAGACCCGCCTCATAAAATTGGCGTCTCAAAATATTGAATAAATTCGTTCTATATGTGTAACTTTTGGTGCATGGGAATGTTTGTGTCGGGGGGCTACTGGTGCAAATCGCTAGCTTTATTATGAAACTTCAGACAGAGAAGCAGGCAATAAATCATATAAAATTACATGATAAATTATAACACAGGCCCGTACCACGATCGTTATGTAAAATAAATCAAGCATACAGCAGATTTAGCCTCATGGCGAACGCAAATAGACAAGTACACAAAAAGTGATGGACATATTTAGTGACACGATGATTGCCTGCGTTTAAGTCGGCGTGATGAAGCTTAATTGCATATGGCAAATATGACTTAAAAAGAGGGGTATATTATTATTAAAGCATCTTCCGGGACGGTATTACTTGGGGTGAGCTTGTGTGGCATCCTTAGAGATAACGATCTCTATTCGTATCGCTCCCCTCCCCTCTCTAAAGGCCTACCTCATATCACCTGCCAAAATAATGTCTCTAACCTCTTGATCTCACACCCCTTTCATCTGATAAGATCTGCGAAGTCAATCGGTACAAATTTCAACCATTATCTTATGGCAGAGTTGTAGGGGAGGATGGGTAAGTTGGAAGGGGAGAAGGGGGCGTACGCATGAGGACGGCTGTTATTTTGTCCTCCCCCATTGCTCTTCATAATACCCTATCCTCCTTTCTCTGTGTATGATAATGCAAGGCGTCAGGTGTAGGGGTGAGGTAAGGCCTACTACTGAAGCAAGTTATCGGGTATAATATATATACATGGGTCAGATCGTCAAAAAATATACAATTCACCTTCACCAATCCTCTCAAATAACCCAAATTCAACTATATTGATGCAACCGGTAGTGCCTCATACTCCTTTTTATTCATTGCATGTTGATATAATTGAATTAATAATTATATTCATTTAACATTGTTATACATGTATAGATCTATAGAGCCGTATTGTTCATACATAAAAAGATTTCCAAATTTTCACTTGCGATATATCTTGCACTCGAGATACAAGCATAGTGAAAGCACCTGTATATTGACCGTGAGAGGACAGAGTGACGGTGCAGCGAAAATTGAAGAGGCAAAATTAATTGGGTGAAGTCGCCAGATAATTACAATTTGCCATCACGTATTCTCTCAAATAACCAAAATTTAAGACAAAAATGAGGTTTGAAATATATTTCAACATAACCGAAGATATTCCTTTTTGAATGCACGCAATAGCAAATGTACTCAGATATACCCAACATTTATCATTTCCAACCTAATTTAGCAGCTTGTTGGAATCCGCCTTGACATCAATTGGAAATGATAAAACAGAGTGAGAGTGAGGAGGGCACGAAAGAAACTAAACAACCCCCAAACCGGTATAACAAAAAGAGTTAGTAAAATGAGTGCTCCTTTATTTTACTTGATTACTGCAGGATTTTAATGGTATAAGATGGTTTTTTTTTAAATAAATTTTATTGGGTCAAATTACAAATTCATGCTATTCTCATAGAACCCATTGAAAATGTCTGGCTTTGTTACAAGTATATAAGAGGTATTTAATATTTTAAGCATTTATAACATCGAGTGTAAATTAATTAGGTACTTATTCGAACAATTAAACAATGAGAAGTATTATTAGACATAGTATACAGTTTTATCTGTTTCAATACGATATATATACAACAATTCTTTCATCAATTTTTCCTCCTTAAACAATGAAATAATAGCTATACGAATAATAAAATCAACATCGACACAGTTAAAACTTTCATATACTAATTCCAGACCTCTTTACAGAGGACATAATGAATTATAATAGCAAGCAATCACTGTACAATCATCACCAATCGAAGGTACCAGTCATAAGATAAGATGTAATGTGAATGGCCATTAACACTAGTATTGGACGATGGGATGGAATAGGCGAATTTGTACTAGGTTTGGGGAGTGGTACCGCACCAACATAGCTCAGGGGCCTGGTGCGTAAGAATCCTTACTTAGAATATTCCTTTCTATGAGCTATTTTGTCCTTGATGATTTAGGAAATACCTATACTGTAGGAACATAAGTTAGTCTACATATATATAGAGAGAGAGACAATATTATGTGATCCGTTTTAGGAAAATGAGTCACAAGTCGCAAAATATGGATTTTGAGATATCACCATATTTGAAAAGAGGGGATCAAGCCGATTCTAATGATAGTAAACAGTAGGACACCTAATATGTATTTCTATATTTTAAGTTTGATAATTTTAT
Source organism: Sthenelais limicola (assembly GCA_942159475.1). Taxonomy (NCBI): domain Eukaryota; kingdom Metazoa; phylum Annelida; class Polychaeta; order Phyllodocida; family Sigalionidae; genus Sthenelais; species Sthenelais limicola. The sequence continues at coordinate 33,425,417 of OW804097.1, read as the reverse complement.
TTTGAAAAAAAAAAAGTTTGCAATGTTTCTGGATGGATACTTACCAGTAAAGTAACTAAATATACTCCATACGAAGGCCTTCAAAACGCAAGGATATATTTAATACAATGTCCTTGAATTTGTTACGTGGATTTATATGACTGTGCTAAACCCTCTAAGAATCAGAACATTTCAATAAAGAGATCTTGTGAAAAAAAACACTTTGAAAAATATCAATTTTGCTACTTGTGACACATTTTACTGGAACATATCACATATTAAGTAAGAATTTGTTATGCAGCGAGAACCTGCCATGAAGATAATAGTGTGCTGGTGCACCGATGCTAAAGCCGGGCCCAGACATTCAACAACTCAGAGCCGAGTTGGCCTTAAGACAAATCGTATGTATGTGTCATCAGTATTAAGGAATTATAAGGGATATTTAGGGTGAAATAATTTTTTTATTGATTAAATTTAATATTTTTTACTTTTTTTTTAAAAAAACGTCGATAATTAATTTTCCTCAAGAGTTACAGATTGGCACCCGGCAGATTTGGAATCAAGAGATTTTGGAGATTTAGAATCAATCAAGAAACATCGTATGGACCAAAACGCAAGGTTCACCCCAAAAATGGGGTTCTGCCCCCGGACTAGAATTCAAAATCATTCTTAAGAAACACACTTGATTTCGGTAATGTGTGGGCTTCCTTATGAAGAAACCTCCAATTCATATGACAAATCATGTGTTCTTATGACAATTCATAGGCAACATTGTGGACTTTTCGTGAGTCCCCACTTCGTACGAATTGTGAGTTCTTGAATGTGTGGGCCCGGCTTCAGGGGAAGGTGTACGCCTGAGACGGACTCCCGATTCCCTATACTACTTACATCTGACCGGCGACGCCTCGTGCGTTCGCCCTGGAGCAGCGAGTCAGACTCCCTTCCTCTGCCCATGTCGCTCAGCAAGCCTTGTGATTGATATCACTACTGGAATAAGATAGGCCATCAACACCTGCTTCACTTACACGTATCTAGCATATTAAACCGCGAAATATCTAATACTAGAAACCTTATAATAATTAAGACATTTATTTTGTTTAAGTGGTAAAAATGTACGCGTTTTTACATGTTTTACATCAATGCTAAGGTCCTACATTGGCATACTTCAAATGCACCAATCTTGGTTAAAAGAGAAATGAGTCTATATTATACGAATTATATACCATCTCAATGTGAAGAGAAATTATTTTCGATGCGGTCTGAAAGTTGACTAAGGAGGTATTATTGCCTTTTTCAATATGAGAATGATTTGTCAAAACAGAAAAAAAATCTCACTTATTTCCGAAGAGTCATTTAAATGCATATATTCGCATCTTAATGACATGAATAACGACAAAGGGGCGTGCCATCTACATGTATGTGTTTATAGTATTTTTAATATATTATAACTACAAAATCAAGAAGGAAAAAAAGAAGGAAGACACTGATAAAATCATCGATGAAAGAGTTACCGCTATACAATGTATATGATCTATGTACAATTATTGCAGATAAAAATCTCCCGTATTCCCTTTCCGTATGAAAAGTCTAATTGGAACTTAAAATAAGCAGAATGCTGTGTCGTACTGTTACACTTTCGGTGGTATACAACCACAATGTTCACCACGACATGACAGTAACATTCTGCGTGCCCGTTCGGTGTGCTGTTTTTTTGGCCCGCCTCTGACCATCCGGACCAAAAGCGAACTTCCCCTGGCCGGGAGTCCACCACTCCAGCTACTTGGGACGCGCCAAGTCTTCCAGGTGAGAGGACTCGGTCTCTTTGATGATGTCGCCCGGACTTTACCATCTGCCCACTTGGCTAATAGGATGAATGACATTAGAAGGGAAAATATACTTTCATATACGTGTTTTCACTCTCTCGTTCGCTCATCTAAGCGACGCAGTTTCTTACTCTTTGCTCCCTCTCCACCTCTGAGTTATCAGAGAGGAAAAAAAGATGAAAGGAAAGGCGCTTTGATATTGATAAGAAAAAGTGTAGATGCTTTACATAATAACACTATGTATGTATACATGTATGTTACTATCATATATAAAAAAACCCATTCGGGAATCAAATACCTTTTGTAAATATGTATACCTAATGTTATGTTCTCACAAAAATATTCGAAATCAGTTGTATACAAAAGCCAAATTCCAGTCAAGACATGATGTTCAAATGACGAAATAGTAATTATTCATTATTATAAGAGTCCTTTATTACAGGTTGTCAGTGGATTTCATTATTACATTATCAATAATTCATCGTTCGTCGCCCTGTAAAAAGAAAATGGAAATTGGCTAAGACCACTTGCACAATAGCGTGTCAAAGAACCTGGGTCAGGTTTTCAGAAAATGTACAATTGGCAGCTCTACATATTTAGTAAATTCTGCTAAATTAGACTGAAAAATGGTCAATACTAGGTAAATTCGAGTATATTCGGTATTGCATTGATTCTAGCAACCTGTTTGGCTAGTTTGAACTGTATTTTGAACTTTATCCTCGTCTGAAATTTGGGTTATTTGAGAGGATTGGCGATGGCAAGTTGTACATTTTCTGAAAATCTGACCCACCTATGGCATACAAATGGCATCAAAGACAAATGCAGGCAGCCAAAAGCACTTTCTGTCATCTTAGATATATTTTTTTGATTCCCAAAAAGTTTTATGTCTGTTCGTGCAGTATATGCAGTTATGCTTTCTATGCACATCCTAGAGTTTCTAAACCGTTACTCTACCATCGGATGAATACTTTCCGAGATTAGGTTTGAAATTTAACATTGATTAGATGGGAGATCCAAAATCGGCTCCAAATGTTATAATAGGGGATTTGTACGACTCACTGCGCATGTCTACTGCAGTGCATGCTGGGATGGATTCTGTAGAAATCAGACATACAAATATTTGGCATCAGTTTTATCTAAAATTGCAAGAATGTTTTCACCAATATCAGAGCTTGTATAAATGGTCTATGAAAAGCAAATGCATGTTGGAAAAGATGGGGGCTTGTGTCATGGAAATATGTATAACACTAGGATATTGACATTAGAGCATTGATAAATATTCCATGCTGAACATGGCATGTTTCCTATTGGTGTGAGGCTGTACGATTAGTCCCATGATTACATGCGAATCAAGTATATATAAATTGGCAAGTATTATCTTGATATTATCTGTCATCTGGATTTCTAATCATAAAATGAACATCTCATCTCATTCCATCCCTTCCTCCCGGCAGGAACAGGGTGAAAGCCGAGAATAACTTCTTGATACCTGTACGAATAAGTTCCATAGGCCAATCTGTTATATTCTCACTATATAGATAAGTAAAATAATGCAATAAACATGCATCTTTGTTATAAGGGTAAGATTTTCAGAAAATGTACAATTCACCTTCACCAATCCTCTCAAATAACCCAAATATCAGTCAAAAATAAAGTTCAAAACACAGTTCAACCTAACCAAACAGATTGCTAGAATCAATGCAATGCCGAATATACTCGAATTTACCCAGTATTGGCCAAATTGCAGCCTAATTTAGCAGAATTTACTCAATGTGTACAGCTGCCAATTGTACATTTTCTGAAAATCTGACCCATAACTCTACCTCAATAAGGTCACGAATATATAATATAAGCAATTATGAAAGATATAAATCACAGGGCTCATATTGCCATTATTATCCAGAACTTGATATCGCTGCAGTAAGGTTATATTCTATAACATCATAAGATTTATTGACGTAACTAGCTTCATATTTACCATTTACAGGTGCGACTCCTGAGGGCATATAGGTTGGGATGAACATATCAAGATATTGCTCTGACCCAGTGTTGTACCAATGTTCCTATCCTACCCCTCAAAAGGCCAGCTGTGACGAAGTGCTTATATACTTTTGTATAACAGCGATATTGTATTCTTTGATGTCATATTGATTTTCAATTATATTGATGAATAGTCATTTTGAAATATGTATTTTTGCCTTTGAATATTCATCAAAGGCCCGTTCAGTTATAATGAGGGGTTTATCAAAGACCTTTTACAACAACAGTTGTGTGGATTGTATCTTACATTCGGGCAAAGTATGAATGCCATAAAAGGTGATCTGTAATTATTTGTCAATATCCCATGAATAGGGTGATTTGTTGGAAGGCACGAGTATGACACAATACTAGACGTATGCCCCTTATGATATAATATATCCCGAGTGATATATGTATTTCAGGATAAGAGAAAAAATGGACAAAAATGCACAAAGCCGTTAGAAGGTACTCCTCAAAAGCTATATACATGAACAAGATTGATATGAGTTGTGATATAACTTATCAGTGGCATACAGTTATGAAAACCTTGCATGTTCGAATTCGTGCGGATCATAATACCCAATATTTATCTCCCATGAAATATATATAGAAGTAAAGTTCTGCATATATATATATAACAAGTGTGCATTATATACGTGTTTGTTTTAAATATTTTTTATTCAGCACTGGACATTAGGCACGAATACAATATTCTCAGTTCAAGCTGGTTTACATTGAAATGTTACCATAGAACATACTAGAAAAGAATAGATATCAAGAATCAGTAATCTCATAATATAATATAAAGCATACTATACAGCTAAAATCCAACACCAGGACTGTGTCTAGGGTTACGAGATACAAATAACACTGTTCAACTCAAAAAGCAAACGATATACAAAAATAGATAAAGGAATAGAATATACCTTTGAGTTGATGTAATATATCTACCTGCACATACAGGCTCTTTCCATGAGAAATATCGTTGGAATGACTTGCTAAAGACCTAGATAAGCAGATAAGCTAGCCCACAAAATTATTTTTTTGCATGTGGGTACAATAGTGCTAACTAAACTCACCCGTAGGACACAAATTCACGCTTTTTTGTGCGTGATTCTATCATGGACATACGAAGAGATAGTGATCTGACTTTAGAAGCCAAATTTTCACGGTTTCAATGACAGATCCTTTGTCCTTGACCTCACTTACATGTCCATTATGAGCAGACGACATTTATGTTTTTGGCGCGATTTTTGACACGCTTGCCCTGCGGCATATCGATTGATTACTCTCCCGCAAATCACCCATGAACGCTTTTAATGGCCGTGGTCAACAATGAGCATGTCTTTGTGCTCTTTTTGAAATGAAATAGTTTTCATGCAATTAAAACTGTAAATATTGGAAATGGGGAAAAAACGAAGGACAATTCCATATGTCTATCATGTACAACGCCAGCTTATCTGTTTCTTTCTGCCATGTTTCAGTGTGTATGTGAAAATAAAAACGTTTAGAAAAAAATCATAACTGACTCCATTTGCAGCCTGCTAACTCGGTCACCTCTGACAACCCATTGTATTAGAATGTTTAAATGTCACCATTCATCTTTTGTCAATAAGTTTATTCTACACGGGTTCTCATAAACCCCGCTTTCATAAACAAAGCAAAGTGTATATCTACGTCCGTCATTCCGGAGAAATAACATTTGTCAAAAAGGGTGTCAGGCGAATTGCCACCGGTAATGTACCATCCGGTAAAGAGCCATCCGGTAAAGAGCCACCCGGCAAAGAGCCATCCGGTAAAGAGCCATCCGGTAAAGAGCCACCCGGTAAAGAGCCATCCGGTAAAGAGCCATCCGGTAAAGAGCCACCCGGTAAAGAGCCATCCGGTAAAGAGCCATCCGGTAAAGAGCCATCCGGTAAAGAGCCACCCGGTAAAGAGCCACCCGGTAAAGAGCCATCCGGTAAAGAGCCATCCGGTAAAGAGCCATCCGGTAATCTGTTGTGATTAGTTCTGCATAATCCTGCAGTATAGTGGCGCCATCATCGAATGATTTCCTATAATCTGCGACCGAATCTCTTCATCTTTAAGTTATCTTTGGTATAGCAGCTTGAAAGTTGTGCAAAACTTAAAAAAAACTTAAAAAAAACTTAAAGCCTAAAACTTGATGTGATCGGAATACCGGCCAATGAACTTGTGTAAGCTTCTGGATATAATTTCCTGGAATATTACGAAAATTACAAAATAATCATGATATATTCTCTTTAAGTAATTCTTCTTGAAATAAATTTCGACTCATGCGTGGGGTTCTTGAAGTAAATGGAACAAGGTTGAACAAGTGCAGTACTGTCTTGAACTTCATTATTAATAAGCCATACCAGAAATACCGGCGGAGGATTTGCTAAATGGTCGGGATAAAAGATTCTTGTCCACAGGAGCCGTGTACTTTGTGACCCTACCGGGGTCAGATTTTCAGAAAATGTACAATTCACCTTCACCAATCCTCTCAAAGAACCCATAATTAAGACAAAAATGGGCTTCAGAATGCAGTTTAACATTTCAGAACGGATACTTTAAATCAATGCGATACCAAATATACTCAGATGTACCTGGTATTCATCATTTTTCAGCCTAATTTAGCAGAATTTCCTAAATAAGCAGAGCTGCCAATTGTACATTTTCTAAAAAATCTGACCCACCTATCTATACACACACCATGAACCACATGCCGTTATACAGCAAACGTGGTCTGTATCATGAGAACAAACTCTATGCACCCCACCACCGGGTCTTTACATCCACCCTACAGACACTGATAATATTTAGGCCTAAACATATGAATTCACCCTCATCCAATAGATATAAGAGCAAGCAGTAAAGTAGTCGACTAATCCGAGTGTCTACTTGTACCCAGGGGACAGGTTCACTATGTCATTCCGCCCTTATTAAACGTGCTTCTGCCGCCGCCTCTACACCGCCACTGTCACCCTCAACAAAACACAGCCGTCATCATTCTATTCATCCTAATATTTACACAACTTCTGTAGTAGTCCCATGTTTTATTTTCCCTCTATGCCTACAACATGGAAACGGGATGGAAACTCTCTCTCTCTCTCTCTCTCCCCTCCGAACTCTTCTTGTCTATGCACTCACAGCGAGCCAGAGCAAAAGGGCGAAGAAGAAATGATGTACATGTATGTACATGCATGTACGTACATATACGCACGGTGTGAAAAGCAGTTGAGTTGACCGATCCATGCAGCAGAGTAAAGAATAGTGCCGCTGTTGAGGACTTGCTTCCGGGGGCGCTATTACGCTGGCTAACGACTAAAGATGGCGCTGGGATGGCCGGGGGGAAGTGTTCTTTCCATGGTGAAAACCAGTTCGCTCCAGGGTCAGTTAGTGCGGCGCATGTTGCCTGAAAGAACAGAGGAAGCCAGCGATTGTTGCAAGAAGAGAGATTTGTGTATGCCTTTGAGTCTATGTACATGTTTTACTCTTCGCGAGTCAAAGTCGTTCCAAACACTAAAACAGACAATAGCATGGATTCTACACTACGTACGACATCTTTTTACACAAGAAAACTATTTGTGATCCGTTTTTAGGAAAATGAGTCATAAGTCGTAAAATATGGATTTTGAGATATCACAATATATGAAAAGAGGAGATCAAGCGGATTCCAATGATAGTAAACACTAGGGTACCTAACATGTATTTCTATATTTTAAGTTTGATATTTTTATTTTTAAAAAGAAAAAGTTTGCAATGTTTCTGGCTTGGTTTAATCAGTAAAGTAATTAAATATACTCAATACTAATGCCTTCAAAACGCAAGGATATATTCAATACAATGTCCTGAAATTTGTTACACGGATTTATCTGACTATAAGTGCTAAACCCTCTGAAAATCAGAACATAAAATGAAGAGGTCCTGTGGAAAAAACACTTTGAAAAAAATCAATTTTGCGACTTGTGACTCATTTTCCTGAAACACATCACATTGATGTATGCAAACATTTAAAACATGGCCAACAAATGCCTGAATAAAACAGCAAATACTCAAGTTTAAGGTTGTGGTGCTATTATTCATAATAATATTCAAAATATGAGTAACCAATATTCTTGTCTTGTATCTGAACCCGATTTTAGATTCCCCTTATTCCTGATTTGGAAATAGTAATGTTAATGTTCATTAAAACAATATCAAAATGTAGCAAGCCCATGGCTATTAAATATATGCAAACTGGAATATTCGAGGATGTATGTGAATTTCATTCATTTTCAGGGTTATTCTACCTTTAATCTCAGGCAGGCACATTGCAATTTTTAATGCTATGTACATAATATTATTATAGAATCATTATAATCGTCCATAAAATGATATCTCAATCAACTTTTATTTCCTTGACCCTGTGGTAATTTCTGAATTATAGCACCCCTGGGGAAATTGTCTTCATTTACAAGAAATTAACTTTATTGGTCATTTCGTAAATCTGTGCGATCTAGGCTCTAAAATCAGTCGCCTCGGTAGCGCAGTAGGCAGCGCGTCAGTCTCATAATCTGAAGGTCGTGAGTTCGATCCTCACCCGGGGCAGGCGACTAAGCTTTTTTCTTTTTTACATATGGTGACAGGATAGTAATGGCCAAATGAATTGACCACGTAGTCTGTTGTCTAAACTGAGATATAGATATATAAATAAGAAATAGATTAAAACAAAATTACACATCAAATAAAAAGAGATATTAAAATTAGAATAAAAAGATCCGTGCAAAGCTATATGTTGGTAATTGAGAACTAATGGGATTTAAAAGGATTAAAACCTTGTGTATATTGCACACAACCGTTACAAGCAAATTAACTGTAATATAGCAATGGAATATGGATGAAATCATGTATATTTATAACAGCCGCAACTGTGATTATATGCACATAATCATAAAAACCTACTATTTTTTATTGGATTAAATAATAGCAGTAACAAAATCACCTGAGATATATATATAAAGCAACACAAAACATAATATGTCCTGACACAAAGTTTGCATCATCGGGTGCGCTTACATATGGGTCAGATCTTCAGAAAATATATATCGGCAGATTTAGTAAATTCTGCTATATTAGACTGAAAAATGGTCAATACTATAGATCTACAATATATTTGATATTGCATTGATTCACAAAATCTGTTTGGTTATGTTGAACTGAATTTTGAATTTCATTTTAGTCTTTAATTTCGGTTATTTGGGAGGATTGGTGAAGTCGAATTGTACATTTTCTGGCGATTTCACCCATATAGTGTATCCCTTTTGGAATATTTGTATTAGACACAACGCTGGGGCTGATTTTTATATTTTTATTAATACTTCTTAAACACTCTTCTATTTGTTTATCATTTCATGTTAAAACTGCCTTAAGAGGCTCTTAATATTACTCTTATCCATAATGATTTGTTTCGATATATACATGTATATAGAAAATGACTCTGACAACTGACATTCTGTTACCTTTTTGTAATTAAATCAGCACGTACTGAGAATAGTGTAACTGTTACATTATGTTCAAATTGCTGAAAAAAATCTTAAATATAAATACATCTATATCACTCACTATTGGCGATATGTTATCACAATACGTTATTACGGCAGCGACATGCTATCGTGCAGTGACTCACGAGCGTCTGTGAGCAGAAGCAGCCGCAGCCACTCGAGTGGCTTCGGCACGCATCACACAACCGCCTGCCTTCCTCCTCCGGGGAGGAGCTGCCGTAGCGAAGACTGCATCTACAACATTACACTTCACCACTTGGCGGAGAGATGTGATGGTCTTACCCCGGTAGCTTTCATCTTTAGAATACCCAACGGTGAATGAGAGTGGATGGGTCAGATTTTCAGAAAATGTACAATTCACCTTCACACATTTCAGACGAAAATAAAGTTCAAAATACAGTTCAACCTAACAAAACACACTGCTAGAATCAATCCAATGCCAAATATACTTGAATTTACCTAGTATTGGCCAAATTGCAGCCAAATTTAGCAGTATTTACTAAATGTGTAGAGCTGCCAATTGTACATAATCTGAAAATCTGACCCGGTATATCAAACGAGCTTCCAAAATTCATTCTGGCCAGGAAGGCAATACACCTTGAGCATGGCAGAAAACTTCATATACACGAATTGACCACGCGTTATGTCAATATGTCTCTGATCCCTTTGCCATCCTATTATATAGAGACTCTGTGTTCCTGATTAGAGCCTTAAAGTTGGTCAGCCACGATGTATGTTTTCTTACTAAGCGGCTCGTGTTGCCAAAGTAACACAACTAACACAAACATACACTTCGTGGTGTCTTCTTGGTCCTACCGATATTATTCTAAGTGAGCAGACATCAGTCATTTCCCGCGCACTTTGATCATTGGCTTCAATAAGGGTCAGATTTTCAGAAAATGTACAATTGGCAGCTCTACACATTTTGTAAATTCTGCTAAACTAAGCTGGAAAAGGATGAATACCGGGTATATATCTAAGTATATTTGGTATCACATTGATTTATAGTATCTGTTTTGTTATGTTAAGCTGCATTTTGAAGCTCATTTCTGCCATAAATGTGGGTTATTTGAGAGGATTGGTGAAGGCGAATTGTACATTTTCTGAAAATCTGACCCACAAGGGCTCCACCTCTGAATGACAACTGAAGGGGACATGTCCATCCATGCACCGGATGGAAGAGAATTAGGACAGGCCTTCCCCCCATACACGTAGCAGGCCAATATGTGTTCCTGATCAATGTTATATTAGGAGAGAGAGATGGTGGGTAGGAAGTGAAAGATATGGGTCAGATTTTCAGAAAATGTACAATTGGCAGCTCTACACATTTAGGAACTTCTACTAAATTAGGCTGAGGAATGAAGCATAACGGGTATATCTGAGTATATTTGGTATCGCATTGATTCAAAGTATCAGTTCTGTTATGTTAAACTGCATTTTGAAGCTAATTTTTGTCTTAAATGTGGGTTATTTGAGAGGATTGGTGAAGGTGAATTGTACTATTTCTGAAAATCTGACTCATATAATGATATAGGTGGACGCGTGTAGTTCATGTGCACGAATTGGAACTAGGGGCGATTGACCTGAATCGCATTCCTTATGATCCAATCATAAACTGGGTTTTTGTAATTTGTGCCACATACAATACGAAAGGAGGAAGAAAGATTGGGCTGAATCGGTTTCTTTTCGATTAAAATCTTGTGAAGAATTTATCGCTTCCCATCAAACCTCGCCTACCATGATCTGTTAATTCTTACATCATATCTCATCACATAATTTGTATCCATTGTTGTATAGCTATTATTTAATTCTCAGTTTTCATAAAGTTCTCGTTGAAACGTAGCAAAAGTAAGCAAGATTCCAGGCACTCGTCGGAAGACCTGGCTAAATAGTTTTCTCTGTTTAACCAGACGTCGAACTATACCTTGTAATGTTATACCATCAATAAAAGAATCTTTGAATTGAATTGAATTGAATGTTAGGACCTGGATGTATAATAGTGGATTTGCATGTCTCATTGCGCATGTCTACTGCAGTGCATGCTGGGAACTGATTCTGAGGAAATCTGACATCTTTATTTGGCAACATTTTCATCGAAAATTGGAAGAATGTTTTCACTAATATCAGAGTTTGTACAAATGATCTATGAAAACCAAATGCATGATGGGAAAGATGGGGACTTGTGCCATGGAAACATGTATAACATGTGGATATTGACATTATAGCATTGATAAATACTCCATGCTGAACACGGCATGTTTTCTATAGATTTTACCCCGTACCATTAGTCCCATAATTCCATGCGAATCAAGATTCAAAATGGCGGCTATGCAAATCCCCTATTAGGTGGACTCTGATCAGACGCCCGTCGCTCACGTTCCGGCATTTGGGTCAGATTTTCAGAAAATGTACAATTCAACTTCGCCAATCTTCTAAAATAACCTAAATTTCAGACGAAAATAAAGTTCAAAATACAGTTCAACCTAACCAATCAGATTGCTAGAAGCAGTGTAATGCCAAATATACCCGAATTTACCTAGTATTGACCAAATTGCAGCCTAATTTAGCAGAATGTACTAAATGTGTACAGCTGCCAATTGTACATTTTCTGAAATCTGACTCATTTAAGATATATTATTCAACCAGGATGGATGCTTTTTCTGATGTCCACAGCCAAGTCGCCACTCCCTTCGACGAGGTTCCGATAATCATATCCTGCTTTTCACCTCGTTTCATGGCATGTGAATATAGCATCACCCATCTTAATAATAATATTGGTCCTGGGTATGACCATAAAGTGCCTTTCTGTCCCTTTTCTCTGTCTCTCTCTCCCTACTTCTCTATCCCTATTTCCTGGGTATGATCATTAACTGCCTCCCTCTCAGCTCTCCCGTCCTTGATATGACCATATTAAATGTGTTGATAAGGGCGCAAAGCAACCAATCTCACTCACTGACTCACTGATAATATAATATCAAATTAAAGGTCTGCCATGCACTTGATAATTATATCAAAGGCAATTCCTGGTTTTAATTAAATAAATCTACGAAATCATTTCTATTACACCAGTACTGTGAATACATGTGTACAATTGTTCCAAAACGGTAACATCCAAAGGAAACACTTGAAAACCCTATTGCAGAAGAGTATAATTATAGGCAAAGACTATAGGAGAGGACTATAGGAGAAGACTATAGGAGAGGACTATAGGAGAAGACTATAGGAGAAGACTATAGGAGAGGACTATAGGAGAAGACTATAGGAGAAGACTATAGGAGAAGACTATAGGAGAAGACTATAGGAGAGGACTATAGAAGAAGACTATAGGAGAAGACTATAGGAGAAGACTATAGGAGAAGACTATAGGAGAGGACTATAGGAGAAGACTATAGGAGAGGACTATAGGAGAGGACCATAGGAGAAGACTATAGGAGAAGACTATAGGAGAAGACAATAGGAGAGGACTATAGGAGAAGACTATAGGAGAAGACTATAGGAGAAGACTATAGGAGAAGACTATAGGAGAAGACTATAGGAGAGGACTATAGGAGAGGACTATAGGAGAAGACTATAGGAGAAGACTATAGGAGAAGACTATAGGAGAGGACTTATAGAAGACTATAGGAGAGGACTATAGGAGAGGACTATAGGAGAGGACTATAGGAGAGGACTATAGGAGAGGACCATAGGAGAGGACTATAGGAGAGGACTATAGGAGAGGACTATAGGAGAGGACTATAGGAGAGGACTATAGGAGAGGACTATAGGAGAGGACTATAGGAGAAGACATGCAGCTGACACTCCAGGTCCTATAATCAGGAAGACTGCAATGCCATGACAACAAAGACTAAACAGGCCTAGCTGCCTTTTGTATGCAGACATGCACTCTCCTTACTGATGTCATGTTAAAAGACAGCGAATGTGACTCTGAAGTGACTACTTATTCCCTTAGCCTGTCAGAAATCGATCTAGTTATCTCTCCTGGCCTCCGGGCGACTTGGCTTTTTTTACTTGCTCACTTTCATGCATATGGCACAAGGTTGGCAGCAGCATGATGACTCAAGTTATGAATGTAGAGTTGATGAAGGATATGGCCAGTATAGTGCAGGTATTGTCAACCCTTTTTCCTATATGGATCAGATTTTCAGAAAATGTACAATTGGGAGATGTACACATTTAGTAAATTCTGCTAAATTAGACTAAAAAATGGTCAATGCTAGGTAAATTCGAGTATATTCGGTATTGTATTGATTTTAGCAATCAGTTTGGATAGGTTGAACTGTATTTTGAACTTTATTTTCCACTTAAATTTGGGTTATTTGTGAGGATTGGCGAAGGCGAATTGTACATTTTCTGAAAATCTGACCCATATATATAAAGAGAAGCATACATGTATACATATGTAAGCGTTTAGTATTTTAGTAATGAGATATGATAGAGAATAAGCATAAAAGCCACAGCCCTTTCCCACTCAATCCCTGACCCGCCTGATGCCCCACGCCCCACCCCACTCTTACGGCAGTCCGCCCTTCGCTACTGCCTGCTTTCAACAACACACATCGCCGATGATGATTTTCTTGCTTGTTCTGCCGGCCTTCAAGAGGAATCCAAATCAAATACTCCGACTCCCGCATCATCCTTTTGCTTTTTCTGATGTCCACAGCCAAGTCGTACCTTCAAAAAGCCCAATCATCGCTCACAATGACCAGTAAAGCCCAATCAAGCTCCACAGAGGCGACCTAACGCGCCCTTTGACAAAGCAAAGTGCACCGGGTCCGCCCTTTGCCCGGCAAGGGGTCAGTGCACTTCCTTCGTTCTCTACCTTTCTCCCTCAAGCTCTCTTGGTCCAACATAATTTTCTGGACAGTTGGGTCGCACCTCTGTGAGTCCCTTGAGAATCGCGAAGTTATGTTCTGGTTCATTATGTTCACGGTAAACAGGACATTTCACGGGTTGGAAAAGCATAAGGTGTGTGTACACAAGTATTTAATTAGGACTCAAGTGGGTATGATACCAAACTGGGGATGATTCTTGAAAGGATGAACAGGCCACGAGCCAGAGAAATCTATTATATTCATATTTTGATATAGAGTTTTATTATGTTTTTATTCAGGAAATTAACAACAATTTATGACAATCTCACCCCAGGGGTGATTTTCCTCATGCCCTGCAAAAAGTAGGATTATTCTACATCGAGGTAATCTATTAATTGCATACCAAAGTTTAATGTATTCTATCAGTACCCTAAACATTTTATACTAAACAAATTAAATTAAATTCAAATTTAGATATTAAGCATAAGCTATAATTTGGTATGGTAAATTATACAACACCCCACAGGATGCTGGATGAAATAATGAATGACAAAAATGGGATGAGATGAAGGTTGAATATTGAGAAATGATGAAATAGGTACCAGTCTAAGTTTTTACCCACTTAATTTTGTTATCAATCGTGATGGTACTGCTGAAGCCCCATCCTGCATTTGTATATAATAGTGATGATTTCTAAACCATAAGAAGTAAGGGCCACCCTCATGTCGTTGACGTGTTGGTGGTTTGTTACCCTTAAGGGCCGATTCTATACTGTATAGAGTTTTGCTGGAATAATACGTATCACTTGATGCTATAGGGATGATGATGCTGTATGAGGTATTTTCAGAATGAACTTCCAACCCCACTTCCCCATCTGCTCCCATTACTAAAACAAATACTTCCTGATTTACTTGCCAGCTCTATGGCTTTTTGACTCACCTTAGCCGCTATAAATGAACCAAAGGGCCACCAATACAAAGGAAAGGCACTGGGAGCCTTTAACCCTAATGGGCACGTCCAAGGTAAAGTATATGTATACGTAAGCGTAGCCTTTTATAAACACCACACGCGACAATATTATTCTTATCTGTCTATCTAGGAAGATTCAGATGGGTTCGCCTGAGGAACAGCTGGTGTCCGAGGTTACACAATACCATTAGCAGAACATGGCTTAAATAAAGGCTACATAACCGGGACCTGATGCTCAGGGTGACAATGGGCATACTTTCTACTGTTTCCTAACCTTTGGCAAAGGCGCTACCCCTGGCTTTTGGAATATCACCTGCGTGTGTGAATATGTGGTCTTGCTCCACATAAGTGAATACCTCCACTGAATGAATGATATATGGGTAAGATTTTCAGAAAATGTACAATTAGCAGCTCTACATATTTAGGAAATTCTCCTAAATTAGGCTGAAAAATGATGAATACCGGGTATATCTGAGTATATTTGGTACCACGTTGATTAAAAGTATCGGTTCTGTTATGTTAAACTGCATTTTGAAGCTTATTTTTGTCTTAAATGTGAGTTATTTCTGAGGATTGGTTAAGGCGAATTGTACATTTTCTGAAAGTCTGACCAAGGTAAAGGGATTGTATCTGAGGCAAATGTGTATACAATATCTAGAATATCTTATAGTATACTTCGATGTGAACGTTTCATGAGAATATTGGGATACCTGAAATGGGAATCAATAAAATTATCTTTAAAAAAAATAAACATAATTTCAAATCTCAAGAATATTCTGCAGTTACGTAACGTGCTTAATGAATGAGTGTAATACGTAGCTCTATCTAGAAATAAATGTTAATAATGCTTTGGCATCCTTTTGTATACATTTACTGCAGTACCATGTAATAACATACTAAAAAGAATTCCTTACTCTTAGACTATAGAGTAATACGGAATCTATACTTAATAAGAGGTGTTGGGGGGAAATTATACTTGCACCAACGACAAACATATGTGAGTTACAATGATATGGTCTACAGGTGCCTGTCCCTTATCGTTCTCATCAACAGGTGCATATATTGCAAGGACCTATCAATTTTCTATGCTTACGCAATATGCGACTCGGTTTTCCAAAGAAATGGAAACTGGACATTTCTCCTGTTGCAACCTACTCTGTGATTGATTCCGGCACAAAGGGTGGTTTCCGTTATCCATGGAGAGGGTATTCAATTGCATGTAATTATACCTATTGAAGATGTATTTAATTTGGTGTAATATCTCACACAAAAGTGTCCATTTGCAATAAAGCAAACTTAAGTTTGGCCAAAGAACACCATTGCAGATTCGGGTCGTATTCTACACGTTTATGTATATTACTCAGCGTAAGTTAAGCTTGATATTTAAGCATGAGCACTCTGGGTCTAACAAAGCGCCGAGTGGTCCTACCTATTTATTCCCATGGCAAATAGACGGGTCAGATTTTCAGAAAATGTACAATTCAACTTCTCCAATCCTCTCAAATAACCCACATTTAAGACGAAAATGAAGTTCAAAATACAGTTCAACCAAACCAATCAGATTGCTTAGCGTCAATGCAATGCCGAATATACTGGAATTTACCTAGTATTGACCAAATTCCAGCCTTATTTAGCAGAATTTACTCAATTTGTAGAGCAGCCAATTGTGCATTTTCTGAAAATCTGACCCATGTACAAGCTATCGCAGACAACGGCAATTTACCTTTGTCGGAAAATGTACAATTCGCCTTCAGAACCCCTCTCAATTATCCCAAATCTAAGACAGAAACGACTTCCAAAATTGAGTTTAACATAACTGAACAGATTACTTGAATCCAGGCAATACCAAATATACTCAGATATACCTAGTTTTGACCATTCTTCAGACTAATTTAGCCGAATATATTGAATATATAGAGCTGGCGATTGTACATTTTCTGACGATCTGACCCATACACGCGCTTAGATTGTGCAGAAATAGATGATGGTGAGGATGAACGATCCTTTATTACCATTTTCGTCATCATTTGATGGCAAATGTGAATATAATCATACGCATCCATAAAACCTAACGCAAATTTAAGCCAATACATTATGGGTCAGATTTTCAGAAAATGTACAATTGGCAGCTCTACACATTTAGTATATTCTGCTGCTAAATTAGGCTGATAAATGATGAATACTAGGTATATCTGAGGATATTTGGTATTGCATTGATTTAAAGTATTAGTTAAAGTATATGTTCCCATATGATATCAGCGCTTTGTGCCCAACTATAGATCTATACAGTGTCAACCGCGTTTATTATTTCTTTTAAAACAGGGGTGTTTCTAATCTGGACTATATGATATCCATTCCTAACTTTGCTACTACTGTCTTCACGCTTATAAATACTTTGAAAATTGGATGCATCAATCTGAAGAATTCCGAATTTGACTAGACTTTTTGGCAAACAGACAGGCCAACTTTCCTGAAATAAATGGCACCCTGAACCACGCCAGCGCCGAAAGCTAACCATCTTGGCCTATCGGAGTTGCAATTACCACCCTGGTAATATCATATTTCAGAAGCCAACTGGCTTGAGCCTGGAATTGGAAGGTGCGCCAGCGTCGACAAATACTCAAATTCAGTAACGCTATTGTAAGCAAGAAGTAGTAACAGAATTTAAATCTGGGCCTTGAGAAAAGCAGTTGTCATTCAAAACCCGAAGTATCAGCCTGTCAAGTGCCATTTGAAATGCTAAGAAATTCTAAATAAGGAAAACACTAAAGTGAGCTTAGTCTTGTAAGGACAGACTAGGTGGCACGTATCCTAGCAATTAGGAGCCTCCCGAAGAAAAGGATCCTGTCTCATATGTCAAAGGGTTTGTTCAACTTAAAGCCTTGTTGTCTGAAGCGTATGCTCCTAATGTGTATGCTTTTGCCCTAATCCGCACGTTGTTAAGAAGCCTAATGGTTGCTAACGTAAGAGGCGCATACAGGTGGACTGATCAGGTGGAGAGTCGTTAGGAAGTAGAGCCCAGTGGCTGAGATACCTGAGGAATGGGGGAGTGGTTGTATCAGCACCTGGATCTGTAATAACAGGTGACAGTTGGTCAGTCTCCTGACAGCAGTTAGGCCCCACAAGAAATAAAGCTACTTTCTTTGTCAATATTGACAGCTTCTGTATATATGGGTCAGAATTTCAGAAAATGTATCATTGGCAGCTCTACATATTTAGTAATTTCTGCTAAATTCTGCGAAAAAAGTGATAGATTTTTGGTATATCTGAGTATATTTGGTATCGCATCGATTTAAGGTATCAGTTCTGTTATGTTAAACTGCATTTTGAAGCTCATTTCTGTCTAAAATGTGGGTTATTTGAGAGAATTGGTGAAGGTGAATTGTACATTTTCTGAAAATCTGACCCATATATGCGGTAGGTGGGGATGCCATTATTGACAGAAGCTTAGTCACATGAGGAGGAGAAACTCTGGATTTTTTGTGTGTATGATTTGAAATAATGAAGGAGTCGTGTTCTTATACGGAGAGCCCAGAAGTTAAACCCATCACAAAATTTGAATACATTCCAACTTTACTCGCTGATATCATTGGTAAGCAGAAAAGTGTAACCAAACTTCGCGTTAGAAAAATTCAAAATACACTAGATTACGAAAGGTCTGAATAAATCATGAAGATATAGGCATATCGAACTGTTGTTGAATGATATGCTACTTTAGAACATCTACTGGATCATAATACACAATGTCCACCAAAGCTGCCTTCTCAGCTATTACGACAAATAGAATATTACCAAATTTACTCGTTTGTTTGGCCTATAGGACTGAAGACTTTAGAAAATTCTATAGATTTAAAAAAACCCATCAAATTTAGCCTACTGTCTGTCTGCTTGCCTCTTTTGTCTGTTTGTTTGTTTGCTCTGCTTTGCTCGTTAACCTGAATAAAAATGATTAAAAAGAAGAGATGAACGTATGGCAGGTATGGGACAATAAATGAAAGCACTCCAGGAAAAGATGCCGCCACCGAAGTATGAATATGGACTATTTAATGACACCCTGCAGCAAAAACAACACGAGGAAATCATCGGCAGTTCTGGTCAATTGACTTCCTGATGCGTAGACTAAGAACGCAACAAATAGAAAATTTTTAGTTTTTGATCGATGTTAAGTGAAAATACGGTTATAGGTCCAAGTGCAAACGAACCCAACGGTACCAAAAGAGGGGTCTAAGGGGGGAGCACACTTGAGGTCAAAATCTTCCGAATTGGCCTGTTTGGAATGCCATCCTCAATCTACTAAACGATTTTACACTGAAATGGGGTTATTGGGAGTGTTGTATATGTAGAGTCTGTGATTTGAAGGAAAGTGCAAATTCTGGCAGTGCATCTGGGCCCTACTAGAGGGGCCCTTATCAGGACTTTAGGAGCCCTCTGCCCCTCTGAGTTAGAGGGGGGCACAGGGGCCATTTTAAGGGTTTTAAGGGGTTGCCCCCCCCCCTGGTACCGCCACTGCAGGGGGATCTTATTATGTAGTTGCGACTTGGGTGAGAAAACACACAAGCAATATAACACAAGCAATGTAACCTAATTTACACTTTCCAAATTAATTTCAGGTAACAATAAGTAAAATACATGAAATGGCAGTTGAATTGAAACAATAAAATATAAAATTTAAATAGGGTAAAAGTCGTTGGTTCAAACCAGCAGACATGTGAACATTTTCCTAATTATTGTTCTAATGTTTTGTAGCAACCTACCTTATAAATTATTCATTTTTCAGAAATTCTATTTTCTATTCTCTACAGAATATAGTTTTCTTTGATCAACGCCCATCGAGAAGAGAACGAAGAACAAACACACATGGGTCAGATTTTCAGAAAATGTACAATTAGCAGCTCTACATATTTAGTATATTCTGCTAAATTAGGCTGATAAATGATGAATACTAGGTATATTTGAGTATATTTGGTATCGCATTGATTTAAAGTATCAGTTCTGTTATGTTAAACTGTATTTTGAAGCTCATTTTTGTCTTAAATGTGGGTTATTTGAGAGAATTGGTGAAGGTGAATTGTACATTTTCTGAAAATCTGACCCACAACTTGAGTTGTTTTACCCTTAGCTTTAATGATGAAACGCTTTAGAATATTAGAAGTAACATCAATGGGGTAAGACCTAACGTAACGGCTAAATAATAATTATCGCTGTCACCCATCTCTTCACACATTACTAACTTGACTTACTTTAAAGGTCGACCGAAGGGGGAGACTTTTAGAAGAAGAAGAAATAAGTTTTGCCTCGAGCCTTTGTCTTTGGGTGGTCTGGGGACGAATGCGTACCACCTACTCCTAACAACTGTTCCGAATTTATAAAGTTAAGCTATTCTTGAAATTAGTGGTAATTGATTCTCCGGGTGCATGGCCCCAAGACATACTAGATTGCTCCATTATGATTTATGACTGTGTTGAAGTAGTGTATACGGGTCAGATTTTCAGAAAATGTACAATTCAACTTCACCAATCTTCTCAAATAACCCAAATTTCAGACGAAAATAAAGTTCAAAATACAGTTCAACCTAACCAAACAGATTGCTAGAATCAATGCAATGCCAAATATACTCGAATTTAGCTAGTATTGACCAAATCCCAGCCTAATTTAGCAGAACTTACTAAATTTGTAGTGCAGCCAATTGTGCATTTTTTGAAAAGCTGACCCATACACATTTTTTAAACCCAACCACCATCGTCTTCCATCACCTATTTCCATAAACAGGCTTTTGGCATAGATTGGGTGAAGCCCACCATGGTGCGTTGAATTGGTTAAGTAACTCAATATCTTTTACATAGACTGCCAGTCAAAGTTAATGTATATTTGTAAAGTATTCCAAATAAACTCAAATCTTGGTATATGTGATTATTAGGATGAGTTTGAAATCTTTATTCAGAGTTACCCAATTAAAAAGGATTTCAAACTTCGAAAATCGGTTACCAAAAAATAAGTCCCACTTTTTCGCATCATGTTCTAAAAAATATAATTGGCTTACATAATGCTCTCATCTACTAACATAAAGTAACATAAAGTTTCACATAATATAATCATTTCAATCATATTTATTAACGAAATATTAAAAAAATATAGAGAGAGAGTAGCTATCAAATAATTTCCAATTGGAAATATCCATTTCTTATATATATATATATATATATATATATATATATATATATATATATATATATATATATATATATATATATATAGGAAATTAAGGAACAGATGTGATACAGACGTACTCTATATCAAATCATATATCAAATCACACTCGAAATGTAAGTTTTTGTTGGATATGAATAGAAGTGGGTAGAAATATACATGTTCCTTCTGCAGTTCCAACAACAGTTGGCAGAAGTTATCTGGAACTATTTTGGGTATGGTCCATTTATGCACAGGGCTAGAGACTTCTGTGATCTACGCCAGCCTTCAAACAGAATAAAAGGTGGTCTCCACTGGCTGCGATAAGCTCTGCGATAAGCCTTGCGATGGTTTGTGCTGGTTCTGTAGGTGGTGAGGAATGACAAGGTCCTTGCCTACATGGTCAGTGTACGATGTAGGCAAGACCTCGCCATTTATCATCAACACAGCACCATTGCAAGGCTTACCACAGAGCTCACCGCAGCCAGTGGAGACCAATAATATATTTATTTGTGCCATGACTTGACAAAAAAAGAGGAGATGTCCTTCTGGAATCTAATCCAGGTCGTATTTAAATTGATTGTACTTTAAGTGGTCTCCCAACAAGTTGTAGTTACGTGCATGGTTATGAGTCAAACCAGTGAGAAGTCATAAAACGCTGGAGTTCACTTGCATGAAATCATCTAGTGTGTGCTATATATGAAGCCCATTAAATGACAGAAATGATGGCGGTTATATGTCGAGGACAACGTTGTACGGAGATGTTTTAAAAAGCATAAAACATCGATAACAAACTAGGGATTTTCTACTTTTGGTTCCCTTTTTTCCCGACAGATCTCAAATTCATTTGACCAAAATTGTGGAGGATTTCCCCACTTTATGATTTCACCACATTTATGTTTAAGTGAGCCGCCGAAATCCTTTTACGGTGGTTCACTTATTATCGCTCACAGGCGCTAGTTTTCCTTCGGCCGATTCGACTTCAAATTCTTCTTTTATAAACATATAAGAGCAGCATGATATTGATACATTCAGTCCTATGGGTCAAGCAATGAGTAAATCTGATCAGATTGTATTAATTTTATGGTAATAGCTGAGCATGTAGTAATGTATTGTACCCTAAGACACCTATATACAATGTTCAGCAAAACCTGGTATGTACTGTGACTGATTCAGTATTGTATTCTGTATTCATATTTTATATTTTATATTAATTATACTATTACCCTGAATTTTAACTCTTGTGTAGTTCTCTATTAGTCCCTTAAAAACCTTCTTATACTTTCCTCTCCAAAAAGGTAACAGCGGGAAAACATGGAATTTCTCATTCCATAAGCTAGTCGACCCTTTTGTCACACTTGTTTCTGTAATTGTATAACTCAGTGATGAATAAACAATTTTCTAATCTAATCTAATCTAATCCAACAAGGTACGTCGCTCCACCAGTTTGGACCCAAATCAATGAAAAGCCAGTCAAGCCTTTATTACATTATATTATGTTATTCAGGGGTGATATTTGAAAAGTCAAATAGCACCTATGTGCTATTTGAGCCGAATATCCACAAGATTGATGAAAAGTAAGGTAAAATACTATTAAAAAAGAGTTCTCTTGTTGATTTAGTATGTAATAAGTACCTAATAGCACTCTGTTCGGTTTGTAATCGATCTTGATGTTGGGTCAAATCGCACTTGACCCCTTTGGGGTGTTGTGTGATTTGACCCTACGTCTCAATCGATTACAAACCTCCATCATGCCATTAGGTATAAGAATTATATGGAACTAGACTGTATAACACTCTACCATAGAATATAAGAAACATCAAGACTACAACCTTTTCTGCCATTTAGTGTGTAACAACTAGAACCTATGGCGAAATATTTATTTTAGATATTGCAAAAAATGTGAAAAATATACAGGAATACTGTGAAAAGGGTTCTTCTACATTATTATCTGATATTGCATGATCGTAAGCTGCAACATCCACTCATAAAATTGTATATCTGACAATAGGTTATAACCTATATACATTACTTGATAATTCATAATTGTAAGACCTTACCTGTTAGTGTTGCGTTTATTAAGTATTATTTTGTTGTTCAACATCTTTATTCAGGTATGTTCATATATATGTATTTGATTAAAGCTGCCTTCTCATTTAATAGCGGTCAAAAACTAAAGATTTTCTACTTTTTCCTCCATTCTTTTCCAACCCGTCTAAAGTCATTTGTTCAATATATTGGAGGATGTTGGCCGGTTAGATTTTAGATTATCAGAAAATGTACAATTTGCCTTCACTAATTCTCTCAAATTACCCACATTTAAGACAGAAATGAGCTTCAAAATGCTGTTCAACATAACAGAACTGATACTTTAAATGAATGCGATACCAAATATACTCAGATACACCCGGTATTCTTCATTTTTCAGCTAATTTAGGAGACTTTCCTAAATGTGTAGAGCTGCCAATTGTACATTTTCTGAAAATCTGACCCATATAGGGCAATGACGGAGAAGACAAAAGAGAAATCAATGTTTACATAAAGCTAACTACATCGACCCGTTTACAAGTAATGGAAGAGGACTAAACATGCGGGGGGAGTTAGTTTGTGTAGAGTGATACATAAATTCGGAAGCATATGAGTTACCATTTCATTAAACTATTTAGAGTTTGTCACATAAATCAAATGCACCGCCGTTAGATAATTATCAAAATTATCTTAGATGCAATTAAGATTATGCCAAGTCAAGGTACTTAAGGAGAAATATCATATATTCTATGTATGATTCTCATTAACTTTGGAACGATGCACTTAAGTGCTGATCACTTACTACCGTTTTGTAAAACAATAATTGGAGACCCCCGGAGCAAACCACACAGACTTATCATATTGAAATCGTTTCCACAGAGAGAGCTTAGGAATAAGTTAAACGGTTAGCGAGAATAGTTATTTTTTCAACTTTAGAGTCAGATTTTCAGAAAATGTACAATTCGCCTTCACGAATCCTCTCAAAAAACCCATATTTAAGACAGAAATGAGCTTCAAAATGCAGTTTAACATAACAGAACTGATACTTTAAATCAATGCGATCCCACATATACCCAGATATACCCGGTATTCATCATTTTACAGCCTAATTTAGCAGAATTTCCTAAATAAGCAGAGCTGCGAATAGTAAATTTTCGGAAGATCTGACCCATATAATGACTCCACCTTTTTATTTTGTATAGGATTAAATAGAAAACTTACATGAAAAAGAACAGAAAGCTTCATACTTGTGAAAGTAGGCGGCGTCGTCGGGATAGCACGGAGTTAGTGTGCGTGATCAACTTGACCTCCACGTGGGTCAAGTTTTCAGAAAATGTACAATTCACCTTCGCCAATCCTCTCAAATAAACCAAATTTCAGACAAAAAATAAAGTTCAAAATACAGTTCAACCTAACCCAATTGCTAGAATCAATGCAATGCCAAATATACTCGAATTTAACTAGTACTGGCCAAATTGCAGCCTAATTTAGCAGAATCTGCATTGTCTGAAAATCTCACCCACATACCTCTGATATGTGTTATTGTGCACGATAAATAAAAGAAATAAAATTTAATTTCGTTCTTTGATAATTTTCAAAATTTGTTTGGGATTCATCAGCGATAACAATGATATAATTCCTAAGGGGTGGTGATGTAAAGTGGGGGTTTTTCCTGAAGAAAACTTTGGTCATCAATTTTGTTAAACAATCTAAGTCCAAACCCTCAGATCAGATAAGAATAGTATGTCAGCCTACCTCGCTAATCGGTTTCTTGTCCTAGAACTCGGCGTTTTAATTGGAAGAATTATGATGACATTTTGCTGTCTTAATGGAATTATAATGACTCTTTGCGGTTTGAGGCGAGAGGCTTTCCCTTCGTTTGAAGGGACTCTGTCAAGTTTGGGCCTAGACTGTAAAGGCAATGAAAGGATTGTGACTTTGGTGCGATCATTCTATCTTCACCCCACACCGCCTGTCCCCCTTGCATGTCGTTAGATTGTTTTGGGGAGAGACGAAGCCCAGTGCACCTTTTCACGCTAATTCCCATAAGAACGGGCATGAGGTTCCTTGACTTCATTTATGGGGGCTTGCTTCTCGCACTGGCGGAATCCTTTTATATGGGTAAGATTTCCAGAAAATGTACAATTTACCTTCACCAATCCTCTCAAATAACACACATTTAAAACAGAAAAGAGCTTAAAAATGCAGTTTAACATAACAGAACTGATACTTTAAATCAATGCGATACCAAATATACTCAGATATACCCGGTATTCTTCATTTTTCAGCAGAATTTAGCAGAATTTACTAAATGTGTAGACCTGCCAATTGTACATTTTCTGAAAATCTAACCCATATGTATGCTGGTTGATTCAGCAATGTCCCTTCTACCTCCCACCTTTCCCCACGTCCCTGTCCCAACTGGGGGTCAGCCCTTCGTTAAGTCCCTTGCACAAAAACTGCCTTTCCAGTCCCTTGACGCACGAACTCACGATGTTCTGTATGATAAGATTTGAGACTTATTATAGCGCTTTGAAGCCACCCATACAAAGGTCATACAGCTGAAGTACCGTGTATGTTTGGTGTCTATATTCTATATACCAATATGAATATGAGTCAGATTTTCAGAAAATGTACAATTGGCAGCTCTACACATTTAGTAAAGTCTTCAAAATCAGGCTACAATTTGGTGAATACTAGGTAAATCCGAGTATATTCGGCATTGCATTGATTCTAGCAAGCGGTTTGGTTAGGTTGAACTGTATTTTGAATTTCATTTTTGTCTGCAATTTGGGTTATTTGAGAAGATTGGTGAAGACGAATTGTACTTTTTCTGAAAATCTGACCCACATGGTACTTGGGGTACGTATAAGGGAATGGTAGCAGATCGGATAGTGGTACATATGAAATGAAGTATATAAGGGTATATAGAATGCCCCCCCCCCCCCCACCCTAGGACAGACAGTGTCCCCATTCACACAAGGTAGAGCATTATAACCACAAGGTATTATATACAGGACATGTTTGAGAAGTTAACATGGCTCGCCACCATTTTATGACTTTTAGCCCGCTTGGGAGGCTAATTGGGGGATAGATTATAAATGATATCTAGACATGTCATGTTTACTACACACTCATCATGCCCCCATGTTCTCTCTCTATATATATATATCAGTCTCATTATAACTAGCGATCTTATCAGGGTCATAAAATTAAAGTCTAAGATTGAAATCTCATTAGAGTGACATTATTTGTAATCATGTTAAGATTTTATCAACTAATGTCGGCAGCACCAAACAAAATACTCATGCCCCAGGGCTCCAATATAGGCGAACGCATGGGAAAACTTCATATATACAGGGTACAATTGGATCTAAATCCGAAGGACATACATTTGTGATCCGCCGTTTAAGGAAAATGAACCATAAGTCGCAAAATGTGAATTTTGAGATATCACAATATATGAAAAGAGGAGATTAAGCGGATTCCAATGATAGTAAACACTAGGGTACCTAACATGTATTTCTGTATTTTAGGTTGGATATTTTTATTTTTGAAAAGAAAAAGTTTGCAATGTTTCTGCCTTGGTTTAACTAGTAAAGTAATTAAATATACTCAATACGAAGGCCTTCAAAACGCAATAATATATTCAATACAATGTCATGTAATTTGTTACACGGATTTATTTGACTATAAGTGCTAAACCCTCTGAAAATCAGAACATTTTAATGAAGAGAACCTGTAAAGAAAACACTTTGAAAAATATCAATTTTGCAACTTGTGACTCGTTTTCCTGAAACATATCACATTTATGACAATGAAACTTATCACGAATGTGAAATTTGTCAATAAACAGTATTAACAAAAACAGGTCTGAGGTGTGTTGTATTTTCAATATGAACGCAAACTGGATTATAGTCAATTGAGAATTAATTTTATTGCAGAATTTCTTCTTTATATTAATATTATATCTTCTTAACATCAAAATACGCCGCTTGATGTAAGATTGATTCGTATTTCACCACCAAAATTTCTGGTTCCAAAACCCACAAATAATGATAACTTCAGCATTGTAATTAGCAATACTTCAACAACAAAAATATAGTTATCTTATTGTAATCTAGTGTTATATTAAAGGCCTCGGATTGTGGTGTGGACAGCACCTGAGGTAATTCACATCCTGAATGAAATATTTTTTTTTAGATCAAATCAAATTTGTATATATATATACTTCTTTGATGCCTTGCAATAAGTTCTCAGAGCCAGGGATCTATTTGGGTCAGATTTTCAGAAAATGTACAATTCAACTTCGCCAATCCTCTCAAATAACCCACATTTCAGACGAAAATAAAGTTCAAAATACAGTTCAACATAACCCAACAGATTGCTAGAATCAATGCAATGCCAAATATACTCGAATTTACCTACTATTGTCCAAATTGCAGATTAATTTAGCAGAATTTACTAAATGTATACAGCTCCCAATTGTGCTTTTTCTGAAAATCTGACTCATTTAGAGGGATCTTTGGGCATTATTGAGGTGATAAGGCAATTGGTCCGGGGCATATTCTCTTGACCTGAAATGTTTGCACTGAAGCTTACACATAGAGCTAATACCCTGGTTTGATTGATTAAATCGATTTAATAAAAGTAGGTCTTAAAGGCTTCCGGTTGATTGTCAGACGCTGAAAAGCAAATATGACGTCCGCCAATTGAGCAGTTTCAAACTGGAAACTTAGCTTTGGTCTCGCCACTCACACTTGAGAAGTAATCAGTATTGAACCAATACAGGCTTAATTCGGCTGTTATTCGAAGGTCAGCTTTTTAGGAGGAGGGGAAGTCTGTGTATATGTCACAAATACTCTCTACATTGCAACTGGAAAAAACATATATCCAAAGGAAACTTCCATCGCTTCAGCTGTTCCTTTTTTTGCCCACAGCCATGCAACCTTGGCGGCATATTTATCATTTTATCATATTTACTATTTCTTTAGCTTCGTTTAGCTGCTAGCCATTGTTCTACTTCCTCCCCCCCCCCCCCCCACACACACACACTCCCCTACCAAACAGCCCTCCCTCAACCCCCTCCCTCCCTCCTCCCTATGTCGTTGTTTACTTATCCCGGTTCTTTTAATAACTTTATTCAGTGATTAATGACATGATCAGGTACATGTTGCTTAAGTAATCCTCACCTAAGATAGTCTTTGCTGAGTTAGTTATTCTCCCTTTCTTAGGTAGGAAATTTCTACTATAGGAATCACCATCCCCAACATCCAACCAGCCATCCTACCTTGCTTAGGGCATCATCCTAAGATCCTATTTTTTTAGATTACTCAAAGTCCACATTTCCACACCTCAAGCATTACCTGAAGGTACATCACCTACCATACGCTGTGTCTTATAGATGGATCAGATTTTCAGAAAATGTACAATTGACAGCTGTACACATTGAGTAAATTCTGCAAAATTAGGCTGTAATTTGGTCAATACTTGGTAAATTCGAAAATATTTGGCATTGCATTGATTCTAGCAATCTGTTTGGTTAGGTTGAATTGTATTTTGAACTTTTTTTTCGTCTGAAATTTGGGTTATTTGAGAAGATTGGCGAAATTGAATTGTACATTTTCTGAAAATCTGACCCACAACTCCTACCATACGCTGTGTCTTATAGTTCTGTCTAACAGATGACGTATTATTTATGACCCCACGGCGGCATTGAGGAGGGTCCCAGTGGTGCAGGTGCGCTCCCCTCATGTGACGAACCGTCACTCAAACTTGTCCCCAACTCCTACCTTTGACATCTTATTTTTGTCTGTATTATTATTCAGCCCCAGGGTGTGGTGGTGGGCGACATTTTAACGCTACAATAATACTTATATATATACCTCCTCGACGAATCTGTTTCCAAGCGATCATATGCAATGATTTCATAGTGGCCATGTCATGGATATGTCACAATGCAATTTAGAAACGATTGCTGTTTAAAGATATCATTAACTAAACTACATTCTCCACCACCCTTGAGTTTGTCCTCTCCATACAATATCGGATATAACCATTACAAAGGTATTTTAATAAGGGACACCTGTATCCGTATAGCAATATTGCTGATGAAATATTGACAAGAATAAGCTGGAAAATGTGTCCTGATCGCGTCACAGGGCAATAAATCAAAATGCAATTCAGAAGGAGGGGAGCTATTCTGTCTAAAGCTTCTAATCCACGTTTATAATTCATATCATATAAAAAGAGTCGTCTTGGAAGATAGACCTAGTGACTGTGTGTGTGCACAACTAGTCTCTTGCGGAGTATAAAATGAACCTCCTATAGTGCACGGTTCCCACTGTTCTTTTGTAATCTTTGCTATAATTGTACGCTATGTCTGTCAATATCACACATACGCTACGTCTATAGCAATTGTAAGTGAAGGGCTTCCGAAATCAAGAAATATCAGAATCCATTTTTCACTGGACAACACAAGAGGTTGCCTGAGTCAACTAGAAGTAGTCTTCAGGCCTGTTGCATAAGAAATTCTTCCTTAATACTTTCCTTCCTTGACCACTTCTTTGCTGGCAAGGACCATTTAAGGGGGAATTTGCAATTCAGACAATGCTAGTTTTATTGCATGATATTGTACTAGGCTGTATAGTTCATCTCTTATAGCTCTTCCACTAACTCCTGGAGTAGTATACTACCGCAATTATATATTGCTGTATGATGTTTTACCAAGTTGGTTAGTTCAGCTTCTTTAGCTCGTCTTCCACTAACTCCTGGGGCAGTATACTACCATCTATTGCTGGGAGGAAACATACCCGACTCGTTTCTAATATTGCGAATATGGGTCAGATTTTCAGAAAATGTACAATTGGCAGCTATACACATTTAGTAAATTCTGCTAAATGAAGCTGCAATTTGGTCAATACTAGGTAAATTCGAGTATATTTGGCATTGTATTGATTCTAGCAATCTGTTTGGTTATGTTGAACTGTATTTTGAACTTTATTTTCGTCTGAAATTTGGGTAATTTGAGAAGATTGGTGAAGGTGAATTGTACATTTTCTGAAAATCTGACCTATATAAAGGAAGACATAACATTTACATGTTTTCCTTCCAACCAAAAGCTGGTTGGGTTTAAAGAAATTGTATTCTAGTGTACTGTAAAGTGTAAAGTGTATTGTATTCTAGCAACATTGGACCCTCAGCATTGCGATATCTACGATGTTTGAATGCTGTGTTTACTGCATTCCGGTCTTGGAGTCAAAACCTTTCAAGTGAATAGCTTCGTAGTCGAAGCAATTTAAATAGCACGAATTTGTCTATATAATTATAATTATATTTATTCACTTCCTCCAAATGAATGCATTGGAGGCACATTATTTGCAAAGGCAAATTTGTAATTATATTTATTAAATTTGACATGAATACGCTAGTTATTAGTGCATGTTAGGCTTCTAAATGACTCCAAATTCAATTTCAGAAACATGTTTAGTAAACACACACATATTATATTACATATACTCTACAGGGTGGAATCGTCAGAAAATGTACATTTCATCTTCACCAATCCTCTCAAAAACCCCAAATTTAAGACAAAACTCAGGTTCAAAATTCAGTTCAACATAACCAAACAGATTGTTTGAATCAATCTAATACCAAATATACGCAGATATACCTATTATTGACCATTTACAGTCTAATTTAGCAAAATTTACTAAATCTGTAGATCTGCCAATTGTACATTTTCTGAAAATCTGACCCATCAGGAAGGTTCTTCAACATCATTTTGACAGAATACACCTGCAAACAACAAAACACTGCTCATATTCATGTATTGTCGAGTGAAACACAACCATCTCTACGTACGGTGGCTGATGATACCAATTCTATACAGCAGCAGTATATAGGTTGAATTCCTGAACACTATCACAGAGACAATGATGGTAACTGCTTTGAGGACATGGAAGACAAACTACACTCTCAGAATACCATAATGGCGGCCCTTAGAAACAATTAGTGACCAAGTCAGTGACTTACAATGACAGCCAACAAGGCTTTCTGATCCAGTAGGGCCGTCAATGTCAGTCAATGATTTGGGGTAATTTATCGTCCAGAAGTTGATAATAAACTTGTTTGCTAGTAGTCACTTCACGCTATGTGTGCTATGGTGGAAAGAAATCCACACACGTTGAAATATACAATACATGTTTTATGGTCCTACCAAATGAGGCCTCTTGGTCATAAATCATTGATGGTAGAGTCAGTGTTATTATCTGCATCCTCCTCCAAGGAAACTTTCGGACATTAAAGGACGATATAGGTTAGTGCACGACATGGTCGCAGCATGTACCTCTTCATAAGTTATATTTGAATAGCGAGACTGTGGACTGTTTCGTGTCCCTAATTGTTCTACAAAGCCACACCGATGTCTACACTGTTGAAATATGTTGTCTTTTTAAAGCTTGTATTTAAACTGGATAACCACTGTCCCCGGTTGGGGAGGGTGGGGGAGGGGGGGGGGAGGGGGGCAACTGCCCCAGTGTACATTACTCGAAGCATACCATGCTCCACGTATTAGATTTGAGGCCTGGGATAGGCATATCGTTATGGCATTGGAATAAACAATACATCATTATATGATATCCATTATAGATCTATAGTATAAGGGTTTACTAACATATAGAATAACACTGTGTTTGTTTCCTAAACATATTACACACTGACATACTTCTAGAGATGCATGCGTGGGGCCCTGTCAGTATGATTTGGAAAGTCACCTCTAATTTGGATCAAAGTTAATTACACAACATTTACCTACTTATACGCATAAATGATATTCATTACACAGGTGTTTATTGAATTATTGGATCACTTGGAGCATGGTGTGCCCTCGAGCCATTGGAACAATTTCAGAGATTTCCTTTATTCAACTGCGATAGATAATGAGCCATTAATGGTGGCAGTTCAGTTAAAATTTAGGAATATTTGTTTCATTGATCATAATATGGCAATAATTATTACGTTCTCGTTTTGAAATCATGATTTGGGACGGGGTAGATAAAAAGCTTTATAAATCAACTACAAGGCTAATAATGACGTGTCATTATAGGGCATTGAATGGGTGGCGCCACCTTCACGACTTAGAACTGAACTCTGGGCCAAAGTCTGTCAGACACGCCACTTGGACCTTCGCTCGCACCCTAGTCAGAAGCGAAATCCTTGTTGTGATAACCTCCGCTATGCCTCCCAAACCTACCGCTACCACAAAAGCCGCTAAAAAGGCAGAGAAGGCCGAGAAACTAAGACAGCAGGAGGAGGAAAGGCTTCTTAAACAAACGCAAATAATAGTCGACGACCGTAAAGACGAGGAGGAAACTTATGAAGAACAAGACTTCACGCCAGAGGAGAGGGCCGAGCACGCCAATATGGCGGAATCCGCGGACGAGCATGCTTTACGGGAATCTGCCGGCGGGGAAGATGATGTACCGCCTCAGACGCCCAACAAAGTATTGCCCAGACGTGGTTTACGTGCCAAACGAAAGACTATCGTTACTCCTAAAAGGCGTGGAAGGCCAAAGAACGCCCCAGTAGTTTGTGCTAATCCGATGCAGCAAATGTCAGATATGCTACAACAGTGTCAGTCATCGTGACAGTTACACGAGGCAGCGGCAGTCACCGCCGGCGTCGCACCAGGTATACCGCACGCCTAAACGGTCTAGAGTGGATGTTTCACAAATTGACTTTGAGCAAACCCAAACTGAGGACTCGGACGATACTATAGTGACATTTAAACGCCCCCGGGAAAGGCAATTTACGAGAGATAGCCACCGTCACCATCACGGACGGAGGAAGAAGAAGCATAGTGACTATAGTGACAGCCCGCCTCTACGCAGCCGGCACCCGGCATACTCTTATAGATCACGCCAGCCCGCAGACAGTTCGGAGGAGTCAGCTTCGGATAGTGACTCGCTCCCTTCTCCTCGTCGCTTAACAGCAAGACATCGCTCTTCGAAGGTTGTTAAGCGAGCCCTTGACGCACAGTACAGGTCGACAGGAAGACGAGGTAGGGTTGAAATTTTCAATGCGCCTGAAACTTCTCTACCGCCAGATACGGCGGCACGTATCAAAAAACAGAAGAGAGAGTTGTCCCTTGCTGAATATACCTGCGGCTTCGCACGCATGACCATGAATAATGTAAGATACGGGTCGACATCGTGGTTTATGCTCCACCATCTCGCAACTCTAGCTGAGGATACAGCTCTCCGCACTTGGGATTCGGCGCATGCATGGTCTCAGGCGTGCCTGGATCTTATCCTGGAGGAGCAAAATGAGTGGTCCCACACTGATGTATTTAATGATTACCGTGTAAAAATGGCCTGGGACACACAAGGTGCAAGAAGCGTGGATACTAATACGAAGGCAAACAACCAAGCAATCTGTAGAGACTTTAATTTTGACAACTGTGCCCACAAGAACAGCCACACGGATGGCAATACCAGGTTTCTACATGTGTGTGGTTATTGTTTTCTCGCAATGAAAGAGAGAGAGAACGCCCATGCCGTCAAGGATTGCCAAAATAAAAGAACAGCTCAAGCCAATTTACATAGCGGCGACGGCGCTGGCCGAAGGAATAACCAACCATTTCACAAGAAACCAGCATCTCAGGCTTCAAAAAACTCTTAAACTCCTGTTCCATCATACAATCCCAAACGATCGGTGAGTTGACCAACTTTCAAGACAATCTAAACTGTGCAATTAACTCTGAATCTAATGAATATGTCGGCGTCAGATCATATGTGCCACGCCCCATCCAAGATGGCGGCGCCCATACTAGCGAGAGCGGGCAAGCCAACATGGCAGCCGCTTCTCGTGTAAAATCTCGTGTCCCACGCGATTCTCGCAAGGAACGAGAACACAACCAAAATGGCCGACATAAACACGAACAATCCGACAGAAGCCATTCTGCCGTAGACAAATCTATCTCTAGAGTTAATATCAACAAAGTTGGGTCAATTCAAACCATTAAAAATGTGAACAGGAGAAACAGTGAAGCAATCGATGGCGCAATGTGTAATTCTAATGACAATTTCGTACAATTCCAGGCAGAAACTCACGCCCACGACCGAGAACTTGACTCCAAAATACAAGCGAGTGACGGCGAACAAGCCACGAGAGAGGTGCCTACCTTTCTTCAAAATGTACAGTATCCACATTACGAACAGGTGTTTAATGAACAGGAACTAGTGACCAATGACTTAGACGTCTGTGAGTATGAATTAAATCAAACTTCACTCAACAAATGTGACAGTGATAGCCCACAGAACATTGCCTTTGATGCATATACAAACTGGCCATACCCTGATCTTTATATGGACTCTAAAATGGCTGGCATTTATGAAAAGGTTAAAATCTACAATGTTCCCAACTATAAAGGTGCAAAAATACCACTCGAGTCGACGCTTAATATTGAAAAATGGTCAGACATAGCTACAGGACATAAAGGTGACAAAATGGTGTTAGAAGGCGTGAATTTTGGTTTTCCGATGCAATATGTCGGCGGGCCTCGCTACTATGCACAGTCAGTGGTGAATCATCCGTCAGCACAGCAGCATATGGCGCATGTTCGAGATTATGTAAAGGAAGAAATGGAACATAACGCCATATCCGGACCGTACAAACGGCCACCTTTCACCCCATGGTTAAATGTCAGTCCGCTTATGACTCGTCCAAAATCTGATACAACCTCCAGGAGGATTATAGTGGACTACTCCTTCCCGGAGGGGGGCGTCAATGATAAAATATACAAAAATCGATACAATTGTGCGCCAGCATATCACCAACTACCCACTATAAATTGTGCAGTCGAGATTATTCGAAAAATGGGCGTGGCTCCTGCTATGGCTGTGATTGACTTGAGCCGCGCATATAGACACTTTCCTCTCTGCCCGTTAGACTGGCCGCTGACGGCAATCATGGTAGATGACGCCTATTACATCGATAAGGTGCTCCCCTTCGGGGCTCGTAGTTCCGCCTTTGTAATGCAGTCTGTGGCGGAGTTTATAGTGCGTGCTTTGCAGAAGAAAGGCGTAACAGCAAAGCAGTATTTGGACGATTTACTTATAATCGGTGAATCTGTTGAGGTAGTAAAATGTCAAATGCAACTAACAATCGAACTTTTTACAGATTTGGGATTACAGGTCGCACGCAAAAAGCTCCAAGGCCCTAGCCACGCAGTAAGGTGGCTGGGAATTGACATTAATACAAAAGAAAATCGCCTCTCAATACCTCTTTCTAAACTTGCAGAAACAAGTTCCTGCTTGGCAAATACACTGCGTCAACACCAAATAACAACAAGCGCCATGCAATCTCTGGTTGGTAAGATCGCACACGTCGCCAAAATTATCGCGCCTGCACGCCTATTCATGCAACGACTTCTGGCTGGCCTCCGTGCAGCCGCAGGAGACAAGGTCACCATCTCCCCCTACATAAAGTCGGACTTGAAGTGGTTTCTAAAATACACAGAAGCCTTCAACGGAAAAGCCATAATTCCGCGTCAACAAGTAGTGGAACACATATGGGCCGACGCTTGTCTAAAGGGAGGGGGTGCTACCAACGGTCACCACGCCTATATGTACACATTCACGCCTGAAATGTTGTCTGAGAAATCCATCAACCACTTGGAGGCAATCAATTGCCTGGCAGCTGCTCGGTTCTTTACAAAATCCAGGCACGCCGGGGGCATAATAAGGATCCACTGTGACAATACTGCGGCGGTGTTTGCTTATAGAGATGGTAGAGCTAGAGACCCGACTCTGGGTGCTTGCGCCAGGGCGCTCTGGTATCATTCAATGAAATTTCAGGTCCGATATGAGTTTGTCCATGTCCCGGGCGTACAAATGGTCATCGCTGACGCACTCTCTCGGGCAGCTCTCTCTTCTGAAGAATTATTCAAAGCTAAAGACATTGCAAAAGAAAATGACATTTATATTTCCTGTGCTCGTGATAATATGTTCAACATTCATATGTTCTATTAGGCAGGCAACCTAGGCACCTCGTGGAAGCTGCTCAGGCCAGACAACGCCAAGCACATCGCCCGGGGACAGTCGCAAATAGGCATGCGGCCGTCAGGAAGTATATCGCATTCTGCAAAGCTGTGGGCCACAATTTCAAGCAACCTTTTCCGGAGCTAATATGCTGGTTCATCGAATATTTAGCTAAGTATACCAAAGTCCCTGCTACTATCATAAACACTATTACAGGCGTCAGGACGTTCTTCAAGCTGACGGGGTATGCCTCGGCATCTCTCTACCATCCGCGGGTCGCCTACGCCATAAGGGGCCTGCAACTGACGCTCAGGCATGTCCCAAAGCCGAAGCTTCCTGTCACGCCACAGATCTTGAAGAAAATACTGTTGAATATACACCTCCTCGCCTTTCCTACCCACATCAGAGTTGCTATCCTCGTCATGTATATGGGCATGTTGCGTCAGAGCAATCTCGCCCCCAGATCTGGTGCCATCTTTGACGCCACTAGACACCTGACGCGGGGAGACTGCAGAATAGCATCGGATGGCTCATATATCTCCATAAAGTGGTCGAAATCAATGCAATCATCGCGCCAGGCCACGATCTTATTTGTCCCGACGACAGATGATCCAGTGTTCTGCCTCCGCAGAGCCCTTCTACGCCTCGACAAACAGGCGCCGACAAGAGAGTCGAGCTCCCCACTACTACAATTCCCTAACGCCCGACACATGACCATTAACTATATAGTGACTCAATGGAAGCGCCTTCTCAAAGCTGCGCACCTTGATTCACGCCTTTTCTCCTTACACAGCCTTCGCCGAGGGTCGGCGTCATACGCTTACAACACTGCCGGAGCCTCTCTCCAAGATGTCAAATCTCACGGGACGTGGGCGTCCGACGCGGTGGCGTCGTATATACGCCCCTTTTCTTCCACAAGAACATCTGTCCATCACGCCCTTAAGCGACTCGCCTAGCGAATCCCCCTGGTTATCTCTTTTAATCTTCAACTATTTATTACCCAGCAATTTCAACAGACAATGTGATATTTATGTGATATAATACACCATTTATTTTATTCAACAAATGAAAATGTTCATCGCTGGATCTTTATAACCCTTTTACCCAAAATAATAAACAAAATGTATTTTAATTTACTCTTCGCCTCCTCATTTAATGAGGCTAATAATGACGTGTCATTATAGGGCATTGAATGGGTGGCGCCACCTTCACGACTTAGAACTGAACTCTGGGCCAAAGTCTGTCAGACACGCCACTTGGACCTTCGCTCGCACCCTAGTCAGAAGCGAAATCGCCCACCCTCCGCCCTAAATCTTTTATCAAAAGATTACACAAAAAAACTATCCCACGAAGGGTTATCTCTTTTAATCTTCAACTATTTATTACCCAGCAATTTCAACAGACAATGTGATATTTATGTGATATAATACACCATTTATTTTATTCAACAAATGAAAATGTTCATCGCTGGATCTTTATAACCCTTTTACCCAAAATAATAAACAAAATGTATTTTAATTTACTCTTCGCCTCCTCATTTAATGTGGATATTGTAGGAGGTAAGCATGTATTGTGTCGAATCAAATCAGCTGTGAAAATTGTCTCAAGAGTGTTGGATACCCTGAAGAAGGACATGACAATGTCGGAAACACGTAGGGTGGCATTTCTAAGAAATGAACTGCCTAAAACTCCCATCTTTATTCTCTATTTGTGTGTTAGTTTCCCGTTTTGTACCATAAAGTAATGTGAGTCAGATTTTCAGAAAATGTACAATTAGCCTTCACCAATCTTCTCAGATAACCCACATTTCAGACGAAAATGAAGTTCAAAATACAGTTCTACCTAACCAAACAGATTGCTAGAATCAATGCAATGCTAAATATACTCGGATTTACCTAGTATTGACCATTATTGCAGCCTGATTTAGCAGAACTTACTAAAAGGGTACATCTTCCAATTATACATTTTCTGAAAATCTGACCCATCATGTATTTGTTGTCTAGACATCATAGGAATTTCAGGTGTTTTCTGAAACTTACCCAAATTAGATCTGATAGTGACTTGGATACAATGATGGTGATTTGGAGGCAGAAAAAAACATACACAGATAGGAACAAAACTGAAAGTGTGGGAATAAGTTAGAAATTACTGAAGCATAACGTCATCTGACCTCTGTTGCCAAGCAACTCTATTCTTTACCAAATCCTTACGTAATCGCTCACACTGTTAGTGTCCAAGGACTATTTTTACAGATCCCACTGAGCGGATGAATACGCTGATCCAATGGTCTATCACCGGACAAAAAGGTGGCATAGAGCACCGTTCATACACGTCATTGACGTCATGTCACAAAGCCGAGCTTATCCAGAGTTTTGACGTAACACTTGGACAATACCAACTGGCAGACCACAAATTAACTTGTATTGTCGCCCAGGGAACATCCTTTTTGGCACCCCACGACTCAACAGACAGATCCCCGGATCAGGTTCGACCCTGGCGCCCCCAACGGGTATTGTCCTCATGAACAGGATGACGTGACGTCGTCCAGGGGGCGCGGACGTTACGTCAAAATCAGAACTAATCAGAATCCATCATCATGGGAGGCGAGAACGACGTGAGAATGTGTCGTGGGAGGCTTTAGAATAGTTGTATTGTTGGAAGGGTGTATGGTCAATACTGGCATATGACAGAGGTGGCAAGAGGTGGGGATAGGGCGGGGCAGTGATAGGAAAACTGTACATTTTGTTACAGCAGAAAGGTATGTAAGGAAGATAACGCTGGTGGGGTTTGTCTTCAAATTAACGTGGGCTCAAACATGACAGGGGACCACTGCATAGGATGAATAATGTGGTATTTGCATTATTGCGTGTTGCCTGAAGGATCCAAGGGCCCGATCTTGAAGATTCTTCAGGAAAATGAGGGCAGAGTGGTCAATTAAGCATAGGTTTTGGATCCAGAGGCATGGAAATATCATGGGTTCCAATCCTGGTGTTGCTTCAATCTCAGCCCCCACCCTCCCCCGCCCCAGGCATTTGCGGAAGACCAGCTGAATGCAAGAGCTGATCTATACTCCTTCTGAAAACAATTAAAAGAAATATTTATGCACTCTAGGTCCAAACCCTCAGACCAGATAAGAATGGTACGTCAGGCTACTTCACTGATCGGTTTCCTTGGCGTTTTAATGGGAATATAATGACATTTTGCGGTATTAATGGAATTATAATGGCACTTTGCAGTTTGAGGCGAGAGGCTTTCCCTTCGTTTGTTTGAAGGGACTCTCTCAACTTTGGGCCTAGACTGGATGTATCATATTGATGTACTGCATAGTAGTACAGGCAAGTGGAGAAAGCATGCGACAGAAACGATTCAAGTTCAATATGATACCTTGAAACCATGATGCATTTCTCTTTATACCTGAAATCTTATTCAGGTTATGTTACCTTTGACAACCATACTACACCATCCAATCACAGGCCAGGAACTATTTTCTGCACCACAAAACCATGAATATCAAGACAAAATATTCTGCAAGTCATTGTACGCCTGAAGAAAGTCCACTATATTATGAACCCCTGATAATAAACACAAGATCAACTGATAAACACTTTCTCCAGCAGGAGTTTTTCAGATCATCAACTTTGAAAACTTCCCCTTTTTTTCAATTTCTCATTTAGAAGTCACAGTCATTCATGCAACTATGACCTATTCAACAAAGCATTTCAGTGATGCTTTGATACAAAAGTATGCTACATATTTGGTTAGAAAGTAGCATATGGGTCAGATCATCAGAAAATTGTACAACTGGCAAATCTACACATTTAGTAAATTCTGCTAAATTGAACTAAAAAGGGATAAATACTAGACAAATCTGAGTATATTTAGTATTGTGTTAATTATGGATATCATTTTGGCTGTGGTGAACTGTGTTCTGAACCTCATTTCTGTCTTGAATAAGGGTCATTTTAGAAAATTGGTGGAGGGAAATTGTACATTTTCTGACAATCTGACCCATATATTTTTCCACTGCAGGGGGAACGTCTCAATCTTTGATTTGCACTTTGATGATACCTGCAAATACAAATGTTGTTGGCGCAAATGGCGATCAAACGCTGCCATTTTCTCAGGAAAGCTACCTGTGTGTACCCATCATCAAAAATATCTGGGTGAAGGGGCTTGGGCAATAATCCTCCCCTTAATCCCTCGTAGCAGCGACTCCATTTCAAGGGCGACTCACCCCTGACCACTAAATCCCTTATTCATATCGGAAATTACAGTCAACCCAAAAAAGATCCTCAAGAAATGTAGAGAGTTGGCCATGCCCATGGATCCGAAAATCACAGTTTGTTTATGATGGGAAGACTTGATCCCTTGCCATCTTTTCTTTGTGTTAGTTTGACTTCTACTCAGTGAGCCTCTTCGCCCCTTAAGTCTGTATATATAGCCAAACGTATTGTTAGAACCCTCCCATCCATTGTGCTGCCTAGGGATCTTATTGCTATGCCAGTATATTTGGAGCCTTTACCCGGGGCTTTTGCCGGATCCACCAGCCTTCTTTGGATCCTTATCCCACCAGATTTGGATGGTAAATCCCCAGCCGGGATACGACAGGAGTCAAAAAGTTGGCATGAAACCTGATACTCTTCTTCACATCCTATACAGGTGAGTCCTTACCACATTCTTGACTTCTGAGTAATGTTTTCAATCGAGGGAAAATTGCCTCTTCTTCCCTTTTTTAAATGAATACTTTCATCAGAGGGAGGAGGAATTGGTGAGGCATCCCTGGACTTTAGATGGTTATTAACTTGTATTAAAAAATAGTACTTCCCCAAGAATGTTATAGCTTTGAGGTGAAATTCAATAATAGATCAGAAAACACCTAATGATATAATAGTTTATTATCTCGTTGTGTACTTAATTGCATTACATTTTTGATAATGTCACTAGAGTAATTAAAAATTTACAATGCATGGCACTCTTTACAAAAGAACAATTATTTTCAAATCAGGATGTTATAGGAACCCAAAACAATAAGTACAGAAGCAGGTTGATTTGGTGTAGGGTTGGTTTATTGTGGGTCCGATATTTCGGGCTTCATTTGCCCTTTATAAAGGAGTTTCGATTATTGAAAAACTTGTTAGACATTTAAATCCTTTCCTCTTTAGTACAGAAATTGTGGCTGTATTATCTTAAATGAAATGTGCTTATTAGTGTACTTCTGGTGTTTGGCCGATGTAATTAGCATTGTTGCATGATTGTTTGGTTGTGCCATGTGAATATCTTCGTGAGTGTAGAATAAAAACTTGATTTAAAAATGACGACGTCCCTCGAAGAGAATAATAGACAGCTCTACATGGGTCAGATTTTCAGAAAATGTACAATTGGCAGCTGTACATATTTAGTAAATTCTGCCAAATTAGGCTCCAATTTGGTCAATACTAGGTAAATACGAGTATATTTGGCATTCCATTGATTCTAGCAATCTGTTTGGTTAGGTTGAACTGTATTTTGAACTTCATTTTCGTCTGGAATTTGGGTTGTTTGAGAGGATTGGTGAAGATGAATTGTACATTTTCTGTCGATTTCACCCACATAAGGCTACATAAATTTACATTCATGCAATCATCAGAGTTTCAGTTAACACTTGAAATAAATTGTTTTTGACGCGGGTAAATAGCTCAAGGATCAAAAGCCAATGCGAGGAGGTTTATATTTATTAACTTTATCTCTCCACAGTGACTAGAAGCAATCAGACCCGATAGGTCTGTGCTGATTGAATATATATCTCCCCACCCCTGAGGGTCAGAAAATCCCCCCGTATTTACAAGGCATTCACCAACCTGTCAGTGGTGGGCTATGGACCTCTCAGCCCCTATGATTAACACAACAGCGGATTGAGATCGCCAGAAGGCTGGTACAACAAGACAGGCAGTTTACCACAAGAGTGCGTCTTTTCACTGGCTTCTTTTCACGTCTAAATCATTAACTACTAACCAGACTTAGAGGCTATCGCGGTCTGGACAAATTGGGGGCAAGCCTTTTCTATAGGCATTCTATTGAGAATATCCGCTGACTGTACACACAAACCGGATCGGCCTCTACACTTGAACATTCGGGTCAGATTTTCAGAAAATGTACAGTTCATCCTCACCAATCCTCTCAAATAGCCCAAATTTCAGACGAAAATAAAGTTCAAAATACAGTCTAACCTAATCAAACCGATTGCTAGAATCAATGCAATGCCGAATATACTCGAATTTTCCTAGTATTGGCCAAATTGCAGCCTAATTTAACAGAATTTACTAAATGTGTACAGCTGCCAATTGTACATTTTCAAAAAATCTGACCCTTGAAGATTTTACAATGAAAGTGGGCAAGACTTGGGGGGACCAAAGTCCTGATATATTATATACATGATCATATGATCTCATGCTATACATATAGGTGTTGACATGTGCTAGGTATTGTTGGCAGACCGGCGGTCATTCTTCATTATAGTTTCACGACTGCGATACAATAGCCTTGAAAGCAATGAGGTAAAGTCGATATAGAAAGCTGACCGTTGGTTCCTTTTGATGTTGACCATTGGTCAAGGCCCTCGATCGCCTCGCGAGTGTTGAGTAATGTACTCGCGGGGTGGATACGGTGGCCCGTAATTGAAGAGTAAATACTTGACAAGTAGCCACTGTGTGCTGAGCCTTGCTCGACGAACATTCCAGTGCAATAATGCCTACTGTAGTTTATTCTAGGCCACATTACTTCATAGCCCAACAAATCCCAACCAGTGGTCCCTGACCAGGCTCTTCAGACAGTGAGAAATCCAAACCCTGAAGGCTTTTAAAATGACTCTTGGTCACCGCCTCACTACCTTGTACTTTGACCGTCCCTTTTAGGGGCAAAGGCAGACCGAATATTGCACACCGCCAATAAAGGAGGCCCACTCAAGGGAAGCCCATGTTCAAACACACAGGAGCAAGATTAGATTTCTATCTTGAGTGCCCCTTTAAAAGATTTCT
Organism: Sthenelais limicola; assembly: GCA_942159475.1. NCBI lineage: Eukaryota > Metazoa > Annelida > Polychaeta > Phyllodocida > Sigalionidae > Sthenelais > Sthenelais limicola. The sequence continues at coordinate 33,382,003 of OW804097.1, read as the reverse complement.
CACCCACTGCTACAAGTAATCGACGTCCTGGCAAATATTTGACATCAGAAATTGATTCAATACAGACCGGAGGTATATAGCGGAGAACGTCTTGCACGCCCATTCTCTCCCGTCTTCCCCTCCGCGCAAAAGGTCCGCGCGATCATGAATTGGGTCAGATTTTCAGAAAATGTACAATAGGCAGCTCTACATATTTAGTAATTTCTACTAAATTCTGCTAAAAAAGTGATAAATTGTGGGTATATCTGAGTATAGTTGGTATCGCATTGATTTACAGTATCAGTTCTGTTATGTTAAACTGCATTTTCAAGCTCATTTCTGTCTTAAATGTGGGTTATTTGAGAGGATTGGTGAGGGCGAATTGTACATTTTCTGAAAATCTGACCCAATTCGCAGCTGTAGGCAAACGATCGTGTGTGAATGCGAAACAATAAGAGAGTAGAAGTCAGTGTGCTTGCGGCCGACACCAGAACCTTGGGGAGGTGCAGAGTCAACTCACCCCAGTGCCAAGTGGAAAAGGATGGTCAACAGATGAAGCGAAATAAGGCCTGAGCTGCGCACCTATGTACACAGAAATATATAGTCAATGTTTCTGCTGCCCGGACAAATAGGAGTTGATGTCAGGGGTTGGGTTCTGCTAGTTTTGTTCCTGTCGCAGGGGCCACACCTGCAACCAACAGTACATGGGTCAGATTTTCAGAAAATGTACAATTGGCAGCTGTATACATTTAGTAAATTCTGCTAAATTAGGCTGCAATTTGGTCAATACTAAGTAAATTTGGGTATATTCGGCATTGCATTGATTCTAGCAATCTGTTTGGTTAGGTTGAACTGTATTTTGAACTTTATTTTCGTCTGAAATTTGGGTTATTTGAGAGGATTGGGGAAGGAGAATTGTACATTTTCTGAAAATCTGACCCACAAGGTGTAAAAGGCATTGGCAAAACTTTATATATGGGTCAGATTTTCAGAAAATGTACAATTGGTAGCTGTATACATTTAGTAATTTCTGCTAAATTCTGCTAAAAAAAAGTGATACATTTTGGGTATATCTGAGTATATTTGGTATCGCATTGATTTAAAGTATCAGTTCTGTTATGTTAAACTGCATTTTGAAGCTTATTTCTTTCTTAAATGTGGGTTATTTGAGAGGATTGGTGAAGGCGAATTGTACATTTTCAGAAAACCTGACTCATATACATCCTCGTGGGATGGAAGGGAGTGCCAGTTTGGTCAGGGAGGCAGGGATTAAGATGCTTTTACTTTCCAATAGGTCTTTCTCCTATAATGAGGTCCTTATGGTAATTCACCTTCTGTCATTCACTAACAACACTGCATGGAGGGTTTTTATCAAGGCAAACAAATACCATACGTAAATTTTGTTTTACCATACCTGATTTTTTTCATCATCTTACTTATTTTGGATTTTTTGACAAAAAAAGCTTATATAATAGCAGGAAAACGGGTTTTCCTAACCCGAAACTGTCAAAAAGCACATTTCCCATGTTTAAAACAACTATTGTTATGAAATAGACATTTTTATCAGTTCCTGGGAGGTGGTTTCCAAAGAAAAAATTAAAAAAAAAAAGTTAGGCCCCCCCCAAAAAATATAGGTGTTTCCGATTTATCCAAGCTCCCAGCAGAGCTTTACTCCTTTCGTTTTCTCAGTAGAATCGGCCCTGCTTTGGGAGGTTGGATTTATCTGGCTGAAAACTAGGTAAGGGGGTGGTAATTTTTTTGTTTTTTGTTAATTTGTTTTGTTTGGAAACCAAATCAAATCAGGTATGGTAAAAATGTTAGGTAGGGTAAGGTTTTTCTAAGTAGGGGGGTGGGTAAATCGGAAACACACCTATTTTGTTTTGCCTTACCAACAGCCAGATAAATCGGAAACACACCTATTTTTTTTCCCAATTAAACTGGGAATGTTTAGACATAGCTCCAAATTCTAAATGACAATTCCTCCCATGAATATCTTGACTCCCAGTTTGGTCAAGGGACAATGGAAGCATGGATTAAGATGCTTTTACTTTCCAATCTAGGTGTTTCTCCGATAATGATGTACTTTTAAAAATCCACCTGTATTGTACGTACCACCAATACATCAGTACATAGAACATAGCATCTTATCGAACTGGGGATCTATCAACATGAATTCAAATTTTAAAAGAAAAATTTCTTGTGTGAATATCTCGTCGATATTTTGTTATTTATAAACTTATAAACTGAAAACCTTCAACGATACGATCTGTAGCAATGCCAAGCGACCTGGCGGAAGTTTGTCACAAGGGAGTATACTGGGGAGACGTGAGACAACAGTTGACTCGGCAAAGTATATATGTTACTGATCTGAGAAATCAATCCGAACCTTTCACAGAGCTGATGGCTTTTTGGTTGTCTTCGCTACCGGCAAAGTCAACACCGATCTGTGACCAGTGACTGAGTGGGTGATATTGGTTCGGTTCTGCTCATCTTCAGTTTGTTGTTTTGGGAGTGAGTGAACCATGTCTAAGGGACAGTGGGTAATCCCTTGGCATAAACCTTCTCCTATAGTGTGCCCACACACGCAAAGCCACCTTTAACTTATATGCATGGTCAGATTTTCATAAAATGTACAATTCGCCTTCACCAATCCTCTCAAATAACCCACATTTAAGACAAAAATAAGCTTCAAAATGCAGTTTAACATAACAGAACCGATACTTTAAATCAAAGCGATACCAAATATACTCAGATATACCCAAAATTTATCACTTTTTTAGCAGAATTTAGCAGAAATTACTAAATATGTAGAGCTGCCAATTGTACATTTTCCGAAAATCTTACCCATATATGCACAAGTCATTGTCATAACTGTATGAGATATCAGACTGCTTGTGTATATATATGTGTACATATAAAAATATAAATGCTGGAAATATTTGTAAAGATGGGGAATTATTGTTTCAGCCAGGCTGTGGTATCTGTAGGAACAGACAGTACAAAGACTCACACTCTTGGGTTTTTCAAAATTATCAATTGTACATATCATATAACCAACCAATCTCACCAACTCCCCTGAAATGAACGTATGGCCAAACAATAGCCAAATATATATATACCCATCTCATCTCATAATTAAGGAACTCATACAAAATCGAGAAAACTTCACCAAGAATACCATTAATTCATTTAAATTGTATTTTGTTATATAATAGTTGATACGCCTAACTCGGTTAGGAAATAATGTTGCAGCTTCAGGACATTACGAATATCACAATTGATTTGTGAGAGTGTAACTGTTGTCTTTTGCCTGAATAAAAAAACAACCGTTGGGAAAAAAAGTGTCCAACTAAGTATTTTAAAAGTTAGTTGCATTCCCAGCCGAAATATGAAAATGAAGAAAATTTGAATTAACCGATAATGCAGTTTTAATATCCATTCGTTGCCATAGACTGTGTTACTGTGGTGTAGGAATCCCTATAAGGGTCAGATTTTCAGAAAATGTACAATTCTCCTTCCCCAATCCTCTCAAATAACCCAAATTTAAGACGAAAATAAAGTTCAAAATACAGTTCAACCTAACCAAACAGATCGCTAGAATCAATGCAATGCCGAATATACCCAAATTTACTTAGTATTGACCAAATTGCAGCCTAATTTAGCAGAATTTACTAAATGTATACAGCTGCCAATTATACATTTTCTGAAAATCTGACCCATAAATCCTTTTTCTCTACAGATGTGATCTGTGTCTTCAGTCTAGGCCCAAACCTGAGAGAGTCCCTTCAAAAGAAGGGAAAGCCTCTCGCCTCAAACCGCAAAGAGTCATTATCATTCCATTAAGACCGCGAAATGTCATCATATTCCCATTAAAACATATTAAAACGCCGAGTTCTAGGACAAGAAACCGATTAGCGAGGTAGACTGACACACCATTCTTATCTGATCTGAGGGTTGGGACCTAGAGTGTCTTGAGAAAGACATACGGAAATCATTTATAATGTTCGATAGAGTGGTTGTGTTTGTTTGTTTGTTTGTTTTTATTGACAGCATTTCATCTTTACAGATAATAATTCTGAAATAGTGTGAAATAGATGTTTTTTTAATTTCCGTCTAATTTAGGATGTTTATACAGCAAGCCAAATAATTATAATCAGACTTGAAGTCTTTTTAATCAAATGTATCGATATTTGTTTACTATTCTTAGGTCAAGTGCAGTATAGATTTAAATTTGTACCCTGAGTACTTTGGTCCATGACCTTTATTGTACGTGTTGACATGTCCCTTCATTTTCTGTTCCAACCCCCTACAGATGATCCCAAAGCTATATGGCTCAGATTTTCAGAAAATGTACAATTCACCTTCACCAGTCCTGTCGAATAACCCACATTTAGGACAAAAATAAGCTTCCAAATGCAGGTTAACATAACAGAACTGATACTTTAAATCAATGCGATACCAAGTATACTCAGATATATCCAAAATGTATCACTTTTTTTTAGCAGAATTTAGCAGAAATTACTAAATATATAGAGCTGCCAATTGTACATTTTCTGAAAACCTGACCCATATAGGTGATTTAATGTTACAGCAAATTAAGGCTAAAGTCATAAAATCTATGTTTTTCCAAGATTTTCCCTGCATTGCCTTGGTGGACATAACGCTTTGTAGGAATGATCTAATTTTGTTCAGTGTTTCGCGATTTTAGTCGTATTTATAAATACACCAAATTTCAAGACTCGTATTAAATACATAATTTGGGTTTCTATGGACATCCTAAGGAGTATATTTAGCTACTCCATCCATATCTGTCCATCCAGAAATATCGCTAACTGGTTTTCAAACAAAAAAAAATAGTAGTACTTATTAGGTTTTCTAAAGATGGACATCGTTGGAATCCACTTGATCTCATCTTTTGAGATAAATGATGGTATCTCCATAGCCACATTTTGCGACTTACGACTCATTTTTCTGTGACACATCACACATATTAGTAGTATACTTAACTGGCTTTCATAGTCTTTCTTACACTCCACCCAGGGCGATTAAGAGATTATATATGTATACTGCGAATCTTCCCAGTTAGTGGATACGAAAAGTTGTTGATGATTATTTGCCACCCATTGCGGTCACTGCTCACTACAAGAGAAGAAAATCACGTTTACAAGGAATTATTTATAACAATGACCTTCAGGCAAAGAAATGGCGATTAACTTGGAATTATGGGAGTTGTATGGCATATCAAGGCCAGCGAAATACCTATAGTATACATACATTTATTCATATGCCCATGTAAATAGACATGAAATAATAATACATGTTTTCATCTTTCCCATCATGCATTTGGTGTTATCTATACAAGCTATGATATTAGTGAAAACACTCTTGCAATTTTCGAGGAAAACGTTGCCAAATATGTTTTACCTCATATTTGTGATGTGTTTTAGGGATATGAGTCACAAGTCGCAACAAATTTGATTTTGAGATATCACCATATTTGAAAAGATGAGATCAAGCCGATTCCAATGATAGTAAACAATAGGACATCCAATAAATATTTCTATATTTCAAGTTTGATATTTTTAGATTTGAAAAAAGAAGTTTGTAATATTTAGTTACTAGGAAAGTAACTAAATAATGCTATAAAATGAGCTTAGAAATACATGGATATAATTAATACACTGTTTTCACTCTTGTGAGTAAAACACTTTGACAAATATCAATTTTACCACTTATGACTCATTTTCTGTAACACATCACATTTGAAAACAGAATCGAACCCAGCATGCACAGTATGAATAAAACGCTATGAGGCTAAAACAACCCGGGTGTCAACGACTAGGATGAGTTTCCCCATGAGTTTATGCACGAATGGCATATGGATGTAAAGGCTTGATAAACCACGCAAAATACTCTTGTTTACTTTATTCACATATATTACGAAGGCATACATGAAAACATAAAATCAAACCAAAATGTTCTTTTAGTGTCTGCTCCCCTCAGACATTTGCCAGAGGTCCATTGTTATTTTTTGCGACTGACTTCTCTGCACATAATTTAAAAGTACCTGATGATCAAGTCAACGTGAACTTTTCCGAGTTAGATAACAACCCAGTGTTTCCGATCCGTGGACAAAGGCCAGCTTCAGACGAAAGGGAACAAGTGAAGTCCATGTTTAGAACACCCTCCAGACTTAATCTTGACCAGTAATGGCCACTCTTGGCCAACAATGACACAAACAGACCAGTCGTCTACCCACATAATAGCGGTGTTAGGGACAAGGTGTGAAATCCATCAAGCACAGCCTCGATACAAGGGTCAATTACGACATTCTTTGAAAGAGATGGTGAATTGGGCATGCCGTAGTATACGTTATTTAGGATCTGTGGAGGGTTTGTATTGACTGCACAGAAAAGGAAACAACACAGTTCAGTTCACAGACATCGTTAATCTCGACTATATCAACTTTCTATTGCACGCCAAGTAGTCACGAAAAGTCCTTTCTGAGTGACTGAAGAAACGAAGAAACACTGTATACATAAGCTGCTGCTATAATCTACTGACACCTAGCAGATATTTTGGTGCGTAGTTATGCATCACCTCAGATAAACAGATTCGACCATTAATGTCCCCGTTAAAATACTCTTTACTTTCAAACAATTATTATTTCTTACCTTGCTTTTACTTTACTTTGTAATTACATTTTTACTGTTGTGTAGCAGGCAGGTCCAATATTAGATACTGTCTATATTTAGCTAGAAATAGATGTACAAATGATAGGGATAGCGAAGTAAAACAAAATTTAAGGGATATTCGGAAGAGCTGTGACTGTCACAGAGATTATTCCTCTTTCCATAGGTTTCTCTCTTTAAGTTCTACATTGTATGACACTTGTTGTAAATGTGATATGGAAATAAAAGTCTATTATTATTATTATTTTCATCATTAATACACAGGAATGGGACTTTGCTCTTACCCGACTAGGTCTTCCAGCCAGTCCTTGATGTGATCATGAAGAGCTTTGTGAAAATACATATTTTCTTTCATTTCTTTTGGTAGCATTTGATGTGCCTGGTCAGTATCCCATTCGTCTGATCATCGAAATACATACTTTATACAAGTATACAAGTAATTGTTACCAGTTAGGTTCGAACTAAATCTACCCCTTTCAAAGGATTTAATACAAGTACTAGATATAGTAACAGAGCTAATAAATTAAAGAAACCTGAGGACCACTAAGCTGAAAACACTGCAGGTTTTACTGGTTAAGAATATCTCTGGATATAGGTCAGGTCGTCAGAAAATTTGCAGCTCTACACATTTAGTATTGTCACATTTTTCTAAATTAGGCTGAAGAAATTATAAAACATATATGGTACCTGAGTATATGTGTTATTGTGTTGATTCAAAAGATATCTTCATTTATGTCAAACTGTATCAATTTTGAATCTCATTTTTGTCCTAAATTATTTGGGTATGTACTCTCTTTGAAGGCGTATTGTACATTTTCTGACGAGTTAATTTAAGTTGGCCCATATATTGATCTGGAGGGAAGGTTACAGAATTAAACCAATTCACTAATCTGTTGCTGCCCTCGTTGCTTTTGATGGTATGACTTTCACTAGATGAGTAATAGGGATGGGCAAATTTGGGATATTTGACAAAGGCTATGGCCAGAAATATTTGAAGTTGCTTGCATCATTATTCATATTACCCATTTTCTGTATCTGCTTTATCTACATACGGTATTATGTGAGATTCCTGTGATATGCATCACATTGACAGTGTCGGAAATGAAAATTGTCGAACTCACTGTTGAATGAAAGCCTCCCCCGACCCCCCTGAACTCTCCACCCTGTTTGAAGTCAACCGAAGCTGAGCTCAATTTCTAAGAGTCAACCCATCTGTATTCCGAGGCAAGTTGAAGAAGCGCTTCTGCCACTAGGAGGCAACGCGGCTGACATGCGTAGAAGACCTCTCCAGAGTCAAGTGGAGGGAGGGGTGGCTTTTGGAGGAATGGCGGGGTTGGTCTTGAGTGCTTCTTAACCTCACAGACAGTGAAAGTCGTTGACGGTACAAAGCGATGCTCTTCAATGGTGTCAATCACCCATGGCAAAAATCTCAGATGTTTTCCCGACTTGTATTATTATTGGGAACTTGTGGCTTTCCCTCGCAGTCCAATTAAAGCTCGTCCCACACACTTGGAGGTGTTCTACCTCAAGCTTCTCTTGGGTTTCTAAACACCAGCTGCACAACCCTCAAGGCCTTGAAACCTGCACCAGTCCTTAATAATACATCTGTGAAATTTGCAATTAAATTCAAACTGAATGCTTCGCTTTGTATGATTTGGTGCAGCTTTAATTCGCGTTTGTCCTGATTAATAAGACGCGTTCCAAACAAGAGGGGGACACTGATTTTAGTTGTCTGGGACAAATAAATGAATGATCCTAGAACCGCCATTAATGGTTTTGTGTATCAGTAGATAGCCACAGTTTGATGTTTTATATTATCATCATCTATTTCATATTTAGAATAGAATAGAATAGAACAGCATAGAACAAAATAGAACAGAATAGAATAGAACAGAATAGAATAATCTTTTATTTGTCAGAAACGATATATAGGCGGACAAACAGATGTTTACGAGCCATAAGATGGAAACAGTGAAACCCTTAATAGCAGGATTTACAATTATGTATCAGCAATTGACGATACTATCCTCAGAAGACTTGCTGTTGATATGAAATAATATCTCTTATTGAATGATTGCTTTCCAAAGAATTAGGGTGCCAGAAAATAAAACGGAATGGTAACCTAAACGTTCAGCTAACAGCTGTGGATGATTTATAAGGGTAATTTAGCAAATATCATCAGAGAACGTATTTTTAGGGAAAAACAACTGCTTGGATATTCAGTTCTGTACCTGCTGTTGGAACTGAAAGAGGAACTTATACCCAATGACCCCTGGAAGAATTCCCTTATTATAATGTCAAGATCCTTCTCATATGGACTCCCCCGAACGTTTCAAGTATTTTGTGTATTTTCCATGATGTATGTCTTTTAATTTAGCAGGAGAGCTAAACATGTGTGTGGGAGGCTTCTCGCCTTCAATTCACTCAGCACAAGTCAACACGGATCCTCAGACGTACTCGCACTGAGTGACTTCGCAAAGTCCCCAACCCCGCCCGCCCGAGCGTGTCAATAGCAAAAGGCATCGTCCTTTCTGTCCGTTATTTGTATTTGATGAAGGAATTCTTAACTTTACAAAACATTCTTACGGCTGGGGCTCTGAGATTAAGTCCAAATATCACAAGTGATTCAGGTCGGGAATGGATGAAGTATCCCACTTGTTGTACTGGTGGTTCATCAGGAGCTGTATAACTATACCTACCCCCCTCCCCCTCTAAAGCTTTGACCCCCCGCCCCCACCCCCTTCCCACCCATCCATCCCTTCCAACCTATCCCATGCAGGTGCTGCCAAGAGATGAAAAATCATATCCACGCGGACCTCGATAGATCACGATGACTTAAAATGACATTTTCTACGCATACCTTAAAATATGAAATAATTTGGCATTTCGTATGTATACGTGATATATCCTGGGATATGGGAGGTATATGCCATTTTCTAAAGGTTAGATATCCCCGCCCATAACTTCAAAGACTACCATTATCATATCTATATTGCATTGGAAATGTTTAGACAAAAATGTGGCTCAAATGATAACCAGATCAAGATATGGCCGATTGAGCTAAGGTGAGCATCGTGCCGAAAGTCCACAATAAAAAATCCTCAGAAAACCTCGCAAAGTAATTTCCTCCCAACAAACACACGGTTTGAAGGGGGCTTTGCACAGGCAGAATAGGATTGTATTGAACTGCCTTCTGTATGCACTGACTTCCATTTAGACTTCTGAATGAAGGCACAGAAAACTTTTGAGCTCTTGTTGGTTTTCGCTGACTCCTAGTCGGAGAAGGAATCCTTTTGCTAACTACCACCGGCTTTGTGAACAGACCATGTCTGTGAATTGGAAAGGAGGAGAAAGTTTCAATCCCCCAGACCGAGGAGGCTGTCAGAAATTCAATGAAACCAAGCTCACCACAATCCCCCGCCAAATGACCTTTTTATCGCCCACTGCCTACCCAAGGCTTTCGTAATGATAGGCACAGCTGCACATTTCAGTTGGACTTCATCTGGGAATAAACAATCTGGAAAAAGGACTTCGTGCTCTGACAATCAGAAAAATAAATGAGTATGATTCTGGGCATTTTCAGACGTATATCCTATCATTTCAAGGGAGGAGAATAGAACATATATGACTGGCGCGATACGTATTGTATGTGTGAGATATTCTATATGAGGGTTTTTGTACATCCTTTGCTCAATGCAAAGTACATTTTTCACACAATTGATTCCCAGGTCAATAGTGTGAGTTAAGCCCCGGAGATGACTTAGACGGATCACCCTCGACTATATGGAGATATTATTATGTTTTAATACCCCGAATCCTGCGTCGTATAATCTATGGGAATGGCGGGGTTATTGGGCGTTCGTGGGAAACAACTGGGGGACTTTCGATCTGAAAAACTATCCTGCCAATCTCAGGTCGACATTCAAAATTGAGATGTCGTACTCTGGCCTGGCATTTTTAGTCAAAATTGGTCAAAAAACGCCCTGAAGACAATAATATTGGTCCTTTGCATTTAACACAGATCCTATGGGTCGAGTAGCCCAAAGAGCAGAAACATTTCAGCTTTACATCCACCAAGGCAATATTGGTATTCAAAACATAATAAAAAATATCATACTATACTTTACCTAATAGATACACCCTGTACGGTTCTAGGTCATTCCCCCGCCAACAATCTCCCCGCCGACAATCTCCCCGCCTCAATTTCCCCCGCCCAAAATCTCCCCGCCGACATTCTCTACCCGCCAAACGACCTCCCCGCCGACATTTTCCCCGCCAATAAATCACCTCAACATTGAATTTATTTGTACAGGTTGAGTGGGAATCGACCATAAACATCATGATGTGAAACGCAGCAAAGTGAATGAAGTAAAAGAATAGTATTGAGTAGAATTGTAAATGGTTTTTATTTTCTAATTCTCTTCACACAAATGGGCCTTTATCAGGTATTAGGAAATAGTGATCTCCGTCACTTTTGGTGAAAATATAATTAGAATGAAAAGCCCTGGATTAATGAGGTATTAGTATTTATGTTGCTTGATATTTGAATGGATAGGAAAGTTAATATCTTCCTAATGCTACGTACCGTAAATCTTTCTGTAATATAAATTTTAAAAGCAAATGTCAACAAAATATGGCTGCCATTTTGACAACGACCAATCATGCCTTCACTAGGAGTTGCTCGATTGATATTACAAATTCTTCTACAGTTAAGAAAATGTGACATCAGTATGAAGTAATATTGTTGCTTTAATGTAAAGAATTATTTAACTGCAGACGAATCTCATAAAAGGCATAGAAAGAGTGATTCATTTCTGAGGCCAAGCTGTTAAAATATATTCATAATCAATAACATGTATATCACTGTACATTATGTATTTGACGCATTCAATAAGATCCCTACTCCTGTAGGAAAAAGAAATAGGCGGGGAAAATGTCGGCGAGGAAGTCGTTTGGCGGGGAGAATGTCGGCGGGGAAATTGCAGCGGGGTGATTGTCAGCGGGGAGAATGTTGGCGGGGAAAACACCTGACACCACCCTGTACCCCTGAAATAGCATCGGTAACCATGTAAACAACATACATCGCACCGAAAGCAATTGCAAATATATAGTTCTCAGAACACTCCGCTCACATGTGTAATGCGTCACAGAAAAATGAGTCTTAAGAAGCAAAAAATAGATTTGGAGTACCTTCATTATTCAAAAAGATGACATCAAGTGGATCCCGACGAATTTAACCTTTACACAACCCAATAAGTGCTTCTATTTTTTCATGTTTGAAAAAAAGAGTTTCTGGATGGACAATCACTAGTGAATTACCTGAATATTTTCCATATGATGACCTTAGAAAAGATGAATTCAATACGCTGTCTTGAAATTGTGTACATGTATTTTGTAAAAAGTTATATTTCAATTACGGATATATATATTGAAAGCATCAGTCGCGTTATCGGGGGAACTCGGATCAGGGGGGCTAATTACTCTCTTCAGATCGATAGCAATTAATACAGGGTGCACTATCACTTCTCTGGATGTGGTAGCGTCCGATAATGCAGAAGCCATAGCCAGCCCCAATATGCCTCTGGTCCCCTTTCTCTCTCCACCCCGGTGTCCAGTGAACCCCGTTAGGCCAGCGCGCAACGTGCTAAGTAATGACCAAGCCAGGTAGTGACGCTATGTAATCCTTTATTCTCTGCATCCTCGCTCGCTCGGCCCAGTAGATGTTGACAGAGCGCAGTAGTCCCAGCGTCTCTCTACAAAGAGGCGGGCTACTCTTTTATACCCAAGCGAACCCTCATTAAATATGCAATCCGTGGCACAGAAGGTTTAACAGTTACTAACACTCACAGAATTCCGATAAGACACAGAAAAATGCCATAGTCACTTGGTTTGGAGGGGGGTCTGAGCTGCTCCCTCGTCCCACCCGATTGCCCTCTTTTCCCTCCTGGCACATTGCCAGGCTTAGGCGGTTTAGACAGTAGCAGAGAGAGAACACGAGGTTACACAGCCTCAGCTAGCTGGGGACCCCAGATAGAGAGAGGGGGGCAGTGGGAGAGATGTAGGGGGACCACCCTTTTACCCATGGATAGCTACCCCTATATGCTTATTTAGTATAATTTGATATTTGGTAATTAGTAAGGTTAGCAGACACGTTAGGGCTATTATCTCTACGTACTGTACTGTCCTGAATAAAATATCTTTAAATCTAAATCTAATCTTGTGTAATGGGTGACTGGGGTATAGGCTTAGCACCTTCCATGCTTTAGCACTGTAATAGCCTCACAGCTATCCTTGTGTATATTTCTCTTTTTAGCTTGTTCAGTGATCATGTGACCCCTGTATGCTTTCTCTCCAATCATGGATTAGCTTTAAGGAATTCTGCTTGGTTACTCCTTGGTTACTTGAGAGTACTAGGATGCTATACCATATAAATATAGCTGTTTTTGATGTATTAGTCAATTAGTCTGTAACTTCGACATGAGTTAGACTTAGAAGTTAGGACTTAGGTAGCAAGTCAGAACAGAGTCAACATGGAGTGAGAAGCAAGTTAATATCAAGCTAGTTCTGAACTAGCCATATTGCTGTATATGTGCTTTTGATCTACTGAAATACAAGTTACTACAAACAGGATTTGACTCATCATATTTCATCATTATTTGAATGTTATTTTAGTAATTTATTTAAATTAAAGCACTAAACACTGTAAATGTGAGAAAGTTCCTACAAAGAGTTCTTCAATTTTGCGACTTTAGGCTCATTTTTCTATGACACATCACATGTCTACTAATAAAGATGAATAAATGTTTTTCTTATTATTTCCTACATTCATACTCTTCCAAAACGCTCCCAGATTGAAAAAAAAGTGGCATATATGGGTCAGATTTTCAGAAAATGTACAATTCGCCTTCACCAATCCTCTCAAATAACCCGCATTTACGACAAAAATAAGCTTCAAAAGGCAGTTTAAGATAACAGAACTGATACTTTAAATCAATGCGATACCAAATATACTCAGATATACCCCAAATTTATCACTTTTTTAGCAGAATTTAGCAGAAATTACTAAATATGTAGAGCTGCCAATTGTACATTTTCTGAAAATCTGACCCATATACAATCATAATTACAAAACCTCGAGTACGCCGGTGGAGGCATTTGAAAAAAAATAATCTCCTTTAAAGCAAAGGTAAAAAGCTTTGCATTTAAAACATAATACATTTATCCTCATCCCCCGTAGTTAAATCTTGACAGTTACAGGTTTGCCTACTGGTCAAACACATTCGACTTAAGGTATTGCATTAGGCCTGAGAAGTCTCCAACAAGCCCAGTTCATAATTATAAAGTCAGCTTAAGCTGCAATAGATCAGACTTCACATGTTTGGGTCGACACGAGCCAACTTCCCGTAGATATACTATGGGACTGATTATGACCAGTCTTCAAGTTAAGAAGTTTAAATAGAGTTGGTTCCTGTAATATTTATATAAGCAAATAAAAGTTATTTTGGAGAACATTTTTTTCAGTAAACTTACCTTCATTAACGCAAATTTATCTTTCTCTCGGTATCTATCGTATAAATAGAACTAAAAGTTCCATGGGCATAATTGCCCAGAATTATGAGAAAGAAGAAAACATAATTATACAGATGTACCCTCGCCAAATGATGCCTAATTTGGAATGCATTCGATATACTCTTATTTGAAATGGATGTGATGCAAAACTCTTTCAGGACCTTATCTTGAGAATTTAGTAAACAATCCAAACCGTCCCTTTTTCCGCACCTTGCCATAATGAATGTTTTATTTGGGTTGATATGGTCAGATTAATATATAATCTAGATACAAGAATACACAGTTATTTTCATAGCAAATCCTAGATGGCTGGAAATAGAAATAACTCCTTTATACCCTGAAGGAAATTAATGCCTAACTTTATAAATACCTTAATTCCTATAGTGAGAAGGTATATCCAATGTGTGACGTTGGTATATATGTTTTCTTGACTCCGTCCTATGTGGGTCAGATTTTCAGAAAATGTACAATTGGCCTTCGCCAATCCTCTCAAATAACCCAAATTTAAGACAAAAATGAGCTTCAAAATGCAGTTTAACATAACAGAACTGATACTTTAAATCAATGCGATACCAAATATACTCAGATATACCCGGTATTCTTCATTTTTCAGCCTAATTTAGCAGAATTTCCTAAATGTGTAGAGCTGCTAATTGTACATTTTCTGAAAATCTGACCCATATATGTTTTCTTGACTCCGTCCTATATAAGTTATGTACACATGTACCCGAGCTCTTTATGGAGAGTGAATGACTTCGGGCCAAATCCCCAGAGTTCAAGAAGTCACACATCATTGATCCTACCATTGACTCTCAGACCACTACAAGAACATTAATCTTTGCACGTTCGCAACAAAAGTTTGCCCGGCTTGTGGTAAATGGGACCGGGCTCCTTGATTGAGAACGGAAGAGGATTGGAAATTTAGTAGGAGGCTAATGTTTTAAGTCTTGCCAGAATAGGGAGTTTGTGTTTATAAGCGGGTCTGGCTGCCCAGACGTATACGTACGCGTCCTCTCGCTCTCTTTCTGTCAATACTACGCAGATTATAGATAGCCACCGTGTGAGGCAAAAAAAAAAAATTATGTGTGTTTCCGATTTACACCCCCCCCCCCCCCACACACACACACTCCCTACCTAGAACAACCTTCCCCTACCTTAAATCTTTTTGACCATACCTGGTTTTTTTTTTACCATATCTTACTTTTTTTGGATTTTTTGACAAAAAAAAACTTATAAAAGCAGGAAAAAAAAGGCACATTTCCCTTGTTTAAAACAACTATTGTTATAAAATAGACATTTTTTTCAGTGCCTGGGAAGTGGTTTCCTAATAAAAAAATATAAAAAAAAGTTACCCCCCTACCTAGTTTTCAGCCATATAAATCGGAAACATACCTATTTTTTTTTGCCGGATTGCCAGTTAACTGCCTTCTTGTACAGGGACAACTTCCCTACTTCCCACTGCCCTTCAGCCTTTCTATTTCTGATATTTTCTTGTATTTTTTAAACATTTGTTTATTTAAATTATTATCTATTATTATCATGTAATTAATTAAGTTAATGCGCTAAATGTATACCTTGATTGGAGATGAGACATATCACATTTGTGAAATTCTGCCAATAAAAATGCCATAGGTACTTATTACCAATGAATCTTTATAATTATTTTATCAATTAATTGTCTGCTGTGGGATTAAAGTCTGCAGTCTTTAAACTCAAGCCAATGATTCTTTTTATTGCAGTTGTACGGTCATATAGCCAATTAAATCCATACAGAATTTATGCATATATATTCCTATTAAACACATGAATGATTTCATGTGTTACAGGGAAATATTACAATCAATTGTTTCATATAACATTACAGAATCAATAATGTTACTGGTGGTCCACACTTATATAAATTATAGTTACAATCGCCCATGTCGACCCACGATTTCATTCGGTCTAGATATGCTAGCATTTGGCAGCGTATGATTTCTTATGTTTAAGTAAATATATCTATGCCATTGCTGGAGGCGGAATTAGACCAAAATAGAAGCTAACATAAGAAGCAGGTTAATTAACTGCCAGAAAATACATGGCGAGTTCCATTGGTGGTCTTCACTAGGGAATTATTTTTGAGCCACAAGTTAATTTAATGTTTGACATCTAGCCCCGTATGGAGTGTTGGCATGAAACGGAACCCTCTAGCAAGTTGAGCAATTGGTTACATAATTGGAATTCAATGTGAAGTGATATATATATATTGCTGTTGGCTTCGTTAAGTTTCACGTTCTATTGAAAAATATCTTAAATGAACCGTTAAGTATCGATGATACAAATCAATTAGTTAACTAATTAATTAATATACATATAATCTATTGTATTTTATGATTAACTTAACAACTGATGAATTGTATATTTCTTTATATTTGTTTTTTATTTAAGGCCTTACACATTTAAAGCTACAAGTGTAGGAAGAAAAAGAAAAACGCATTATATACCCTACCCGGGTGTCTTCGTGCGATTCCTCTGGCTACCTTACACATTTTTAGGTTATAATTTATAGAAAACAAGAAATATATATGTGATCCGTTTTAGGAAAAAATTTTTTTTAATAAATTTTTTATTGACAAAGTTTCACAAAGTGATAGTTCTCATTGAGTCATAAGTCGCAAAATATGGATTTTGAGATATCACCATATTTGAAAAGAGGAGATCAATGTGATTCCAATGATAATATACACACCAGGACACCTAATAAGTATTTCTAAATTTTAAGGTTGATATTTTAATTTTTGAAAAAAAAAATTTGCAATGTTTCTGGATGGGTAATTACCAGTAAAGTAACTATACATACACCATACAAAGGCCTTCGAAACGCATGGATATATTTATTACAATGTCCCGAAATTTGTTGCATGGGTTCATATGACTATAGGTGATAAACCCTCTAAAAATCAGAACATTTCAATAAAGAGATCTTGTGAAGAAAACACTTATCAAAAATATCAATTTTGCGACTTGTGACTCATTTTCCTGGAACACATCACATATATATGCATCACGTGGTCTTTAGTTTAAGTGCTTGGATGTAAATGTTTCCCCACCATCACCTTCTTGTTCTTCCATCTCTCTTGTTGTTGTTGTTGTTGTTCTTCTTCTTCTTCTTCTTCTTCCTCTTCGTCTTCTCTCCCCCCCCCCCCCCACACACACCCTCCCACTCTCTCTATCTCTCTCTCGGTCTTCCTACTCCATGCTTTTTTCTATGCATCATCATTTAAGCTCATGATTATAAATATTATCCATCACACTCTTAAATTGTATCGTTTCCTGAAGATCTCTAAAACGACTTAGAAATTATGTTACCTCGCGACGAAATTGAATCTTTTTGACATGGCAATTGTTTTCTCAGTATGAGCTAGAACTTATTTATGATCAGTTGAATTTCATTGGACATGTTGATAATTTAATTTATAACTGTGGGACAACTAGGAAGCCACTCTGAATCTATTTCCATCGTGATATTTATGATTGTCATATCAATATAATTTAATGATGGAAAGATGAATGGCTTATAAAGCAAATAGGAAGTAAGGAACATCTATTTTCAGTAAACTTATGATTTGAAAAGTTGATACAAATTGATAGAACACTCTAGGTCCAAATCCTCAGATCAGATAAGAATCGTATGTCAGTTTACTTCGCTAATAAGTTTTCTGGCATAGGACTCGGCGTTTTAATGGGAATATAATGACATTTTGTGCTCTTAGTGGAATTATAATGGCACTTTGCATTTTGAGGTGAGAGGCTTTCCCTTCGTTGGAAGGGACTCTCTCATGTTTGGGCCTAGACTGAGAACACGTCTGTGAACACCAACAAAGAAAGTGCAAATCATCCCTCAAGGTAATTCGGGTTGTTGTATCCACACTAATTTAATCAAAACTGTCATTATTACATTCTAACCATTAGCATCTACCTAGTCAGTATTTAGGTGTTTCACTTATGTAATATCAAACTTGAATAATACCTGGTTCTGAAGGTAATTACCACGTTCTCCTGCACTATTAAACACACACTATGAACATTATGGAATTCAACGGTAAAGGCATTGGGGTCAGAACTTCAGAAAATGCACAATCGGTTGCTCTACACATTTAGTCAATTCTGTTAAATTCTGTCAAATTAAGCTGTAAATCATAATTGCTTTGGTTTTGTGAGTATCATATTTGGTAGGCTATTATTGCGTGGATTAAAAATATCTTTTCTGTTATGTTGAACAGTATTTTGAACCTCATTTATGTCCTAAATTGGGGTTATTTGAGAGGATTTGTGAATGCGAATTGTACATTTTCGGATGCCCTGACCCATTGGTGCTAGTTGATGGAAAGTCTCTATTGAAAAGTGATGTAAGTACTACATCCTCGGGATCGTCCCTGCATTTATATCCCCCGGGGTTGTCATGCACCAAGCAGGGGGTAAGATCACAATTGTTTCATCGGGTTCGCCTAAATAATACCAGACTGTTACATTCGATACGCTTACATCTCGTCCCCAACAGTACATCCAGTGATTTAGACAATATCTGGTTCTGAAAGATTTGGTAATTACAGGGTTGACACCTAAATCATCAGGTGTTCTGCGTCGGAGGGGGTTAGGATTTGCACCCTGAGGGTCGAGAAAGCACTAATTCTGGGCTTGGTTCCTGTGGAGTGTCATTGTCTGTTGCGGTGGATGTCGTGGACGACGTTACGTCATGATATGGCCGAGAACGTCAGGAAATAATCCCCTAAGTAGCTCCAAGTAGCACTAGGAAAGTAAAATCATCAAATTGTCAGCTACGTAGGGTAAGTCTGATTAACTCTACAGGAGGGGAAGGTAAAAATGTGGGGTCTTGGACAATTGACTACCAATAGTCAACAAAATGGTCTTCATGAGTGGGACATCACGGAACTGGCGTCACAGGAAGAGGTCACCTCCTGTGACGCAGCATCCGCTCATAACTGCGCACTCAATATGCGCAGTGGTCAAGTATGGGCGATAATTAGGACAGTTAGCGGAAACAGTGGAAAACGGCTGGTGATGAAGTGTAAGCAAACTGCGGGAGGGTTGACAAGTCACAAAAATAATTTTAAAAAGTAGGCCTAGTACTACATGACTGGCATTTCATCCCGATACAGTTATCTGAGATTTTCAGAAAATGTACAATTCAGCTTCACCACTCCTCTCAAAGAACCCAAATTTCAGTCAAAAATAAAGTTCAAAAGACAGTTCAATCTAACCAAACAGATTGCTAGAATCAATGTAATGCCAAATATACTCGAATTTACCTAGTATTGACCAAATTCCAATTGTACATTTTCTGAAAATCTGACTCATATATGTTAGTACAAGAATTTGAAGTGGAATCGGCCGAGAGAAAACGACCGCCGGTGAGCGATAACAAGTGACAGATGTCAGCAGGGTGAAAAGTAATTTATGTAGCCCTAAACCAAAAACAACCAGACAAAACCCTTCAAAGTTTTGGTCAAAAGACCTACAGATTGGAAGAGAAAGAATGGAACAAAAAGTAAAATATCTATAGTTTTGCATCGATGTTAACTGAGAATGCAGATTTAAGAAAAAATGGTTGGTACCACACTGAGAAGAAAATATGAAAGGGTTGTGGTCCAGAGGCTATAGATCTATTTAGGCGGTGAAGACTGTGAGTGAGTGAGACTAGTTGCGTTACGCCCTTATCAACAAATTTAATATGGTTATATCAAGGGCGGGAGAGCTGAGAGGGAGGCAGTTTATGATCATACCCAGGAAATAGAGACAGAGAAGAAGGGAGAGAGAGACAAAGAGAAAAGAGACAGAAAGGCACTTTATGGTCATACCCAGGACCACGGTGAAGACTGTCTGGAGTGACGGTACAATACCAAACATGCGATATGTGCACAGGTGTCAGAGCCACTTAATTCAATCGCCATTGTTTTAAGCCAGTCAATTAAAAGCAGTACCAGACACGGGTTGGGATACCTTGGAAAGCCCATCACAACAAAGCCAGCAATAGGGGATTTGCATAGCCGCCATTTTGAACCTTGATTCGCATGGAATTATGGGACTAATGGTACAGTATAACATCTATAGATAACATGCCATCTTCAGCATGAACTATTTATCAGTGCTCTAATATCAATATCCATGTGTGATACATGTTTCTATAACACAAGTCCCCATCTTTCCCATCATGCATTTGGTTTTCATAGATCATTTATACAAGCTGTGATATTGGTGAATACATTCTTGCAATTTTCGATAAAAAATGTTGCCAAATATTTGTATGTCAGACTTTAACAGAATCCATCCCATGATGCACTGTAACAGACATGCGCAGTGGCACATGCAACTCCCCTATTGTTTTACGTCATGCCTCGCGCCCTCTGGGCTATTGTTTCCCCCAGCATCAGTAGTGTCCCTAGGTGTATAATTAACTAATAATGACTAACGAGGTAAATACCTGACTAATCATGGCTTTATTCCAACACCCTGCTGCACAATGTGGGTCAGATTTTCAGATAATGTACAATTCAACTTCACCAATCTTCTCAAATTACACAAATTTCAGATGAAAATAAAGGTCAAAATACAGTCCAACCTAGCCAAACAGATTGCTAGAATCAATGCAATGCCAAATATACTCGAATTTACCTAGTATTGACCAAATTCCAGCCTAATTTAGCAGAACTTACTAAATTTGTAGAGCAGCCAATTGTGCATTTTCTGCAAATCTGACCCATGTACTGATGTTGTGGTGTTTCTCCACACGGCGCTCGAGTAGCCGCGGCGAATGGAAGTTAGTCATATGCATGGTCAGATTTTCAGAAAATGTACAATTCACCTTCAGCAATCCTCTCAAATAACCCACATTTAAGACAAAAATAAGCTTCAAAATGCAGTTTAACATAACAGAACTGATACTTTAAATCAATGCTATACCAAATATACTCAGATATACCCGAAATTTATCACTTTTTTAGCAGAAGTTACTAAATATGTAGAGCTGCCAATTGTACATTTTCTGAAAATCTGACCCATAACAAGCCAATGCATTTCTCCGTGCATGTTCATCAACTGCAAGATTTTAGTGCTTCGTCATAATACTCACAGTTAGTCATGTTTTCTACATGTTTGTCTTTGACCGTACTTGATTGTGTTGAGAAAGCATTCCAGGATCTGTTGCTGAAGAGACGTATTGTCATTGCCCTATCCTCGAATGCAACCGCTATACGGAGACGAGCCAGCGGGGTTGGGGTATGGCCAATCCCTCCGTTATTATGTATACCTGTGCCCTCTACATCCCACGCGCCCTTTTTACTCATCAGGGCGAACAAACCATTTATATCTCACTTCTTTTCAAATTATCAGAAATATATTTATTTATTTTACACATTATTTATTTTATACATTGATATTCTCACAGACTCATGAAAGTATACAATAGGTTGCATTAAGCATAGAGAACATTTAAGTTTATATCTTTAAGTGCATTCAAAATTAAATAATTAATTTACCGACGCTAGCCAGATTATTAATACTGACATTTGATATTGTCGGTTCGACTTCGACTTCGACTTCGATGTCATTTAAACATTAGATCAAGTTATTGAACGATCTATATTTTTTTGCACATTTCTTTATTCGGGAGAATGACAGTGGCATATGCCAACTTATGTTTTTATATATGGCTGGGGTGAATCCCTGTCTTCCTCCATATCCTGAAAGTGTTACCATACAATACACACATTATCTTATGCTGAATGTCACGTATTAAACACATTAAATCCATATTAGAGGTCAGATTTTCAGAAAATGCACAATCGGCAGCTCTACAAATTTGGTAACTTCTGTTCAATTAGACAGAAACATTAGAAAAAATGGGTATATTAGAGTATCTTTGGCATTGTTTTGTTCAGAAATATCTCTTTCATTGTGTTAAACTGCATTTGGAACGTGACTTTTCACTTAAATTTGAGTTATTTGAAAATATTGGTGAAGATGAATTGTACGTTTTCTGAAAATTTCACCCATAAGTTGATGAAGTATTGAGATGGAATGGTGATTATAATTAAGAGAATACATATAAAGGTGGAAACGAAACATATCACCGTTATGTATCTCTAATTGCGTACGAATAATTCACTTCACACAAGCTTGGTCCGATTGGGGACGAGCGTATTTTCCTACAGACAAATACAGCTAAATATCTATTTGCAGGTGAATATTTAGAAATCACGATCTGAAACAAAATATTATCCGAAAGCACTGGGGGGTACGCCAGTCGAAAGTGTGAGATGCTAACATATTATGAATCAATTTGAAGTTTTAAGACATCTTCACGAACCACATTGCATATATTATATACTCCGCCGCCTGAGATACCGATTGTATCACAGCAACTCAAAATACCGCACTGCAAGTCCTTATAAGTCATGGCTGAACCTAAACACTCTAGGCCCAAAGTCGAGAGAGTCCCTTCAAACGAAGGGAAAGCCTCTCGCTTCAAACCGCAAAGTGCCATGATAATTCCATTAAGACCACAAAATGTCATTATATTCCCATTAGAACGCCTATAGTTCTAGACCAGGAAACTGATTAGCGACATAGCCTGACGTACCATTCTTATCTGATCTGAGGGTTTGGGCCTAGAGTGTAAAAGAAACCTGTGATATCGGAGAGAGGACAGGGATCAACGGCAATCATTGGCGAAAACAGACTGGAATAGGTGTGAACTACACTTTCTCGATCGTGTTTGGTGCTATACGTGTACATGTGTAGGGCTAGATCTATATGTGATGAAGTAGCTTCGCTCCATCTAAAAGCAAAGTCGGCGCTAACTACTGTATAGAAGTCTACAACAGCTAGGTTGTGTGGTGTGAGTGGGGGAAAGGTGTGGGGTGGTTAGAAGTCGTACGTAGTGTTAGTAACTACCTCTCACCTTCACAATGAGCCCTACTCCTCCTCCTCCTCCTCATCCCCACCTTTGATTGACAGTCGAGATGCGGCCGGTCACAAAGGCACCCGCTGACGTAGCAACGCCCCACGCCCATCCCGCCATTGTCACCTCTGCGCCAATCAGAATACCGCTCATCAAACGGGGCTTTTTCTCTGGCTACCACTAGGAGGGTTCTGCTTCCAGAGGGTCATAGAGCTCTGACCGCTTAACATATCTGTATAAAAGATAACGTACTTTCACTCAGTCAAGTGATTGAACTCACTCTGGGAAGTTACCAAAGAAGAACCGGTTGGCGCTCTTTCTTGTTGATAGCGTCGGATAAGAGCTAGTCCTGATCGTCTGCTTGGAAAATAGAACTTATACGAAAATGCTGCTGGTTTTTAGTTGATGTTGCCAATATCTCGTTCATTCAAATTGATAATGAATGAGCATTTATACATCAAACTGCAACTGTAGTCGTTTTGATATACACGTCTTGCAGGAAAAGCGCTTTAACAAAATATTGAAGACGGCAGGTAAATTCTGTAATTACACAATCAACCGTTGGTGGCGCACCTGTAGCAGTTGAGCAAAACTACTCACTTGAGGCGAGGCCTGAGAGGAGAAGAGGAGAGAGGGGGACGTAGGAGTTGGAGGTCGAGGAAGCGTGACCGAAGTCTCGGAGAGTCGGAATCCAGTCTTCATTCGGCCCGACCCCGTCAGCCAGGCTGGTCGTTTCTCAACGACAGCAAGGCCTTAATACTGGAACATAGGGCATACATATCTAGAGGCCCTCCTTGGGCAGTGCTAGTTCAAGCACCACCCTTTTACCTAAAACAGTGTATTGATGAAAATACACAAGGAAAAAGCTACTACTTCTACCACTACAGCTACATTGTTGATTAAATAGGATCTATACATTCACATAATCATCATATATATATAATATAGGACACAGCGAATGAGTGGAGGCCTGCTCTATCGGTCGGACACCTTTACTACATTAATACCGCTCTCATTATTGTGACTGTTTATTACACTTGGAGCGTATATATACGCAATCAAACGCCTTCAGGATGAACAGCCCTACAGAGATGAACAAGGTCCAGCAGACATCCAGTAAGTGATCATAATGACAAGCTTTAAATCATTGTCTATAGTAATCTACTGCATTACTACTACGAGCCCTCCTCCTCTTATACACAGCCCCATATACCACCCACACTCACACACATGTACAACTCTTTCACCAACAATTAACGACGGAGATTAGCAGTGATTAAGTGTTTACTACAGGTAGAAATTGTTCTTAGTCGGGAACAGGTACACAAAGACGTGCTCTTAAGCTCCCCTTGCGATAATCAAATACGCTCCCAGTCCCTTTCTCTTTCATCCCTTTCCTTCCCTAATGTCCGGTAAAACCCAGTCCTGTTTGCGCATTCGAGGTAGCTTGAAATGCGCACAACTCTGCAAGTGTATAATATGTACATAGGGTTCGTAATCCATTTAATGGTCAAATTGGAGTTAATCATTTACTTTTCATGGCCAGTTCAACCCAGGAAATAAGCATGGCCAACAGTTCCTCCAGAGAGTCCAGTTGCAGTGGGTAGTGGTCAATAAGTCACTCAGTTGTACATAATTTTTCACTTGGTCACAATGGCACCGGGAGGTGGTGAACCAGTAGTCGGAACTAACTATACAAATTGGGGATTTACCAAGTGGCCCTCATTCGCACCACAGTCATGTATATGTTATACAGTAAAGCCATATATTAAAGCTATTTAGGCAAGGGGATCACTATTAGGAGGCCTCCAACCTCTGCCTCCAGATTTACTTAGTTTAAGTTAAGATCATTATCCGCGTCATATCTATAAACTAGATCTCATACTGTTCTTGGTCGAGACTTCATCAGACACGTGTATAAACAAGTGAATTTCATATTGAGACGGATGTGGCAAATCGAGCAATGGCCCACCATTAATAGTTACATTTACATTTCCAATATCCTCCAAGATATACAAACGTATCAATGGCATAGGAAACAAATTGGGGATGCTCCTGAAATAATTGATTGCTGTATAATAATCAATTAACTCGTCGTCTATAAGGTCATCACATATTTGTACATAGCCTTTATTATGATTTCACGACGTCACAACTTTTAGATTGACATGAGAAGCCCTTTCTTCCTGCCTGTCGTAGAAGAACAGAGGAGAAAAGATCGGTGGCTTATACCACGGAGCCCCATTCCTTGCCTCGTAAGCTTCTGTGTGTACAAAGATATCGTCCAGGTCGACAATAATAGGAGTGTTACCGAGTCGCAATACTACAGATTCTGGTAGAAAACGTGGCAAAGTAAGGGAGATGTCGAGGTATAACGAGCCAGACATCAAAGGCCTTGACTAAAGGCGATGGTGAAATACATAACAAAAAGTGCAATAGAAAGTGGAGGAAGGAGGAGCAGGTGGATTGGAGGTACCGGGACATGGAACTTAGGGAGTTGTGTCATGGGGGAAGCCACAATGCACAACATGGGTCTCGTCTCTGCCTCCCTTCCCCCCTTCGTACACATGTACTTGCTTAAAACATACCAATGCTACTGCACGGCTAGCAATACCTGTTCTTGCCCACTCTCTTAGTCGGGGGATTCCTCCTCTGTTTACATTTAATAAGGACAATTTATTGTAATAATCTCTGCGAATATTATCTATTTTTTTCAATAAGGTTGGTCCGGAGGTTAAAAACAAGCCAGTTCGGTGACTGTGCAAAGAATCGTATTTCAGTAACAATTCTTGATATATGAAGTTATGTGATATATAGTTGCAATATATTATAATTAATTTATAATAATTAATTAATTTTACAATATGTATCACTAGATCGGAAAGGGTATAGACAGAGGACCCATATCGTTATAGAACTATAAATAATTTCTATTAACTTTGTAACATGGACATATATTATTTTTAAATGCTTCATATGTGCACGTGTATATAGTATAGTCTATAAAAACACATTTATGCCACAATGTACATGATGTATAGCACTCATACTTTCCCAACTGAAAGTGATTTTCATGCTGAGATGCATGTGAAAGTGAGTTAGATAAGCTTCCCGGGATTTGGCTGACAAACGTTGAACATCGACAAAAGTTTGCATGTAGAAAGGCATGCTTTCCCCAGATTTGGGAGGAAAACATTTTTCTACACTTTATTATGGAAAATGCATGCATTAGTAGCTTTGACATGAGATCACACCTCGACTTTTACTCGTAGTGCACTCGGGGGGAGACCGTGCCATTGTCGTCGTTAAAATGTTATAAGGATAGTTTGCATGGTGAGCTTTAGTAGTGTGCTTAGACCAACGGATATTAACCATGTTATATTCACCCATGTAAACTAGATGACAAGCTTAATAATCTAATAAGCAATATCGTATGACAAAATCCATAACCATCTTAATTAACTCTGTATTCAGAATAAAGATCAATTCGGAGGATACTAAATCAATGTTATTCTATTATACCGACCAGTTATCATCTATGATACAGAATATTCAGCACCTAAACCCAATTAAGTGTCATTAAACTTTAATCATTCCATGCAGTATGGCATTGATTTCGACTGACTGGAGGTTTCCTCCCAGACCGTTTACCCTCCTCCTGGAGGCTCCAGTCATTTCCTATCATGGTGGGCTGGGGAAACAGGTGTCATGGCTCTCCAGGTGCTCCAGAACCATTAGCCTGTCGTGCCAGACATGCAGCCTGCCTCTTAGACCCTGGAGTACCTCCAGTAGGCTTTGATTTCCTCCGTATCAATAACTAATTCCTTCCACAGGAGGGGATTGTGTCACGCAAAGACCAGGGCTAGGCGGGTGGGACATCCCAGGGCAGGCATGGAGACACAGGAAGGCCGACAGGAAAGCAGGCAGGAAAACTGACTTTTGGAAAGAGCAACACAGTTCTATACATGTTTATTGAATGATTTAGCGACAGAAAAGTTGTAGAATGTCTAACTTTATTACATTTCAACTGCATAGAAGAATGGGAAAAAGGTACATGGACACTTCTCAAACACAATTGAAATTGAATATATTTTATGATGAAGATTATACAGTTGTATGTAGAAATGAATCCATTCTGCTGCAACAGTGTATAATTCAGTACACTGCTTATTTGATTCGGCCTTTTCTATACTTAAAAACGCTTATGTTAAATATTCACAGTTGCCAAGAATTATTTTAAATATTATATAGAGGATATTAAAATCAATATTGCAGTATATAAAACCCCTAAAAGTGATAAAAAAACACTTCGCAGTTTATTCATTTACACAATGCAGCAGCAGCATCCTATGAACTATATATAGAGTTGCAAGCCTGAACTTCATAGGTGTGTGGCAGTGAGATACTTTATACGTCCAGTTTATCATGAAGTGAGGTTATTAACTAAGCCAATATTGGGTGAGGACTTTCATTGAAGATACGGGAACAGACGGTGGATAGGGGTGTATAGAACTCCCCTGGGCTCAGCTGCTGTGAAACATAGACTGGATAAGAGTAGTATATATGATACCTGGGCATATGGAGGCTGTCCGGTAGGTTGATATGTTATACATCTCTATACTAAGGGGACGTTCAGTCAGAGGCCACAATGACTGGGGATGCTTTGCAGTAGCGATGACACATATACCCTACCTGAGATTAAGATATGTCAGGTGCGATACAAGGAGGTTGAAGAACCAACCCCTTCATGTAAAGCTCATGGCAGCTATACCCAGTAAGAGGGGTTTATACAATAGGGATCATGTGTTGAGACTGGACACTGGTCACTATTAAACTACACTGGTCAGTTTGAAGTGGGGAGTGAAGGGCTGTGAGAGGTCATTATAGTTCATACCCAGCAACCGTCCCCAGATTTCCTATATATTGGTATATATATATATAACAATATATACCTATCCAACGCCAACAAGTATTGCATTGACTTATATATACCAATAAAGGTTGCTCGATATATTTATATGTAAAACCCAGGCTGATAAAGCCAGTATTGCTATTAGTTAGGCGTTCACGGCATTACTTAGGCGTTGAGGTAAGAGTTGGTATTATTAGGGGAAAGGGATGATTTGGATCGTTAGAAGGGAGGGATTGGGTGCTCGGGAAAGTGCCTGCAGGGTGACAGTTGATGGTCGCGGCAGGCAGAAGGGGCGCTGTGGGAACCGAGGAGACCCACTGGGGAGCCTCGTCTCACGGTTCCGCCCCCACGACAGCCCGTAGATACGTGTCTTCCACGGATAATGACGGGGGCAGGACCGGGCCAGATGCGGAGCAGGTCTACCGGCGAGGAGGGCGCTCACCTCCCGACGAATCGACCGCCAAATCGCCGCGACGCCCCATTCCCCCGTCATTATCATTGGCAGCGAAACGACATATGAGCGATTATCTCCTATGATTAAATAGACATCTCAATCAAGAGGGGAAATCAATTTGGAACACTCTTGAGATGAGAATTTGTCCGTAGTTGAGTATTTCTCAGGTTATAACAGTATCTTTTCCAATAATGGATAATACGAGTCTTCGACTCCAATGCGTATTGTGCCCATACTAGATTCTTAACTAGCAAGACACATTATACATATTAGCAATTAATCCAAGGTGTTGATTTTATTAATAATTGCAGCTATCAAAGTCTGTATGATTTATGACAGCAATGAGTGTCCAACGGTTTGAAGGAATTGGATGGAAAGTACTTATTGGTAAGCCTAGTCAAATTGGCCTAGTACAGTAACAAAAAATACACCATTCGCCCATAAAACCTTTCCAAAATGCTGCAAACATGAATTAAAGTCCTTGTGTCTCCTGCGGTTTCTAGTGTATGTTTTAACTATGGCTAATATTTTGTACACGTTAATCTCCATACGTTACTAAACACTGCAGTCTGAAAATCTGACTCTTATAGATATCATACACCTTGCAATATGGCCCAATACTAAAAGAGTAAATCCCATATACCCGTGAAAATTAATCATAAGCTTTTATAAGAAGTCACTGAGAGGTGAACATTGTATGCATGAGGTTAATTTGACATGTACATGTATTAGGATTGACTTCCTGGAGCCAAATAACAGTGTTAGTCCAAGATCAAAGGAATTAATAGAATCACAAGTCCTCGGAATACCATTGCTTATTTATAATTCCCAACACCATCCACAATATATATATGTGGGTGAAGTTTTCAGAAAATGTACAATTCGCCTTCACCAATCCTCCTAAATGACCCAGATCTAAGACCAAAATAAGGTGCAAAATACAGTTCAACATAAACAGCTAAGTAAACCCAACACCAAATAATATATACTCAGCTATATCTACCTATAGTATTATTATGATGTCCAGGCTAGTTTAGCCTTAATGTGAGCTACCGATTGTACATTTTCTGACAACCTGACCCATGTGCTTTTTAATCCATGTAAAAAGCATAATGAAAATGTAGTACGGGCTTTGCAGACTTAACAAAATGGATATCAAATAAGCGAATCCGGTTGCATTTATTTCGGAAATACAATATGTTATTTATGAAGGTTTTTTTCTATATATATGCCACTACGACAGAAATTAAATGACGCGAACATGTCTAATCTTACACTATTGATTTAAAAGTCGCGATACCTATAATCTCCACATGGTTTTCACACTGCACACAATATAATACTCAATGATAATAAAACCAAAATTGAATGATCATATATTTTCCTATTGAATGAGTGTTATTTATTTGCATTCTAACCTAGATGTTATTTTCCTATTGATGAATGGGTCTTAATTCTTTGCATTCTAACTTAGATGACCTTATGATCTGGAAAATTAGAAATTTGAGGATTAGTCCATCCCTGGGATTGTGTTATTATATGTAGATTGTGCAATCAATTCATGTACATCAGTGCTTATTGCAAAGGCAAACAAATTATGCCAATCACGAGGTCGTTTGGTCCATTGATACTCATATATATTACCCGCCCCTCTATCTATTCGGCCGGTGCTTTGGCCTGAGGCCAATGCCAATGAAAAAAGGTGGATAGAATTAGGGTGTGAACAAATACAATCACTCTGACAAACCATAGATCATGAGTTATTATTACATATGTCTTTTATCCCCGAATGCATAATTCCACATTCCTAACACAATGGTTTCATATATCCTTGGGACTTTTATTCAGTCACCGGGTTTAAAGCTGGAGTTTTTGTATCTTATTTAAAGCCAGACACACAAAGGATTATTGAATGAGCCATGAGTAAGATAAAGTACATATATGTCAATTTATTGATAGTTGAAGCCACAATTATGTATAAATTCTCATCTGACAAAACGGCTCTAATGGCCACGGTCAATGAGCCATGGCCAAATATAAAGAAATGCATGACTTTGGAGTGCATAAAACATAGCACTGAACAGAACCATAAAGAAATATTTGAATACAAGAAACTATAATCTGTGCGAGAAAGGTACAAACCTTGCCAACTTATTTGTGGAGGCAATAGGGAATAAAGCATTGCGTTCTCTCTTGGGTCAGATTTTTAGAAAATGTACAATTAGCAGCTCTACATATTTAGTAATTTCTGCTTAATTCTGCTAAAAAAAGTGATACATTTTGAGTATATCTGAGTATATTTGGTATCGCATTGATTTAAAGTATCAGTTCTGTTATGGTAAACTGCATTTTGAAGCTTATTTTTGCCTTAAATGAGGGTTATTTGAGAGGATTGGTGAAGGCGTATTGTACATTTCCTGAAAATCTGTCCCTCTTGGTGGTCCCAATTTCCACGTGTACTTCTCCTACGGGAAGGACAGCATCTGGACACCCAGGTGCAAATCTTGTACATAACAATCATCTCCCGCCCACTACCATACACTTACAATCCCGGCCATCTCCAGTGTTAACTCTCCTATTAGACTTGTGATTGTATTTTCCCACGCCTCTGGGAGAATAAGGATAAGATTTTCAGAAAATGTACAATTGGCAGCTCTACACATTTCGGAAATTCTCAAAAATTAGGCTGAAAAATGATGAATACCGGGTATATCTGAGTATATTTGGTATGACATTGATTTAAAGTATCAGTTCTCTTATGTTAAACTGCATTTTGAAGCTTATTTCTGTCTTAAATGTGGGTTATTTGAGAGGATTGGTGAAGGCGAATTGTACATTTTCTGAAAATCTGACCCATATTATATATATATATAGTGAATGCATGGACATACATATATACATGTATACATACACTCTTTATGGATTATTGTAACCAAAAACCATTCTGTGCTATATGTCCTTTTGTATTGCCATGTACAAATATATACCACACCTGGGTATAGGTCAGAAAGCCAGAAACTTCAGACACTTAAACACCCAAGCCTTTCCCCCATGTCATTTATCTAAAACCCATCCGTTCAGGCAGAGCCTTCAACGTGCATAGCCGCCCAATGTAACAACTATAATCTAGGGACATCTAATACTTGTTGTGGTACCCAGTATTTGTGACGATGAGGCAAACCAAGCCACAAAACTCTTCACCAAGTCAGTGCATTTGTCTCAGACCACTGGTGATAACCACTACTTGTGTTGAGCTTTGTTATTTGGAGGGAAAATGACCACCTGTAGATGGTTCAGGTTTTCAGAAAATGCACAATTGGCAGCTCTACAAATCTAGTAAATTCTGCTAAATTAGGCTGCAATTTGGTCAATACTAGGAAAATTCGAGTATATTTGGCATTGCATTGATTCTAGCAATCTGTTTGGTTAGGTTGAACTGTATTTTGAACTTTATTTTCGTCTGAAATTTGGGTTATTTGAGAAGATTGGTGAAGGTGAATTGTACATTTTCTGACAATCTGACCCAGGTAGTGAACAAGGGAATCTCCACTCACCCTACTATCCTTATGACAATTGTCATCCGAGACTCCGGACATGCAACTATAATATAACTGAAGCCTATACCTTATGTTTAGCGCTGATTTCCCCCCAAAGATTGACTTGGACTTTTGTTGGGTAGGAAACATGCTCCACTGCCTGAATACAGAAGTGGAGAATGTAGAGAATTGAAGTACAGGGTGTGCGCATATATATAATATCTTTAAATTGGTATATATGACCGAGAGTGAACATCCATCTTTTTTATGTGAGAATGTCACCCTTCTGATATACACCAAAAGATGGGTCATTTCTTTGCTCTCTACCATCGATCCAAGTTACAACACATATAGTATTATATTTTAATTGGAACTTCCGAAATTTAATGGTTTTCGGAGAGAATAATGACTTAAGTATAGTATATACCACTTACTACTGAAAACCATACACACAATGAAATGTATGAACTTATGGGCAGGTGGTATATATATGTGGATGTATGTTTAAGACATTACCTCGTCTATTTAGACTTTCAAAGAAAGTTTCACATCCTTTAAAAGGCTGGGATTAATATTCTATAGTTATAGTCTAGTCATTTAAAAGCGCACCTCCCATTCAATCAGAATGTTAATCTTTTCGCTTTATAAACTCAAATGTCAACTCGCCTATCAAGGTCTTATTTAGCCATTGGTAAATACAAGCAGTAATCCTTGTCTTGTGATATTACCATTTCAGTTGTCACTCACTCACACACAGACTGTTTTGGATAAGTACACGGTTTAGAAAATACATTTAACAAGTTCTCACTAAAAACTCCCCTCTACAACTTGCAAATCATCAATCATTCAAACCTCCATTTCCTCGAGGCTATCAATGAAGTGGTTAGCGAGGTTAACTCCGGATTTCCACCGCATTTACAAAGGCAGAGCCTATGCTTTATTGAGCGATAATAAAGGGTCCTGACTCGCTCCTGGGAAGTCTATCGGGGATCAATCACCCTATTTGTCATCGTGGTGGGGGAGACTCGGAGCACTATTAGCTCCCAAATTAAACTCCGGTCACACACCCTCCACCCCATCCCTCTGAGCTCTAATTGTTTAAGGAGAGAAGCAAGTAGATCACGATTATAGATCCGTCTCAAAACTGACATGGAGAACCTACTAGCTGGCAATTGAGAGAATTTTTTTTCTATTAATGATTTCTATATAAGCTCACCTCGTCTTTGTAGTTTTGAATCCACCTGCTGTGGGTATTCACATGTATGTGGGTCAGATTTTCAGAAATTGTACAATTCATCTTCACCAATCCTCTCAAATAACACACATTTAAGACAAAAATGTGCTTCAAAATGCTGTTTAACATAACAGAACTGATACTTTAAATCAATGTGATACCAAATATACTCAGATATACCCGGTATTCTTCATTTGTCAGCCACGTTTAGGAGAATTTCCTAAATGTGTAGAGCTGCCAATTGTAGATTTTCTGAAAATCCGACCCATGTATAACAGAGCGTAGATATTAGAAGCAATTGATGTCAAATATGCGGGCTGTAGATATAGGTTTCAATGGTAAAATATTGCTTTATGGATTTACTTTTTGTTACAAGTGCAGTTGATTGGAGGTCGAGAGATAATAATTGTGATTCCATGTCAGAGAAGATATAGAAACGGCAGAAACTTCCTTATAAACGCCCGGTTGTTTGTCTGTATAGTACCGCCATCTGTCAGAAAAGCCATAATTATTGACAAATCTTATTTTGTGAAAGCTTGTCACTAAAGACATTGTATCAGCCAATATTTAGCCTATTCGGATTCGGTTAGAGGTCACGAATTCATACCATTGCAAAAACTGTTATATGTGGGTAAGATTTTCAGAAAATGTACAATTGGCAGCTGTACACATTTAGGAAATTCTAATAAATTAGGCTGAACTTTGGCCAATACTAGGTAAATTCGAGTATATTTGGCTTTGTATTGATTCTAGCAATCTGTTTGGTTAGGTTGAACTGAATTCTGAACTTTATTTTCATCTGAAATGTGGGTTAGTTGAGAGGATTGGTGAAGGTGAATTGTACATTTTCTGAAAATCTGACCCATATGTACTATCCACATTCTGCATTTAGGCGTGTACACAACAAGTTTTGCTATAAAAAAATACTTGGTGGTATTTAGGGCACCACTTGCGACAGAATGCGACGACGAAGATGCTATGAAGCATGATCACAATTTCCTTCTTATGGTATATTCATTATAAATAACTGTTTTTGTATAAATCAAGAGGCAAAATACCTCCCTATGTTATAACATACAGCAATACACCAGTTGGCCAACGCTTCGATAGGTCTGGTAAAAACTCAAGGACATAAAGTTGGCACTGAACTAATGTCAAGTTGAAAAGCCATCAATAACATGTAACACCCTCAAATCAGGGATTAACAAGAGAAATGAATGAGGAAAGATGGCATACGTCTTGTTCATAGATGTAGAAAGGGGGATCAAAATTAGTCTTTCATCAGTGGTCTGGCGTCTGCCTGATAGTTTTGAGTCCAGGTCCCTTGACTCTTGTAATAATTGCCTTTCTTGCACAAGATTGCCTTTCTTATATCCTTAGAGGAAGGTTGGAGATGATTTAATTGCTGATTAATCATTCCTACCACATGATTTAGGCAATACAGCTAAATACAAGGGGCAACATACACATGTCTATGGGTCAGATTTTCAGAAAATGTACAATTCGCCTTAATCAATTCTCTCAAATAACCCAAATTTAAGACAGAAATGAACTTCCAAATGCAGTTTAACATAGCAGAACTGATACTATAAACCAATTAGAGCCTGAATATACTCAGATATACCCGGTATTCTTCATTTTTCAGCATAATTTAGCATAATTTCCTAAATGTGTAGAGCTGGCAATTGGCACAGGCGTATAGGCACAGGAATTGCTCTTTGAATCTTTGAACCTAGTCGGTGTATTATATACACAATGCCTGTAAAACTCAAGCAAAATGACTGGAAAATGGACATATCGACCATGGAATTGTATATTATGATGAGTTCTGTTGAATTAGTAGCCATCTTGCTGGGACCTATGTAACCACCACTGTGCGCCTCACAGGTACCCAGTCAGGTCCAGACGGCCACATTCCTCGATTCCACATCCAGCGATAAGCTTAACCACAAGGCTAAGGCTAAGGCTAAAACTCAGGGGTCCAAAACTGCCTTCTGAACCTGACTGCCTACACCAACCATACCCATACCTGACACGATGGAAGAAAAAACCCTGACTGGAACAGAAATAGGCAGCGAAAGTGAAACCTCCCACCGAATTAATTGTTAATCACAGACACCAGACAATGGGTTGCACTGACAGCCATGACTGTTGACGTCCAACCAGGAAGTCCGCAGCCCCTATACTCAATAGGTGGCGACGATAAGAGGTGGGCAATTGGAGAAATGCACACCAATATGACAAGGTGTTGACAAACGGCTGACGGGGGCACAACAAAGTTTGCCCCGGACCAAACAAGGAATCGATGCTGACAAAACCTTATGCCTAACTCCCACTGACAAATCACTCCGTTCGCCAAAGACCTTATCAGGTTTATCTTCAGGGCTTTGGGGCTATTTCATTCCACTTACTGTCAGAAATAATCAGGAGCTTTCTTTCCAGCTCAACCCTCTGAAAGGTGACCAGCACGTCTTTTCTTTACTTGGGTAGGATTTTTATTCGTTGGCCATACGCTGACTTGAAATGGCAGACGTAGCTTTTGTTGTTGTGTCCCAATAAAACGGCAGGTTCTGTCATGAACTTGGTATGTTCCCACATCACAAATATTTGAACTTGATTATGATATTTTCATATTGAAAAGACGTCAGATTGTCCGTATATTCATGCCCTGAGTGGTGCTCTATACTTCATGGAAGTACGGGGATAGAAAGACACGTAAGGTCCATAGAGTTCTATATAAACAATAATTGACAGACAAATAGTCGACTGCTATATGTATTAGGGTCAGATTTTCAGAAAATGTACAATTGGCAGCTGAACACATTTAGTAAATTCTGCTAAATTAGGCTCCAATTTAGTCAATACTTGGTAAATTCGAGTATATTCGGCATTGCATTGATTCTTGCAATCTGTTTGGTTAGGTTGAACTGCATTTTAGCCTTTATTTTCGCCTGAAATTTGGGTTTTTTGAGAAGATTGGCGAAGGCGAATTGTACATTTTCTGGAAACCTCACCCATATGTATTACTGGAGTTCACAACTGCCCCCATACATGTGCTAACCGCGCCTCCTAGTGTTGCTTCCATACAAAAGCTGAGCAGAACAAATCAGTGCACAAATCATATGGAGTCCCCGCGGCAAGCCACCTAATTAGATCTCAACAATTCCCTCTGGATTCTTTCCCACGTTCTAGCGCTGGACAATGCACATGTAAGGAGTCCTTGGTTTGACAGACCAGCAGCAACTCCATCGCAACTCCACCCCAGCAAGGCTTCAATCGGTGCTTTACTGTTGCGCTGAGCTTGCGCTTATGGCACTGTGGTTAAAGAGGGCCCTCACTGTCAAGGGCGGGGTTGTGTCGGACCAGGGGTCCGGTCACTCCGGGGGGCCAGGGGCCTAAACACCACCGGGATAGTCCATCCATCCCTAGGACAGAAGGTCCACTATCGATAGCCCTTCGGACTCAACTGCTTCATTGCTTTTGGATTAAAAATCCCCTTTCTTGCGGGTACTCGGACCATTGTCTGCTTCTCTGTGTGTTTCTCTGCAGTTCCCCCGCCCGACAAGGGCCGACTTTACGCCCGGCGAACAGACACAATCGGCAACAAATCGTCACAAACGCTATAACTTGTGGCGATTATGACACTGGTCGGGTACAAAGGGAACGAGCGACAGCGGTCACTTCTCAATGTATGGACGCTAGCCTCAGTACCCAGACATCAGCGAATTCTTTCATGAACTGGCTATTGATACCTCCCAAATATCGCCCTAGTTTAGTCTGTAAAAATAGATTAACCAACCAGTCACCATTAGAGCGCTAAACACTCCAAAATACCACCTTACTCACCGGCTGTATTCTCAACAGATAGAAACACAATTTAAGAAGCAACAAAATAGCTTTTTATCTAGCCCTAAAAGAAAACTGTGATCTCAATATTGATAGACAATGTCTGATATTCTGTTTTAAAATTCATAAGCACCGCACTGTGGGTACTAATAGGGAAGCTTAGTTTTTTTAGTGCTACTTGTGTTCGCGTGATGCGACCAATACATCTCCCTCATCAACATGCATATGGCGTGGCATGCGAAGCTATACATTGCCGGCCTTATAATATATTGTGACACAAAATTATCCTGAAATTTCTGATTATTGTAATCGAGTGGATATGTTCCGAGGTTAATATTCAGGTAGAGGTTGGACGGCGGCGGGGCGAGGGGAGTGCAGTACATGTGTACAGCAATTACCACAAGCCATGAAAGGGGCTTGTTTGGAAATGTGCAATTTTGATAAAGATTTGCATATCATTGTGAATGTAATGCGTCAGAAATCGCGCTCCCTCCGAGGGCCTGTGCACACCAGGGGAGCATAAAGCATGGGGGGTCCACTATTAATAACATATTTTGATATGTCTATTTATAATATGTTTATACCATGTCTAATTTTACAGCTACGAGGCCATTATTTTATTGACTCAATAAACTGAATTAGTTGGGGTAAAAAAATCTCTCTGGATCACGCTACGGTCTTCTTTTGAAACATGTATTATGGCTCCGAGTAATGATACTATCCATGTCATGTTATACTTATAAAGTGGATATATTACCATTAATTTAGTAACTGGTTATTTGCAACATAGATTTAATAACTCTTGTCAAACACAGCCTTGTATCGCGGTATCATAAACTCAACACGAAGCTAAACTCAGAAGCTTAATAGTATTAAACTCTATCAATGAAAAAAACTAAATATCAATTCTTTTTTTCTCTTCAGGTCGGATTCTGATGGATATTCCATGCGTGGTCTGTCAGGACCATTCGTCGGGTAAACACTACGGTATCTACGCCTGTGATGGGTGAGTACATTTGCCTACCTTAACTCTATACATACTTAACTTGTAAATATTAACTCAAAAATGAAGACAAATACAACAGTCAAACAATCCGTTCTCATCACTAACTCTCGAAGTACTGCACGTAGATAGTTTAATTCAGCAAAGACCAGAGGTGGGTGGATATAAAAGATGGATTGAAACAGTAATATTTAAGCAACTGACTACCGAGTATATGTTCACGGTTTGGAGGTCGACAGTAGTGCCCCCTCGTGAGGTTTTCTTGAACCAAAGACAGCCACCTAAATATACTACTGTGTGTACCTTGTCAAGAAATAACAACTTGTTGCTACATTTTAATCGCTATTTTATTCACACGAGGCATGTTTTAAAACTTTCTAATTATTCTCTTTTCAGATGCGCTGGATTCTTTAAGGTGAGATATTGCTACAAGTTCTCTTATTCCACACATATATGGATCAGATTTTCAGAAAATGTACAATTCAACTTAGCCAATCTTCTCAAATAACCCGAATTTCAGACAAGAAAAAAGTTCAAAACACTGTTCAACCTAACCAAACAGATTGCTAGAATCAATGCAATGCCAAATATACACGAATTTACCTAGTATTGGCCAAATTGCAGCTTAATTTAGCAGAATTTACTTAAAGTGTACAGCTGCCAATTGTACATTTTCTGAAAATCTGACCCACGTATACGTTTCTATTACCAAAATTAGTCCATATCAGAATTGTCAAAATTGTGATCAGTATTCAGCTCCTAGATTTAAATTGTTTAATATCAACAGCATTACCCTTCATTTGTGGACTTATTTGTTTCACAAGATCAAACGTTATTAAAGTAAATATCACATCTTAAAATATAATTCCCCACACTGGCCATGACACATGTATACACATTAATTTTTATTAGCCGGATTTGATGTTTTGTTATCAAAATATATTAGACAGGTACGACGTCACAAACATAATTCTCGACATGAATACTCATTATACGAAAACATGTTACATGAGCGTTAATTGGGGATGTTACGTCCAAAGAAAGGCTAAGACAAACTTGGCAATGTTTCTCATTCTGAAATTGAGAAGAAAGCTTTGGAGTAGTGGAAAAACTGGTTATGAAAATATCACTTCCCCCCTACTTGACCCTTCAAATGTAGCATGGATGTGAAATAAATCTCTGAATAGCTTAGATCTATATCGCCAACGCAAAAAAACGCGGTCCTATTTACTTCGAGGGTACCTCACGCTTAGATGGCATTCTATTCCGGAAAATTTAATCATTTCCCTCCATGAAGCTACAAATGAGGACCGGTGAGCAGAGAACTCATGTAAATACAATCTAAAAGTAGATGCATTAGATTCGTCATTCAGGAAACATATATATGTTGGTCAGATTTTCTGAAAATGTACAATTCACCTTCCCTAATCGTTTCAAATAATCCGAATCTAAGAAAAAAATTACGTTCAAAATGCAGTTTAACACGAAGGAAGAGATAGTTGTAATCACCCCGATGCCAAAATCACTCAGATATACACAGCATTTATTATATAACAGTCTAATTTAGCAGAAGTTACCAAATTTGTAGCGCTGACAATTGTACATTTTCTGAAAACCTGACCCATATATATATATATATATATATCGGCTGTAAATTTTAATTTATTTGATACGCATCAAATACAAAGTAATTTCATATTTACAAAGATACTTCGATATTGCTGATACAACAAATCAACTGCCTATATGCGTGTACAACTATCATGAAGGCAAGAAATCAATGAAATAACTCTTGTCGGAACAAAAGGTTCCTCATATCGACGTTTGTCGGTTTGACTTCTACACAATCTTATGTGCCGACCATATCAATTTTTCAAATAATATATCGGTGAAGTGGTAGCATTGAGTGCCCGATACAATAACCTGGCTCCAATTGGGTCAGAGTTTCAGAAAATGTACAATTCGTCTTCACCAATTCTCTCAAATAACCCACATTTAAGACAGAAATGAGCTTCAAAATGCAGTTTAACATAACAGAACTGATACTTTAAATCAATGTGATACCAAATATACTCAAATATACCCGATATTCATCATTTGTCAGCCTAATTTAGGAGAATTTCCTAAATGTGTAGAGCTGCTAATTGTACATTTTCTGAAAAT
The DNA here is from genome assembly GCA_942159475.1 of Sthenelais limicola. NCBI lineage: Eukaryota > Metazoa > Annelida > Polychaeta > Phyllodocida > Sigalionidae > Sthenelais > Sthenelais limicola. The sequence continues at coordinate 33,341,656 of OW804097.1, read as the reverse complement.
CTGCCCCAATTGTAGAACAACACCTTCAAACTTTGAGTGCGGCCTTATTCTGGGGCAACAATCCGCCTCCACGATTCACCAATTTTTCAAGAGCCCCCTTGCATGGGATGATACTAGTACAAACCGAATGTGTATCATCATAATATTCATTTGGGCAATGATTAAATAATCCCAGGGCATTCATCATTTACAAATAGATATGACTTTGACACAAGACTTCATGCATCAACGTGTACTTATTAATTATGTAATTAAAGCATGTGTGGTATGCTTATTAGAACATGCATTGACCTAAATAACACGTTTTTTCCTGTCTTCTTGCAGAGGTCCATCCGAAGAAATAGACAATATATATGTAAATCTAGACAAGGCAATTGTCCTGTGGATAAAACGCATAGGAATCAATGTCGGGCCTGCAGGCTTAAAAAGTGCATAGAAGCTGGGATGAATAAAGATGGTAAGTGCACTTTAGTATATTCAGAAAAGACAATAACCTAGTCAGAGTACATGGATCCTTAGAGAAAAAGGAATATTACTTTCTAAGATGAACCCAACCCTTGTAATGAAATATATATATAGTCGTCCACCTCACAAAAAAGTATTCAATTTGAAAATGAACATTTAGTAGAGAAGAAAAGTAAAAGAAAATTCGTGACGATACGTGAATCGTTGCTCAACACTCAGGAGAGATAGAAAAAGCCAATATATATAATATACACACCCGACACGAATAAAAGGCACACAATTAAGATAAGATAAGAAAATCTTTTATTTGCCAAATTGCTCGATATTACATTGGGAAAAGGAGACAAATAGGTCTACATGTCTATATGAAAGAAGTGTTCCATTTCTACCGACAGTTACCTTTGAATTTGAATGCATCAGAGTTGTACTGGACCGAGCAGAGAATATGACAATATTATAGTGAGAAAAGGTAAAATAAAAAAATAAAGGGAGATAATATATATATCAGAAGGATCCTATGGCTATGCGACAATTGTGTCGTTCGAATACATCTCATATTTATTTGAGATTCAAAAGTATAATTGAGAATGACATAGCCATTTCATCATCCTGGCTGCACATGCAAAATGACTCAAATGCACAGCAAACTGCCGTAAGAAGAAGAAGAAGCCAGCAGCTTCCTGCTTTGACAAAAGCTTTCCAACTACCCTAACCAGCAACCTGCTGTGATTACAACGTACACTCCTCCTCATAATGGGCTACTACAGTCGGGCTTCCGAGGCAAACATCCCAACATTAAAACTCAAAATTGGATTGGCCTTAAATGGCATTGGGTAATTTGTGCAGCAATGATAACAGATGTAGCCGTTATTAAAAGGTATACAGTGTGTATCGCATTGGTCTGGTGAATTAGGCAGGGGAGGGTAGGCCATGGTGGTTGGTGGTCTAGCGCGGCGGCGGGGCCATATATAGACCATGGCAGACTTAAACTATATCCTCTACTAGGAGTTGAGAGCATAATACATATCATTCAACTCGAACTCATCTTGGCTTATTAATGCGACCACTATGTATCATTAATGTCGGCAGTAAGCCGTCGGGATACATGTCAATTAAGCAGGTGTTCGCGAGGCTAGGTCTTTTCTCGTCGTGGGAGTTCTGAGGCAAGGGATGGGAGTATTGAAAATGGGGGCTGGTAGGAGGCGTGGGGCAGCAATTATTAACAACCAAAGGGCCTAATTCTCTCCATAGCACCCGGAGAATTGGTGCATTCTTGATGCAGGCTGGTTTGGAAAACGCCCCCGCTGGTGTGACAGTTGGCACCGGGGGCGGGCTGGCCGGGTAAAAATTGATATCGATTATTGAACTTTTTCTGACAATATTTCCTTCTTTCTGGTTACATTTCATAACGAATGTTCACGTACGGTAATTGCAATCTCTTCTACAGACATTTATGCCACGCACATATTTGAGGTTTTCTTTGAAAAAAAAGGCTGTATCATCATCGGCCAAAAAATGACATATTCTTCAGCAAATATATCGCCTCCACTGAAGAAATCCCCCAAGATGCTAAGAAATAATGAAAGGACAAAGGCGAACAAGGGAACGTTAAAATAGTTCTAGGGTCAGTAATCTGGTTTGTTTAGGCGCCCTCGCGACACAATGCTCGCTATTTCAGCGTCCTCTTGTCACGACAAGAGACGAGAACATCGTGTCAATATGCACAGCCAAGCTACAATACTTTCAGGGATTTAGAGAACGAGTGAGAATCACTCTTGAGATCCCATGGAACGATTTGGTTAAACAAAAATCCCTAGGCCCTTATAAATGGTTGTAATATGTGTTTTATGATGACATGATGGGATTCCCATTTTTACATCGAGATCCACGCCACGGCATCAAATCTCGCGAAATCCCCTGATCTTGTGTGATTTCGCGAGATCACGCGACCTCTTACCAGGCACCTTTATCACTTCAACGAATGATCTTATGGGTCAGATTTTCAGAAAATGTATAATTGGCAGCTCTACACATTTACTAAATTCTGATAAATTAGACTGAAAAATGGTCAATACTAGGTAAATTCGAGTATATTCGGTATTGCATTGATTCTAGCAATCTGTTTGGTTCGGCTGAACTGTATTTTGAACTTTATTTTAGTCTGGAATTTGGCTTATTTGAGAAAATTGGCGAAGTTGAATTGTGCTTTTTCTGAAAATCTGACCCTTATCCTAGGGGATGTGTTGTGGAAGTTTGACTCAAATTAAAGTCAAATATTTGTAGGCTGCTTTCTTGGCCTCTGCCTTCATCTAAGCGACATAAACTAGTTGAGAGACCGAGGACAATGAAGGGAAAAGATGGGGAAGTTGGAATGCGATAAAGAAAGTTCGCCTACACTGAAGAGACATAGTATGTAGGTGGTCGCGGTGGGTAAAATCGGGACTGAACCATACATTTGCAAAGCAAATTAGAATCAAAGCATGTAGGCTCCATTCAATCCTCCCAATATGAGTATAGATGTAATACCAGCTCTTGGAGGGGGAAATGGGCAATTCAGTTTGGGTCTTGACTAGGTCTTGAGCTCTAGACCCCAGGATTGAACAATAATGGAATAGATCCACTTATAAGTAAGAGGTGAACTAACTCCTATTTCCTTATTCCCTCCCCATAATATTTTTTAGAAGGCCTGGTATTCCTTCCAATTACATTCATCTCTACATGATTTGAAAAGCAATTGTGAAGATTTTCTTGTCAACAAAATGCCCCAATACTCGCTCCCTGTTCAGCAACTTCAAGATTACAATCATAAATTTTCAATTTTCTTCTCAATCCCCAACGATATTCAACTGAGTGCTATAGCATTACCATACCACAGTTATTTCCAAGGTTTTTATTTCAACGCCTCAAAGCAAACAACACCTCAAAGTATTTATCCATATATATACCAAGCCGTAAAGGTATAACTCAAAATATTTTTGCGTCAATAGAGAAAACATGAGGGCGGTCGGGGCACAAGTGCTTTTTGTTGGAATGTCTTTTCAACTTTTGATCTCATGTCCATTTACTTAACATCGAATAAACCTCTTTCTTTAATCCGGGTCAAAGTGGCACTAATCCGACCATTGCCTCGATGGACATTTGACTGGTTGAACACATAAGCTGGTCAAGTTGGCTAGCTTGTATTGACCGGATCAAAAGGCTAGTCACTCACTGACCAAGTCTAAAGGTATTTTCTCCGCCGCCTTATTGCCTGTTTTGAAGTGTAAGCTATGGTAGACTACAGTTTGAATTCGCGCTAAGCGTCAGCAGCAAGGAAGGGGGTGCTTTATATGTATACATTAGATGCAGCATGAAAACCCATTTTTTCATAGATAACTTCCTAACGAATCTGACACAGAATCCTTGCAAAGAGCACAAAGGTGCACTTTGATGAATAGACGCGATAGTTACCTCGTGGCATTGTATACTTTTTTGCAATGTTTAATGAGCCTGAGTGATATCAGCCCCCCTCTTCCTCGTCTAACTTTTCACTTGGCAATTTAAGTCGCACACTGTGGGCAAACCAAGACCGCGACCCTAATGAGTTTAGCACACTTATAGCGCGGCAAATAGGTTCTCACCACCGGCCAGACTTGTTTTCTGAAGTCAATATACACCAGTCGAGCATTTGGATATGGTTACGTAATCAATTTTCAAAGAATATCGTCTTAAAATAACTTAACTTTTTACCTCTAATTGGTCTGCTCACAACAAAGCGTTGCGGGCCGTGGTCCCACGGTCGCTTATTGGCTGTGTGGGTCAGATCTTCAGAAAATGTACAATCAGCAACTCTAAACATTTAGTAAATTCTGCTAAATTAGACTGCAATTTGGTCAATACTAGGTAAATTCGAGTATATTCGGCATAACATTGATTCTAGCAATCTGTTTGGTTAGGTTGAACTGTCTTTTGAACTTTATTTTCGTCTGAAATTTGGGTTATTTGAGAGAATTGTTGAAGTTGGATTGTACATTTTCTGAAAATCTGACCCATATATGTATCGGTATAATTGAAATGTGCGTTTATAATGCTTTGGTAGTATAAGCAGCAAGAATAAACCTTACTCTCGTTAGTATAAGGAAGACACATTCATCTGCTTTGTGCAGTCATCTGCAATGTTGCGTTCGATTAAATGGATATTGAAATAATAATATTGTGTAAAAAGGAAGGTAATAGTAGTTTAATTACAGATTTAATGTAGAAAAGAGGCGACGCAAGAAAACATCCACGTGGTGGACAGGCGTATTTTGGAATTTGATGTAATTGTACGGCCATATTTGTAATAAAAAAGAAACTACAGCAAAATCGGACTCTTTCCCTGGAATCAATAACAATCTATATCAAACAGAAAATATCCAGTTTTCCAGTGACATATTTTCTGTATATATTATACATCAATACGAAGACAGTCCATCATGGGCGAAGTCGCCAAAATGTGTACAATTTTCCGTCACCAATCCTATGAAATAGCCTAAATCTAAGACTAAGGATATGCTCAAAATACAGTTTAACATAACCACACATATTTTTTAATCAACACAACACCAAATATACTTAGTATTTATAATCATTCTAGCCGAATTCCAATCATTCCAGCCGAATTTATTTGATACAATGTAGAGCTTCAATTTGCACATTTCTAGGCGACTTGACCCATATGCATTTATATTTAACTCACAGAGCACTGAACATAAGAGCCTTTAATTAAGATTTCCTTTGAGCCTGCATATATGGGTACGGAGAAATAAATATCGCTGAAAAAAATATGCTAAATACATGGCTCTATGATAGGGCTTCACAATGGTCGTGTTGTAAAAACAATACGGCCTCAAGGTATAAGCATGTAATCCCTTGGTGCACAGACAACTTTTTGCACGTGCCTCATTAGTTTCCATAAATTGCATGTCAGTATAACTGTTTTACCAAAGCCAAACGAGAGCCTTGACTTTGGGTGGTATTTTAATTCAATGAAATCACATGTTAATGCGAAGCCAATATGTAAATGGCGGAATGATGTTTATACATACATTGACAACACGCTAACATCGCATCAAGGGCTATACTCTCCATGTTTTAATTAGGCTTTAATTATATTGTAAGGAATGAAATATGAGAAGACATCGTGGCCGCATGTGATTTATCATTTAGCAATAAAGACAAAAAATACCAATCGGTCGCTACCCTGAATGTATCAAAATTGCAATTGATTGCTCCATTGAGAAAACCCAATGTCGATTAAATCATTAATAGCAAGTATTTAGCTGTATAATAATATCAACCCATTATCATAGGACGTTCGAACACAACGTAGTGCACGGCATCACAAACTCTTTCGCCCCTACTCCTTCACCCAAGTATCAAAACATTGAAATGTAAAAAAGATTTAGGTTCAAAAGCCACAATAAACATAGGTGTCGGACCCATTTTCGCGCAGTAACGAAACAATCGATTTCCTGATTAATTTGATTGCGTGGCACGATGCAATGGTTTTAATTGACTTGTTACGGAAATAGGATTTTGTCTATTATCGCCTATTGCTGCCTATGTCATACAACATGGAAACAAGGCAATTTTACTTTGGCACAACAGTACGACGCAAACATGTGTAAACGGCATGCTCAGAAGTGCGTCCCCCATTTATCGCTTTACGAATTTTGATAAATAAATAACTATATTATTTTTACTTTCAATTATTGCTCCAACTGTAATAATCATGCAGTTTTATTTGTGACTATTATTAAATTATTTGTCTTAAAGTTGGCTGTATAAAATATATGCTCAACAAACCCCCGCCGAAATACCAGTCAGCATCGCGCAGAATTCCATCTTTTATATGGAAAATGCCTATGCAAACAACATAAAAGATATACCACAAATTTGAATTCTAATATTCCTCAATTTGTGAACGTATGTCTAGTCATCTCAGGTGTTTATGCTTTGAGCCTAGAGGCATTTATATCTCAATATCCAATACAGACAGGTGCACTGTGGAAGAGATGGTACAGAGAAAGCCCGAGTGTTTTTACTTTTGATATTTACATAGATAAACAAACACCTGTCAACGCTCCACGTGCTCAAATGGCTGTCAAAAAATTCATGGAGATTTGTTCGGGATATCATTTTCTCTTAGCATAAAAAAAAATCTGTAAGACAGCAAATAAAAACTGCCTGAAAGGCGAGTTTTTTCAGGTCATGCCCATTCTAAAAAAAGTCCTAATTTTGAATAACATCTCTGAAAAAATTAGTGCCAATGTTATGTGACTTTGAGCTTTCTGGTCAAATGTAATTCCCAGGTATGTTCAAAGTACAAGCCAGTGGCAGCATACCAATGTTTCAGACAAACAGAGATTGTGCAATATCTATTCTGCACGCATTTCCTTGTTAGAAATGGCAGTTAAACCTCCAGGGAAATCATCAGGGGAGTCTATATAACGAAATGTGTACAACAACACCAGGCTCCCTTTTGAGAAGCCTTATTATAATGTGCCAGGACCAGTTAGTAATATCGGTACATACAGATACAGAACTTCTGGTGGTGATAATGCTCCCTGAAACACTTGAAATTACCAGACGTTACGGTGAGTGGACGTGGGGAGAAGCCTTAGACGCCCCACGCTAGTCCCCGAGGGCGGCGTCCCACCACTGCGGGCCCCATCATCCAGCAGCTCCCTCTGCCCTTCAACTTAATTTGGCAGCCATGCAACTCCATGCAGATGTTAGTAAACTCGCTGGTTATTGTTGGTCAAACTGAAAATGTACTCCCCATGGCATTTCTTGTGGTTTCTCGCACTATATATTATCACCAGTGAAGCTGAATGGCACATTGTTTAATTGGAAGCTATGATGGCATGGACTCGCACAATTATGAGGGGAAGGAATGTGAAATGTATAGTATATGGGTGAGATTTTCAGAAAATGTACAATTCACCTTCATGAATCCTCGCAAATAACCCACATTTAAGAAAAAAAAAAGCTTCAAAATGCAGTTTAACATAACCGAACTGATACTTTAAATCAATGCGATACCAAATATACTCAGATATACCCGGTATTCATCATTTTTCAGCCTAATTTATCAGAATTTCCTAAATGTGTAGAGCTGCCATTTTCTGAAAATCTGACTCATATGCAGCCGAATCAAGCACTTCTCACTGACATCATTGGCGGAATATGTACAAGTATACTTATACAATATCGGGTTATCCATCCCCAAGCTTATTCTCGGCCCAGCGGGTGGTTAAACATGATGTAGAAGTATACAGACATAATATATATCCTCCCCCAAGTATTAGGTGTGCGATCCCCAGCTGAGTCAACACTTGCCTTTAGAGGCGCACGGTCTCTCACCTGAGATTTTGAAGTATTGGGGAGAGGTGGGATTGACAAGCATTCAGTACATGGTCCGTCCGATGATATTCTATCTATACATCATCCCATGGGAAAAGGCAATGTGAGAAATGGGGTGAAAACGCTGTGTGAAATTGTATTATGAAATTTTATAATGACATTTTAGTATGAAATTATAATATTATTGCAGTGTGTTTTCCCGCGGAAAATATTTCTGGTGTTGGTTTAATTGTGTTGGCAATATCCAAATATTATGATATAAATGGTATGTACAGTGCCGATTTATAAATAAAGTGGTTGATTTGATTTGACTTGAAATGGTTTATTTCATAAATCGGGTGTACCTTTTGGAATTAATCTCGTCAGTATCCCAGGACTGGTTATCATAATGTTACTATAGCTATAACTAAAATCGCTTCAATCAATTGCTATGGTGGCAATTACGCCTCAAATATCACATTCTCACTCCAATATATATAAACTCAAAGACAATTATATCTACTCCGAAGCCACAGAGGTATATATACCGACTCCACAGCTGTGTTATTACTGAGTGATGTTGAATTTTTGAGCCCTTGAGCAAGAAAGCCTAATGCAATCGCCTCTTGAGCGGGGCAGGCAAATTAAAGGTGGCCACTTGCGAGGGAGGAGACGATATTAGGGGGAGGAGGGAGTCCCAACCAACCCCATGAGTGTGGTCCTTCAGTGATTGATTTACTGCACCTTAAATTGCAGACTTACTTCACTTGAATGAAACAGCCCTCACTCACACAGGTGCAAACGGAGACATTCGAAATTATGGTTCAAACTCTTGTAAAAATTGTCATTAAAGAAGGGAAATGTATATGTTTTGATGGCTCAAATGTAATCAGAATTGAGGAGTGGAGTTAGAGTGGTGGGAATAACAAAGAAGGCTCTCGTCCCTGGATGAAAAAAAAATACAAAAACTAACGCTTGTTTATTTTGATAGATACTTCTGACTGGATAAAAAAAAATAACACTGTTCACTCAGGAAAAGTACGTCCATACATTTGACTCTGTTTATTCTTCATTAATTGCTCTTTCAATTAATATTTACCAAAGCATTTATCTTTTTTTCGCCACAACCCTTACGATTTGAAAGAAGACTGTGGCTAAGCCTAAACGCCCATCTGTTCATCAAAGCTATCAGAGGGTATGAACATGCGTTCTGTGCTTTGCAGTTTAAGAATACTAACACTAACAGGCACCTAGTTCGTGTGTACAGAGACCTATTGATAGTCTTTACCAAAGCTTTCGCTAGCTTTAGCCAGTACCAGCCATGTCTTGAGGCCAAGGAAACTGATTAATGCCTTATAAAGACCAATTAACCCAAGACTTTGGACAACAATCACTAAGAGATCCTTCAAACCCTCAAGGCCCTTCATGTCCTTAGTTCTAACACGGGGATGTCTTAGACTAATTTTCTGAGTCCTTGCACTTAGATGAGATAGAATGAACCCCTTGGGTGTTCATACTAAAATAGGGTACATGGATACTCTGCCATCGAAACACCCCGAAGGGAATCCTGAAAGTAAGTGACGGAACTGCTTGACAATTGGAAGTCGGCAGCCATCAAAGTGATTGTGGCTTGGGGGTTGGTTGACGGAGCGGAGGGCCCCACAGTCGGTAGGTGGAACGGGTGCGTTACCGGGATGGTACGGGGTCCAGGGACGTTTCGTTGGAGAGCGCTCTTCATTTACTATTAACACTGCACGCTCCTTCACTTTATAGAAAACTGGTGAAAATTCCCCCACAGAAAGAAGCCCTGAGGCAGTGCCCTGCCAATTTACCTGCGTGTTTACCGCGGTCCTTTATCACATCTCAAATCGCGACCTGCGATTTGCGTAGGCGATAATAAAATACCAGTGCTATTGCAGCTCCGAAGCGGGCAGAATTTGGGACTCGAGGGTGAAAAGCAAAAGTGGGTGTGAGCGAGATTGCTGGAGATAATTTTTCACATTTCTGGCAGGTAAACACAAAGGTCATTTTGTGATGGTGTTCGCAGCTATGTGGTGTCATATCATGAACATGGAGATTAAATTGATAAGACACACCGTCATAATATACGACCTTTCGCCTAGTAGAAACTAACAGAAACGCCCCTTGAGAATAACATAGCTCCAAGAGGCAAAGGTGGTTCTCCCATGCTTTAAAAGTGTATGTGCCATTGAAACCCACGCCTGCATGATGCAAGCTTTTTATATTATCCAGATACTTTTCCCCCTTCCATCTGAATGCTAAGATCTTAATCTGGAGGTTTGCTATTCACATCTGAGCTATTTCTCAATGACTTTGTATATTTAATCGAGGGCGAAGTCTTTGTGCCTGCTTTTCTTTAGGCCACATTGTAAGAAAGCCATGAACCTGCTGCTGCAGTCCATATAAAATACAAGTTAACCCGATAGCTGAACCAAGATAAAGGGCGCATTGGAATGACGCTGAACCCGGGAATCTCCACAATAGTATTAAGACTATATCCACGAGTTTAACAGTCGCATGGGAACCTGCGTCTCAATTTCCAATCTCTTTAGTCACAGCTTTATCGAAGTGCACGCCCTATTGGTTATCCTGACAGTACATCTAATAGCACAACAATACCTCCTACTATAGCTTCTTGTTCCCTCGGTTTATTAATTGAACCCACAACAATGACTTTATTAGGTTCGGCCAGGCATCAGGGGCAGGTCCTGACTGGCTTTAGCTTCGAGATTCTGCCGCTTGGGTGCGCCTCAAATGCCAAGACGCTCGATGGCATATGGACTTCCGGTTGGTTTGCTCCAGATTTTCTGCGTTGGGGCAGGAATGGCAGCACCTGATTATTATAATCACTATCGGATTACGGCTCCTCTTACCATTTCGCGATGCCTGACGACAAATGGATTTCGGCCTGACTTGTCCTAGTCAAATGCGACGTCAGAAACGTCTGAAACGTAGCGTAGAAGCTAAGTGACGTCGGGTAGGGTGGGAGGAGTTGGGAGCAGCGTCTCCTTGCAGAAAACCTATAATCAAAATCAACCAGCGACTTCTCTCTGGTTCAAAGAGCCATGGAAATTCAGCCTTGATAATATTTTTTAGTTTAATATCGAGGGACTGGCTTGTGTTAGGGTTAATCGGAGTGGAAAAAATTCATCCACCGAATGCCACCTGGGAGAGCAGCATTAAAGTGTCAGGGAAAGTGAATAAGAGTCAGATTTTCAGAAAATGTACAATTCAACTTCGCCAATCTTCTCAAATAACCCATATTTCAGACGAAAATAAAGTTCAAAATACAGTTCAACCTAACCAAACAGATTGCTAGAATCAATGCAATGCCGAATATACTCGAATTTACCTAGCATTGACCAAATTGCAGCCTAATCTTGCAGAATTTGCTAAATGTGTACAGCTGCCAATTGTACATTTTCTGAAAATCTAACCCATAAGCAGAGGGGAGGAGAATATATGGTGCAGGGAGTTTGTTGCTAACATAGGGGAGTGTGTTTTATTTGCTTTTCCTGAGCTAGCCCAGTGATTACTACCTTTACTTTATCGTTCTGGCAATGGGAGGGCTACATTTATCATCGCTCAACCTTATGTAACGCGTACCTCATTGCTTATTTTCCCCAGGCTTGTTTTCTTGCCTGTTCGTGAGGAGAATCCACTATTCATAAGTGAAAATACCACACATGCTCCGCTAACATAACCCTTTACTATCCATTGCCATTTATTCGCCCCTGCCTTCAAATTTTGGCTTTTGTCAGCAGCAAATTACTTTTCATTCAATGACAGGTTGCCGCTCCATTTAAACATTTTATCAAATGGAAATCAAATTATGGAATGATTTCGCTGCAAATCAGTTTACTATAGGACTATATGAGAATAAATATTTGTAAGATATTGAGAACGGAGGGGTATATTGGTGGTATGTATGCCACCAACAGTTGTGCCTTGTGCCACTCTCTCACACACTTTTTACCTTCGAATTTCCATCGTTTATGTCATGTATGTTAAGTAGATGTGAAGTTCGGGTGTGGCCTGGCTGATTATGAGGGTCAGATTTTCAGAAAATGTACAATTAGCAGCTCTACACATTTAGGAAATTCTGCTAAATTAGGCTGAAAAATGAAGAATACCGGGTATATCTGAGTATATTTGGTATCGCATTGATTTAAAGTATCAGTTCTGTTATGTTAAACTGCATTTTGAAGTTCATTTTTGTCTTAAATGTGGGTTATTTGAGAGGATTGGTGAAGGCGAATTGTACATTTTCTGAAAATCTGACCCATACATAGGGAAGAGACCAAGAACTCAGGAGTTGTAAATAAAGGAATTACAAACACCTTATCGCCATTGTTGTCCCTTCTCACACTGCACTAAATGTATAGCGAGTGGCGATTGGATGAAATGGCAGTTATCATTTATCATTAGCTGCGAGCCTGACTTGTCAGTTCCTATTGAGAGAAGACAAAGGTGAACGTCATCGAGACGTAGAAGACGTCATCAACACGCAAGTTTATGTCGCGCCAAGGTCACGCCATGACTTTCACGCAGGTCGCACCTAACAAACTAACGTCATTGAAAGTCATGCAACTTAGCCCTATTCTAAAAGGAACCCCCTCTTATCCTTCACATCTTTAAAACATATATAAAAGACCGGATTTTGTAGTAGATACTCGCATGGAACAAGAACAAAGGCACGAGCCATAGTCTAAGATTTTTAAAGAAGAAGAGACAGGGGTGGTACTGTCAGAAAATAAGTTTATGAACTGATACTCCAATAGTTCAATGAACTTAACCTTGACAGTTCCAATGATTTGTGGGCGTTGCACATAAAATGCATGACTTCCTAGCCAAGATCTTATCAATCAACCCTTAAATGTCATTCAGACCCGACATATGACATCATTATGAAAAATAATAAAAGGAAAGCATTCTCAAAGGAGAGTGGGCGTTGGGAGTATGACTATAGGAACAATCCGAGCGTTCTGGTGCGGTTTTCCTCCCCATCCCACCGTTCCGGGAGAACAATTAAAGTTGAAGCACTTGCAACTTTGAAAATGGGACGAAATGCTAACAAACTCCGCCCCTCGTTAACTGTTGCTTTTTCGTGTTGTCACATCTCAGTGTCTGGTCGGAGTCAACGATGTGCAGTGACTATAAAACTGGCTTATGATGACAGGTTGAAGACTTTTATTAGAAGTGGAAACAATAAAATCACCAAGGATTATCGGGCCCCCAAAAAAGAAGGTGTGTTTCCGATTCCCCCCACCCCCTACCTAGGAAAACCTTACCCTACCTAAAAAAAAAATTTACCATACCCGATTTTTTAAAAATCAGATCTTTCTTTTGGGGGATTTTTTGAAAAAAAAGCTTATAAAAGCAGGAAAACGGGTTTTCCTAATCCAGAACTGTCAAAAAGCACATTTCCCATGTTTAAAACAACTATTGTTATGAAATAGACATTTTTTTCAGTTCCTGGGAGGTGGTTTCCATAAAAAAAATGTCACCACCCCCGCCCTACCTAGTTTTCAGCCAGATAAATCGGAAACACACTTATATCTTTTTTGGCCTTAGAAGTGGAAACAATAAAATCACCAAGGATTATCGTCTGGAGTCTTGGCCTATCAATCCGCATCCGGATGCAAATATAATTATGATTATTGCTCTCCTGTTGGTGTTGAACATTAGTATAAATTAGCAAATATAAAATCTATAACATTTGACACACTCTGGGTCAAATCCAAGAATCTGAGGTGGATGACTTATATATGTAATACTTATAATGCAATAACGTGTTTTTTCTTTGTGACCCTGCTCGGGTTGAATATATACACACACTTACAACCAATAAATTGGCGAACATAAAACTATCTTTATTATATAAAACCATCCATTGGTTATAATCAATCATATGTCATTGTCATCAAGTACATTTTCATCTAATTTATCAAGTTCAGGATGTGTCACCAAAATCATATCCTTGCAGCTGTATTCAATGGCAATAGATAATCTGCAGATCTAATCTATTCCAAAATACCAGAAAACGTGAATTTGTTATCAGGACATTTTAAGACCATTTGGGATGTGTTTCAGGAAAATGAGTCATAAGTCGCAAAATGGATATATTTATCTTTGTTGGAATATTCTAATTTTCGGGGTGCTTAATGCCGCTAGTAACATGAATAGGTGTACAGAATTTCAAGGCAATGTATTAAATATATCTATGCCTTTCTAAGGTCATCGTATGGGGTATATTTAGTTACTTTATTAGTAATTATCCTCCCCAAAATATTAATGAGTTTTTTTTTCAAAAATAAAGATATAAAACTTAAAATATAGAAATACTTCTTAGATGTACTTCATGTTTACTATCGTTGGAATCCGCTTGATCTCATCTTTTCAAATATGATGATATCTCAACAAAAAAATTGCAACTTGTGACTCATTTCCCTGAAACACATTACATTTTTTCAAACCTAAGTTGAGAAGACAAATAAAGGATGATTCAACTAAATCTTTCTATCCTTGCAGCAGTTCAACACGAGCGGGGGCCTCGTAATTCAACCATCCGCCGACAGGTGGCTATGTACCTGAAGGAGACCTCGGAGCTGTCGGCCCTGGCCGTCGCCCCACACCCATTTAGGCCGCCATTTTTCGGGGGTATGGTGCACACTATGGAACACTTGGCTGCTGCAGAGAGTGGTCTTACTGTGGCCCACGTAGAACACATACCCCCTGCAGCCAGCGGAATGCTCGTGCAGCCCACTCCTAAAGTAAGTGTAAGATAATATTTTTTGTATTATTAATTATAACGATGATGATAATGATGAGAAGAAGAGAAACTTAAAGAAGTATATATAGATAGCGAAACAAATTAATTATTTTCTATTTCTGGGTTATTTTGTCATTAAAAATCTTGAAAATAATAAAATAAATGATCCAAATAGTTAGAACAATTAACAAAACAATTTTTTAAATTTTTATTTGGCGCATCATCATGATCATCATTTTCACAACATTATCTAAACACATAACTCAGTATAATATGATGTATTGGCGTACTATAACACTTTGATAGCACTCATAAATCAGGTTCATACTCTTGAACACCTTACCAGTCACTCATAAATCTTGGTTCATACCACATATCACCAACTAAAAGCATGCCTTACACTCTAAGAAATCAGCTGAAAATTCATTGGGATCCACTTAATTGCCTGTTGGTTCCCCGTAGGAACTGTCGTTAACATGGGAACAGCGTGCATGCATGGATTCCATGTAATCCCAATAATATATATCATAATGTTTCAGTGTATTTCTCCACTATAGTGACGACATGCTACCTGCTCGCAGTTTAAAACTTTAACTAAACTGTAACTTTATATTCACTATATTGCAGTACCCACATGAGATGAGCCAGTCGTACTTCAGCAACCCTGACGCCGTCTGTGAAGCTGCCGCCAGACTGCTCTTTATGTCCGTCAAGTGGGCTAAGAATGTACCGGCCTTCCTCAGTCTACCCTTCCGCGACCAGGCCACCCTTCTAGAGGAGGGCTGGAGGGAGTTGTTCGTTCTTGGAGCAGCTCAATTCCAAATGCCTATCGACCCTGGCCCACTCTTGGCCGCAGCGGGTGAGTTATTAATTGTTCTTCCTAATATTGTTAAGGGTGGTCTCCACTGGCTGCGATAAGCTCTGCGGTAAGTCTTGCGATTGTTTGTGCTGGTTCTGAAGGTGGAGAAGAATGATGAGGCAATGCCTATAGTTGGTTCACTGGCTATATAAGCAGGTCCTCACCACTTCTCAGCAACACATCACCATCGCAAGGCTTACCACAGAGCTTACCGCAGCCAGTGGAGACCACCCTTAAGTAAACTATTTCATAAGACTAATATTCTAATCCTCGCACTCATGCTTATCTCATACCAGCCATTGGATTTGAGACAGAAACACGTAAATTTCCGATGATGGCTTCCTGATTTTGAAATATTTAATTAATCAAGTTGGGAAACATGAATATTTTTCAAACATTTTTGTTTGCGCTGCAATAAAACAACTTATAAAACTTGATCAAAGTTTGTGGGAACGTGAGCAGTTACTCCATTTAGACTACCACTCTCCGTATACTACTCACAACAGTGCTGCAAAGTCTCACCAATACGTTCAGACTTGAGGGCCTAGTCCACCAAACAGATTCTCATGGGATTTTGCGTCGCAGAGGACTCTTTTTCACTAGATTATGTGAGAATCGCATGAGAATCGGCTTAGTAGACTAGGCCCTGTATGGTTGCTTTTGGAAGGTTTGCTATTATAATTTAGATAATTGTAGTAGTAAATGTTATTGAACTATTAATCTGATTCTTTGATATCTTTGTCACACAGGTATTAATTCAGAGTCGTCTCCACCGGAAAAAGTCGTAGCGATGATGACTGAAATTCGCTCTCTACAAGAAATAATCGCCAAATTCAAAGCGATGCAAGTGGATCCCACCGAGTACGCTTGCCTAAAGGGTATCGTTATCTTCAAAACAAGTGAGTTTTAATTCAAAATAACTATTGTTAAAATGTACAATCCTCTCAAATAACCCAAATTTTAGACGAAAATAAAGTTCAAAATACGCTTCAACTTAACCAAACTGATTGCTAGCATCAATGCAATGCCAAATGTACTCGAATGGACCTAGTATTGACCAAATTGCAGCCTCATTTAACAGAATTTACTAAATGTGTACAGCTGGCAATTGTACATTTTCTGACAATCTAACCCTTTAATTTCGTCCACGATATACCACCCACTTATATTCGAGAAATGGTTGTATTCAGGCTTTGGCATGTTTAACTTTACAAATAAGAATATAAAAAAGGCAAATTTCTGCAAAATTCGTGTAGATTTTTTACGTGACGCGTGTACATATTCAACATTATTACTTCCTAGATATTAAATTTTATAATGTAGTCTATTTCCAAAACATACAATTACTCACATGATAATAATATTATTATATGATAAATGTTTCGCTTTACCTTTTAGTGTCGTTTTACAACGATCCTTTTAAAAGCTTTCTCTAAAGTTTGTTTGTTCTTTTTTTGTTTTTCAGTTGTTGCTACAGCTAATTCAAACGAGATACGGACGTTGCGGGACTTCCATACAGTTACCAGTTTACAGGACCAAGCCCAACTCACTTTATCAAAATACATTCAAACCAACTACCCCACGCAACCATTCCGGTTTGGCAAACTACTACTCATGCTCCCAACCTTGAGAGCGGTTGGCCCAAGTACGATAGAAGAACTATTTTTCAGGAAAACCATTGGATCTATACCAATAGAACGTTTACTCGTAGACATGTTCAAATCCAATGATTTCTGAAAAAACATGTAGATTATTTATCTTAGCTTTATTGACTGACTCCCCCTAGTGTTTGGGTTGTCCCATTATGAATTATTGTAGGACATTATTAAGGAAATATAATGGGCTTCAGAATAGTCATCTTGATAATGGAGACGATGGACATGATGTATGTGCAGTGTATATAAACGACATGTATACAGTGACAATGCTAGTCACAGACTGGGAGGAGATATGGAGTGGCTTATCTGGAAAGCACGTAATTCTAAAGATGGACATTTTGGGACTCTGTTGTCCTGCTCGAGAAGTTTGAGTCAGGTCCAGAAGGCAGTTTTGGACCCCTAAGTTTTATTAATACTTTTAGTCTTAGTCTTAGCCTTGTGGTTAAGCTTATCGCTGGATGTGGAATCGAGGAATGTGGCCGTCTGGACCTGATTTCCTAACATAGGGGAACTTGGAATGGCGGTCCATAGGAACGCATGTGATCGTTTTCAGCTCATAGACAAGGTCGGGAAAAGAGGCGAGAGCAAGATTGAAAAGAACTCTATGGAAATCTAGCTGCGTCTCAAGAAGGCGAGTCTCAAACTGCGCTGAAAGAGGGAAGAAGATGTGGTCGTGCTTAATATTAGAAGAAGAAGTCGAAAGTTCGGAAGAAAACACTATTGTTGGAAATGACAGATTATTGAAAAGCAAGAAAGAATAATTATAAAGGTTGAGCATTTTTGCAAGAATGAATGCCCCATTAAAGTCAAGAGTTGTATGTTACAGCAAAAACCAAAGGATTTCTATAAGCGTCATATTAACTAAATATTTTGTACATTGATTCATGAATACATTACTTCAACCAGAATTATTGATTGTGGGATATATTTAGCCGAGGAAAGATCATAATAATCTTGGATTCCGCAATTAATACAACAGGGTTGTTCCGTACTTATGCGACACATTATAAAGTATATGAAATATACGATGAGAATTGTATATATTATATGTACCTTTAGTGAACGCCATGTGCTTAATATCAGTTTTGGAGAAAAAAAAGACATTTGAAAATAATCTTATTAGAACCAGATGTGTTTACAAAGAAATATGCGTAGCAACATCTTTGACAGAGAGGGCAAAGCATGAAATTAAACGTATATACTCCTATAGGATGTACATGATTTCAGACATATTCATACTATACTGACCAGTCCTGTCAAATAAGCAATAGCTTAATACTGTAAACGTATTAATGTTTGCGCAGTATTTATTTTCGCTATTTTAGCGCAGCCACCTTTGTGCGCGAAAAATAAACCCTGTGCGAAAGGTATAATTATTGCATAAACAAAGTGTGGGACTTCTTTGCTGCGCGGAATTAAAGTGTCAAAGTACTTTGTGCGCGAAAATGTATCTGCGCGAAAATAAATACGTTTACAGTATGTTAGAAATCAGAAATAAAAAACGCCATCACAACTCTAGATCCCTAAATAGACTGGGATTAGAGTGGGATATGTATGGGCAAATACTTTTAAAAATTAAGTTTTAAAGATTTAATGTTAACTATCACTACGATGTCCATCCACTCGGACATGAGAAGAACCAAATGCTTTCACAGATACGTAGATTAGTATCGTTGTTTTATATCACTTTGAGCATCATTTCAACCATGACAGGGTCCTATTAGACCTTCCAAAACTGGACACTTTGTACAACAAGTATAGAACATGAAGGGAGATATATTTAAGGGTCAGATTTTCAGAAAATGCTAAATTAGACTGAAAAATGGTCAATACTAGGTAAATTCGAGTATATTTTGCATTGATTCTAGCAATCTGTTTGGTTCGGCTGAACTGTATTTTAAACTTTATTTTAGTCTGGAATTTGGCTTATTTGAGAAAATTGGCGAAGTTGAATTGTGCTTTTTCTGAAAATCTGACCCATATGCATGGAAACCACTCCTCAGTATGTATCATGAAAGGTTGCAACTTTTAGAAACTATTTTCCTTTTGAACCTATCTGATCGCGAATCTAGTTGGGTTTTCTCCATCTAAAATACTTTGACCACATAGATTGTCTTTAAATATGTGCGCATAGATTCTTCTCTCTAATCCGTTAAAAACTCATGATGATGTAAACTTAAGTTTATACGTAGCAGAGACAAGGGGGTGTTCCACCAATCGGATTTTACTCAGATCGTTTTGTTTTAAAAAAAAAAGATTTAAAACAAAAATAGAAATTGAATGTTGGGACTGCCTGAATCAACAGTTTACTTCACCGATCTGCCCGACTTTTATTTTATTCGGTTTTCCCCCAAAAGTGAAATAATCATCAAGAAAGAAAAAGAGTAAAATGCTCATCAAGAGGTATAACTGATTGGTGGAAACGACCCTTTAAAGAGATCCTCATAGTTACCATTGCTATGACTGTATGAGCATTCATTCCTTAGTTGAAACACATTGTTACTGTCTTAATTTATTCCTGATGTACAT
Organism: Sthenelais limicola; assembly: GCA_942159475.1. NCBI lineage: Eukaryota > Metazoa > Annelida > Polychaeta > Phyllodocida > Sigalionidae > Sthenelais > Sthenelais limicola. The sequence continues at coordinate 33,321,987 of OW804097.1, read as the reverse complement.
AGATATACAAACTTGTTACTACTGATTTAGTCTTGTCATTACTGGTCACACATTCCAGATTCATTCATTAATGCATGCTTAATCACTTTATTAAGCGATATATGTAGATTAATTTGAGATGTATCATTCATTGTCATAACGCTTTCTTCCATTGATCATCTGTAGACCTTGAAATCATAGTTTCCAATGACAGATGCTGTGTCAACCAAAAAAGGGAATTAGACAATTTAAGATATATTATAATGTTTCAGTATATTTCTCCACTTGAGCTGATAAGAGGCGATGACAATCAAATTGCTCTAAAGAACATATCAATACTTTAAGAAAACACATACAATGTGTGGGATATAAACTAATTGCATTCCATTGATGAACTTTGTACAATATACTCTCCAATCCTTGGAATAGAATTTTAAAGATGAAATACAAATACGAAGATAGGTATTTAACAACTTTAATAATACGAAGAGTGCTTATAATATCAGTGATTGACCGACATACTGAATTGGAGTTTTAAAGATAAAGATTTATAATTTTGTAAAAACACAAAGCACAAAATTACAATAGTATTCCGTGAGAAATGAAGGTGCTTTTGTCTCTATACTATACCAAGTGTGCTTCCAGAACAAAGTAAGAATTTTAAAGTATAAAGTCAGTCTAGATTTTATTCTAAATCAGGTATTTAAAAAATATCTTCCTCAGTCACACAATTATTCACTTTTAATTCCATGACTTGGCTCCCGTAGATCTATATATTACCTCAGCTCAAATTTAAATTTGATTAAAGGGAACCGACTTCACTGATGATACAAAAAGAGGTGAATATTTTTGTACCGCAAGTGGTGTTTATATAAACTGAAGCATTTATATAATTGTGATGTGTTTTAGGAAAATGAGTCAGAAGTCGCCAAAGTCGTTTACTTACAAGATCTCTTTGTTGGAATATTTTCATTTTTTGGGTGTATTGTCCTTGTGGTTGTATGAAAACATTTACCAAAATCCAGGACTGTTTATTGATTATATCAGTTTGTTTCTTAGATCATTCTATTGAGTATATTTAGCTACTTTACTGGTAATTTTTGCCCCAGAAATATTGCAAACTTTTTTTTTCAAAAATAGAAATATCTAACTAAAAAGATGAAAGTACTTCTTAAATGTCCTTAATGTTTACATTCATTGGAATCGGCTTGGTCTCATCTATTCAAATATGATGATATCTCAAAATCCAATTTTCGCGACTTATGACTCATTTTCCTGAAACACATCATATATGGTCCACAGCCAAATGTGGACGAGGTGGATAGTGGGCCGTAGCATACATGTATGACATTTATCTCCATACACATCTCAAATCACGCATTATATCATTCACTGCGACACCGTTTTTTGTCATTTCTGTCACCCAATTTCAACTAACACAATGCATTCGACGGTTGTAAATTCGGATTATTTTGAGAGTGCTCATTTGTACAGATTTATGAAAATAAAAATGTAATATGATTATGAATAATTCATTTTGTTATGTTCTATATATATTTATATATATGTATTATATGTCAGCTCTTTTATTGCTTGCGATTGCATGCGGCCTGTTTCAAGAATGAATTCTTCCGACTCAAGCATAGCGAGTGAATATGCTTGAATGATATTGGACTCAATTCACGACAAAGATTATTATCAAAATTGATTTCTGAGTTGCATGCCCTCTGGGATCTCACCTATGATCGTTTGAACTACTCCTAGCAATCCTGGCGATTTTAACGAGAACATTTCGCGCCTCAAAGATCTAACGATGAGCGAAAACGCGCGCTGTCCTATAAATCAATTCGCCTATACAGCGAACAAATTCCTAGATAGCAACTTTTCGAAATATTTCTATTTCTGTTCGATTCTAATACCTTAAATCTTTCAAGAATTGACTAACTACCGTACGTAACATCAAGAAACGAAGAAAACACAACGAAGCAAATACACCCCTCAAGCAACATCTGTGGGCAATCTTAAACCCTCGTGTTAAACCATATAACACAACCGCCTAATCTTCCGTCTTCATTGCAAGGCTTTATAAACTCTCCATTTTTCCATTAAGTGAACTCGGAGAAAGCTTTGGAAATCTCGGTACACTTGCATTGGCCAGCCGTGTATGGGTCAGACTTTCAGAAAATGTACAATTAGCAGCTGAACACATTGAGTAAATTCTTCTAAATTAGGCTGCAATTTGGTCAATACTAGGTAAATTCGAGTATATTCGGCATTGCATTGATTCTAGCGATCGGTTTGGTTAGGTTGAACTGAGTTTTGAACTTTATTTCCGTCTGAAATTTGGGTTATTTGAGAGGATTGGTGAAGGTGAATTGTACATTTTCTGTAAATCTTACCCGTCTTTTCCTTTCACTCAACGCCTGAAACCATGTGAAAACATTGATGGAAAGATGAAGAAAAGTCCAGGGGGAAATTGGTCTGGAAGGTAGGCCAGTCAATAGCAATGTGACTAGCGTGAAAGACCCTTGTCTAAATAAAAGTCAAGCAATGCACGAGAGGCGTTGAGGCTTGTTGTTCAACGCTATAATGCAATGTAGTTGTGGACTTAGCACTGGCCCATAGAGTACAATGCAGAGAACAGGTCAAAAAGTCACCCGGTGAAAACATAGGGTTGGGAGAGCGGCTGGCCCCCGCCATCGAGTGAATAGATTGGTGTGGGGTCGCCAGGAGGAGAATGGGAGTATAGTTGAAGACTAGGACAATATTATGATTATAGATTGGGAGGGATCAACACTTTGAGGTGGTCTGGGTTAGTGTTGTTGGATCTATTGGTGGGAACGAGAGAGCGCTAAGAGCGGAAAGGAGCTAGCTGAGAGAGAAAGTATAGCAGCATTGTCAATTTGTCTCGTGTCTGGTTGGTTGTGTGTGTATAATCTTGATTTGCTCTAGGTTGAGAACTTGTCCCATGGTTTGTATGAATTACCTCTCCGAAAACCAATAGCTGTCCAGGGCTACATTATTGGGAGAAAAACAGGGTACATCCTTAAGTACTAAATACTGCAGGAACGGTTTAGCTGCATTTAGCAAAAATGTTGGCATTGGTAAAAAAGCCATATCCAATTCACTCAGCTGAAGAATGAAATTACCACGAATTATTAAAATCATTAATAAGCACCTGCTTAATGTATAGAAAATTCGTGAATAAAATCTGTGACAACTTGAATTCATATTACATAATTGAGTCAATTAAGTGAATGAATGAAATTCAATTATTGTTGATCAAATTACATGCGGTTTTTAGGCATTGTTTTTCAAGTATGGGCAGTATATAAATAGAACAGCTAATGAGAGCGCTCTATGAGCTGGTTGTATTGTTAGCAATAAGTAAAGAACACCCCCAGGCACTTCAGGACCCAATCAGTACACTTTACCAAAGTGGCAAATGCACTCGACTTTATAAAAGCATGCGAACTCATATGACCAAACACTTCAATTTGAACAAAACTCAACCAAATATTGATTCCAGATATCCCTTATTTCGATTCTTCGCACTGAAAGTCCAATTCAATTAAATTTTGTAGCCTTTACAACAGTTCCATTTGTTCCCCTTAGGACACGTTTCAAAAGTCTAAATTTATTTCCTTGATTTTGCTTCTTGCCAACCGGTTGGTCGCTAAAATCAACCGGAGCACTCTGTGGAGCTTTGTGACAACTATGGTAAAGCGTTAGTTTTGTTAGTTAAGCAAATGCCATTATCGAAATCTTGTCATACATGGGTCAGATTTTCAGTAAATGTACAATTGGCAGCTCTACACATTAAGGAAATTCTCTTAAATCAGGCTGAAAAATGAAGAATACCGGGTATATCTGAGTATATTTGGTATCGCATTGATTTAAAGAATCAGTTCTCTTATGTTAAACTGCATTTTGAAGCTGATTTTTGCGTTAAATGTGGGTTATTTGAGAGGATTGGTGAAGGCGAATTGTACATTTTCTGAAAATCTGACACACTTTTGATTAGCATGAGGAAAGGTGATCTTGAATATGACATCAATAAGTCAGTTTAAGGGGACAATCAAAGCTTCAAGTGTTAGAAATGCCTAAAACTTTAGAATTTCATGAAGTCTAGAATATCTGAGAGTCCATTTTCATAAGCTTTAGATCTATTAATACCAAACATAGATAGTTTTAAAACTTTCTTAGGCTTTAATTGCGTTGTCATAAATTTACATTTTGTATATAATATGCGTCAGAGTTTTAGAAAATGTACAATTTGGCAGCTGTACACATTTAATAAATTCGGCTAAATTCGGCTGAAATGTGGTCAAAAACTAGGTAAGTTCGAGTATATTTGGCATTACACCGTTTCTAGCAATCTGTTTGGTTAGGTTGAACTGTATTTTGAATTTAATTATCGTCCGAAATTTGGGCTATTTGAGAAGATTGGCAAAGTTGAATTGTACATTTTCTGAAAAGCTTACCCATATGTGTACATTATTTATGAACCCATACATTTCTTAATAATTTTAAAATGATGATACATAGTTGTGCTGATTATTCTATGTGAAGCCCAATTTGTTTCACTTTCTACATGGGAAAACATATCAGCAGATCAATGCAATACTTATGTATCTGATTCACCGACAAGCATTTGTGTAGAGTGTACACACTTATTCCTTAGCCTCTGTAGGATGAATGTATCGGCTTTTATCATAAAAGTACCCCGCGTTTGAGCTTCATCCATCACAGCTAAAGGTTCTTCACGGACTTTAATGCATCTCAAGACTCCTTCTCCATGGGGAATCCCATGCTCTATCTCAACTCATTCTTTGTCGCTGTCTTTGATCAAAAACCTTCCCCTGAATATTCTCCGGGGATTAAGCACTCCAAGGGTGGGTTGGTGTAATATATAGTGAGCCCCTTGCTGCATACCTGCCAACTTCAAAGGCTCGTATCTAATACATGACAGGTATGTAGGGATGAGAGATTGCACATTGACCAGTGAGTGACCGGTACCACTTGACCATTGCTCTCCAAGTGGACATTGGCTAAAAGCAAGCAGAGAATCCAACTGACCATCACGCACACTCGGGGTATAAAATGTATGCACCCCCCCTGCGTCACATTGAGGGAGTGTTACGTAACAGACTCTTCTGTGAGAGAAAAGGCAGTATAATAGAAGTTCCAGTTGACCCAGAGTCTCAGAGGAAATTTGGGAACCAACGGTAGATGCTTGTTTGTTATTTGGAAGGGAAAGGGGCGGCCAACTCACTACTCAGTGATGACCCTCAAAGAAGTAGTGTATGAAACTTACCTAATCATCTCTGTGGTTTTAAAATGGGGTTAACGGAGTGAGAAAGTAGGTTTGTTAGTAAAGATGCTTTTTGAAAGGGAGCTTCTGTGCTGACTAGGGATAGGGGAGGAGCTAAGTATACATATTTCATTACCAGTGGACACTGAGGTGTTGATATAACGCTATGTAACCTCGAGCAATTGAAGGCAGTCCTATTTGTGTTCGCAGAATATATATTTTAAAATTCAGATCCTCTGAAGAAGCCCAAGAAAGGCGAAACGCGTCAGGAACGCCAATAAACCTGCAAAAATACCAACTTGATTCGTTCCCATGATTGTTCATATCAATTTTTTAATTTTAAAATAAAATTGATTGAACGCACTATCATACGATACATGATAATTATTTGATACTATTTTGTTCATTATTCTATGTCTATCGTCAGTGAGAATATTAGTACTGTCATAGATCAGTTATCCTTCAAAGAATGTAGACACTGCTGCAAAGTCTATACATTGTATCATATCAGATCCCACTGACCGAATATTAATTTATTTTAGATAAATTGCATTTTTTGTTTTCCATAAGGGCACAACTGCATGGAAGAGATATACTTAAACTAGATGTTGAGTCTCTAATCTGTTTATATTATGCTTCTTGAATGTCGAAATAGAATAATAACAATAACAATAACGCCTGAAACTATATATGACACTTTCCATTGCAAGCGACCGGTAAGGGTTTAGCCTAAATTTTACGCAAGATTACTATAAATTAATTCAGGTAATTATTCCCCTAATGTTGATGCCGGAGAACCGTTACTTCATTATCACAATATCCAAAAGGATATTGACACCGTGACGTCATAGAAGGAATCATATGGTGCGGTGGTGGGGGACGGAAATCCTGTTGGGACTGCGACAATTTTACACTCAAAGAGGCCAGAAACAATTGAATTTGAAAGTTAGGCCAAGTAGCAAATGTATGCTTCCCATCGTCCCGCAAGGATGGGGTCTATGTCATACTGACGTCATAATCCACTGTCATAGACTGTTGATTCCCCTGATTGGCACGAATTTCCTGACTACTCATGGGGTTGCTTCTACTCGATGACGTAACACAGTGACGATGACAATGACAGGGACGCGGGAGTGCTTGGGGCAAAATATTGAAATGAATTTAGTCGTGAAATTCGGGGAAATTGAGTGAAACATTGTGAAGCATATATTACAAAAGGTTTGAGGGGATTCTACTTTTCTGATACTGGTTTGGAAATTGACAGATTTAAAAACGAGGTTTATGAAACTTGAAACTTATAATATACTTAACCGGAAGTTATATACTTTTGCTGTTAATAAAGGGAAGTAAATCAAATATTGACACAAACTCGTTCCTTTTGCAATTAATATAAACGACTGTCGACTTTCATTGTGTCATTTACTGAAAATAGTATAATCTTTTTTTTAAAATACTGGCAGAGCGATGGGTTGAATGAGTAATCAGCAAAAGATGGCACTCCCTTGGTTACATGCAAAGTAGGAGCCAAGTTCTCATAGTCCTTTTCAGCTCATTTTTATTCTTGTTCTTTTTTTGTATGTTGTTGAAGAGATTTTTTTATTAAGAAAAAAAAGGAATGATATTCATTTTTGTTATATTGCTGACAAGAAGTGTGTCAGAAAAACGCATATATGGCTCAGATTTTCAGCAAATGTACAATCCTCTCAAATAACCCAATTTTCAGACGAAAATAAAGTTCAAAATACAGTTCTTGCTGGAATCAATGCAATGCCGAATATACTCGAATGTACCTAGCATTGACCAAATTGCAGCCTAATTTAGCAGGATTTACTAAATATGTACAGCTGCCAATTGTAATTGTACAATTTCTGAAACTCTGACCCATATATATTCGCGTATGGATGCCACTTGTACCTCATAAAGCGTGGTAAGAAAGGTGTTTGTATAATGGAGAATTAGTGCATTTATGACCGAGGGGAAAAGCAACAAATAAGAAGGAACTACATCTCCTGAAGTTTCAAAAGTAACAAAAAACCCTAAAAGAAGATAACGTAAAATTGACGATATTTTAGATTATGTAAACATGGAAAACCAGTAATATCTTGACATCTATACAATTCATAATCAAATGTAGGCATCGTTTTATCTTTCCCCACGAGAACATTTTGAGGAAATAGCAGCTGTTTTAAAATACAAACACTGATTAGTATCAATAATATTAATAATAATATATCAAGGGTAATGACCCCTATATCATTTTACATATTTGTATTTGTTATAACTTTGTTATTTATAACAAAGACGTTTTTTGTCGGTGGAGCCCTTTATTTAGAAGGCAAAGTCACAGATTCGATCAAACAATTCATACATATATTTATAGGCACAAATAAACACAATTCATACCAATTTCTTTAAATATCCCTTACGTAACAGCTGCAAGGACATCAGTGTTATACTTTTCTACCTCATTATAGCCTTCCTGTCATGTATGACATTTGGAGGACTGTATAAGGCTTTTTTTGGTATTTTTGTATAAGTTGATTGTATCATGTGATTGTAAAAGTCTGTGAGAAGGAAGAAAAAGAAGATGAGGTAAGAGTAGGGTAAGAGTGAAAAAAGAGGTAGTAAGTAATACAATGTCTGACTCAACTATAGATGTAATCCTTTCGAGATAATCGACCTTTGCTCAATATATCAATGATTTAGATACACCAAAGTAAAGTGAACTTGAACAGTAACGTCAAGCATATGAATAAACAGGTTGCTCTCAAACATGATGACAAAGGTAGATATGAAGTGCAATACCATAATTTAGAGGTTTTGCTCATAGTATAAATGTATTCAGACTTTTTGCTTTTAAGGTTTTTTCGGGCACGGCTTGATAAATTCCATTCTCAATTGATCAATATTTTGCTTCTGTCAGTTGAATGCTTGTCTAAGCCCTAGGCCAGTTCCTTCCACCCCCAAACTTGCACTTTGAAATTTTAAAAGATTAAAGTAGGAGACCTGTTTTAGAGCTAGAAAGTTAAATATAGTCATTATTTGTGTCCTAAGGGGGCCGTATGATCCCGCCTCTCTCGGTGGTAAGTTATTGAATTGACTGGAAAGAATCGACTGAAGATGTTTCCGTTTCCGATAAGTCACGGCCGCACTGACACCGCAGTGGTTGACTCTGATTTCCTCAGGCCCGACTGTCAGACAAAGGATGTCACTGACTCAACGCCGGTCAACCAATCAGAACACAATTATCTTCTTACGTCACATCCAATTGGACTCAAGTCTCGCGCGACGCGAGAGAGAGGGTGAGAATGGAGTGTGAAGGTTCTAATTGTGGCAGAATAACAATGGGAGTCTCCCTGTGACAGTATTGTAAGGGGGTCCGTAAGGGGGAGCAACAATGGAGCGGGAAGAGATACAATGGGAGAGGTGACAGCCAACAGAAGTAGAGATGAGTAGGAGGGTCTGATTTTCAGAAAATGTACAATTCAACTTCACCAATCCTCTGAAACAACCCAAATTATATACAAAAATAAAGGTCAAAACTCAGTTCAACCTAACCAAACAGATTGCTAGAATCAATGCAATGCCGAATATACTCGAATGTACTTAGTATTGGCCGAATTTTAGCTTAACTGAGCAGAATTTACTAAATGTGTACAGCTGCCAATTGTACATTTTCTGAAAATCTGACCCAGGAGGTGGCGTGTTTTGTATGGGGAAGTGGGCGGATTATTGAAAAAGGGGACTGATCAAAGTTGAAGAAGATCTGGGGATGCAAATGATAAATATTCCCAATACATAAATCGGTGTATAATATATTTGCACAAAATATCCACGAGGTTAGCCTGCAATGTGAAACGTAGTATGTATTGATTCTATCGGCACTCAATCCATTTTATCTAAAACATTTCAGATACTTGGGATTTGAATAAAAGATACCCCCGCCCTTCTCCTATTTTAGGGAAGCCCGTTTGCTGTCAGTGTCACCACTCGTCAGGTATTATACCACTTTGTGTAAGCACAACACAAAACAAGGGATTAGAAGAGTGTGCTTCCCATCCTTCAGGATTCGATGTTGAAGGGAAAGAGTTTTTGTTTTCAATAGAGGTCGAGATCAACACAACAAAGTCGCTGGAACATAAACAGCTAAAATTTAGTCTGACCACACACACACATTACAATATCAAACGGTTAAACCACAGTCCTGTGCTTTTTTGTCGACGTTGCATACACTTATAATAACTATCTATGTTGTATACATTGTATAGACATTGAAAGATACTCCTATATAGATATCGATTCATATGTTTAACTAGGGTTAATGACTCTGAAGCTGCCGAATTCCATAAAATGGGGTCGTTCCATCAGCCTATGTTTACCTCATTGTTTTTCTTCAAAATATTTCAAAACAAAGATAGAATTTGGATGATTGAGACTGAATTTCTTTTATCGACTTTTCAATCAGCTGTTTGCTCAACAAGTGAAAACAAACGATCAAGATGTAAGGGCTTATTTGTGGAACACACCAAAACGTCAACTGACTCTCCCAAAAGGATCGAGCTATAGGCTTCCAACCGACCTAAACATCAGTGCTAGTTCTACTGTTCATCCCCGATCAAATACACCTTGCAGTGTGATACGCATCCAGTGCTGATTGATAAAGCATATTCGAGTATTCTTTCCACTCATAGGACTAACAAAAATAAAATACGCATCTTAGGAGGGTCACAATATCGCGCGATATTGCGGTGTTCGAGACTACAGGTACGTGATTTAGGTTACAGCTAGTGCACGGTACTTCAGCAAGATTGTCAACCCCATCTGTTGAGTAAATTCAGAACCTATTTCAATTCGCGCTATGTATACGCGTACACATCACAACATTTAATCTTGGAGTGAGTGAGATTGGTTTTTTACGCCCTTATCAACACATTTAATATGGTTATATCAAGGGCGGGAGAGCTGAGAGGGAGGCAGTTTATGATCATACACAGGAAATAGAGATAGAGAAAAAGGGAGAGAGAGACAGAGAAAAGAGACAGAAAGGCAGTTTATGGTCATACACAGGACCATCATTTAATCTTGGACCTGCATATCATAATATTATGCATTTTCTCGTTACACGGTTCCTAGTGAGAGAAATACAATTGCGTCCGAGTACAATTAATTTTTTTTAGAATAAATTAAAAATAATTGGGAGACCAAGATACCTTTTCTTCCATGACGAATGGTTGTAGTTTCTGAAAGAGCCTATAATTTGTAATTGATTGAGTTTTGTTGATGTATTATTATACATACATGTATCAAACTAATTACAATTTTGGTCTCGAGCATCTTCTACTTGGGTCAGATTTTCAGAAAATGTACAATTGGCAGCTGTACACATTTAGTAAATTCTGCTAAATTAGGATGCGATTGGGTCAATACCAGGTAAATTCGAGAATATTTTGGCATTGCATTGATTCTAGCAATCCGTTTGGTTAGGTTGAACTGTATTTTGAACTTTATTTCCGTCTGAAATTTGGATTATTTGAGAGGATTGGTGAAGTTGAATTGTACATTTTCTAGAAATCTGACCCACTTGTTGCTTTTGTGTATATTTCTGAGATGCCACCCTTCGATTTGATAACGCGTCATCGTGGCATAGATTAAATTTCTGACAATTTTTGAAATTTGTTTAAAATACAGCACAACTAGTTAAAGTCTCCCTAATATTAAAATGTAATTGCTTAACATGGAGATACTTATAGAAACCTGAAAATTGAAATCTGATTGTGCATTGTGTCATTAAATGTCTCTATAAAAGGATTTGCATCTGCATATTATGTGCAGGGTTTTAGGAAAATGAGTCATAAGTCACAAAAATTGGACTTTGAGGTATCATCATATCTGAAAAGATGAGAACAAGCGGATTCTAATGAGTGTAAACATCAAGGGTATCTAATAACAGTTTCTGTCTTTTCGGTTTGATATTTTTATTTTGAAAAAAGTTGGCAATGTTTCTGGGTGGGTAATTACCAGTAAAGTAACTAAACATGCTAAATATACTCCATATGAAGGCCTTCAAAATGCAAGAATATATCTAATGTCCTGACATTTGGTTCATAGATTTATATGACTACAAGTGGTAAACTCTCCAAACATCAGAACATTCCAATTAAGAGATCTTATGAAAAAAAATACTTTGAAAAATAGCAATTTTGTGACTTATGACTCAATATCCTGAAACACATCACATATTATATGTACCGTTACAGCTTCGCAAGTTAGTATTAGACAATATATATCAGATGTTATTGGGGGTGAACTTAGTGTCGATCCTTTCATAGATAAAAAGCCATTTTATTAAGCGTGCTGGTGGTAAGGTGGCTGAAGGTCATCAGATAGGCAAAACGACCTCAACAAACCATGACGGGACTGGGGCCCGCGGCGCCGGAAAAGGCATAAGATGTCGTTGGGGTACATAGCATAGGAGCATGTGAACCGATCTCATTACATACATGTACTCAAAACAGACATGTACCTAACAAGGTTCTAGCATATATAAATTAGTGTATGGCATGATATCTTTGAGTTATCCATATCTTCCATTGATACACTTACAAGTAGATATTCAGTCAGTGATTCAGAGGTGCCCAAAGAGGACGTCACTGAATTATGGCATGCAATATTTGATATATTCTTGAAAAAAGCATGTCTGAAGAAGCTTAATTTACAATCACACTCTAGGTCCAAACCCTCAGATCAGACATAAATGGTATGTCAGTGATTTCGCTAATCAGTTTTCTTGCCTAGGAATGGACGTTTTAATGGGAATATAATGACATTTTGCGGTCTTAATGGAATTACAATGGCACTTTACGGTTTAAGGCGAGAGGCTTTCCCTTCGTTTGAAGGGACTCTCTCATCTTTGGGCCTAGACTGAATCAGACCATAATATTATAAGCAGACGAGATTTAGTAATCATTTTTAACATTGTACAGGCAGGATGATAACCCCCATAGGCTAAAGTACCATTTTAGTACGGACAAACTTGAAACACCAATCACGACTCACTTTGTTTTTATATCCAATAGCCAGTATTGGCAAAATGTTTTGACACAGTTTCTCCATTTCGTTCCTCACCCTTTTTACTGACTCGGTCCCCATTTTCTAATTGTCCACCACTTCCGACTTGAAGCCACTACCGCAAAAGAAAAAAGAATGTTTTAGCACACATGGAGCTTGTTCAAGGTTACCCATGCGTCGCGTCCAATTTGAAACGATTACATTTTAAGTGTTATTGAATTATTAACCTCTCTCAGAGCAACGCTGCTACGTCAGAAGCTATAAACCGAAACAGTGCATTTTTCCCCTCTTCTTGGACCAATTCCCACTGACAGGGAGGGTGGACATAGGGTCACTATGGAATGTACGCAGTCTTTGTTGAACCGTAATCTTCTGCAGGTGTTCCTGTCCAGGGTTGTGGCCTTTTGACTTAAAAGGGAAACGTCCAGAGTGGTAGGCAGCCATTTTAGTGACCATTAAATTGTCCAGATTGACCAGACATTGTTGGCGAGGTCGTCAATGGGAATCTCGACATTTTCCTAATTGGTCCCGACAGACACCCCATCTGGCGGTCAGTACGAGAAGGAGTTGGCAAAAGCAGACGACATTTGGACGGACGCTGTTCGCGCCATTTTACTTCCACATCCATGGCGTAAGAGGGTCAGATTTTCAGAAAATGTACAATTTAACGTCGCCAATCGTCTGAAATAACCCTAATTTCAGACGAAAATAAAGTTCAAAATGTACAATCCTCTCAAATAACCCAAATTTCAGACGAAAATAAAGTTCAAAATACAGTTCAACCTAACCAAACAGATTGCTAGAATCAATGCAATGCCGAATATACTCGAATTTACCTAGTATTGACCAAATTGCAGCCTAATTTTGCAGAATTTACTAAATGTGTACAGCTGCCAATTGTACATTTTCTGAAAATCTGACCCTCGTAGGTCTTCATCCGATCAGCCTCAATCTGATTTTTCAAAGATTAGGGAAAATAACCCCTTTGTCCTAATTGATCCAATCTGGCTGCTTAGTTCATAGGTTGACTAGACAGCCGACAAAATACTATGACGGTTATATTATGATGATATATAATAACAGGAAAGTACACGACGTTTAATGATGTTCCAGCTAGGAGGATTGTCTTGCTGATTTAATTAACATTTCATGAACTTCCTTTTTTCTGGTAGGGTAAGGTTTTTTCTAGGCAGGAAGGAGTCGGGTGGGGGTGGGATAAACCGGAAAGACCTACTTTCTTTGCTCTAACATCTGCACATTTTCCCCCTTGGTTGTACTACAAAGCCACACGCTGTACATGTAGTTACATGGAGGAACGTTTGTTTCATTATAATTTATGGGTCAGATTTTCAGAAAATGTACAAGTTGCAGTTCTACACATTTAGTAAATTCTGCTAATTTAGGCTGCAATTTAGTCAACAGTCGGTAAATTCAAGTATATTCAGCATTGCATTGATTCTAGCAATCTGTTTGGCTAGGTTGAACTGTATTTTGAACTTTATTTTCGTCTAAAATTTGGGTTATTTCGGAAGATTGGCGAAGTTGAATTGCACATTTTCTGAAAATCTGACCCATATTGTATAATATTGGGATGTATGATATCAAAAACAGCTCACAACACCAATTAGTACTGCGTTCTTCTTACAGCAACGCTGTTAGTAACTTAGACAATGTGTGGGGCAAACGGTGCATGGTGAATGCTCATTCACTGTAGCGACCACAATCAAATGACTAATTAGGAGCAAAACAACACAATCAGTCTCCATGACACTTGAGTGCGAGCCAAATTTGGTTGACTCGGGAACGCTCCCGCCATTGACTGCCTTGTGATTCCTTCGGGGCATCGACTCTAATTAGAGAGATAGAAGCAGCAAATTTACTACAGGGCATATTCTAACTCTTACTAGGTATTTGCAGTAGAACTTGGTTATATATGTTTTGATATGTTAAGTTTCCCTAATTCAAGGCATGTTAGTGGGTCAGATTTTCAGAAAATGTACAATTGGCAGCTGTACACATTTAGTAAATTCTGCTAAATTAGGCTGCAATTTGGCCAATACTAGGTAAATTCGAGTATGTTCGGCATTGCATTGATTCTAGCAATCTGTTTGGTTAGGTTAAACTGTGTTTTGAACGTTAGTTTCGTCTGAAATTTGGGTTATTTGAGAGAATCGGCGAAGTTGAATTGTACATTTTCTGAAAATCTGACCCTAGTATGAAAAAATGTTTTGTTCGGATTTATTTTTCATCTCAACTTTGGTGGGTACAGCTCAGCCAAAATCAAATAAAAATAATTTCCTTTAAATCTTAATTATTTGCTGATGCAGGAATTGCATGTTCCAAGTTAAAATGGCATCTATGACATAAGCAATTAATTTACATGGCATAATTTGCTAACCGTAGGCTATTTGGCAAGCAACTGTATGCCTAAAGGTATATGTAAAGACTGCTTAAAGAGTGTTTAAAATGCCATGATGCTGAAGTCAATAGGCCATGTCGATACCCACGCTCACCTCATAAAACCTATGCACAAATTGAATGCAATTCCTCATAGTTGCTCTCAGCTCTCCCGCCCTTGATATAACCATATTAAATGTGTTGATAAGGGCGTAAAGCAACCAATCTCACTCACTCACTCACTCCTCATAGTTGCTCCATTCTGTAGGGAAACCTGTAGAGATTGAAGTTATAGTAGCTATTTATATTATTTATATATATTCCTCTTTTATTATAGGATCACCCGGGAGCCAAAGAGCCAGACCCACCCCACACCTTGGGAATATAACAAACACCATGTCAGTAAGACCTTTTGGATCTTCAAATAATGGGTTATTTCATGCACAGCTGAATTCATTGCTAATATTTACCAACGCGAAATGTGAATCACCTTTCCATTCTTTGAACACACCTTTGAAGCAAAAAGATAATGGACAGTTCCTAGCTCCGTCCACTAAACGTTCGCTCGTAAGTGACTCGACCTTTTAAGCATGTTATTCCTTACACTGATTCATTTACCAACAATAGAAGAGATAGCCCACACCTGCGCTGCGACCACCTTTGCTGGCAAACAAGAACTATTTACCATTCGAATGCAAAACTCCTTCAAACACTGTTAACTTCAGTGCCAGTGTCACTCTCCGGTCCCTGCGGCCCACTTCCGGTGCCTCTTCTCGCCTCTGTGTGGTCACGTCCGGAGAGTGATACTAGATGGAGTTCAGTAGTTTGGGCTCGTGTGCCCCTCGACCGGAAGTAGACAATTTATTGACAGTTAGTCCCAGTGTTTAATCCGAGGAAAGTGACCGTGTTAGTGGGTATTGTATTGGTGGGGATTTATTTGCGGTGCTTAGTCAGGTTTTGGGAAACTTGCGCTCCTTTTGTCGGGCTACAATTCATGTTTGAGTGCCCAACTCAGCGGCCTGTTTTCAATACATGAAGCGGCCTAAAGTTGTACCATCACTGACATAGCACAGGCAAAGTAAGCATCCAAAAGAGGAGGAATGTGATGGCATGTAAAGAATCATGTAAGGACTGAATCATGGCAGCATGACTATTTATAAGTCATATTCAAGCCATCTCTTTTGTCAAAAGTACAGTTCTAAATAGGGTCAAAAACCTTGACAAAACATGTACATTGAGTATTCTAACTGACTAAATAATTCAAAATACTCTGAGTACATTTTAAATGTCACCACTCTGCTATATTATCCAATACTCTACATAACGTATTTTTATTCTCCATCATCATTTATCTTTTATTTAAATTCTTTTTTCTTTTCTTAATATTTAAAATAATTGGCTGAATTGTAACCTAGTATCTCCTCTGCTCTGAAAGAAATGTCAACTAAGTCGGGGCATAACGAAAACCACAAATATAATTGAAGTTGAATTGTACATTTTCTGAAAATATGACCCCTAAGCTGGCGACTGTGGCTTTCTTCATAGTGTGACTCAATCTTTCAATTTTTGTGAGAGTGTAACTGTCTGTTAAAAGACCTGAATAAAATTTGTCCCTCCAAAAAATAACAGAAATCAAATCAGGCTGAACAAAGGAAGGGCATTGGTGCCAAGTACAATAAGTCTACCAGACTGCCCTTATGGGTTGTCCTTTAATGGTCAGCCACAAGACCTGAGAGGCATCATGTCACCCGGGACCTATACCACCTGGAAGCGTCTTTATGCCCATCACAAAATACCATATTTATATCAGTAACCGTGAAATTTAAGGGTCAGATTTTCGGAAAATGCACAATTGGCAGCTGTAAACATTTAGTAAATTCTGCTAAATTAGGCTGCAATTTGGTCAATACTTGGTAAATTCGTGTATTTTCGGCATTGCATTGATTCTATCAATCTGTTTGGTTAGGTTGGACTGTATTTTGAACTTTATTTTCTTCTTAAATTTGGGTTATTTGAGAGGATTGGTGAAGTTGAATTGTACATTTTCTGAAAATATGACCCCTAAGCTGGCGACTGTGGCTTTCTTCATAGTGTGACTCAATCTTTCTATGACAGGGTCAATGGGATTCAATTGGACTTTTACTCTAAGGCAAGAGCAATGGCAAGGTTGTTACACAGACCAAATTCCTCCGATTCTAATGGTAGGAAACTGTAGGATATCATAATAGTGTTTCTATTCTTTAAGTTTGATATTTTTATTTTTGAAAAAAAAAATGTATTAATATTTTTGGGTTGATAATTACTAATAAAGTACCTAAATATACGATGACCTTAATAATTCATAGATATATTTAATACCTTGCCTTGAAATCTTTTACATGTCTTCATGTCTTCATGACATCAAAGGTAACTGTCGGTAGAAATGGAACAATCTAGTTTCATATAGACATGTCAACCTACTTTGTCACTTTTCTCTTATGTATTTAATCACTCCTAAGACAAATAAAAGATTTTCTTATCTTATCTTATCTTATGGCACTATTGGTAGGCACTACTAGCAGCATTAAGCACCCCGATAATTAGAATATTCCAACAAAGATATCTTATAAATAAATCACTTTGAAAAATAGCAATTTTGCGTCTTATGACACATTTTCCTGAAACACATCACAATTGGACATTTGATCGGACTATTTTTAATAAGGCCAAAGTTGTTGCACAGAACACAAAGTTCCTCTGGAATTTTGGCAAAAATTTGTGGAAGAACGAATGAAAGCAAACTAAATTAAACAATATCAAAGGGAACCAAAAGAAGTAATCGAGAAATTAAAATATTCGAAATCCCTGATAAAAGGATAAGATCACATAGGCATACACCAGAAGCAGAGCATTGCCAAGAAAAGCATCTGCTTTTTGTCAATATTTATTGGATGACTAGAAATCCAATAATAAAAGGACTCATATTAAAGTCCTCTCCGTGGCACCAACACTCATGGAGAATAGAAATTGTTATGTTAGAAAACCATTGCAGCAGAACACAGGGCAATGTACTCTGCCTATTGTATATTCTGGCACATGCTAGCATCGGTGCAGGCCTATATACGGTAGACATCATGTTAGTCATATCGTTATTATAGCCTATATATCTCCCTCTCTTTACTGGAGCGTCTATCGCATCAATTCACTTCAGAATAAATTTTACTTTTACTTACTTTACAAGAGATTATTAAAATACTTAGTCCCGTATGCATATTTTATACCAATATTGCAAAACGGATTAGGAACTATCTAAAGTTCTACGGCTAAAGTCATTTCTTTGGTTGGCGCGAAGTGTTTAATTATTTGGTTGGTATTGTGTCGTGTTAGGATGTTATGAAGTAGCTTGTCCACACCGTTCTCCTTGGTATTCCTAATTTTGGACATCACCCATCATTGAAATATACCTAAGAATACCGGAGTGGACTCCATGTCAGGTTAACCGTGGTTCTATGCCAATTTGGTGCCTTGATCATAGGAAAGACAAGCCAACAGTAGCAGAACTTACCACCAAGAATGCAAGGCGTCATGGGTATCTTATTTTATGGGTCAGATTTTCGGAAAATGTACAATTCGCCTTCACCAATCCTCTCAAATAACCCACATTTAAGACAAAAATGAGCTTCCAAATGCAGTTTAACATAACAGAACTGATACTTTAAATCAATGCGATACCAAATATACTCAGATATACCCAACATGTATCACTTTTTTAGCAGAATTTAGCAGAAATTACTAAATATGTAGAACTGCCAATTGTACATTTCATGGAAATCTGAGCCATAAGATAAAAAGAACTCCCCAACCTCTCATTGATGTTTCAATTACTAGTAGTAACAAACGGGCCCTCTCTCTCTGATTATCTAGTGTCACCGGTCAAACCAGACTCATTCAACATATTTAAATATCCCCTGTAATTTGCGATGATATTCAGAAGGTGTTATGTAATAGGTTATCTATCTTTAGCCTTGTCTGGCTTTTACATCTGTGCCGAAAGAGTGAGTGGTTTTCACTGTTGGGTGCCAACAGTGCCTCCGATCCTCTCTGCCCTCTTGCATTGTTCTACTATTGCTACCTTGGGACCTAAGGGTCAGGTACATTTTGATGGAGGGCCTACTTCAACAGGTCAATATGAACTGATGGGGAATAGCAACTCGAGGACCGACAAATCCCTATATAATATATGTGTGGATTCGCCACAAAATGTACAATTCGCCTTCGCCAATCCCCACAAATAACCCCAAAATAAGACCAAAGTGAGGTTCATTTTTCGATTTACTGGATCGACCCAATGGCAAATATACTCCATTTATAAATACCTCTAGTATTTATCACCTTTTAACTCATAATTTAGCCAGATTTAATGAATGTGTAAAGCTGCCAATTGTACATTTCTGAGGACCTGATTCATTTCATAAAATGGATCCAGTAGCAGAACTTTACTAAATTGGCATTGAATATCATTTCAAATAATATCATATAAAATTCCGACAATTTGAAACAACAGGCAAATGGACGCAGCTGAAAGGGTGGGGGCGATTTTCAAAATTAATTGATATCAGTGGGTATGCGTAATGAAATAACCCGAGTGCATTGGTGTGCGGTATTGGGGTTCTTAAGAGTCCCTTGAGGGTTGGAAGGTAACCTCGTAAAGCACTGTGCCCTGAGATGAAGGCACCCCTGAGGGTAGTCTGGACTGACTTGATGAACAAATCATAGCAAACATCGCCAAGTCGTTACGTAGTCTGAAATGTACTACTGGTCAATATACAACTCAAAATGTTGATTTCATATAACACAATGTAGGTCATGTTTGATTGTATGTATCGTTTGAAAAGATGACTATGTATACTTTAATATAATACTTTTTTTTTTCAAGATTTTTAGTGCATACAATTTCGTGGACAGGTCCCGATATTCTCATGCGATACAAATAAATATTCAAAAAGTACTTTGAATTTCATATTTGATATGGTTTATCTATCTATCTATCTATCTATCTATCTATCTATCAATCTATCTATCTATCTACATGTATATGTCTATATGAATGAAAGGTAATATTGTAACAATATACATGTATGAATGAGTGTGTGAGTGCGATTGGTTGCTTTACGCCCTTATCAACACATTTAATATGGTTATATCAAGGGCGGGAGAGCTGAGAGGGAGGCAGTTTATGATCATACCCAGGAAATAGAGATAGAGAAGAAGGGAGAGAGAGACAGAGAAAAGAGACAGAAAGGCACCTTATGGTCATACCCAGGACCAACATGTATGAATGAATATGTCTATACATATACATGTAATGTACGTGCATGTATATCTATACATGTGTATACATGTATACATACATTATCTGTCTTTCTATCTATCTACTATCTATCTACTATCTATCTATTATCTATACATGAATTTCAACCTTGTAAGGAAACAAACAGACCTGTATATATATTTAGCCATGGCGACAATGCCCTGAGGGCATATTAGACAAGAGTGATATTCTTCAAGGTTAGAGCACTCCTCAGTCTTTGAAGTGGGGGCGGGGGGGGGGGGGGGGGAGGGGGCTATGGGGGGACTATATAGGGGGAGGGGGCCAGCAGGTGCGCGTCTCAGAGTTCCAATATACCACCTATAGACTTACCTGGCTGGAATTAGCCAATTAGTATGTCAGGAGGGCGAAATGTGAAACTATAATTAATTTGTGTATATACGCGGGTGCAGATGGTCCGGGCGGTGAAGTGAGCCACAGGGGCGGGGGCGGGGGCGGGGGCGGGTGTGTGTGTGTGTGGGGGGGGGGGCGAGTAGAAGGAGGAATGGAGACGGGTGGGGTGGGTGGGGGTTTGTGGGTTGGGGCACACACGTCTAGATGACCAAATGCTTTGAGTTTTACAGGACATGAAACGAAATACAAATAGTTTTGATCACGACTTTTAAGGGAAGTGATGCATGCAATGTTCCTCACGGTTACAGAAGTATTAGTTGAATATGCACTTTCTGGGGGATGAATAGACACCAAAACCAATCAGCCATCAAACAATGATCTCCAAATGCAGCGAGGGGACGTGAGATCCAGGGGTCAATCTTTTACTAAGATTTTCCTTCCTTATAGCTATTTGTCCTTGCTAAGCAGCTGTTAAGAGACGGGAAGGAATTAATACAGACAAGTAATGCTAAATTTCATTCCTACAGGGGGATTTCCTACACCTAAGAAAAGAAAAATACCTCAGCAAGGAACCCTTTTTATTTTATATATTTTTGTATCCATTTCACGGCCAAGGCATTTAATAAATATACCAGAAGTTCAAATGTAAATAGGTATATAAATATTGTCCTCCACGGACGTGTTTCATACTTCATATTCAAAGAAAGGATTCCTTCATATTCTAAGTAAGGATTCCATATGCAACAGGCCCAGTATAGTTTGGAAAGCTAGGTAGTATATATGGGCCAGTCTTTTAGAAAATGTACAATTGGCAGCTGTACACATTTAGTAAATTCTGCAAAATTAGGCTGCAATTTGGTCAATACTAAGTAAATTTGGGTATATTCGGCATTGCATTGATTCTAGCAATCTGTTTGGTTCGGCTGAACTGTATTTTGAACTTTATTTTTAGTCTGGAATTTGGGTTGTTTGAGAAGATTGGCGAAGTTAAATTGTACATTTTCTAAAAATCTGACTCATATGGGAAAAGTGAAGCTATGTGTAGTATTGAGGGTGAGAACAGGTTTGGGCGGGATGAAATTGTCGGGTCATCGCATAGGTTACCATCCTTACAGAGTGATGAAGTTAGGAGGAACAAATTGGTCTCAGTGCCCTGCAGGCATCCTGCCTTTCTCTGCTTTAATTTTGACACAAAGGGTCCAAAAATCAAAGGTCCTTGACGTCGCGCGCCAAATTATTCATAAACCAATAATGCTTTAGATGCCCTTATAAGCTTGCGCTTTGATTTGCCTCAAATTGGAAATACAGGTGTTGGATTCATAGGACGTTCATGGGTCAGATTTTCAGAAAATGTACAATTCGCCTTCACCAATCCTCTGAAATACCCCCCATTTAAGACAAAAATAAGCTTCAAAATGCAGTTTAACATAACATAAATGAAACTTTGAAAAACAATGCGATACAAAATATACTCAGATATACCCAAAATGTATCACTTTTTTAGCAGAATTTAGCAGAAATTACTAAATATGTAGAGCTGCCAATTGTACATTTTCTGAAAATCTGACCCTCAAGCTGGGTGGTTTTCAAAAATAATTCGCGTGACGCGAAAATCGTTTCATCACCAGTTTAGATTGATATAAATTAAGTCCGATTGGTGCTCGGTTTAAATGTGTGGTAAATTTGTATACATTAAAGATTAGAGGGGAACGACCATTGCATGCAGTCAGTTGATTTATATATCAATGATTATGTATTGTTGGTTTTCGTGTATATGTAGTAAGTACTTATAGTCCATTGTATAACAAAGTTGTAACATAATTAACACTAGTTGAGAACGGCGAAATGACATTTTCACAGTGGTTGAAGTTTTAATTATATGACATCCAACATTAACTATATTTTGAAACATTTCTATCAGCCATTCAATGTTTAACAATTCAGTATTACATGATTAATGTATAGAAAGATGTTAATGTCTTTCTATACCACTCAAAACATTGAGAACATTCAAAAAGAATGTTAAAGGTACATACTGCTGAATTCAGCGACCACAATTTTAAAATGAATCTTCTGCCCTCTTTATAGTTGATGACATATGGTGTCCTCGCCATGAAGTGTTCCATGACGCTATATCTACTTTGGATTTTATTATAATCTGTCTATGATTAAAACCCTGCCCACACACAGCCGATTTGCCTCCCGATTGCACCCCGATTTGTGTCTCCTGATGAATCCTATGTCCTTATTTCAAATCCTGGTTTATATTTTTTAAATAACATAAACCAGGATTTGAAATGAAGTCCTAGGATTCAATGGAATACCCAAATCGGGGGGCAATCGGAAGACAAATCGGCTGTGTGTGGGCAGGGTTTAACACTCATGTTAACAGCTGTTTATTTCATTTTAGAACCACTATGCTCATACATATATTCTCATGCAGTTGTAGAACTTTCTGCAGAAAAACTTCTCAGGAGAAATATGAAATATAAGTTTAAAAAAATAACCCTGTGAGGAAAATTCCCCGACAACAAGCCCCATTCGCATGAAACCCTCCCGCTTCTTTCTCTAGCATCTCAATTTGTTACTTCATCTAAAGACACCAGACATATATAATATTGAGGATGGCAGAGCTGGTTATGTATTGTGAGGTGTCCCCTTATAACCAACGGAAACCCTCGCCGTCCAAGCGTTTAACTATATATGGGCGCTGGGAATATCCAACAAAGGGCCGCAAAGGCCACGCGATAGATCGGGTTTCTGAAATTACTGTATCACTCCATTCTGCAACTTAGATTGGCTCCAATTTTCTCCCCGTTTTCACGACTGATTATTCGTCCTAGAGCACACGTGTTGCGCCAACAATTTGAAGAGGAGTTGTGATGACAATAATAATTCACGAGTGCTGTTATCTATTTTTGAATTTTGAACACCCGCCTTTGAACAATCCTATCGTCAAGATATTTGGAAGTGCTGTGCCTTTGTATTGAGAAAGATTTCTATATACTTGGATAATATTATCATACATGTATACAGTTGAACTATTGGCCATTGTGTTGTTGTTGTTGTTGTTCTGGTTGTGTTTAAACTGAAGGAGGATTTCTTGCTATAATAAATATTATGTATCTCATACAATTATTGCATATTTTGAATCCTATTCTTGCAATTATATCACCTATCTTATTTACAAAAGTTTAAGATGTAAATGCATGGCAACCGGGTAGGACAGTATTGGCATCACATTCGCGTTCAAATTTTAGCCCAAAGTTCAAAAAGGCAATGTATATTTATAGTTTATATATATCTATGGAGGGTAGTTAGTTACATAACATGGAACGTAACTCATAACTATAGATTTAAACACATTCAACATATACACATATATATGCAATATTGTAGACGAACTAATCAGATATATCTTCACTTTGTTCAGCATACGGGTCAGATTTTCAAAAAATGCCCAATTAGCATGCAGCTCTTTACATTTAGTAAATTCTGCTAAATTCTGCTGAAAAATGAGGAATACCGGGTATATCTGAGTATATTTGGGATCGCATTGATCTAAAGTATCAGTTCTGTTGTGTTAAACTGCATTTTGAAGCTCATTTCTGTCTTAAATGTGGGTTGTTTGAGAGGATTGGTGAAGGCGAATTGTACATTTCCTGAAAATCTGACCCTTAAAGGCTGACCATATTTTCCCACCTGTCACAAAACCATTGACATTCATTGCTTTGAATCCATTGATCCAATATCTTCTTTTCAAAATGACAAATTTCGCTAAAAATTACTTCAACCCCGCAGAGTCGCTGCACAAAATACGGCAGCGGATGACAATAAAGCACGGTTGCCATTCCGTAGCAGAGACCGCCTTCAATGGCAATCTGTCTCCGGCAATCATCTACTTAAATGCCGGGAGCAGCAGGGGGTCCTGGCGGTCTCCGTGACCCCGGCTGTGTTCAGCAAAGGCAGTCCTTCGCAGCGGCCATTGCTCAGCCTTCGGCGGTCGATGTACTTGAGGAAGGCACGGGTGATCAGGACAAAACCTGACGGTGATCGGGCCATTGTCTCCCGGGGTCGATCCTGAATATGTAGCGTGGGAGACGGAAACCGAACGGCGAGGATAATTTGTAGGCACTATTGAAGATCCAGCAGAGTTGCCACAAGTTTTGTCATCTCTTACTGAAGTTTCCCTTTTAATCTTAAAATCTATTCTTATTTCGCAATGGATTCACAGCGATCGCATCTTTAGAGGGTTTTTCACAAATCGAACTTCAAAAGAACCGGGACTAAGATATTTGAAAATTAATCTGTTAAGATTTATGAAGAGACATAAATAAACCCCCAATCCCGAGACCTAGCACTTATAAATACCACCGAAGAAAATTAAAACGAATTGATTTTTGACACTAGGGGCCAATTACATTCTAAATAATTCATTAAAAGATGAAGTTATGAGCATGTTTTCCTAAACTTGAAGGTTCAACGCGTGAATAAAAAATAATTTAATCGGATTAATTACTCATGTAATTTTAGTGACTATGAAAGATGAGAAATTATGATGTATTACTTAAATATTAAACGATCCTTTACAACTGAGCAAGAGCCCAGAGTGTGCCTACATGAAAAGTGCCCAGTATGAACAAACAACATTAATCCCCTTAGGCAAGCTTATAGAAAAGAAGATGGGAAAATACACCTTCATACCCCAAAACTCCACCACCCGTCCCTCCCACCCTAACTTTAAATGTTCTGTTTGCGGAAATCTACACGTTATCAGTTCTCACAGCTGTGTATATATCACCTCTTTGAAATCTGACACATTAAGTACACAAAAACTGAACCCTTTTCATACATTCACGGCCTCTCCTTCTTCTACCCGCACTCTCTTTTAGGTAAGATTTTCAGAAAATGTACAATTAACCTTCACCAATTCTCTCAAATAATCCATATTTCAGACGAAAATAAAGTTCAAAATACAGTTCAACCTAAGCAAACAGATTGTTTGAATCACTGCAATGCCAAATATACTCGAATTTCGCTAGTATTGACCAAATTGCAGCCTAGTTTAGCAGAAGTTACTAAATGTGTAGAGCTGTCAATTGTACATTTTCGGACAATCTGACCCTTTTACATCAATATCGGATTGAAAGCACAAAAGTAGTTCATTTCTGTCTCACCCTTTAAACACTGGCTTGTGTTTACTTAGTGGAAATGTACACATGTAGGTGCGATCCCGGGCCGTGAATGGGAATGAATGCTCTCAGATCATGTCATTTTCACATGATGGCAGAGTGACATGCTGTTTGAAGTTTTCTATTCGAAGACAATGGGTGGGAAGAGTGAGCTGGGCTCTAGGGTGATTAGTGCAGTTTTAGCATACCTGGATTTGGCATTATATTAGTCAGGTGTGGTGGTGGAAAGGTGGGCTAGGGTATATATGAACAGGTGTCTTCTTTCTGGTATTTATACCCACAGCATTGAGTATGAGTCAACACAAGTTCGGCCCATAATAATGGGTCAGATTCTCAGAAAATGTACAATTCGCCTTCACCAATCCTCTCAAATATCCCAAATTTAAGACAGAAATGAGCTTCAAAATGCAGTTTAACATAACAGAACTGATACTGTAAATCATTGTGATACCAAATATACTCAGATATACCCGATATTCCTCATTTTCCAGCTTAATTTAGAAGAATTTACTAAATGTGTAGAGCTGCTAATTGTACTTTTTCTGAAAATCTGACCCATAATGTATGTCCATGGAGGAGTGTTGGACTAAAGGCCGTTATGGTGTTATCTCCATCCACTAGGTGCGCATGGTTATGGATTATGATCCAACAATCTATGTACGTGTATACACTGTATATATTTCTTTTTCTTTTTCCTGCAAATGCCTCCATCGTGTGATATTTTCCACAATATTTATTTGGCCGATATTGCTGTCTTTGGATTCATGAGAAAGTCCGATAAATGATGTTAAGAACCTGAAAAAAGTAGGGAAGTGGGCTCTTAAGAGCACTCTTTTTATACCTCATTTATTACCAATTATCATTGATTTAAAATCAATAATTATAGGTTTTGTTTAAGGCTTTTCAAAACGACTGACCGAAATTATAGGGGGAAGGGGAAATGTCTTCAAACGTATTATAGATTTCATGGAATTTATTTCTTTAGACATATTTTCAAAGGGTTACATGGAATGGCTTATGAGTTATCAGCCGAATATTAGCTCATCAAATTCCTGAAATTGCAATCGATTAGAAGGCTACACAAATACACCATTTTGACGAAATATTTGGCGAGAACACTTTTTTGTTGTTTGATGGCAGGCCACACGCAGTCAGCATAACATCTTTACATGCTCTTGTGGTAACCACAAGCACACAAATGACCACATGTCATATATATCCACCCTTAAATACAACACAAGTTCTCTCAGTTGTACAAGCTTGCTTTCCACATATGCACGTGGCCGTTGAGAGAGGGTGGCAAGCACTGCCAGCCACTTGTTCCCACTGGCGTCGACCGCAGGAATGCACAGAAGGGAAACCCTTCAGGAGGAGAAGAGGGCCTTTATTTGAACACATTTCTCCTGTTTTAAGCATAAAAGAATGCGTGCGATGATATTCGAAGAAGGTGGATTCCACCACCCAGGTTTCTGCATGTGGGTCAGATTTTCAGAAAGTGTACGATTCGTCTTCGCCGATCTTATCAAATAACACAAATTTCAGACGAAAAAAAGTTCAAAATACAGTTCAACATAACCAAACAGGTTGCTAGAAACAATGCAATGGCAAATATACTCGAATTTAACTACTATTGACCAAATTACAGCCTAATTTTGCAGAATTTACTAAATGTGTAGAGCTGCCAATTGTACATTATTCTGAAGATCTGATCCACGTATACATGTTTGCTTTGGAGAGTTTTCTGTGCAATCTTAAGTGTCCTTGCGGTGTCCAGTTTGTGATTATTTCTAAAGATTTTGTCAAAACCGTTCTACGGATATCCGTATCGTTCCGTGAACAATTAATGATAATGCGTCATTGTGACGATGGCAGTTTGCAATTATCTATTTGTTGAGATATTGTATTCTTGCGTAGGATTATATTAATGGAAGGCACTTGTCTGACTACAAAGATTGCACCAAAAGACAAAAAAGCCTAGTATAACCAACTTCAGGCACACTCTTTGATTAACTTGTGAATTATGACATCATGTACCTTAAGGGTCAGATTTTCAGAAAATGTACAATTGGCAGCTGTACACATTTAGTAAATTCTGCTAAATTAGGCTGCCATTTACTCAATACTAGGTAAATTCGAGTGTATATGGCATTGCATTGATTCTAGCAATCTGTTTGGTTAGGTTGAACTGAATTTTGAACTTTATTTTCGTCTGAAATCTGGGTTATTTGAGAGGATTAGTGAAGACGAATTGTACATTTCCTAAAAATCTGACCCTTAAGCGTAAGATTTATTTACTGGAACGACCGAAAATAACAGTTTATTCCATTATTAACATGGGTGGCTTTCGAGTCAATAGTCTGATCTTGTACTCATTACAGCCCAAATTAAGTATGGCACAAGGTCTGGATCTATATTTGCAGCATATCTAATACAGGATAATAAATGAGAATGATTGTTAAAAGACATTCCATGGGCAGTTTATTCTGTACAGGGAGTCGCCATATGGATAGAAATGGGTCGGCTAATTGGTATATTTCTTATAGGTGCAGACTTGGATTGAAATTGATGTATCACCCCAACATGATTCCTTTTGGTGGAGATTATAATTGAGTCTATAATATGTGGAAGGCGTTATATTCACAACTCATGGCATATAAGGGTCAGATTTTCAGAAAATGTACAATTGGCAGCTGTACACATTTAGCAAATTCTGCTAAATTAGGCTGTAATTTGTTCAATACTAGGTAAATTCGAGTATATTTGGCATTGCATTGATTCTAGCAATCTGTTTGGTTAGGTTGAACTGTGTTTTGAACTTTATTTTCGTCTGAAATTTGGGTTATTTGAGAGGGTTGTACATTTTCTGAAAATCTGACCCATAATGCAATTGGACGTATATATGTATACGATAAATTGCAATCAAAATGAACATTATCTTTTTCTTATTATTGTATTATTGTGATCTAGCATTACCTCCCACATTAGCTTTCCACGAATGAGTTAATCGCAGGAATTTTGATATTGATAAAAGAACAACCTGACTTGATTATTAGGCAAGTGGAAAATATGACTCCATCGGAAGCATAACTAATAGATAGTGATAATAACGAATAATGAATGAGTTAATGTTAGAAGTGAAATATTAATCAAATTTGTCGAATGAATTGCAAATAAACTGCAGTACAAATTATCCATATTTCGTCCCCAACAATTGCATCTATAGCATCTCTTGTCAAATATATAACATGTAATCATATCAGGCAACTTCTACCACATACATTCTTAGCCTGTCTGCATATATATGTGTCAGGTTTTCAGAAAATGTACAATTCGCCTTCACCAATCCTCTCAAATAACCCATATTTAAGGCAAAAATGAGCTTCAAAATGCAGTTTAACATAACAGAACTGATACTTTAAATCAATGCGATACCAAATATACTCAGATATACCCAAAATTTATCACTTTTTTAGCAGAATTTAGCAGAATTTACTAAATATGTAGAGCTGCCAATTGTACATTTTCTGAAAATCTTACCTATATACATATACCTGTGCCCTTGTCAAGCCCAAGCGAGTGAGACTACCATTTATAAGTATAATTAAGTGAGATCCTGACTACAGAATGAGAAGGGAAATATATAAATATACACGCTGGGGACTTTACTTTATGGGGCAGATTTTCAGAAAATGTACAATTAGCACCTCTTTACATTTAGTAAATTCTGCTAAATTAGGCTGAAAAATGGGGAATACCGGGTATATCTGAGTATATTTGGTATCGCATTGATTTAACATATCAGTTCTGTTATGTTAAACTGCATTTTGAAGCTCATTTTTGCCTTAAATATGGGTTATTTGAGAGGATTGGTGAAGATGAACTGTACATTTTCTGAAAATCTGACCCTTATGCATCAGCTCCACCCATCTCGTGCTCGCAAAATATCAATCATTTTCTCTTGGCATCAGAGCAGATCTTTTTATCACAGCTTACCTTTCCAACATGCCCTTATCTGGTGGACCCCCTCTCTAGAAGTCAGAGCGGGAGGCGCGTCAAGGCAGGTAGGTTCCCAATGTCAGGGGGCTTTAATCATGGCCATTAATCCTTTTGAGCTCGCCCACCGTCACCAGATCCAACCAGCCAATGACATAAATCACCAATGTTAATTAGCCTCTACAGCTATAATTGCCCCACACACATGGATAATTGCTAATGGTATAAATGGATCCAATACAGTTTGTCCTGTCTATCGCATACATGCATAAACAGGAATTAAAATCGCAGGTGGGTGTATCCATCAAAGGAACATGATAATTTCTTTCTGGCATTTCCATGCATTGAGTGTGCCATTGTATTTTTTTTAAACACTAGGAGAGGAGGTGGTTTCCAATATACTTGATTAGATGAATGATTTGGCTACTCCTAAATTGCCACGAACACAAAAGATGATTGTCGTTAATTAATGAAACAAAGTTTAAAAAAGAAGAAAAAGAATTAGTTATTGCATTCAAATGCGGCAGGTCTTTATGAATAACATTTATTACAACTAAAGGAAATATTAGATGAACACAATTTTAATCCAAACCTTAATTTGTAGGCGAAAAGACGAGCTATTGAGTCTGTATGTGGGGTTATACATACTGTGCCTCCATATACCTACAAAAGCATTTTATTTATCTTTTTATTTTATTCAGTGAAAAATGAACAAATGGTGTAAAATGGACAATTCCCGTTTCGCAAGGGTTATATTTCACAAAAAAATACAAAAAATATATATATCCACATAATCCATTACCTGGAGGATTCTATTTTACACCTTAATATTATGCTTAAAATTTAATCATAGATTATCAAATTTCAGAGTAACTTGATTGGAGTCTTAGAATTAGTTATAGGCATTTACCAACATGACGGATCTAAGCAACGCATAACATGCTATTAGTATATAAGTATAGAAGTCAATTATTCTATACAGAAATCAATATATGGGTCTGTAGTTATTTCCGAGTCGTACCTATCAATTATGCTGGCCCACCAACGTAGACAAATCAATTATATTTAGGCCAACATACCGCTCCATACCTCCCAGAGTCCCTTTGATAATAATTATTGTTCTTAATCATCGGCCTCCTGGTTAGATCCCTGAGTATTTTGTCTTATGTAATTACAATTAGATAATTGTTGGGTCTCTGATCTTATGTGTTTAATGGGGCTTGGTGCTTCGGGTGGTACTGATGGAAAGGGGCCTAGTCCATTAAGCCGATTTCTTTGCGATTCCCATGCGATTTTCACAGAAGTTAGTGGGAAAGAGTCCTCTGCGGCGCAAAATCGCATGAGAATCGGCTTAGTGGGTTTGGCCCTTCAGCCTGATATTCACTACCATGTCAAACCTAAAACTGACACACGTACCTGTGTATAACTCTTAAATTGTTTGGCCTGAAGTGTAATCTTTTAAAAACAAAAAAACTCACGTCAAAACTCTCAAGGGGAAAAAGGCTTTTTTTCTTTATCTAACTTTTGTCCATTTTTTATCTAGATAAAATTATTCGAACAATAGTTAAAACATACAATAGCTTCTTCTTGAAGTTCAAAATTTCACAGAGGAACTTCAGGAAGAAGAGGCTTTTGCATTCGAAATATAGCTCGAATATCTTGAGGTTTAACGTGGTAGTGTGCATCAGGCCTAAGGGTAGATGGCTCTTGCTTCTGTATATGGGTCAGATCTTCAGAAAATGTACAATTGGCAGCTCTACACATTTAGTGAATCCTGCTAAATTAGACTGTAAAATGGTCAATACTAGGTATAGCTGAGAATATTTGACATTGTCCTGATTCAAACAATATGTTTGGTTATGTTGAACTGAATTTTGAACCTGATTTCTGTCTTAAATTTGGATTATTTAAGAGGATTGGTGAAGGGGAATTGTACATTTTCTGACGATTTCACCCATATATATGTCGTAACATATGTTAGTAGCCTTAGGCAAAAACAGTCACAATAGTTGAACAAGTATTTATATTCATAATATAGTTTAATACCCTGGTAGATAATATGAATTCTATATAACCGTTGCTTCTAAAATGAGTTCTGCCTTTTGTCTCCATGTTTATAGGTAAAGGCAATTATAATAATGCTTGTGATGTTATTATGGTAAGTGTTATACACATCAATTCATTGTTTATGTCCCAGAGACAGGAATCCTGGCGAAATAAAGACGCTATCAACCCTGTCTGGGGGAGTTATATATGGCCCGGTAAAAAAGATCTCTAATAAAGGTAATCAAAGCATCTTTTGCCATGCACATTGAGTTTACTAGTAATCTATCTTTGCTTTTTATCTCCTCGCCAATTACAAAGTATCAGGTGCGGTGGTGTGTTTTGAAAAGTAATTAACATTCAATTAGTGATGAGCCTGTGGAGGTACCTCATAAAAACCCTTTGAAATCCTTGAACAAGTCTTTTTTAGTGGCAGACAATGCACTCGAAATCTAAACACCTGATTCCGAACGCCTTTACTTGAGTTAAAATAAGGTGAATAGTTTTAGTTCAACAATATGAACCACACCAAATATATTGTTATTTGTGTATCGACTGATGGATTTTGTTGCCTGGAATGCGAGGCCTTCTGGTGGTTTGCCTTTGAACCTAAGAGCAACAGGTGGCATTCTCAAGCGCCAGTTGATCCACCCAGCTCGATCCTTGGTGAGTTAGTGAGTGAGTGAGATTGGTTGCTATCAACACATTTAATATGGTTATATCAAGGGCGGGAGAGCTGAGAGGGAGTGAGTGAGTGAGTGAGATTGGTTGCTTTACGCCCTTATCAACACATTTAATATGGTTATATCAAGGGCGGGAGAGCTGCGAGCTTACCCAGGACCACACTTGATCCTTGGGATCCTGTCTATAAGTGATTGATTCCAGAGCCTCGAGGCATGCTGCGTGCGGGGCATGGACTGTTGGACGTAGATATATTAATGCAATGCCAAATTTATATTCTCAAATTTACCTAGTATTGACCAAATTGCAGGCTAATTGCAGAATTTACTAAATGTGTCCAGCTGCCAATTGCACATTTTCTGAAAGTCTGACCCACATACTTCACTTCTTCAGAGGCCGTTGCATAAAACGGACCTATTTTCCTTCCTTAGCTACTTTTTCCTTGCTAAGCAGCTGGCAAGGAACTTTTAGAAAAGGAATTTGCCACACAGGCAATTCTAACTCTACATTCATACAGTAGGAATTGCCTACCTGAGAAATAGCTTAGCAAAGAACAATTTATGGAAGAATTGTATGTTGTTTATTAACGTGGGGACAAGGTGACAAGCCTTTCCTAAGGGATATTAATCGTGTTAATTAAGTTCACAATTTGTTTCCTTTGAACTAGAGACAGATATTCTTTACATACGTGTAGGCTATGGTTTTGAACAATTTACCACGGTTAAAATTACGCTATCCTTTAGTGTTGATAAGTTTGAAACATTGTTGTAAATACAGGCTTTCAGAATTTCAGAAATTTACTCGAAATTCCTGAGTGTCTTGTGGTGGCGTGGTGGCTATTTTGGTTAATATGGGTCAGATTTTCAGAAAATGTACAATTGGCAGCTGTACACATTTAGTAAATTCTGCTAAATTAGGCTGCAATTTGGTCAATACTAGGTAAATTTGAGTATATTTGGCATTGCATTGGTTCACCACATCATGTATTTATATCATAACGTAGGTGTTGGCACAGTGATGATGTTAACAGGGTAAGATTTTCAGAAAATGTACAATTGGCAGCTGTATAAATTTGGTAAATTCCGTGCAATTTGGCCAGAACTAGGTAAATTCGAGTATATTTGGCATTGCATTGATTCAAGCCATCTGTTTGGTTCGGCTGAACTGTATTTTGAACTTTATTTTCGTCTGAAATTTGGGTTATTTGGGAGGATTGGTGAAAGTGAATTGTACATTTTCTTGTGACTTCACCCCTGTATTTGAAAAGTGATCTCGCCTTTTCACAACACGCCTAAGCCAATTAAGCAAACGACCTCAGTAACTCCATTTAAATTAAGGCTATTTTGCAATTAGTAGCAACGTCATAGTTATCACCATGCCACCTTTAAAGCCCTCACGAAAATCACTTTTTCAAATTACAATGGACGCCAGGGACGCAGAGGGAGAAAATTAATGAAACCTCTAACTTCTAACAATTGGTTAAAGCATGCGACAACTCCGAAGCTGATGTTAACTTAGCATTATCTTTTCCACCCCATTCCGAGGTCAGTGTATGATGAGTATGGAGGTTTCAACTGATTATCGCTCATCCCCTCCCGCATGGTCACAGGGTCTGTAATGACTAGGGTGAAACATGCAAATTATGACAGGATGATGGATTGTGGGGGAAATTGAGGTGGACTTCACGAGTTGGAGGCAGGTAACATCTGTCCCCTCTCATCTGTGTCCACATTTAGAGAAGCATTTCAGTGGCATAAATTATAACAATAGCTTTTGAATATCTGAACACCCGTAAAAGGACCAATATGTGACGTGTTTCAGGAAAATGAGTCATAAGTCGCAAAAAATAGATTTTGAGATACCATTATATTTGAAAAGATGAGAACAAGCCGATTCCAATGGTAGTAAACAGTCTAATACTCTAATAAGTATTTCTAGATTTTAAGTTTGATATTTTCGTTTTTGAAAAAAAAGGTTTCCAATATTTCTGGGGGTTAATAAACAGTAAAGTAACTAGATATAGTCCATATGAGGACCTTTAAAACGAAAGGATATACTACATATAGTGTCCCGAAATTTGATACATCGATTGATATAACTATAAATGATAAACTCTCCAAAAATCAGAACATTCCAATGATGTGATCTTGTGAAAAAAAAACACTTTGAAAAATATCAATTTTGCGACTTATGACTTACTTTCCTGAAACACATCACATATAGTCTGTAAGTTGGTGAACAGATCTTAGAGCAGACAAAATAATTTGAAGTAAGAAAATCAATAAAAGCAAGAGTTTAAACTCGGAAATAAGGGCTAGATTATAAACAGGTAAGCTGTATATGTTGAAATAAATCAAACAACAAAGAAAGCAACTTCTCATTCGTGGAAATACGGTATCGTGTTGATTCAGACAGACTAAAGGAACTCAATACAGACATTACAAGCATTAATTTGCCCCCACGTACACCTGTCGGTCTAACAATTGGTGTTTATTACATCAGTTTTTTAAAAAAATCTTGTAAGAATCATGGTTCCCAAGATTAATTCCGCTCGAAGCGACGCAGCACCTTCAGTAGTTCAGTTAGGCCTATATAAGGGTCAGATTTTCCGAAAATGTACAATTCAACTTCGCCAATCTTCTCAAATAACCCAGATTTCAGACGAAAATAAAGTTCAAAATACAGTTCAACCTAACCAAACAGATGGCTTGAATCAATGCAATGCCGAATATTCTCGAATTTACCTAGTATTGACCAAATTGCAGCCTAATTTTGCAGAATTTACTAAAGGTGTACAGCTGCCAATTGTACATTTTCTGAAAATCTGAACCATAAATCGAAATCAGTGTATATCCATAAAATTGTTGGTAATGATGATAAAGATAACAATTAACAGTTGAGACCCATCTCCGGTTTTCTAATGAGGATAAAAAGTAATACTGAAGTAAAGGTATTTAAAGGGTATTACGTTGATGTCAATCTTTTTTGCCTAATTCTAGAAAAGTAATTTACCTTTTTAGTTAATATCGCCGTGCTTGCATGACAAATTAATAACACGCCTGTTTGGTCAAGGAAAACAAAATATAGTTTTCCCATATGTGTTTTATGAGTGGTTCAATTTTCCACTTCACCTTCAACCTTTTGATAGTCAGCATTGAAGAAAGAGACCAAAAACTCTTTGTTAAGAGAAACTACCTTAAATCAATATCCCAAGAAGAGGGAGGTTAACAACAAACCCTCTGTACCCTAGGATTGCACCTGAAGAAAAGGTCGCGGCAGTAGTGCCTTTCTGTTGTTTTCCTCTTGAGTTAAATGAAAGCAACAATTGTAATGAGATCATACGCTTCTAAGGATTGCTCCTGAGGGTATACTTGACACCCCCTGGACTTTCTCAGGCCATGTATGTAACCTTGGTGACCCCGGGGACAAGAGCCGGTAGAGGCCTTCACACGAGTGACCAGTGGTCACCAGTGGTCAGTAAGCCGCTGGCAGCGGCATTGCTTCCCAGGAGAAATGCAAAAGCCAGGTGTAGTTATGCCGCCTGGACATGTTTGAAACTAACACTGGTCAATACTTCATTGTTTCAGAATAAAGGAAGGAGAGGGTCAGATGTATTCTTATGTGTTATCTACCCCGTGAAGAAATGATTCTGTTGACAGACTGAATGAAATATTTCAGAATAAAGAAAGGTTTTTATTCATTATAATAATGTAATATCAGAATAAAGAAAGGTTTTTATTCATAATAATAATATAATATCAGAATAAAGGAAGGTTTTTATTCATTATAATAATATAATATCACTGGTCAATACTTCATTGTTTCAGAATAAAGAATGGTTTTTATTTTCATCATTTGTTAGCTAGTACCGCCATCGGGTTTTTTATAATGTTTTTCTCATCTGTACTTACCCATCCCATCCAAAGTTTTGTTATTGTTAAGCCCTATATAGGGATTATTACTTTTGTAATTTTGTAACAATCATTTCAAAGATAGGAAGGTCGGCAGTCAGTGGAAAGACCTGGCATGTCCCTGTGTCAAAAGTGTCCGATTGTATTTTCTGAATAAAAATGTGTTAAAAAAAAGTAAGAATTTGTTATGAACCAGGCCCCTAGCAAGAGTTATAACATCTTCTAGCAACTTATTGTGCGTGATTCGGCTTTATATTTATAAATACCACCTTGCGGGGAGAGAATTACTTACCTTAGAATCAAGTACCTACGACTTACCACCTCTAAATAGAGAAAATAAGGCAGCAATTCATGGAAAAACATTGTTTTTCTCGCAAAATTATTTAACTCTGCTCCGATAAAGTACCAATTATGAGTGAAATAACTAATAATGTCTTCGCCGCAAAAGGTAGGGCGTCTACTATAAGAGATGATATATTATATAGAAATGGGCCTAATTTTGATCCTTTGAACTCACTAGGTACTGTAAAGATGAGTATTATATATCAACCTGTTCATAAGATGTATACTTTCAATTTTACATCATCTATTCTCGGGAAGGGCACCTGGACAGCCTGCCTCCAAGGCTTTTACATTTTACAGGACCTCCCACTAAGATTACGTCATAAAACCACTTTGATCAAACGCCAGTTTAAAACCACATTATTTCACGTTCATTTACCTATCGTGTGTCTCGGTGGGGTAATATATTGCTTATAATTACCCAATAAGCCCACTCTTTGATATGTGCTCGTCTCATTAATCTAATGGTTCTGCATCCTTGGGGTTCATTTCATACCCAGTAATCACCGCAGGTATATATGTCCTTTGAGGAGAAAAATCTGGGAGATATGCCGCTACGGATATGGGTCAGATTTTCAGAAAATGTACAATTCACCTTCACCAATCTTCTCAAATAACCCACATTTCAGACGAAAATAAAGTTCAAAATACAGTTCAAGCTAACCAGACAGATTGCTAGAATCAATGAAATGCCAAATATAATCGAATTTACCTAATATTGACAAAATTGCAGTCTAATTTAGCAGAATTCACTAAATGCGTACAGCTGCCAATTGTACATTTTCTGAAAATCTGCCCATTATACCAGTTCCTTGAACACTGTCTTTTGATACCCCCAAGGGAAGATTAAGCCGAGGTGACCACCATACTCCCTGCTGGTCAAGCTATCGGACGGAGGGACACTGTGGTATACCTGCACGCACAGGAGGTGGCCAAAGTGCGTGCTCTACCTTGGCAAAGTCGTGGGAAGAAATCCCAGGAGGAGGGCGATGGTCACAGGTGTCCATCATTGACCTCTGCCCAGTCCCTTTCTGACTGCTTGCGGCTTCCCGATGCAAGGGAAAGTAACAGCAAGCAATCAACAAGAGACCTTCAAACAATGGATGAAAGGCGCCTCATACAGAGTGGAGAGGCAAGATTTATTGAAGGAAAACATCATGAGGGTCAGATTTTCAGAAAATGTACAATTAGCAGTTCTGCACATTCAGGAAATTCTGCTAAATTAGGCTGGAAAATGAAGAATACCGGGTATATCTGAGTATATTTGGTATCGCATTGATTTATAGTATCGGTTCTGTTATGTTAAACTGCATTTTGAAGCTTATTTTTGTCTTAAATGTGAGTTATTTTAGAGGATTGGTGAAGGCGAATTGTACATTTTCTGAAAATCTGACCCATGAATAGTAATGCCTTCAAGTCCATCTTAGATATTGATTGCTTGTAATATTTATTCATTCCATGCCCAAAAAAACTATCCTGGTATCTTCTAATTTGTGTATTGATCATTTTAATTTTCACGTTGGATATGGGAATGAGCTTACCACCCAATCAGTATATTGAGGAAATAAAATAATACACACAATGCCCATTAGATGTTTTTCCATTCTTTTAATCGGGCTTACCCATTTTACAATAGTGATATTCTCAGTACAAATCCTGGAGATTGATTAAGACAAATTACTCTTTCCTCGGTTAATCATGAAATCATTAATTTTCTCGAAATTGCATCATTATTTATTGGTATTTACTCGGTTTTTCATGGATATATGTGCCTTTACCTTTTGTATTTTGCTGTGCTACAATGGCAGTTTGAGTAAAAAGGTACACCTTTACAGTCCCTTACACTCTTTATACAGGTAGGAGTGTCATGGCAGTGCAATTCCAAAATCTTCAACTTCATCAAGTAGTCAGAGCTCCAAATCGTTAAATATTCCATCTTGGTTACTTTTGGGTGGGTTGGCAATGAATATAACACAAAATAAAAAATATTTCTTATTATTATTTTGACGGAAATTATCTGGTAACCCAACTTTAATGATAAATACAATGGTATTCAGTGACACCGTCAATAGCGTTTATACTTAGCACTGATTAGCAGAAAATATGTATTTCATTCATCAGCGAAATGACAAAAATGCCTAAGTGGAACGTTTCCAAGAGAACGAACGCACTAACCCGGGAAGAGGTATAATTTCTATAGCCAACAACCACAAAACCGAAAGGACACTTTGTCCCCTGGGAGGACCGCAAACCACGCTGGCCTATCTCAGGCCATGTGTAAATGACTGAAGTCAAACCAGTAAATGAGATGATGAACTGACATTGGGTCCAATGTGTAAATGTGTCAGATTTTCAGAAAATGTACAATTCGCCCTGACCAATCCTCTCAAATAACCCAGATTTAAGACAGAAATAAGCTTCAAAATGCAGTGTAACATAACAGAACTGATACTTTAAATCAATGTGATACCAAATATCAGATATACCTGGTATTCATCATTTTTCAGCCTAATTTAGGAAAATTTCCTAAATGTGTAGAGCTGCCTGTATTAAAGCAGATTTCCTCAGAGGTCAGTTCTTACTGGGCAAATCATCTAAGATATTAACACTTCTTATTTCCATAGCCTTGTTCCAATGCCATATTATTAAAGAGTTTGTTTACACTGGTTTTATTTCCATTTGGTCTCAGTTGAGGGAGCAGCAGCATATAACCATTATAGATTGAGTAATTGGACATAGACAAAGTCACTCTAGGTCCAAATCCTCAGATCAGATAAGAATGGTATGTCAGCCTACTTCGCTTACCGGTATCCCTGCCTAGAACTCAGCGTTTTAATGGGAATATAATGACATTTTGCGGTCTTAATGGAATTATAATGGCACTTTGTGGTTTGATACGAGAGGCTTTCCCTTCGTTTGAAGGAACTTTCTCAACTTTGGGCCTAGACAAAGTGGTGCTGTTGATGATTCCCTCTGCAGACTATGAAACGATTCATCATGGAATGCTCCCATAATTCCTTTATGCAATATCAAAGCATGGAAATGTAATATAATGATATATGAAAATAAAAAACCTTAGTCAAGTGGGAATAAAATATCAAAACACGCTTTCTAGAAAAGAAATTCAATGTTGCGGTGAGATTTGGAAAATTGTATGAATGATTTTTTGAATCAAAGAAAAGTGGGTTTCAATGACAACAATAATTAGGGAATGAAATAGAGACCCAAAAAGTCAAAAGCCCTCTAAAGAGAAGGTTTTAAAACTATTTCAGAAAAATAATCACTATATACATCTCCTATATACGACGTTTTCATTAATTATTTAAGATTACATTTCCTTATCTATTTTTCCTTGTTGAGCAGCTGGGAAGGAACATTTGGGGAAGGAATTAGTTATAGACACAATGCTTTTCTAAAATAGGAATTGTGGACCAAAGCAAGGAAAATAGTTTAGATTTAGATTTTAAAATATTTTATTCAGGACATTGAAAATTTTCATACATACAGTAAAAATATTCTCAGGACAGCCTGACTTGCCAAACGGGTATTTTACAGAAAAATTTATATTACAAGAATGATTAAAGTCAATACAATATACAGTAATAAGTTATACGAACAGACAGTCAGTAGTTCTAGCTATATAAATTTCATGATAATTAATTACAATTTTGATGGCAATTTCATATAATATATGGTACATACATATTTCAAGTTTTTGATATGTGATAAAAATCTGTTCTCATCACAAATCACTGATAACAGTGTGAGTGCTGACGAGTAGATTAAAAAGGAATACATATACCACCACCGACGCCACTAGAATAGCTTATATATAGTCAGGACATTTTTTCTAAGTAAGGATCTGTTTTGAAACAGGCACCTGGCAATTTTCAGGACATTTGCCATGCTCAATCTTTATTTCTGTCGTGATTGTTTCATTCCACGGATCGGTAATTTTAATTTCAGTTATTTTCATTTTATTCTAACCTCATTGAATATAAAGTATTTATTTCGATTTAGAAAATGGTTTACGTGGAACACAGAACGTTTTCCACATCTTTAGATATAAAGAAATAATTTTCTTTTAAAAAATGTTTCATGTCACGAGACTTTGAGATAACATTTACCTTGGAAACACAATCAATTACACATTGTATAGCCTGAGGTATAATTCTGGGTAAAGCTCTTCACAAAATAGAGTTAAATCATAACGGAAAGCTATATGTTCATTATGATTGGGAGTAAGATTTCAATCGCTTTTCTTGCAGCACATTTAACAAAGGACCAAAGCGACAGAACGTTATTCAAAGTCTTCCCTCGCCCGTAAAGTAATAGAATATCTTAGTTCGAGTAACAATTTAAACAATCAAAATTATACGTTCTAAGTTTGTCTTGACAAGGCTGGCCATATGGTGCTGGGCGGAGACGAGTGAAAGCCACTCACACGATCGGGAAAAGACACAAATTCCTGTCGGTTAACAATAAGTTGTTTATATTCAGTCGCGTTTAAGGAGCTAATAAATCAGAGGGCTCTAACGATCTGTGAAGGCAAGGTATGAACAATGCTGGTGGGCTCGGGAGAGAGCAAGGAGTATCAGGGTCAGATTTTCAGAAAATGTACAATTGGCAGCTGTACACTTTGAATAAATTCTTCAAAATCAGGCTACAATTTGGTCAATACCAGGTAAATTCGAGAATATTTGGCATTGCATTGATTCTAGCAATCTGTTTGGTTAGGTTGAACTGCATTTTGAATTTCATTTTCGTCTGAAATTTGGGTTATTTGAGAGGATTGGTGAAGGTCAATTGTACATTTTCTGAAAATGACCCACAGGCAAATTGGGGGCAAGAGGTATGGGTGTTATTCGATTTGCTGGATACAAGATGAGAGGGTAGACAAGAGGGCAGAACCAATTGGTGGGTGTGTGGAGGGATGTCGAATGGAGGCGCAGGGAGGTAAGGGGTCATTACAGTGCCACGCTGAGCCAGGTATTGGTCTCTTAACCTTTCCAATATCACCTTCTTCTTATTATTTACCTTTGCCAACGATTTCGCCCCTTTGGGTTGTTACCTATTTCAACAGAATGCAGCGAAATGTTTTTTATTTGGGCGAGGGGTTCAAGTTAAATCTACAAACTTGGGTAACGTTCTTGAAAAAATTAAATCAGATGAAAGCTTTGTGATTAGTGTAGCTTGATTTATACAGTGAGAGGAAGATGAGATTGCTCCCAATTGAACTCCCGATTGGTCGGGACGGAAAGTTAAATCCTAAAATGGAAAGTTAAATCCTAAAATGCATCGGGACAGTTAAATCGGCGCAGAAATGGCTCAGGTGTGTGTGGGGTTTTACTTGACTGATAGAACTGTAATTCCTTGTAAACGTGAGCAACAATAATCGTTCAGTTATTCTTCATACGCAGGTGACAAGTTAATCAGGGACTTTGAAGATTGGAGGGTGGGAGGAAGGAAAGTGGAGAGGGGGAGGTGGTATATAGCAGATCGTATACATCTTACACTGCCCTCCCCCCCCCCCCCCCCCGCCCCCGCGCTCCCCACGAGAAGAACTCCCAGCAAGCCACCTTACCACCAATGACACCCTCACGTCACTGCGCATGAGCAAACGTCACCTCCGCCTTGACGACCTGAAGAGCCACCTGCTGGTAGGAAGCTGAAGGTCATGTCGGTTGGGGATGGTACTTAGACGATGAGAAATGGGAGAAAAGTCCTGCCTATGATGCAGAACCACACATAGAGAAATGGGGCCCCTGTCAAATGGCTATATGTGTCAGATTTTCAGAAAATGTACAATTCGCCTTCACCAATCCTCTCAAATAACCCACATTTAAGACAAAAATGAGCTTCAAAATGCAGTTTAACATAACAGAACTGATACTATTAATCAATGCGATACCAATATACTCAGATATACCCGGCATTCTTCATTTTTCAGCCTGATTTAGGAGAATTTCCTAAATGTGTAGAGCTGCCAGTCGTACATTTTCTGAAAATCTGACCCATATATGTGATACCTCCCTTGAAAGGATCATTTATATGATGGTTATGCTGTCACTGTTCCTCCCCATGGATGGAAATCGACTGTAGATGTTTAGCATATCATTACACTCTCTCTCTTCTCCCCCTATGGATTAATCATAAATAACCCTTACCTGGACTTTTGTGTGAGGATCCACACAATTCAAATAAACTGTCCGAATGGTGTATCTTGACATTATATAATTTGCGCCAGGGTATTAAACTTGTGAAAGGCAGAACATTATATACATAGATCTTTAGTGTTTTTGAAACTCCTATTGCTTTCTAACACATTGTCTGGTTTTGACAAAAGTAATTCTAACAGTCCACTTTATAATAGATAAGAATTCTTGCAAGCATGACTTTAGAATTCAATAAAGCATAGGACTGAGTGTGATAAATATCATTTATCGAAATGGGTATGGTCAACTGGTAATGAAAAGCATTCTTTCGAAGGTCTTTTTGTATTCAAAATTACAAGGCAGACTTGACCGTGATTAGTCATTTCTCCTTCCACTACATGTTAACGTGGCATTAAAATCAAGCGGGTTTTGTTAAAAACAGGGTTAAAGTCGTTAGTACAAGTGTTTGCCCCTGGAGGCACTGGCAGCTTCGTCAGGTGAGGGTTAAATGAGTCGGGGGCTTTATGGGCTCGCACCTGTTTCCCCCCGCTAGAGGGCATTTCCAATATATGGGTCAGATTTTCAGAAGATGTACAATTGGCAACTCTACACATTTAGTAAATTCTGTAAAATTAGACTGCGATTTGGTCAATACTAGGTAAATTCGAGTATATTCGGCATTGCATTGATTCTAGCAATCTGTTTGGTTAGGTTGAACTGTATTTTGAACTTTATTTTTGTCTGAAATGTGGGTTATTTGAGAAGATTGGTGAAGGTGAATTGTACATTTTCTGAAAATCTGATCCATATACAGGTAGGAACAAGGAGAAAACAATTCTAGCGCCTCGGATTTTTATCATTGTTTGTTACAACGAAGGGTTTTAATGAGTCATAAACCAATGCACCTGTTGGATGCATTCATCATTTGATTGGAATGTATTTAGGCTATTATTGGTCGAT
The DNA here is from genome assembly GCA_942159475.1 of Sthenelais limicola. Classification (NCBI taxonomy): domain Eukaryota; kingdom Metazoa; phylum Annelida; class Polychaeta; order Phyllodocida; family Sigalionidae; genus Sthenelais; species Sthenelais limicola. The sequence goes on along the minus strand of OW804097.1, from coordinate 33,278,251 downwards.
AATTATTGCAATATCATTTTTTTGAAAAATTCAGTTTATGCTCATGATGACCGAAATTATGTTGGGAAGAATGCCGGGTTGCCGGGCATTGATTAATATGCCTTTCATGTTCAGTGTTTGAGAACCGAAATTTCCAGACAAAATCGCGAATCTGATGACATTAGAACCCAATGATTACCTTCTTCGATAATTGAAGGTCTAAAAGATATCATGGTCTAGATTATAGCCAATTCGGTTAATTTGTATGCGATTTATTTCTTTGGTGTATACCATGTTTGGAACACACACCTCTTTTGAATTATACATTTTCTTTTTTTTTAAATTATACATTGATCACAAACAAACAACACCCAAAAGAGATTTTGGGGCCAAGTCCTTTTTCAAACATCTGTGAACCTGTATCTATACAAAGAAAACTGAAACATTAGAAATAATATTTACACCTGTTAGGAATCACAAGATTGATTTTTGCATGGCATCTTTAGATACATTTTATTGAATACACTTTCATACAGTACATCGATTTTCCATGGGCATTCAAGGATAAAGTCTGATAAGTCTGATAAGAAAACTAACGCTCATGGGTCAGATTTTCAGAAAATGTACAAATTGGCAGCTCTACACATTTAGGAAATTCTCCTAAATTAGGCTGAAAAATGAAGAATACCTGGTATACCTGAGTCTATTTGGTATCACATTGATTTCAAGTATCAATTCTGTTATGTTAAACTACATTTTGAAGCTAATTTCTGTCTTAAATATGGGCTATTTGAGAGGATTGGTGAAGGCGAATTGTACATTTTCTGAAAATCTGACCCAAGTAATAAAAAGACACAGAATGAAAATTCGCTTTATTCGGAATTGATTTCAAACATTCATACCCCAAGTTGCCAGTCCCTGTCCTACTATTATTATAATAGCTAGGAGTACTCTATTGACTTCAGTTGAAGAGTGTGCCTTGGGAAATATTATAGGTGGCGAACATATTGGAGGAGGCAATTGGCGGTTGACTGGTGCCGACACCGGGCATGGCACTGCCTAGCCAATTGCCATCCCCCAGGCTAGCCTTGTCAGGGGTCATTTACCCCATGTCTGTTTCACTAATCAATCGCCAGTCTTTGTAAGACCCTGCCCACACATAGGCGATTTACCTCCCGATTGCCTCCCGATTGCCTCCCGATTTTGGTCTCCTGATGAATCCTATGATTCCATTTCAAATCCTGGTTTATGTTTTTGAAATAACATAAACCAGTATTGGAAATGTAATCCTAGGATTCATCGGAAGACCAAAATCGGGGGCAATCAGGAGGCAAATCGGCTGTGTGTGGGCAGGGTTTAAGTTGCCATTGGAAATAGTGCTTTATTGATTCATCCATGATTTGTATACAATGTGATTAGGGTCTGATTTGTTATCAACAGTCTGATATCAAATTGTGATGTGTTACAGGAAAATGAGTCACAAGTCGCAAAAAAAGGAGATTGAGATATCATCACATTTGAAAAGATGAGATTAAGCCGATTTTAATAGTAGTAAACAATAGGACATCTATTTAATACATTGCCCTGAAATTCTGTACACCTATTCATGTTACTAGCGGCATTAAGCACCCCGAAAATTAGAATATTCCAACGAAGATATCTTATAAATAGATCACGTTGAAAAATATCCATTTTGCGATTTTATGACTCATTTACCTGAAACACATCACAATTTGTGATTAGGTTTATTATTTTTTTTTTAACAAATTTTATTGGATCCATTTTCATACAATGATAATTTCATGGTAGTCCAGAAAACATTTTAGATTCAAAAGCAGTATAAGGTTACTGGCAATGTGCATGTTTTCTCTATAGACATGATTGTGACTGATGACTTGATATTGCAGTTAGGGCATCCGCTGTTAGTATTAATTTACTTAAGATAAATCTATATAAATATATAAATATGTAGTGAACCGCAGATTCGTGGGCACGAGTTTACGAAATTCGGGAAAGAATCACGAATACGAGGAAATTCGTTTGAACCGTGTTTTATTACCCAAAGGTATACAGTTACAAAGGTATTGTCTCTGAACAAAGGTGCTTAATTTGAACAACAGAAGTATATCGGTCCACGGCGCGACTCGAGTCCATAGTATTAAGCGAAGCCTGGATCCCCTTGCGGAGGTAGTAGTATCCTCCGCCTACCGTCCGTCGGAGGGTATCTGCAGTGCTGTCGGCACGCTGATATATGTCGCCCTCTGACGGAAGCGGCCGGAACTGGTGGTCATCTCCGGCTCCAGTAGAAGTGCCCCCGCTGTCGTAGCCTGGTTGGTAGTCGGCGATGGTTGGCAGCGTTGATGTATTGCGGGTGGCGGACCCACTACAAATAGATTTTATTTCCTTTTCGTACGAGTACACTCTAAGAAATCAGCTGAAAATTCATCTGGATCCACGTAATTACCTGTTGTTTCCGGGTACGAACTGTAGTTTACATGGATTCAGCGTGCATGCGTGGAATCCATGTAATCCTACGCTTATATTACACTGTTTCCGCGCACCACCCCTGGGGGTCCGTGGGATCAGCGTAATATCAGCTGCATACGTGGGTTCATCGTAAAAGCCCATACAATTTTTTTTTTCAAAAACTATATTTTTTTTAAAAAAACAGATGCTAATATATGATGAAAAATCTTTTTTTTTCAAAAACACGAAACAAATATTTTTATTTTTTTATTTTTTTTTTCAAAAACAGACAAAGCATTAATGATTCTTTTTAGTTATAGCCTGCCATCATCATAGGTATAACATAATGTATAACATTTATATTGAGGCTAAATATTTACTGTTGATAGAGACACATAAAGAAGTGTGATGAACGATGACGCATATATTTCCGATAGCATTCCCCTCTAGCTAATAGAGAAATATTGAATTTATAAACATTAAAATGGCTTGAATACATTGACAAGTAACGTTACATAAACTCAATATTCGTATAAAGAACAGATGGGCAAAATATTGTTATTTTTGTATTAGGCCTAAGTTATAATTTTATATTTTCTATGAATATTATTAAAGAAAACACTGGTTTTCTGCCCTAACCTTTTCATTTTTAATTATAGACTCATAAAGTAGGGTTCCCAGGACAGATTTCAACGAGTTTTACCTAGCCATTTTCATTGCTACTAGATCCGTCATAATTTTAAACCTGTTAATATTGCTCAAAACCACAAATGCCTACCAGTGGTGAAAATCGGTACTCACACCTACACACAAATAAAAAGGTTTGCCCTCCCCCGCCACACTACCCCACCCAATATTTTATATGTTCCGCCTCGCCTGCATGGGACCTTTGAAGCTATAGGATCGTTGCTATAAACAATCCTACTCGGAGTAGTAAATAACGTAGTAATATGTGTGAGGTTATTGACCAGCGGTTGACCACTGTTTGACTACTGTGGCCACCTTGTGGTAGAGGAGCAGACTACATGAACCATGGCCGGAACCGTTAACGGATTTCAAAATGTGCAGAATAATTCATGGAAGTATGCAGATTTTGCCGTGTTTGAACATCACATTTCATTTTATGTCTATCCAAGGACACCAAGCAGTAGGGTAAGTAGTCTTTTTGAATCAATAATGACTTTAGTCAATGGAAATCTAACTACATTTTCTAGTGGTAGCATCTGGGCGATAATGCAGAGTTTATAAACACTTTCATTTGGTCATTGAAAGGCTTAGTAGGCCTACTATGAAAAGACCAATGCCTTATGCTACACTAACATTACAAATTATATCATCTCTGTACCTCACATAAACAACCTATACCATCGTTATTGTTTAGAAAAATCCTTATGAGTAATTTTCAATGTTTGAAGACCTCCGCTACATCGCTATCTGATGGCCCAGGGAACCACGATGATGCAGGGGTGTAGAGTGCCGGGGATGAGCGCTACACATTCCGTCAGCCACTGACGGGTATCAACGGTATGAAATTTGTGTTTCGTCGCGTTGATATCTACATAATTTTACCGAAAATTCCTTCACTGATTATGTAGCCTAGGGGACTTTTCGCACCATATGGATGAAAAGATTTTAAAAGTATTTCAATATTTAGCGTTTTTACGGCCACATAGAGAATTCTTATAGTGGCTATACTAGGCCTAACTATATGGGTGCAGGATTTAGGATTTATAAGTAATTTCGGCGAAAGATTTTAAACATTTCAATAATGTAATATGAACATGTTGTCAGCTGGGTATATGCAACGATTCTCCATACACCTATGTGCTATGGGATCGTTGGTATAGGCTATACAAGTATGTTAAATATACTTTCTTTCCTTCTTTCCCTCTCACTCTCTCCTTCCCCCTGCCGCCTTCCCCGTCTGCCAACTCCTACACCTCTCACCTCCCCCTCTTTCTTTCTCTCTCTCATATCTCTTTCCCACTCTCTCTATTATCTCTCTCCTTACTCCCTCCTCTTTCTCTGTGACCCCTCGTCCTTATGCACACTTACATGATTACATTCGATTCAATATTCCATTTAATGATCTGCTAACATAGATTCTACAATGAATACAATTATCAATTATGTTTCAAACATTTTCGAAAGCTTTTCTAACCAACCTCTCCCTCTCCCGTCCCTCCCCCTTAATACCCTGCCCCTCCCCTTGAGGCTATTCACTACTGCTGATACAATGTAATTGTATACTTATTACAAATATCCTATACCGTTTCAAGTTATTTACAAAATACCAGTTATTTTACAAAATACCAGTCAAGTTATACATACAATCAAACAAATGTTCTTCATTTAGTCATTGCTCTTTTTCTTGTCTCCTATATGTTACATTTATGACATTCAAACAGTTTTAGTAGGTCTGATACAGTAATCTGGTATATTATATATAACCAACTGTGTATGCATTGCACCAAATATAGCTGTATTTTATTCTTTACAGAAGCCGGTATGAAGAAGTACACCAACAAGAAAATGATGAACCAAATTGATGAAATGATGATTTTCTGAGGGTAAATAAAAGATCCCCGAATAAGAATATATAGTGAGGATAAAAGGGTTTTACATGGGTCTACTGTAATTTTGAGCCGGGTTTTACATGGATTCAGAGTAAATTTTTACACGGATCTACTGTAATTTTGAGCTGGGTTTAACATGGATTCAGAGTAAATTTTTACACGGATCTACTGTAATTTCGAGCCGGGTTTTACAAGGATTCAGAGTAAGTTTTTACATGGGATCCATGTAATTTTACACGAAAATGTAATTTTACCGGGAAAAACCGTCATCCAAAAACGCAGTGGAATCCGTGTAAAATTACACGGATTTGACTGAAGGACCGCTTACAGTGTACATCGAAACAAAGTTCAACAGAGTCTACAACCTGCATGTCTTCCTACTGGACTTATACAATGTATTGTGATTTGTGGGAAATAGATAAAAATAACACATTTTACAAACACATTTTAGTGGAAAAATCCAACTCTTCCCAGGTTATTCCATATCACTGGGGCATCAAATATACATGATAGAAACCATGGCTATCCGCCTTATATACATGTGGTGAGATCAGTTAATACCAATGAAGGTTACATATGTCACACCAGCGTATAAGTCGACAATTATACAGCAATATCCCCCCTTGTACGGTATTCTCATTTGGGTTTGATTAACACTTTAGTTTACTTTGATGTAATATCACCAAAACTGCCTTTGCTAAGAAGATGAGGAAATGGCTGTGAAACGGTTCCAGTGTTAAAGGACACCTAACCAGCATACATGTTGGTCAGATTGTCAGAAAATGTACAATTCAACTTCACCAATCCTCACAAATAACCCAAATTTCAGACGAAAATAAAGTCCAAAATACAGTTCAAACTAACCAAACAGATTGCTAGAATGAATACAATGCTGAATATTCTCGAATTTACCTAGTATTGACCAAATTGTAGCCAGATTTTGAAGAATTTATCAAAGGTGTACAGCTGCAAATTGTATATTTTCTGAAAATCTGACCCATGTATGGATCCCTGAGGCAACATACCTGAGCGTGAGGAAGGCACACCTGACGAGGCTTTCACTAATTAGTGTACAACAAATTCCCCCTCAGCTTCCCAACATGTCCCCAAGTCAAGGTGTCAAGTCAATTGCAATACGAGGGCGGCGAGTTCAAAGCAGAAGCTGGTCTTACCAGCAGGTGGTCAGCAAGTAAAGGCCCTCCAGTGCTGCTTCAAGGCCCTCTCGGGAATTAGTAGGAGATAGATTATTGGAACACTGTCATTCTATCTCTTGCCTTTGTCCATAAGCCGATCATGTATTCACTCGAATGTGTTATGGGTGAAATCGCCAGCAAATGTACAATTCATCTTCACCAATCCTCTCAAATAACCCAAATTTAAGACAAAAATCCGGTTCAAAATTCAGTTCAACATAACCAAACAGATTTTTTGAATCAAGGAAATGTCAAATATCCTCAGATATACAGGTAGTATTGACCATTTTACAGTCTAATTTAGTAGAATTTACTAAATGTGTAGATTTGCCGATTGTACATTTTCTGGCGATTTCACCCTTATATATCCAAAGGGTTCTTAAATCTCTATGCAACATGCAAATAATATTCATGTTGTTTTTTCAGAGAAATCCTTACTTAAAAATATTCATTGCAAAGATATGTTCCAATGTATTCCTACTGTAGGAATACAACATAGCATGCCTGTATAGCAGATTCTGGCCCTCAAATTCCTTATCAGGTGCTGTGTAGGGAAAAGTAGCTAATGAAGGAAAATATCAAGTAAGATTTTCTCATATCAATTTAAGTAAGATTTTCTCATATCAAGTGAGATTTTCTCATATCAAGTAAGATTTTCTCATATCAAGTAAGATTTTCTCATATCAAGTAAGATTTTCTCATATCAAGTAAGATTTTCTCATGGAACGGGCCCCTGTTTTCGTAATTAATTTAATTAATTAATTTAATTCGTAATATTGGAATGAAACTTTGCATCTAACGATCCATATATCGTGGTACTAACATAGTGAAAAGGATTCTAGTTCACAGCAATTTCCCTCGCTTTTTTTAAAAAGGTGTTTTCTAAATCATATGCTCCATGCTGGTGGCGTACCACCCAGAATAGAACTCAAGCTGACAAGTGTAATAATCTCAACCATATTTCACCACACTTGTGAAATAACATCAACTGCACCTGGGGTTAAGGGTCAGATTTTCAGAAAATGTACAATTCATCTTCACCAAACCTCTCAACTAACCCAAATGTAAGGCAGAAATGAGCTTCAAAATTCAGTTCAACCTAACAAAACAGATTGTTTGAATCAAGGCAATGTCAAATATCCTCCGATATACCTAGACTTGACCATTTTACAGTCTAATTTAGCAGAATTTACTAAATGTGTGGATCTGCCGATTGTACATTTTCTGAAGATCTGACCCTTATTGTCATGAAGTAAATTCCCCTTCATTCTACCGTGTTGCCGATGCTTCTCATGTTCACCAATAACATAGAGTCAAGACATCCTTGTTAATGAAAGTGAAGTTATTTCGCACATCTATAATCTGATATAGACCAATTGCAGTACAAAAACTTGAAAGGCAAGATTACTTTTATCCCAGCTCCCTTTCCATAGTTTGATTGTGATGTGAGGTGTATTCAAGGTAGAGGCTAGGGCAGACCTAACAGACGTTGATCCTCTTGCCTCCATATATGGGTAAGATTTTCAGAAAATGTACAATTGGTAGCTCTACATATTTAGTAATTTCTGCTAAATTCTACTAAAAAAGTGATAACTTTAGGGTATATCTGAGTATATTTGGTATCGCATTGATTTAAAGTATCTGTTCTGTCATGTTAAACTGCATTTTGAAGCTTATTTTTGTCTTAAATGTGGGTTATTTGAGAGGATTGGCGAAGTTGAATTGTAGATTTTCTGAAAATCTGACTCATATAGGTTTTCCTATAATGGAAGACCCCATGACGAGCAAAGACCAGGCACTGCGTCCCTCCCATCACAGATGTTATGATATATGTGCAATAAAAAGTCAAAATTGCAATAAGAGGTCTTACTATTTTCACACTGGGTGTCAAATTTGATATTGATACTAAAGAAACATTGGCGTTGGCGTATACATAACACCAGTCCTTATTTAGAAATGTCTCATGCTGTGGCAGATACATGATGAAAAGAGGCATATGGGTCAGATTTTCAGAAAATGTACAATTGGCAGCTCCACACATTTAGGAAATTCTGCTAAATTAGGCTGAAAAATGATGAATACCGGGTAAATCTGAGTATATTTGGTATCGCATTGATTTAAAGTATCAGTTCTGTTATGTTAAACTGCATTTTGAAGCTCATCTGTGTCTTAAATGTGGGTTATTTGAGAGGATTGGTGAAGGCGAATTGTACATTTTCCGAAAATCTGACCCATATAGGGACTTGAGTGTGTACCTATGAGTAGATGAATGTATCAAGTTGCCTTCATGATGTGTGTGTGTACACTTGGTAGCACCTGAACTATTGAGAGCTAAGATTAGGGCGCTCTGCCTCTGGGAATTGCTAGATCTAGCCATGACACCTGCCCGTCTGAACTACTACCTGGATCCAGGATCTACTGGATCAAGACTGTGTGGATTTCTGGTAGTCCTCCGAAATAAAACCTTGGCTTATCTAGGATGAGGCTGGGTTTGAAAGGGGAGTCAAGGGAGGCCCCAGATGTATTCAGTCTCACGACCCCGCCTCCCTTAACTTTATATTATCTTTTCTTCAGGCAAATGGTATAATATTTTTTATTATTGCTATTACTGAAGGCCGTACATCATTTAAACTGTTTATAGAAAAATACGCATGTTCACATGGTGAATGTTTTGTTGTCGCGTTGCTATAAATTCTAGAAGCGATTTTATTTCATATAACATCTCTAGTTTATACATATCAAGAAGCTCCCAAACTAATCAAATTAATTCATGAAGCAAATTACATTTGTTTAACACTAAATATCATATTGGCATCTTGTCTTTTCATACCCGACTAACATAGCATGGCATGGCTACTACATAATATACCAGTCATATGTGATGTGTTACAGGAAAATGAGTCACAAGTCGCAAAAAAAAGAGATTGAGATATCATCATATTTGAACAGATGAGATCAAGCCGATTCTAATGGTAGTAAACAATAGGACATCTAAGTAGTGTTTCTATATTTCAAGTGTGATATCTTTATTTTTGAAAAAAAAGTTATTAATATTTTGGGGAGGATAATTACTAATAAAGTAACTAAATATACTCCATAAAATGACCTTAGAAATGCATAGATATATCTAATACATTGTCTTGAAATTCTGTACACCTAGTCATGTTACTAGCGGCATTAAGCACCCCGAAAATTAGAATATTCCAACAAAGATATCTTATAAATAGATCACGTTGAAAAATATCCATTTTGCGACTTGTGACTCATTTATCTGAAACACATCACATATTATGACTGTTTGTTGTCACCAGATGTGCTCCACCAATGTTTGATTTTGATTTGATTTTTTTTAAAAGCAATTTTATTGAGCTGGTTTCAATGCTGATACAAAGATAATCTCACAGTCTCATGGGAAAAACATTTTACATAATCATTGGATTTTTGTCAGTTCTTTCTTATTTCATACCTTATTGTTTTAAACATTTAATAATTATTATACTTTCCGACACGAATCAAGTGATATTTCCGGCCTCACTAACATGACCGGCTAAATATATATGTACACGGTTTACATTTTTTCAGATTTTCATTATGGGCAACCTCTCTTCTGTGCAAGATATGACTTGTTATTGGTATACGGTTTGTACGAATAGGTAAAAACAACATAATTTCATAGATATTTGACATTCTTTCGACGATTTTTACATCATGTATATTCCGTCTAGACATTTTTTTCACGAACTGGGTTTTCTTTTCACATCCAATCGTTTTTGTTTTTTAGATGGGTCTTTAATGTACACCATTTGAACAATATTTGAACAATATTTAAATTGTCACAATTACGGTTGCCTATAGAAAGAAGGTCGACAGATTTCTGGGAGAAGAATGTTTCTCAAAAATATTTAAATGATGAAAGAGTGTTCGACCTTTGCTTTGGCTCCGTATTCTATACTACTTTATGCTTTTAAGAAGATTAGTTACAATTTGCTTTTCCTAATCTAAAAGGGAATATAGGAAGCCATGTTGTGGACCTTTCCCCGAATGTACTTCCATTGGCTCAGGTGGTGGGTGGAGTAGCGTATACCACTCAATGGTATACGCATACAACATATCCCACTCTAGATAAGCTATTTCATATAAATGCGTATGATAAATACTGATCAACAATTTAAGCAAACAAATAATGATAAAATATCGTATTAGAATATTGATAGTTTGGGGCGAAGCATGAGAATACATACAATGTGAGGATTCTATTTGATTATTTAATTGAATATTAATTGAATAATTTGTGATGGTGTACACAATGTTTGTATGATGAAATCAGGTCTTCCGCCGTTTTCCCGTCTCATCTTATTTATATATAGAGAGAGTTTCTTTTATTACTTTTATAACTATAACTCTGAATGCCTGTATCTTGAAAATCTTCATGACTGCTTTGTATATGTCTATGAAAAAGTATTTTGAATCCCGGACTGTAGAAAAAGGATGCTGCCCGGGTGGTGGATTTTAGGTGTGCTTTCAATTTTGTATAATTTTGTATAATTTACTGGCCTTTATTGGCCTAGATGATATATAAATTCTTTGCTCTCAATTTTTCTTTGATGTAACGAACTTATATGGTAACATTTTTCCCAACCATCAGCCTCGAATGAGAATAGTGTGTAACTGCATAATTTCACTCTGCTGAATAAACATCTTTAAAACAAAAAAACTTAATTGTCTATATATTCAAGATAAGAACAAGTATAAGTTTTTATTGTTATATGTGCTTAATCGATCTGTATTAAACATCATCCCTGATAAAAACAATTATTTAATTGAAAATAAGGCTGCATTACCTTAAATATTGCTCAAAAGAGTATTTCTTTCTTTCTCACCAAATAATCCGCCACACATCCAAATAAGTTTGATGATAATTTAGGAGTATTTGGTTTGATCCGAATCATGCATGCCCCAGTGTGACTTTGAAAACACTAATTCAAGACATATGCTACTCCAAACAAGCTGAAATTTTGTATTAAAAATCGCAGGATAGAAATCCTCAAACATTCGCCTGATGGATTTGAGAATTGGATGAAAAAATGTACATCATACCCCGGAAAGGAATGCTCTTAAGTGTCTGTATAGATTAAGTAGATTGGAATTAGAATGAATTTTTAATCTGCCTGAAAAGTCTAGGGTCTGACGGAATTATTCCAGAATTACCTCCATGTTTAGTCTCGCTCTTAGCATTCTTGTCCGACCAGGACCAGATTTAAGCGAAGTAAAAGTCTATAGAATGAACAGACGATCAGTACAAGGCCCTGACAATATAGAAAATTGACATTCCTCCCGGGATAGCTTTTGCAATAATAGAAAATCTCCCCGCAGTGGAAGTTTGTGTACAAACCTCACATTTGGGAGTCTAATGTCATTTTGCACTCCTTCACCCTTGGTTGAGATTGAAAACGCATAATCCCATCCAAATCCTAGCCTAAATCCCCCATCAGCTTCTCCCAACATTCGCTCCATCCAAAGTCAAATAGAGTCACCCGCCTGTTGCTTTTACCTGACTCTGGGCTGCTGTGAAGAGGGGGGAACAAATGAGGCACCACTGGGGTTGTGTGTGGCTCGGCACAAAGGCAAGTGGGCGAGGCAATCCGCAACTCCATGGATCATGGATAGGGGTGAAAAGGGGTGGATAGGTAGGCGATCCAAACATGATGAGGCTACGTTGGTGGGCTATTGGGTATCTCTGTAAACGTAACTTTATACGTGTATTGAGGACTCTGACTGCAATATTAGTTGGGTGTATGTGGCATTGTGAGAGAGCAGGTGTGTCAGGGGATTATAATGCCACATAGAGCTGCGAAATAGAGGTGTCAAGTGAGGGATTGGAATATATAGGTGGGTCAGATTTTCAGAAAATGTACAATTCACATTCACCAATCCCATCAAATAACACAGATTTCAGATGAAAATAAAGTTAAAAAACAGTTCAACCAAACAAAACAGATTGCTAGAATCAAAGCAATGCAAAATATACTCGAATTTACCCAGTATTGACCAAATTGCAGCGTAATTTAGCAGAATTTACTAAGTGTACATTTTCTAAAAATCTTGTGGTGGTGGTGATGGTGGATGCCAGGTCGTGGCTAGGGAAAATGTCAAACAGGACAAGGCAGGATGTTTGATGCAGGAAGTGTGGAGAAAGGCCAGTCTGGAAATTAAAGGAAAGAGCAAAATATTAAGTTACCACAAACCTATATTTGTTCTTATTTTAAGAAGAGTCATAATGTTAAGTACTATTGTCCTTGATGTGATTTGATATACATTAGTTATGATTTTGATATTTCAATGCTTGGGACAAATAGATTTAATGTGGAAAGGTAAAAAAAATATATATACTCGGTAAATTATATTGTGCAAAATGAGCTAACTTGAGATATTTGTATGTGCCCCTGGAACACAACTTAAGATCTATATAAAGATGTAACTTGGGAAAAATGTGTCATGACTTCAGTAATCAAATTCGATTTGTAAAAAATAAAAAAAAAGATAATATTCCTCTGAGGGATCAAACTTTCGAGGAACACACTTCTCCACACCGCTTCAGCTTCTATATGGGTCAGATTTTCAGAAAATGTATAATCGGCAGCTCTACACATTTTTTTTAGTAAATTCTGCTTTTTAGACTGCAATTTGATCAATACTCAGTAGTTTCGGGTATATTTGGCATTGCATTGATTCTAGTAATCTGTTTGGTTAGGTTGAACTGTATTTTCAAGTTTATTTTCGTCTGAAATTTGGGTTATTTGAGAGGATTGGTGAAGATGAATTGTACATTGTCTGAAAATCTGACCCATTTACCAATCTTACGCTTTATTAGTATTTTTTAGTATTATGAAGGTTCCATTGGAATCAAAGCATTACAAAAACTTTGAGTGATGGCCTCAGTCCCCAGAAACGTTTTGATACTCCTTTTCGCAATCCAACATGCTTACATTTGTGATGTGTCTGAAGAAAATGAGTCATAAGTCGCAAAATTGGAATTTTTAAAGTGTTATTTTCACAGAACCTCTTTATTGAAATTGTCTGATTTTTAATGGATTTAGCACTGATAGTCGAATGAATCCATGTATCAAATTTCGGGAAATTGTATTAAATATATCCTTGCGTTTTGAAGGTATTCATATGGAGTATATTTAGTTATTTTACTGGTAATTACCCATCCAGAAACATTGCAAACTGTTTTTATTCAAAAATGAAAATATCAAAGTTAAGATATAGAAATACATTTCAGGTGTCCTACTGTTTACTATGATTGGAATCAGCTTGATTCTTCTTTTCAAATATGGTGATATCTCAAAATCCATATTTTGCGACTTATGACTCATTTTCCTAAAACACATCACATATATTATAATAGATCTGTGTACATATCATGATAGTCTCTATATGAACTGGGTAGCAATCTGGTAGCACATGCCATCGGTATACATATGGATAATATAGATATGGATAATGAATATGGATAAATATATCGCCATATGTTTAATAACATTTTCATCAAGAGAACATTTTGTTCCTGGAATTGAAAATATGGGAAGACAAAGAGTACCAATGTAATGTTCATTGAACTCTCGAGTGAACTGTCAATGATTGCTATGCATTGTTGGCAGACCTTAATACTTAGAATAGTTTTCAATCATTTTAACATCAATGAATCTAATAAAGAAGCTAAATTACAAACGCATAAATGTATAAATATGCAACCATGAATGCTGTTGACAGTTTTACAAAGAGAAATATTGGAATCGGGTATAAAACTTAACTTGACATTTTCTCAAGTATATCTTTTTACATCGTTAAACTGAATGTGCGGTCTATAGTTAAACCTTCCTTATTATTAAGAAACACGATTTTCCATGGAATATTACCAGACAAAGGCTTGAAGCTTTTCTTTGAAGTTTCTCGCTTTAAGACTCACATAAATGGGTCAGATTTTCAGAAAATGTACAATTCTACTTCGCCATTCTTCTCAAATATCACCAATTTCAGACGAAAATAAAGTTCAAAATACAGTTCAACCTAACCAAACAGATTGCTAGAATCAATGTAATGCCGAATATTCTCGAATTTACCTAGTACTGACTGAATTGCAGCCTAATTTGGCAGAATTTACTAAATGTGTACAGCTGCCAATTGTACATTTTCTGAAAATCTGACCCATATGATGTAGAGATCTTTTCCCTGTACTACCCAACACAGCAAAAGCCAAGTGGACCACAGCTTTTCACACATGGGTTCATGGCATTGCCTTTTTAGCTCCAGTTTCTGGCAGCCTAACCCAGCCTGAAGGAGGATAGTATTATTTACATGTGGTCGGCGCATCTTTGAGGCCTGCCTGCATCTGTCCAACGAGCTGGTTGTCTTGTTGACCCGCCATGAAACGTGCCTAATGGAGCCTAATGATGGATACAATGTTTGCCAGGGTAAAAAGGGGTAAAAAGGGGTAAAAAGGGGTAAAAAGGGGTAAAAAGGAGATGGAGGGTGGTTGAGCGGGGCTCTTGTAGGGTCGTGATAACGAGGTGGGGCAGGACCCAGGCTTTGTGTTAAAGTTAGCATCTATATGTGTCAATAACTCTCAATACTTCTTATTTACGAAGTACATTTCACCTCTGGTCAACTGGTTCCTCTTTAACGTTTTATCTCAATCATGCATGCAGACAATAGTTCGAATAGCAAATTCGTGGGTCAGAGCTTCAGAAAATGCACAATCAGCAACTTTATGCACATTTGGTCAATTCTGCTAAATCAAGCTGTAAGATGAAAATTACTATGTTTATCTGAATATATTTGGTATTGCGTTGATTAAAAGTATCTTTTCGCTTATGGCGAACTCGATTTTGAACCTCATTTCTGTCTTAAATCTGTTTTTTTAGAGGATTAGCGGAGGCGAATTGTACAGTATCGGGCGTCCTGACCCGTATGCCAATGCCATGCCAAGAGTCCATGAACATGAACAGAAAGAAACTGATCCTAACCCATAAATTTCACTTCGCTTGCAGATTTGGCAGTATCAACTGTACACATTGTAGAGAATCGTCTTCGGTCATTGATACAAGGCGATATTGTTACTCTACAGCATCGATTGTAACCCAACTGAAGGGACGGAAAACCTCCCACCAAGCTGGAGAGATCTCCCCTTCCTTACAAGCATTTTCGAATGCCAGTAACAGTTTTCTAAATCTAAATCTAATCGTTACTACGAGCTGTTAAAAAGAACTTTAAAAAGGGGGTGCTGGCAAGTATTTAACCTTGGAAGGAGGTCGCTTTTGACGTGTGATGAGCCCGTGTGAATGACTGCTCCAATGAGTTCTGTTTGTTGGCAAACGTCATTGATGGTCTGTTTAAATATGTGCTGATATTATCATGCATATCAACCATAACGAAGTAATGGGTTCAATAGAAAGTGATCTGCAGCCAATAGGGGCACATTGCACTCACTTTAGACAAGCTTTTTAACCCTTAATTTCATCAGTTATATCACGAGGCACTACAGACTAGGCCCAAAGTTGAGAGAGTCCCTTCAAACGAAGGGAAAGCCTCTCGCTCGCCTCAAACCGCAATATGCCATTATAATTCCATTAAGACCGCAAAATGTCATTGTATTCCCATTAAAACGCCAAGGAAACCGATTAATGAAGTAGCCTGACATACCATTCTTCTCTGATCTGAGGGTTTGGACCTAGAGTGACTAAGCAAAATGACCCAAAATATTCTCTAGTGGACACGTTTTAGCACTACATGTATTCGAATACTGAGATTATATAATAATGAATGACTCTTTATTTAACTCTTTGCTTGATTATGTTCTGTTATACTGTCAGCGAATTCTCTTAAAAGAAAAAAGGTGGGTCAGGTCATTGATAATGTTCCCTTTATAGATAAAGCTCAGATTACTTAGATTAGACAAAGGTAGATAGTTATTGCATTATTAATTGATGGTTTCAGGTACCTCTACCTTCTGAAGAGTGTTCTTTGCAACAGAACAAGTAACAAAGCAATTGACTACGATTCGCTTTGCTGAATGATGATTGTACATTCGATAGGAACATATCAGATACATGCAAGAGCATACTGCAACAATCAGAAAGCCCCTGTGCATATTCCCCATGTAATGAAAAGAAACATTCTATATTCTCACTCATGTTAATATAAGGGTGAAATCGTCAGAAAATGTACAATTCGCCTTCACCAATCCTCTCAAATAACCCAACTTTAAGCCAAATTGAGGTTCAAAATACAGTTAAAAATATAACCATAGAGATTGTCTGAATCAACCTAATACCAAATATACTCAGATATACCTAGTATTGATCATTTTACAGCCTAAATTAACAGGATTTCCTAAAAGTGTAGAGCTGCCGATTGTACATTTTCTGACGACCTGACCCATAACGGAAATTGTAATCACAGCCCTAGTTCTTTTTTTTGTTTGTTGAAATGAATAAATGAATGGATAAATTAAGAAGCCATTTAAATTGTGTATAATATTATATCAGATTGACCCAGTGATATTCAGCATGCGATGGGTCATTTGTCGTCCAGATTGACATTCTACGTTAATACCAACACCCCAATGCTTCTTTCTGGTCCCATGGAGGAAGGATTGACCAGTGGCCACGTGGGCGGAAATAGTCAATCCGTGAACCACTGGTGCTGACCTTTCCATTTTTTCCTACCAAAGTTCAAGGCGTTGACCCGGACCTCAGTGGTGCCAATGTCAACGTGGTGGAGTTGGCATAAAAGACATGTAGGTTTGGGGAGAAGAAAAGAGATACAGGTCTGTACACCTGGCCTCAAGCTCTCGAGTGTCCACCACTCGCCTCTCATGTACAACTGTTGGTTTGTTTGATCCTGTGTTGTGGTTACCTGAGAAAATATCCCCCCTGTTTGTCCGTTATTTCAGAGAATGGGTAGAGTGGTTCAAGACCTGGCTTTTCTCCTAATGTCTAGAGATGCTTCCTAACGCCAGGTGACGGTCGAATCACGGTTTCTTGTAGTGTTCAAGTACACATTTACTATTCAATTTCAGGTACTTCTACCTGCTAAAGAGTTGGAATTATCCTCCAAATCATTCATATAACTTAAGCTCGGACACGCATAAAATGTGATGTGTTCCAGGAAAATGAGTCATAAGTCGCAAAATATGGATTTTGAGATATCACCGTATCTGAAAAGAGGAGATCAAGCTGATTCTAATGATGGTAAACACTAGGACATCTAATAAGTGTTTCTATATTTTAAGTTTGATTTTTTATTTTTGGAAAAAAATGTTTGCAATGTTTCTAGATGGGTAATTACCAGTAGAGTAACTAAATATACTCCATACAAAGGTCTTCAAAACTCAAGGATATATTTAATACAATGTCCTACAATTTGGAACATAGATTTATATGACCATAAGTGCTAAACCCTCCAAAAATCAGAACATCTCAATAAAGAGATCTTGTGATAAAAACACTTGGAAAAATATCAATTTTGCGACTTGTGACTCATTTTTCTGGAACACATCACAAATTGGCATTTATATGGTTATTGGCACAGGTTGACACCTGCTTTAAGAACATCACAATATATATCTAATCTACAGGTACTGCAGGTACATGTTGTATTGGGATTTAATGATTTCTCACTTTCATAGAAATAGTTTATACCTGTGAGAGAGACAGAGAAAAGAGTGGGGGAAGGGGAGAGAGGAGGGAAATATTTAGACACAGTCTAGGCCCAAAGTTGAGAGAGTCCCTTCAAACGAAGGGAAAGCCTCTCGCCTCAAACCGCAAAGTGCCATTATAATTCCATTAAGACCGCAGAATGTCATTATATTCCCTTTAAAACGCCAAGGAAACCGATTAGTGAAATAGCCTGATATACCGTTCTTATCTGATCTGAGGGTTTGGACCTAGAGTGGACACAGGGAGAATGTCGATGAAGGTGATTCTTTCTGCAAATTATCCTAGAATCTGATACTTGGGGTGAACACAATGTCATTATATTCTAGACTGTGCTAGTACCTGAATTGCGATAGACGAATAAATTGATTTCATACTATATATTATAGAATTATATATTTAATCATATTGAATAACAACCTTATTCTTTATAATTTGCTTCATCTGTCTTAAATGCCACTTCCGATGTCTTTGGGCTTTATGGAATGAAATCGTTCATTTTACGGGCATTCAATTTACTTGAAGAGACCCTAGAAATAGAGGTTAACATTTCAACCCCTTTCCCATGTGAATCAGACATTGGATCTTTATGATGTCATTTTTTCACTTTCGATTGTACCTCTTTACGCTGGAGAGTTCTAACGACGAGCCGACTTTCATCCCTAGTTGGCGCGACCACCACTTGTGGCGTTGCGAGCGTTCGGGGACAGCTTATGTTAATGCAGCAAGACAGACAGAAGAAGCCCCATTCAGAGTTGTTAAACGGAAAATTGGGCACTGAGATAGGTCTTCAATGGGGGTATTGTAGGAACATGGGTCTTCAAGACACCTGGACCGGCTTGCATTGCACACTTTGGGGAAGTTTCCTTGTCCACCAGATCGGAGGTGACATTCGAGGCCTTGTGACAATATGAGGTGATTTCAACTGTACCTAATGCAGGCAGGTTTCTAGGCCCAAAGGTTAAGGGGAAAGGCTAAGGGTACAGGAGCACTGCCAGAACACATCACAGCGGGTTAGACCTGATTGGCCAAAAGGAAAAAGGGGGGTCGGGCGGGGGACTGCGGTTCCACAGTACATAACTTCATATATGGGTCAGTTTTTCAGAAAATGTACAATTGGAAGCTGTACACATTTAGTAAATTCAGCTAAATTAGACTGAAAAATGGTCAATACTAGGTAAATTCGAGTATATTCGGTATTCAATTGTACATTTTCTGAAAATCTGACCCATATACAGGATAACTTTGCTGACAAAAAAGAGGGAATATTAATCTATTTTATGGCTGCTACACAGCAGAACAGTTTAATAGCTACCTTATGGATGCATTAAAGCTAAGGTTATCATATCATATCTTCAAGTTATAGATTACCTGAATGAAGAGCCTTGGTATACGTTACGGTTCTGCACCATCTTCCTCAATTGATGTAGCTAGCTGCTGTTTCAATTCCCTTCATTGGTAGAGAAGTCACATCGCCCTGCTTTTTTCTATTGATATTATGGTATCGCCTCATATAAATACAAGATCATCTCAATGCCAGTTTCAGCTGTAATTGAATTGCCAAAATCACATTCCAGCCAACACCTTGCATGCATCAACTATATGTGATCCGTTTTTGGAAAATGAGTCATAAGTCGCAAAATATGGATGTTGGAATATCACCATATTTGGAAAGAGGAGATCAAGGTGATTCCAATGATAGTAAACACTATATATCTAATAACACCTTATAAGTATTTCTATATTTTAAGTTTGATTTTTATTTTGGAAAAAAGGTTTGCAATGTTTCTTGATGGGTAATTAATTACCAGTAAAGTAGCTAAATATACTCCATACAAATGCCTTCAAAACGCATGGATATATTTGATACAATGTCCCGAAATTTGTTACATAGATTCATATGACTATATAAGGGCTACACCCTTTAAGAATCAGAACAGTTCAATAAAGAGACCTTGTGAAAACAACACTTTGAAAAATATCAATTGTGCGACTTGTGACTACTCATTTTCCTGGAACACATATAGAGCCCCCTCCTTTCCAGCTCCACCCTCAACCACCCCCCCTCTTTTCCTGCCACTATTTCTCTACCTCCTTTAAAATGGTCTCCATGAAGTAAACTCTTCCACAGGTAAGGTCGTAATGCACGCGTATCGCATTCCTGCAGGGATTATAGAAAGAAAGGCCATAATTACACCTTCCCCGCCGCAAGATAAGCAGATCGGCCAGAAGGCGTACATAGTCACTGCCTCACCGTCCTGACGTTAGTCATTCAGCCTGACATGACGTTCACAACGTCAGGTATTAGCGTCAGGAAGCCAGTCAGTTAGAAATGACACTACGGGACTACGTTTTCCATGTCCTTGTCTTCGATTCAGGTGTAGATATGTGTCGCACATGCAACATTTCGATGATATAGGACATATAATGTGCAAAATATTAAATGTAATGTTCTTGAAGAAAGTAACATAACGATTGAAAGTGTAATTTAGCTATATATCAACTTTATTCAAAAAGCAGGAAGGGGAAGGCTACTCTGATTTCGGATTTATGGGTCAGATTTTTAGAAAATTTACAATTCGCCTTGACCAAACTCATCAAATAACCCAAATTTCAGACGAAAATAAAGTTCGAAAAACAGTTCAACCTAACCAAACAGATTGCTAGAATCAATGCAATCCTAAATATACTCGAATTTACCTAGTATTGGCCAAATTGCAGCCTAGTTTAGCAGAATTTACTAAATGTGTACAGCTGGCAATTGTACATTTTCTGAAAATCTGACCCTTATGCACTTCCACAAGTCTGTTCCTATAACCGACTGCTAACTTTTCCCTATATTTCATATACACAATCTTCCTGTCGTTATGATGCCCCACAAAATTATTTTCACGTTTAAGCTTCTTTCCTTGTTAAAAGCACAAAAGGAATCGTGTCAAAATTACTCATCGTTTGATTTATATAGGACTGAAGTCACCAATATTATTGCTGCTCTTATAATATCTTTGTACAATAATTTGAAGTCGAATCGGAAGAAAGAAAACGGGCGCGATAAATTAGGTGCAGCAAAGGTAACTATCACAGAAAAGTTTTTAGGCGGCCCGCCGAAATATAGATGTCGACGATTACGAAGCCCTGCAGCATATACATAGGGTGAAAGCGTTATCAATTTTGGTCAAATGACTTTCAGATGAGTAGAAATCGAATGCAACAAAAAATGGAAAATGTTCAGTTTTTAATCGATGTTAACTGGAAATGCGGCTTAAGAAATATGTCCACATCTGACTTATGGAGCACTTTTTAAACCTTTGATATCAATTACATCCCATTGCAGACATTGCAGACATTTTCCCCTACATAAAAAGCTTCTCCCCAAAAAGTAAGTTTTTTTTTTATAGAAAATTGCGTTCCATTCAGGGCGATTAGCATCAAAGGGAGGTAAGTGACGTCATTCAATCTGTTGAGCGAGGGAATAACTGACTATGACGTTGTTACGTCATCCAAGACGTCCGCCCAGCAGCTGACGATTCTTGCCAAGCATATGATTCACAAACCTATATGAATGAATGATTCTAGGCTTCGTAGTGACGTCACAAATGATGCGGTTTACGTCATCAAACTGGTGGCCTTCGGGGTGCGTTCCGAACTGTTGGAATATGCCGTATGGTGGCTTCAGTCCTTTAAAATGGAGATTAGGACCCTTTTGTTCAGCCCTGTCAATGAATGAAGAGATTCGTATGGGTGGGCTCTTGGTGCAAAGCCCATTAGCGAAATCTCAACTTCGTTGCCTTCTAAACTTTCACCGGCTAAAGGGTCAGATTTTCTGAAAATGTACAATTCGCCTTCATTAATTCTCTCAAATAACCCATATTAAAGACAGAAATGAGCTTCAAAATACAGTTTAACATAACAGAACTGATACTTTAAATCAATGCGATACCAAATATACTCAGATATACCCAGTATTCATCATTTTGCAGTCTCATTTAGCAGAATTTCCTAAATGTGTAGAGCTGTCAATTGTACATTTTCTGAAAATCTGACCCTAATGTCCCTGCCCCCGTCCGGAATCAAATCCCGACACTCAAGTAGCAAATCTGTCCCCGGCGTTGCAGCTGGTATTGTTACTTGATTACTTCGCCCATTACATCGCCTGTCGCTCTCCGGTCAAAGAGGCGCTTAAGTGTGTTTGAAAGTTGGCTTAGGTTTCCGTTGTCAGAGCAGACTGTGCCATTTTCACTCCGAGTTAGTTTATCCCGCCCTGAACTTGCTGCCGAATAGTATAAACAACGCGTTCCATCATTTTCCCCTGTTTTCGTTTCAAAAAATAAATTTTCAAACGAGTTTGTGACCGCTTCTGATAATCAAATTTTTGTATTAAAGTTATATTTCAGGATAAATCCTACTGATAGATGTGAGAACTAAATAGGCCTAATAAAGCATTTTTCTGTCTAATAATGACAATATTTATTTAGTACTACCACGAAAGAGACAGATTACACTGTAAGTTCAGTATACAGGTTTTATCAACCAATTATTATTATAACAAGGTCTATTGGGTTAATGTCTTACACAAGATAATTATTACTCATTATATTACATATCATATTAATAGACTCTGTAGTGAGTTTTCATTGTAAATTGGTGCTGTATTAGCTTTAACTTGAAGACTAATGTATCCAGAAGTGGTGCTTTGTATTTTATTTTGTTATTCTGGAGATTGGAGTAGGTATATCTGTTGGGCGGACCTGGAAGATCTGTTCGCAGAGGCTCCTGTCCATTTCGTGTAACTGTACTGATCAACTTGAATAAAAATCTTTGTATATATATATAAAGCATCAATGAGATGAAAATTTTGAATCATAGTAATAACCGCCAATCATGAATACATTTTGCCAAATATAAGTTAGCTTAAGTTTATAAATAGGCTACAGCCCAGCCCAGCCCAGTTTGTCTTTTTCACAGGCTCATATTTAGATAATAAACAATTCCTTCAGCAATGCTCTTATTTCAGCCATACATTTCTACATCCATCATCTGCAATATAAAGAATATGAGATTGTAAAGAGATCATTCACTCCGGGGAGGAACATAGACAATTTGAAAACATATCGATAACAATGCCTACCTTTATGTTCCTTCGCAAAAATATAACTGCACTTGTGGGTCAGATTTTCAGAAAATGTACAATTAGCAGCTGTACACATTTAGTAAATTCTGCTAAATTACGCTGCAATTTGGTCAATACTAGGTAAATTCGAGTATATTTGGCATTGCATTGATTCTAGAAATCTGTTTGTTTAGGTTAAACTGTATTTTGAACTTTATTTTCGTCTGAAATTTGGGTTATTTGAGAGGATTGGTGAAGCTGAATTGTACATTTTCTGAAAATCTGACCCATGTATGGAATAGGCAAAAACAAGGAGGAACGTAGGCGTGGGTTAGTCGGAATCATCACATAAACTAAACATGGCTTTTTGGGGTTGTTTCTCTTACCTCCTACACATTCTGATACATGATATATTCAGGCACAGGTACTGTGTTTGGACGTCAGTATCAGAGTGTTTAGGAATCATGTTATTCTGTGGGAAACCTGGCCAAAACTTAGCATCAGACATGTTAAAGGCTACGTGCATAAGCAGGTTTTGTGGACACAAGAAGACCTAAACTGCCTTTGACATGATCCCCAGATCTATAAAACTGACCTTGTAGCGATGTGCAAGGTCATGAGACTAGCGTGTGGAAGAAGTCTTGGGTTTATAAAGTAAACACTCGAGATAAGAAATGTATTTTTCATTCTGGTTTGCAGAAAATTTGAATATCCCTTAGTAAAAACGAGGTATGTATAGTGTTTCCGGAAAGCTAGGGAATTGCCTAGTTTGTCTTTCTATAGGATGATTTTAAAATAATAAACAATTTCATAAGCAATGCTGATATTTCAATCATACATTTCTTCATGTATGATCTGCAATATCACCCTTCAAATCACATTTCTTTCCCCTTTCCTTTACTTCACACACCCATTTTAGAATGAGAGAATATGACTTACACATATATATGCATCTTCAACCTGGAAGGAGCAGACCTTCCAGTACGGTTGATAATTAATAAACTATTTTAAAAACAAATAATAGTTATCAGTATCATTGTGACTGACCGTATAATACAGAGCGTCAGAAAATGTACAATGGCCAGCTTCTGCACATTCAGAAAATGTTGCTGAATTGGAAATTGGAAATTGGAAAGGATAAATTTGAGCTATACCCAGTATCGCGTTGATTAGGCCCATCTGTTCCGTCACATTGAATTATATTTTGAACCTCCTTTCCGTGTCATTTGAAGGGATTGGTAAAGTCGAATTGCACATTTTTGTTACGTCCTTCAATTTTGAGAAACCTCCATCCTACAGAAAATTAAATTAAGTTAATTAAAATTAACTAATTTTAGGAGGTAACATACGTATGTGAGCTACCACTGGAAACCATGGGAACAGAAGTGTCTTTCTCATTTGTCTTATGGCAATACACATTAGATCAGTTAATCAATATTAAATAATAAAAATATTAACCGCATCATTTTAAGGTGGAATATTTGAAGGAACCACACATAGAACATTCCTATGCATGTTGATAAGTTATTGGTTCAGCCTTTATTCTTTTTCGAGAGGCTTGCATTGTGTAATGTTCCTATTCAGAGTGTTACAATCAAAGCCCATATGTAGCTTTCGTACGTGCCACCCCTCCCTCATGACAGTATACGGGTCAGATGTACAGAAAATGTACAATTCGCCTTCACCAATCCTCTCAAATAACCAACATTTACGACAGAAATAATGTTCAAAATACAGTTCAACCTGGCCAAACAGATAGCTAGAATCAATGCAATGCCGAATATACCCAAATTCACCTAGTATTGACCAGATTGCAGCCTAATTTAGTAGAATTTACTTAATGTGTAGA
Source organism: Sthenelais limicola (assembly GCA_942159475.1). Taxonomy (NCBI): domain Eukaryota; kingdom Metazoa; phylum Annelida; class Polychaeta; order Phyllodocida; family Sigalionidae; genus Sthenelais; species Sthenelais limicola. The sequence continues at coordinate 33,253,358 of OW804097.1, read as the reverse complement.
GCTGCCCATTGTACATTTTCTGAAAATCTGACCCATACCTGAGGTTAGCTGCTGTTCCCACGCTAGTCCCTGCATCAGAGAGCAAATGACAGGAATATTCTCACAGGAGATACCCCCACATAATGGTCAATGACTCACGTACCTCTGGCCTACCCAGGAGCCAAAGCATCCTACCAACTTCACCTACCCAATGCCTACCACATGAAAAGGTGTGCTTTCATGTACCTTTCCTCCAGGGCCGCAATGGATCCAGGAGTTGGCCTCCGTCAGCACCGATATGAATTGAGGTGGTAAATGTCCTTGTACGATTGGTCTTTGATGCTTTCTGGCTCCTTACCAATCACTTGGTCAGGTGTGCCGATAGATACCCCTTGTGTGGAGGGCAGCAATTGAGCCAAGGTGCGCCACATATACAACACATACATGTATATGGCTCAGATCTGTCAGAAAATGTCCAATTGGCAGCTCAACACATTAAGTAAATTCTGCAAAATTAGGCTGTAATTTGGTCAATACTAGGTGAATTTGGGTATATTCGGCATTGCATTGATTCTAGCAATCTGTTTGGTTATGTTGAACTGTATTTTGAACTTTATTTTCGGCTGAAATTTGGGTGATTTGAGAAGATTGGCGAAGTTGTATTGTACATTTTCTGAAAATCTGACCCATATACATCCATATTAGAAATAGGGCTAAGGCGGTTTGGTAGCCAAGCATAAGATGTCAAATTATGTGGAGAGAAGGTGCTCAATGTTTGCTGTAAGGAAAGAATGGGACAGATGCCATTGGTTCGTGGCAGAATGGCAAGTATTCTCTGGGATGACTTATAGAATAGATTGTTAGGCCCTGTGGGAAAATAGGCCTTGGAGAGGACAGAGGCAGGAATGCAAACTCACACCAGATATGGGTCAGATTTTCAGAAAATGTACAATTCACCTTCACCAATCATCTCAAATAAACCAAATTTCAAACGAAATTAAAGTTCAAAATACAGTTTAACATAACCAAACCAATTGCTAGAATCAATGCAATGCCGAATATACTCGATTTTACCTAGTATTGACCAGATTGCAGCCTAATTTAGCAGAGTTTACTAAATGTGTAGAGCTGCCAATTGTACATTTTCTGAAAATCTGACCCATATAATATACTTGAGTTATAGTAGTTAGCAATGACTGAGATATAGTGTATTCGTTACATAATGTTTTGTGCTGAATAAAAATATCTTAAATACAATACAAATTGAGGCCAGTGTTTGGGCATCTGATCACGCACAACAATTGAATATCAGTGCCGATTGTCACAAAATGTGTGTCGTAATAACTGATAAGGCCGCTGTAAGCAATAACTGGGTCAGATTTTCAGAAAATGCACACTTCATCTTCACCAATCTTCTCAAATAACCCAAATTTCAGACGAAAATAAACTTCAAGATACAGTTCAACACAACCAAAGAGTTTGCTAGAATCAATGCAATGCCAAATATACCAGAAACTACTGAGAATTGATCAAATTGCAGTCTAATTTAGCAGGATGTACTAAATGTATAGAGCTGCCAATTGTACATTTCATGAAAATCTGACCCAACTAGATAGCCTCATATGGGTCAGATTTTCAGAAAATGTACAATTGGCAGCTCTACACATTTAGTAAATTCTACTAAATCAGGCTGCAATCTGGTCAATACTAGGTGAATTTGGGTAAATTACTATAACCTCAAAGGAAGGAGACAGATTGAAAGGTAAAGAAGCGGTGGAAGAAATAAACAATTTTTTCGTGGGCATAGGCCCAGAACTGGCACAGAAAATAAAGGTTGATAGTAGAATAGTAATGGAAAGGGAACAAATCCAAAGAGTAAATAATCAAGATTTAAATCCAGATTTAAAATTCCAGTTTAGAAAAATCAGTGAATTGGATATTGAATTGGCTTTGAACAAGATAGGTAATTATAAAGCCTCAGGAATAAAGCTTTTACCCACAAAAATTCTCAAACACTGTCTATTTGCATTAAAAAAGCAACTGGCATATCTTTTTAACCTAACGATAGAAAATGCTGATATACCGCTTGACTTCAAACAAGCAAATGTTACGCCTTTATATAAAGACGGAGAGAAATGTATGCCAGGCAATTATAGGCCTATATCCTGTATTAAGTTACCCGCAAAATTATTAGAAATATGTGTACAAAAACAATTATCACAATACTTAGAAGGAAATGAGTTACTGTGCGACCAGCAGTTTGGCTTCAGGGGGGGCAGGTCGATTAATAATGCATTAGACAGATTACTAAGTAGGGTCTATGGTACCTTAAATGAAAAGAAAGCTACTGATTTAATATTTTTGGATTTTAAAAAAGCTTTTGATACTGTAGATCATAATATTTTATTATCAAAATTGGGGAATTTTGGGGTGAAAGACAGGGCACTACAATGGTTTAGGAATTATTTGAGCGATAGAACACAGAGAGTATTGGTGGACGGAGAGCTCTCCTCCCTGAAGCCTATAACCTGCGGGGTACCACAGGGAACCAGTCTTGGACCGGTAATGTTTATTATTTATATTAATGATTTACAGAAAATTGTAGAAAACTGTTACGTCCAATTATTTGCGGACGATACCGTATTGTATAAAGAAAGAAAGTTAGGGGAGACAGAAAATGAAGATTTACAAAATGATCTAGATAATATTGTTCAATGGTGTAAGGTGAATAAAATCTCCCTTAATACGAATAAATGTAAAGCGTTAACTATTAGATCTAGGAATGACCAGAAAAATATTGTACACTATAAAATTGATGGTCAATTGTTAGAAAATGTCACAGAATACAAATACTTGGGTATGGAGATTGATTGTCGCCTGAACTTTAATGTCTTTCTTAGAAAGAAACTACACGGGGTAAGATCGAAAATCCATTCAATGTCTAAGCTGTATCACATATGTGACAAGAGTACATTATTACTTTTATATAAGATGATGGTACTCCCTTTAATAGATTACGGGGACTTATTCTATGGGTCGGCGGCACAAATTCACCTTCAAAAGTTACAGACCCTACAAAATTCAGCGATGAAAATAATTCTGAAATTGCCAAAACTGACAAGTACAAAGGAAATACACCAAACGTTGGATATGCCAACTTTAGAGACAAGAAGGAATAGCCACCTTCTAGATCTCGCGTTTATGAGGAGTAGAGTAGATACAAATGTTGATAGTAGGAATATTAATTTAAGGGGTCTATCCAAAGGGAGGAAGCTGACTGTGCCGCACCCAAAGAATGAGCTATTTAAGAAGTCTTACTTGTATAAACTGACGGAACTTTGGAATAAACTCCCGAGTGAAATCCAGTTAACAAAGACGAGGATGCAACTAAGGCATTACCTCAGGACGGAATACCTTTCAAACCATGATATTTATCTGTCAGACCCAGAATGAATAGTAAATTAGAAATGCATAATGCATAGCATAATATAATAGAATATAATATAGAGGTAAAATTAATCTTATTTAGGACATTTCTTAGTTAAGACCAGTAATAGAAAATGTTATTAAAATTGTTTAAAAAACTTTGAAGGTAACATAAAAACGAATAATGAATGATGTAGGTTTATTATCCAGGTTCGGAGTATTATCCAACCTGTACATAAGGCACATAAGTCCTTACAACTAAAGACCGATACAACGGTAGCCATAACAACAAACTGCATAATATGTCATTTTATTGATCATTGCATGTTTATGTATATTGAATGTACCTAGAATTAAGATTTTGGGATAGGGGTTTGGCTCAACAGAATGAGTAATCAGATAACTGAAATAATATATTAAATTTATATCGACACAACAAATATAACAAAGATATAGAACAATGAACTCTGTCGATAGTAATGACCTTGGAGAGAAGGATGAGGAAGAACAATGAATCTCCTAAAGACAATCACAATTAAGAGGTATGAGCCGGGACAGGGGGGAAGGGGTATTTTTTATATCTTCACTTTACATTTTAATATATGGTATTGTAATAATGATCCTGATATGTATCAAATGCACTTCAATATTTTTCGTAAAAGGTAAAATAATCTTGTAATGAACTAGGCTGGTCGCACCAGGAAGAACTGGAATACCAGAGGCTGCAAACCAGGTTCTGAACGATGTAATTGTAATTGTATATTGATGGAATCAGAATAAAAAATACGATATATATATATTGGCATTGCATTGATTCTAGCAATCGGTTTGGGTAGGTTGAACTGTATTTTGACCATTATTTCTGTCGTAAATGTGGGTTATTTGAGAGGATTGGTGAAGGTGAATTGTACATTTTCTGAAAATCTGACCCGTATATCATTTTGGCCGGTACCTTTAGCCATCTTAGAAAGTTTTAGAAAGATTTCCAAAGGTACCTACCATCTAGGTTTGTTATGGCCATGCCAATCGCTGTTTAAAAAACGGATCATTCTATTCGTTACGATATTAAACATGATTATTAGATATACAAGAGCTATTTGTGAAACATAATGTCACAATAGAAGTAAAATTGATCAACGAACAACTCGTATAGCCTAACACGTATCATTTAATATTATAACATAAGTTGAAAGTTCAAGTCTGGATTCAGACCTGCATAGCAGAAGACGAACGTCCTCGTGTACTTTGATGGAAATAAACATTCGATAAATAAATAATTGTTCTCGGAGAAAGAGAGAAAAATGTAGAATATTCTCTGATAAAGAAAATGGCTACAAAAAAGACCACCTTGACATGGGATTGAAAGGAAGGAGCGTCGAAGGGAATGGGGAATAGCAAGTGCAACGGTGTTCAGCATGGTACAGTATTGTCCTGGTGCCCATTCTCTTGAGCCCGGGCCCAGGTACCATGTCATTAAGATAATCCCCCAGCTCTTTCACACTGACAACATTGACAAGTTCTCATACTCAGTGATCCCAAGTGAGTAAACACAAGAAACGAGGCAAAGTCACGTCAAGGGAGGCAGGAGAACGCACTGTCCCCGGGGCTCCCCACCGCCTCCCGACGACCTCCCGCCGGGACAAAGCTTGGTGCAGCGAGGGGGTCCTGCAACAAGCATGCTTTGGATTCATAGTGCTTATAAGGGTCAGATTTTCAGAAAATGTACAATTCGCCTTCACAAATCCTCTCAAATAACCCACATTTAAGACAAAAATGAGCTTCAAAATGCAGTTTGACATAACTGAACTGATACTTTAAATCAATGTGATCCCAAATATACTCAGATATACCCGATATTTATAATTTTGTAGCCGTATTTAGCCGAATTTCCTAAATGTGTAGAGCTACTAATTGTACATGCCCTGAAAATCTGACCCATATCTCAGTACTTTAGCTATCCGATTTTTAAAATTTTAAGAAATCCCCAAAGATTTAATTTTTTAAATATGAACAAAGTATTGCAATTGATAACCTCATACCAGAGTTGTGACCCAGTATAATTATTACCTTTTTCTTTTTTATCAGATTTCATAACCAACTTAGCTATCGGTAGTGTCGGGCAATAACACTCAAGAGTAAAACAACTGAGATTACAAGGTGGTAGGATAGCTTTTAAATAACTAATTGAATTATCCCGAAATGTCCCTTTCCAACTAACTAGTCTTTTGGTGCCTGATAGCGATGACCGTTGATTAGACCTCGAAAAATGTAAATGGATACCAAAGATATCGATCAACATGGGAATGAATTATACGTGGTTGAAACTATTATGACATGAAAACTTGTGCCATGGATTCAAATTAAGTTTCGAAAGCAAAAGCAATATTTTCCTAAGCTTTTTAACCATATCAGACATTATTCATTGATACAAAGTTTATAGTGTTTGAATAAGTAAACGGTACATTATATGGGTCAGATTTTCAGAAAATGTACAAAGCAACTTCGCCAATCCTCTCAAATAACCCAAATTTCAGATGAAAATAAAGTTCAAAATACAGCTCAACCTAACCAAACAGATTGCTAGAAACAATGCAATGCTGAATACACTCGAATTTACCTAGAACTGACAAAATTGCAGTCTAATTTAGCAGAAATTAACTAAATATGTACAGCTGCCAATTGTACATTTTCTGAAAATCTGACCCATATCATAGAATAAAATGCTCCATTTTTGTTAAAAAGTAATGGCATAATCTCCTCTATACTTTACACTGGATTTTACTTGAAAACTGCCACCACCGGCCGGTAGATCCAAAAACTAGGTTGCACTTGCTGACACCAAGGGGCGTTTTGTGTGGGGGATGTACATAGTAAAACACTCGGCTTCTTGTCCTCTCCAAATCCTTTCTTTTGTGGAAGATAAACTCCCCCAGGTCCATCAACAACTTTCAGCAAATCCAGTGCCGACATGCCCTTAAAATATCTTCAGTTGTGTGTGGAGTTGGAGGGTGATAAAAAGAAGACATGTGTGATGGCCAAAAACATTGTGAAAATTAAGATAAATTTTCTCCAGATAAAACTCAGTGAGAAGAAAACGACTATTTTGTATACTGCTGGAAGAATAAAATGTTCTTAGCACAAGTTTGTGATACGCACGTGTGGCCTGGCGACTGCCACTTGAGAGAATAAAAGAAAAATATGTTTAGCAATGTTAGATTTTTTATGACTTCACAATTGTGATAATGTTGAAAGTGAATGAAGTATTTGAAGTATTTAGTTAAGGGTCATGCATACAACAATGCTTCATTTTTAAATCAATTTTTCATAATAAGGTGGATAAACTCCTCAATAAATAGGAATAGCTGATCAATTTGTATGTTGATTTCATTTAGCATCTAACTTAATTTAATATGTGTAACTTTGACTTTTGTCAAAGATGTTCTAATTAGGGAAACATTTAATGACATAATCAATACAGACGTGGTTAATGCCAAGTCCCTGACCCTTTTCGGTTTGAAAACAAGTGAAAAATTAAAAGTCATTTCGTAAACTGCCCCAGGTTAAAGCGTTTGTGGTTGCGTCATCAGAATTTAATGTTGTCGTGCACGATATATCTTAGTTATCTCTCAATTTTGATTGCCAATTAATTCTACATAATGACCGTTATTCCTGAGGACCTTGATACTTAAATAGATATCAGAAAATGCATATATGATAAAATGCATCGTTTTTATCAGCATGACTTTAATTAATTTGTAGCCACAGCACCTGTGGCCACTAAATAACTTTGCCTGGGGTGGAATATATGCCATGCACTCATATCACTTTATAATATCCGTTCAAACCTCATCTATCAATGTTGTGTGTCTCAAACCAGACATAACATGGTATCGAAATATCTCTACAAAGATGAATAGATGAGAAGTCTATATACTAGGAGTATTTGGTTCGGTTAAAGGGAGAAGCAGTGAAAAACAACAGCTTAAAATCCATCAGAATGTGTATCAAATGACTTTTAGATATAGTCTGTCCGAAAAGTAGTTGACACGTGATTCCTTCGTCTCTTTAAGGGGAGGGAAAAGTGGGGGATTTTTTACTTCAAACCTTTGCCCCCTGAATTGCCGTTTGCGACTGACCATGGCCGTTTGCGACCAACCACGGCCAAATATACAGCTGCATTGTATTGCGCTGCTTCCGTTCCATGTGCAGCAGCTGTTGTTTTGCTTAAAAGGAAGGAAGAGCTGCTTATACAGGCCCTGTTTCTCCATGGCTGATTGCAAAGGGCGACTCACTGGGCAAAGGGTTGACAGGTCGTTGTCACAAATAGAAGTAAAAAATCTCCCACTTTTCCCTCCCCTTAAAGGGACTAAGGAATCATGTGTCAACTATTTTTCGGACAGACTACAGGTAGGACAAAACATGTGTGTTGATGTTAGGGTCAGATTTTCAGAAAGTGTACAATTCAACTTCACCAATCTTCTCAAATAACACACATTTCAGACAAAAATAAAGTTCAAAATACAGTCCAAGCTAACCAAACAGATTGCTAGAATCAATGCAAAGCCAAATATACTCGAATTTACCTAGTATTGACCAAATTGGAGTCTAATTTAGCAGAATTCACTAAATGCGTACAGCTGCCAATTTTAAATTTTCTGAAAATCTGACCCGTTAACTGAGATTACTACTTTAAGGCCCTAAGAATTGTGCACCACGCCCAGAGAACTGGCTGCCTGGCAGATTTTCTCCTTGTAGCAGTGTGTGAGTGTCATTGAGTGCTCATGACCCTGTAGTGGGTAAGTACAGTTTCCCTTTAATCTCCTGGCTGCTCCTACCTTTCCACTGTTCCCGTTTGCTCAAAGTATATGGGCCAGAGCGTCAGAAAATGCACAATTGGCAGCTCTACACATTTAGTAAATTCTGCAAAATTAGGCTGTATTTGCTTCTAGCAATCTGTTTGGTTATGTTGAACTGTATTTTGAACTTTATTTTCGTCTGAAATTTGGGTTATTTGAGATGATTGGAGAAGTTGAATTGTATATTTTTTTTCTGAAAATCTGACCCATGTGGGCCAGAGCGTCGAAAAATGTACAATATGGGATTTGCATATGCCGCTGCGCATGTCTGTTACAGTGTGTCCTGGGATGGATTCTGATGAAATCTGACATACAAATATTTGGCAACATGTTTATCGAAAATTGCAAGAATGTTTTCGCCAATGTCAGTTTTTATAACTGATCTATGAAAAACAAATGCATGATGGGAAAGATGGAGGCTTGTGCTATGGAAACGCGTATAACCCATGAATATTGACATTCGATCATTGATAAATACTCCATGCTGAACATGGCATGTTTTCCATAGATTTTATACCGTAAAATATTTCCCATAATTCCATGCGAATCAAGATTCAAAATGGCGGCTATGCAAATCCCCTATTCGCCTTTACCGATCCCATAACCCAAATCTAAGACAGAAATGAGGTTCAGAATGCAGTTCAACATTATAATAAGCGAACAGATGTGTTTAATCAACACGTTTATACCACATATACTAAGATAAACCTAGTATTTATCAATTTTCGTGCCTGATTTAACAGAATTTGCTAAATGTGATGTGTTTCAGGAAAATGAGTCACAAGTCGCAAAATTGGTTTGGTTTTTCAAAGTCGTTTACTTACAAAATATCTTTGTTGAAATATTTTCATTTTTGGAGTGTCTAGTCCTTGCGGTTGTGTGAATACATCTACCACAGTTCAAGACAGTTTATTAATTATATCAGTGCGTTTCTTAGATCATCCCATTGAGTATATTTAGCTACTGAACTGGTAATTATCCAACCAGAAATATTGCAAATGTTTTTTTCAAAGTTAAACATATCTAACTAAAAAGATAAAAGTAGTTATTAAATGTCCTTAATGTTCACATTCATTGGAATCGGGTTGATCTCCTCTTTTCAAATAATGGTGATATCTCAAAATCTATATTTTGCGACTTATGACTCATTTTCCTGAAACACATCAGAAACGTGTAGAGCTGCCGATTGTACTGATACTGACGCCCCGTCCCATACTATGTCCCTAGATTAACCCCACAGCCCACTAACTTCTTTCGCCCATCTTTGAGGGATTTATACAGTTTGTTTTCTAATCCACTGTTGGTGCTTTTCACTGAAAGACGGAATACCCACGCATACACAAGGTTAAATATTATTCTCCTGTCTTTTCTCAGAAACATCTTTGATTTTTGGGCTTGGTTTTATCACCAGGAAAAAATATCAAGGCCCGTGTATATTCAAATAGTTCGAGTAATTCACATTTTGTATACATGTATCCCTAACGAGGTAACTGGTTTTATAATACCTATTGGTAACTCTTCGCAACATTGCCAAGAAGGGGACAGAATTAAATAAATATAATATATGCATATAAGGCTCATAGTATGCTACAATTTATTAGGAAAATATATATTTGGAACGAAAAGAATGAACTTAGTACTTTGTAATTGTTTTATCATAGAATATTATTATTTTGGTATCCCGATGCACAAGATATAATTGATATGACATCAGTTCATTTCTCGTATAAATGGGGTAGTTTCAGCTATAAATTGGTCATTTTGGTGTTAAATTTGAAGACAACGGTTGCAGTTAAATCTAGCAGCACTAGACGAGGCAATATTCACCCTGTGTAAATAGCTCCGGGTAAGCTAAAGACAGTCACGTGGTGCGGTCACGTGGTGCGGATCATCATCAGCAGACGACAATTTCACGTTTAAGCATATTTCCCCCGCGGCTTCCCGCCATTTTGAATATCAACACAAGCAGGCTGCAGACAAGCAGAAAGACACAGCGACAAACAAAGGCGAGTTTCTAAACGTCAATTAGAAGCGATTTTTTGATTGATTTAACATGGAGAATCAAACTGCAAATGGCGATCGTTCGGTCACGAGAGGCAAAGGACCACCCAAGGGCGCGGATATATACCAAGATTACATGCACCAACTTGGGCCGGCTCCTATGTGTTCATCCGCGGAGCAGTGGAGCAGAAAATAGTCCTGGACTGGAAAAATAAAAACCAAGAAATGAATGGTTTTCAAACAGTGGGTCAAGTGACCCTTATGATATGGGAGGCTTAACTGGAGATGGAAAGGGGTGCGCAGAAAAAGCTTTTAAAAATTCCATCTGGACTTTGTGGCTTACTTTCTGGAAAATCCCAAGCCAAAGTTTGGCGAGACAAGAGGAGTCCACAAATGCGCTTTAAGACGATTAGCCACTAGTATATGCTTTATGGAAGCGCCAAGAAGACTCTGACTTAAAGGAAAAATGCTTTGGTTGAAGATAGGCGATGGATTTTTGTTTGCACGCCCTTGTCGTACCAGTTAAATGTGGAGAGAGTATGGACTGGAATAAGCCCTAAATGGGGGTTAAGTGGTTCCCAATAAATAATGCATTGTTCTCCTTAGGCTCTTCTATTATACATTCATATTCACTTTAGATTTTGATCCTGGACAGGAAGAATCCAGACACAGATGTGGTTGTCTAGGTTTACCTAGAAAAAGAATTTATTATGTATATTTTTTAATAAACTATATCTCACGAAATCATCTGGGTTAGAGGTATATGAACATCGCTCGTTTTATTTCGAGTTTTAGTTCGAATTTAATTATACCGAGCATGTTAGGATAATGAAATGTGATTGATAATTATTGTATGAAGAATAGTGGGGCAAATCTTAATTTCCAAGGCAAACCTGTCTGGTTCTAATTATGAAATCCATATAATGCAAACAGCAGTCTATAGAGCATAATTGTAACTCATTAAATTAATATAATTTATCCAATGCTTGTCTTAAAAAAAGTTCAATTTCTAGGTGACCATAAACTTGATTATTAGATTGGGAGAATTTATGTCATGCATTTTTCAATATATTCAACAATTTGAAAAGGTTTTTGCACTTTTTGTATACACACAGAAAGTACCAAGTCGAGGAGGAGGAATGGGGGGGACTGTCGGTACCAGAAGCGACGGTCTTTATTGAAAAATTGAATAAAACTGTTATTAAGAAATACTAGAAGAGAATGTGATCCCCGCCACCCGGGACTCCATATGCAGGGAATGTATGTGGTTATTATGGAAGGTAACCCAAGTCAAAGTCAAAAATCCCCACACACCAACAAGCTGAAAAGCATTTTCTGACCGATTTCCACAACCTATTGTGCCCAACATGCTGCCCGTGTAAGCGACACCTAGTGCAGAGTGGAACCGAATGATCCACCAGCATACACTAAAAAATGCCAGCACCAAAATATTCCCCGTCAAATCCCCTTCTTATCCTCACTCTCTATATTGACATGTTATTGAGTTACAGCTTTCGGCTTAACACCTGAAATGTAGTTATGTTCCAACACTCTCTCGCACTGTTTATTATACCAGGGCAAAGAGGAGGGATTTTTATGTCGGGATGAAGTTTCCAGACATAATACCTCCTCAAATGAACAGGGAGGGGAGTTAGGTGAAAAGAAGCTATTGCATCTGAGGCATATCTAGTGTACCTCCTATACTAGTTTTAGAGCGATTTTTAGCAGAAATATTTTCTTTTCCTGACGCTGACATTTATTTTTATAAGGGTTGAGAGGAAATTTATTGCTTGTCCATGTATGTATACATTCCAGGGGCCTGTTTCTTGACAGATCCTGACTTAAGATTTCCCTTCCTTAGCTATATTCCCTTGCCAAGCAGCTGGCGAGGAGCTATTAAGGGGAGTGATTGACTATGCTTAATGATATATTTTGCTATTCCTACAGTATAAATTTCATATGTGATGTGTTAAAGGAAAACGAGTCACAAGTCGCAAAATTGATATTTTTTAAAGTGTTTTTTTCTCAAGATCTCTTAATTGAAATGTTCTGATTTTAGAGGGTTTAGCACTTATAGGTATATGAATCCATGTAACAAATTTCGGGACATTGTAATAAATATATCTTTGCGTTTTGAAGTCCTTCGTATGGAGTATATTTAGTTACTTTACTGATAATCACCAATCCGGAAACATTGCAAACCCTTTTTTTTTTTCAAAAATAAACATATCAAACTTAGAATATAGAAATACTTGTTAGGTGTCCTAGTGTTTACTATCATTGGAATCATCTTGATCTCCTCTTTTCAAATATCATGATATCACAAAATCCATATTTTGCGACTTATGACTCATTTTCCTAAAACGGATCACAAATACCAGAGGAAGGAGAAAACTATACATGATTCAGGACTGTCCTCTTCATCAAATGACCTCTGGTACCAATCCTCTACAGAGAATGAACTAGAAGTGACCTTAGTAGAAAGTGTGATTTCCACAATCTACACTCTTCGTCTTCAGATTTTCTCCTAAAAAGTCATACTTGCCAAAAAAGGATGCCCGAAGGATAATATAAATCAAGCAAAATGGTGAACTGTTCGAAAAATATGGTATCAATGAATAAGGGTGTTGGAAGGGTTACTTTAACAGCCTACCGATATTTTGAACAGAATCTCACACCTGACCCCGACAGGCCAAGGTTACGTTGACTTGGACGCGAACAACCCTCCCACCACCCAGCCCAAGCAAAATGAAACTTTTGTCAATAACTCGAAAAACAGCGCCCGATACAAATGGGATGAAGGTAAAATTTACTTTAGCATTGTTACCCGACTGGGGGATGGGAGAATGGAGGAAGCTCAACCACCACGTCCTACCTGGGCCTAACATCTCTCCAAAGGCATTGACCCAGCCTGGCGAGGGGGATAGGCGAGGCAATGGCAATTAACACCACCGCAAACACCACCTTAAACGTGACTCCACAATTGCATTGACTTCTAGCTGTGGAGGGGAGTGTTAAAGAAGAGCTCGGTGCCTTGTTGACACTACACTAGAGAAGTGGTGTCATGTTGTACGCCCTGATCTATATTCATGAACAAGGAGGTGGGGAGGAGAAGGTTGGAGTGGGGGTGGGGTGGAATGGGGGAGGTTGGAGGGGGAGGAGGGGGAGGAGGAGGAGTAGGTTGGAGTGGGGGAGGGTTGGAGGGAGGAGAAAGATGGAGTGGGGTGTGAAGGTTGGAGGGGGAGGAGGGGGAGAAGGAAGAGTAGGTTGGAGTGGGGGAGGGTTGGAGGGAGGAGGAAGATGGAGTGGGGTGAGAAGGTTGGAGGGGGAGAAGGGGGAGGGGGGGAGGAGGGGGAGGAGGGGGAGGAGGGGGAGAAGGAGGAGGGGGAGAAGGTTGGAGGTGGAGGAAGGTTGGAGGGAGGAGAAGGAGGATCTATATTCATGAACAAGGACGTTGGGAGGAGAAGGTTGGAGTGGGTGGGGGTTGGAGGGGGGAAGGGTGGAGTGGGGTGAGACGGTTGGAAAGGGAGAAGGAGGAGAAGGTTGGAGGAAGAAGGGCTAGGTGGAGGAGGAGGTTGGAGGGAGGAGAAGGGTGGATCAAGTGGGTGGGGGTTGGATGGAGGAGAAGGGTGGATCAAGTGGGTGGGGGTTGGAGGAAGGAGAAGGGTGGATCAAGTGGGTGGGGGTTGGATGGAGGAGAAGGGTGGATCAAGTGGGTGGGGGTTGGAGGGAGGAGAAGGGTGGATCAAGTGGGTGGGGGTTGGAGGGAGGAGAAGGGTGGATCAAGTGGGTGGGGGTTGGAGGGAGGAGAAGGGTGGATCAAGTGGGTGGGGGTTGGAGGGAGGAGAAGGGTGGATCAAGTGGGTGGGGGTTGGAGGGAGGAGAAGGGTTGATCAAGTGGGTGGGGGTTGGAGGGAGGAGAAGGGTGGATCAAGTGGGTGGGGGTTGGATGGAGGAGAAGGGTGGATCAAGTGGGTGGGGGTTGGAGGGAGGAGAAGGGTGGATCAAGTGGGTGGGGGTTGGAGGGAGGAGAAGGGTGGATCAAGTGGGTGGGGGTTGGAGGGAGGAGAAGGGGGTGAATGTTGGAGGAAGAAGGGGGAGGTGGTGGAGGAGAAGGGTGGATCAAGTGGGTGGGGGTTGGAGGGAGGAGAAGGGAGTGAAGGTTGGAGGAAGAAGGGGGAGGTGGTGGAGGAGAAGGTTGGGAGTTGGGGTGGGGGCGGGGAGAGGAGAAGGTTGGGGAACGGGAGGAGACGGTTGGAGAGGAAAAGGGAGGTGAAAGTTGGAGTAGGTAGAAGGAGAAGGGGAAGGCTGGAATGGGATGAGAAAGAAGTTGGAGGGGGAGGGAGAGGAAAAGATTGGAATGTGGAGGGTGGGGGAGAAGGAGGAGTAGGTTGGGGGCGGGAAAGAGGGGGGGTGGAGGGGAGAGAAGATAGAGAAGGTTAGAGGAAGGGAGGAGGGGAAGGTTGGAAGTGGGGGAGGAGAAGGTTGGAGGGGAAAGAAGGAGAAGGCTGGAATAGGGAGAGGAGAAGTTTGGAGGGAGGAAGGAAGAGAAGGTTGCATGGGTGGGGAGAAGGACCCGAAGGTTGGAGGAGGGAAGAGGTTGGAGTGGGTGAGGAGAAAGTTGGAGAGGGAAGAAGGAGAAGTTTTTAATGGCCAAAGGAGGAGGTTGGAGGGAGGAAGGAGGAGAAGAAGGTTGGACGGGGTGGGGAGAAGGACGAGAGAGTTGGAGGAGGGAGAAAGTTGGAGGGTTTGGGGAGAAGAAAAAGGTTGGAGGGTTTTGTTATTCTGACAGACACAAACACAATGAAATAGTATGGAGTTAAAGGGCCTAGTCCACACACCCTAGGTCCAAACCCTCAGATAAGATAAGAATGGTATGTCAGCCTACTAATCCGTTACCTGGCCCTTTTAACGGGAATATAATGACATTTTGGTCTTAATGGAATTATAATGGCACTTTGCGGTTTGAGACGAGAGGCTTTTCCTTCGTTTGACGGGACTCTCTCAACTTTGGGCCTAGACTGCACTCATGCGATTCTCACAGAATGTAGTGCAAAAGAGTCCTCTGCGGCGCAAAATCGCATGAGAATCGGCTTGGTGGACTAGGCCCTTATGCCAGCAGTTTCTTGGCTGTGTGTTTTATACTCATTTTACTGATCTTTTCACTCATTTTGTTAATTATTTTTGGTATTAATCTTTAAATGTATTGCTTCTTACCCAGTAGGTTCTTAGTACAATCATGTGTTATACCTCATTGTGTCATAATATATTTATGTACCTAAAATTAGATTAGTTTTTATTTCAGGGACCACTGAAATTTATTACTGTTCACTATAGAAGTCTATCGGAAAACGGGTATTTTCTGCATTTTCCCCAATAGCATATGATTGAATCATACGATTTTCTTTAAAATCTGCATATACATTGCTGACATGTAATTCTACCCTTTCAATTAAAAAAATAAGGGGTCATTGAACTAAAAAAAAGTTATTCAGCTAAACTTGTATCAAAATGAGTTTCCCCCATTGAAATCAATAGTGAATGGAAGTAAACCTCACTCATCCCTAAAACACAAAATGATATGATAACATCCAGTTTTTGTGGCATTTTGTATTCCCCCAACCATGTTCTTTCTCAGGTCAAAGTTTGAACAAAATATATTGACTTCTATTGTTTCATGCATTAGTTCCTTGAATTCCCGCCTGCTGCAGTGCTGACAACGCTGGTATTTACCTTTAACAACACATTTTAAGTTTCATAGGAAACAGACAAGAAAGGGTGTCATGAAATGGCCTCGACTTAGTCCAAGCATGAACATACATCGTCATTTAAAGTATGATGCATGTTTAATGTCATATCCTAAAGCATAGAACGTGTCATGCGTCCTTGTTAGCATTGCATATTCATAAAGACCGTGTTCCAAGCCCAAGGGAGTGTGTGTGTGGTTAGATTAATATCTTGTCCTATGGTACACTGAATAATGCATGACCATATGGATTAATGATATCTACAAATGCGATATAATTATCTGCGATCACTATGAATTATCACCAATTAGGGAGCACATATATTTCCCTTATGAGACAGAGGTAATGGTTCCAATTCTTTGTTTTAATGCCACCGTCAGACATATTATGTTTCTAATATGAGTCAGGTCATGTGTTACTAATTATTATTTATCCTTATTTAATCATATCTTAATTCATTGGGAATTAATCGGGCACGCGAATAAAACGGCCATATGATGTACTCAATTCATAAGCTCCACAATTGTTGGTTCTTCTCCCGATGCCACTCGGTTTCATATTATATTGCAAGTGCCTATCATTGTAGAATTATTGATGATGTGATAGTGTCTTGTGTATCATAAATGTCTTACGAAAAGGCATTGGACTCACTTATTATTATTGAAACTTTATTATTCCAATTTTTTTTAAATATGGTTTACTCGGGAAAACGGGTCACATATCTCTGCCTTGACCGTTCTTCCGACAGAACCCTCTACTTCACTACAACTTTCCCAGTCTTACATTTATACAGGCCCATTCATATACAACGGCCGATTGGTGTACGGCTGCCGCACGGCAAAATACACAATGTTAAAGTATTACAGCCGGCAAGTATCGGTCGGCGGGTCGTGGTAATGGGAATGGACCTTTACACAGGTTTGAATTTCAAACAAAATGATTCACATTGAATGACTGATTCACAAATGAATAATGTCTGAATATATCTGGGTGTTATGACTGGCCTTCTAACTAATAACATGGGACCGGTTGCATAACAAAGCCTTACTTAAGAATCTCCTTCCTTGTCTACTTGTCCTTACTAAACAGCTGGTAAGGAACTGTTAGGGAAGGAATGCTATACAGAAAATGGTAATATTGTTTTCCTACAGTAGGAATTTCCTACCTTGAGCAGCAAGGAAAAATAGCTTAGCAATGAACACTTTAGGTAAGGTTTTTTTCATGTAACAGGCATCAGGGTCAGATTTTCAGAAAATGTACAATTCGCCTTCACCAATCCTCTCAAGTAACCCTTATTTAAGACTGAAATAAGCTTCAAAATTGAGTTTAACATAACAGAACTGATACTTTAAATCAATGCGATACCAAATATACTCATGCATACTCTGTATTTATCATTTTTCGCCTAATTTAGCAGAATTTCTTTAATATATAGTGCTGCCAATTGTACATTTATTGAAAATATGACCCATCAAGTTATTCAAATCTGTCTCACATCTCCTTAGACTTTTTTTTGTATTGTAGCCGTTTATTATAGTCGTTTAAAAGTTTTACGACAGGTCGAACAAACTTCATATATTATATAGAGTACAAGAGTGTCTGAACTTTGCTTGAACCTTGTGATATAATTTCATACAACAACATGAGGGTCAGATTTTCAGAAAATGTACAATTGGCAGCTCTACACATTTAAATTATCATCATTAAATTCTGCAAAATTAGGCTGTAATTTGGTCAATACTAGGTAAATTCGAGAATATTTGGCATTGCATTGATTCTAGCAATCTGTTTGGTTAGGTTAGACTGTATTTTGAACTTTATTTTCGTCTGAAATTTGGGTTATTTGAGATTGGCGAAGTTGAATTGTACTTTTTTTGAAAATCTGACCCATGTACGGCATCTGTGACATGTCATGGATTGGTTTATTATTGTTATGGGACATTGCTAAAAAAAAAAGGCGGTCTGGGACCCCACCGAAATTAAAGGAAAAATCTATATAATAAACGACCTCACTCAAAGACAAACGTTCTACTCCTGAATAGAAGTAGCCTGGTTGGGAGAAATATCATAGTTGTAATCATGATTGAAAGCTCAGCATATAACTACAACGCTCCGCTAGTAAATAGCCAGCCTTTTGAATACCTAAAAGTTTCCTGTACAATATGAATGTGTTCAATGAAATTCTGTTAAAAAAATGTTTATCTTGTATTTTTTGTTCATCTTCTAGTAGGTGTTTCTCTTGATATGACTTACAAGGCGTGCGACTCACTCAAATACATTTTTGAAAGAGAAAGGAATCATGGAAAAAACAATAATGCCCTCGTTGCAAAAAAAAATCGTTGAAGTAGATAGCATGTGCATTATCAGAATTAGTCTGGAACTGGTTATTCACCCCAAGTTGTCGCCCCCGGTATTGACAAAACGTCAGATAGATATTTTCCCAATACCCGAGGGAGAATAATCCTTATTATCAACGGCAGGACAAAAATGAATCGTGATGATATTTTTTCTCGCATTGAAATCATCCACTTCATCTAAAGCATACAAGGCCAACACCTAACATCTGTCTAATACAGCTATAAGGAATCATCACCCTTCTCTATAGTCAATCCTTCAACCAATACAACCCTTGGCAGCTGTGAAATCAGTACATTTATCCCAACAAGTAGAGATCTATTGACCCAAAGTAAATACATGGGCTTTATTCTCTTAGGTCCTGACTGTAGGCCTAAGCCTTGCTTTCTTAATCCTCCCTGGACATAAACAGCCCCTCTACTGGTCCCTTTATGCAAGCAGATGTTCGTCTGTGGCTATAACAAGACTGCCTTTTGTAACCCTGCCTATCCGTTTCAGGCAATCTTCACGGATATTGTATTGGTTGTTATGCTACTGTTTAGGAGCTTCAAGTGCTAGAACTAGCCTGTGTTCGACGCCCTTGGGTCAGATTTTCAGAAAATGTACAATTCGTCTTCACCAATCCTCTCAAATAACCCACATTTAAGACAAAAATGAGCTTCAAAATGCAGTTTAACATAACAGAACTGATACTTTAAATCAATGCGATACCAAATGTACTCAGATATACCCAATATTCATCATTTTTTAGCCTAATTTAGGAGAATTTCCTAATTGTGTAGAGCTGCTAATTGTACATTTTCTGAAAACCTGACACCCTTTTGAGAGAATTTGCCTTTGAGATTTTTCACTCATGTCATTGGAAATCTGCCATTTTGCACGTCGTTATAGTCTCGGTTTCCAGCACTTCAGTTTGGACTTTCATGTTCCCATTAACGTGTTAACTCTATCGGACTATAAGTACTAATATCAAACATTATATATACATACGTATATATATACTTTAGTCGTTTGGTTATATAAAAACTACTCTCTACAGCAGTCTCTTCTCGTGGGATCTGTGTATTTAGATTAAATTTAAACTTGTCAATAGACCTGTGAAGGTAACCGCTGGAAGATATACATCGGACAAAGATCCGATGCATAAGCATGTCGACCTATTTGTCTACAACCGACTGTAGATGTACTTAATTTGGACAAATAAAAGATTATCTATTCTATTCTATTCTATTCTAATCAATTAATCCATCAATCCAACACCTTTGAACTGTAATAGATATAATGGACAGCTCTACACATTGGGTAAATTCTGGTTTGAAAAATCATATTATATACTAGGTGTATCTGAATATAATTGGTATTGTGTTGATTAAACAAATCCGTTCGCTTATGTAGAATTGTATTTTGGGCCTCATTGCTGTTTTTTTCAACTTGGGTTATTTGTGATGATTGGGGAAGGCATGCACATTGTAATATTCTGACGCCTGACCAGTACATATCATAGTATGTAAAGAAATGGCATAATATTATATACACAATAAATAGTAATTATAATACAGTATTCCCTTCGAATTTCGTGGAATCATGGACAGAACATTGTTGAACCATTGACTTAATCAGTGCTTTATTCTTTCGTGTCTATAGAGGAAGCATTACAAAAACCACTACAGAAAACATTTTGAATTGTGTTTTAAGAAAGACTCATTCCATTCAGGAGGTCATAGCCATTAGACGTAGCCATGTGTTCCCTGACCCATGACTGACAGGCAAGCCATGTTCTCAATGAAGATGTCCCACAGAACCTGCCAAATTGCTTCTGGGGAAGAGGATGACCCTTGGTCATCACCCTCATATGGTCACTGTCATTGTATTGACAGTTATTTGAACCAGTTCTCCGAGTATATTCTTACATTGAACAAGATATATCTTCGTTTTATGTATTCGTATTGAATCGCTTTTTATGAAAGTATTGACACCTATATTAACTACTACAAATGGATAGATTAGAATTGAGTTTTAAACGATTGGTTCCCTTATCGGTTAGGCACCTGTTGGGAAAACATCAAGATGTGGCAAGCAATGGGGTCAGATTTTCAGAAAATGTACAATTGGCAGCTGTACATATTTAGTAAATTCGACTAAATTAGGCTGTAATTTGGTCAATACTAGGTAAATTCGAGTATATTCGGCATTGCATTGATTCTAGCAATCTGTTTGGTTAGGTTGAACTGTATTTTGAACATTATTTCTGTCGTAAATGTGGGTTATTTGAGAGGATTGGTGAAGGTGAATTGTACATTTTCTGAAAATCTGACCCAATGGCATGATTAGATTTAATATAGATTTTCTTCTCAAGCCATAGTAGTTTGGCTTACTGGGCCTTCATCTCTGCACTATCTACTACCTGCAGAATACATTGAATTTAATGTCGCCATCCATATATATATATGAACATTTCATGAGGTCGCCATATATATGGAGTATAAAACATATTTCTCGTGTTGAACACTACCAGGATGCAGAAAAACATAGATAGAGAAGAAGAACTATAGAAGTGAATGTGGTTTCTTAAGGAACTAGCCCTGGGGGTGTGGCTCTAATTCTGTGGGTAATTTCCATGCGGGATACAAAAGTGAAGAGGGGTAGGTTAAGGGGTTGAGGTACCCAGCAATTATCAACAATGTGCTTTATCTTTGCCTGACATCGTTGAAGCACCGCTCTCAATAGAAGGAATGACAGATAAGGCGATGGCAACACGCTAACAGTCATCCCCTTATTGTTTACAAAGTCTGCCATTTGTACCTAAGTTCCTTGACTATTCCACTTCTTGGCACTGGATGCAGTTTTGGAGGGAAATGAGCGTGCATGGTATATTTGGTGCCTACTATCTGACGAGGTCAGTATTTATATAAGTGATGTAGATATATGGGTCAGATTTTCAGAAAATGCACAATTCACCTTCACCAATCCTCTCAAAGAACCTAAATTTCAGACAAAAATAAGGTTCTAAATACAGTTCAACCTAACCAAACAGATTGCTAGAATCAATGCAATGCCAAATGCACTCAAACTTACCTAGTATTGACCAAATTGCAGCTTAATTTAGCAGAATTTACAAAATGTGTACAGCTGCCAATATTGTACCTTTTCTGAAAATCTGACCCATATATCCCATGTTGAGAGATTTGATAAATGTTCTTCCCGACTAAAGTCAGTTGATGCTGAATTATATCGTTCAATATAATAAGTTGATAAATAGATTTATTTATAATATAAATATGGTCTTGAAACACCTCCAAGCTAGTTTTAAGCTACAGAAATATAGTCTGGAGTTACTTTTAGATATGCAATAGATTTATATTTGGAATCAAATCATGAAACGTGGCTATATAAACTACTACTATTTGAACTGCTACGAAAAGACTGTTACACGAATTTAGTTCCTAATTCCTTTATCTTTTAGGACTTGACTGTCCAAGGACACAGAGATTACAATGATAATGATAGATTAAAGATAACGAAGTGAAACCCTAAACCATAATGCATGGCTTATCCTTATTTAAAAGCAACTAATTTGCAAGATGGCATCGTTTGATTGTAACCCAAAAGATTATGTAGTCAAATAGCCGCCATGTTCAAGAGGATACAATTTTCTTAACGTTGCTTTCTTTGAGTTTGGGCACAATTTCAGGGCTCAGAACAAAGGAAATATTTATAGTGAATCTAATATTTAGCAAAGTGTCGCCTTTTTCGAATAAGTATTGGCATTCCTTACATCCATAAGTCTAGGGGCCGGTTTCTGTTATATTTTACCGAAATGCATATATATAATGATTAGTTCTCCCGCCTTATAAATCATCTGTATTGTAACACCTATGCAAATAAAGAATTCTTGAAATGAAATGAAATAAATCTTTATTCTTAAACATTTGTATTGGCCATATTGGCAATAGTTACAAAACACGCATGACCCAACTTCAGGCTTATTTTCATGCCTTGCCATATAGTACTCCTTTTACACATTTAATGGTGCGACTATTATATAGATAATTATTTTTTTGTATTGTTATTTCAACTTCAAATACATAATGTTCTGTACTCATCCTTTCCCGAGTGTAGCATTAGCATCACATTCGATGTAATGTCATTACCTGTAATAAAAACTTTTCCAATCAAATGTATCATCAGTATATAATTTGGGATTAACAAAAAAGTAGGCTACTTTTTAATGGAAATCTAATAGAAAAATGCTATTTTCTGCGCCATGTTTAGCTCAATCCTATACATGAACAAGAGCGGAGATAGTAGATTCAATCATCTGATGAGAATCTACATGTGAGCCTGTGTTGTCTCATAACAACCATACAAATCCACTCCAATGCATTGAACAATAGCATTTTGGGGAGTTTTAATAGAAACATGAAGTAGACCTACAATGGGAAATTACGCCATTCGCGCCTTTTATGTCCAAGTGTTTGCAACAACATTGTGCCGGTTGTAGATTTAATTCATGTAGTGGTCCTGAATCAATATGTATTAGATTCTTGCTCTGCACTTGAGTCATCACCAACCGCAGGATATTTCTACTTCCATTCTACCTTTTCCCAATTGTCTCCTCCTTTTGGGAAATACAAAGCTAGGAGTGAGACCCATTTTCTAATAAACCCTCCCAAATCAAAGGGTTTTCAAGTTGATGAGCATCTCCGCTGAAAGTGTATCTTCTTGGCCTATTGTCTGTCACTAACAAGAAGCAGATGTCTCTAACTTCGAGTGGTGACCAAATGCCATATAGCTTTACAAAAGGATGAAACAGCACAAGTCCATTGTTCCCTCTGAAAGGCGATACGCTACCGTTAGCTGGCTACAAGTCCACCAGATTGTTTGAACACTATGGTAAATCTATCACCAGCTCGATTATTAACCAATCAGTGATCAGCTTGCCTTTCACTGCTGTATCCTCCCACAGATTGTTAACCCCTAATTTCCGCCAGTCCAATATGGCCATATTGCTGGTGGGAGTTCCTCTCATCCCGGACCGCTGAGGTAGAAGATGGGAGGTTTGAGTGTAACAGGACCCTAACTTACAGCCGGGAGAAACACAAAATCACCCACCTCAAGTAGTACCCTCTCCGACACCCTCACCATCCCCAGCGGGTATTTATTGAAGGTGATGGCGTTTCCTGACATTCTCACATTATGTGGTTTTTCGATTATGATCCCCCTGAAGAGAAAATATTCGATTTGTCAAAGAGGATTTTCAGAAGAACTTGTGTCAGTGGCTGTCCCCTTAGCAGTTAGCGGTTGTTCACTCTGGGTCCTTCTTTAGAAATTGCCAATGCTGCCCACCTGTACCTTGCAACGTGATTAATGTTTAGGCATTGTGTCCGGAGATGATTATATTATTATTCCTTAGAATCCTATCTGGATTAAATAAATGTCAAATTTAATAATCACGTACATAGCCGCAACATAAATTTCTTATGGTAAGATGTATATTTATAAGATTTGAGAGGCAACATTGACGAAAGTATATTCTTGAGTGGTGACTTTTATTTCCAACGTTCCAATATTTTGTTGTTGTCAAACCCTCAATGAGAGAGAGAGAGAGAGTCGATCCTTCAGGTGATTTCTGTCACACAATTACTCTCAAAACATGTTCTTAATCTTGTATATTAAATCTTCATTTGATTATATAACAATAGGTTGTAATATTTCCAAATACAGGATCATTTTAGCCTACTTCAACTGGGTAACAGTTGTCTCCATTCTTGGGATATAAGCATATGAAAAAGCAAAATCAAAATCAAAACTAGTCTATGCGCCATGATAGAAGTGGGCCGTAACATACCCTTCCATTTAGGAAATACCAAATCTTACAGTCGATTTTTTTAATTTAGTCATACGACTGTAAATCTAGAACAAACTTTTGGTGTTCTCAATTTATCAGTTTTAAAAAATAAATGAATAACCGAGTTGAATTCCCATAAGATTTCTTCAAGTAGGGTAAGTTAAGAGAGTACTTTATGTTGTCTATCATGTGCTCGAAATACTCAATGAAGCTGTGTGCAAATATATCAAGAGCCGCAGATACAAATAATTAATGCTATGAGCTACATCCATAACAAAAAAAGGTCCAACGTATACTTTAATATCATATTTTATGACAATAATTCTATATTAGTGAAATACCCACCTTTGTTCCAAGTTGCTGCCTAATAACTCCATTAGCAAAATATAATATTTTGTTATAATTTGAATGATGAAGGGATGCAAATAATATCATTAGTGATCAATAGTGGACATATTATATGCGTCAGATTTTCAGAAAATGTACAAATCGTCTTCACCAATCCTCTCAAATAACCCACATTTAAGACAAAAATCAGCTTCAAAATGCAGTTTAACATAACAGAACTGATACTTTAAATCAATGCGATACCAAATATACTCAGATATACTCAAAATTTATCACTTTTTTAACAGAATTTGGCAGAAATGACTAAATATGTAGAGCTGCCAATTGTACATTTTCTGAAAATCTGACCCATATAGCTTCAACTTTGATGATGTTTCATGATACTGACGAATCAGAAACCCTTGCCGGTAGACGTATGGCCACACAGAAGAATAAATCAGGTATAATCATGACACCAACACGTTGATACTTATTCATTGATACATATTTTCCTGATGCAATTTTCATCAAATGCCCCTTAATTGACCCCTATACCACATTCGGGGTTATTTCACGAGCTTAACACAGACAATTGTGTGACATATAAATAAATCTCAATTAGGTTTCTGTCGAGGTGTATTACCGTGAATGTATTTTATTTGAATGCATATTCAAGATACTAGCGACACCAATTAGGCAGGTGTCTGTGCGTTTTTCCCAGCGAGTTAAAAAAAAGCATGGCACCCAACCGATGCATAATCATAGTAATAACTGCCAATGGAAGGTGTACCTCCCCCGGTAGGCCATCACACCATCGTCAGTTAATCCGATTGATGGGATGGGAAAACTACTTCACATCTATTTGCTTTAAAGTAATGACCAAAAATGGCATATCAATCAAGAAAACGTATAGGACAAACTTGATTCTAAATCAAAGGCCTATACACCGAATAGTCTTCTCTTTCCTGTGTTCTCATTCTATTCAATCGTATCAGTGCAAACTCCAGCTTTTTGTTTGGCAAAGAGAGATGTCTTTGAAATATTGCTTTTGAAATTGTTTCCTTTGGATGCATTTTCCTTAACGTTCAGAAGTTGAGATGTCAAATTATAAGGCAGCTAGTGCATTGCAAGGGTGTATACATGACTAGAATGGTTTAGATTGGGGGGAAGCAATAGTCCCAATAGTCCCCATAGCGATTTGATTATAGGTTCTATAGCCGCATGAAATTCAATGGTGGTCATAATTTGCGATGACAGCATGTGTGGGCCAGGCGATGGAGGTATGTATTAAACTCGACCCTCGCAGTGCCAGGATTTAAAGTGTAATAACTACAATGAAGCACTCAACAGGCTATGGGCCCTTCACAAAAGGGGTGATGTGAGGACTTCCCTTTGCACTTCTCGCTCTCCGTCACTGTCTTTGTTTATTTTGTACACAATAAACTGCGACACACACGCTATAATCTGCAGCCTCCTGTGAGAGAAAAGCTGGGGAACATTCATCACTGCGAACAATCATAACCCTCGGAAACCACCCATCAAGTAAATATGTCTCAAAGACATCTTAATTACGGCCCACCGCTGGAAAGTCTCCGCCCTTTCTCATTCTGCCGCGGCGCTCGAAAAAGAAAGTTTGGCAGCATTTGTACTTCACCATACTCTCTCTCTTCATTCATCATCGGTTTGGAGGCCCTGTTTGGAGGCGCATTTATTTCAGAGCTGGGTTATTGTAATGTTTCATGATTTGGGTCAGATTTTCAGAAAATGTACAATTGGAAGCTGTACATATTTAGTAAAGTATGCTAAAATAGACTGCAATTTGGCCAATACTAGGTAAATTCGAGTATATTCAGCATTGCATTGATTCTAGCAATCTGTTTGGTAAGGTTGAACTGTGTTTTGAAGTTTATCTTCGTCTGAAATTTGGGTTATTTGAGAAGATTGGTGAAGGCGAATTGTACATTTTCTGAAATTCTGACCCATTTAAAGCAGGGTGGCCAAGTACTCTCTAGTATATATTTCCAAAAGGCGAACTTTAAAGCTCGTGTACGCTTTTCTCTAACATATAATCAGGTAGGTATTGCTGTGTCAGTTGAAGGTTGAAAAACAATTAACTCATTAGCAACATATACTCATTACAATATATTTTACTATTACATATTCTCGGAATGAAAGAGGAAAGAAATAACTTTAAGAAACTTCCACTTCCAAGCGTGAGGTATAATGGTCAGATTTCCAGAAAATGTACAATTGACAGCTGTACACATTTAGAAAATTCTGCAAATTTAGTCAATTTGGTCAATATTAGGTAAATTCGAGAATATTCAGTATTGCATTGATTCTAGCAATCTGTTTGGTTAGGTTGAACTCTATTTCGAACTTTATTTTCTCGACTGAAATTTTGGTTATATAATAAGATTGGCGAAGTTAAATTGTACATTTTCTGAAAATCTGACCCATATGACTATTCAAATTAAAGCTGCTTTCCCATGAAGCTAAATTAGTACTATTACTTAACTTTATTTCCACGTCATCAATAGGTACATCAAAGTTGTATCTACTGATAGAAAAGGTGAAAACATCGACCCAAAATCATTTTTCGCATTTCACTCTGTACTATAGACTGGATGATTAGGATATTCAAAATGAAAAATCAGTATTTCCTTTGTTAGTTCAAATGTCCTTTTTACTTTCATTTACTATTATTCCATCTGAAGTATTTTATCGATCCGATATTATTGCTATAGTCTCCATATTTTCCCGATTACTCATCCCTATTCAGTGACTCAAGCTACAAGGTCAATTTTCAGGCGCCAACTATGAAATATTTGCGATATTATAGTCTCAGTTACAACTGCTTCCATGAACGATGGTTCATCTTTTAGATGATATAATAGTTTATTAGATGTTATAGAGGTTGTTATTCTCTTAATTTCCTTGCTTGCGACACTTAGGTTCTACTAAAATATTTTACTAATTATCATTAAAGTAATATTTAACTACAACATATATTTAATCGGGTCTAAGGTTTGGGTTATTATACATATCATGGTCAATATTCTCGTCTTAATTTAGAACATACTAGGATTAATTACCTTTATTGGAAGACCAACTTTGATCTGCATAATATTCTTTCGATCCGTACACATTTCGCCAATCAACTATTATTGTGCATCAGCTAAATTGGGTGATTTAGGATATAACTTTCAGGAGTATACTTAAGTAGAAACTGAATCTACACCTTTTTTCGCATAAGTCATTTTTTGATACGGAAACAAAACATACAATAATCATAATTTCAAACATCGGATGTAAAACGAAAATATATGCAACCATGTACGTGAGTGAATACATGGGGGTGTTATAAAAAATAGAAATAAAATAAAAAAAGTACATGGGTGTGCAGCATTTCGTTCTGCTCTGGTTTTTTTGTTTGTTTTTGTTATTTCATTTCGGGCCAATAAACAATATTTAAACAATTTTGTAAAAAAAAAAAAAAAAAAAAAACGCACTATCCCTCAGGGAAGTTATCATACGGTGCCCATTTTACAGTCTTATTAATTACTGTGACTTCGTCTCCATTCTACTACTATAACAAAAACTACTACTACTCTTGGAAACGGCTGTTCCATCTTCTCCTATTTTCACAAGTTTTCTAGATCACCGAGAAGAGCTGTTCAAGAAAGCCGAACGGTTGTTCTGGATTCTGTCCAATTCCGGTCTCTCAAAGCTAGACTCTTGTCACAAAGACCGCGCGTTTGGGCACGGTCCGCGCCGCACGAGTAGGGGCCGCCACCGTTGTTTATCTGCATGGGGAGAGAGGGCGAGTGCGTTAGGGAGTGTGTGGTGGAGGTGTTTAGAGAGTTTCAGATCTTGCCTGCTTGTTTCACCAAACCTCTATACAACTCAACTCTCATTCATTCTGATTCATTCTGATTCTTAAAAATATTTTATTCAGGACATTGAACATTTTCAAGTACAAATATTCTCAGGACAACCTGATTTGCCAAAATTATTTTACAGAAAATAAGTAAGGTTACAAAAATCGATAGTGTCGATACAATATATAAGTTATGATTATGATTAAATTTTAGAGGCATTTTTTTCTTATAATACGATACATACATATTACAGGTTTTCAATATAGAATAAAATACATGCCCTCAACACAAATCACTGACGAAGTGTGGGAGATGACGAGCAACTAAAAGGAAACACTACATGTTATTACCGACGCCGTGCTCTTTCACATAAACCTTTAATAATTCTTCCCAAATGACACTGGGTGATGATCCGTAATTTCTCATAGTATAAATACTATTTTTATAAGCCACTATATTATTAATTATATAATCTGAACAAATATATATCCCACAGAGGAGCATAAAAGGAATTGAGTCCTAATCCTAGTCAATTTCAGCGGTAGAAATCTGTTACAGTGTTTTCTCGAGTCATCCTTTGCATTCTTACAATTTATAAGTCCTATAATTTCAAGAGTATAAAATGGGAAAAGAAAAGTGAGCTAAAGTATCGTATCGTATATATATAATTCGAACGGTTTGCATTTTGTTGTGCTAAGAATCATGGATGATTTGTATCCGGACATATTCAAGCAAAGGTAAGATAATATTGGCGTAGGAAATGAGCATGAATAAATATGCTTTCATCGGTGTAATCAAAAAAGGTATTTTACTTAATAAGGTCCGTTAGCCAGAACGCCTTAGACAATGCAATGTGGCAGTCGCAGTTCTGTTTGCGGCAGTATATCATTTCAATGTTCAATGGTCACACAAGAGTAGGTAATATTACACCATTTTTACTTCAATACCTTTTCATGCAGCTTCTTAAAAAGTGTACAGTCTGAGTTAAAAGTGCATTAAGAGATTAATCATTTACATTAAACGTTAGATAATATACATTGTGGTAACCCACAATGTATATTATCACGATTTAAGGAATATTTCTTTTATCATTATTGGCAAATTGGTAAAAATTAAATATTTAAAACAGGACATAGTCCATAGTGAGAAGCTAGTGAAACGTGCCTTTGGTGGCACACCTTAGCTGCTTCCTTCTCCCCTCCGTTTGTCCAGTGTTTGCCAAACTGACATTATATCTAATTAGGCACCATGAGTGTGAACACTTCACACAAAACACGTGTACGAAGCACTTTTCAGCAACAAAGGACCCTAAGCACAAGACTAGAATGAAAGGAGAAAGATCTTCTACACCTTGGCTACACGACCTCATTCAAACATACCATGGAAAGAGACCCGGGGCATGATACGCAATAGAATGGGACTCTGGTGAAAGTGGGGGCACATTTATATAAGTGAAGCGATCGAACTTGTCGAACTTGGAAAGGAAAGAAAATAGATGAATGCATTTATGGACAAACAAGAGTTCTTCACCTGAGGACTTAGTGGGCTGAAATCCCTGGGAAATGTCTCGTTTGTTTTCGACTTATTGTCATCTAGATGTTAGTTACGTGGATTAAAGTTTATTTATACAAAGAGCCTATGATTCACATTGTGAAGTGTGTTGTCCTAAAATACCATATTTCTCCTTCCATGAATTTGTCACTTAACCCTGGTTAACCCGAGTTAAACTTGCTGTATTATAAGAGCCTGCAAAGTTCTATTATTTTCAATTTATATTCTTATATCAAGTCTTCTTCCAAATGGCAATATCCATAGCTAACCACAAGATGGAAATAATGCGTTTGGGGGAAAACAGTATGGATAGAATATAAATTTACGTTAGAACATTCTTGTAAATTTGATGAAAAATACAAATGAATTCAGTTTTGTGCGTTGATTATCCAATAAGAAATTTAGGTTTGACATATCCAGTAGCTATTTTACGCTGATAAATCTCCGCTAGGTTTGAAAACTGAAGGACTGTATAACACCAGATTTGCATGGAATTTGACCAAAAAAATCTTTGATATCAAAAACACAAATGTAGGAGGAAGCGCCGCTCCTGACAGTGCATCAACAATAAACACAACCACGTCCAAACCAGGTATAATGGGAAGCTGTGAGAAAGGGTCGATACCTATATTGACCTTGTTTAGAGATAATAAAGTCTTTTATTTGTTAGACAAGCACCCTTCCCCTCTTCTCCTGGACGGAACTGCGATGGCATGCAATTGAAATCAAAAGACCGAGGTAATTAATGATTTAACTCCCTGATATCACGTCAGAGGGCGTTGACGGGAGTGTTTGTGCTGAAGACAGTCACTACCAACTCACAAAGACCGCCAAACAAGGAGCATGCCATAAACCCGCGAGAACTCACGTGAATTCGCGAGTTTCCTGACGGTTTACAAAGGCCACGTGATCTCGCAATAACTCATTGCGTCTCGAGGCCAATTTGGCGCCATAATTTGCGAGCCGGCTTCCCGACACCTGCCAGTTTTCCATATCCACGAAGCCATCATCTGTCAAAGAATGGTGGCTCTTCAACCCTACATGCATTCCCCTGTTCAGGAAATTATAGTTTTCATTCTTTTTCTTCGGTGAGACCTTGGTACTTTCTCGCTGAGTTTATAATTGTAAATGGGCTGCAGTGCCTTGGTACAGCGGAGGAGGGGAACGAAGAGGAGAGGAAGGAGGAAAAGAAGGAGGAGATTTAGGACCTAGGTAGAGAAGGAAGTGGGGTTTATCTCGAACTAATTCAATGTTCCCCGCCACCCAACTGTGCTTATATTACTGTAATTCCTCGTCGAGTGAAAGACACCTCAGCAATTTATCAAATTGCAGGGGAAGACAGATGAAGATGTTCACGTACGAGCCCGGCTTAAACCCTGCCCACACACAGCCGATTGCCCCCCGATTGCCCCCCCCCCCCCCCGATTGCCCCCGATTTGGGTCTTCTGATGAATCCTAGGATTTCATTTCCAATCCTGGTTTATGTTATTTCAAAAAAATAAATCCGGATTTGAAATGATGTCATAGGAGTCATCGGAAGACCCAAATCGGGGGGCAATCGAGGCAAATCGGTTGTGTGTGGGCAGGGTCTAAAGCTAGGAAAAACCTGATGCATGTGTTCCTTAAAGTTTGAATAAAGATTGAAAAGAAAGGGATGCCAAGAAAACGTTTTCTCAATGTAAAGTGACACTCTGGAACGAACTTTTGCTCTTGTAAGAGCAAAGGCCACGTTTCCCTTTGAAAAGGAAACATTTCGACATGTACTATTTTGACTTTTTGACTTAGCTTTTATGTAGACCTTTCAAACCTTAACTTCTTAAATATACTATAGACCTACCTGTACTCTCATATATTCATGGATTCATCGGAAGCAGGCCCAAATGCTGCCCCTATATGGGTCAGATTTTCAGAAAATGTATAATTCAATTTCGCCAACTTTCTCAAATAATCCAAATTTCAATTACAGTTCAACCTAACCGAAGGGATTGCTAGAATCAATGCAATGCCGAATATACTCGGATTTACCTAGCATTGGCCAAATTGCAGCCTAATTTAGCAGAATTTACTAAATGTGTACAGCTGCCCAATTGTACTTATTCTGAAAATCTGACCCATATTCAGTCATCCCCTATATCAGCATTGCTTGCCATTCGGACGGTTTAGAAAAACATCGCCTGGGGAGTTTAAAATGGCTGCTGTTTGTGTGTGGCCCTCGTGGTGTTCTAATTAGCACTTGTCAAACTCATTGTTCGAAGCCATTAAGTTCCCGCCATTCTTCTCCCCTCACATATTGTGAGCGATAATAGGATGATGACAATTGTCGTCTGCCTTATGCTCAATTGAGGTTCCATCGTGAGTCAGCGCTTTCTGGAATAAATCAGGATCCAACTTATTGTGATTGTCCAGAGTTACTTAATGTTCGATCATGGCCGTATATATATGGGTGAAATCGCCAGAAAATGTACAATTTATCTTCACCAATCCTCTCAAATAACCCAAATTTAAGACAAAAATCAGGTTCAAATACAGTTCAACCTAACCAAACAGATTGTTAGAATCAATGCAATGCTAAATATACTCAGATACACCTAGAATTGACCATTTTTCGGTCTAATTTAGCATAATTTAATAAATGTGTAGATCTGCTAATTGTACCTTTTCTGACGATCTGACCCATATGCATTGTTATGTATTTTACTGAAGAGATATTGCAATTGTTCTGCTGTTTTAAGCAAAAAAGGGAAATACCCCATCAAATGTAAGGCGGTTATCCATAGAGATCTAGAAGATTTTAACATTAACATTATCATTTACTCCTATAGGTTGTTCTCAGCATGCGCCTAAATATGCTACCAGATATCTTTACGAATTGAGCTCACAATGTGTACGTGCATCAATAGCCTTGCTCGTATTACAGATTTTAGAAGCATTATTATGTATTTCTTTTGAATACCCTGCAATCATAAGTAGCTATTTGGCTGTGCGTAGGCCTATTCATCAAGAAAATATAATTTACAAATTTCAGTCCTGATGAACA
Source organism: Sthenelais limicola (assembly GCA_942159475.1). NCBI lineage: Eukaryota > Metazoa > Annelida > Polychaeta > Phyllodocida > Sigalionidae > Sthenelais > Sthenelais limicola. The sequence goes on along the minus strand of OW804097.1, from coordinate 33,220,350 downwards.
AAGTACAAAACATCAAAGGAAAAAGGGCAGGTAATGACTCTTAAATGGTCGAAACTCTATCACTACTGAAATAATACACTGTGAGTATGAACAACTACCTCGTATTAAGACATCAAATCTAAGACAGCCCAATGCAAACGATCGCCGTGTACCTTCCGGAGAAAAGCTTTGATTTCACAATACTAGCGCCCACCCAGCGATATCTCGTTATTTGAATCAAGTAAAAAGCCATACCGCTTGCCCCTAGTTGAGAGTAATTTCCTTATTAGGTTTATTATCGCCCTCTAAACATGTCGCCCGAGGCACTTCCGGTCATGGAAGCGAACAATCGGGTACCAACTACAAATCAAGGGGAAAGGCAAAACCTGGCGAGTACTGACGAGCTCAAACGATTCCACCCCCACCACCCACAGTCTAAACTAATCGAATCTCAAGCTCAAATGACCACCAAACTGTTCCCAAATAACATGGCCGTTTACAATTTAGGCTTGGTGGTGTGCAGTTGGTGTGGTGTTGTCTGTAGTTTACTGTAAATTGCTAGCAATAATACAAAAAATGGCCGCCATGGATATGCAGTGGTAGATGAATGACCTTTCTAGAAGACGGGGTGAATTTATTTTCTGCCTCGATATTATATATCGAAAGTATATTTTGTATTTAAATATTTTTATTCAGCCAAACAGTATGTATTTACACACTGTTCTCAGATACAGCTGTACATTTAAGTCATACAAAGCAATAGAAATTTTAGGAAAAAATAATAGATAAACAGATAATACTCAGCCATACTAAAACATACTAAGTTACATACATAGAAGTGGCATTCAAAACTCGAAAACATAGTAGTCCAAGGAAAGGAGAAGAAACATTATTCACACAAAATATCATACAGTCAGAGAAAAATAGGCTATAGTATATGAAGATGGTGCAATGAACGAATATTATATTATCATGAATGTCAGAAATTGTTTTGGGTTAGGAAGAATGTACAAAATAATGGATACTGATAGGACTTTTGATCTTAGGCAAATAGGTTTTTCTGAGGGGCTTCCGCATCGATTCTGCTGCGCTTTTTTTAAAAATTTGCATGGCCCCAAATTACCTTGTGGCAACATGTACACCTAAAACCTCTGACAAAATGGGTTCTGTGCATCATAAAATGCTTTTTACGATCGTTTGAGATTAGTTTTACAGTAACTTATAGAAAAAAAAGGCAGACCTCTTTCTGTGATACAAGGTAAATGCAGGTTGTCAGCAAAAAAAAATTCCTCCGTGTGAACCTGTGATGCATGTGACAGGAGAACATAATCTCGGAGCGACACAAACAGTATTGAGGCCTTATTTAAAGCACTGCCCACCTTTGTGTTTGCAAAATAAGGCGACCTAACACATGCCCTCTTGTTGGGGAGGGTGCGCTTCACTGGACAATCTCATTTGGAAATTATTAGTAATTTTAGAACCGTAAAAAGGGGGAAAAGGTGAACAGCCGTTTGTGGAATGTTCAGGTAGGTGGTGTACGAAACCAGCTGCCAAAATGGGCGGGAGTTTGTTACATTCTATGAAGTTTTTCTCCTCATTTGATGTGATTTGATTGGCTAATCACAGGTTGTTTCTACAAAATGAATGAACTTAAAATCCATGAACTAAATGTATCATGCATGCATGTGACTTTGTTTAAGCCATTGTGTTTCTACAAAGGTATAAGTCTCTTACCGAGAAAATCATACATGAAATCAGGCGCCAAGTTACAGAATTTAGGAAAGTACATTGTGCGGATCAATAATTATTATTATAAATTGCACATACAATTGGCGTGTTGGTTGTTTTGCGGAGTCTGTAAAGCAATCTATCTGGCCAGCATTCTGGTTGTCATTGATTGACTGAAACCATTGTATATACATTTATCTAAACAGAATATTATTTTAACCCTTGGGCCACTGACAAAAATCAACACCTGAAATGTGACAATCAAGTATTTACTCATTTGATGTCGTTCACTGATTATTTTAATCAAGTACAAGAGAGGTGTCGACCTTCAATTAGAGATGGGCAGAGGTTTCGCAATTACTTAATGATGTCTGAATAAAATATATTCATGTTCATATACTCTCAATAATTCTAGACAAAGTTTATTTTTGAGACCTTAATAGATTCCTACTATTTATAAAGCAGCCATATGTGAGTAAAGTATCATGAGAATGTAAGTTAGTTCCAAGGTAGTGACTGAAAAATTGCATTTTAGTAGTTCAAAACCTTAACCTTAACTCCCTTATTTTAAGGATTTGTGTATACAAATACCGATAATAATGAAAAAAGGGCCTTTCAATGGGTTAACCTTTATTAATAATTTTAGTGGTCCTTGATAGAATATCGAAAAGACACTGAAGCATTAAAGCATTCTTTTAGTCCCGATTTTTTCTCTCTCTTTTGGATGTTTAAAAAACGTCCGCCATAGCGACGACTTTGTATAAAGACCACCTCACGTTGTGGTCACCATTTCTCCAAAAGTCCAAAATAGCCAAATACTCTCTGTATTAAGACCAGTTTCCTCCCACCCAGTCTGAGATATGCGAAAATGTGTAGAATTATGACATTATGACATGTAATAATTATAAACCATTAACAAAAATATTGCCATTGACCCTGCACCCAGCCCCAGCCCTCGCCACAAAAGACTGGAAGGTATTTCAAATGTTGTATGTGGGTTTGGGAATCCTAGTATATATCCCCCCCCCCCTCCCCTTGCGTGAATATATATAGCGCATCCAAGATAATCAATGCAGTCACACACGTTTAGTCCATGAGCCTAGACTCTCGCTCCGCCACTGAACCGTTTCTTGCGTTTATCACAAAATGAACAATTCAACCCTATATTGGACTATATCTCCCACTACGTAGTGTGGGATTGTACGAGAGTGATATCACCTCCATACGGGTGTAGTCTGTATCAGTGGTGACACCTACTACTACAAAGCTGAACTATCAGTTACAGTTGCCATAATGTAACCTAGATGGCAGCACAAAGAATAGTTTTTAACTCGTGGTAGTAACATCGACCTTTATCTTTAGCAATACAAGTAATTCGAATTATGCTTCTTTTAACTCACGCATATGAAACTTCTTTTAACTCATACATCTTTCTTGATTTCATTTATTTAACCTATATCGCCAGCCATATGGATAAAGTGTATTTATACCCGATGTCGAAACCATTGACTTGTAGTCCTACGCCCAGCTACTGAACCAGATTAAATATGAAAAGGATATTTGTATTAAATTATCAGCGTTCAATCAATACTTATAAAAGAATGGTATATCAGTGATTGGAAGCCTATTGCGCTAATGGCTTTCCTGACCGTAGAGTAGGCGTGCGAGACGCTTTTATTATTTAGTACCAAACGGTACCATCTCATGCCAAGCTAATCTCAAATCATCGTAGACATGATGGAGATCATGGAGATCATCGTATCTCTTTATCTCTACTTATCTAATTTTATTATACTTTAATATTTTAACTTATAAGCATATTTTAACTCAAAATTCATACTCTGCCTTGAGCGAGATGGTAACGTCTGGGAGACCTGGATTAAATCTAGATGACTGTATACCTATTTGTCCATTTTGCCTGTTTATTCTTGTTTTATGTAATGTGGGTTCGATAAATAAAGTAGTATCTTATCTTATCTTATCTTTTTGCCTCGGTTTGGAGGGACTCTCAACTCTGAGCCTAGACTGTCTGACAGAAGAAGCTAACGATAGAGTACTGCCCTCAGGTACCGGCGGAGAGTTCAGTAATATTTAGGATATGGGTCAGATTTTCAGAAGATGTACAATTGAACTTCGCCTCTCTTCTCAAATAACCCAAATTTCAGACGAAATAAAGTTAAAATACAGTTCAACCTAGCCAAAAAGATTGCTAGAATCAATGCAATGCCAACTAATTTCGAATTTGCCTATTATTGACCAAATTGCAGCCTAATTTCGCAATATTTACTAAACGTGTAGAGCTACCAATTGTACATTTCCTGAAACTCTTACCCATATTCGAAAATACTCCTGGCCTTCCCAACGTTATGATGTAACAAACATTACATTTATAGAAACACAGTAAGAGCAGCCAGCAACTTTCTTCCCCAGTAGTTATGTTTGGAAGGTATTCCAGCCTGCCAAACTAAGTGATCTCTGAACATTTAAATCCATGTTCCACCCTCAATTATTATTTGAATGCTCTAAGGTACGGGGCGACATATTAGGAGATTTAGCAACCACAACGCACCTACACAACACTAACGCATCCACTAACTATGTGTACATTATTACCGATGTGGGCCAGGCCTCTCGAGATATCCCCACATCGGTAATAATGTACACATAGTTAGTGGGTGCGTTAGCTTTGCGTAGGGGCGTTTTGGTTGCTAAATCTCCCTATTAATCAACCATGTGGTTCAAATGAAGCAAACGTCACCCAAATCAAGGACTTAAGTGGCAAGAAACACTTAAACACTTCGACAGCTCCCTTTGTTGGGTTTAGTATTTGTGGGGGGAAAGTAGTGCATGGAAATAGGAATTTGTGTCAGGCTTGGGGAGCGACTCCAATTCTAAGTAGGATATGGAAAGTGGTACCATCAGCTGGCTCAGAGCATTTGGGAACCAAGTAGTATACGAGAAAAGGAATTGGTAGCAGTATGAATGGATGGATCCATTTCTATGTTTATTTTTTGAGTTGTTTATATGTTTATTCAGTCAAGCAATTTTTATTTTTTTTAAAGAAATTTTATTGCGCGTTTCAGCGAGCTGATAATCTTATGTGCACAAGAAAAGTAGGCAGGTGACATTTAACATCGAGATATTTACATTGAGTTAAATAAACCAGTTTTGGCAAAGCAATATTGTTTTAACATTTAGCAATGACAATTTATAACATAGTGGAATAAGACAAATCTTGCCCCAGCTAATAAGAGCTTGGCATTAGCTCTACATCATGAACATAAAGAAGGGAACGAATTTATAATCAGATAGGTTCCCACCGAAAATACATGGGTTTGATACAATCAAAAAATTTATTTTATTTTTTTCATTTTTTCCTCCTAAATTAAAATTTGTAATAAAAATGCATCCAGTATAGGTGCTATTCTCAGTTTATCCCTGCTACAAGAATGATACATTGTAATCAAGATACATTAACTATTAACTTATGATTACAAATGATACAGGAAGGATAATTTTGTTTGCATTCTTATTTCCTATATGGGTCAGATTTTCAGAAAATGTACAATTCACCTTCACCAATCCTATCAAATAACGCAGATTTAAGACAAGAATGATTCTCAAAATACAGTTGAACCTAATCAAACAGATTGATAGAATCAATGCAATGCCGAATATAGAATTTACCTAGTATTGACCAAATTGCAATCTAATTTAGCAGAATTTACTAAATGTGTAGTAGAGCTGACAATTGTACATATTCTGAAATTCTTACCCATATATATTAGTCCATTTATAATGAAGAAATTTTTATTCAGATAAAATCAAGATACAGAATGGGGCTTAGTATAACTACTACTGGTAGTTATTGGAATGTTATACTAGATATTGTATTAGGTTGCTCCTGTCATGTATACTATTCATTGAAATATTTTTTTCTTTGTCTAGAGTAGCTCTGGAACATTGTCTTGAATGTAATGTACAAACATCCCGACCCCTCCAAGCAATAACGATAACGACGGGCTGGCAGGAATATTATAGTTTAATCCTCCATAATAAATATACATTTTCTCAAAATTCAAAATCTGCTGACGATGTGCACTGCTCGGCGGCTCGCGGATGAGTGATGTTCCATCGACGAGGCTCCCACTTTTATACGAAGGTGACAACGTCGCCCTGGATACTCGAACTCCGGGCGCTTCCGGCTCTTCCGGTCGTCGGCTGTATGCGATGAATACTAGGGTTTCGTCTTTACACATCCCGACCCCTCCAAGCAATAACGATAACGACGGGCTGGCAGGAATATTATAGTTTAATCCTCCAAACCGCCAGACCTAGATAGAGAGAATATAAAAGCAGAAAAGGTGGGCAAGCCCTGAGCAACTGAGCAAGTTGATCACATGTTATAAATGTTTTGTGAGCTTCTCATCCATCTGTCTCTTGATTTCCATCGGGGGGGTTATGTATTTAAACACACAGTTTGATTTCCATAGGCCTCTGCCTTTGATTTCTGACACTGAACAGCCGGAATATGCCATATGAGTCGCTGATCCTCGTCGCAACGAATGAGAAGAATAATTCCCCACAATATTAGCTTTAAATAGGAATTTTCTCAAAGTCATGGAGAAGCAACCGTAAGTTAAAAATGCACTGTCTTTCATGGGGAAGATTGGATCATTGAACGAGAACTTGAAACGTTTAAACAATTGCAAAAGCCAATACACAGGGCAGATATTACTGTCTGTTAGCTTATTAACGGGTATATAACTTGGTTTGCAGGGGCGTCGCTGCCGGGGGGGACGGGGGGGACATGTCCCCCCCACTTTTGGTGGTAGCCAAAAAAAGGTCCAAGCTCAAGGGTCTAAAAAAATTCCTCCCAAAATCAGGTCCATGGCCCCCTGAATAACTTTCATTCTATAGCCTTCTAATATCTAGTACAAAGTACAAAAGGTCCAAGGCTGTAGAATTTTGTTTTAATTTAAGAGGTGTATGCTTCATTTGCATAAGAAAACCTCATTACAAATACCCATTTTAAGGGTGCTTTAGTGTTACTAAAACAAATTACCATATGATTATCTCTAAATACTTAAATTAGATACCCTAAGGAGTCTTGAAAATAGGGATCTCCTCAAATTTGAATTGAGAGGCACTGGTCTGAACCACTTGATCTGACACTGGCCAGGTCCTTAAGTCATAATCAAATATTTATGTACTTATCTCATTGATTTCCCATCAAAGTCTGTATCTATAATTAGCAGTGATTTCATAATAATATGTGTGTCACACAGTGATCAGTTCTCAGGACACAGGCCCAGGCATTCTTGGGGGATATATTAAAAGGGGTGGATATTTTTAAAATAAAAGTAATATTAACTGATGCAACTTTTCTGGGGAAGTATGGTTTTGTGTATCTAGAATAAATGTTAAATACTATATGACCAATAAACCTGCTAAGATTGCTGATATAGACTGTTATCACCAGGTCATACAGTACTCCCAATAATTTCAATATTTCTTTAGGGGAATTTGTCTGTTGTGTTCCAATGCCCTTTTAATAGGCCAATCTAGGGATAGAAAATAAATAGAAGGGTCAGAAAACAATGATGACACTTCAACATTAATTGTTGCGTTCCAACCCCCAAGAAAAACCCTAACAAAACCTGAAATACATATCTCAATAAAATATGAAGTAAACATCATTTTTACACAGAAGGTTCATCCATATACTTAGTTTAACAGCTATTTTTAATGGTACAATATGAAAACAGAAATTTACAAATTTTATTCATCTCACTTTCAATATTATATCCAAGGGCATTGGAATGCAACACAAGGCAATTTATGATTGTCTTCATTTTATCTGCTTCAGGAAGGATCAGTGTTCCCAATTTTCGATTTAGAGTTTAAAAGATGTAGAATCAATCATGTGAAGGAATAGAAGTTTCAATGAATTCAAAATTTTCCCCCAAATAGCCACAAGTGACCCCATTTTGTGAGAATCGACCATAACTATAATCTAATAGAAAAATCTGAACCACTTAAAAAAACGGCTCATATGACCCAAAGCTTAAGACCCAATTGACAATCCCTGTACATAAGAAACAACCATAGATATATATTATATGGATTTGACTAACAGGGGACATTTATTTTGTATCCATACTACCAATAGATAATAATTCTCATATCCAAGTCCCTTTTCAAAGGTCGAAAAATAAGTGTTATTGTACTTTATTATACCTCTGGGAGGGATGGTATGGTAAGCCATAGGCTACAGCATTGGAAAACCGTATTACCCTCTGGGCGGTATTTACATATCATATTGCCCTCTGGCGGATTTTTTGTTGAAAAAATAGGCCCATGTTCGCATCCTTATTTTCTGAATTAAAATAATTATTTTCGCGGAAAAAAGACTTGTAATACATTGTATGTAATGATATAATAATAATAGATTTTGTAGGAGATATATCACTCAAGTCGTCATCTTCGAAGGTATCATTTTATTCATCCAATATTTCGCCCAATAGGGGGGGGGGGGGCTTCATCAGGGATAATGAATTTTAATAATAATTATAATGATAAACAACTGTAAAATTCAGAATTTATTGCGTATTTAAATAGAAAAATAGTCCCGAAAATGAGTGAGGTGGACCGGAAGTGAAGCTAGTGAGAGCGTAAACAAAACAAGTGGCGAGGAGAGTTTGTTGTCTGACACTTATTTCCATCGAATTTTCATTAATTTTTTACACAAAAACATAGAGGGAGGTATAATAAATACAAAATAGACTTCTGGCAGTGTTAGAGGTGGTTATCTCCCTTGTGCTACGCAATTTCATCGGGTGCTACGCACCCCTTACGAAATTTCTACGCCCGCGGGAGATAGCCACCTCTCACACAGCCAGGAGTCAACTTTGTCTATGTATCAAAGTATGTTGTGTTGTTGTGTTAAATAGATTATTGATCCTTAGACACATGTACTATTCCACTATGTAAGAAATCATTTTTTGGTCCATTTTATACAGAAGTGATAATTTCCATGTTCAAGGTCCCTGCTTGTTCATTCAAATTATATTTCATTATTGTTTTAAATGGATTTCTAAAATTTAGACATGTGTATGTTTTATATCAAAATGCATGAACAGTTAGAATTCACAATATTTGTTTCAAACTTTCTCAACATATTTACTTTTTCATCTTAGGGACCACCAATGTTTACTATTGAAGTTTGTGAGGAAAACGAATTTTTTCACTTTTTCAAGGACTTCAGATGGATGAATCCCATATTTCTATTGACAATTCTTCAAAACAAGGCCATCATAGCGATCAGTTTGCTAAATATTATTTAGCCTCGAAAATTATTAATACAAATTTATCAATTGATACTCCTGTTCTTAGCTCATCAGAATTAAAATTCAGCCGGTGATGATTTTTCAAAAAAAAGCTGGTGACCCCACCCGCCTCCTTATTTTGCTTGTAAAGCAATATAATTATAAAAAGTTAAATTCCATTTATTTTTATACTGGCAAGATGGAAAAATTTGTCCTTTTCCCATAGTGACCTATTGTGAACCAGGGTAATACATTTCGGAGTTCCCTGAAATGAAAACTAACCAGTGACACATTGTTTTTATTTGATTTTTGGATTCACTTAACCTTCACTTAATGAAATTCCTTGAAGAAAATAAACTGACCCTATTGTATTTCATCAGTTTTTTAATAAGATAATGGCATCTTTGAACTAATTTTTAGACTTGAATACTTGCTCATGATGTTGTACACATCACACATGAATATGGGGAAAAGGTCCAAGATACCAAAATATGTCCCCCCCACTTGGAAATTGCCAGCAACGCCCCTGGTTTGTCCTTAGAAGAGGTAGTCTTGGAGGAACGTACACGAACTACCATGCCCCAACCATGGAATTTAATGTCTGACCACAGCATAGTATGTGGGGATTTAGTGACGTGAGAAACTCTCAGTAATGTCCTAAACATGAATAATATTGCTACAAACACTGATAAATCTTGTATATCATCAAAGTTAATAATTTTTGCAATTTCCTTGAGATGGTGTGGAAGTAGAGGGTCTTTCCCACACGAAGAATCACCCGAAGATTTGGACAATCCTTTAAGAGTTAATTTAACACGATTGTCGCTCGTTGAAGGTGCTGAGATTCCGTATAGCCAATGGTAGAAGCAAACGGCTTGTAAATATGATGACACCGACGAGCTCTTCATGTATCTGCCCAAGAAAGCGATATACCTACACATCGTGGTAATATCGCAAGGAATCGGGGGAATATTAAATTGATTACAAAACCTTATGTAGCAATTCCACTGCCCAGCCCGGAGCTTCCTAGTGGAGGGTGCCAGCGATTTTAGCATCAGGTTCTCCGTCTCCTGGTCCAGCGATTTCAGATCTGTTAATGGAATAATTATTTAACAGATTAAAACAACATAGGTATGTACCGGCAAGCATCTCAGATAATTTTGCACGAGTGGTTACATAAGTCATTCTTGAAAGGGTATCAGCCACAAAATTGTTTTTTGTAGAGATGTATTTCGGTAGTATGGCAATATCATAGATGAAACAGATCCAGAAAATCTCTCGCAGCCATTGCATGCATGTCTTATTACAACTGGACCCATTCCTCAGCATGTACATAACCTGGGTATTATCGACAAAGGTTAAAATTGTTTTTCCTCGAAGCTTTTTTGCCCAACGTTGGAGGCCTAATAATAATGGCCAGAGTTCCAGTACGTTAATGTTAGAATAGTCGACACTAGCTTCCGATGGGGACAAACCTACATGTTCACACGATGAATTTAAATCATTTTTCATGTCTTCGTGCCAGGCACCACATATTCAGTCATTCTGAAGATAAATACCGTAGCCTTTCCCTGATGCGTCCGATACCATAGGGTGGTCATACATGGGGTGTTGAATATATGCGACCCCATTAAAAACCTTGGAGAAATTAAGCCACCATTGGAGATCCTGAAGCATAATCTCGGACATAGGTAGGCGATTCACCTTCTTTTGTATCATCTCCTTATACAAATCATAGCATCTCCTGCTGAAAGTTCTACCTCCTCGGACCACTTGTGAGCAGTGAGATATTAAACCATTAACACTCTCTAAAGCTTTTTTCGTAATGTACTTTGCATTAACATGAGAAGACAAAATTCCCTTGAGCTTCTTTAACTTGTTGATCGGGAGGCGAAGGACCATCTCTGCAGAGTCTATCTCAATACCCAAGTAAGTACATACTTGGCTGGGGGGGGTCACCTTCCCCCACGATATATAAAAGCCCAAAAATCGTAATAATTTCACAATGGTGGCCTGTGCCTCGACTGATGCTTCTTTTGAATGAGATAGGGCAATATAGTCATCGAGGTAATTTATCACCCTGAGTTTAAAATTGTCATTGAGAATGTGGGTGACGAAATCAGATATAAGATTGAAATAGTAGGGACCCAAACGTGAGCCAAAACACAATCTATTATCCACATAATATTGTTCATTTTCAAGTAACTTCCAGCTAAATCCCATAAATCTCCTGTGTTGAGGTGAGATGGGGACCGAACGATAGGCTGATTTTATGTCGACTACGGTCATAAAATCGTATTGTTCTAAAATATCTGTGACATCTTGGATTTTTTTGTATGCAAAATCATGGCATAATGAACTACAGAAATTGTTTACCGACCTCATGTCTGGGCGGGAACAGTCGGTTATGGGGCGAATATCTCCATTCGGCTTGAACACAGCCCCCATTGCGTGGACACATGTAGGTTTGGAAGAAGCTAAAGATACCATGCCTTCATTTAATTCTGCAGATACGATTCCATCCATTTTGTGTTTGGCCTCGTCGTCCAGAATAGAGGAATAATTTTTGCATTCGTAGCCTGGGACATCCTCGTCTACAATTTTAAAACCATCGACGATGCCTGTAAATACTGTCCACCACTCTGTAGAAACTTCTGGGCTGGATGAAAACATATAAGCGGCAAAACGGCATGGCTTTAGTTGGGTATTAACATTGTCGATCGTATGAATACAAGTACAAGAACCATCAACACATTTACGATACACAGGAATTATCCTTCCCCCCGGTGTACACGGTGCTTCAAAAATTGGTTGATCGGGACTAACATGTTCTATTTCAATATTATTTACGATTTTAGCGACATTTTCCTTATTTTCCGGGTTGTATTCTTCAATAATCACGAGTTCGTTAACCCGATTACCTTGTTTGTTGTCTGGTTCCTGGGCGCGGCCATCTTTGTTGCAGCCTTGACCCTGACCCCCACTGACCTTACGTGAGAAATCTCGCGGTTGGCGAGAGTTGCTAACCAAAATGGCGTCCTTAGTAAACGTTCGATCAACAAATGGAATTATTAACTCGTGATTTCCCGGATCCTATTTACTGGCTGCTTTCTGGTTCGTACAAACTTTTGCAGAGTGTTCCCCCGTATGGCAGCGTGAACATTTATGGGAATAAATACAGCTTTTCGTGTTACAACCCGTTTCTGAATTGAATCGATAGCAAAAACCTTCCTTCGCTGTGGCGGAGCGGGTCTTAGGATTAGCCTTAGTGGGTTGGGCCCGTCTGGTATTTTCATAGCTATAACACTTGAACATTTCTTCCTGATTAATTTTGCCGAATGCGGATAGGCCCGATTTCTTTGCTCTAACTCTCACTGCTTTATCATAAGAAATAGACGCCTTTGCGGTATACGTATGAGAAACCTCCTTGTCGCACATCAATATAGCATGGCTGATTAACCCGGAAATATCTTTACCCTGAGCGTAAAACATTTGCAAAGTTTTTAACGTTATCAAGATCAACGAGTCAAAAGATTCAACTACTTCACCCTTCTCCATATGGTGTTCATGGCTGAATTTGTCATTTTTCTTGTCCTTCCTCTTCCTACGATTTCTCGTTGTGCGGACGGAAGACCTCGACGATGAGCTCGAACTTGATCGAGATTCACTCGACGAATCACTGGGGGAAGTAACGTCATATCTGCTCGATCTGTTCTTCTCCCACCCGATTTGGTCGCTGGATTCTTCATTGGTGGCTTTCGTAGCGATTGATTCTGCTATGCCCCTCACCATACCTTCGAGCACACTCATACGACCTGACATGTCAATCTGACTGTCGATAGTCGATTCAGCAATCTGCTGACGATGTGCACTGCTCGGCGGCTCGCGGATGAGTGATGTTCCATCGACGAGGCTCCCACTTTTATACGAAGGTGACAACGTCGCCCTGGATACTCGAACTCCGGGCGCTTCCGGCTCTTCCGGTCGTCGGCTGTATGCGATGAATACTAGGGTTTCGTCTTTACATATGTGAAGTATTCTTGATTATTAATGGTTAATATGAAAGAGCATGGCGTCGATAAAACTGTATCATAATGTTTTTTAAATCTTCCTCCTCTCAAAACCTCGCCATTGATAAGGTGAAATGAGTTGGAATCCTTGTTTTTAACATTCTTCTTTCATTTTATTCTGATTATACCTTACCTAACATGAGTATTATATAAATTTAATTTAATTAGATTATCTAAACGTATCATATACTGTTCTCAGTAGAGTTGATGTATAAATTTCTTGTCACCATCTGTTATTTCGATCAGGCTGTCCTGAAAATATTCATACTATATACGTGTGGAAATGTTGTAGACCTGAATAAAATATTTTCTAAATCTAAATCTAGATCCTCTATACGCATACGCGGGTAGATTGTCTGGCCAGTCCACAACTAAGGACGGAATAGTTTAAATTAGGTACATTTTACATCATGAAAATTAATTATTACATTAGACTTCATTTCTCAGTTATCTACTACCTCCTAGAACATCAATATTCAATATTAAAACCAGTATTTATTTTAGAATTTATTTCAGACCCGGTATCATGCCCAAGGGATCATTTCATTTATCCATAATATCAAAATGTACAATTGACTACAAGGCAGAAAAGAAATAAACGTTATGTCACTTAAAATTACATTTGATCTATATTATAGTGGTGTCAGAATACACATGCGTATTTCTCGGCGCAATACCCCAGAGCAATTATTTCATATTTGTAGAATTATGGTATGTTGTTTATTTAATCAGTCTAGGCCCACAGTTCAGGGGCGTTGCTGGCAATTTCCAAGTGGGGGGGACATATTTTGGTATCTTGGACCTTTTCCCCATATTCATGTGTGATGTGTACAACATCATGAGCAAGTATTCAAGTCTAAAAATTAGTTCAAAGATGCCATTATCTTATTAAAAAACTGATGAAATACAATAGGGTCAGTTTATTTTCTTCAAGGAATTTCATTAAGTGAAGGTTAAGTGAATCCAAAAATCAAATAAAAACAATGTGTCACTGGTTAGTTTTCATTTCAGGGAACTCCGAAATGTATTACCCTGGTTCACAATAGGTCACTATGGGAAAAGGACAAATTTTTCCATCTTGCCAGTATAAAAATAAATGGAATTTAACTTTTTATAATTATATTGCTTTACAAGCAAAATAAGGAGGCGGGTGGGGTCACCAGCTTTTTTTTGAAAAATCATCACCGGCTGAATTTTAATTCTGATGAGCTAAGAACAGGAGTATCAATTGATAAATTTGTATTAATAATTTTCGAGGCTAAATAATATTTAGCAAACTGATCGCTATGATGGCCTTGTTTTGAAGAATTGTCAATAGAAATATGGGATTCATCCATCTGAAGTCCTTGAAAAAGTGAAAAAATTCGTTTTCCTCACAAACTTCAATAGTAAACATTGGTGGTCCCTAAGATGAAAAAGTAAATATGTTGAGAAAGTTTGAAACAAATATTGTGAATTCTAACTGTTCATGCATTTTGATATAAAACATACACATGTCTAAATTTTAGAAATCCATTTAAAACAATAATGAAATATAATTTGAATGAACAAGCAGGGACCTTGAACATGGAAATTATCACTTCTGTATAAAATGGACCAAAAAATGATTTCTTACATAGTGGAATAGTACATGTGTCTAAGGATCAATAATCTATTTAACACAACAACACAACATACTTTGATACATAGACAAAGTTGACTCCTGGCTGTGTGAGAGGTGGCTATCTCCCGCGGGCGTAGAAATTTCGTAAGGGGTGCGTAGCACCCGATGAAATTGCGTAGCACAAGGGAGATAACCACCTCTAACACTGCCAGAAGTCTATTTTGTATTTATTATACCTCCCTCTATGTTTTTGTGTAAAAAATTAATGAAAATTCGATGGAAATAAGTGTCAGACAACAAACTCTCCTCGCCACTTGTTTTGTTTACGCTCTCACTAGCTTCACTTCCGGTCCACCTCACTCATTTTCGGGACTATTTTTCTATTTAAATACGCAATAAATTCTGAATTTTACAGTTGTTTATCATTATAATTATTATTAAAATTCATTATCCCTGATGAAGCCCCCCCCCCTATTGGGCGAAATATTGGATGAATAAAATGATACCTTCGAAGATGACGACTTGAGTGATATATCTCCTACAAAATCTATTATTATTATATCATTACATACAATGTATTACAAGTCTTTTTTCCGCGAAAATAATTATTTTAATTCAGAAAATAAGGATGCGAACATGGGCCTATTTTTTCAACAAAAAATCCGCCAGAGGGCAATATGATATGTAAATACCGCCCAGAGGGTAATACGGTTTTCCAATGCTGTAGCCTATGGCTTACCATACCATCCCTCCCAGAGGTATAATAAAGTACAATAACACTTATTTTTCGACCTTTGAAAAGGGACTTGGATATGAGAATTATTATCTATTGGTAGTATGGATACAAAATAAATGTCCCCTGTTAGTCAAATCCATATAATATATATCTATGGTTGTTTCTTATGTACAGGGATTGTCAATTGGGTCTTAAGCTTTGGGTCATATGAGCCGTTTTTTTAAGTGGTTCAGATTTTTCTATTAGATTATAGTTATGGTCGATTCTCACAAAATGGGGTCACTTGTGGCTATTTGGGGGAAAATTTTGAATTCATTGAAACTTCTATTCCTTCACATGATTGATTCTACATCTTTTAAACTCTAAATCGAAAATTGGGAACACTGATCCTTCCTGAAGCAGATAAAATGAAGACAATCATAAATTGCCTTGTGTTGCATTCCAATGCCCTTGGATATAATATTGAAAGTGAGATGAATAAAATTTGTAAATTTCTGTTTTCATATTGTACCATTAAAAATAGCTGTTAAACTAAGTATATGGATGAACCTTCTGTGTAAAAATGATGTTTACTTCATATTTTATTGAGATATGTATTTCAGGTTTTGTTAGGGTTTTTCTTGGGGGTTGGAACGCAACAATTAATGTTGAAGTGTCATCATTGTTTTCTGACCCTTCTATTTATTTTCTATCCCTAGATTGGCCTATTAAAAGGGCATTGGAACACAACAGACAAATTCCCCTAAAGAAATATTGAAATTATTGGGAGTACTGTATGACCTGGTGATAACAGTCTATATCAGCAATCTTAGCAGGTTTATTGGTCATATAGTATTTAACATTTATTCTAGATACACAAAACCATACTTCCCCAGAAAAGTTGCATCAGTTAATATTACTTTTATTTTAAAAATATCCACCCCTTTTAATATATCCCCCAAGAATGCCTGGGCCTGTGTCCTGAGAACTGATCACTGTGTGACACACATATTATTATGAAATCACTGCTAATTATAGATACAGACTTTGATGGGAAATCAATGAGATAAGTACATAAATATTTGATTATGACTTAAGGACCTGGCCAGTGTCAGATCAAGTGGTTCAGACCAGTGCCTCTCAATTCAAATTTGAGGAGATCCCTATTTTCAAGACTCCTTAGGGTATCTAATTTAAGTATTTAGAGATAATCATATGGTAATTTGTTTTAGTAACACTAAAGCACCCTTAAAATGGGTATTTGTAATGAGGTTTTCTTATGCAAATGAAGCATACACCTCTTAAATTAAAACAAAATTCTACAGCCTTGGACCTTTTGTACTTTGTACTAGATATTAGAAGGCTATAGAATGAAAGTTATTCAGGGGGCCATGGACCTGATTTTGGGAGGAATTTTTTTAGACCCTTGAGCTTGGACCTTTTTTTGGCTACCACCAAAAGTGGGGGGGACATGTCCCCCCCGTCCCCCCCGGCAGCGACGCCCCTGCAGTTGAGAGAGTCCCTTCAAACGGAGGGAAGCCTCTCGCCTCAAACCGCAAAGGGTAATAATTCTATTAAGACCACACAATGTCATTATATTCCTATTAAAACACCAAGCCTTAGGCCAGAAAAGCCATTAGCGCAGTAGGTATCCAATCACTGACATACCATTCTTATCTGATCTGAGGGTTTTATTTGGGCCTAGAGTGTAATTGATTTTCAGTACTTTATATCATAATCGCTTTGTGTTAACACATAATTATGCTTGTAATCCTCGCCCTATGAGAAATCTATGCTTAGTCTATTCAATCATTTCACTGTGCACAATCTATTCCTAATCTAATATTGAATTATTACAATTTGAAAATTCTATTCTTTATCAGGGTGGTATATGTTCTATATGGGTCAGATTTTCAGAAAATGTACAACTTGCAGCCGTACACTTTTAATAGATTCTTCAGAATCAGGCTACAATTTGGTCAATACCAGGTAAATTCGAGAATATTCAGCATTGTATTCATTCTAGCAATCTGTTTGAACTGTATTTTGAAATTTATTTTCGTCTGAAATTTGGATTATTTGAGAGAATTGGTGAAGGTGAATTATGCATTTTCTGAAAATCTGACCAACATGGTACATATAGTGATATTTGCTTGGAGAAGTGTCCAGGTGGCGCCACGTCACTGTATACCTCTACCGCCACCTAGAGCATAGACAGTCGTCCTCCAGCAGTCCAAGTGACAACAAGTCACCTTGTGATCTGGACTCCCATATTTTCTTTTTTTATGGTTTTGTTTAGTTAATAAAGGCGGCCGACGAAGTCACCGGCTCTTTGCCGCAACCTCATCTATTGTGTTTTTTTTAAATGGTTTTATTCAACATAGGCTGCCATCGGGGCTCATAAATTCTTAATGACATCAATGTTGCGTCCCTTGTAATTTTTTATTTTCTTTGTTTTTTTCTTGAATTTTCTTCCACTCATCATCAACAATTTCTGATTTATCATTTGGTTTTCATTTACACAATACCGACTCAAGCATGACTTTTAAACACAAAATCTTTACGAGTTGAATAACAATAATTTCTACCGGGACCTTGAGCTACCTCATGGAACCAATTGAACTATGTTGTTGAGGTTTTCATCATATGACAGGTATAAATGTTAGACGAGGAGTTTTAATATTCATCACCTTCCAACTCACATAGAAGTTTTCTCCACACATTCTCTTTGGAAGTTTTCTCCCAAGTATACTGTTATTATATTCCATCACTCTTATATTAATTCTCAATTCGTTGACGAACGCCTGTGTTTGTCTGATTCGGGAATATATATACAGAGGGACTGGTCTCGAGGTTCATGTATTTGGTTTGATTTGATTTGATGTTCAGTTGTGTTAACTCCAGTTCAACGTTTGTTTTTTTGCTCCTATTTAGGGTTGCTCTCACTGCTGCATTTAACAGAGATTGCAGCCTCTTTAGTAAGCTTACATTTGAGGCCAAATAAAATATATCACCATAGTCGATATTTGGGATTATCATTGTTTTTACTATGTCTAATTTCACATTTTTAGTTAGCATGTGTCGGGCATTCGACAATAGCCTGACTTTCCATTTCACTTTGTCTATTATGTTACATACATGTGATTTGAATGACAATTGTTGTGCCACATTTACTATTAATAGTGCCAACTATTTATGGGTGTGTCAGCCCATTAAAACAATAAAAGCCTCTCTCAAATATAAGCCGGGGTCTCAAATATTAGCCGGGTCTGTCTGGTATTTCTATGTCTAATAACGATTAATGTCAAGAAGTCAATTTCCCTTTGAAATATTAACTTAATTTACGATAGGTATGGCATGGTTTATTCTTGTTATTGTGTCATGTATATAATATATAGTTTTACTCTCTAGTACTCTTGAAACTGAAAATGCATGCATCACGAAAATAATACAAGCCTCTCTTGAATAGAAGCCTATCTCAATTACAAGCCGGGCCAAAAGGGACCTTGACAGAATTAAAAGCCTGGGCCTATGAACGGGCCACTACAGTATGTTAGAAAGGAGGAAAACAGGCCAAAAGCATGGTTCTGGCTAATTGGTGTGAAGAGGAGGGTATTATTGAGAACAGTTTTAGACTAGGTATAATTCATCGAATATTTAAGCATGATGTTTGTGTTAATGGAGCACATTCTCTTTAAGGTTAAATGGCTGAAAAACAACTAGAAGAAACAACATTCAGGCCACCAATAACATGTTGGCAAACAAAGAATTATGTGCAAGCAGATCTTGTAACATTTATTCTAATACTCTGGATTTCAAGTAAATTTGCCTATGTATTCCCCAATGAAGAAAACACTGTCCCTGGGATACCACTCCCAAGAGGGGTCTACATGTAAAAGAACCCAATGCTCTTAAATTCAGCTGTAATATAAATGTGGGACAAACAAATGTATTTTATTACATTTATTGTCCTTTATTAATTAATTCCTAACCATGTTCGTTATGTTGAAAACATGGAATCTCATTCCATAAGCTTGTCGGCCCTTTTGTCACATTTATTCTGTAATTGTATATCTCAGTGATGAATAAACGATTTTCTAATCTAATATATATCTTATGTCTGATATACTTTGTTCCCGTTATGTGGAAGATTGTGGTACAAAAAGGTTCAATAATTTAGTGAAATTCTAATGTTTTCCCTACATTAAAAAATGGTTGGTATGCTAAATAAAAAAACCATCAAGGATAAGGCAACATATTTGTTATTTCTTACAGCATAATTCAAGAAATCGCATATCCTGATGAAGGAAATAATCATAATCTGATAATAATTTCATGATGTAATAAAAAATACATACCGTGTATAAGCCGGACCCCATGTATTAGCCCACCCTGTTTATAAGCTGGGGGTTCAGCATGTCCTAACATTAATATAAGCCGGGTGCCTGTACTGCCATAAGGAAACCACAATATTGAATTTGAGGTTTTTATGAAAAAGCTAAAATACGAGGTTATAGTAATAAGATATGCATGTCGCACAAATAATAGAACTCCAACAAATTCTGGTAGTGTTTTTTTGTGTTCAATTGGAGTTTAAAACATGGAAACCAGAGTATTGAATGAAGATAATAATAAACATGAGTTTCAGCTAAATTTACTGGTTTTCCGTTGTTGTAATATGAGTCGGGCCCCTAATATAAGCCCACCCCAAATATAAGCCGGGTCAATTCACCATTTGAAATTAATATAAGCCAGGGCTTATACACGGGTATATACAGTATAGATACCTAATAACCAACCTCTATTATTATTTTAAATGTGTTAACCACTGTGTCGTTGGCAAAATATTGGGCGTTGCCGTGTTGTATTCCCTGGTGCAGTTTGTTGATGAATACTAGAAACATCAGGGGAGCAAGGGCTGTTCCCTGTGGAACCTCACATGCTATCCCCTCTTGCCAGATGTGTAGCCATTGACTTAAACTGTCACTGTCTCCTGCCCGTCAGGTAGCTCTTAAACCATTCAAGTACTGATTGTGAGAGGCCCAGTTTTTGCAATTCTTGTAGTAGTATGTTGTGGTTGACAGTGTCGAAGGCTTTTGTGAAGTCCAGGAAGGCAAGCATTGTTGCCTTGCTTGCTCTCAGGAATGATTTGTTCCTTATCTTTGCATATTCACTCAGTTCCTGAGTATACCAGGCTGGTTTAATCTTAGTATTTCTAAAGCTCTTTTTGGGGTACATTCTATCATGCTCTCTTCTTTCTGAGTCCGCTCTGAACCAAACTACATCTATTGTCCGTGTTCCGCTCATAGTTTCTTGCCAGCGGGAGAAATAGTTAGCACAAGCCAAAGTTAGGTCCATGACTCTTCAACCAGTAAAGTAGCTCCTTAGAATGACATTCAAAACGCAGGGATATATTAGATATACAGTCTCGAAAGTACATGTATCCATGTCACTAAAAGCACTCCTGTTGTTATGATTTAACTTTCTTTTCTATATTAAACTTACAATAACAATACAATACTTTCATTCTGTCCTTTACACAACTTGATGAATTACCATACTTGTTCCTCCGGGCAATATTTCCTTGTATTTCAAATGACGGTGATTCTGTTTGGAGATCGAGCTGGTGTTTTCCGACTTCCTTTAGCGTCCCTTCAAATCGGGCATCACCAGGTTGGGTGTAAAATGTCACTCGATAAGAATGGAACTCGGTGAGGTTAGTGGGGAGGCCAGTGTAACCAGTTTGTCCCTGTATTGATTTGACGCTCTTGAGCTGTAGATGCAAACACTTATCTGTATCATTCTGTAATATAGTATTGATATGCTGAACAAGGTAGTTGGCTGCCTTTAAAGCAAAGGGTGAACTGGGCAGTTTTTTTGTTTCATAACAAACACAATATTGGGCTCGAATACCAGCAGCTTCACAGGTCCTCCTTGGTGTTATTTCAGCAAAAAGGCTCTGTGAACGAGCATTCCAATCTTGCTTTGGTACCTTTCCAGTGAAATCCAAAAGATCTTCCAAGGTTTTATGAACATCAAAAACAGTGGTCAACCTATGTGTATTAGTTTTTAAATTCTTTACAATTTCTGGATATTGTATGTGGAATTCATCAGGAAAAGCTATATACAACATGGGCAGTCTTCCCTCCAGTGACCCAACAGATGTTCCTGTTATTCCTCCCCACCTAGCTCCATGATCACCAAAAAACAAAACAATCGTGTTATCCCATAATCCCAAATCCTCCATTTCTTTAAAAATCTGTGGATATAAATAGTCCAAGTGTCGGCTGTGTTTGATATTGTCATGGGAAAGACCAACACTGAATGATAAGCCAAAGAATCGTTTATCAGACATTTTGTGTAGAAATTCTGACAAGTAATCAAAGAGGTACCAATGCTGGGCAAGTAACTTCGCACAACCTGCTCTTTTAATTGATTTATCTTTTTCCAGTGCATGTATACCTGGCCTAATGTAATAATCAGTTGGTGGATTGTGAAATCCCTTTGCCAGGTAATTAAACGTACCCATATAAGGACAATCCTCCGCATAATAAGTAACATAACCTTTCTTTGAATAGTTTTTGAATATCAAAGGTAGATAATCAAACTGGTATTTCTTTCCTTTGCCAATCTCATTTGCATCATATCCTGTTAACAATGGGACCATATTAGGGAAGGTATTAAGCCCAACTTTTACATTGCCTTTGAAAGCAAAAGCTTTTCTCTTTTCTGTGAGGTATTTTATAGCTTTGGGCATGTATCGCACACCAGCTGATCCGGAAACTGAATCTGTTCCAAGTAGAAGTATGTTCCAATATTTGTTTTTTGATTTCTTGTATTCCGCATGTGTTGTTTTATTTCGAACCTTTTCTTCAAGGATAGCAGCGTAATAATGTTTATGAATGACATTTTTTCCATCCAAGCACGTCAAACATATGAATTCATTATTCAATTTAAATCCCTCTGTGACATTAACTATGACAGGTTTACCATAGGTCACCCCATTGTCACTTGTTTTCCTAATCATGTTCTTGTAATTACACTTGATTGACTTATTAAGAGATAGCTCACTAAGCATATCTTGCCTAAAGTAAATCCAGTCACCCTTCCTGTAGGTCAGTGCAGGTGGTGGGATGCATTCGGTGACCACGGCTCGTGTGACATGTCTCAGTATGGAGGGATCCCATGGGTCAAGGTCTGGTATCTTGCATGGGACTGTGTTAACAATAAACATCCCATCAGATGTATTCCTCTCTTGTTGTGTGTGACTGAAGGACATTCCAGGCACACCATGGTAGTAGCTCCATTGTGCGCATCCCATAAAGGAGATTGTTGCCACAGCTATTATGGCATTCCTCATGTACTGCAAGTAGATAAATAGTATCCAAAACTTTTATCAACTGGCAGTGAATAATTATAGATATAATATATAGTCTGTCGTGGGAGGCATTTAAGCATAGATATATATTTTGAACGATTATATTATATGAACGATTAATAATAATAACATGAAGGAGCAGTTTGGCGAACATAGAATATTTATTCCACCATAATAAAGATATAAAGTTCAAAATTTCCAATGTTGACACATGCAAATAGGTCTGATCGACCCGAGCGTGGAAGAAGGTGTGGCAGTTATACAAAATGTTCTAACTTTCCTGCGCTCCTATTGGTCGAGCCTGTCACGTGGTTGACGACCGTACACAAACAACAAGTGGGCGGGGCCTCGTCACAGCTATATGTCGGCAAGGTCTTGCCTATACATAGTCTGTCGTGGGAGGCATTTAAGCATAGATATATATTTTGAACGATTATATTATATGAACGATTAATAATAATAACATGAAGGAGCAGTTTGGCGAACATAGAATATTTATTCCACCAAAAACCACGCCAAACCCACCGAAATAAGTTATTATAATTTAGACGACGTCTGAGCATCAATAGTTAACATTCGTAAATGTGAAGGAGTTAAATACTGGAATACTACAGATGATTTCCAATTACCTCTCGATTTAATATCAAGAATTGAGGCTCCTGAAGCAGCCATAAAGCTAGCCCCACCTCTACGAAGGGCATGGGAGGAGAAATTACCCTTGAGGCCTGCTCTAATAATCAATTGATTAAAAACAGACATGAATCTATCATAAGTAACAGGAGGGCAAGCAGGGCATGAGAAGAGGGGGGCATTCAAGGGAGATTTATGTGAGAAATATAATTTCCTCAGCCAACGTACAGCACATAAGGCTCTACAGCTA
This sequence comes from Sthenelais limicola, assembly GCA_942159475.1. Classification (NCBI taxonomy): domain Eukaryota; kingdom Metazoa; phylum Annelida; class Polychaeta; order Phyllodocida; family Sigalionidae; genus Sthenelais; species Sthenelais limicola. The sequence continues at coordinate 33,196,669 of OW804097.1, read as the reverse complement.
GTATTAGCAATAGGAATGATAAAGGGAATATTAGAAGTCTTTGAAGACATAACCTTTACTTCCAAGCCCCAATCATAAAATTCGATATGGGATCTGAGTAGAGTGTACTTAGAAATAGTAACATGAGAAACCCTTAGCAAGGATCTAAACATTAGAACAATAGCAGACCATACTACTATCTCCAAGGGGGAGGATCTATCTAACACCAAATACATTCGTTTTAAATGGTTGGGTAAGAGAGGATCAGAGGGAGATGGGGCCGACCCTGGAATTTTAAAAATACCCTGAATCACTGTTTTAATAGCAGGACTAGACAGGGACACAGTCGGTAGACCCAACATCTTAAGGTGAAAAATAACACCACATAGATAAGATACTACTGAAGATGCCTTCATAAATGTAGATAAATAGGCAGCGTACATACAAATTTTTTCCTCAGTAACAGGCAATGATAGGATATCAATGGATGACATGAAGTCTTGGTAAAATCTCCATTGATGCTGCCTTTGCTTTAGGGTAGAAGGGCACACAGAAGATTGACGAAGGTACAATACTCTACTTTTCCACACTTGTATTCCTAAAATCAGAGAAAATACAAGAAGCACAACATAAGTGGGCAGCTCCAAGTATAACATTAGCTTCCTTGTAGGTGGCTGGGTAGGGAAGCCTGGAAATAGTGTCAGCCACAATATTACTCTTGGTGTTAATATACACTGGGACCAAGTGAATATCATATATAAAACAGACCCAAAAAATCTCATACATGAGTTCCATACATATAGGGCTCCTACTGCAGCCATTTCTGATCATATGTATAACCTGGGTATTATCTATAAGGCAGGTAACATCATACCCCCTAAGTCTATCACACCAACGCTTCAACCCAATTAATACTGGGAATATTTCTAAGACATTGATGCTATCTTCACTATCCAAAAATTCAGAAGTTGGGCCTAAATGGGTACATTCGGTGTCAACAAAAGGGTTTTCTACCCCTCTCCAGGTCCCACCAACCCAATCCTGATCAAGGACAGCACCATACCCTCTTTTGGAGGAATCTGTAATAAGGGGGTGGGGAAAGCTAGGTCTATCCAAATGGCGAATTCCATTAAAAATACTGGAAAAAGCCCTCCACCAGTCTAAATCTTTCTTGAAACCATTGTCAATAGCTAGAGATTTTACTTTTCTATCCAACATATTTTTGTACAAATCGAAAAATCGACGACAAAAAGTCCTACCTCCAGGGTAGACAGTTGCACAATGTGCCATATAACCATTCATTCTTTCTAAATCTTTTTTAGAAATATATGTGAATTTGCTAACTTAGTCCCTAAGCTTAGCCAGTTTACCAGGAGGAAGAGATAGGGTCATATCATCAGCATTGATTTCTATGCCCAGAAATACACACTCACGAGCAGGGGGAGAAACCTTTTTCCATGCTATATAAAATCCAAGGTATCTAAGCAAGCTAATTACTAGATTCTGACGAGCAACACAACCTTCATATGAGTAGTAATTGATGAAAAAATCATCCAAATAATTTACCACTGTAATTCCATATAAGGATTTGCATACATCTGCAATAAAATTAGATATTTCGTCGAAATAGCAAGGCCCAGTTCTAAGACCAAAACACAACCTGTTGTCACAAAAATATCTCTCCACACCATTAACATCCCATATAAATCCGCATAATTCTCTATGCTCAGGGGCAATGGGAACAGCTCTATAAGCCGATTTAATATCAATAGTGGCCATATAGTCACCTCTATCTAGCAAATCCACTACATCATCTAAACCTTTGTAGCTAAATTCTCTTACCAAAGAGCCACAAAAATAATTGACTGAAATATCCAAAGGTAAACTACAGTCAGTGATGGGCCTAATATTACCATCGGGCTTGGGCACTGCCCCTAAAGCATGAATACAACGAGGTTTACTATCCACCATAGAAATCATCCCTTCAGCAAATTCGTCATTAATAATAATGTCCATTTTCTCACGAGCCCCAGGTTGTAGGATAGAGGAATAATTATCGCAATGGTAACCGGGTGGGAGGGAATCTACGATTGGAAAACCATCTGTAATTCCTACAAACACTTTCTGGTGAGCGTTACCATCAGTGTCACACAATATGCTATTAATATAGGCAAATCTGCAAGGTTTAAGTTGAGAAGCAATACCGTCTAGCATAAATACACAATCACAACAACCAAGGCTGCAGCATTCGTACACATCAATGACATGACCAGCCGGCGTACGAGCCGTGGTAAAAAGTAGTTTTTTGTCGGAACAAACATGTGACAAATCGTTATCAACATCAAAATCATTCAATACATGTACAAAATCACAATTTTCACCAGAATTGTCATTTAAATATCTTTCATTGTCCTCCGTGAGAGTAAAGTTGCCTTGCGAACACTCTGTAGACTTCACACGTGAATCCATGTCCGCCATATTGGTTCCGTTGTCAGATACATATGTCTCCGTAAGCACAGGAGAGTTCTCATCTTCGGAGTCAGCCGAAGCAACAGTTTCGAATTCACCATGGCAACCGCCATAAACACAAGAATTCGTATTGTTAATTTCACCATCCGGAACCACACAACTTGTATCAATATTCTCACGAAGAGCCTCATCCTATTTAGAATTTGATGATTTGCTCGAACAAGATTTAGAACCATGTTCGAATGCACCACACTTTTGACATTTATGTACATAACGACAACTCTGCATGGAGCAGCCATTTTCAGAGTTGAAATTAAAACAGATCCCTTTCTTCACAACTTTAGCTTTAGAATCAACTTTTGCTGAACGCTTTGAATTCTCAAAGGAGAAATATCTAAGTATATCATCTTGACGTATGTCTTCAAATGCGGACAGTCCTACCCTGTTTGCACGTTCATGAACAGAAGTGTCATAATCCAGACTCGCTTTTAGGGAATAGACACCACTTGCTGCCTTGTCAGACAATAATAAAGCATGTCGGAGAACACCCTCGATTTCTTCTTCCGGACGATTATCATCGAGCAATTTGATAGCAAGTCTAATGGTAATCGACAAGAGTTTCTCTATACAATCCACAGTCTCACCTTTAGGAACCTCACGACTACGATCGAAAGGTTTAGATGCACGGTCTCTTCCCCGGCTGTACGACCTGATTCCCCGGCGAGGTCCCCGCCCATCGCTAATTCGGTAAATATCACTGTCAACCGAAGAAGAACGTGATTGGTCCGAATCGGATTTATGGTTGCCGCCCCCAGACTCAAGAGACTTCTTCTCGTTGGATGATATGAAAGCTTTCACAATATCTTCCAATGCAGTCATTCGTACGGCCATGTCGTCACCGCCCACCGCTCCATCAGAGCCAGAGGCAGACCCGCCCCCTTCCTTCTCGCTGCCTTTGCCGTCAACTTTAGTTTCTTTACATTTCTTGCCAGTCGGCGGATCATGGAACTGCCCACACGTCTTGCAATTCCTAGGATTCATCACGAAGGAAAATAAGGTTAGAACAACCAAAGTTCAAAATTTCCAATGTTGACACATGCAAATAGGTCTGATCGACCCGAGCGTGGAAGAAGGTGTGGCAGTTATACAAAATGTTCTAACTTTCCTGCGCTCCTATTGGTCGAGCCTGTCACGTGGTTGACGACCGTACACAAACAACAAGTGGGCGGGGCCTCGTCACAGCTATATGTCGGCAAGGTCTTGCCTATACATAGACAAAGAATATTCCACAAAAATGACATTATATTCCGCGCATTTGTTAATGAAATGAAACTGAACATGAGAATAGTAGAATATAATAATGTTATTCAGGGAAAAGGGGAAAACAGAACTGATTTCTGGTGGAAAATGTTAAAAGAACTTGACAGGGAAGACTAAGGATGTATGTATCTTTTTTATTGTTAAAGTATTTGAATTATCTCAGGAAGAAAACCCAAACAACTCGAACTAAGACGCAGCGAGTTACAGGTCTTTTGAATAAAAAGGGAAAATGAAGGTTTCAGTGACAAATAAAAGACACATGTGAAATAATCAATAAAAAAAAGATAAATTATAGTATCCTAGATTTAATGTTTTTTTAAAAAAATGTTTAGGCCTATACTCGATTATCAAGTCAACCAAGGTTTTTTCACTCAGTGCAGTGTTAGCAATATATACTGTATTCCCCCATATATAAGCCCAGGCCTATATGAATTTCAAATGGTGAATAGACAAGGCTTATATTCGTGGTAAGGATTATAATGCTTATACATTTCATAAACTTTTCTATAAGAATGTAATAGACGCCCGGCTTATAAACGGGGCCAAGCTTATAAAAGGGGAAATACGATATATATACAAAATTCTAATGTAGCTTTATGAACAGAAAATTGTTCGGAGAAAACAACGATATGAATTATATATCATACAATTTCAGCTTAATGAATCGTTTCTCACTTTCACTCTCCCTCTCCCCTCTCTCTCTCTCTCCCTCCCTCTCTCTCTCTCTCACCTCTCACTCTTTCTCACTTTCACTCTCCATCTCCCTCTCCCTCTCCCCTTCCCTCTCGCAGTCTTTCTCACTTTCACTCTCCCCCTCTCTCCCTCTCACATACACACTCTATATCTCTCCCTCTCTCTCTCTCTCTCTCTCTCTCTCTCTCTCTCTCTCTCTCTTTCTCGCACGCACTCTCTCTCAACTTCGCTCTCATTTTCTCTCTTTCCCTCTTGTGTCTACTCTTCTATTCTTGTGTCTACTTTGCACCTTTTGCTTCGATATATGATATATCGATCAGTATCCACAACTTTATTGTCATAGACCTCGCCATGACAAGCATAGTACTCAAGGAAGTAATATTTGATTCATAGTGTTAAGCGAATTCTGGACTGTTATCTGTCTAATAAGTGGAGTTATAGATCTCTAAGTAATTTCCACTACATGTAAAGCAGAAGTTGATTATTATTTTAAAGAATACTTACAGACATGTCAGCGATTATTTAATTTAACCTTGCAGAATAAGGAAAACGTCCAGAAGCAAATGTTGATATGCAGACTAGACATCAGGAGATAAGGGACGAGGATTTCTAGGTCGTATACACATAGCTGATAACATGAGGGTTTTTAGGTCGTTTACGCTGATAACAAATCTTCAGTCAAACTTGTACACATTCTGTTCCGGTGCGACATTTGTCACAGACATGTGTTATTTTAGGCTGATGTTTGAAACAATACCCTACGGACACGCAACGCTTAATAAGTGTTGCTGGACGCTTAATTTCCGCGTGCAACGTTGGCAACACTCGGTAGTTGTTCATTAAGCACTGGTGTATGGAACGCCATTGGGTCATTTATTCAGTATTTTTTGATATCTGAAAATGGATCAACTCATTTATTGATATCAATAAATGCTTTTTTGATATCAATAAATGCAATTCTTGATATCTGAAAATGAATTGTTGATATCTGAAAATCAATTCTTGATATCTGAAAATCACTTCTTGATATCAATAAATGCATTTTTGATATCAAGAAATACTGCCATTATTGATATCAAAAATTGAATTCTTGATATCAATAATAGGATTTATGGATATCAAGAATTGCATTTATTGATATCAAAAAAGCATATCTTAGAATTTCGAAGAGGTCAGAGTAAAGGTAAAAAACTGCATTGCCCATTGGTCAAAGAGGGACATATCCCTTAAAGGTAGAGTGGTGGTTGCAAACGTCTTGATCCTGCCATTATTCATGTATGCCGCAGCCAACATCTGTACAGAAGACCGCATTGTGACAGAGTTTCAAAAAATGATTGAAGACTTCTTATGGAGGAATAAGAAACATAAAGTCGCAAGAAAATATTTGTGTAAGAGCGCGGAGGAGGGCGGGCTTAACCTGCATGACCTGCGCTCAAAGGTGGCAGCTTCAAAGATGATGTGGCTTAAAAGATTAATCATAGATAAAGGGGCTAAATGGTCAGCCTTCTTCGAGGCGGCCGTGGGCCAGGACATTCAAGCAGCCCTAGAGGCCAGGTCGGTAATGAAGTCCACAGGGTCTGATTTTTACGATGAAACTTTAAAACTGTGGTCGAGATTTTATGTATCTAATGAACCTGTTACCAAAAAAGAAATACTGAGCGAAAAAATTTGGAACAATAGAATTCTAAAACTTGAAAATAAGAACACCAACTGGGAGGTGTGGAAAAGGAAAGGTTTATATTGCATTGACGACCTAATTTTGAACGACAAAATCAAGAGTATCCATGAGTTTAAAGCCGAAAATGATGTGAAGATTACCTTTGTTGAGAGGTTTCTCTTGAGGGACTCGATCCCCAAAAATTGGTGGACCACGATCATTAATGATACCGTCTCCGACTATAGACCCGAACTGGTTTGCAGGTTCAGAGGCGAAGCGGTGAATATTCTGGCCGCCACCGCTAGAGAATTATACAACGCTATCAGGGGTGCTATTTTATACAGTGAGGACAGAAATGTAAAATGGGTATCAATGTTCAGGGACAAAGGCATAGATATCACACAAGTCAGTTCTAAGATCTGGTACAACATTCCTTATACGTGCACGAAGAATGTACGGCTGCAGTCATTCCAATTCTTAGTAGTCAATAGGCTAATCGTTTGTAATAAATATCTGAAGGACATCCGCGTCAAGTTGTTCCCGGACTGTAACTACTGCGATGAATGCGACACTGTATTCCATTTCTTTATTGATTGTAAAACTGTGAATGAGTTTGGCTATCATTGGTCAACTGGGCCGCTCGAAATGAGGCCTTTAATAGAGAGCTAGTTGACGATCTCAATGCGGCGCACATACTCCTGGGTATCCCATGCCAAGAGCCTAGTAGTAAAAGGTTAAACTTCATTCTCATTAAAGCCAAGTTTTTTATTTATAAAAAGAGGTTGTTTTATAATAACGAAATCTGTTTCTTTGAATTCCTCAGGGATGTCAAGTCGGCCCTGAGAGCCCTCAAGGACAGCGCCGTATACGGCCAATCCCACGTCAACGAATTTAAGTTGTGGGAGCGTTTCTATGATAACTTGTAATGTCCGATTCGTGCTGTCTAAACCATACGATCAACCCATGTCCTGGAACATGACGAGTGCACTAGATTTTGTTGTGTATCCTGCCCTGTAACTTGTTTCTATCCATGTTGATTTGTTTTGTTGACCTCTAGAGCGTTTGTAAAACCAAAATTGTATACCGCTCTGGATCTGAAATCTTGTCTACCTCATGAATAAAGACCCGGTGTTGGGAAAAAAAAAAAAAAAAAAAAAAGCATATCTTGATATCAATAATTCAATTTCAGAATACAACTAAGCTCTCAACATAATCAGAAATGACTTTTGGATATCAAAAAATGCCTTTTTGGATATCAAGAATTGCATTATAGATATCCGAAAAGGCATTTTTAGATATCCGAAATGCAATTCTTGATATCTAAAAGTCCATTTATTGATATCCAAAAAGGCATTTTTTGATATCAAGAAATCTATGCAAATTAGGTGAGTTGAGTGACACAACATTCATTTGCATTGAATTTCAGATATCTAAAAGTCTCTGAAAATGATTTATTGATATCTGAAAATAATTTTCAGATATCCGAAAATCATTTTCAGATATCCGAAAATCATTTACAGATATCCGAAAATCATTTTCAGATATCCATAAATCATTTTCAGATATCCATAAATCATTTTCAGATATCTGAAAATCATTTTCAGATATCAATAAATCATTTTCAGATATCCATAAATCATTTTCAGATATCAATAAATCATTTTCAGATATCAATAATTCGTTTTCAGATATCTGAAAATCATTTTCAGATATCCATAAATCATTTTCAGATATCCATAAATCATTTTCAGATATCCATAAATCATTTTCAGATATCTGAAAATCATTTTCAGATATCCATAAATCATTTTCAGATATCCATAAATCATTTTCAGATATCTGAAAATCAGCAACCAGCAAGTGGGTGGGAAATCGGGTAAGTGGTCACGTAACCATTAAGTGGGTGGGCAACCTGGTGGGCAACCGGCAAGACGGCAGGCAACCGGCAAGTGGGTTGGCAAGCGGGTAAGTGGTCAGGCAACCATTAAGTGGGTGGGCAACTGGGCGGGCAACCGGCAAGTGGGTGGGCAACCAGCAAGTGGGTGGGCAACCGGGTAAGTTGTCAGGCAACCAGCAAGTGGGCGGGCAACCGGCAAGTGGGTGGGCAACCAGCAAGTGGGTGGGCAACCGGGTAAGTGGTCAGGCAACCAGCAAGTGGGCGGGCAACCGGCAAGTGGGTGGGCAACCGGCAAGTGGGTGGGCAACCAGCAAGTGGGTGGGCAACCGGGTAAGTTGTCAGGCAACCATTAAATGGCTGGGCAACCTGGTGGGCAACCGGCAAGTGGGTGGGCAACCATTAAGTGGGTGGGCAACCGGCAAGTGGGTGGGCAACCGGGTAAGTGGTCAGGCAACCGGCAAGTGGGCGGGCAACCTGGTGGGCAACCAGCAAGTGGGCGGGCAACCATTAAGTGGGCGGGCAACCGGGTGGGCAACCGGCAAGTGGGTGGGCAACCGGGTAAGTGGTCAGGCAACCATCAAGTGTGGTGGGCAACCTGGTGGGCAACCGGCAAGTGGGTGTGTTTTCTGCTGCTCATTTGCATAGACTTTTAGATATCAATAAAGATGGCTACTTCTCTAAGGCTCATTTGCATTGAATTTCAGATATCTAAAATTCAAGAGGTGTGTCTGCTGCTCATTTGCATAGACTTTTAGATATCTAAAAGTCAATTCTTGATATCAATAAAGATGGCTACTTCTCTAAGGCTCATTTGCATTGAATTTCAGATATCTAAAATTCAGTGGGCGTTTTTTCTGCTGCTCATTTGCATAGACTTTTGGATATCAAAAAATGGACTTTTGGATATCTAAAAATCAATTCTTGATATCAATAAATGATTTCAAGATCATTTACAGATATCAAAAAATGATTTATTGATATCCGAAATTCAAATTATAAGGTTGGTTGTAACAATGAGGATAGCAAGAAAATGTTTCTTTCCTTCAAATGTATTTGCATGAACCATTTCTTGATATCAAGAAATCATTTTTTGATATCAAAAAATGATTTATTGATATCAAGAAGTCAATTCTTGATATCAAGAAATGGGTTTCTTTGCAATCTATTTTACAAGGTGTTTTTGATATCTGAAAATGATTTATTGATATCTGAAATTGATTTATTGATATCTAAAAATCATTTTCAGATATCAAAAAATCATTTTCAGATATCAAGAAATCATTTTCAGATATCAAGAAATCATTTTCAGATATCAAGAAATCATTTTCAGATATCAATAAATCATTTTCGGATATCTGTAATTATTTTAGATATCAAGAATTCATTTCTTGATATCTGAAAATGATTTCTTGATATCTGAAATGGATTTTTTGATATCTAAAAATCATTTTCAGATATCAAGAAATCAATTTCAGATATCAAGAAATCATTTTCAGATATCAAGAAATACTGAATAAATGACCCAATGGCGTTCCATACTGGTGACCACTGCACTTAAGCGCTGCTCTTAATCGCCATTTGCAGCTAAAATATCCATAAAAAAAAGTGTTGCTCAATGAAGCATCCCGGTGTAGCGTTCACCTCTACTGACATGAGTGAAATCTTATGAGTGAAATCGTCAGAAAATGTACAATTCGTCTTCATCAATCCTCTCAAACAACCCAAATTTAAGACAGAAATCAGGTTCAAAATGCAGTTCAACCTAACCAAACAGATTGTTTGAATCAAGGCAATACTAAATATATTCAGATAAACCTAGTATTGACGATTTTTCAGTCTAATTTAGTAAAATTTGCTAAATGTGTAGATCTACCGATTGTGCATTTTCTGATGATCTGACCCTCATACTCTTGCGTTCATTACTCACCCAATAATGTATTAGCCTCTGCATTTTTTACTTGTCTTTATCAATAAATCAAGCTAGTGGGGAGCAATTTCAAAGAATCATGCACTTCGCAACATGTTGATAGTATAGACCATGAGGTATTCAAAATCCACCGGCTACACACTACACCCCCCCCCCCGTGTCCAGTCCAAAATTCAAAATGGCCGACCAAAATAGCATATGTACCATATCTCCGCTTCTACTGACTGTATGGTCAAGTATAATACCACTTTATAGATGTTTTTGAGTATGAGAAATTCATTTCTACAAGTTATTTTAGCTTTCAAGATAATTTCCATGGACAAACCTCAATATAATCGCCACTGATAAACCAAAATGTCATATTTCAGCTCCTCTTTACACACTAAACCTAGACTAGCTTAATTGTCTATGTTTTAGGCCGCAAGGAGTCCATTTTGCTAACTCAGTATTCTGTTCCAACTATTTCCAAGGTCACAATCCAATATGGCCACTACAGGGTACAATAAATGTCATATCTCAGGTCCTGTTTGCATCACATCTATATGGTGTTGTACATAATGAAGTCTGTGTGTCTTTTTTTCACTTTTTTCGATCTCAGGCCCAATATAAGGATCAATATACAAATATGACACATGAAATAATTACTCTCAGAGGTCGGGGTGATTAGGTCACTCACCTATAAATAGCCAGCACAACCACCACCTGTCATTCTTTAGTACTCCAGTGTTGGAGAAAGAGAACTTGTATTTTTATCTCTGACTGAAGACTATTATAGGTGCTACACAAAACCGTATTACATACTGCCCTTGTTTTGCCTTCATACTCCAGTACATTATATCTATACAGTATACCTTGATTGATTGTTTGATTAAACTTTTATAGCCATGGCAGGCAAAAATGAATAAAGTCATCGTAAAAACAAAAAAACAAACTTTTATTGCAGACTTGCTGCCATACAAGGGAGGTTTTCGTATCCTCAATAGCATATAACAACGTTCCGTGTGTAGATAACATGGCTTCTCAGTCGTTGACTGTCAAAGCTCACTACAAAATTTCATTATTTTTTGATACAATTTTCTTGACAACATGGTACCTTTGTGGCTATACAAAATTTAGTCTATCAATTGCTTGACTTTTGAACTAGTTTATATAAAATATTCATCTTTCCAAATGTAACTTGTTTTGGCTTTGACTGTGAACACTTTAGGATCTAATATGTTGTGGGCCTCCACTGGTAGCCTGTTCCAGGAATATGGTATTTGATTAAAAATCGATCTTCGGCTTTGTTCTGTTTTTGGGGTAACAGCCTTGGGTATATAGTTTGTGTCTTTGACTTATCTAAGTTCAATGATATTTTATAGTTTACACCATTGGCTCAGGGAAATTAGATATGTCTGTAAGTTTTCTGTTATCTGAGATAGGTTTGAGTCAGAGTTATATATAATGGTATCGTCTGCAAACATTTAGATTTTTGAATTAAAAATACAAATTGGTAAATCATTTATATATAGGTTGAATAAAACGGGGCCTAGGGTGGTTCCTTGTAGGACACCACAGGTAACCGGTTGAATTTTGGAAATAAGGTCATCAATTTGACATACACAAACTCTCGACATGTACTTGTTGGCTTCTGTTTGTTAGGTAATTTCAAACCATTGGTGTTCCTTGCCTTGAATTTTCTGTCAATCCTTCCTCAATTCCTTCAAAGATAAGATTCAGTTTTTTTAATTTTAGGTCAAGGATTTCGCACTTTTCCATTAATTGGTTAATTTGCGCTTGTATCTTTTCTTGGGTGCGGGCTGATTGAGAACACTTTGAAAAATATCAATTCTACGACTTGTGACTCATTTTCCTGGAACAGATCACATATCCAGTTGTCCGTGGGCCTCCATAGGCAGTTTGTTCCATGAGTATGGAATTCTATTCATAATAGATTTTTTAATTTGTTCTGGTTTCATCCCCTGGGACGATGATGTTGATCTCTTCATACCGAGAGCACAGAGGAAGAAACTGTCCACTGCTATGCCCCGATTTCCCAATCATGGATTTGTGTATGATGGACCTCGGACTAAATTCTTCAACAAAAATGGCCGACCAAGTGCAGGAAAGGCGTTCAAGTACCCATTCCTTGATTTGTGCTTCTATGGGGAGAGCAACACATATTTGTGGGATATCGATGGTTATTTCAGAAAAGCTGGATATCTCTTCCCGAAGGATGTAATTTTTCCGACTGTTCTGAGGCCATTTGAAGGTGTACTTTTCCCAGCTCCTAAAGACACGTTTTTCTTTTTGGAACAATGTTTTAAAGGTTTTAATATGAGTTGTGTGAGCAGTCGACTGATACATAGAATAGGTGCAGGGGTGCTACAAAAGATGGACAATATCCCGTGTACAGAGTTATATCCATATTATCCATTTGTTGTCAATGATTCAGACCATAATGGAAGAATTAATGAAACCTTGGTGGTAAATGGAACAATAGTATCTTGGTGGATCGGCTAGTTTGAAAATATGTGATAACAAAATTGAAATTTTTCTAAATGTTTTTTTCGCAAAATCACTGTAATTTGTATGTATAACGTCGCAAGACTCACAAGAGAAAATATATGATGGAAATTCCATGCTCATGGTATACCAAATTTTATGACAGTGTATTAAATGTATTAAACTTGTCTTCTAGTTAGCCCTAAATCTGCTATGTGTATGCTACATGTCACAGTTATGATCAGACCATCAGGTAATGGCCACTCATACCAGACCTAGTTCTACTAGGACTGAGGCCGTTTTCCTACCTTTTTGTATACATATATCTTCTTTGTTTGTTATGTCTTTACTTGTATACTTTTGGTTCCTGTATCGATTGACAAATACTCTCAATAAAAAAAATATATCCTTTCGTTTCTAAGGTCAACCTATAGACTATATGTTTAGTTACTTTACTAGAAATTGTCCACCCAGATATATTGCAAACTTTTTTTCAGAGTATTTTATCACCAAGATCTCTTTGTATGAATGTTAACTTTATTTATTTTCCGCTGCTGTAAGACGTATTCATAAACGCATGTACCAAATTTCAAGACAGTGTATCAAATATTTCCATGCATTTCTAAGATCATGCTATAAAGTATTATTTAGCTACTTTACTCGTAATTGTCTACCCAGAACTACTGCTAACCTTTTTTCAAACATTAAAATATCGAACTTGAAATATAGATAATTATATTTTTGAGATAGTAACTTGACGATGGTTCAACACGAAAAAACACCATGAAGGAAGCGAGTAATTAAGTTTCGGTTTCTTTATTTATTTCTCAACGTTTCGATCTAGGCGATCTTCATCAGGAGAATAAGTGATATTTATGAGATGTCATAATGTTTCATTGGAATCAGCTTGATATCGGATGTACACATATGTGTACCAAATCCCACGACTATCAAGAAAAAGGAATATGCTGGAACGCTCATAGATGTGGGTCAGATTGCCAGAAAATGTACAATACACCTTCACCAATCCTCTCAAATAACACAATTTTCAGACGAAAATAAAGTTAAAATACAGTTTAACTTAACCAAACAGATTGGTGGAATCAATGTAATGCCGAATATACTCAAATTCACCTAATATTGACCAAATTGCAGCCTAATTTTGCAGAAATTAATAAAGATGCACAGCTGCCAATTGTACATTTTTTCAAACGCCATGTTTTATGATAAATAAAAGTATTTCTCTCAAGGCAGTGTTATTTGATTTGATTTGTTTTCATTCGGGATATAACATAACATCGTGAATTGACGCTGTTCTCTCTTATTCCTCAACGATTACTTTGATATCCTGATAGAATCATTATTGATTTCTCTCAATATTAATCTCAATATTAATCCATAGTATGTAACTGACCCATCCAGGACAGAGTGAAAACATTCTACTCATTATTCCTTGGAAAGAGTTGGCGCACACATGCATTACATGTATCATTGCGTTTCTATGGTCATCCTATGGAGCATATTTGCTTACTTTACTATAATAGTCCACCCAGTGCTAGATACCCCACAACTTAGAATACTCCATCTTTTACATGAACCCATTTTGAGACTTTTTTCTGTAACATATCACAAATAGTTAAATTGACAGCAAATTTCGAGAACATGTGAGACAAAGAAACCTCTCTTTTCTACCTCTTTTCCTAGAAAACACTCTACCTGTATATTACATGGATAATAATAAGGAATTAGTCGGTGTGAGTCCCCACACTCACCTTGTGGTGTGAGAGTTTTTAGCCTTTAGAACTGGTTCTATAATCACACAAATCTTCCCTGATTCTCCTCCAGGGTAAGGAACCGGTACCTTTACCTGGCAACATGGATATGGATGTAATAGTAATGTCGCACCTGTGTCTTAATTCATACATAAGTGACACCTTTATGAAAAAGTTTCTGCCTATGTATGTTGACTTTTGTTTTGATTACTATCCAGTTAGTTATCGTATAATTATCATTATCTAATTCAAAACTGAATAATATTTTACTGGGATCCACATATACAACACCATTACATGATTAGCCTTTCCGATAATCTCTCTATCTCTAGAGTTACAGTTAAAATACCACATGTATCCAGTCAAACAGCTTGGACTAAACAATATTGGTATTTCGACCAAAAAAACAAAGAAATAACCGCAAAAGAAGCTCTTATACTTCAATCTGGGTCATGTTCTCATTCTAGGACTCGGCATCATGGGCATTGGACCAGAAAGTTAGGGGACATTTAGAAAGCATGCTCCAGGGGTGACTATGTGGGTGACTACCATTTTCATTGTTATATTGTCATTATAGGTCATACATTTTTTAAGGTTTCCCCCACCAAAATTTGTACAACATTATACAGTGTTCAACTTTGTTATCTATAGATGCCGGTTGCATATTTTCTCTGCTGTCCAAAGGAAAAACCAAAAGTGTCATACTGGCTGTATAAATTAAAGGCACAACTCTGCGTCCTGAGTATTGCCACCTGAATTTTAGTTGCAAAATAACAAAAAACCTCCTTCCCTTCAAATGCACTAAAATTATAATCTCTCCCCAATATTGTGTATGCTCAAAGTTAGTTCTAATAGCTGATAATGTAGCTTTAATAAACAAGGGTAAGAAAAAAAAGAACAAGGGAGAGATTTAGTGTTTCAGGTAAATGAGTCATAAGCCGCAAAATGGATATTTTTAAAAATGATCTATTTATAAGATATCTTTGTTGGAATATTCTAATTTTGGGGGGCTTAATGCCGCTAGTAACAAGAATGTCAAGGCATGTATTAGATATATCTATGCACTTCTAAGGTCATCTTATGGAGTATATTTAGTTACTTTATCAGTAGTTATCCTTCCCCAAAATATTAACAACTTAAGATATCACCCTTGAAATATAGAAACACTACTTAGATGTCCTATTGTTTACTACCATTTGTTAATACCCAAGAAGCAAAGTGTTGCCAACATATACATGAAATGTAGAGGATTCTTTTAGTAGATCTCCTCTTATAATAACTCCTCTTGAGATATGGCTCTGGCTAGATACTACATGAAACCATTGGGATTATTATCGGATATAAAAGTGTTCAAATAAAAGAAAGATCTAGCAGGTGCACTAATGCTCTACAAATATTGAAGCATATCTTCCTATGAAATCATTTTGGAGGTCATGTTTTGTTTTCTTTTGAGCTGTGAATTCTTGAATTTAGCTCTGTTGATGAATTACACTGTTTCATATAGGGCCATGTAGCTGCATGTGTCAAGCTTGGTGGTATGTACCGGAGTGACAATTCCCTATAGTATAGTGGCACCCCTTGTTACCTAAAACTCACTCTAATTAACCCACCTCCCATGCATACAAAAGAATCATAATAATTTCTGCTCAATTAGTCCCACACCTAAAAATATTATGCTAAATATAAATCCATTTGGAGTAGCAAGCTATAAAGGATGACCTGGCCTTACCTATACATTTAACTGACGCTGATATAAGAAGTACAAGAAAACTCTGACTCACGAAAATTGCGTATATATATTCGGATTGGATATACACATCGGGATCATCAAACAAGTCAGAGGTAAGTATTGAACCCATTCAAGGATAGGATATTAAATAAGATCATCTGTAATGAAGTAATTGTTAGTAAATTGGGCTTGTGAATGGATTGTGGATCTAGATATGTCTTAGTATTAGGGAAAATAATACTTTACTAATAGACAAGGACGTGTAACAGGAGAGATGTTTATTAAATGGGTCAGATTTTTAGAAATGCTACAGTTCTACTCATCTCTCAAATTCTGCTAAATTAGAGGGAAATGATAAATACTGAGTACGGTATATCTGAGTGTATTCTGTATTGTATTCATTCAATAAATCTGTCTGGTTATGTTGTATTGTATTTCTAAACTGATTCTCGTCTTAAATTTGGGTTATTTGAGAGGATTGGTGAAGACCAATTGTACATTTTCTGACCATCTGACCCATATGGATAGGTACTTCATATGTGGGTCAGATTTTTAAAAAATGTACAATTTAACTTCACCAATCTTCTCAAATAACCCAAATTTCAGACGAAAATAAAATTATGCTATAGGCTTTCTTTTAATCAATTATATTTATTTTTAAAAAACTGAGGAAATGTTGAGAAGGGATATATTGATTGCAAATGACCCATCAAGTTCTATGACAGTGATTTATCATTTCTTTGACAAATAAACTTAATGTATAATATTGAAATAAACTGATAATGATTCACTATCGATCCTGCTGGAATTTGGTGAAATGTTAATATTAATCAACTTGGGATAAATATATTATATATATATTGGGTCGGGAGGTAGGGTCAAGGTCAGGCCCCCTTGGAAGTGAAATATATCCCTGACTACAACCATTTTACTTCTTGCTATCAACATGTATTAGTCCGGCAGTGGAAAGGCAAATTTTGGCCTAACCCGGAAATCCCGGATAAAGTTTTTTTCTCTCTTGATTCATCATCTATGGGGTCCCTATATCCCATTCCTGTGTGATGTGAAGTTCCTGACCTTGAGCAATTCGAGGTATTCAAGATGGCTGCCACCGAACATGTAAAATCTGTAAACTGGCCTATCTCTGCTTCTAATGCGGCTAGAAACACATTCTAGGTGTCTAAATGCATGTTTCATTAGCCTACAAATGTGATACAGTTATTAAAAAAGTCATTGACCCAACAATTTCCAATAAAAAATGCATTATAGGGTAAAATAATTTAATTTGGCCGCAACCGATCCAGCAAATCTGTAAACAGGCTTATCTCTGCTTCTAATGGGGCTAGGGATACATTCTAGCTGTCTAAATGTATCTTTTGTTAGCCTACAAATGCAATACAGTCATTAAATAAATTATTGGCACAACGGTTTTCAGTGAAAATTGCATTATAGTGTAAAATAATTCAATTTGACCTATACCAACCCAGCAAATCAAGGCATAGCTCTGCTTCTAATGGGGCTAGTTATACATTTTAGATGTCTAAATGTATGATTTATTAGCTTACAAATGCAACACAGTCATTAAATAAATCATTGGCCCAATAAGTCCCAATGAAAATTGCTATTTTGTGTAAAATAATTCAATTTGACCGTAACTCAAGTTATATGTCAAATCTGTAAACAGATAATAATATATAGACCTCTGCTTCTAATGGGTTTAGGAATACATTCTAAATGTCATTTGCCTACAAATGCATTACATCTGCATACATTGGCCTAATATTTGTCAATGAAAGTTTCATTATGGTGTAAAAGAATTCATTATATTATGCATTAATGTTTGTCAGATTTGGTCTATGAAAAGACCATAACCATATTATTTGTTTATCATTCCATTGTCTTGCACTTCAAATGTGATAAAAATATTCCTAAACTTCTTAACAGCAGGGTGTCATGAGCTATACATAGTATTCACTGATGTCACAGCGTTTGCCTAGGCTAGCTACGTTCTGGATCACCCCTTGTAAATGTTAGCTGGACATAATTATGTGCTCCAAGGCTGCCATTTTCACCTCCAGAAGTTTTAGCAAATGTAATATAAAGTATACTGATATAGTCAGGGGTTAGCACAATAGTCAAAATGGGAAAAGCCTTTCAATCTGCTGACTTACAATCTCTAAGCAGACACACAATACGGCTGCCAATGGGGATAGCCACTGACTGAGTGACATCATGTGAATACTATGTATTACTTCCTATAAACTCATTTGGGGAGCTCATGCCTAATAGTAGCATAACCACAGGAAAATTTGTACTACTTCTGAGTGCTTATTTAAATATATGGCCGTATTGAGCTGATAATTATGAATCCACTCCTTTTAGTTTCATATTGAAATTTTGGTCAGCAGGCCAATGTTGCAATATTAAAATCTATTTTCGCGGGACAAAGCCTAATCAAAATACAATATATTTGGTATCCTCTCAATCAGAAGAAGCTCCTCATTATAACCTGTATGGATTGCATTTAACATAATCTTTAATGTAAGTGTAAAGTTAAGTTAAATGTTTCAAACTCCCCGCTCAGCCACTTAAAAATGGAGAATCTCGTACAAACTGGTACCACATGAAAGAGGAGAACGCCTTCTGATTGGTCTGAAAATATTAGGACACTCCGACCATATTTATTGCCGTGCAAACGTGGAAGAAGTAAACATCCTTTTCTAACAAAGAGCGCGAAATGTCGCGCAAAGCGTATGGGCGCCCACTCCCTTATTTAGGGGTCAGCTTTCTCACGCCTGTGGTAATGCTACTAATAGGTTGCCTAAACTTTCCTGAATGAATGGAGGGCAAATCATTCACCTATGTGCAGGCCTGTTCCAAGGAATATTGACAGACCAGAACCAACCCTTATAATCTTTGGTATTTGCTAGCAAGTTTTTATAGGTTGTTTCCCAGCATGCTTAGACTGCAAAACTTAGACTTAACTGTTTCCAATTCTGGAGCAGAATTGTTAAAAGCATAGACACAATGTGGGCCAAGAAAACAGTGACCTCATTAGAGCATACAGAGGAAGTGTCAACGATGAGAACAGATTTTTTGGACAATTTCTACCAATTTCTATTGAACCACTCTACCCAGACAGACTTGTGAACATTGCTTTAGGAATTTCTATCAGTTCTACAAAGTTGACTGTGCCTTAGATATTGGGAAGAAGTGTAAATGTCCTTGGAGTTTACCCTGTTCCACACATCAAATTCAATGAGACATTAACAGAAGCAGCATAATTAATTTCAATAAACCTGGGCTAAGGGTTTTCATATGGCAATCTTGCTGTTTACAAACCACTGTCCTATATTTTGTCAATATTTGAAAGCAATGGCCTCATGTTTGAGGTAAAATCAATGATAGATTTCATTACTGATTAATTTGAACAACCAAATGAAATGCAGGAATACATCATTTTATACAATATTTATTCAGTAGTGTGTTTTGCTTTTGAGTGTGTGGTGGTCAGTAAATGGGTAATGCAGGACATCACCAGGCAACCTGTCATTCAACATTACATGCAGACTTCTTGACTCTTAAATGGATATTAATTTCTGTTTTCCTAATGCTGGCTGTAGAGAACCTGGTCTACCAAAGAGCTTAACCATGACTGGTATACCTTCAGGCCCTACCTTTCCTTGTTAGTTTAAATATGCTGGGGAAGAAGCAAATATTCTGGCAGGGGCATTGGTCTTATTCCCTAATCTGGATTTTGCAATTTGTAAAGTTGTAGGGTTGCTATAATGAGAAGAACAAAAATATTAGAAAGATGGATGAGGGTGGAGATGAGAAAACTATTAAGCAACAGAAGAGGAGACAGAGAACTGAACTTCTAACCAATAGCATAACCTGTTGTGATGCCCACAAGTCCAGATGGATAGAGATTCTTGCCTATTGGATAGCTTGTCACAATAATAATCTTTGATGATGCATCCTCCTTATGTTCAATCAACAATATGATGCCGCTTTTCCCTTGACCCTCATTGTGACAAAGGTTTTGAAAACTCTGCCCAAGGTGTGAGTAAGTTTTGAAAGTCTGAGGGTGATGGGTGATACCTGATTAGTCTTTACCAAACCTCAGTTGCCCATGCACGTTATACTTTCCATTCATTCAGAAGTTGAGCATGCTTTCCATTGGATGCATGTAATAGAAAGCATAATGAGGTTAGTGTTGATACTATGATAACCCTATTACAAAGACCATACAGAATTCAATTATATCAGTTATGGCATGATAAAAGAAGAAATTCATTTATAGTCTGGTCATAGACAAGTACCACTGCAAAATAATAAATTCTTCTACACAATAATGAAATCTTCATTGACAAATATTTGGCCAATGATTCAATTATGCAAATGTAATGTATTGTAGACAAATGACATTTAGAATGTATTCCTAACCCTGTTAGAAGCCAGGATCTATATAATATGTGCCGGTTTTTAGATTTGACATGTAATTTGAGTTGTGTTCAAATTGAATTATTTTACACAAAAAAGCAATTTTCATCGAGAATTATTGGGCCAATGATTTATTTAATGACTGTATTGCATTTGTAGGCTAACAAAACATACGTTTAGATATCTAGAATGTATAACTTGCCCCATTAGAAGCAGAGATATGCCTAGATTTGCTGGGTTAGTATGGGTCAAATTGAATTATTTTACACTATAATGCAATTTTCATCGGAAACAGTTGTGTCAATGATTCATTTAATGACTGTATTGCATTTGTAGGCTAACAAAACATATATTTAGACACCTAGAATGTATTCCTAGTCCCATTGGAAGCAGAGATAAGCCTGTTTACAGATTTGCTGGATCGGTTGCGGCCAAATTAAATTATTTTACCCTATAATGCAATTTTTATTGGAAATTGTTGGGTCAATGATTTTTTTAATGACTGCATTACATTTGTAGGCTAATGAAACATGCATTTAGACATCTAGAATGTGTTTCTAGCCGCATTAGAAGCAGAGATATGCCAGTTTACAGATTTTACATGTTCGGTGGCAGCCATCTTGAATATCTCGAATTGCTCAAGGTCAGGAACTTCACATCACACAGGAATGTGATATAGGGACCCTATAGATGACAAATCAAGAGAGAAAAAAACTTTATCCGGGATTTCCGGGTTAAGCTCTCCCACTGCCGGACTATAAATTTTCATTCACTTTAATGACCAATATTGAGGAGAGGAAAAGAGGGCGGATGTAGTATGGTAATAAAGTTTGAGGCAAAGCTCTAATACTAATTTGAAACTAGGATACCGTACAAACTTTGTGCCCAATGGGTTAACGATATAGGTGGTTCAGACATAATGATATTGCTACCTTATCCTCTTTAATATGCTGTATTCTTTAACCTGTGGTCTACTCCAAGGCATTTTATGTAAGTAGAAACACCATGCGTATCAAGGATGAGTTTGAATTTTAAATCTAGTGGTATGAGTTGATATATGTATTTTGAATAGAATATTTCCCTGAAAATGTATGAGTTAAATTTAGATTTAAAAACTGTAAAGAATGTATGTACATTATTTACTGGATATATATGATTTTCTTAATATTTATTTCTCGTGATGAAAAGTATCACAATAATTGTGAAATTCTTGGGGATAAAAACATAAATTTTATTGATCAAATTTTCACAGATTATGATATGGAAAAGGAAGACCTGGCACGCCAGAATTGGCCTACCATTTATTTATGTACCAATCAGACAATAAAAGAATATTTGAATTGAATTGAATATGTCTCATTCATCAAGTTCAATTATTATATTATACCAATTCTTTTTAATTATACACCAAGATAAAAAAAAGTCTAATAATTTTAAGTATTTAACTGACATTGAATGTGTCCCTTGTTCGTTGTATCTCGGACAATACATGAGGCCCCATCTGACGAATTGTAATCTGCCAACCATACTATTAGGGAGAGGTTCTAAACTCCCACACTAGAGTCCTTGTTTCAACCGATGGTGATTTTTCTACATTTTTTTAGCCCAGGTAAAATACAAATAGCAATTGTAACATAAGTCCACTAGAGAGATAAAAGCTGTTACCTAAAGATAAAAATATAATGACCTCATTACCCAGCAGTGTCAAACACTCAAACACAAGGGACTTGATGTATGAGAACTAAAATATAGTTATTTATACTTCTATACCTCAGAAATTATCCAGATTGAGTCAGTATAGAGTCACAAAGAGCATAATGCTATATCATTATTTATATACATTTCACATTTACATGCTCCAACTTGCCATATTACATGCATTACTATTTGGAAAGACTTAGTACAAAGCCCATTAGCCATATGTACAACCATACCCCCATTTTAGCCGCTCACTTTGACCCTAGTCACTCTAAGAAAAAGCTAGTCAACCCGTAGTAGTAAGGCATGCGCAGGAAGACCAGATGCGGATCTGATGTGTACAACCTATTTTTGTATTTACTAGTCATGACTTATATTTCTTCACATGATTGTCTGATTAGTAAATTAATGTACATTATCATAACATGTTCTCTTATCATGTGACCATGATAAGGCATGACGGGTTAGGTAGGACACCTATACATGTCTTACATGTCTAACCTTAACAACCCCCACAACCTCCACCACCCCCTGCCCATTCACAGCCTCCTCCTACATTGTTGTTTTGTGCAGTGGTTGAATTGTAATTGTTATACACGCCTCCTGTTTTATGCAACCTTCTTTCACAGTAGTGGCAGCAGCAACAGCAGAATATTACAACAAATTATAGTAAAAGCAGATTAGTGCCCACAATAGCAGCAAGATATAGGCCTACCATTATAACAATGAATGTAACACACAACTAACCCAAGGTTTGCCTATATATTGCCTTGTCAGAGCTAGATAAGAGCATAGTATTCTTAATTCTTTACTTAAATTTACTTGATTTAGGTAGATGCTGAGCTTTGTTAACGAGTTACACTATCAGAAACGTAATCACATTTCTACATCACTGTTATGAATGTTCAGTTTACTAATAATACTTGAAATGCTGCACATATCATGTATGCATCATGTATGTTCTCCAAGAATAAAGGTTCCAGCAATGTTAAAGGTTTTGTCCATCTGTATCTCCAAATTCTACCGAGGTCTGCAAGAGATAATTTTAATCATATTGTAGTGAACCTGTCACCACACCAATTGCAGTGAATCAGGTCTCACCCAAACTCAGGTTCAATCTCGACATGGCAAAGTAAAACCAGACACAGTTCTGTTAGTATCACCGGTTTATTCACCTCTTGGACAACCCCGTAACACCAGTGGTGTGCAGTAGTCAGTCATCAATGTCAGATTCATTGGGAGACTCACCATTGAAGGCAAGCAGTACAAAAGGGTAGTACAAGAGTAACATGGCAATATGATCAAATGTATAAGACAGGTTACAATAGCAATGTAGTACATACAGAGAAGAGGTATAACATACAATCTGTAGTATTAATTGTAATAGATATAACAGCAAACTGTGAAGCAGGAATAAGATGATACATAGACTTGGATAAAACATTGGCCAGTGGTTCCAGGACATATGGGTCAGTATTTTCAAGTGTGCTGTTTTCAAATTTATGGAGCTTGGGTAATGGTCAAAATTAAATTAAACAGAAATCATCTTTTCTCTATCTAATCGTCATATTCTGGTTCTGAGATTTCAGGAAAACTTTATTCCAACAAAATCCGACCAGTGGTCGGGCTCTTCATGGCCCAATAAAAATGACCTCCCTGAAATTCTCACATACCATGTCCCTCTTTAAGTTGGAAAAATGTGAACTAATAATTTTTAATCAAATCATTGACCGAAATGTGAGAAAAATCGGTCATTTATCATTTATGACACTTATCATGGGATCCAAGATTTTTGAAACCCACAATACCTGTGCAGAATTGCAATAATACATAAAAATCGGTTTTCATTGATTTTTACATCAATTTCATGATTTCTTTTATCTCTTTCTTTACAAATAACCTCACAGACTTAATATGCATAGCTTCTGTTCCATTATTACAAACACACTTCCTGACATCTATTACCATCAGTTGAAGACATTATTTTGGGTATGAAATGTCCATGCCCTTGATCAGGCTATGGAGAACTTGTTTAAATAGGGACATCTTACGTGAGAATTTCACCTAAAATTTCCAACTTGTATTTTTTTATGCTAATAATCTCGTTTTTGCATCTTTAGCTATTCTAATATCACTTAAAAGTCTAGAGTTCCCTCACCTCACCTTAATCAAGCAAATAACGTGAGGAAATATGCAAATTTACCACTTTTTACTTGATTCTGGAAAATACCAAATATCACATCATAAGAAATATCACTATTCTACTAAATGAACCAAAAATAAATAATTTACCCAAGTGAAAATGATCTAATATGAAACAGACGCGCATGTCTAAGGCCTAGAAATCCATTTAAAACATTTATTATGTTAAGTTTTGTAGAAAAGTGATAATTCTCACGTAAGAGGTCCCTACTTGCAGGTAGTATAATAAGGGCATTTTACATTTTACTGTTGTTTTAAATAGATCTCTGACCCTTTGACACATGAAAATTATAATTTAGATCGATTCCAACTGGGTAAAAACATATTTTGGGTTTATTTTGGAGAAAAAGAGATAAATCTCAAGTAAGAGGTCCCTATTTCGAAGTAGCAAATTAGCCATTTTTCATCATCAAACTATGTTGTATTGTTATTTCGAATGAATTCTAAGTGTTGGACACATGGGCATTGTATAATTAGATCAATTCCACCAGGAGAGAAATATATTTTGGTCAATTTTGAAGAAAAACCATAATTCTCACGTGCAAGGTCCCTACTGGCAGTCAGCATAATAAGGCCGTTTTTCTATCAAACTACAATTTACTGTTGTTATAAATGGATTTCTGATACATTGACAACTATACGTTATATAATAGATCAATTCCACTTCAGTAAAAATATAATTTTAGTTTATTTTGTAGAAAAGTGATAAATCTCACGTGCAAGGTCCCTATTTCGAAATGGCATATTAGGCATTTGTTCTGTATCAAACTATGGTATATGGTTGTTCTGAATGAATTGTTAGCTTTGGCCACATACACAGATTATATATTAAATCGATTTCACTTGCAAAGAAAATTATTTTTGGTCAATTTTGTATAAAAGGGATAAATCTCACGTACAAGGTCCCTACTGGCAGGAAGTTTAATAAAGGCCTTTTTGCTCGATCAAACTACAGATTGTGTTTTTCCCAAATGTAATCAATCTTATATATAATGTATATATGTGTCCAAAGCTTAGAATTCGTTCAAAAGAACAATACAACATAGTTTGATGATGAAGAAAGACCTAATACTCTACTTCAAAATAGGGACCTTGTACGTGAGATTTATCTCTTTTCTACAAAAAAAAGCAAAAATATATTTTTTACCCAAGTGGAATTGAACTAATATATAATGTATAGGTGACTATGTGTCAGACATCTATTTAAAACAACAATAAAATATACTTTGAAAGAACAAAATGGCTTTATGATACTACCTGCCAGTAGGGACCTTGTACGTGAGATTTATTATTTATCATCAAAATGGACCAAAGGTAAATGTTCTCCAAAAGTGGAATCAATGTAATATATATATTGTACATGTGTCTGGATATCAGAGATACATGTTAAACTATAAAACATTATAGTTTGATGGAGGACCAAGGCTTTTATTCTGCCACGTTCTAACAGGGACCTCTTTCGTGAGAATTATTATTTCCAACATAACATCTCAAGAGATCAAGAGATCAAATTTGACCAGTTCCGGTCATAAGGTATCAATAACTGCAAATAGTTTTCAATGGGTTCCAAACACTTCAAGTAATCATATCAAAACGAAATTGTGACTGCAATGTAATATTTGCAGTGAATATACCTTTATATTTTGTTGGGACTTGTACGTGAGAATATCAAATATTTAGCAAGATTGGCATTTCTGTGGATAATAGGTACATTTTTTTTAATGAAAAGATGGTTGTGTCAATGTACGGGCTGTTGGGATTAGGGGATGGCTGTATGAATACTTTTCATTTATTACTGGAATAATTATGACCAATTATGAATTACTCACGTAAGAGGTCCCTTTTTGTTGGAAAAATGGGTTTTAGACATTAAGGTAATGTACAGAAGAAAGTTGAGAAACTAGAACGTTTAAATTTTGGTATACGATAAAGCATATATATATACAAGGGTATTAGGGTAATTCCATGAATATTCAAGAAATATAACTATTATTGCGACTGGGTATAAAAATGGGTCCCCCTACGTGAGATTTATGGTTGGAATTATTCAAATTGATCCAGAGTGAGGTAGTTCATTAAAATTAAGTCAAAAAACAATTGGGGGAGACACTTTAGATACAGGACAAATTAATATGAATGATTAATGTCTAAAACATATGCTACATGTTCGATATCATTGTTAATATTTATTTCATCGGAAAATTGAGGAAAAAATGCATTTATAACATTTTTGAGGTGTAAATATTTATCAAAAGTATAGAAATGTATGTTTGGAATGAATGAGCGGGATGAGACGAATCAAATGGCAATAAGATCATGAGTTTCCATGAATTATTAAAGAAGATACCGACGATAATGCAGTATTTTGGCAAAATAGCACACTTAAAAAAACTGACCCATATAGGAGCTTCCAGAGTCCTGATCCGCAATGTTATACAACAATACTGTAACTGAAGGTTTAAGTAAAATTCTTTAAATACCGTATATTTTTCAAGTTCATCTTATCCAAGGATGCTCAGTATTTTGTCAGGATATTCTGTGTTATAATCAGCATTCATTTCGATTCATGAGAGAGGGTTCATGTTGGCGTCGGATCCAGTCTGTGATCCAGTCCATGTTCCGCTATCCGGGGTTCCAGGGGCAGGTTTGGGTTTCAACATCAGGTCCATCCTTCCATACGTCTGTCTGGGTAAAGTGTCAATCATTGGTCAGGTCGAAGAGCGTTTCCAGGCATCAGCAGGAACTTGGTTACGTTCATCAGGGACATCTCTCCATGCAGGAGCAGCAAAGACAATCATTGTCTGCCTTACTCAAACACTGTCAACAATCCCTGTCGAGCACAAGAACAAGCACATTGAGGCCGATTCCTCATTTCCTGGAGAGTCATCTCCACTGGTGAGAGAGACCTACTCCATCCAATCTGGGCCCCCAACTTCAACTGTTTTTGAGAGCAATTGAGGGTCCCTCCATCCAGTGGCACAAAGAAATTAGGGAACTGCTTTTTAGTTCAGTGAATATGCAACACAACGTTAGGCCTACATGATGAGTTACACAGACACTTGCAATCAGAACAACTATTCACAAATATCATACACAGGAATTATCAATCAAAATGACAACTATTCAAGCTAAACCTCTAGAAGGGTTCTAGCTCCATATCTACAACTCTGGTCAATGATACCACTCAGGCTGGACAGCTATACTTCAAGCAGCCACTGTAGCATCTCTAATACCAGTCAATTCCACATCAACTATAATACAGCTCTTCATAGACTTGGATAAAACATAGGATATGATCTACATCAGTGCCTCTAGTAGAGTGAGTTGATATACACTACAAGCACTGGACAGGTAGGCGACCTGGTGTAGAATAGAGTAACTAATGACAACTCTGTGTCCACTCTAAATCTACTACAATATTATATTATTATATATGTAATTTGAGTGGAATATTGTCTGATAACTTTAGACCATTGTGTACTAATCATGACAAATATTAAAAAGAATTTTGTTGTTTTTATTATTATTATTATTATTATTATTATTATTATTATTATTACAAGTTGAACCGCACTAACTGTATAATATAATCATAATGATAATGACGAGAAAAAAGAGTACATGGTCCATATTCTTTTGGAGAGCCCCTAGCCCCCACACACATGTTGAACAAATTATGCTACTTCAACCTATCAGAAAACAGACAATTTCTCATGAATTTCGAGCAGAAAATGTATCCCAAATGTACCCCAAAACTATGTATAATCCCTTCTGTCCAATATCAAGTGAACAAGACCCATTAGGCTAGAACATTGAGCAAAAAACTATAAAATTAATCGATAATAATCTATAATTCTACAATGTAAACACCTGACAGTCAAACACAGCCCCACGCAAAACTCAAGATAAATCAACAATAAAAATCAAGGTAAGTAACAAATTTCCTATTATATGTATGGAGACTTTAAGGAACAACAGAACTTGTGGAAATGGGAATAGGACAATGATATTTTCTTTGCTTTTTGGCGGGACCATGCGGAAGTGCAAGGTTAATCCAGCAACAAGCCTCATTTGCATATGGTACAAAACCGGAAATGACGTCTCCACTGGCAGGACGGCGATGCTCACTGTAGGCTAGCCGATCTTTTTTCGAGAAGTGATACTAAAAGTGAAAAAATGGCTTTCACCCAAGGTTTATTCTTTGTTTGGATTTACCGAAACGATGTTGTGCCTCAATTTATCAAGGATAAGGCAATGGATTATGTTACCTGTGCGTTCGGACTTGAGGTACACTCTAAGAAAAAAGGGTTCTTTTGGGTTCTAGATAGAACCCCATGGTTCTACCAAGAACCCTAGGGTTCTTTGACACCTAAAAGGGTTCTTCGGGACCACCGGGGGTTCTATCTAGAACCATAGGGGTTCTTCAGCGATTTAAGGGTTCTGCACTTGAAGGGTTCTTTAACTCAAAGCGGTTCTACATAGAACCCCCTTTTTCTCCTTAGGGCTCACAGGCACACATCTACATCTTAAAATCAAGGTTTATATAGGCAGGAGAGAGAGAATTAAAAGCATTTTCTAAATAATGTGAAACAAATGTTATCCCTTCAAACAGATTACTTTTATGTGATGTGTCACATGAAAACGAGTCATATGGAATTATTTCAATTATATGGGTTTGTGACTTTTAATGAATTTCTGCACACGTCTCCTGGGTCGATTCATACACAAACTTTACATATTATTAAAGCTGCATGTCTCTAGATTACAGGGGGGTCTTTAGTTTGAATCAATTCGAGCAACTTGAAGGAAACCAGAGACCAAAATGTGATGCAACCTCCAGTGGGCTCAGATTTTCAAAAATGACTTTTAGGGCAGCTAGGACTTAGATCTTTGAGTATGAGACGCATAGGTCCCTGTTATACCCTTGTGCCAAAGGACGTTTCATTCTGAGCATTTTTTCATTTTCAAATCAAAGGATTCGTTTGACATTGCAAAGTAGGTAAGAAGAATAACACTTTTTAGGTACATCTCTATGGCACAAATTCTGAAAAAGTTGACTTTTTTCTGGTGGCCCATAGAAATTTTGTGAGATATTGACCTAGTCCAGTTTTTTCCCCTCTTTTCAAATCTGGCCTCCAATTTTTTCTATTGGCATTATTGGCGACGTTATCGGCAATCCGACTGTTCTCACCAGGTGGCAGTACCGTGGAACTTGGCTTTCACTATAAAAATATATATCTGGTGTTTCCAGATCAGTTTCAGTATAAATAATGCCACTATCACTGCCAAAATGATGGTGGCCCAGTCTGTATGGTCCATTTCCTCGAACCGAAACCTTGGCATCTTGCTCTCCCTGACCTCCAAGGCTGGTGCTCTGTCAAAGTCGTGGATCCGGTATGGTTCCAACTTCAGACGAGTCAGGTTGAGGGAATGGGCTTGGGGAAGCACGCAGAGAAAGCCAAAATACCTGTTCAATTTAATTAAAATGGTCAATGCCACTGCCAAAGCTAACGTAGACATAATAAGAGATGTCCATACGATCGGTGAAATAGTATTCAAGTGATCGTAGGTCAGGTGAAGCTTTTTCCATTTTGATAATTGCTTAGTGTCGTCATTCAATAAATCGTTAGCCATTTGGATTACATTTAGGCCGCCGTCAAGAATTTCGTCCGGCACTTTTTCAAAAGCTTTTCTCAATTCTGCCCCCGTAGGGAGGTCTAATTGAATGACTTGGTTATGCATGGAACTATAATTATAGGTGCCCTCACAGGTTACTGCATGCTATTTACAATTTCTATTAGAACAAACGTCTCACTAGTAATACTTATATGAGGCATTTATACCTTATAGATATTACACTTTATAAACTTGGAAATATTGAAAGCAATGAAATCAATACTTTATTTGTATAACTTACCTGCTTGATGTTAAAAAATGTTGTGAAGAAAGCACCCTTATAATTCTAATATTATTACTATGAGTACTACTGAAGTACCAAGATTGTCAAACACCAAGGTGCAATGGATACCCATGTCAGCTACAGGAGAGGATTGTATTAAGGGTAAGTTTAAATGATGGAAATGGATGAGGATCTCTGAAAAAGTCAAGCAAAGGGACTGCATATTATATGCAGTCTCTCCTTGAATGCTCTTGGGCAAAATGCTTCTGTGGTGAAACATGCAGCATTAACACTGAGCACAAATCTGCTGTTATAAGGACCAGTCTAGATTCAACAGGGAATAATGAAATCAATACTTTATTCAGAATAGCCCCCTTTACGAATTCTGTCTCCAGTGCATACCAGTAACTGCGGGATGAACTTCTGTCATTCTGCGCATGCGCAGTCCAGTTGACTCACCTAGCTATGTGGGCCGAACCGCACCCGGGCTACCGCTGGACGTGCAGGGGAGTGTGTGTGGCTAGGAGCACACGGCCGCTGACCCCCTGCAGCCCGTATACCTATGCTTGCTTGTTTTTGTTGATACACTGTTACGAAAGTTGCTATATGCTAAAATCTAGCGGATAAAATGTCCTCTTGTTAAGCATGACCAATCTTAACATGTCATTTGATAATATTGGATAGCTTACAGTATCATACAATAACTCAAATTCTGGGAGAAAAAGCAGAAAGTTAGAAGCCTATGGTTAATACATAAGGCTTCTGTGACTTGCCCGCCTAGCTCATAGTTCAGCCGTTTTCGGCCGCTCTTGGTATGGCGCTACTGTTAATATGTAAAGTACAGTATTAACTTTGTAAATTACAAGCAATTTTATGGATGCCAAATCAGGGTTCTATGTAGAACCCTACCTATTTTGGCCAGAGGATTCTTCAAAGGGTTCTTCAAATCGAGGGTTCTATGTAGAACCCTGCCTATTCCCGAAATGGGGGTTCTACTTAGAACCCTCAAAAAAGGGTTCTAAGTAGAACCCTTAGGGGTTCTGCCATGTCGACAAGCTGAAGAACCCTTAAGGGTTCTTGTTAGAACCCTTTCTTCTTAGAGTGTAGGCCTAAGTGCTTTAAGTTAAATAGGCCTATAATTTATAAGGTCTGAAGGAATATAAGCATTCGCATAAATCTAGGGTATGTCTTTACTTACTACCCTATGGACACATATACTACCTATTTATTTTCTAGTATGGAGAAAAGCTGGGTCTGCATTCAATATTCTATTTGTCTGGTTGTGGTACAACTTTATCAGCAAATGGAAAGTTGAGTGATGGCCCATTTCATGCGACGGAGGACTAGATAATAGACTGGAAACTGAGTGAAGGTGTGTAGCTGCCGTATGTGTAGGCCTAGCATACATGTAGACCTATGATGTAGTTCTGACATATTTGTGTTTCAAATCTGTATTGTATTAGGTCTTAATTCCATTATAACCCTCCTTTGAGTAGATATATAAAAATGCCAGCCAAGGATCAGAATCATGTAGGCCAGAGCTATCTATAGCCTATACATGATACAATGTATGGTATAGCTTTGCATAGGCCAAGGTGAAGGATTGGGCGGGAAACCTAGAATCTGAAAGTAGTACACATATCCATACGCGAACGGTGCTGCGGAAACAAGTAGTTCTGTGCTTGAAGCATAATTAATCATTAAAAATCTATCTTATTATTGATAAATGTAGATATGCATTGGAGAATACAACGATTCACTCCCTTCAAATTGATATCATATTAATCCTCTTAATTATGAAAATCGGCATTATTAATATTGTTATGACGATTATATATACAGTTAGTAAATTATTATTACAAGTTAAACTGTTCTAAGATATATCCTTAGCCCCTTCAACATCAGCCACCCCGAATGAAACTGTACAAAGATCATTGATAAATCATAATTAATGAGTCAGGTAGAATTTGTTTAATCCTGGACTTAATAATAAATGTTACAAACTAAAGATTAGGGCCTAGTTTAAAATAAAGGACCCCCGAAAGGAACATAGCATATCATTTTCTTAACGCCGGAAAAATGGTTGTCAAGGACGCAGAAATGCCATGCGCGTAACTAACGTTGAACAAATTACGTTACGTTATTGCGGCGGCCGGCAATCCATTGAGTTGTAGGACCTAAACATGTTTACAAATGTAGACAAATGAATAGTTAAACCCATCGTAGAAAAACATACCTTACATATTTGAGAGCTCTTTTTCTTAGCTTTCCGAATTTCTAACTTATGTTGATGTATTTCATTAGGAAATAGCCATTTCTGCTGATCATCGTAATCGACGAAGCCTAAATTCACCCAGCCATAGGCCTACTGTCAATTTCCATCTCGCTCAAAATTCTGTGCTTTCTCAGATTTCTCAGCCGACAAATGAATATTCAAATCCCTCACTTATTAACATATGATGCATAGTTCTAAAGATCTTTTTCTCAGCTTGCTGATGGTGTGAATGAAATATTTGTCTGAATGAGCTGTAACCGATTAACGGAGATCGTAGTTACGTGTAGTAAAACAGGTATGAAAGACAGAGAAGACCGGGAGGGGGAGGGGGAAGTGTGGGGAGAGAAGGTGACCATCCTACATGCAGAGGAGTGGGAGAGTGAAGAAGAGGGTGTAGGAACAGGAGCTAATAGGAGAGGGGGAGAGGGAATAAGAGTGTGTGTGTGGGGGGGGGAAGAGATGAGGGAGAGGATGATGGGGAAGGGGGAGAGGGGAGGGAGAGAAAGTGGGGAGGGGGAGCATAAGGAAGAGGGGGGGAATCGGAGATTGGGTTGGGAGAGAAAACGAGCATGAGGAAGAGGGGAGGGAGAGGGGGGATCGGAGATGGGGTTGGGAGAGAAAAACAGGTATGAAAGACAGAGAAGGGGGGAGGGGAAAGTCTAGTCTGTTTTATCGGGTTTCTGCCCTCAGCATCAAATACAACATTTAATTATAATCATTTGACGGGATGGTATGGAGAGCCATAGCCTACAGCATTGGAAAGTCATTTCACCCTCTGGGAGATATTTACATAGGCCTATATATTTACCTCTGGCGGAATTTTATTGAAAAAAATAAGCCCATGTTTGCGTCCTTATTTTCTGTATTTAGATAATTATTTTCGCAGAAAGAAGACTTGTTATACATCGTATATGTTGTATATAATGTTAATTAGATAGTTGAGAAGGTGAAATTGTGTTATCTTATTCTATCATTTTATAACCGATACTCATTTGCGACGAACCTTAATAGTAGTACAAGACCAAATTAAATAGCCAAAATTTGTTTCCTGGACTCTATAATTAACCTATTTTTATTCTGACTCACACCCAGTAGTTAAGGAACATACTGGAAGACCTGGATTTCTATTCAGATGTATAGCTCCTATTTGTATAACACCCTTAGATACAAATAAAAAATGGAGGGAGAGGGAGGGTGAGAGGGAGGGAGGGCGAAAGGAAGAGGAAGGGAGAGGGAGGGAGGGAGAGGGAGGGAGGGAGAGGGAGGGAGGGAGAGAGGGAGGGAGGGCGAAAGGAAGAGGAAGGGAGAGGGAGGGAGGGAGGGAGGGAGAGGGAGGGAGAGGGAGGGAGGGAGGGAGGGCGAAAGGGAAAGGGAGGGAGGGAGGGAGAGGGAGGGTGAGAGGAAGGGAGGGCGAAAGGGAGAGGGAGGGAAGGAGAGGGAGAGTCATGCATAGAAACTGTGGGTGATCCTCCTTTCATCGTGGAGTAAACCATATCATGTTGAAATGCTTTACAATACCTTTCTTTTGCAGATACCACACTGTAACCTTAAGATTCCATATTTCACTGATTCATAAAATCAGTTTGGTTATGTTGAACTGATTTGTTTGAGAGGATTGGTGCAGATTGGTGAAGACAAATTGTACATTTTGTGAAGATTTGACCCAGTGGCACAGATGCGCCTCTACCTATAGCTACACAAGTGGTCATACATGACTTGCTGGACAACTAGGACCCGTTGTATAAACTAAGGAAAGGATGATTATGTGTGGGAATTCCTACATTTATAATACCCGCACCTAGTGGGGGATTTGTATGTCCCCCATCTTGAATACCTGTTCGCATGGAATTATGGGAGTTGTATATCAGTATAAAAGCTATAGAAAACATTTTATATCCTGCATGGAATATTTAATAGTGATCTCATGTAGAATGCAAAACACCACATTCCTACACACAGGTTTTGGGGGCATCTAATTATAGAGAAACCTGAGTCATGGGAATTCCCCAGTGACTGTAGGATGTAAAGAAAACTTTACCACTTTACCAATCTCTAGTAGTTGTCACCTTAGCTTTACTGCACACCGAACTGTATCCGCATATTGTGAATACTATTGTCATTCATCTCCTTTTAGTCAGTAAGTATACATTCTTATTCATTTTAATTTGTAACCACTCTAGATCTGAGTTCATTTACATAATGATAGCAATATCCTTTCTGTGTATCGGTTCAGCTAAGTTACTTCTTTTACATTGCCATTCACATTGATTCATTTCTTTTTAACCTGTTCTTCCTTATACATTTGAGATTATGATACTTCTAACTGGTACTCATTAAAATGTTAATGTGTAAGTGTAAGAGTAAGTGTAGGAACATATAAATACTAAAGGGGATTATCCATGTTGTAAGGAGTCAATACCAGATTATACTACATGCTGAAATATGTATCACCCACCTTTTGTATGGGGAATCAATCTAGGCCCAAAGTTGAGAGAGTGCCCTTCAAAGAAAGGGAAAGCCTTTCGCTTCAAACCGCAAAGTGTCATTGTCATTATGTTCCCATTAAAATGCTGAGTCCTAGGCCAGGAAACCGATTAGCAAAGTAGGCTGACATACCATTCTCATCTGATCTGTGGGTTTGGACCTAGAGTGTATAGGCTGTGCATGTGGGAGAACGCATGATGAAATCATCATTGACTTCCGATGCGTTTAGATCATCGAAAAATGTCCCAATATAGGTTTCACTTGTTATTCAGCTTCTATCAACTACATCAATGAAATACTTTTAGATTCTGAATGATTAATTCTTTTTCATTTAGCTGGTTGAATTCAGCCCAAAAGTTACGGCGAGGTTACACAGTTTATTATAATCAATAACTTAATTTACCTTCTAATAAAAATTCTACTTACTACTAAAACTTCTATTACTCAATAAAGTTCTTGTCTCCAGCCACGCCTATCTCCTTCAGTCCTGCAGAGTGGAAGTAATAATTATGTCAATTTGAAAATGAAAATCATTGCATGAAATGAAATGAGACTAGAATTTAATGTTAACCTTATTTCTGTTAGGGCTATGATATGTACAACCTAGTATGATTGCCTAAATATACTGATATTGGACCTAAACAAACTCGTCTTGCAAATGGTCGTAATATAGTGGTAACAGTATCTAGTTCTTTGTAGTTAGTTATAATTGACTGAGTTGATTTTATTTTTTTCAGACAATTTTCTATTAGCAATGGTTTCTGTACCTTGTTTTTGATTTGGCCACAAAACTATGAAAAATATGGGGTACATGTAGCTCTTGGTTAGCGAGCTCATGATAATGTATGAATTGAAATGTTTAGTTAAATTTCTTTCATATTTTTCACCATGAAATGTATTAATCGAATGTTTTTTTAAAATATTACTACATGAAATGTAGGGAAATCGTAGGGAAATAGGAAAACAAAAAAACCTGAACGGTTTCCATTCCTTGACTTGCATCCCCTATCCCCTAGTAATAGATCATATAATAACTGCTCGGCCTCTTGCATAAGCTCTCTCCCATTAATGTCTAATATTATGAAAAAATACTTTACATACAGATTATATTTCCAGATGGCAGTTATTGGGAAAGGATCAAATGTGAGTAGGGCCTAATGACTGACAGTGAGTGGCTGCTGATGCACTGTTTGGTGCATGAAGACGGAGAAGACCTTTAAAGTGACACATGCCGCTGAGCTCCCGATTTGGGGAAAGTTTGCCTGAATTTCAACTATGTTCTAGATTAGTATATTTGTAATGTATACCCTGGAGCATTAATGTAGGAATTACATATATTGTGTGTATTTAAGAGTTTAAAACTCCAATTTCGTAGGGTGCTGGAGTCACCCTACCCAACTGCCAGACACAATTCGGTTGGTGAGGGGAAAGTCACAGACGCCTCTTATCTTAATGAGTTAAGTGATACCAGCTGGATGGGACAGGGTAGATATGTCACTATGTAACTCCTGCCTCGCTCCTAGTTCACCATGCACTGAGGGCACCACCTTATGGTCAAGTTACTTCTCTCCCAGATTTGAATTCCTCAATGGAATCTCTGCCACATTCTTCGTTAACAAATATCAATTAATCTAAGGAATATATAGAGTTGGTATTCCACACAAATGTTCTTACTTGTGCAGGTAATCGAAAACTACAAACATATTTCTAAATGACATATAGTCAAACAGTGTCCATAGCCACTTTAATACTGCTGCTATCTTTATTCTTAGAGGACATCATTACGTTTATAAACTGAATGTTTTCAAATGTTGTCAAATAGAATTACCGAATAATAAATATCAGATCTCCCAGTATGCTCCTAATCTACAGAAAAAAAGTAAAAAGACCAAATCATCTATATTTGTAACACATAATTATATTAATTATCCGACAAGTACTAGTCAAGGCTTATCAAAGTGCATAAAGGATGTGAAGGAATTGAGAGTGATTGGGTTTGATACAAAAGATTGTCCTAGTACTCTATCCACTATGTTGTGAGAATAATACCTATAGTGTGCCTGATACCTGAAAGAATGGTCTCGAACGCTTATATAAATATAAATATAGTGTAGGAGTAAGTAGACTAAGTGCACCGTTTCTGATAGTGTAACTCGTTAAAAAAGCGTTTTGCTTAGCATCTGCCTATATATAATCAAGTAAAGTAAAGAATTAAATAATATTGTGTCCTCATGTAACTCTAACAAGGCAATATAAAGGAAAACATTGGGTTTGCGGTGTGTTATGTGTTACTTTTGTCTTATCAAAGAATTGATATGCAACCATTTTTATTACTCACTACGGTTAAAAAGTATTGTTTAAATATTAGTCCAAACTCATCTCATCTACTATCACTGCTACTATTCTCATCCCTTCATAGTATCATACAATTGAAAGTATCATAATAGGTCTTGATTTAATTGTGGTTAAACTAGGATTTCAACTAGGAAACTTGTTGTACAAAGAATCAACGAAGTAATCACACCCTATTAATGTACAGCAATAGCAGGGTACAAATGAAAAACATCCCGAATAAACAAGTTTGAACAAAACAAAAATCATTTTTATTTTTTTTTTTTTAACAAAACAAAAATATTCATCGGTAAAATGTTGAATGCTGGTGGTATTGTGGGTATGGTTGTCTTCCTTGTTTCACCAATAATATTTACTGTTTTATGCTACTGTTGCTGTACAATACATGACAGAATGTCTGGTAGAACAGGAGGGGTGTATAAGAACAATTCTACCACTGCTGATAGCAACACTGACGGAGGAGGAGGTTGTGGAGGGTGTGGAGGTTGTGGTGGTTAGATCAGGTCATGGAATTATTTTAATATTTTTTATTTGTGAAAATTTATGTTTAGATGTGAAAATTTATGTTTAAATGTATTGCAATGTACTAGTTATACTATATATGTTGTATATAATGTTAATTAGATAGTTGAGAAGGTGAAATTGTGTTATCTTATTCTATCATTTTATAACCGATACTCATTTGTGACGAACCTTAATAGTAGTACAAGACCAAATTAAATAGCCAAAATTTGTTTCCCGGACTCTATAATTAACCTATTTTTATTCTGACTCACACCCAGTAGTTAAGGAACATACTGGAAGACCTGGATTTCTATTCAGATGTATAGATCCTATGTGTATAACACCCATAGATACAAATAAAAAATGTTTTGAATTGAATTGAATTGAACTTCATTTAAGACCAATATCATGTTTAAACAGTTACAAAATTACGTGTTATCCACCTTTGATGTTTCCAAGCGTTGCCTCCATTTATCAATCATTTAAACACTCCAACTCTTGATCAATGTTATGCACTTGTCAATTGGAAATTTATTTATAGGATTATCAGGGCAATTAATGTCAGATAAGACACAGGTGAGGAGAGGGCAGGGGTGGGGGGTGGGTGGGTGGGCAGGGCAGAGGGTGGGGCAGTAGGCTTCCTAGCATCAAAAGAGAGCCTCGATAGACTCCATTGATGAAAAAAACAAATTCCTGTGGGTGGGGGGGGGGGGGCATGCATATATACCTACAGGAGACTTGTGACATATCCCCCCTCCATTGCCCCTAACCCAACCCCCTCAACAACCCCCTCCCATGAGCCCTTCCCACCCCCACCCCCGGGGACCCAATACCCTAACCCTACCTCCTTTCTAGTATAGGGTACATTGGAATTAGAGTACCCCATAATGTTCAGCAAAGCATGTTAAGACTTTACACTGTTGAAACACTATATAGGGGGTGGTTGCAGCCTGTATAGTTCAAACATGACACTCAGTGGTATTAGAGTACCCCAGTGAGGTTCAGATCTGACACTATTGAAACACTATATATAGGGGATGGTTGCTGTCCAAACACTGTATACCCCTTCCATAACCCCTCCACCAACCCACCCCTACCCCCACTAACCCTGCCTTGTGATACATTTTATGCAATGCTATTCCTCTCTTGACAACCAAGGTATAACATGAGCATTGGCGGACATTCCCCCAACCATCCAGTTGATATTGCTGTAAACTAAGGGAAATCTCCGCCTGGGTGGGGGAATGTCTGAGAAGACATTCCCCTACCATTCCCCCACTTCCCCGGGGGTGGGGGGTGGGGGTTTCAATTGACAAGTGCATTATGCAGGTTTCTTCCTTTCTTCATGTCTGGTATTTCTTATCCCATTGGGAAACTCTTGGCAGGATAGCTAAAGTGCATGATGTCAGGTCGTTGCCTCGCTACAGGACGGGAAGTGAAGAGACCCGTTCAAGCACTGTGAGAAGATACGTCCTTCTGGAATACAAGAGCCTTCGGCTGAGCCCCTCAATCAGAAAAACGATCATAATAAAAAAAAAAACATCAAGAGAACAGAGATCAAAAGGCAGTTTTGGATCCAATAAAAACACACATTTTTTAAATGTAGTGACTGTAGGCATTATTGCATTAGAAAACCTAATAATAAACACATATTTCTAAGGTGCTATATTATTTATTTAACCGCCTATATGGGTTACTAAATAGAGATCGGATTTCGGATTTCGATATGTCATTGTTGCTCGATCTATATTTATTCCAATTTCCCCATGGATACAAAAATTATTAAAATTTATCTTTAGTATTTAGATATTGCCCAAAGGAAGAAATTAAAGGCCTAATGTTGTCAGAAAAGGGAAATTCAATTAACCTTAACCTGATGCGATCAGAATAATTTATAATAGAGATGAGTTGTTTAAAAAAACCTCTTGAGCTATACTAGCTGGCTTTGATAATTATTTCAGAGAGGCTGTCCAACTTCGAAAGGAAATAAATAGAAGAGTTATATGATTCGTAATATATGAAGAAATTATATAGAACTTAACTTCGAAATTGTTCAACCAACAGTAAAAAGTTCTGGAGGATGATGCCGAATCTTGTCTGACTTTGCCCAAATCCCGTTCTTAATTCTCAGTGATCTTAGCCACTTTA
The DNA here is from genome assembly GCA_942159475.1 of Sthenelais limicola. NCBI lineage: Eukaryota > Metazoa > Annelida > Polychaeta > Phyllodocida > Sigalionidae > Sthenelais > Sthenelais limicola. The sequence continues at coordinate 33,156,737 of OW804097.1, read as the reverse complement.
ACAGCCATATATCACCATATATTGCTGTAAATGTCCTGGGAGCAGGGACACTTCATTAATAATTACTCTGTCGTTATAGGGAGTTGTCTCAGTCTGAGGACTGATCTAGATTTACTGGATAATTACTAATGACACTCAAACACTTTATTTAGACACATCTTATACAATGGGGACTCTCAGCCGTCAGTACGGCCGTTTGACCCTAGGGCGGCGCTGGGGGTAACTGGGTCCCAGGAGCCAACATCCGGGTACCAATACCGCATGTCTTAAGCATAGGGAACGCATGTAAATAGCAGTGTTCCTCAGTGTTTCACATCATTATTACATGTATAAAGTCGAGAATTTGAAGAGCCAAAGAGGTCTAAACATTGAATGACAGTGGCCATCTTAAAAAGTAGAGCTAAGAAAGAGGGGAGTCAAAGAAGGCCAATCCTGTTGAAAAGCTGGGGGGAGGAGAGAGTGAGAGGGAAAGAAGGAAAGAATGTGAAATGAGACAAAAAAACATGGGAGTCATTTGCCCTTAATGCCCCTTTTCGATTTTATTTTCAATGAACCTTGTGTGAGAATTTACAATCTTTTAATTTGCCCTGTGTTGGTACTCTTAAGTGTGGACGAGTGCACCAGCAATGGTACTCGTCCACAGCACAATATACTCGTTATTTACGAGTACAAAGCCCTTATTACGATACTGGTCCTTGTGAACCACTTACACACATGTACATGTGGTTGTATTCCAGTCAGAGTGCGAAATTAACTTTTTTCTCCACCCGCCAACTTGGCGGGTAAATGCAGATATTTACCCGCCCACACATAAATTTACCCGCCCACAAATTACACTTTAATGACAGAAGTCGATCAGAGGTGATTTCAATCACACAAGTAAATAATGAAATACTGTTCTTTCTTTGTACCAAAATAATATACTAACAGATTTTTGGAAGAAATTTAGCACTGACTTTTGAGACATTTCCCTTTTTTTATGTGAAGAGCTGTAACGATGTCCAGTACAGTAGTACAGTATAGTTGTAACGAATCCAACACCTTGGGACCAAACTGGTCATTTTGCCTCGTGCCCACAGTGTGTAAGACTTTATTTAAAGTCATTTTTTTTAAATCATACAGCTAAGAGTGTTAATCTAGAAAAATAATTATATGGCTAGGGGCACAGTTAAGAAATACGCCATATGGAAAAGATTTTTTTATTATTATTCAGTTAAAGGCCAAAACATTTAACAATTAATGACAAAATTGAAATGTAAATATGTATTGTCCTCCATGGACGTACTTCATACATTGCCTACAAAGTCATATCTCAGAAGGAGACTTACGAACGTAGCAAAATTAAATAATCTGCTTGAGAAAACAGGATGCAAATTATATAAACATCATGTAGAGAAAACAGCATTATATCATATATACGTGACGCAATAAAGCTTTCCCAGAGGATGAATACACAGTTAATGTTTCATTCCTGCATTGGACTTATCTACACGAAAAATATATAAAAAATGCGTTTACTAAATCATACAAATTACCAAAAAAACAAACATAGACCTTTTCACTATCCAATCCCGTCAGCGACATAGGTATAAGACGGGGAGAAAAGAGACAGTTTAAACGAAAGCTACTCATACCAAGATTTTTGTATCTTGATATCCTATTTAAAAGTTATCAAAACGCAACTTCCATTCATGTTTTAAATCCTTTATAAACTTCTGTCTATCTTCCCCCATTCTCAACATGGGAGGGAGGCTATTCCATAGGCGTCTGCCTTTGAGAAAAAAACTGCCCCTATACCTTTTCGTTGAATCTATTTGTTTTTCTTCTAAGACACAACTCAATGAGCCTACACTAATTGATTTTGGCTGTGATGAGCCAGAATTACATTTATTTAGATCATGACCGTATTTAGTACATGGTATATGGTCAGATTTGTGGATTCTAGCAGTGAATATTTTGTACTCATGACGACCTATTTGGTGTCGGGCGGGTGCTAATTTCGCACTCTGAATTCCTTATTGGGTTAGGCTCTACCCCTCACTCACCCACGTATGGAACAATATGGAATTGGAATATCTTGAGTGAGGATTCATCATTTCTTGTTTTTGCTACGGCAGTTGTCCGTTTTTCACTGGACTTTACACAAGCACACAAGTAATTGCCGTGCTATTTGGGATAGTACTGATGCATGAAAGTGCATTAATCTGTACACACACACCCTGGAGGACCGTCTTCTGGGACCCGGTTGTGGCGCCGCCTGGTGGGAAAAAGTGGCAGCGGCGGCCATGTTCTGAGAGTCCCCATTAACTCAAAGTAATAAATTAATGTTGACTCGAAACTCACATAAAATGTAATGAGACATTAACATTTCTGGAAATAACATGAATATCACCTATTTAAATTCTAAAAAAAGTGGGGGGGGGGCAGAAAGTTTGGCGGGCATTTTTATATCTCTTGTGGGAGGGATGGAGGGAGGGGGCAGGTGAGGGAGAGGGGATGGAGAAATGAGATACAATGTACATTCAAGGGAGATCATGAAGAGGGGTAGAACTTGAATAAAGAAATTTAAAAAAAAAAAGAATAAAATCCTGTTTATAGGCTACTGTTCCATTAAACAGAGATGGAGAGAAGGGGGATGGAGGGGCACAAGTTGGGGGTGTAAGGGAGAGTAGGGAGAGGGGGACAGCAACAGTGTGTATTTAAAAAAACTTTTTATTGAACACACATTTATATTATAACCTAATTCATTAATATAATTCATTATCCTAGTGTTATAGATTTCAAAGATTTCAGGTAAAGCTTATATCAGGGGAGGGGGGTGGGTGCATGCCCCGGACCCCTAGTGGTGGTTGTGTCACTAACGCCAAAAACCTCCCTGTATTTTTCCTTAGCAAAGCTGTAAAAGCATTTCATCTGAAGGAATTTTACATCCCAATGAATTCATAAATATTTATATATGTTTCATGCGAATCAAAGTTAGAAGTTTACATTGTCATCTAGACAACATCTAACCCCCCAAAAGTGCTTAAAATGCACCAGAGAGCAAAGAAAACCATGGCTTCTGGGGCCCACATATTATCATATAGGGCCCCATGCAGACCCCACGCCTCATGGGCTGGGATAGTGTCCCGCATGCCTGATTAAAAAAAAGTTGGCATCTCTGCCTCCCGAATTTTGATTTCCAGAACTTGGCAGGTCTCCAACATTGCACTTGACTCTGCAGAGACCAAGAGGGCGCGGGAAAAAGTGTGGTTAAGGACTCAGAACAGTTGCGCGGTTACTAACGTCATTTTAGACAACGTCATCGGGACCGTAAGCCGCGAAACGTCGTCGCGAAACATTTCGTAGGAAATTGGAAGGAGCAGATTGCGACTAGCCTTACAAACATCTCATTTGATTGTAAGAAAATCCTTTCTATGAGTTTGCGTAAGTAAGTAAGTAAGTAAGTAAGTAAGTAAGTAAGTAAAGTAACTTAATTATTCAGTATTATTGTAGCCTACAGGCATTCAATATTGAGGCGCCGACAGCCGTTCGTTACCATCACGGCACTTGTAACCCGATAATGGACTAGGAAAGTCCTAGTAGGCCTACGGGGTAGGCCTACATTACCGATGGTTGTCATACTTTCATCCCCGATCGTTTCATGCCCAATCGGACAGTATACCTTCTACTTTACTATTTACAAAGTCAAAGAACTTTCATGAAGACCAAATTAAGCATGTATAATAATCAACTTATAGTACGGTAGGCTACTTGCCCGGGCCCCCCTTTCAGGGGTCAAAAGGTGATGCTTCTTTGTTCCAGCCTTTTTGTACCCCCTTTCCGCGAATTTTCAAGGCATTTTACCGCCCCCCCCCCCCTTTCTGTGGTAAAATTTGATGCTAAAAAAGACACCTTTTTATGATTTCAAGGAGTCTTGCATAGGCCTAACTGTCAAAAACAAAACAGAAGTGGCCCGGAGTTTCTGTCATAATTATAGGATATTCTGTGCCACAAAGTGAATAAAAAATACCCCCTTTTCCAACATTTCACAGACTTTAGTTGCAAAAATACCCCTTAATCAGCATTTCGCGGAAATCAGTTCCAAATTGGTACCCTTATTTCTGATTTCACGCTCCGCGTTTCTGGGTGAAAAATGACCCCTTTCTCCGCGAAATTGGGATAAAAAAGCATACACCTTTTACCCCTGAGTGTGGGGCCCGGGAGAACAAAGAAATTGATCCTCGTCCTGGTAATACCCTCCTGGTTTGACTGACAGGATTAGGAAATGTTTTTCTGATCTTGTTACCTCCCTGATCGTTTCTTCTAGATATGTGTCCAGTAGTTTCTTGCTCTTCTGCATAAGGATGTCTCTATCATTACTCTCCACATCATTTGGAAGGACGTTCACATAAATTTTTGCGTTGTCTTTTCCTTCACATTCCAACTCTTCCAGGTGCTCTAGGCGCTCATCTAGTTGCTCTAGGGATTCTAGCAGCTGGACAAAGAATGCTTTCGAATGGTCTGCTAGTACTACCTACACTGACTTAGGACCACTAATGTAAGGTTAGGGTTAGGGTTCTAATAAGCATTGTTATCAATCCATGTACTTCATTCCACCTCCAGGGTAATATAAAAAACCAGAGCATAATGGTGATATAGCAGTGTTAGCAGCCTGGCGCTTAGTATCTAGACGCTTCCAAACTTATAACAGCAGGTGATGAAGCTATTCACTAGGTGGCAGTGTAAATGCCCTGAGGCATTAGATGTCAGTTCCTAAACAACAGATGGCGCCCCGCCTTGTCACTACAATAGCTTTACTCGACTCTCCCACGACCACCGCTTTTTTTTTTAAAAGCCGCCACCGGCTACTCACTAAAATTAGACCAGGCGTACCCGTTATCACGGTCTTACGCACAAAGTAGAAGAAAAGGGAATTGCTGCTGTCTCTGCCCACGAAATAAATGCTCATTCAGCTTTCTTACCTAGCTTACTCCTACCGTATATTAGTAAGCAACGATATTAGCTAGTGATTACTGGAACAATATTGTCTAGAAAAGAAGATATAATCAGATTTAGCCACCAGCAAGGCCTGTGATAAGATTCGAATTGACGGCCATTGCCGCGAAATATATCAACAAGCGCCGAAAATGGTGTCTCCCAATACCGCCGCTAGCGCCTCTGCATGCATACACATGCCTCACTGAGGCATGTGTATGCATACACCAAAACAAAAGCGTAGGAGGGGAGGCCGAGGGGCAGCCGGGGGGTGGGGTGGTGGGAAGCATTGAAAATGAGAAAAAGATTCCATACTTATATAATATAAGTACATAGCCTAAGACAACACAACCAAATTAATCTCGCGGTAATACTCTGGATGTCTAGCATAGAGAAATTAGGAACCCCGTCAGGAGCCCTTAGCATATTGGCTGCATATTGAGCAATAATATCAGATTGTTGATCTTATACTGAAACTTTGTCTTTGAGATTTATCCTCTATTCACAATAAAGTTATTGAAGTTCCGAATCTGAATTTTTTTGTATTGATGTTTTATAGAAAAAAAAAAAGTTTAAAAAAGCTCTATAAATAAGTAACTGATATCAATCGATAGGAAATAGTGTGCCCTAAAATATTTTTTATTTGACCTAAGATGTCAGTGCAATATCTCCTGAGTTAATTGCAAAAGACCTCAAAATGCCCTTTGACTTTGACCTTAATTAGGTCTTTTGCAAATAATTCTGAGAATAATGCACTGACATCTTAGGTCAAATGAAATCGTTGGTAGGGCATATTATTTCCTATCGATTGATATCAATGACTTGATTCTAAATCTAGTAAATATGTTTTATTTAAAATTTGTATTGATTAATTTGATTTATTTTTACTTTTTTCCCCAATGTGGAGAACTAAAATTCCTGAGTGGCATAATTGCAAGGTTCCACAAATAGCCTGATATTCTGCACCTGGGCTATTAAAAGTGAATCCAGGCTGTTGGTTCCATAGGCTTTGCACTGTCTGAATCAAGGCAGAATTCCTCAAAAACAGGCAGAACTTTGGAGAACTTTTGGCATATTATAATATAAGGTATTAGCAATTGAAATATGTTGACAAAAAAGTAGTGCTCACAATCCGGAACGAAAATCACTCTTTTAGATTTCAGCTGATGGCCTAGTGGGGTTAGGCCCCTTGATTTGGAAGTTTGTTGCACTGTGCTTGAAGCTGACCAGCCCTGTTTTCCAAAGTGGGTGGCCCTTTTTATTTTAAGTTAATCTTGTTTATTCATTATGTCTTCATAGGTTCAAACCATTTATCACAGGAGGCTGCCTTCAGGAAGAAATTTACTGTTTGAAGACTGATCTCATTTCATCTAGACATAGATTTCATTAGAGAATGATGCACATAGACTAATTAGATTGTTAAGTTATAGGAGGCCCAAAATGGCAAAAAGGTATGTAGTAGCCTATTAAAGGTTTTAATTCTGATCAATTTTGCTATGTATTTTAATTTCAGATGGATTTTATGCCTTGGATTTCTTGTTATTTTTGCAGGTGTCAAAAGTATACATGATGAATAATCATCCTAGTCATGAAAACATTAAAGTAAGGAATAAAAAGCGAAAGCTGGTATTTTTATATACTGCGTAACACGTACTTTATTGATCCAAAGTACAAATGTGAATGAAGCACGATGAGCTTTGAGGAGTACAGTCAGGCCGCAAAGGGGTGTAATAACCGAGGCTTCTCACCGCCTCACCATCAAATATGTACAAAATTCAAAATAAAAACTTATTATTCCACCAAACAGACACACACATGTTCTTGAGGATAACCATATTATATAATAATAATAATAATGATATCAATTGTAGTAATAATAATCTGCATTATTATATTGTCATGATTATTATTGTGATTATTAATACTACAAAACAAAATGATGACAATAATTGACAAAAATATTCCTTCTTTTTTTAAAAGCCTCATGTCATGATATTATATAATTTTGAGATGAATATTATTTCCGTATAATAGCTGTAATAATAATGATATCATACATATGAGCAAACTTAGCATGGCTGTCCCATTTAGTACATGATTCCGACCGTAATTCTTGGATGATAATTACAGATAAATTTATTTTTATGCAAGCCCCAATTTCTCAATACGTCTCTGTGCACATGGATGGATATATTTACCAGGTTTAATTATCATAACTCTGATAGTCACAATAGAAAGTTCTGGGGGAGAATTGTCAACAATGAGGTCATTATATTGATAATTTGTGTTTGGTTGTAAGTATACCTACATGTGAATATAACAACATACCCACATCATAACAGTCTATTTGGGTCTACATGTTAACACATTGTTATATTAACCTCTTCTTTTTCACTCTCGCCATTATTTCACTGTTTACAGGTGATCTGTAAGTGTTAGTTCATTTGTCTGTGTTTCCATGAAAGTATTTTTACAGTCTATTTACAACACCTTCAATATTCAGATGTATGAATTCCACATGCTATACAATGGAGTGAACTCACAATTAAGCTTCCACAGTAACCTGTGCCAAAGACACAATTTAGAGTAATTCATAGGTTAGGGTCACTTGGTACCTTTCAATTGACTACAATTAATTTAAGAATCAACTATCATGAATGTATAAAAAATACAGATTCTTTCAATTCCCCTAAATGTGAATGAAATAATATAAATTATAAACTTGGGGTGAATTTGGAGCCAAAGTGACAGTAGTTATTATCTGTTCCATGACATGTTTTAGCAAGAGAGCTATCATCAAAATTGTGACATAAATATCTTGGGTCATCTGCATTGGTTATCATGATTTCCTTTTGAATGACAATATTAATAACTCAATTCATATCGTTACACAATGATAATTATAATAATAGTGATTCTTAGCCATGATTCCATTTGTACAATAACACCTTATATTATACAAGGGAGGAGCAAACATCTTTTCAGTGTCCTTTGTATTGTATAAGACCTGCATAACCAAATACCAAAAAAACACAAGGGATTTTAAGGATGAGATATAGAATATATATACGAGCGGTAGGATACACTTGAGTCTACGCATATATGATACACAGAAGGTACCACACGTTTTAAATTAATTTTCTCCATGTTTCAAGAACTTGATTTAGGGATTGTGTTCAAATACCATGGCCCATCCACATCATCGTAATTGTTATTAATAGTATTTCCTAATTTTTCTGGACGGTCCATTATACTAATCCCTCCCTACTGCTTCTATTTTTATATAAATAACCAAGTTTCTTTTCACCCCTTTGTATTTAGTAATGTTAGCACAGAAGTACAATATACATCATATTAACATTAGGGTTCCCATCATCAGCTTCAACATTAACATTCAACCATCTGACACACCTTTATTTCACAAGAGCGCATTTAAACAGAACAAGATCAAGTGATATATTCATATATATGTCTCATAACTCTTTGAGTTGTACTAAACATGGAACAGCAAACAAATTCTTTTCAAATGTTTAATGATTTATGGGTTTGATACCCTAAAATTGAAGTTGAAGTCAACAGTGAAGGAAAAACAAGCAGGGCTCTTTGACCATAAGAAGGCATGAAGCTGATTGATTTTGAGTATCTTTCATTTACAGAATATCTATCGGGCGGCTGGGTTGTTGGAGCTATATCAAAAGGAAAGGAAGGACTGGGATAGTCCTCTTTGGACTGGAGAAGGAAAGAGTTTTTTATTGGTTCCATCACTTCATTTAGTTGAGATGATTATCAAATTACAGATGCATGAAAGGTAGTGAAATTTAACACCGGCAGTGTATAATATCTCTATAACTACCCACAATGAAAGTTCCTTAACAAGACCTGTAATACTTGTAAACATTACTCTCTTCCTCCTCCAACCCTTTCAGCTGTTTGACTATCTATACAATACAGAACACATACACAGGTATACAATTAGCCATCATCAGGTATATGTATGTATTGTATATAGCTAACGTCTCCTTACCATACTGTGTGGTGTCTAAAATGTATGACCCCTAATATACATTCACGCTATACAACAACATTCAACCCCAACAGTTGCACTACTGGTGCCACAAAAATGCCCTCAATTAACTGTTTTATAATACTTAATATGGGTAGAACCTTTTCTTAAGGCAGCATTCGGATGGAGCCCGCTGTGCAACAAAGCGATAACAATGGTCAGCGAGACCGTGCATGTATGAGACAAACTGATAACTATTACTATTTGTATAATCACAGGCTCATTAATAATTATTACCAACTGGCATGATGTATTGATATATTGCCATGCTCTATCATTATACTGGCATGTGGCATAAAATGCCAATCTTGAAATATAAAAACCAAGTTATGATAAATGATAGTGTTAATCTTTTCTCCCGCCCCAATAATTATGATATATATTCATCTCTCACCAGGAGAGGGATATCATACTTTTACATTTTGTAATATAAAGAAATTATTAGACAGGAGAGGATTTCCAAATGAAACAAGCTTTTAACTAAATGTGCAAAGACCTTCACATCAATGATTATTAGTGATTTGTAGTAAAGCAATTTTTACATAATATATTCTGAACTCACTTTAATCTTTCAAGATTACATTCATTGTATCCATACCATGTGATGAACTGAAATTGGCACTTGTTTGAGCTGATTTGCAATTTTGTGGGTACTTCAAAACAAAATAAGTGGATTTTAAGATGAACAATATTTTGTATGCAAATTGAAATTCAAAGCCGCAGAGTGAAGAGCTATAGATACTGAAGGCAATCGAGCTGTATGTACGTTTTCCAGGCATCTTTACCACAAATAATCAGAGTGAAAGTAAAAACATTGCTGCCCAAATCCCAATACAATTTCACCGTCATCATCCAAGATTCATATACATCTGAGTACATATACCAAACGATATTTTGTGAATGAAGACTGTATTGGACTTTGTTAAAGACCTGAGTGCCCCAAAATGGTAACCTACTTACTGGGCAATAATACATTTATGTCTTGGTCCTCATAAAAGGCAATCAATAATATGTCAATAAACTAATCCGACTCTAAAGACTAAAGTCAGCAAATAGAATTTCTGCTGTTGAGAACACTAAAATATCTACCATGAGTTGGTACCAAAGGGTAAAATCGATCCTTGATAATTCTCTGATTGAATGAATTTTTCTTCTTAGTTCAACCCATTAATTAATTGCTGCTACCATATAATCAGGTGGACTTTCGACAAAAGTTACTTCAGAACATTACTAACTGATCATTTTCCTCGGGATTAGTGATTTTGTTGAAATATTTTTGATGGATCCTTTTATGAATTTCTGATGCAATATCATTATTTGAGTAGAGAATTGAGCATCGGATAAATGGGAAATGGCTAAGGCTGATCGAAAATAAATCATTCTTAATAATACTTTTGCAATACGAACCAATTCACAATTTTGCCAATAGGACATTATCATTATCACCATGACTGTAAAACAAACACTTAAATTGATCATCAATAATCCACATTTGTTGTTTTAGTATTGAGGCAATGCAGTACACCATTACAAGACAGATACTATCTATATGATATAGAAAGGGTTGAATGACATCTGGTACCTGGGCTACATTTACACTTGGGTTATCATTATCATACATCTATTTCATTCCTATTTACAATGTCTTACATTATTAGTCACCTCCTCGCTGACAACAGTACTCAATAATAAAGAAAACCAAGATACATAAGGACAAGAGTGGTGATATAATATTAACATTATTTAATATTATTGAATTGCTGCACTTGTGTTCAACCGCAAGATCAACTGTCACAATAAGTAGGCATTTTGTTTGTTTACACCAAGCCACAAACCAAGGACATACCAAGGAGGTGGACCCCATCTGCTAGAAGAACTCTTATTATCGTTTTTACAAGATGTGCACAATGGCGAGAAAGTGGAAAATGCCACTGATCGAGGACTTGCTTGGCATTTTACCCACAAACTGTTTTTGTATCTGCACAGAAATGAATATCTATCATCGATGACATAGTCTCTTCCCCTTCACAAAAAGGGACAACACTTGTTTTTATTGAGGTCTTTTTAATGATAATTATGTATTAGCAACATACCGTGCACAATTAGTATAACACATTGGGGGTATCCATGGCCTATAAGAATGGTGACGATAAGAATATTTAGAATTGTCCTATATATACTGTTCTTTGCCCTACAATATGGAAGGATTTTCATGTTCTGTGTGTTTGTATATTCACTCATCTTTACCTTGTTACATCCAATCAGAATTACCCTACTCTTTAATAAGTTACACCCATCAACTCTACTATGTCCTTGGACCAGCTGTGTCTCTCACTGCCTCACTCAGACACACTTAATTCATAATAGGGGATTTGCATGTGCCACTGCGCATGTCTGTTACAGTGCATGCTGGGATGGATTTTGATGAAATCTGACATGAATATTTGCAAATGTTTTATTGAAATTTGCAAGAATGTTTTCAGCAATATCATTTAGCTTTTATAAATGATATATGAAAACCAAATGGATGATGGGACAGATGGAGGCTTGTGTTATAGAAATTTGTATAACACATGCATATTGACATCAGAGCAAATAATAGTCCATGCTGAACATGGCATGTTTATGATAGATTTTATACTGTACCATTAGTCCTACAATGTGCTACGCGAATAAAGATTCAAAATGGCGGCTATGCAAATCCCCTATCGTACCCACATCAAGGCCCCGTGTTTTTTCCCGGAAATTTCCAGCACCCTTCGCCAGATGTTCAGACACTATTCTGGAATTTGTCAGGACTCTAGCATATTTCCTTAGATGTTCAATGTATAAGGTATTCAGGACTTTCTAGATGTTTTGACATGGACATTCATGTTTTGAATATTCCAAGGCTTTTTGGGGGCCTTTCCCAGTTGGTTGTTCAAACACCTATACGTAATGCAGGATTGAACTCAGATTTCAAGGGAGTTGACATTTCCAGGAATGTGGGAACATTGATTCATTCACAACAATAATTCCACTTGTTAACATCATCATCACACTTATTTGTTTCAGTTTCCCAACAATCTATACAAAAATACATCTCTGGTATCATATATATCAACATAAAAGTACAAAAAGTTCCAATTTCCTAGATAATTATTTACCCCTTTACCTGACATAATTCAGGTCCCACCAGGCCCTTTCTAATAAGCCAAAATGATCAACACTCCTGATCTTTAGCCCATTCCACAATGAGAATTAATTAAAGTATAAATTAATTAAATTAATTTAAGTATGAGGTAGCCAAAAGATTGTCAGATGCTAGCTATAATTGCTAGCGTTGTTCATTTAGCAACTTAAATATTCTGTGGATTACAAAGACCCCATATTTATTTGTAATCGCATGAAATCTGAATTGTTAAAAAGTAATATTTAATGTGGTCTTCACATTGAATGGGGTTTAATCATGAATTAATTCTGATGGCGTGTATATTCTGCGCATTTCACAGCTTAGAAATTGAGGTGACAACAACAAGTTACATAAGAGCATTCTCCCTAAAGCACATTCATATATATACTAACAATACATCTCATGTTTCCATAGTAGAGATTGTGGAATAAATAAAGTAAATAGGAAGTGTGAAAACCAGGGCTTTTGGGCGTGGGACGTTATATCATTCATCCTTAAGGGAAAAGACACATTATTTCATAATCATTCTCATTTGATGACCCTATGAAATGGTGGACAACTGATATTGATAGAGACGGGGAGGATATATATATCCATATTCTTTTCCAACCTTGATTTTAAGAAATGTTACGCAAGTTGCACTGTTCCTTGTACTTCACATAACACCCAACTATTATTCATAACTATGTAATCATTTCAAAGCTATCTCCTGCAAAATCAAGCATAAAGAAAAGCATACATTCTGAGTGAAAATAAACTTCTACAATTATTGAAAATCCTTTAGCTAATGAAGAGTCATCAAATAATATTGAATTGAAAGAAAATGTATGAATTACTTGAGGTTTGATAATGTTATGGAATAACAACCGTTTTGTGCAGACTGACATGATTTCCTTTTTTCCCCTCACTTATTCTTGTAGCTCCTATTATGCGTCTCCAAGATGGACATATCCTTGCACTTTCATTTTCAGCATTAATTCTTCTATGGAACCTTATTGAGCAGTGCTGTGAGGCAAGTGAATGACATGGTTGTGAGTTAGATGTTTCCATATGGGTCCATATAGTGAGTTTCTTATGATATATGCCATTTTAGATTCATTAAAAGATCGAAAAACTTTGAAAATATACCATAATTCATAATTAATTTCATTATGGAAAAATACAATGATCCAAACGTTTCTTCTGTAAAGCCACCCACCCACCCACCCAATCGATTAACCATATGAAGGAATTCTGATAGGCCTATATTTGTTTAGATGATCCAAGTAACTATATTTAATGGCACCTTTTACAAATCCCTATTTTTTCAATTGTTTTTCAATTTATCTAGGATTTACAGTCAAGGAAGGGCACCGGTACATTATTCATCCTTGCTAAGGAGGTAGATTTGATACAATGTTGATACATACAAGTAACATCTAGATGCATCATTTATATGTGGACATGGGTCAGGCGACAAAATATGCATAACCGGACAAAATCATAAATATTCATACATTTTCTTAAATTGAATCCTTCAGAATTTTCAAATCCTTCAAGCATATGTAGTACTCCAGTGAATGAATACCTTTGTAGAAAAAAATTCTTGTCTGATGCATACAGAATTTAGCCAATTGTTATTCATTCCCTGACCGCTGGACCCACAAAATAGATACACACATATAACCTTGAACATCCACAGGTATGTATTCAACAACCGACGTGTCATATCTGGGAAAGGCAAGATATAATTGCTTGTATACATGTGTGCTTTTCCTAGAATGTGGATCAATTTGAAGAGGAAAATTCAGTTACAAATAGAGCCAATTCTTCAGGTAGTAAGATAACAAAGTAATGCAGAAACAGTGAATTTATTCCCACATCAGAACTTTTTAAATTTTTATGGAAGGAACTTCTTTAAAAGAAATCTATGATGTAGAGGAAACCTTCAGGTCAATAAAATTTAGAGGAGTGGAATAATGAAATAATGAAACGGAATAACCTAATATGGATTTCTAAAATATTAAAAAATCATTTTAAATTACTTTCAGTAGTTTAATAGCCTCCGTTTATAACAATTCATTGGAGTTATTTGAGATATACAAGATATTACGGGTTTCTAAAATCTCGTAACAAGAATGGAAACAAAAAGTATTTCAAGGTACCAATTGTGAAGCTTCAATACAAAAGTTTAGGCACGCTCATAGTATGAATGAAAAACTGAGATCAATTTTGTGTTAATTCTGAAATGTCTGGTATTTTATTCCAGCTGGACATATTTTGGGATAGATACATACTGCTGCTCTGAGTAAAAGATTATAAACTTTAAGCACTTGGATGAACAAACACTGACCAATTCAAAATAATGCCCATTTGATTTCTCAGGAATGTCACACATTTCTCATGAACTGAGGATTTGTTTTAACTCAAATTAAAAGGCAGGAGCATAACCAGTTTTGTTTCTTGGGAGGGAGAAAACTACCCCATACCATTTCTTCTTCAAAAGATATTTAAACATTTCAGTGGATTCATTGTAAAAAATAATAATGCGTTTAACTCTTTATCACTCCCAACATTACTCCCAAGGATCAGTTGCTAGCTTTTCTGATGCATAACTCCAGGTGTTGATGGGAAACAAATGTGAACTCCAACTAAGTGATAAAATAGATGATCAATGTCCAAGATAGCATTGCTAATCAGAGCCACCAGATTATATAAACCCAAAACATTTTTAGTAACATAATATTTATTCCCCTTCAATGCTTCAAGCAATGAATAATATATCTGGCTGGCAATACATGATATCTTCAAATAAAGGGTATTCTATTTTTTTTTACAAGTGAGCACATAAACTGTTGACATTTCTGTATTATTCATCGTCCATGTCTAAGAACAACTGTCCCCCTTGTTTCAATCTCATAATAATTAAGGGATTATAATATATTGTGGTTACGGGATAAATCCACGAATTACATCTGTCAGTAATGAGGAAGAAAACATAACAAAAGCAGGAAAGAAAACCTTGGATGCAAGTTAAGATAAACTTCGAGGCAAAAAAAAGAAAAAAAAAAGATATACTTCGAGGCATTTGTCGGCGAATATCTTCACCAAGCAGTTTACATAGCTAGTGATGGTAAAGAAATCAATCAGTCTAGAAGAAATTGGCTAAGTTAAATGCACTTGTATTCCCCTCCTTCATACAGATAAAAAAGCAACCTACAAGAAGAACAGATTAGCAGAAAAATATACAGGCTCATCATCATCATCATCATTGCTACCTAGGTTGTAGTAATAGTAGTTACCACCCCCTTTTATAGATATATAAATTAAACGCACCTGACTTGAGAGGGAATAGTATAGAAAGAGTTGATATCAATCACATTATGCAAATAATGAAAAGTTTAAGGAAACTTAGCTTTATAAGATACAATTAATTAACAAAAAAACATAATTCCAAAATCTTTTGATGCAGGTTCGTGTACAAGATTTCTTTCTGTAACTCTCATTCTTAAACGAGGTTCCAAGACAACTCAATAGTTTTTACTTCCGATGAAGAAACCCAGTTCGTTGAAATGTTTTGAAGAGCAGGTCTTTTAAGAAAGTGTCCATTGTTTTTTTTAAAAAAAACTCTTAGAACACATTCAGACCAGGTATAAAGCTTTAATTCATTGGTCCTTTATCATCACCCTCTGTCACTTTCTAAATGCGTAGTGTTGTATTCCTTCAGAAAGGAACTTGTAGTGTACAGCTCCATTCTCTCGCAATCGTTGTCTTGCCATTGTTCTTTTTCAACATCATCGGTGTCATCCATTAACTATTGTGCGTAGTAACACGTTTGATAGAACATAATACAGAATATTTACACCATTATTAGTTAATGTGAGATGCTTTGCAACGAATTTCCTTTCTTTGCCACACAATTAGGGCATACTTTAAAATTCGAATTAAAACTACCACAAATACTTTCCCTTTTTCTCTCTCCTAAAAGAATACATTCTTTTAAACATTTCAACCATGAAAATAGACTTTCCATTCTTTTACATTTATAAAAAGAATATTGCAGTGGATTAATTATTTTAAAAATCATAATAATAACCAGAACAATGTAAGCAACGAACAGGTATATCAGTCACAAGAGAGAGAATTAGATAGAGAAATAGGAAAGAAAGCACTAGTACTGTTTTAACCTATACTTGATAGAAGAAGCCTATTCTCTAGAATACATACTAATGGGACTGTAAAATCGTAGTTGTATGCAAGAGGAGAGACCCCTCACATACTAACATATACATACAAGATTGATATCATACAATGATGGGAAGCCTACTCGGTGAATATATACTCTCTATTTAAAGCATGGGGGATTTCTTTCTCTTTCTAAGGCCATAACAAAACCATACATAGTCTACAAGCACTAAGTCCTGGAAATGCTCAAACCAATATTTTGCAGAAGACGCGAGAGAGCACAAGCTGCTGGCCGACATTTTGTTTGTGGTTGTCTTCCTTTTTACTATATACAATTCTATGACAAATGCTTTTGTTTGTCATATAAATAGTTCAACATCTATTTTTCTTATATTAATACTTTTTCCAGTCGCGAAACAATAATTCGTCACACGGCATGAATATGTCTGTAGGTATATTAATCCTACCTTAGAAGGTTTACACTGACCCTGTACATTAAATTATGTGGAACCTTATTTCCCACTCAACATCAACTAACCACCTCAAAGAACCACCCCATAATAGAGTCATCAGCCATTGTAAGATCTGATGTTGAAGGTATGTAGAGGGTAAAATAGTTGCGTTTTAACCTCGGCCAGCTCTGCAAGTCATGGTCAAGGTTGTTTCAATATCCTACTTTCAGTTCTTCAAGGACTTTCAATTTCCTCAACAGGGGAGAAGGGTAAAATTAGATCACCAAAGACATCTTTAAAATCCATTCCAACGCTAATTGGATGCAGTAGTACCTTTCTTCCTCTTCTTGCCTCTGTTACTTCAATCTGGTGACTAATACTGGGATGTCAACCAGGGCACTGTATTTTTCATTTAATCCTTGGGATAAACCAAACTACTCCACAGCTCTCATCATCACTTTGTGAAGTGTATAAACATATCATTAAAATGTCACGACTCAGGATAAAGAAAAATACTGGACAGGAAAAGCCCAAGATGTTTTCCTTCAAATAAATTTGCTGCTGGGTAAAAACAAAGCAGTTATTCACCCTGCAAAGTGTAGAGGTAATTCCACAAAATGCCCTTAAATGAAGACCAATCTGCCATTTTCATGTAATATTCAAAATTCCTACTTTAATCACTATGATTATATATCCAGCATTACTGAAGAAATAATAATGACTGTAACATGAGGCCTTGTTAATCAATCAGTCCAGAAGGCGTTGGTTATGAACACTACATACATTTATATTTACATATATATATGTAGATTTGGATGATGTGAGAATGACGGTGTACTAAATAATGTTACCACATATTTGTTAGAACATACGTCTTCCACACATTGAAGACGAATGCTCCGACGCTGCCTGGTATAGTTTACATAGCCACAGGATATATTATTGGGTTCATTCCAGCATGTCATTTTGTACGAATTTAACAACAGTAGAAGTACATGTGTGTGTATCCATGTAGTGAAATTGGTGAGTATATAATATGGGTATATATGTATATGTTGTTTATCTTGATACTACAATGAGCCATTGTGGAAGCAGAAGGCCATGGGTTCAATTCTTCTCAAAGGTTGTTGCAGTAAGACAGTGAAAGGGTCGCTCGTGTTTTATATCAGATAACTGCAGGAGTCACAAATACCTCAATACTAATATTGATA
The DNA here is from genome assembly GCA_942159475.1 of Sthenelais limicola. Lineage (NCBI taxonomy): Eukaryota > Metazoa > Annelida > Polychaeta > Phyllodocida > Sigalionidae > Sthenelais > Sthenelais limicola. The sequence continues at coordinate 33,138,698 of OW804097.1, read as the reverse complement.
TAGTAATAATGATGATACTATGGCCATCATCATAGTACGTAAATAGTGATGTGTTCCTCCGGCATTGCTGCTCCTCCACCTGTCACTGCTGGTGTATCTATATTACAATAACCTGTCAATATGTGACAGTGACAATATGTGACAGTGACAACTGTTAGCCTGACCAGAAGTAACTCCCGAGCATTGAGACAAGACCCACACACACACACAGACACAAATTATGCCTTTTAGGTCTGGATTGTGCCGAAGTTTTCCTGTTGCTGATTTACATCAAAGTTAAAGTCCAGATTACCATCAAAACTGAGTTCATGGTTGATGATCTGGTCAACGTTAACTTCATTAGATTTAAAGTCACACAGGTCAAAGTCAATATCAACCGGCATTGGCTGTTGTTGATTTTGGTGTGGTGTTGCTTGTTGTTGTTGTTGTTGGTGGAGTTGCTGCAAGAGTTGTTGTTGTGACTGGGGTTGTTGTTGCTGAGCCTCAGACTGACCAAAGCCACTGTTCATCTGAAGTGAGTTGGTCAGGTCTGGGATCTCCTCATCTGGGGCAGTAAGCAAGGCCTGCAACAACTGTGTTGGTTGCTGCTGTTGTTGTTGTTGCTGTTGTTGTTGCCGCTGTTGTCTCTGTTGAGCCTCTAGTTGTTGCTGCTCAGCTTTTTGGGCCAGGTGTTGACGGAGAAGTGCAAGGCGGTCTTGCGGTGAAAGATGTGGTGGCTGTTGTTGAAACAGCTGCTGCAGAGTCTGCTGTTGTTGCTGCTTTTGTTGTTGTTGTTGTTGCTGGGCAAATGCCTGGCGGAGGGCATTCTCATTGGTAAAGGGACTGGGATTCATTGGGAACTGGTTGACTGACTGGCCTAGATTCTGCTGTTGTGATAGCAAGGTGTCAGAAAGCAGGGTCTGCTGGTCTGCTGGCTGTTGTTGCTGCTGCTGTTGGCTGGGCTGAGGTGATGTCCGGCAGGCAAATAAACTGTCAGGGGATACTGGCTGCTGCTGCTGCTGAAGAAACCCCCCACTCATACCCATGGCCATAATGCCAGAGTGAAGGCCTCCATTACTCATTGAGTTTGTGTTGATCTGCCCCAGAGACGTGATGCCCATAGAGGTGGTTGTCAAGGGGCTGGACATACCGAGAGGTCGTGGTGAACACGAGTGCTGGGGACTTGCCCGCATCTGCTGGTCTGGATATGGCGGTGGAGCTGGCATTAACTGGTTGTTGTCAGAGAAGGACAAGGAACTGTTGTTACCAGGTGACAACTGTGGGTTGCCAGGGCTGGGGGTAGATAGGTTGCTACCCAGGTTGTCTGCCACCAGGTTCTCCATAGGGGAAAGAGTGCCCATAGTGTCTCCAACAATCATGTCCCTCAGACTCTCTGTCAAGGTTTCTGTGAAGCCATCTGACTTAAAGGGTGAGGCCGTCATGCTGTCAGACTGGTTCCAGGGGATGGGGGACATGGGGGGTACCTCACTGTCATGGAGATCAGACTCCAGGGCAGATTGTATCGGTGACAAGCGACCAATGCTACTGGCATTGGAACATGTACGCTCTCTGAAATCTTGAGGGCTCAAGTTGAAGTTCTCAGTTGAGCCAAAGGACGAGCCTTCTTCATTTAGACTGTTGGTGCTTGGACTTCGCCCATGTTCAAGAGAAGCTCGGAGGGCTTCCACCTTTTTCTTGGCTCGACCTCGCTTCTTCTCATACGTTTTGGTATCCATTGAGGCCGCACGTCTGCGGGGTGTCTTGCCTGGCTTGGCATCTGGGTTGATGACCCACCAGGAACTCTTCCCAGTGCCTTCATTCTGTATTCGCATGAATCGACTGTGCAGAGACAAGTTATGGCGGATGGAGTTCTGAAAAAGAAAGAAAGAAAATACATTTGAATCACATTTTAATGAAATATTGGACATCATATGTGGTTGAATGAATGTAAATTATTTCCCTACAATAAATGTCCCAAAATGGTATCATTGCTGTAAAAACTGAATAATCTTTTTAAATGAACAAATAAACAGATATATTAAGGATTTTCTCGGGGATCCACCTCGGAAAACATAATATGTGTAGTAAGTAACACAATTGGAAATATGACGATCAATGAAAAAGAATCAATTCTAAAACCAATATGTTCACAAATTCCCAAGTCGGAGTTTAAAACTCTAAAACACCAAGAGCCAAGAATATTTGCTGTTAGACAGCTTCAACTATTTGATGAGAAACTCTCATGTCAAGTTCACATCGACCTTAAGTATCCATGATTTCACACAGAAAGAAGTCATTTCACTATTCACTACAACAAGTGAAACTTTCATTATTTTTTTCTCAATATGTGTTTATGACTAGGCATACCTAGTCAGGAGATATACATAAAAGGCTAACCTCATTTAATTGTAAGCAACATTTATTTTAGTAAAATTACTACAAGAGTAGTTTCTTGGGTATTCTTTATAAATCATTGCTGATAATTAAGGGTTTTGCTATCACCAGCATTCTTTATAGGATTTAACCACTCTATAATTCTAAATCACATGGTGCGTAAATTCAAGATTAGCATCAAGATTAGCATCAAGATTAGCATCAAGATATATATGAAAGAGATCCACTGATGAAGTAGGCATGAATATCACAACAATAAGGCGGGTTACTCAAGAATGTCCAGAATAGAAATAGAGTCCATCATATTCAAGAGTCCGAGAATGTCACAAAAAACAGAGAACCCTTTCTGATGGATTATAAACATGACATAAACATGATAAGTAATCAGGCCAGGCACACTTTATAAATAATATAAGGGATTTTTTTTTCTTGAATTTTGGGCAAAGACTTATATATATGTATGAATTATATTGTAATAATTCTTCTCAGAACAGAATCCTCAGGTAAAATCTTCCAAGTCATTCTCTAATACAAACTGATCTAAACTGGATAGATATCTGGTGCAAATCTAACAAAATTTCTATGAATATAGCCAAGACCAAATACATAAATTCCCGTAAAAAAAGATAGACATAATGTTTTTTTCCCCACAAAGAGTGGTTATATATTACTACCCCCTACAGACTATGCACTCCCAAGGTCAAGGACTAGTCACCACCATGACCTTCACTAAGTGGTGTGCTTGCTTTTCCTGGCAACAGGCCAGATCATGAGTTGACCTCTAGAACTGCAGTGAGTTGCACAGACAGGTAATCTACAATGTAGCATAGAAATATAGTGGGATATAATGTGATGTGTTTCAGGAAAATGACGCATTTTGCTATAATACATAATAATATAATTGCGGCAAAAAGAGTAATTAAAGCAGGAACAAAAGTCTAAATTAGTGGGGCAGATAAGTGAAATCTTTCAAATGATGCAGCAAGCATCAAATGTGGCACAACCTTTCATTTGGTTTGAACTATGTAGAAGCCATATTTCTATAGCTAAGCCACTTAGAATTTCAAGATGGCCGCCATTTTCCAAGATGGCCACCAATCTTTGCCCCAAAAGCACTATTTTGGCCGCAGAATTGTATAGAATAGTCTCATATGAATGGTCTTGATGTTAAATTGTATATATTTGCCTAGGAAGAAGACATAACATTGAATTCCTTAGCCACTTAAAATAGTGATCGATGCCATTTCCCAATATTCTCATATAAACCAGTTTATCACATAGTTCTTTAATTAAGGTAACTATGTCAGGCAATTCCATGGTTGCTAGCTAAAATGGAAGTGAGTGTTGAGATGAGAGAAAGGAGGCAAGAATTAATCAAAAGAATAGGGGACTTGCATAGCCGCCATTCTGAATCTTGATTTGCATGGAATTATGGGACTAATGGAACAGTATAAAATCTATAAAAACATGCCATGTTAAGCATGGACTATTTATCAATGTTCTAATATCAATATCCATATGTTATACATGTTTCCATAACACAAGTCGCCATATTTCCCATCAAGCATTTGGTTGTCAAAAATCATTTATAAAAATCCACCCCAGGACATACTGTAACAGACATGCGCAGTGGCATGTAAGTCCCCAATTATGTAAATCTTACAGAAATGTATACTTCAGAAAATATAGATGAATAAAGGCAGTGAGGTGGTAGAAATCATTTAGTATGGATCAGAGAATAAAGGTATGAAATGCTATAATAAGACCACAAACTACAGCTATAAGCTATAGAATGAGGATCTGGAGGACCCATACAGTAGTAGAAAGTGGGTCAGAGTTGCAGAAAATGTACAATTGGCAGCTGTACACATAAATTTAGTAAATTCTGCTAAATTACGCTGCAATTTGGTCAATACTAGGTATATCTGAGTATATTTGGTATTGGGTTGATACTTATATGTTTAATTAACTGTATTTTGAAACTCATTTTGACTTAAATTTGGGTTATGGAAAGGATTGGTGAAGGCGAATTGAGTTTAGTAGGTAAATTCGAGTATATTCGGCATTGCAGTGATTCCAGCAATCTGTTTGGTTAGGTTGAACTGTATTTTGAACTTTATTTTCGCCTGAAATTTGGGTTATATGAGAAGGTTGGCGTAGTTGAATTGTACATTTTCTGAAAATCTGACCCAAGTACAGTGGGCACGTAAGGACACGTATACATCAGTAGTGTATAGGAAGTGGCCTATATCTCTGGTAACGGCTGGTAAGACTGCACGCTGGCACCCGCTGGTCACACTGATATGGACACTCACTCATCCCATCATTGTCCAAGGGCATCAACAGATTTGTATAGGAATTTACTATGAAGATCTTTATTTCTCTCTTCCCCTGCTCAATTACCATATTTCGTGTAACTGTACTGATCAACTTGAATAGAAATCTTTATATATGGGTCAGATCTTCAGATAATGTACAATTCACCTTCACCAATCCTCTCAAATAACCCAAATTTAAGACAAAAATGAGCTTCAAAATACAGTTCAACATAACAGAACTGATACTTTAAATCAATGTGATACCAAATATACTCAGATATACCTGGTATTCATCATTTTTCAGCCTAATTTAGCAGCATTTCATAAATCAAGCCTTTGATTGAAAGTGCTGTATATTCGATAGGTTGTTTCAACACCAGAGTACATACTGAAACAGTCTAGGTCCAAACCCTCAGATCAGATTAGAATGGTATGTCAGTGATTAGACCCCTACTTCGTATGTCAGTGATTAGACCCCTACTTCGCTAATCTGTACCGCGGCCTAGGACTAGACGTTCTAATGGGAATATAATGCCATGTTGCGGTGTTAATGGAATTATAATGGCCCTTTGCGGTTTGAGGCGAGAGGCTTTCCCTCCGTTTTAAGGGACTCTCTCAACTTTGGGCCTAGACTGGAAAGACCTGATAACCTATCACTCAGAGAAGTATCCTAGCAAATCAAGGGGGTAGAGTAGAAAAAGATATGACATGTCTACAAGATTCTATGAACATTTTTAAATCTTTTTGTTTTACTAAAATATACGTAGGGATGGGATCTACAAGTAGAATATGTTGTTAAATGATATAAATATATATAGATGGATAGATAGATAGATCATAGAACAGATAGGAATTTATATTAATCTTAGAAATACAGCACTAAAAGTCATAAAATGAGTTTAATCTTAAACACCATCATCCGCAGAGCCTCGTAGATTATCATACCTAATTCCCTGTGACGGTAACAGCCACCTCCTCTACCAAGGTCAAGGCCACCCAGATGACACCTGCATTATTACCACGAGCGACTCAGTGAGAGTGAACAAGGGTCAAATTTTCAGAAAATGTACAATTGGCCTTCACCAATCCTCTCAAATAACCCAAATTTAAGACGAAAATCAGGTTCAAAATAAAGTTCAACGTAACCAGACAGACATATTGAATGAATACAATACAGAATACACTCAGTATTTATCATTGTTCAGTCTAATTTAGCAGCATTTGAGAGATGTGTAGAAATGTAGACTGTGCATTTTCTGAAAATCTGACCCAGAGACTGTGGAGACGGAGGAGGGAGGTGCTCTGCCGCTGCTGTATCCTCAGCTTGCCTTTCCTGACCTAGATATCACTACCCACCCACCCTCCCACCTCCCACCCTCCTCACTCAGTAACGACTTCCACCAAGCAGCCTGCCATTCATTCTCCCTCCCTCCCACCCGCCCACGTGCCTGCTGTTCCACCCTCCCTCCCTCCCTCCCTAACCCGAACCGGTCCATCTATTGCACTGGCTATAGTCTGATCTTCGGAACTTGAGCCCTTTAATTAGCTATAGTTTGATCTTCGGAACTTGAGTCCTTTAATGATTAAATTATCAATTTGGGGGAATTTGCAGCTTAAATTGCATTAATTAATGGAGGTGTTCTTTGGTGTTCACTGTGCATGTCTACTGCAGTGCATTCTGGGATGGATTCTGTTGAAATCTGACACAAATATTTGGCAACATTTTTATCGAAAATTGCAAGAATATTTTCACCAATAACAGAGCTTATATAAAAGATCTATGAAAACCAAATGCATGATGGGAAAGATGGGGACATGTATTATGGAAACATGTATAACTCATGGATATTGACATTAGAGCATTGATAAATATTCCATGCTGAACATGACATGTTTTCTATCAATTTTATACTGTACCATTAGTCCCACAATTCCATGCGAATCAAGATTCAGAATGGCAGCTGTGCAACTCCCCTATTCTTTTTACCATGTCAAGACCCTTCATCTTCTGCGCAGAATATTCAGGTATGTGTAGATCTCCCCCCTCCCCCCGCCCCCCCCCCCCGCCACACACACACACTCCAACATCCTTCACTGCCACTCCTCAACGCTAATACATCCAACCGTATTGAAGAGATCTAGATTCAACCTTGACATTGCTATCCCCCAAACTCCCCCTCCTCCTCTGTATTCCAAATTCACCTTTTTCCCCTAAAGGCCTTACCTTACCCCCCACCCCACCATTTACCAGTACCCCCTCCCCCACCTCACCTTGGCTGCCCTTCCCTCCTTGCCTCTCTCTACTCTGTCATTTATCCGTTGCCTACTATGTACCGTAGGCCAATCAGCACCTGCTATCTACAGCCTCCCTCCCTCCTGGTCCCGCCCACCCACACTCCTACAATACCAGGTCAAGGACAAGCTGTCCCCGCCCCCCTCCCACCCGTACCCCACCTCCCTCCCACCCGTACATTGCCCTGGTTCGACCTATCTTCTTATATTATTTATATATATATATGCTCGATATGTTCAGGAAACTCCTTTCTTCTTCCTGTGTTCATTCCCTGAATATGTCTAGTCTATCTGCAATTGCTCTTGTTTTACCATCTTTTGTCGTATCTCTTTCCTTTCTTTCTACTCTTCTTTTCCCCTTGTCTTCATTTCATCTTGTTTTATCACCTGCCATCTCTTCTGTCTGCTTCTGACTCTTCCTCTTCCACTCGCTCTATTCCTCCTCTTGTCCCTTCGCCCCTTCTCTGTCTAGCTCTGTCTGTCTGTCTTGTCTTGTCTCTTCCTCTTCCACTCCCTCTGTTCCTATGCCCCTTCTCCGTCTCTCCCTTCTTCTCTCCCCACTCTCTTTATTTCTCTTTATTGTCTTCCTCCTCCTCTTATACGTCTCTCTTTCCCGCCACTCTGTCTCCATGTATTGCCGGTTCATTATCGATCATAATACATAAGTAATGGCCGTGAATAGGTAGCATACATACATACACATGCCATCATGAACCCTCCAATAGAGAGGTTGCAACGCACCATCCAGGGTCACAATGTGGAACGAGGCAAGGGAATAGTCATAGATCATTTATGAAAAGTCAATTTACATCCATCTATAATCATTATCATCAATCATTTCATATTAATTTAATCATTTACTGTAAATGTATTAATGTTCGCACAGTATTTATTTTCGCTATTTTCGCGCACCCACTTTAGTGCGTGAAATAAATCCTGCGCGAAAGGTATAATTATTGCATGAAGTAGTGAGACTTCCTTGCTGCGCGAATTTAAATCCACGCGAAAAGGAGTCCAAGCACTTACTGCGCAAAAATTTATCTGCGCAAAAATAAATACATTTACAGTACCACCAAACTGAAGTATCTATTAAATGCCAAAGTCTTACAGGAGGGACAGAGCTGCTGATGGAGGACACATGCCAACTTAATTAGTGCTGTTTAATTAAAGTTTGACATAAAATAATATGGAGAAGTGAGAGGGATAGAGGAGCGAGAGAATACAGGCTGAATGGTACAGAGAGATAGAGGTAGGAAACTAAGGCTGAAGATTTGGCTCGTAAAGATATGTCATGTCTGCATAAAAGGGGGTTTGCAATAACCACCGCCTCTGCGAGAGAGACTAATTTCAAGGCGGAGGGGTGGAGCAGGTTTTTTGCACCGTGCTTTGACTCCATACTTTTGTATATAATATCATTAGGTCCTTTCGGGGTGAGAGAGGAAACGCACTAACAGGCCTAGACCTGCACAAGGGGGTAATACAAGTTCCAGGGGTAATATAAGTGCCCTTTAGACCTGCACAAGGGGGTAATACAAGTGCCCTTTAGACCTGCACAAGGGGGTAATACAAGTGGCCTATAGACATACACTAGGGGGTAATACAAGTGCCCTTTAGACCTGCACAAGGGGGTAATACAAGTGGCCTATAGACCTGCACAAGGAGGTAATACAAGTGACATATACACCTGCACCAGAGGGTAATACAAGTGCCCTATAGTGGAAGGTATTCAATGAGTTATTAAGAATCTAAAAGCTGCCTGCCTCTCTGTGGGTAAATGATGGATAGGATAAGATACAGATACAAGCTGTCCTACTCAGATGATGGATTCCACCCAAGTCCCCCTATACCGGGAAGCCCACATACTACACATCCATCTGCTCAATCATTATTTTTCTCTTTTCAATAACTTAAACACAGGCCCAAAGATGAGAAAGTCCCTTCAAACGGAGGGAACGCCTCTCACCTCAAACCACAAATTGCAGTTATAATTTCATTAGGACCTTTAAATGTCATAATAATCCCATTAGAACGCCTAATCCTAAGCCAGGAAACTGATTAGCAATCACTGACATACCATTCTTATCTGATCTGAGAGTTGCGGCCTAGACTGAACAGAAATATTTTGTACAAACTGAATGGAAACACCTATTGTGTTTGGCCCCTTCCCCGATCTCCCTCACTCCACCTGATGTAATCCATATCAAGTGATGGCCATCAAATAGGGGAGTTGCATAGCCACCATTTTGAATCATGATTCACATGGAATTATGGGACTAAGGGTACAGTATAAAATCTATAGAAAACATGTCATGTTCAGCATGGACTATTTATCAATGCTCTAATGTCAATATCCATGTTTTATACATGTATCCATAACACAATCCTTCATCTTTCCCATCATGCATTTGGTTTTTATAGATCATTTATACAAGCTATCATATCGGTGTGAACATTCCTGCAATTTTCGGTAAAAATGCTGTAAAATATTTGTATGTTAGATTCCAACAGAATCCATCCCAGGATGCACTGTGATAGACAGGCGCAGTGGGACATGCAACTCCCCTATTAAAGAAGATATACCAGCGCAAAAAAGAAACAGAAAAAATAAGATTTTGATATACAAGCAAAGAAGTAATGCAATATCCAAAGCCTCCTGTATAAGACAGCCAATGTTTAATATACCCGACCTACATCAGCTAAATATAGACTACTAATCAATCACTATCAATTTCCATTAACCACGACTCTTCATGTAATCATTGCCTTGCGAGCAGACATAATCTGATTTCAATTTAGCCTTTTTATTTCACATATGATTAATTCCCCACATCAATATCTGATTACTGAAGAAAAGGGGGTGAGTGAGTGAGTGAGTGAGATTGGTTGCTTTACGCCCTAATCAACACATTTAAGATGGTTATATCAAGGGCGGGAGAGCTGAGAGGGAGTGAGTGAGTGAGTGAGTGAGATTGGTTGCTTTACGCCCTTATCAACAGATTTAATATTGTTATATCAAGGGCGGGAGAGCTGAGAGGGAGGCCGTTTATGACCATAGCCCGGAAATAGAGATAGAGAAACAGGGAGAGAGACAGAGAAAAGAGACAGAAAGGCACTTTATGGTCATACCAAGGACCAAGAGAAAGGGGAGACCAATCGTAAAAAAGGACCCCTTCCTTCCACTCCTGCTCTAACTTGATTGTTTCCTCTCTTCTCCCCTTACTCTCCCCTGCCTCTTAGAACTACCCTCCTCTCTCTCCCTCCATTACTACCCTCCCTTTTACCCCCTTCTTCTCTGCTCTCTCTCCCCTTTCACTTTGGTTCTCTCCTATTTCCCCCAACTCTCCTATTCTACCCTCCCCTTTCCCTTTCCCTCTCTCTCCTTCCATTACTACCCTCCCTTTACCCCTTCATCTCTGCTCTCCCTCTCCCCTTCCACTTCTGTTCTCTTCTATCTTCCCTTCCTCCCTCGTCTCCCTCCCCTTCCACTTCCTCTCTCTCCTTCCACTTCCTTCCACTCCCCTACTCTGCTCTCTCTCTCTCCTTCCACTTCTGTCCTCCACTATCCCTTCCCTCTTCTACCCTCCCCTTCCACTTCCTCTCTCTCCTTCCACTTCTACCCTCCCCTTTCCCTTTCCTCTCTCTCCTTCCACTTCTACCCTCCCCTATCTCTCCTTCCTCTCTCCTATTACATCGCTCTCAATGTCTTTTATCATCTTTTATTACAGTAAGCTGGTGTATAGACAAAGAAGGGAGTTTATACATGCATGCTGGTGGGCTGTACATGAATATTACATGCCCTGTATCAGTTGATTGATCGACAACTCACACACATCGCCTCAACCTGCGGCTAATTTATTAGGCAGATTAGCGTTCACTACTTCAACTCCTAATATAAAAGATTAATGACCAACATTGAGGGCTATTTTACTACTAGCTACTACTTGTATGGCACATAGATCAGTAAGGACTCAAGTCTGCATGGTGTATACGGGTCAGATTTTCAGAAAATGTAGCTGGTCTACTTATTTTGTAATTTCTGCTAAATTCTGCAAAAAGATAATAAGTTTTAGGTATATCTGAGTATATTTGGTATCGCATTGATTTAAAGTATCAGTTCTGTTATGTTAAACTGCATTTTGAAGCTCATTTCTGTCTGAAATGTGTGTTATTTGCGAGAATTGGTGAAGGCGAATTGTACATTTTCTGAAAATCTGACCCATACACTCATTATCATGAGATTCAATCATCGGCCACTAAATTAATGCAAGATACTTATTAAATTCATTATAATGGTAGCGTATGTATAAGGGTGAAATTACTAGAAAATGTACAATTCATCTTCCAATCCTCTCAAATAACCCAAATTTAAGACACAAACCTGGTTCTAAACTCAGTTCAACATAACCATACAGATTGTCCGAATCAAGGCAATGTCAAATATCCTCAGATATACCTAGTATTGATCATTTTACAGTCGAATTTAGCAGAATTTACTAAATGTGTAGAGCTGCCGATTGTACATTTTATGAAAATCTGACCCATAAAACCATTGATTAAAGTGACACTTGCCGCTGAGTTCAAAATTTTGGGGACATTTGCCTTAATTTCACCCATGTCATTATGTCAGTAACCAATACATGGGAGCATTAATGATTGAAATGCATGTATTTGGACTATTTGAGGGTTTAAAACTGCCAACTTCTATGGAGCCGCAGGGACGATGATTCCTCTCAGACTTGTAAGAAGGAAGTCCCCGACTCCTCTTATCATAATTGGTTAAGTGATAACACATGGATGGGACAGGGTATATATGCTATGTACCTCCTGCCTCGCTCCTACTTCTCATCCCTTCACCATGCACAGAGGGCAGCACTCAAGTTACTTCTCTCTCTCTCAGATTTGAAATCCTCTCTCAATCTCTGCCCACATACTTCATTAACAAATATCAAATAATCTAAGGAACATATATAACTGGTATTCCACACAATGCCTTCACTTATGCAAGTCATCGAAAAATACAACCACATTTACAAATGATAGATTGTCAAAATAGTGATCATAGCCACTTTAATTATGTTGGTATTGTATGTTAGGCCATTTTTCTACAACCTATTTAATTTCCAGTCCAGCTTCAACACTATTAAACAAATGTAATCTTAAGTATCAAGTTAATTTAAATATATTGTATCCTTTCTTGATGTGTGTTAGGGGTGGATTGATAAAGCAAGATTGCCTTTCTCTTTTTGTGATGAAATATCGATTAATTGTGATTGGGACTTTTATATATAAAAAAAAAAAAAAAATAAAACTTATATACAAAACTGATTGTCCCTCAATTGATTGTCCCTAGCCAGCATGCATATTATGTGCCCCAGCCCCTGCAGTCTAGACTCAAAGATGAGAGAATCCGTTCAAACTGAGGGTAAGTATCTTACTCCAAACCGCAAAGTGCCATTTCAATTCCATTAGAACTGCAAAATGATATTATAACCCCATTAGGACGCCTAGTCCAGGAACCCCATTAGCGCAGTAGGCGTCCACTCACTGACATACCATATGACAGAGTTACCTTAGCACTAAAAGTGCTGCTGCAGATGATCAGGTACCTGGAGTTGATGCAGATATAGTGGGTACGCCGCGGCAGGGGGGGGGGGGGGAGGGATGTATGGTAAAGATGCATTAAATATTCATCCCATGGCAGTAGCTGTAACGCACTAGAAACTCAACCCGGGGACCCACATTCTAAATGTAGCAAAATGAGGGAGGGTGGCGGGGGGTAGGGATATCAAAAGGCAGTAGTGCATGGCGATGGAAAGAGTGAAGTAGTATATGGAGACTGGCATAGCTGTGAAGGAGGAGGGGGGGGGGGTATAGATCTATATCCATGTCTATAGATCTAACCATGTCTATAGGGATGTAAGGCACAATAAAGGAATGAATGCTGAGGGCGGGTATATGTGATGTGTTACAGGAAAATGAGTCACAAGTGGCAAAAATGGATTTTGAGATATCATACTCAAAACGATGAGATCAAGCTGATTCTATTGATAGGGCAAAAAAAATATAGGTGTTTCCGATTTACCTCCCCCCCCCCCCACCCCCCGTACCTAGAAAAACCTTCCCCTACCTAAAAATATTTTGACCATATCTTATCTTTTTTTTTTATTATTTTTTGACAAAGAAAGCTTATGAAAGCAGGAAAACAGGTTTTCCTGAGAGCGAGAGAGAGCGAGAGAGAAAAGCAAGAGAAAGCAAGAGATCGGGGGAAACAAGACAAGACAGACAAGAGATTTTCCAGGACCAAAATGCCCATTATCCAGGCTCTTCCAGGCCTTAAATTCACTTGTCCAAACTCAAGGCCTTTCCAGACCCCGCACAGGCCCAGCAGGACTGAGGTAGGAGGTTGTAGGGATGAGGGACTGAGGTAGGAGGTGGTAAGGAGCGGCGGGGGGGGGGGGCGGGGGAGATACCATATTAACGTGACTGACACTGGAGCAGACTGGACTCCTGGAGCAGGAGCAGCACTAGTGGTAGTGGCTGGAGGAGTGGGAGAGATATGTATAGCCGTACGTAAACCAGTGTCATATTAGCAGCACTGGTGCCCAGGGGTGTGACGGGGGTGGGGGGGTAGGGCAGGGGGTATGGGTTCAGATATTGGGGAAGGGCAGGGGGTAGGGCAGGGGGGCAGGGGGTATGGGTTCAGATATTGGGGAAGGGCAGGGGGTGGGTAGGGCAGGGGGTATTGGTTCAGATATTGGGGAAGGGCAGGGGGTGGGTAGGGCAGGGGGTATTGGTTCAGATATTGGGGTGTGTCAGGGGGGTGGGTAGGGCAGGGGGTATGGGTTCAGATATTGGGGAAGGGCAGGGGGGTGGGTAGGGCAGGGGGTATGGGTTCAGATATTTGGGGTAGGGCAAGGGGTGGGGGGTATGGAATGGGGGTATTAACATAATCTTGCAGTTAAATATTGATATTCAGTTTGGTCGGGCAAACAATGAGTAAAATTTGTAAAGAAAAGAATCCATCTGCCTGAAGCCAAGCAGCCAACCTACCAACAGAGCCACAGTAGTATATACAAAGTGGGGATATAGTAAGGCACTTATTGGTGAAGATACCTGTAATTTAGGTGCATGCAGGTGCTCTCAACGTGCGTTCACGTACTCTAAACATGAGGTTTCCTGAGGTTTTTAAAGTTGTACTCTCAGCTAACATCGGTCAAGAACTGAACATTTCCTATTTTTTGTTCCATTCTTTTCCAAACCATCTAAAAGTCATTTTTGAAGGATTTCTAGTTGTTTTGTATGGGGGTCGGGGGCGTGGGGTGGGTGTGCGTTCATAGCTAGCTACAAAGGTGGATTGGGAGTCAGACTACTGCATGGCCTCTATGCGTGGCGGGTGGAATAAGCTTTGCTACACTCAGCTATTCCTGGGTGAGATTTTCAGAAAATGCACAATTGGCAGATCTACATGTTTAGTCAATTCTGCCAAATAAGACTGAAATATGAAACTACGTATATCTGAGTATATTTGGTATTGCCTTGATTCAGACAACCTGTTTGGTTGTGTTAAACTGAATTTTGAACCTGATTTTTTATCTCAAATGTGGGTTGTTTGAGAGGATTGGTAAAGACAAATTGTACAATTTCTGGTGATTTCACCCTCCTCAGTGAGGTAGACAGGGAAGTGTTATAGTAGTGGTCCCATGCTGGGCCCACCACTAGCTGGAGGCCGGATCATGGCAATCAAGTTATATATAGGAGGACAAGTGCTTATCTTACATTCAGGCCAGACTGTTATACTGTACTAGATTCAGGCCAGACTCGGTGCTATATTGTACTAGATTCAGACCACAGACTGTGCTATACTCTACTAGATTCAGACCACAGACTGTTAAATACTGTACTAGATTCAGACCACAGACCCTGCTATACTGTACTAGATTCAGACCACAGACTGTGAGATACTGTACTAGATTCAGACCACAGACCCTGCTATACTGTACTAGATTCAGACCACAGACTGTGAAATACTGTACTAGATTCAGACCACAGACCCTGCTATACTGTGCTAGATTCAGGCCAGACTCTGTGCTATACTGTACTAGATTCAGACCACAGACTCTGTGCTAGGCCTATACTGTACTAGATTCAGACCACAGACTCTGTGCTATGCAGATGCATGTAATTAATATTTTACACGCTTGATCAGTTTGAAAGGGTCAGTTTTGGGGGTGCAGTTCGGTTGATCCGAACTGCACACTCGGTTCAAACTGATCTCGACACAATCAGAAAACAGGACTCACGCCGATTCTAGAATATCCAGAGTAATCACTGTATATCAGGTTCAGCCCGTTTTCTGATGTGTCTTGCTTGATCAGTTTGAACCTGAACACAGTGCCATTTGCTATACGTATTGCACACTACCTATGTGAGTTGTGTTTTACTTCATTACTTAGTAGATTCGACCAGAGTTCAGTTTTAGGGATTCTTATTATTAATATTCATTTCTCAGTATTATGACTGATTTAATATATTTATAATTACAGCTTCTCTTATCTTTACCCTGTAGACAAAACATTGAATGGCTTTAGATCATGTACTTCCATGCATGAAGTGAATGAATGGGATGTGTATTTATTATACACTAGTAGCATTCCATATCAAACCTGTTCCATGACAGTTTAAAAGCTCGGGAATAGACACACACCTGCAAAGATAGATACAAAAAAATTATTTTCATCATCACAAAAAAGTAAATATTTGTAATGAATGTATTCGCACATAGTGACTGTCAAACGGATACATGGGTTAATTGTGCAATTTGTATAGACGGTATAAGTGCATATGGGTCAGATTTTCAGAAAATGTACAATTGGCAGCTCTACACATTTAGGAAATTCTGCTAAATTTGGCTGATAAATGAAGAATACCGGGTATATCTGAGTATGTTTGGTATCGCATTGATTTAAAGTATCAGTTCTGTTATGTTAAACTGTTTTTTGAAGTTTATTTTTGTCTGAAATGTGGGAGGATTGAGAGGATTGGTAAAGGCGAATTGTACATTTTCTGACAATCTGACCTATAAGTGTATGTTGTCATATCCTATTAAGAGATACTATGCACAAACACGCGTTTCCATTATAAAGACAACTGCTCTGATGTGCAGGTGAGTGAGATTGGTTGCTTTACGCCCTTATCAACACATTTAATATGGTTATATCAAGGGCGGGAGAGCCGAGAGGGAGTGAGTGAGATTGGTTGCTTTTAATATGGTTATATCAAGGGCGGGAGAGCTGAGAGTGAGGCAGTTTATGATCATACCCAGGAACTAGAGATAGAGAAGAAGGGAGAGAGAGACAAGAGAAAAGAGACAGAAAGGCACTTTAAGGTCTTACCCAGGACCAAACATTGTACAGGTTTTAGAATATTAAAATATCCTAATTCAATTCAGATGCTATTCGCGAAAGAGATGATAAATACTAGGTCTATCTGACTAAATGTGATGTCTTACAGCAAAATGAGTCACAAGTCGCAAAATTGGATTTTGAGATATCATCATATTTGAAAAGATGAGATCAATTAGATTCTAATGATGGTAAACATTAAGACAGCTAATAAGTATTTCTCTATATATTTTTTAAGTTTGATATTATATTTTTGAAACAAAATCTTCAATATCTTTGCGATTATAACTCATTTTTCTGTAACACATCACAATATATGGTTCAAGCATCCATACTAACTGAACCAAAATTGCATTTGACTATTCAGTCACATGATAACACTAGTTATTCAATGTTGGAAACCCAATTATTATCCGTCCGCATTATATTTCAAATCCCATATCACAATATTCAACCCGGGATACAATATGAGACAATATAATAATTGGACAATATGGTAAATGGCCATCCTGCTAGAAAATAAACCCTTACAAGGACCCGCCGCCAGGACTAAACCTGATTAAGAAGCATCTGCGGAATCTCGTGCAGAGCGGGAGAGTGCGAGACTTGGAGCGAGGCTTGCTGACGGCCCTGGGCTAATTACCGGAAGCCTTACCTAGCGCTGATGGCGCATGCGCGGGATATTGGCAGGATATAAGACCAGAGTTAGATGATCTTCCAGGGTTATAGGTCTTCAGCCTGAGACTAACTGTCTATAGATGGGTCTCATCCAGTATAGACATAGTATAGATCATTTATGAAGTATAGTGGAACCTCTCTATTGAGACCACCCTTGGGACTGGACGAGTTGTGGTCTCATAGCGAGGTGGTCTCATTATGATTAGAGGGGCTAATCTAATAAGTGGAGAGCAATTCGGGACTGTGAGAAACTGGTCTTAATAGAGGGTTGGTCTCTACACCCTGTCCAGCCTCTGAAGAACCTAAACCCCAATGCTAGCGTCTAGGTTCTACAGAGGCTGGACAGAGTGTATAGAGAGGTGGTCTGTATCGGAGGTTCCACTGTAATGTATAAATTCCGAAGAGGTCAAGACATTTTATATATCAGGAAAAAAGGGACAGAATGACTATTTGACATATGTTTACTGAATGGTGAGAGTGCAGTCTAGGCTCAAAGTTGAGAGAGTCCCTTCAAACTGAGGGAAAACCTCTCGCCTCAAACCGCAAATTGCCATTATAATTCAATTTAGACCGCACAATGTCATTATATTCCCATTAAAACGCCTAGTCCTAGGCCAGGAAACCGATTAGTGAAGTAGGCTGACATACTTGTAAGCAATGGTCAGTGTCCGGAGCTGACCGCCAGTGTATATAGCGAGCATTAGCTAACCTCCATATCTGGGGCTTATTATACAGCAGCCACGTAACGTGTGGCTGACGTAAGGAACGTAACCTTATTGATTCCCAGTGGTCAGAGGGCCATGGTCAATATAGCCAAGGGCAAAATCTAGGACATTCACTCTAAATCTGTCATATATGTGATGCGTCACAGAAATGAGTTTTAAGTCGCAAAAATTATGTTTTTCAAATGTCTTCTCTTTTACAGGAAATCTTTGTATGAATGCTTTCATGTTTGGCGTGTGACCCTCTCAGTTGTAGAACGGTGAAATCTTCAGAAAATGTACAATTCGCCTTCACCAATCCTATCAAATAACCCAAGTTTAAGCCAAAAATGATATTCAAAATACAGTTTAACACAACTAAACAGATTGTTTCAATCAACCCCAAACCGAATATACTCAGATTTACCTAGTATTGACCATTATTCAGCCTAATTTAGCAGAATTTCCTAAATGTGTAGTGGTGCCGATTGTACATTTTCTGACGATCTGACCCATATATAAACATATATGTACATATATGATTCCTCAGCCATCCGGGTGACGTCATGTGAAATCTATGTATATTTGGCATTGCATTGATTCTAGCAATCTGTTTGGTAAGGTTGAACTGTATTTTGAACTTTATTTCCGTCTAAAATTTGGGTTATTTGAGAAGATTGGCGAAGGTGGATTGTACACATTCTGAAAATATGTCCCATAGATTCAAGATCTACGCCGACCCCATCCCCTTCTCTCCTTCCCTTCAATGCCTTAGAAAAATTAACCCTTTGAATAAGAAGGTGACATTAAAAAGATGCGGCTAAAAAGCAACCGTATCCCTTAATGGGAAATGTGAACCTGGCTGATACCCAGTGGAGGCCCCACCAGACAATGTCACGTACACAGGTCAGGTCGTCAGAAAATGTACAATTGGCACCTCTACACATTTACACTCAGAAAGAAATACTGTTCAATCCTACACTACAGAACTCTGTGAAAGCATCTTCAATAGAATCAAGGCCCAAACCCTCAGATCAGATAAATATGGTATGTCATTGATTGGACGCCTACTGCGCTAATCGGTTTTCCTGGCCTAGGACTAGGCGTTTTAATGGGAGGATAATTGCGGACAGTTGCGGTCTTAATGGAATTATAATGGCACTTTGCAGTTTGAGGCGAGAGGCTTTCCCTTTGTTTGAAGGGACTCTCTCATCTTCGGACCTACACTGTTTAGTTTATTGTTTCTTTTTACAAAGGCTAGGTCAGACTTTAGAAGACGACTTGTGGCCTGAGATTTGGCTAAATTCTGCTGAGTTAGACTGAAATACAATAAATACTCGGTATATCTGAGTATATTTTGTATTGCCTTGATTCAAACAATCTGTTTCTTAAGGTTGATCTGTATTTGGAACCTCATTTCTGTCTTAAATTTAAGGTTATTTGAGAGAATTGGTGAAGGTCAATTGTACATTTTCTGATGATCTGACCCAGGTAGAGGACAGAGGCAGGAGCGCGCCAGGGACGCGGCTTACATTACCTTTTACCTTTAGTTGTTCCAAGATTTAAGTTGTGTTTTATGCAGGAAGAACATTACATGGCCGATGGTATTCCCAGTAACTGCTGCATGGTATGGCTTTGACTTGGCCCATATTTCTCTTATCTCGTAAACATGCAACTGGTATATATGGGTCAGATTTTCAGAAAATGTACAATTCGCCTTCACCAATCCTCTCAAATAACCCACATTTAAGACAGAAATGAGCTTCAAAATGCTGTTTAAAATAACCTAACTGATACTTTAAATCAATGCAATACCAAATATACTCAGATATACCCAAATCTATAATCTTTTAACCAGAGCTTAGCAAAGATTACTAAATATGTAGAGATGAATTTTCTGAAAATATGACCCATATCTTAAATATACTCAGATATACCCAGTATTCTTCTTTTTATTTAGCCTAATTTAGCAGAATTTCCTAAATGTGTAGAGTTGCCAATTGTACATTTTCTTGCGATCTGACCCACATATTTCTCTCATCTCGTAAACATGCAACTACTTTATATCTTATACTCTACCATGCTTCGTTTCTTCTCCCCAACCAACAGACAGGTCACTACATACATACAATATATACATGTTATATATGGAGAAATTCCAGATTATAAGCTTTGACTGAGACTGGTGTACGGGTCAGATTTTCAGAAAATGTACAATTCAACTTCACCAATTTTCTCAAATAACCCAAATTCCAGACAAAAATAAAGTTCAAAATACAGTTCAACCTAACCAAACAGATTGCTAGAATAAATGCAATGCCAAATATACTCGAATTTACCTAGTATTGACCAAATTGCAGCCTAATTTAGCAGGATTTACTAAATGTGTACAGCAGCCAATTGTACATTTTCTGAAAATCTGACCCGTACATATTTCTCATAAACATGCAACTAATTTATATCTTATACTCTACCATGTTTTCTTCCCTTAAGCCCACAAAACGGGTCACTACATACATACAATTATATATATGGAGAAATTCCAGATTATAAGCTTAGACTGACAATGTCTCGTAAACATGCAATTGATGCCTGCCTCAGAGAATGGTTGCAGCGCCCTGGGCGGTCAATGTCTGCCATTGTTTTCTCCTGATATATTCTCATGAAAGAAATTAATTTCCTCCGATAAGAGGCTTCGCGAAGCTTGATATGAAGAGGCTGCATTTTTTGCTAAAGAGTGGCTTCCCTATATGGATGGGTCAGATTTTCAGAAAATGTACAATTGGCAGCTCTACACATTTAGTAAATTCTGCTAAATTAGGCTGCAATTTCGTCGATACTATGTGAATTCGAGTATATTCGGCATTGCTATGATTCTAGCAATCTGTTTGGTTAAGTTGAACTGTGTTTTGAACTTTATTTTCGTCTAAAATTTGGGTTATTTGAGAAGATTGGCGAAGTTGAATTGTACATTTTCGGAATATCTAACCCATATAAGCAGTTGCCATGGTTTTTGGTGAATGGGTAATTTCCCTGGGCTTTCTCCATGCAAGAATGGGGTTACCCATTGTGTGAGTAGATTACTGTAGGGAGCGGTAGGATTAGACCTCAGGCTATGGCAGGGCAGCACACTCTAGGCCCAAACCCTCAGATCACATCAAAATGGTATGTCAGTGATTGGACGCCTACTGCGCTAATCGGCTTCCTGGTTTTGGACTAGGCGTTCTAATGGGAATATAATGACATGTTGCGGTCTTAATGGAATTATAATGGCACTTTTCGGTTTGAGGCGAGAGGCTTTGCCTACGTTTGAAGGGACTCATCTTTGGGCCTACACTGAGCATATCTAGTCGTACTTCATCTGAGTGAACAGGGAGTGTGTGTGTGGGGGGGGAGGGGGGGGGGGGTGCAGGGAAAAGGTAAGTTTGATCTTAGAGTGAAAGGTTTGAGTTTAACTATTAAGATTTGAGGTAAAGGGGAAAAAAAGATTTGAGGTACAGCCAGGCTATCTCCCTCCCCAACTGTTCCTGTGCAACATTACAAACTTTGAAATAATGTAATGTAATAATGTAATAATGTAATGTAATGTAATATAATAATGTAATGTAATAATGTAATGTGATGCACTACCTCTGTACTCTCCCCATACCCATGATAATGGCCGTATAGGAAATAAATAAAAAGAAAGATTATCTCATTTATCTAATGTCATTTACTTTGGATACTAGTCCACTTAGATTCATCTTAACATATCACATTACCACTTTGAACATTAAATCTTGACATAGACACAGTGAGTATGGGCCTGGCATGCCTCTGTGTGCACATGTGGATAAGCTTCTAATGACGTCATAGTACATTCTATCCGAACATTGACCATTCAATATGTGTCTTCTGTGATGGGCACGGGGCAGTTAGCTGAAGTCATATATTATAATATTATATCTATAATTTTCAAGTACAATAATATATATGGGTCAGATTTTCAGAAAATGTACAATTGGCAGCTCTACACATTTAAGTCTCCTAAATTAGGCTGAAAAATGATGAATACCGGGTGTATCTGAGTATATTTGGTATCGCACTGAATTAAAGTATCAGTTCTATTATGTTAAACTGCATTTTGAAGCTTATTTTTGTCTTAAATGTGGGTTATTTGAGAGGATTGTTGAAGACGAATTGTACATTTTCTGAAGATCTGGCCAAATACTTGCAGCGAACAGGGGAACCTTCAAGTACAATAGCTTTGTTTCTAGGGAATGGGTTGGGGTAGAGATACACCTGAGGCCGTTTTCTGAGACAGTAAGTTTTCAATGTTCTTTCCGATAGTGAAAGATATTATAGTGTTCCCAGGTGCCTTCCTATCTAATGAAGGCAAATCCTGGAAGAAGAGCAACGAAAGGAGGAATTATCGAGTCAGGAAATGGTCCCTGGGCAGCTGAGCAGTGCTGTCGGTGTGTGGAGGAAAAGAAGAGAGAGGAAAAGAGAGAGAGGCAAGAGGGAGAGAGAGAGAGGAGAGAGCGGGAGGGGAGGGTGGAGAGACAGAGGGAGAGAGGAGAGGGAGACAGAGGGAGAGAGAGAGACATGAGGGGAGAGACAGAGGGAGAGGGGGGAGAGGAGGGGGAGAGGAGAGGGAGAGAGAGACAGAAAGAGTGAGGAGAGAGAGAGGGACATTGGAGAGACAGGTGAGAGAAAGAGGGGAGGGAGAGACAGACAGAGAAAGAGAGAGAGAGAGAGAGGAGTGCGAGAAACAGAGGGAGAGAGGGGAGGGAGAGAAAGAGAGAGAAGGAAAAGGAGGTGAGAGGAGATAGAGAGAGAGGCGAGAGAGAGAGAGAGAGGCGAGAGAAAGAGGGGAAGGAGAGACAGACAGACAAAGAGAGTGAGTAGAGAGAGGAGGCAGAGGGAGAGAGGGGGGAGAGGGGAGAGAGAGAGAGAAATAGTGAGAGGAGATAGAGACAGGTGAGAGAAAGAGGGGAGGGAGAGACAGAGAGACAGAGACAGAGAGTGAGAGGTGATAGGGAGTGATGGGGTGGGATGGGGGAGGCACGAGGCAATACAAGGCGAATTATCTATAGGCGGAAGCTTACAATAAAACCAGACTTTATTACTAATTAGGTTAATAATTCTAGACAAAAAGTCTCCGTCTAATGGTAGCGATCTGTAAGCCCCGGATATTAGCAGATCAGCCTTAGTTGAGACCAATCAGGAAATAGGGGAGGTGGGATGGGGGGATGTTGGCGGGAGTGGGAGGGGGGAATAGGTAGATGTATCTAGGCACTGTGCGCAGGACTGGTCTCCTCTGGCTGCCATAGTTCACTCACCTTCTCTATCAGTCGCAAAATTATTCACAAAACCTCTTTGTATGTCCTCATTTTTGGGATATATATGTACCACTACATGAATACATATACTAAATTTCAAGGCTGTATTAAATATACTCATGCATTTCTAAGCTCATCCTATAGAGTATATTTAGCTACTACTTCAATAGTAATTGTCTATCCAGAAATATTGCATACTTTTTTTTCAAAAAAAAAAAATCAATTTTACTCGTAATTGAATTTGTCCATCCAGAAATATTGCATACTTTTTTTTCAAAAATATAAATATTAAACTTAAAATATAGAAATAAAAATATCAAACCGCAAGTTTTGTTCAAAAATCACTAATTCCCTCTTACACCTCTTACTATATGAATGATTATATAATAGTCTGGAAACCTATCACTATCATCCATCTTTCACCTCATCTCATAATACATCATCAATTGAATGTAACACGAAATGTACATACTGAATATTGAATGTGATTATACCAACTCAAGCCCTCTCTATATGTTTAAATTTCCTTAGATCTATCAGGGCACAACGAAAATTCATCTACGGATGAGCGTGCTTAAATTTATGTAAAAAAATTTCCTGAATAAATAAACCTGTTGAAAAAAAAACTTAAAATATAGAAATACTTATTAGCTGTCCTAATGTTTACCATCATTAGAATCAGCTTGATCTGCTTGGTATTGGGTTGGCTATTAGGGTGTGTGTGTACACCTGTGTGTATGTCATTTATGTGAGAGACAATAATAATGATAATAAACAAATAAAGGATAATAAACATTTATACAAACTATCCGCTCCATGTATAATGATGACCAACTCACCTACAAGAAAATGCAAATATATTAAATCATGGCAAATAATAATTTTCCACATTTTGTTTCGTTTCGTTTTCTAACCCATTTAAAAGTCAGTTGAGCAAACTTTGAGAGGATTTTGTCCAGTTCTCCTGGTGACGGTCTTCATAAATGTCCACATTTACATATGGGTCAGATTTTCAGAAAATGTACAATTGGCAGCTCTACATATTTAGTAATTTCTGCTAAAAGAGTGATACATTTTGGGTATATCTGAGTATATTTGGTATCGCATTGATTTAAAGTATCAGTTCTGTTATGTTAAACTGCATTTTGAAGCTCATTTCTGTCTTAAATGTGGGTTATTTGAGAGGATTGGTGAAGGCGACTTGTAAATTTTCTGAAAATCTGACCCATGTACATATGTCACGCCAGAATATCACAAAATGAAAATGAATAGGACTCAATACTGTAAAGTGATCTACTGGTAAACTCTTGCATTATATACATCTTATTATTTACGGCACATCTGGAAGAACTGTCATAGGGAAGATGCCCGCCCTATTTATTTCCTTGTACTTTGCTTAAAAAGGAAATAAATGCTACTATCATATACTTCGGTTCATACACACCTTAAATACATATATAGTCCAGTTGCCAAACTGGGATTTTGGGGTCAACCGTGTTTCGTGGTATGGATGATGTTTTATTGTTGATTCTGGTCATATAACATGTCCTGAGCAGGAATCAGCCGGGTGCCACTCTGGATCTCTTGAGCAAATCTTTTTACGAGCCAAAAACAAAATGGCCACTGAGCGACCAAGTTGTGAATCATTTAAACTCCATAACTTTGTTATTATTAGTGCTAGAAGCATAATCTTAGTGTCTACACCTATGTTTTCAAGGGCTAGGAAGTTATTAATGTGCTCAGATTGCTTGTATTCATACTAGAAATAACAGAAATTGAACCTATGACAAAAATATTGTCAGAAAAATATGGTACTTTATTCAGCAATTCAAACCTTTATTCAAAATCAGTATGTATGTATAATATCTCCACCTGAGAAAGCTCCAGCGCCTATTATCATCTGTCATTCACAAGATTAACACTCTACAGGCAAACTAATAACACCTACATACAATGGAATCAGTCATATTAATATGGAACAGGATAAGGAAGGGTCACAAATAGTATCAGAGTACTGATGATTGGGTGAAATCTTTCAAAAGTGCTTTGTTCATATATTTACACAAATGAGAGCTGGTAAATTATTAGCTAATCACAAATTCTGTACCAGAATACCACTCGCTACTTTGCCATTGAAATATATGGTCTTTGAAACGTAACCCTTCATTGTTTTCCTTGAACCCCACCCTTGCAAAAATCGGACAGGCAACCTCTATTAATGACGTTACAACTTACAATGTAATGCCATGGCCTGGAGAACTCATTCTCTCCTTTCTGCGCTGATACCTCAGTGAAGTAAGTTTATCTAATGATCACCTATTGTTTTCCCCTTTTCTCAATTAACACTCAAAACCTATTCACAGTGAACAGATCTTTTGAAACATGAGAGTTAGATCAATCTATGAAGGGGCAGGATTTTACTCTTGCAGGCAACATATTCCTGTCACTTGTAGCAAACATTTCCCACTCAGCTTTGTAGGGAAGGGACGTTAACTTTCTGTTTCAGTGGAGCCATGCAGTTTGGGAGAGAAGTGTTTTGTGTACTTGTTACACAAGTTGATCTTCACTAGAAATTGCCATTGGATGTTTCTATACAAGTAGACCTAGGGGGCTGGCGATATTCTTTTCTGATGTCTCATTGAATTTCCCCTTTCACTGATTAAAACCATCCCTGTCATATGTTTCATATGTACTAAAAGATGTACATATGTGTCTCTAATGGTGGTGGTTTGCTGACATTGATATCTTTCTCTCCTAAAAGGTTTATATAGAAGCAAGACCAATATCAATAATGGATGACAAATGCTTCTTTGACTTTACAAATGACTCCCTAGATCTTATTAACTGTGGTGTTAGTAGAGTAGAAACAGTTGGAAATTGTAGCATCAGGCATGGTGATGGGTTGATTTATAAACTTGCTGGAATTAATTTGATCCGATGTCACAAGAGTTGTGTATCTACATATATATACTTCAAACCATCATATCAAAAGATTTCTATCCAAACAGAAAATAGCTGATTATGTAATTCCGCCCCAAAAGTCTCGGAGATCTGTGACTCCAGAGTTCAACTTCAAAGAACATTGCCTGTTCTGTGGCAAGACATGTATACCATTGACCTCCAGCTCTAAAAATCCTAATAGGTGGAGAAGTGTAGTCCAGTGTGACTGTAGACAATTCACAAAAAATTGGACAAGAACAGATGAAAGAGTTCGAATCTGGCTGGCCTGCTAACTTCCATAGAACCCTGAAGAAAAGCATTATCAGATTGGCTGCTAACAAAAAGTCTATCAGGATTGATGGAACACATGTGTTTGATACTGGACTTATATACACCAGAGTCATTGGCCTTCAGCAGTCTCGTGATATCAACATTCAAGATGTTCTTAAGTATGAACTATCTGCAGTTCTGTTTGATGAAAATGGGGACATGAGATCACAGACGAAAGCTACACTTAAGGCTAAGCTACAAGTAGAAGTGTCAAACCAGTATACCAGCCCTGCAGATGCCATTATCATTGATGGGTGTGCCTTGTTGTGGAATGTCCATTGGCCAGTAAGTGTATCAGTGGAAGATTACATAAAGAACTTTGTGGGAAGCATCAACCGCTACCTTCAAAAGTGCTGCGTACATCTGATCTTTGACAGATACCCATCAACAAGTACCAAAAGTGCAACCCGATCTAACCATGCGGGTAAAAATGCTAGCCACAAACATGTACTGACACTGTATACACCTCTACCAGCACAGAATGTAGTGCTGAATGTGACACACAACAAGACCCAATTGATCAGCTTGATCAGTAAATATCTGGTTGATCATCTTGTTGACAATAACAATGAGTTGGTCATAACATCTGAATACCCAGTTCCTGTATCAATTAGAAACGATAAAATAACCCCCAGAAATGATCTACAAAACACTCATGAGGAGGCTGATGTGATCATAGTAAATCAGTTGTTGTATCTTGCCATTAGAGGGGCATCTAACATCTGTGTAGTTTTGACCATGCCGGACGATGTGCCCTAGACATAAAGGCTACAGCAAGCAAACATAGGTTGATCACAGACACTTTTCCAGGAGTTCATGCACTGAGCAGCTGTGACACTAAGTCTTATCTTTATGGCATTGGTAAAGCAACAGCCTTGAAAACACTGAGCAGTGGAAATTCATTGAAGTTGTTGGGAATGATAGATGTCAGTATGAATGAGGTCCTATTAGAAGCAATGTCATTCATGTCAATATGTTATGGGTCAAAACATGATGGGGACATGTCAGAGACACGTCATGCTGTCTGGCTCACCAAAATGGCAAGGCCAAAATTATCCAGTGCTCCAAAACTAAAGTCTCTGCCACCAACTACAGATGCATTCACTGAGCACATCCACCATGCACACCACCAGACTATGATCTGGAAAGCTTCACTCTCTAGTGCTCCACCTGCAGCAGCAGATCCTCTGTAGTATGGCTGGACCAAGAAGGAAGACAACTTGTCTCCAGTAATGTTACCAGACAATGCTTCACTGGTTCCAGTTGAGTTGCTTGAGATGATCAAGTGCGGCTGTGCCTCAGCATGTTCATGTTCCACGGGTAGATGCAGTTGTGTGTTTGCCCAGATGACATGCGCCATGTTCTGTAACTGTTATGCTGGAGCAGAATGCAACAACATTCACACCAGAATCTTGCCATCAGAGGACAATGATGAAGAAAAGGAAGATGATGACATCTGAAGTGTTAAATGTTACTAAACCACCGTGTCTATTTTCTTTATATATTGATTATGACTTGTATATACATATATAAGTATGTAGGTGTTATTAGTTTGCCTGTAAGAGTGCTAATTTTGTAAAGGACAGATAGTAATAGCCACTGGAGCGTTCTCAGGTGGAGATATTATACATACATACTGATTTTCAATAAAGGTTTGAATTGCTTAATAAAGTACCATATTTTTCTGACAATATTTTTGTCATAGGTTAAATTTATGTTATTTCTAGTATAAATACAAGCAATCTGAGCACATTAATGACTTCCTAGCCCTTGAAAACATAGGTGTAGACACCAAGATTATGCTTCTAGCACTAATAATAACAAAGTTATGGGGTTTAAATGATTCACGACTTGGTCGCTCAGTGGCCATTTTGTTTTTGGCCCGTAAAAAAATTTGCTCAAGAGATCCAGAGTGGCACCCGGCTGATTCCTGCTCAGGACATGTTATATGACCAGAATCAACAATAAAACATCATCCATACCACAAAACACGCTTTTCTGAGATTCCGCTGGACTAATATATCTCCTGGGTAGTATGCTAAACGTCTTTGGCATGCAAACGATAGATAGCCTTTGATTTAAGATTTAAGAGCGCAATGAATACGGTAGCAGCACTCAGGGGCTGACTGTCCCATTATTATTACACCCCTGTGCTGTAGTTGCCTATACCTTCAGCATTGAATGTCACACTTGGTCAAGGTGGTGCATAACATGTAAATTATGACACCCTTGGCGCATACAACAAGTAGCTGGGGTGAGGGAGTGAGTGAGGGACCTTTTTCTTCATTTTTCGCAAAATGCCTACAAAATGGCAGAAAACTGAAATCAGTGTTTTTATTTTTATTTAATTATATCTTTTATTTATTAACAGGGTGTAATAAATGTGGGACAAAGCTCGGGTGAAGTGTGGACACTTCCCCCTCGCTACTTCCACCTATTTCCCTATCTCCTATCTCTCTACACTATAGCTCTGACAGGGCTGTAAATGCTCAAGTATAGCTGAACAGACTGTAAGTCAGTATCATGTCAGAGCTCTGACAGGGCTATAAATGCTCAAGTAAAGCTGAACAGACTGTAAGTCAGTATGATGCCAGAGCTCTGACAGGGCTATAAATGCTCAAGTAAAGCTGAACAGACTGTAAGTCAGTATCATGTCAGAGCTCTGACAGGGCTATAAATGCTCAAGTAAAGCTGAACAGACTGTAAGTCAGTATCATGTCAGAGCTCTGACAGGGCTATAAATGCTCAAGGAAGGCTGAACAGACTGTAAGTCAGTATGATGTCAGAGCTCTGACAGGGCTATAAATGCTCAAGTAAGGCTGAACAGACTGTAAGTCAGTATGATGTGGGAGCTCTGACAGGGCTATAAATGCTCAAGATAGGCTGAACAGACTGTAAGTCAGTATGATGTGGGAGCTCTGACAGGGCTATAAATGCTCAAGTAAAGCTGAACAGACTGTAAGTCAGTATGATGTGGGTGCTCTGACAGGGCTGTAAATGCTCAAGTAAGGCTGAACAGACTGTAAGTCAGTATGATGTCAGAGCTCTGACAGGGCTATAAATGCTCAAGTAAGGCTGAACAGACTGTAAGTCAGTATGGTGTGGGTGCTCTGACAGGGCTATAAATGCTCAAGTAAGGCTGAACAGACTGTAAGTCAGTATGATGTGGGTGCTCTGACAGGGCTGTAAATGCTCAAGTAAGGCTGAACAGACTGTAAGTCAGTATGATGCCAGAGCTCTGACAGGGCTGTAAATGATTCTGCTAGGAACTGTTACGAGTGGCTGTATATCACCCAGTGATGTCTAACTCACATGTATGCCCTGGGACCAGTAATAAATAGGCCTGGCAGTATTGGCCCCCTATTATCGCCCACCCGCGCGTTATGCTGTATTTCATCCTGGTCCCCACCCTATGAATCATCACTACTGATAGCCAGGGGACCAGGAGACAAGCAAGCACCAGGGTAACTAGATCTAGTGGCACAATTTTATTTTTTTATTAATATTATATGCAGACACAGAGCGTCTTTGTTATGTATTTCTTAAATATTGGCCTTTAATGAATACAAAAAAAGTCCAATTAAGGCAAAAAACCTCCCAAAATAATGATAATTTGGTGTTTGTAATTAGTAATTCAACCTTTGTCACTATTATCTATGTCATTGTAATCACTCTTCATCATTATAATTTAATATTTTATAAAATGCCTCAGGTTGTGATGAGAACAGCACTCGATGTAATTCATATCCTGAATAAAATACCCTTTTAGAGTAAATACCTTTTTAGAAAGCAATGCCTGATACAAAAGACTTTTCCATTTATCTTTCAAGTCATACTTTGTAATGGAAACGTTCTAAAAATAACTTAAGCTACATGTGTTCATTGATTCGGTTCCTTTATATTCAATCCTTTAGAAGATCTTTGTATCCATTCCTTTAGTAGGTTCCCCCTAATAGCCTACCTATCACAGTCGCCATTACACTCCATCCATTAGAACCTTTGTGGTTTGGCACTGGATTCCTTCCCAGGAAAGGGGGAAGAGGGAAGGGGGAGGCCAGATGCTTTGGTCATTTAAATGTAAGTGTCATTAAACGTCACCTTCATGATACAGGCTACTATGGCCTGAGAGTATTAAAGCTAAAACAGGAGGAATATTCTCCCAAATTGGGGCGAGGGAGGCGATTCGAGGCCATGGCCCAGCTGGTTTTTTATGAGGATGTTAACTGATTAACAGGAACTAATGGTATTCCTTCTTCCACACTTCGACATCGGAGAGAAATCACTGTTGTTTAATTATCCTGCCATAAACTATAGATAGAGAGAATGGAACGAGCCGGCAATAATCGAAAATTTATTGGACGAGATTCATCCACATAAGCACGATGCATTAGCCAGTGCTAATGCGGACGAATCAAGTCCAATAAATTTTCGTTCATTGAAGGCGAGTTCCATTCTATATTTATTATATGGGCATAAAACTTGATGTGTAATCACAAATGTATTATGTGTAAATCAGAAAAAAGTGGCCGACTTGGTGACGAAGTAGTTCATATAGTATGCATACTATATGAATTTTTATTGCACCCCATTTATAGCACCTCTCAATAGGGATGCACGTATAATAATGTACAATTGCTGCATATTAGGATTTTTCACCCTTGAGTTAAAGATGCAGTCTCAGTTAACGTTGGTCAAAAAACTGAACGTTTCTACTTTTTGTTGCATTCTTTTCCAACCCATCTAAAAGTCATTTGACCACATGTGGTCAAAATCCTCCAAAACTGCAGTTTTGGAGGATTTTGTCCAGTTGTGTCTGATACAGGGCCTCTAAAACGTCCCCTTTTGTATTTGGACGACCCGCCTGAATCCTTTTCAGGCAATGACTTCATTTATTATCGCTCATCGGAGGCAGTTTTCTCTCGCTGATTAGACTTCAAATTATTGTATAAATACAAGACCAGCAGCAGAATATTGATAAATCCAGTCCTATAAGTCATAATTTGAGTGAATTTGGTAAGATTTGTTTTGTCATAAACAACTGAGAAGGCAGCTTTAATTAAATCTTCACGCCATAGACGCTGCCGCAAAACATGATTTGTAAGTTTAGACCTGTGGGAGACGTCCATTGTGGTCGATAATAGAGTAAGGTATCCCAGTGTAATTACATCAGAGGCTAAAAACTGTAAATGTCACTATGAGAGATTAAATATATTACAATATTATCTATATTCATTTCCATACCTGGACCAATAGGTACATGATATATATGGGTGAAATCTTCAGAATAGGGACAATCCGCCTTCACCAATTCTCTCAAATAACCCAAATTTAAGCCCAAAATGAGGATCAAAATACAGTTTAACACAACTAAACAGATTGTTTGAATCAACCCAATACCAAATATACTCAGATATACCTAGAATTGACCATTTGTGAGCTTTTAAGATTTAGCAAACTTTCCTAAATGTGTAGTGCAGTCGATTGTACATTTTCTGACGATTTGACCCATATTATAGTGTTATCTAAAATTGGAAAAAAGTGTGAGATCCGCTACACCTCTTCTTCCGGACACCGGATACATGGGTAGAAATAAATACTTAATTAAAAGTCTTCCCAGCTAAAGCGACCCAAAAGAATGTTTCCCGGTTTTTTCTTTCCTTTATCCTGAGTACTGTGGAATGGAAGATTCAAATATAGAAAATGAAGAAAAAGATATAATATTTCCTCGATAGTTTTTCATCAATTCTTGGGTTTTGTCGAGAATATTTTTTGGGATTTTGTTTTTTGCTGATCTACGATATGGAGCGAGAGGTTTTCCCTCCGTTTAAAGGGACTCTCTCATCTTTGAGCCTAGACTGTATATGGGTCAGATTTTCAGAAAATGTACAATTGGCAGCTGTACACATTTAGTAAATTCTGCTAAATTAGGCTGCAATTTGGTCAATACTAGGTAAATTCGAGTATATTTGGCATTGCATTGATTCTAGCGATCTGTTTGGTTAGGTTGAACTGTATTTTGAACTTTGTTTTCGTCTGAAATTTTGGTTATTTTAGAGAATTGGTGAAGGTGAATTGTACATTTTCTGAAAACCTGACCCATATATCCCATACATATAGTATACCACACAGCCTGCCTGCCCGCCATACATATAAGTAGCCCTGATCAATGGTCTATGGAGGCCTATTGATCCACTGCTAATTTAACACACTCCAGTTGTGACATATCCCCCGGGCTCCATCAGGCTATCCTTCCATGATATACCAATCCACCCATCAATCCACCTTTTTACTCTCTCTCTAGCTCTTACTACTGGGGTGCGGCAGAGTGTATACGCCTTCACCAAACTGACCAAAATAATCCAGGTGTAAGACCAAAATGAATTTTTAAATAGAGTTCAACGTAACAGAATAGATATGAATCAACACAATACCAAATACATACAGGGTAACTAAAGGGCCTAGTCCACTAAGCCGATTCTCATAGAATTTAGTGCAAAAGAGTCCTCTGCGGCGCAATATCGCATGAGAATCGGCTTGGTGGATTGGGCCCTTTAGTTGGGGGAAGGAGCGTGAATATTCAAAGCGACTGAAATCAATGAGTTATTATATATGCTTGAATTATATGAATAGAACATATTTTAGTCATAAAAGTTGGATACCTCTACCCGTACCTTCGACATTCAATACAATTATTAATTACATAACAAGCCTATGGCAATTAACTAAATGTAAACAAAGTACCACGCTTGCTTTCCTGCGCAAAAGCCTCTTTGAAGCTATTTAAGCTTTGTTGTATATCTCGTTGTGTGTATGTTGTAGGTGTATCACTGTATGTATGCAAAAAGAGCCCTGAGAGAAAGGATACGAGTCATATTGATAGACTAATATAATATATAGTTTATAGTCTCGCATCCTTAATAATAAGAGTTTTTGAATTGGATTGGGATGGAAATTGACAGTACCTACAGGTTGGGAGGGAAGTGCAGGAAATATAAGGGTGAAATCACCAGAAAATGTACAATTCATCTACATCAATCCTCCCAAATAACCCAAATTTAAGATAAAAATCAGGTTTAAAATTCAGTTCAACATAACCAAACAGATTGTTTGAATGAAGGCAATGTCGAAATATCCTCCGATATACCTGGTATTGACCATTTCAGTCTAACCAACGAGTCTGGAACAGGTATTCTCGTTGGTCTAACTTAGCAACATCTACTAAATTTGTAGAGCTGCCGATTGTACATTCTCTGAAAATCTGACCCATAATATGGTAAACAGGATTATATCTTTGGATAAACTCAGTAGCCAAGCATGCAAATGAGAGACGGTCTGTCACGTTTGTATATAGTTTGATTACATTAAAGTCTATCTTTGTCTAGATGTGCTTTGACTGTCCTATGTTGTAGACACTGGAATAAATACAGGAGAATTACTTATAGTTACAGATTTTGCTGAGAGCAATTTTAATGGAATGGAATTGGCGATAATGTTTTGTGGAAGTTGCATTATATACCGTTACAAATGCAATACTGAGTGAGTGAGTGATTTATTAGTATGTTTGCACTGGCAACAGGTTCTAACTCATTATTTCTTTGGGGATGTTGAAATATAATACTTTTTTATTTATTTTTTCAGAGAACCGATTTTGAGTTTTTTCCGAATCTGCAAAACTGCACAATCAGCTGGCAGTTCTACATTGTTTCGTGCAGTAGGAGACAAATAGGCTATAGACCTGTTAAACTTCAACTGAGTTTAGATTAAACTAAGATATTACTGATATTTGGGTTTCTTCTGTATCCAAAGACTAGCTCATCTCTAAAACGTCTAATTTAACCATTTCAGTGATTTTGGTGGAGGTTGCATTATATACTGTTGCAAAGGCAATAGTTCCCGTTTCTGGCAATTTTTTATTCATTCCATTAGGTTCGACTGTTGAGTGCCTGTATTCATTTGCCTTCAATTTGTCATCTTTTTTTATTGTTTTTTCGTCTGAGCCTTGATCTAATATTTGTTCTATTGGGTTAATTACCATATTTTCCTCTGCAGTATGGAATATATCATTGAAATGTTCAGCAACTGTTTTTTTTCTGTTCTGACCGAATGTCATGTAGGTGGCCTTGTAATTAAAATGTTCAGCAACTGTCTTTTCTGTTCTGACAGTGAGTGAGTGAGTGAGTGAGTGAGTGAGTGAGTGAGTGAGTGAGTGAATGAATGAGTGAGTGAGTGAGTGAGTGAGTGAATGAGTGAGTAGGGGAGTGAGTGGGGGAGTGGGTGGATGGGGGAGTGAGCGAGTGAGTGGGTGAGTGAGTGAGTGAGTGAGTAGGGGAGTGAGTGGGTGAGTGAGTGAGCGAGTGAGTAAGTGAGGAGTGAGTGAGTGAATGAATGAGTAAGTGAGTGGGTGAGGGAGTGAGTAGGGGAGTGGGTGGGGGAGTGAGTGAGCGAGTGAGTGAGTGAGTGAGTGAGTGAGTGAGTGAGTGAGTGAGTGAGTGAGTGAGTGAGTGAGTGAGTGACAGTGGTTACTAGTAGTAGATCCATTACCGACATTAAATCCCATTGACTGAATCACGGAGCGGCCACTCATCATAAAAGCACCCAAGAACTAAATGTAATGGACACTCTGCATGCTTCTGATAACCTGTTATATTACAGCAAGTCTTGGCCGGGAGTAGACGGCATGGCTGTTCCAATCAACCCAGTATATTATGTGCTATTACTCACGACAGCAATTCCCTGATTCTCTGTTTAATATTTCAACCAATAGGGGAGTTGCATGTCTCACTGCGCATGTCTGTCACAGTGCATGCGGGGATGGATTCTAATGAAATCTGACATACAAATATTTGGCAACATTTTTATCGAAAATAGCAAGAATCTTATCACCAATATCATAACTTGTATAAATGATCTATGAAAACCAAATGCATGATGGGAAAGATGGGAGGGGGATGTTATGGAAACATGTATAACACATTGATATTGATATCAGAGCATTGATAAATTCTCCATACTGACCATGCCATGTTTTCTATAGATTTTATACAGTACCATTACTCCCATAATTCCATGCGAATCACGATTCAAAATGGCGGATGAACAAATGGTTAGGTTTTGATCACAGGGTTCGTGGGACCACAGACATGGCGAAAACTTTAGAACTTTAGAACCGGTGACACTTTCAGTTTCACCGGCCCGACATGTCTTTCCCCGGTCAAGGACCGCGGTCCTGCAGGTTTCGCCATGTCTGGGACCATGACAAACACACTGAAACATCCCTGGCAAGGAGAAAAGCAGGGGAAAAGTTATTCTGGTGATATTTATCTTTGAAATGAATCAAATGAATACGAAATAAATCTTGGAAATTTGGTAAATCGAATTTTGAGAAATGTTTCCGAAAATTTCAGGATAGTTTAGGTTAGAAATGATGAAATAGCGGACTTCACGAATTGGTAAAAGTTAGACTTTGCAGTGGTGACTATGCCCCGAGGACAGGACTAGCTGCGGGCGTCTTCCCCGTCAGCTAATACCTTAACCCAGTCTAGGCCCAAAGTTGAGAGAGTCCCTTCAAACGAAGGGAAACCTCTCGTCTGAAACCGCCAAGTGCCATTATAATTCCATTTAGACCGCAAAATGTCATTATATTCCCATTAAAACTAGGCCAGAAAACTGATTAGCGAAGTAGGCGTCCAATCACTGACATACCATTCTGATCTGATCTGAGGGTTTGGACCTAGAGTGAACCAACAGGCAAGTAGGCTATGTCAAATTATTTTACACCATGTCCCTCCGATCGCATTTGAGCGAATTATTTCCATGCGGTAAGAAACATGGAACGTGTTCCAAAAGAACAAGACAGGATTTTAGTTGGCAGTAAATGACCAAATCCAATCTGATCCCATCATTGTGCCTGCTCGCCACCACCTGACCATTAGTGGAACTAATCAGGCGGAAGTACAGGACTGCACAGCTCGGCAGTGAATCCAATCAGTGATCCGATTGGTCAAATCCACCATTCACTCTTTTATGGGTCAGATTTTCAGAAAATATACAATCGGCAGCTCTACGCATTCAGTAAATTCTGCTAAATGACGCTGCAATTTTGGGTAAATTCGAGTATATTCGGGATCGCAATTAATCTAGCAATCTGTTTGGTTAGGTTGGCCTAAATTTTGAACTTTGTTTTGGTCTGAAATTTGAGTTATTTGAGAGAATTGGTGAAGGTGAATTGTACATTTTCTGACGATTTCACCCTTATGGTAGTCTTGAAATCAGTACCTTCACTGTACGTAAGAGGTCGCGCTCAGTGTGCCCTTGAGCTGCGTCATTCAGTGCCAGTGCGCGTGCGCAGTTACTAATATATTCATACAGGATTACAGCAGGATTAATTCAGCTATGGATAGGGCCAAGCAAATAAATAGCTGTTTCCGGTCTCTATCATACCCTAAAGATTTGTTCACCCTGCCTAAGAAAACAAATTTTCTTTTACTCAATATTTTTTAGGACCACAAAATTTGATAAATTAAAAAGAGTTTAAAAGTCACAGAATTTAAAACGCAGTTGCTGCTGCTGCCAATTATAACGTCAGTAAAAAGTTCTTTGCATTTCAATTAGCCATTTTCTAATATTGAAGGGACTCATATACTTGTATACAGTGGAGATTAGCATAGATATGGTCCTGCTACGAGGCAATAGCTGCAGGTGCAGTGGGAGTGGGGCCAATAAAAAGATACTAGTATGGACACGTTCTAAGAAAATTCAGTTAAAAATAAAATAATGCAATCTCTCCCTCTCCTCTATCTTCCCCCCTCTCCAACCACTGTTCCTCTCATTTACCCTCTCCTTAGCTGTCTCCCCTCTCCCTCCCTACCCCTCTGTCCGTCTCTCCTCTCCCTCTCTCCCCCTCTATCTGTCTCCCCTATCTCTCCCTCTCCTCTTCTCCGTCTGTCTGTCTCTCCACTCTCTCTGTCTCCCCTCTCTTTCTCTCTCTGCCCCTCTGTCTGTCACTCCTCTCTTTCTCTCTCTCTTCCCCTGTCTGTCTCTCCTTCCCTCTCTTCTTCTCATCCCCTCTGTCTCTCCCCTCCTCTCCCTCTGTATGTCTCCCATCTCCCTCCCTCTCTTCCCCTGCCTTCTCTGTAACCCCCCCCCCGTTCTCTCCCATCTCCTTCACCCCCTATCTTCCCCTGCCTTCTCTATAACCCCCATCCCTCGTCTCCCACTTCTCTCCCCTGTCTCTTCCTCTCACTCCCTCATATCCTATTTTAGCCATGCAGTGCCTCCATCATTCAGCACATAGCACCAGGACGGTGCACAGCAATATAAGCCAGAATTGCCTCTCAATGCGGGCCCCGGAGAAAGCCGCCATCTCTCAAGCTGCTGCGCGACATGCCAAGTAGCGATATTGGTTATTAATCCTGATTTAAAAGCGGAACAGAGGTGGAAAAAGAGGAGAGGGAGAGAGAAGTGGGTCGGAGCGATGGCTAAGTACCAGGCCTGAGTGTGCTTGTAAATGATACTGTCTTGTTCTGGTAGTTAGGTCTTTGGGCGTGGGGTCGGGGGGGGGGGGAGAGGAGGGAGGAGGAGAGAGGGACATGGAGAGAGAGTGATGGAGAGAGAGAGAGAGATGGAGAGGGAGAGGAGGGAGAGACATGCAGGGACATGGAGAGAGATGGAGAGGGAGAGGAGGGAGAGAGCGGGACATAGAGACAGAGAGAGATGGAGAGGGAGAGAAGGTAGAGAGAGGGACATGGAGAGGGAGAGTAGGGAGAGAGAGAGGAGGGAAGAACGGTGAGAGACAGAGACACACATACACAGACAGAGAGGGAGAGAAGAAGAGAGATAGACAGACAGACACTCAATGAAAGAGTGGAAGGGAGAGAGATACAGAGAAAGACAGAGCGAGTGGAGGAAGGAGAGAGAGAGAGAGAGGGGGGGGGGGGGAGACAGGGAGAGAGAGGGGAGAGGGAGAAGACAGAGATAGGATAGAGGGGGGGGGGGGAGAGACAGAGAGGGGTGAGACTGAGAGAGGGTGGAGGAGGAAGGAGAGAGATGTAGATGTAAAATATAAAAAGCTAAATGAGAGAATCAAAACAGCGTTCCTCTACCAAGGTCGTCCATACAGAAACGCAAGGAATCAATCAACTGCCCTACTTCCAAATCCCCCTTCTCCCGCCCCTCCTTCCGCCACCCCTCCTCCTCCTCCTCCTCCCCACACCACCTTTAGACCTTCTTCCGTCCCCCCCCCCCCCGCCCCACCTTTACTTTTTTTTAAAAAATTTTAGAATGTTTATACAGCAAGTCAATAAATCAAATCAATGTTCCTTGTGTAATTACAACCCTACGCTGTCAAATCGGAATTCGTAACTCAGGCATTCTCCGGAAGAAATGATATTATTATCATTATTGGCTGAACTAGCCGAACCATCAACCCTATACCATACTACCGTGTACGCGTGAATTATTGCATAGGGCGCTCTACAGCCCAGTCACTTGAATGGGTTGTATGTACAGCTATGGCTGAACTACCTAGGCCTATATTGTAATTTTCCATCAATGCAAATAAAGAATTCTTGAAATGAAATGAAATCTTTTCACGAGAAGTCAAGTACAAAGAAGTTACATAGACATTTCGCAAATCAATTTTAACCTTGACATGGACTCACGGGTAGTTATTGTTTTCTGTCCACTGCTGTGTCTAACTGCTGACTCACACTGGTTCTAGTTCTAATTCTAGGATACAATAGAGGACTTGTGCTAACACAATGTTAATACAATGCTATTACAATACAATACAATGGGTGATGAGTTCTTCCCCCCCCCCCACCTCGCCCCCCCCCCCCCCGCCCCTCGCTATCAGTCTAGGCTCACAGCCTCTCTAACAAGAATGGTACGCCTACTGCGCTAATGACTTTCCTGGCCCTGGAGTAGGCGTCCTAAAATAATTTTCGAAGGTGAGGGATGATGGTATTATGCTAAGGGGACCGGATGGTTTAATTGATGATTCCTTGATAGGGTGTAAATAAAACCCAGTGTTGATAGTTTTTATGGTTTATTTAACACAAGCTTTCGCCCTTTTCTGGGGCCGCAGGCAACGAAACTTGGAAAGTTCACCAATTCCTCAAGTCCAATAATTCATTAACACCCTGTTATCTGTGATAATTTAAAGTCAGGATACTCGAAATATTTCTGAGGTGATCGCCATGGAAACCGTGGAGCAATAGATGAAGAATTGCTTGGAACGTGTGTGTATGTGATATCCTGATAACTCAACATTTCCTTTGATAAATATAATAATTACTAAAATA
Organism: Sthenelais limicola; assembly: GCA_942159475.1. Classification (NCBI taxonomy): domain Eukaryota; kingdom Metazoa; phylum Annelida; class Polychaeta; order Phyllodocida; family Sigalionidae; genus Sthenelais; species Sthenelais limicola. Next base: position 33,099,043 of record OW804097.1, on the reverse strand, counting down.
TAATATATGATAATATGCGTCAATGAGGCGGCCTCGTCAATGAGGCAAAATTGATGACATAAGGCTCCGAATGTATTACCTTTTTAAAAATGTAGGGTGTAAAATAGATAAGATAAGATAATTCTTTATTCGTCATGAGATTGTTCAGACACAATGATTGAAGTCATCTCAAACAGAGTTCTTCCAGACCATGCCTTGCTCCTACTTTACATACTTTTACCATGCATTGAGGGCAGCACATTATGGTCAAGTTACTTTTCTCTCCGATTTGATTTCCCCAACAGAATCTCTGCCACATTCTTCATTAACAAATATCAATTAATCTAAGGAATATATAGCCTTGGTATTCCACACAAATGTTCTTACTTGTGCAGGTCAGCGAAAAACTACAAACCCATTTCTAAATGACATAATTTTATAGTCAAAATAGTGATCTTACCCACTTTAATAGTGACAACTGCTTTAATAATTTGGCTGCTTTAATATCCATCAGACCCCTCTTTGTAAATGAATCTCCCTTACTCTATTAGTAGTGGGTCAGATTTTCAGAAAATGCACAATCTACATTTCTACACATCTCTTAAATTCTGCAAAATTAGAGGGAAAAATGATAAATACTGAGTATATCTGAGTGAATTCTGTATTGTATTCATTCAATAAATCTCTATAGTTATGTTGAACTGTATTTTGAACGTGATTTTGGTCTGAAATGTGGGTTATTTGAGGAGATTGGTGAAGGCCAATTGTACATTTTCTGAAATCTTGATCCTGATAGACTATTACTATGTTCATGATGACTTCGTTTCATCCACTAATGATTTAGGAACAGGCTAAGCCATGAGTGCAGCTCTGAAGTTACAGGCTCAAAGACACTAGTGTGGCAATGAAACGACTGTAGAGCAAGGCCTACAGAAAGGTGTAGCAGATTATTGGTCTTTGTAATCTTTATCATGGGAGAAGTTATCAGAAAATGTAGAGTTTGACTTCACCAATCATCTCAAACAACCTTAAATTAAGGAGTGAGTGAGTGAGATTGGTTGCTTTACACCCTTATCAACACATTTAATATGGTTATATCAAGGGCGGGAGAGCTGAGAGGGAGTGAATGAGATTGGTTGCTTTACACCCTTATCAACAAATTTAATATGGTTATATCAAGGGCGGGAGATCTGAGAGGGAGTGAGTGAGACTGGTTGCTTTACACCCTTATCAACGCATTTAATTTGGTTATATCAAGGGTGGGAGAGCTGAGAGGGAGTGAGTGAGTGAGATTGGTTGCTTTAAGCCCTTATCAACACATTTGATATGGTTATATCAAGGGCAGGAGAGCTGAGAGGGAGTGAGTGAGATTGGTTGCTTTACGCCCTTATCAACACATTTAATATGGTTATATCAAGGGCGGGAGAGCTGAGAGGGAGTGAATGAGATTGGTTGCTTTACGCCCTTATCAACACATTTAATATGGTTATATCAAGGGCGGGAGAGCTGAGAGGGAGTGAGTGAGATTGGTTGCTTTACGCCCTTATCAACACATTTAATATGGTTATATCAAGGGCGGGAGAGCTGAGAGGGAGTGAGTGAGATTGGTTGCTTTACGCCCTTATCAACACATTTAATTTTACAGTTAACCGAGACTTACCTGTAAGTTGAGGATTAAACCTGTAATTATGTTGAGGACATCACGGTGTGTTCTGACTATACGAGATGTACGCGCATGCGCGGCACACGTCAGGTTTTAAAGATACATGAGGGTTTCCTAGTGAAAAACTCTATCCCAGCCCCAACAAGATTTATGCTTAATAAATCTGTTTGAAATAAAGGGCGAGACATTTAACCTAAGAGACTTAGGTAAGTTGTGATTAACATCATATAAATAAAAATATATATATATAGCCTTCACCCTGTTGCCCAGCTCTGTTGGAAGACAGAGGGGTCGGTCGGGAGGGCGTATAGTCAGAACACACCGTGATGTCCTCAACATAATTACAGGTTTAATCCTCAACTTACAGGTAAGTCTCGGTTAACTGTAAAATTATGTCTCGTCCATCACGTTAGTGTTCGAGACTCTACGAGATTTCGTAGTCCCACTAGGGGGCCCGAATGTCTCCTGAAACCCTCGTTTTAGATATTAAACCATATCTTTAATAATAAAGAGGAGTTTTCACTAGACGTATGAAACTATATAAAAACATATAGGCACATACGGCCGGTTAAGCAGGGCAAAACCCCCGAAAGGGAGCCTGAGTAACCGAAAAATATACTCGAAATAAAGGTAATCATAATTAATTAATAGGGGAGTTCAATCTTACCCTATTTCTTCTTCGTGCGCACCACTTTCTTCTTCGTTTTCTTATCTTTAAGGATAGTGTAGGCCACCGTATCGGTTGATCCTTCTATCTTCTTGTTATAGTACTTCGCAAATGTTCTGTCATTTCTCCAAGATGCTTGTTTAAGCAGAATGTTCATGTTTAAACCCAAAGCTAGGGCTTTTGACGTCACAGCACCCCTTGTACTGTGGGCTTTATATTTCTCTGTATTGACTCCTGCCAGCGCTAAGAGTTTCTTCGTCCAGTTAGACACTGTGGATCGAGAAACCTGGCCGTGCGGCCAAATGTAACTTAGCAGAAGCTGGTCTTTGCCGTTTCTTATTCCTTCTGTCCTATCTAAGTATTCAGTCAGACATCTGACCGGGCAAATTCTCTTATCCTCTTTATAGCCTGGGAGGTCAATGACATCAAGGGGGTCACCTACCCTGTTGTGTTTAAGGAGGTGCTTCATGTGAAGTTTTACTCCGCATTGTCTAAATTCAATCCCTTCGACACTTATTCTCCAAATTGTCTGGCCTCTTTGGGCCGTCGTGAGCAATAATAAAACAGTAGTTTTTAAGGTGAGGTTTTTAAGGTCAAGTTCCTCGTTTCTACCCCATCGTCTAAAAAGATCAAGCACTATATTTACATCCCACATGGCATCATACTTGGGTTTAGGCGGTTTAAGATTATACACCGCTCTCACTAATAGGCCTACATGCCTTTCTTCTCCTATGGTAAAGCCCGCCACCGACGGGGCTACAGCTGAAATAGCACATCTGGCCATATTTAACGTTCCATGAGCTATACCTTGCTCGGAAAGGATTCTGAGAAAATCGGTAAAGTTTCTTTTTGAAGGTTCGAACATATTAAAATCATTCTTACAGCAGAATTCCATCCACTTTTTAAGGTACACATTGTAAGATTTTCTGGTTCCCTCCCTCCATCCAAACTGCATCAGATCCGCAGTTTCTATGGAGTAGCCTTGTTTTAACAGGTTTCGCTTGAGTAACGGTAGGCAATGAGGGGGATTGACGTAATTTGGTCTTTCTGTTTCTCTTTGTTTGGGTGAGTCAGGTTTCCTTTCTTTCGGGGTACCTTTAACCTTGTTGTTGCTGTGTTTCGAGCGAGGGCGTACCAACTCTGGCCTGGCCAGTCCGGAACCACCAGGATGGCCTCGGACTTGTCCCTCATGATCTTTTGCCAGGCCCGCGCCACGAGGCTGAAAGGGGGAAAAATAAAATAAAGTAACTCTTTATTCCATGAGAAGGTGAAAGCATCAGTTAGTTCAGCACCAGGGTCAGGTCCCCAGCTACAATAACGTTTCGTTTTATTGTTCAGTCTAGATGCAAATAAATCAAAAGAGGGGGAGCCCAAAGAAAAGCACACCAGTTTAAAGATATCTCTGTTGAGGCCCCACTCAACATTGTCCGAAAAGTTCCTAGATTCAAAATCTGCAATCTCATTCAATTTTCCCGGAATGTGGGCTGCCACTATCCAATTCCTGTTTTCTTCCGCCCAGTTCCAAATTTTCTTTGCTACCCACTGGCAGTCTTTAGACTTTACTCCTCCTAGCTTGTTTATATACGCTACCGTAACCGTGTTGTCAGTCATTACTTTAATGCAAGCATTCTTTACTTTGCAGAGGCTAAGTAATCCTAGGAGCACCGCAGCTAATTCTTTCACATTGATATGCCATTCTAGTTCATTTTCTTTCCATCTACCATTGGCCCTGGTCCCGTTTAGCTCCGCCCCCCAGCCAGCATTAGAGGCGTCTGTATACATGATCCAATCTGGATCTATATTCCTAATATTCCTGTAGGTGGTCATTACATTGTTTTTCCACCAAAAAACATTCTCCCTGCCTTTTACCGAGGGGGTCATAAATGCCGAAAAATTTCCTTTTGAGACCTTCAAGGCTTCTATTTTGTCACACTCAAGTTCTTTTACATGGTTACCTCCGTAATCCGAGGCTACCGCATAAGCTATAATCAAGCCCACTAGACCTGCCACTTCTTTTATCGTCATTTCTGTCTTGTTTAGTAAGTCCGAGCAGGCTCTCAACATCTTTTCCCTTTTTTCCTGTGTAAGATATACTGTCATGGTTTCAGAATCTAACCAAAAACCCAGGAAGACTAGTTTCTTTGCTGGAGAAAAGACTGATTTCTCCGGGTGTACGAAAAACCCCAATTTGGTTAACAGTTCAGCTAAGATAAACGTAGTGTCCCTGCACTTGTCATAAGACATTTCCATTGTAATAGAGTCATCTATGTAAGGGAAACAGGTTGAACCTTGTTCCCTAAGAGTAGCAAACACTGGGTATAAAAGTTTCGTGAAAATTAGTGGGGCACAGGCCAAGCCATTAGGCATACAAGTGTATTGGTACAGAACCCCTTTCCAAGTGAACCGAAGGAATTTCCTGAATTCCGGCCTAACTGCCACAGAATAGTAAGCGTCACTGAGGTCAATGCTAGCCAAGTAAATCCCCGGAATCATTAGGTCAATCGCAGCCTGAAGACTAAACATTTTGAAATGTTCATAATGAACCAATTTGTTCAATTCTGATAGGTCTAATATCATTCTGTATTTGTTATTGGGTTTCGGGCGCAGGAAAACATTTGAAAGGTATTGGCCCTGCTCTTCCCTGGCTACCTCTATCACACCCTTGTTTAAGAGGGCAAATATTTCCTGTTCTAGGATATCCTTATGTTTACCAGAAGATTTAAAAGCCGAGGGAGCTACTTCTTGAGAAGGCATAAAGTCAAAAGGGGTGTGCACCCCTAGCACCATTTGTAATACCCAATTATCATTAGTTATTTTCAACCATTCATCCAAAAAGTAAACAATATTTCCAGCTCTGAATGTAAGAAAGCAGAAATGAGGGGGACTCACCGTCTCAACTATTTCTTGGCAGCCCCCCCTCGCTGAAAATTCTGGCGAGGTTGGCCCTGGCTGTTCGGGTTTCTGGGCCTGAACTGCTGCTGCTGTTGCTGGGGCATTTGAGGCTGTTGGTAACCCTGGTTCTGCTGCCAGTAGGGAGCGGGGCCTTGGGGGAACTGGTATTGGCCTTGTTGTTGTTGTTGCCCAAAGGCTTGTTGTTGTCGACCACCTCTAAAGCCCCTGCCTTTTCCTTTTTTGCCTCCCCTTCCTGATCCCCTAGCGGATCTCTCAAGCTTCTTCCTGACTTTGTACGCCGAATCACTCTCTTCCAAAGATTCTTTTAAGTTTCCTCCCAACAGCCAGTCGGCTGACGAGGGGGTAGCGTGAGACAAGATACCCGCATATCTTTGATCCACATGGGTTTTAAGGGCCTCCTTTCTCCTATCATTCAGCTCTTGGGATACAAAAAGCAACATTCTCACCAGATCCTCTGCTACATGGGCAAGGTCGGCAAGTTCATGTTTAGTGGAAGCCGTGTACACCTCCATGACTCCCGTTACTGAGGCATTAATCGTTCTTTGCATGTACTTAAATTTTTTGTCTGCCGTTCTTCCATTTTCAGGGGTCACTCCCCACAAGGCTCTGTCAATTTTAGGGACTTTAAGCGAGTCGGCGTTTTCTGGCCTAGGGTACTTAGCCAACGTTTCTTCAATTTTCGGTCTACAAGGTTTGGGGAACCAAGTTGTTATCATATCAAGACAAGTTTCAGAGAGGTCTGGACCCACCTTTTCATCCTCTTTTTCCTTGAGGAGAAGTTTAGTGCGTTTCTCCACCTCGGAGAGATGCTTAGGCTCCTTGGGATCCTCCTTTTGCTGGGTTTTTTCCTCCCCCGCAAGCTGTTTAGCCAGCTGTTTAAGAACAGTTTCATTATCCTTAGCTTTCTCTTCCCTATCATTCTCCATGTTAACATTATCCTCATCTTCCTCCTCATCCTCCTCCTCATCATCATAGTAGCCAAAATAAGAGTCAGTTTCAGAGATATCGTGCTCTCTAAATCGTTTCCTCGACTGGCCCCCATAGAAGGGTGGCGGGCCACGAGGCTGGGGAGGCATAGGAGGGGGACCACGAGGCGGGCCATAGGCGTTGAAGCCGTTAAATCCTCCATTATATCCTTGGTTATAACCACCGTAACCATAATTATAATCCCAGTTCATCTGATTTTGGGGGCCCTGATTCATGGGGCCCTGCTGTAGGGCTTGGAGATGTTGAACTTCATTCCTCAGATCAGAAACTAGCTTGAGAATGTCCGGGTCTTCCCCTCGGCCTTTAGCCGCCTCCGGGACTTTGTGCTCCGGTAAGGTGGCCGCCATATTGGCTGCGTCTCCTCCAGGTCCCTTGGTGTTATTCTCCGCCGTCTTGTCGGCACCACCATTCTTGTCACCCATTTTCCTTCTTGCTCTGAGTTTAGGAGGAACTCTCCCAGGTAGTAACTGTCTATAGAGCTGCTCTTGCGCCTGCTGATTACCCAGCTCGAAACTACCCGTGTCTCTACTGTTGCGAGTTATCCTCGGCATGGAGATCTGAAGGCAAAAATGATAACGACAGTTATTCACGACCACCAGGGTAACTGTACATGTAATTCAGGGGAGTTAAGTGGTGATCTTCGATCCATGCCACCTCCCAAATAGAAAAACAAGTAATTAAACTTGAATTCTAGGAAATAAATAGGTAAATACTTACCCAACCTGAAAACTCCGTGTCGCCGTGTCTGAAAAAGGCGCGTGGACTGACGTGTGCCGCGCATGCGCGTACATCTCGTAGAGTCTCGAACACTAACGTGATGGACGAGACATAATATGGTTATATCAAGGGTGGGAGAGCTGAGAGGGAGCGAGTGAGACTGGTTGCTTTACGCCCTTATCAACACATTTAATATGGTTATATCAAGGGCGGGAGAGCTGAGAGGGAGGCAGTTTATGATCACACCCAGGAAATAGATGAGAAAGGGAGAGAGAGACAAAAGAGATAGAAAGGCACTTTATGGTCATACCCAGGACCATCCTTAAATGAAGGCCAAAATGAGATTTTAACACAATACCAAATGTGATGTGTTTCAGGAAAAGGAGTGTTTCAGGAAAAGGAGATTTTCCAAAGTAATTTATTCACAAGATATCTTTTATGGTAATGTTCTCACATTCAGAGGGTTTAACGCATGGAGTTATATGAATTTATTTACTAAATCTCAAGACGGTCCATTAATATATCCTTTGGTTTTCGAAGGTCAATCTATGGAGTATATATTTAGTTACTTACCAGAAATATTGCAATATTACTTTTTTTCAAAAATATCAAACCTAAAATATGCAAATATTTTCAGAAAATGTACAATTCGCCCTCACCAATCTTCTCAAATAACCCACATTTCAGACGAAATAAAGTTCAAAATACAGTTTAACCTAACCAAACAGATTGCTAGAATCAATGCAAAATGCAAATGCAAAATGCTAAATATACTCGAATTTACCTAGTAGTGACCAAATTGAAGCCTAATTTAGCTGAATTTACTCAAAGTGAACATCTGCCAATTGTACATTTTCTGAAAATCTGACCCATATATACTCATGCAGATATAACTAGTGTTTATCATTCACCAGAATGGACTAAATATACAGAACTGCAGATTGTACATCTTCTAACGGCCGGAGCCATCTCAAACATCTCTGGCAGTCTGAAGACTTCCGAGCAAGGACTCCTGCAAGGCTTACATACAGGGCATTGATCCCCAGGATATTTATATGTGGGTCAGATCGTCAGAAAATGTACAATTGGCCTTCACCAATCCTCTAAAATAACCCAAATTTAAGACGAAATCTAAGTTCAAAAGACAGTCCAACCTAACCAAACAGATTGCTAGAATCGATGTAATGTCAAATATACTCGTATTTACCTAGTATTGACCAAATTGCAGCTTAATTTTGCAGAATTAACTAAATGTGTAGAGCTGCTAATTGGGCATTTTCTGGTGATCTGACCTTCATAAATAGCAGGGGTTCAACGCCTTATCTGCACAAGCTTTAATAGGAATGGGGTCAAGCAAGCCAAGGTTATAAGGTGTAAAGAATTGCATTCTATTGGGCTGGCCATTGACCCAAGTAGCCCACTGACCTCCACCTTGGCTAGATACGCCACACCTGAGTCGGGCTGGGAGGGAGGGAGGGAGGGAGGGAGGGACGCGTTATCACCTACAACTGATCTCTGGCTTCATTCTTCCCACTACTAGAATACCGCATCTCTGGGCAAATTGCCTTTAGTTTCTCACAAAGGTTCAATGAACTCTTTGCTCCATTGTTATAGTTATAATAAGTTACTAAGATCTTGCATATTATTGTACCGACCTCTGGCGGAGTTTTGGGGAGAAAATAGTTCCATGTTTGAGTCCTTATTTTCTGTATTTAAATAACTATTTTCGCCGGAAAAAGGCGCGACCTTTAAATAAATACACTGTCTTGAAACTTGGTATATGAATCTATTGGGTGTGGTGTGTGTGTGTGTGTGTGTGTGTGTGTGCGGGGGGGGGGGGGGGTGCGCCCCTCGAGATCACCAAATACCCACACATTCTATAAGTGAGTGAGTGAGTAAGTGAGTGAGTGAGTGAGTGGGTAAGTGAATGAGTGAGTGAGTGTCTCGTCGCTTCTCACCTATAGTGAGGAGTGAGTGAGTGTGTGAGTGAGGAGTGAGTGAGTGTGTGAGTGAGTGAGTAAGTGAGTGAGGAGTGAGTGAGTGAGTGAGTGAGTGAGGAGTGAGTGTGTGAGTGAGGAGTGAGTGTGAGTGAGGAGTGAGTGAGTGAGTGAGTGAGTAAGTGAGTGAGTGAGGAGTGAGTATGTGAGTAAGTGAGTGAGTGAGGAGTGAGTGTGTGAGTGAGTGAATGAGTGAGTGAGAGAGGAGTGAGTGAGTGAGTGGGTGAGTGAGTGAGTGAGGAGTGAGTGAGGAGTGAGGAGTGAGTGGGTGAGTGAGTCAGTGAGTGAGTGAATGAGTGAGGAGTGAGTGAGTGAGTGTGTGAGTAAGTGAGTGAGTGAGGAGTGAGTGGGTGGGTGGGTGAGTGAGTGAGTGAGTAAGTGAGGAGTGAGTGTGTGAGTAAGTGAGAGAGTGAGTGTGTGTGAGTGAGTGAGTGAGTGGTGAGTGAGTGAGTGAGTGAGTGAGGAAGTGTGTGAGTGAGTGAGTGAGTGAGGAGTAAGTGAGTGAGTGAGTGAGTGAGTGAGTGAGTGAGTGAGTGGCTTGTCACTTCTGACCTACCCAAGCTTGTGCGCCACCTGTCGATGGTTCTGGGAATCCAAGGCTTCAGCTATAGGTTACTATGGTTTCCTATATAATGGGAAATCAGCTTAGGTTACCTTTAGTAACCAGCAGCAATGGGGCAGCCACAGGTGGGGAGGGGGAGAAGGGGGGAGGGGGAGACATGCAGGAGTGCTCAGTCCTCCTAATCACAATCATACATGGCTAATGTCACAAAATGTATATTTTTCAGTCTTTTACTCACAAGTTCCCTTTGTAGGAATGTTCTCATATTTTGGGTAAAATTGTCTATATCTAGTGTTTTATTTTGTATGTATAGTGAACACCCATAACCGGACCTTATTTAGATCGGCAATTAGGGGAGATCATTGACCTAATTAGCCTTTTTATGACCTATTATAGACGCTAGTTACTCCTAGAAGGACCCGTAAGGCACACTAAAGGCCCTAGTCCACTAATCCGATTCTCATGTGACTCTGCACGGAGTCTGTTCTCCCAAGTTCCGTGAGAATCGCATGAGGATCGGCTTAGTGGACTAGGGCCTTGAGAGGATTTGAAGACGGTGAGACATGGATGGGTGGGAGGTGTTAGACAGCCAGAATGGGGTAAATAGGGGTTGGGGTGGGTTTGCCTGGGGTAACCTGGCACTAGCCAGTCAATTTTCTGCCCCTTTTCTAATGTAGCCCCCCAAACTAGGTATGCGTGGTGGTGGTAACTATTAAAAAAAAGTTTTCTTTAGGAAACCACTTTCCAGGAACTGAAAATTTTTCATAACAATGGTTGTTTTAAAGAACGGAAATGGGCTTTTTAACGGTTCCTGGTTTCCTGCTTTTTACAGTAGCTTTTTTCAACAAAAAAAACGACCAAACAAAATTGAAACACACCTATTAATTGTTGCCCTACCATCAGGAATTGGGAAAAAAACCTACCAACTTCACTTGCCCATTGGGCAAGTGGCAGCCAAGATTTACTTGCCCAACATCATTTTTCACTTGCCCAAAATCACGCTATCTGTATGTATCTTGTTCCATTGTAATTAGACATCACAACAGGGGTTTGAAATCGGTGCTGTAGAGATTTTCACTTGCCCAATCGGGCAACTAACATTAAATTTTACTTGGCCTTAGACATTTTTTAGTTGCCCCGGGCAAGTAAACATGGGTTTTTCCTAGCTCTGACCATGTAGTATGAATGTATACAAACCCACGCACTGCACACATATATATATATACCGCTGCCGGCATTCACTCACCTAGAAACGACACAAAAACACAATGTAATTATCCATCATATGTCAGGAAGAGGAGGAAAACTTGTACAACTCATTAACGTCATATTTCACTTTCTACGCAGCTACATTTCGTTTCGTTTCCTTCAGGCCAATCTTGTCTTTACAAGCAGCCATGTTTGATTGAACGTGAGCCGACCATGCTTAGTACGAGATTGAATGAAGAGAATGAACGGAGATAAGAATTGATGGCACATGGAATAGGGGATTTGCATAGCCGCTGGAAACACATATCTATATAAATGGTCAAATCGTTTGAAAATGTACTCACAAATCTTCTCAAATATCCCCCATTTAAGACAGAAAAGAGGTTCAAAATACAGTTCAACACAACCCAACAGATTGTTTGATTCAGTGCAATATATCACATATACTCAGATATACCTTGTACACTGTTCAACCCAATTTGACACACACCATTTAATAAAATTATTAAATAGATTATAAATTGTTTGATGATCTGATAATAATAGATTATAAATAGGGGACTTGCATAGCCGCAATTTTGAATCTTGATTCACACGGAATTATGGTACTAATGGTATGTATAGAAAACATGCCATGTATAGCATGGGATATTTAAAAATGTTCTAATGTCAATATTCATGTGTTATACATGTTTCCATGACACAGGCCCCCGTCTTTCCCATCATGCATTCGGCTTTCATAGATCATTCATACAAGTTGTGATATTGGTGAATAGTCTCTTGCAACTTTCTATAAAAATGTTGCGAAAGATTTGTAAGTCAGATTTAAACAGAATCCATCCCAGCATGCACTGCAGTAGACATGCGCAGTGGCACATGCAAATCCCCTATTAAACGGAGCTTTGTTGTATGTGTATGACCAAAGTGAATAATGCACACACCCCGGGGATATCTTTACCCTTTAAAGTGACAGAGATGACTATTTTAACTATATAATAATAATATAGTATTGGAAAAATGACGTGAGGTTGCTAAACCTATTCATTTCTTATTTAGAATTAGTATACGCGTGTCCTAATGCAAATGACATCATACAGTAAGGCATTTATATGTATATATGGGGGAAATCTTCAGAAAATGTACAATTCGCCTTGACCAATCCTTCCATAACCAAAATTAAACCAAAATGAGTTTAAAATACAGTTAAACATATAAGAATCAACCCAATACCAAATATACTCAGATATACCTAGTATTGACAATTTTTCAGCCTAATTTAGAAGTATTTCCTAAATGTGCAGAACTGCCGATGGTACATATTCAGACGACCTGAATCTTATATTTATTTAACTTCTCATTTTTTACATGGCCCAAATGACCCTGTCTGGTGTTGGTCGTCCCAAGTGGTATCCTAAGCACATTACTTAATGGCTAACACTATTTATCAGAATAAAAATATTGCATTGAAAAAGTGTACAATAAAATTTGATAATTTCTGTTAATTTTATGATTGTGGCGTCTTTTAGATATCGTCACATTAAAGTCATTGACCTATAAGTCATAATAAATATGAGTAAATTTGCTAAGAATGCAGCCTTCCGTTGGTTCCAGAGCCCCTTGGAGCATCATGTGAATTGACAGTCAAATAGTGTAACGCAGCTTCTATTAGCGACCGCTAGGGGAGCTCTTTGAGGGAGCACCATCGACAGAAATGGTCGGGTATTAAAAAGGCATTAGGCGCTTGACAACGAGTAGAAGTGAGGGAGAAAAAGTGAATGTTTCAAGTGGGAAGAAGTGGAACGAAAGGTTTGTCAGATGTGGAGGGAGGAGGAGGAGGAGGAGGAGGAGGAGGAGGAGGAGTCACAGGGGCGGGGAATGAAATGGATTTAAATAGGGAGGGTGGGGGTGGGGCGGGGGTAGAGCGGGAGGGGAGTAGAGGGGTGGAAGGAGGTGGAAGGAGGATGGATGGATAGAGTAGCTGGAAGAATATATGGGATCCATTGAAGTAGCCATAGATACGCATGGGTAAAGAAAGAGGGAGACGAGATGGAAGGGGAGAGCTGGTGGAGGGGGAAGGAGGAGGAGGAGGAGGGGGGGAAGGAAGAGGAGGAGGAGGAAGGAAGAGGAGGGGGAAGGAAGAGAGAGGGAGAGGAGGGGGAGGTGGGGCAATGAAGGGGGAGGGAGAGGGGAAGGAGGAGGAGGGGAAGGAATAGGTGGAGGAGGAAGGAAGAGGGAGGGAGAGGTGGTGGAGGGGGAGAAGGAGGAAGGAAGGAAGAGGGAGGGAGAGGTGGTGGAGGGGGAGAAGGAGGAAGGAAGGAAGAGGGAGGGAGAGGTGGTGGAGGGGGAGAAGGAGGAAGGAAGGAAGAGGGAGGGAGAGGTGGTGGAGGGGGAGAAGGAGGAAGGAAGGAAGAGGGAGGGAGGGGTGGTGGAGGGGGAGAAGGAGGAAGGAAGGAAGAGGGAGGGAGAGGTGGTGGAGGGGGAGAAGGAGGAAGGAAGGAAGAGGGAGGGAGGGGTGGTGGAGGGGGAGAAGGAGGAAGGAAGGAAGAGGGAGGGAGAGAAGGAGGAAGGAAGGAAGAGGGAGGGAGAGGTGGTGGAGGGGGAGAAGGAGGAAGGAAGGAAGAGGGAGGGAGGGGTGGTGGAGGGGGAGAAGGAGGAAGGAAGGAAGAGGGAGGGAGAGGTGGTGGAGGGGGAGAAGGAGGAAGGAAGGAAGAGGGAGGGAGAGGTGGTGGAGGGGGAGAAGGAGGAAGGAAGGAAGAGGGAGGGAGGGGTGGTGGAGGGGGAGAAGGAGGAAGGAAGGAAGAGGGAGGGAGAGGTGGTGGAGGGGGAGAAGGAGGAAGGAAGGAAGAGGGAGGGAGAGGTGGTGGAGGGGGAGAAGGAGGAAGGAAGGAAGAGGGAGGGAGGGGTGGTGGAGGGGGAGAAGGAGGAAGGAAGGAAGAGGGAGGGAGGGGTGGTGGAGGAGAAGAAGAAGGAGGAGGAGGAGGAGGAGAAGGAGGAAGGAAGGAAGGGGGAGGGAGGGGTGGTGGAGGGGGAGAAGGAGGAAGGCAGGAAGAGGGAGGGAGGGGGTGGAGGAGAAGGAGGAGAAGAAGGAGGATGAGGAGGAGGAGGAGGAAGGAAGGGAGGGAGTGGTGGTGGAGGAGGAGGGAAGAAGACATTGTATGAATAAAATGGTTTTTACAATACTTGAGCGGGCATATAGTTAGATATACTCCACCCCCACCCCCTCCGCCACACACGGTAGATATACAGAAGGTTGCAGTGTTGCTGAGACCAGGTGCCAGAGCCCTCTATGGGGACATGCAGGTACTATATAGAGGCAGGTGTGTAGAGGCAGACCCTGGAGCAGGAACAACTCTCCAGGTACTACTGACACGCCGTACGGACGCGCACACCCGACACTGGTAGGCAACGCTTGGTGGCCATAGTAGGAGTAGTCTATTGGTAGTAGTCGGTAATGGTGGTAGAGAAATAGGGAGATGAGGGGAGAGAGAGAGGAAGATGAGGGGGGAGAGAGAAGAGAGAGAGGGAGAAAAGGAGAGGGAGAAGGAGGAGAGGAGAGACAAGGAGAGAAGTGAAAGACAAGAGAAAGAGAGAGGGAGAGGAAATAGAGAGGCGAGAGAGAGGAGAAAGGAGAGAGAAACAGGAGAGGAGAGAGGGGGAGAGAGAAGGAGAGAGGAGGAGAAGGAGAAGGAGAGAGAGGGAAGAGATAAGGAGGAGAGGAGAGAGAGGAAGAGAGGGAAGAGATAGGGAGAGAGAGGAAGTGAGAGAAGAGATAGAAGAGATAGGGAGATAGGGAGAGAGAGGAAGGAGACGAGATAGGGAGAGAGGAAGAGAGAGAGAGAAGAGATAGGGAGAGAGACGAACAGAGAGGAGAGAGAGAGGGAGATGAGGAGGAGAGGAGAGAGAGAGGAAGAGAGAGAGCGAGAGAGAAGAGATATGGTAGGGAGATAGGGAGAGAGAAGAGATATAGGGAGAGAGAGAGGGAGAGAGGGAGAGGGGAGACTGAGACGGATAGAGAGTTAAGATCTATGTACCAGGACGACGCCACTTACCAAACCTAATGTACATATATTAAATCATATTCACTTTCTAAAGAGGAATTCAGAGAAACCATACTGTGCGGCTAAGAGCAGTTAAGAGACTTGCAGATTGCTTGCTGTCATCTCAAACCAAGTTCTGTCAAGTCATTTATTTCAACAACAAAAATCTTTTCACTTCAACTTTAATTCCCATTTCTACCTCTTGTTTTTTTGTCAAACATTCCCCCTCTTGTTAATACCATTTACCATTTCGATGTATAAACGAAACTGTATATATAAACTATTAATGTCACATTGTTTCATAATTTGAAGCCATACTTGCCACCCATTTCCACACAACAAACGCCCTCACGACACCCATGCCACTACGTTACACCTTGAGCCTAGTGTCGGAAGTATATCCTACTCCTTCCACCTATATGGGTCAGATTTTCAGAAGATGTACAATTCACCTGCACCAATCTTCTCAAATAACCCAAATTTCAGACGAAATCAAAGTTCAATTTACCCAGTGTTGACCAAATTGAAGCCTAATTTACCAGAATTCACTAAATGTGTTCAGCTGCCAATTGTGCATTTTCTGAACATTTGACCCATATAATACTTCGCATTCACCCATGTTCTCATTCCCCAGAAGAAGACCTATTATATTTGAACCTATTTGTATTTCAACAAGGGTTTGACCTTTCAATGAGACCAGAGTCCATAGCTGTCTTAATGAGACCTATATCATCAAAAGGGTCAGATTTTCAGAAAATGTACAATTGGCAGCTGTACACATTCAGTAAATTCTGCTAAATTAGGCTACAATTTGGTCAATACTAGGTAAATTCGAGTATATTCGGCATTGCATTGATTCTAGCAATCTGTTTGGTTAGGTTATTTGAACTTTATTTTCGTCTGAAATTTGGGCTATTTGAGAACATTAGTGAAGGCGAATTATACATTTTCGGTCAAATTCACCCAAATGTCTGGCATTAAGTCTAAGGCTAGCCCATGTACCACGCTAGTTCATTTCCTTACAAAGGTTCTGTGACAGCTGCTAGTATACTATCAGTGACAGCCATACAATCAATTACAGCTATACAATCAGTGACAGCTATACAATCAGTACCAAGCATCAGTGACAGCCATACAATAAATACCCTGCTGCATGACAGGTTCATTGACATGTCAGCATGCACATGTTTAATAGACGACTTTGTATGGCCGCAGAAATGAGGTCAAGGTATTCTCTCTCTGTAAATGTAAATGGGTCAGATTTTCAGAAAATGTTCAATTGGCAGCTCTACACATTTAGTATATTCTGCTAAATTTGGTTGAAAAATGATGAATACCAGGTACATCTGAGTATATTTGGGATCGCATTGATTTAAAGTATCAGTTCTGTTATGTTAAACTGCATTTTGAAGCTCATTTTTGTCTTAAATATGGGTTATTTGAGAGGATTGGTGAAGGCCAATTGTACATTTTCTGAAAATCGGATCCAAATGTAATCTGTCAGTTGAGTGTTTTATTATACGTGCATTCCTTTAGAGATGTGTGGTAAGTGGGGTGCAATAAAAATATTGTTATCATACACGTACAATAAAAATGTAGTTGTCTAAAAATAGCTGTAACGTTACCTCCACAGTTTGTTGACGTGCTTCGCGGTGCTTCTTTAAGTTGTTAATTTCATAGTTTCTAAGTAGGCTGACTATGAAATCAACAATTTAGACAAGCGTCTTCAGATCTCTGCGAAGCACGTCCAAACCCTCAGATCAGATTGAATTGAATTGAATTGAAAAATCTTTTATTTGTGAAAATATAGTAACAATTACATTAAAAGTGTGACAAATTGGTCGACAGACTTCTGGGATAGTCCCAGTTCTTCCAGTCGTTCCCATGACTAAGATAAGAAGGGTATGTCAGTGATTGGACGCCTACTTCGCTAATCGGTTTCCTAGCCTAGGACTAGGCGTTCTAATGGGATTATATTAACATATTGCAGTCTTAATGGAATTATAATGGCACTTTGCAATTTGAGGCGAGAGGCTTTCCCTTCGTTTGAGGGACTCTCTCAACTTCTAAGAAGTGTTTTAATATTTCATGTTTGATATACCCAGTTTTGAAACAAAAAGTTTATAATATTTCTGGGTGGACAATTACTAATAAAGTAACTAAATGTAGGCCTACTCTATAAGATGACCTGCGAAATGCAAGGATATGATTTGAAGTTGCAGCCTAATTTAGCAGTATTTACTAAATGTGTACATCTGCCAATTGTACATTTTCTGAAAATCTGACAAAATCGAAAAACTAAACTATTTTCAAAAATACTGATTTAAGCACAAACACAACTATATTAAAAAGTAAATGTAATGTTGGATTTGGTCTAAGAAGGAAACTTTTACATTTTCAGAACAAATTCTTCATCAGGATGTTCAGCATAAATATAGACCATTTCCAAGCTGGAAATGAAAAAAACCATTTATGATATTGCCATTTGGTTAGCTGTTAGACATAGTAAGGTTTCTTAAGACCGTGTCAATGTCCGCAAGCAAACTCTCCACAATAGGGGATTTGCATGGCCGCCATCTTGAATATTGATTCGCATGCAATTATGGGAGTTGTATGTCAGTGTAATTCTATAGAAAACATACCATGTTCTGCATGGAATATTTAGAGGGTTCTGTCGGAAGAACTGTCAAGGCACAGACATGTGACCCATTTTTTCCGAGTAGGCCAAGTTTCAATATATTTATTGGTGCTCTAATGTCAATATCCATTTGTTTTACATGTTTCCGTAACACAAGCCTCCATCTTTCCCATTATGTATTTAGTTTCTATACATCCTTTACATTATGATATTGGTGAAAACATTCTTGCAGTTTTCAATAAAAATGTTGCTGGATATTTGTTGGTCTGATTTGACAGGGGTGGGGGTGGGGTGGGGGGCGTCGACAGATGATTGTGTTGTTCAAACATTGCCACGTTTAAACAATGCCTAAAAGAGCGTAGAGATGGTTTTGAGTAGTATAGGACAAGTGCAACATACACGGGTTGTACAGCCGGTATAGTCGGGTGAAATCAACAGAAAATGTACAATTCGCCTTCACCAATCCTCTAAAATAACCCACATTCAAGACTAAGGTGAGCTTCAAAATTCAGTTCAACATAAAGAAACAAATTCTTTGACTCAAGGCAACATCAAATATACTCAGATATACCTAGTATTGGCCATTTTCCAGTCTAATTTAGCAGAATTTACTATATATGTAGATCTGCCGTTTGTACACATTTTCCCCAAATCTGACCCAGTTCCACTTGTCCCTCCTCCCTCCGATCTTCCTCACCGACTCTCCACTCCCCCCCCCCTCATCCACCACTTCTCACAGCCTTCCCCGTCAGACTGCACCATAGAATTGGGTGAAGTCTCAAGTACTGTCCAATCCACCTTCACCAATCCTCTGATTCTCAAATAGCCCAGTTCACCACCACCACCTACTCCTCCTCTCTTCCCCATTGCCCGCCAATAGGGGATTTCTATAGCCGCCATTTTGAATCGTGATTCGCATGGAATGATGCCATGTTCAGCATGGAATATTTATCAATGCTCTAATGTCAATATTGATGTGTTATACATGTTTTCACACAACAAGTCCCCATCTTTCCCATCATGCATTTGGTTATCATAGATCATTTATAAAAGCTGTGATATTGGTGAATTTTTTTTTACAATTTTCGATGAAATATTGTCACGTATTTGTAAGTCATATTTCAACAGATTGCACTGTAACAGACATGCGCAGTGGCACATAGGACTTTATAGCTTGCATTTATTATTTCTTTTTGTTTTTGGATTTTCTGTACCACTGCCCGCTAGAGCAAGAATTGATATTATCTGCAGGGCTCAAAAAACCTGTTTACTTGCCCGGGGCAACTAAAAAATGACCCTGGGCAAGTAAAATGTAATGTTAGTTGCCCAATTGGGCAAGTAAAAATCTCTACAGCACCGATTTCAAACCCCTGTTGTGATGCCTACCTACAATGAAACAAGATACATACAGATAGCGTGATTTTGTTTATAATTCTGCAAATAAATTTGGGCCAGTTTGAGGATGATTTTGGGCAAGTAAATCTTGGCTGCCACTTGCCCAATGGGCAAGTGAAGTTGTTAGGGTTTTTTCGAGCCCTGATCTGGTCAAATTAAACAAAATCTCTAAGATCAAAGTTAGTTTATTTCCAAAGGGAGTGTTCAATACACGTGTACACCTGCTGGAGCGACCACACACTCCCCCTATCCATGTAGAATCGCACTACGCCCCCCGGGGAACTTCCTCATCCGGGCACCATTAATTACAGCAGCGCCCTCTACAGATTAATCACAGGCCACCTAGCGGCTCTTTGCAGCATTAGCCGGGCTCTGGTGAAAGGATAAGAAGAGTACATGGGTCAGATTTTCAGAAAATCTACAATATGCCCGGCGCGCACAAATCATATTTGGCATCAAAACGTTCCCGCGGCCGAGTCCCGCGTCGGCGATGCGACACATGTATAGCTTTACTATATATAGAACTGCAGCCAATGTTAGGCGTGAACGCGCGGCCAGGCAGGCAGAATGGTACTAGGGTCATTGGTGCGTTCTGACGCTGGTCAGGCCGTGGTAATTTAAAAATTGTCAGCGCTTTTTTAAAGCCTGTTTCTGCGATTCAGTTACAGTCCTATAAGTTTGAATGGTAGGTTTCATTAGACACTATCTCTTATTAAGAGTATTCAGCTCTTAACAGCCTACTATTGGGTGAGCGTTTCATAATAGTTTATTCCATCATTCTTGCTGTCACGGACTTGTAATGAGACAATTACAAGTCTGTGTTGCTGTGTATGTCCACCTTGCCTGTCCCAGAAACGGGTGGCGTGTATGAGGGTGCATTTGATTGACAGCCAAGCAGCGACCAAGCCACCTCACACTTTCACATGAACAACACTTGGGGTGTTTTAATATTGAGTATTGCAACATCAAATAGAAACAATACACAAATGAACTGTACATTAGTATTACACTTATAATGTTTTTTTAAATACATGATGTAGAATATTTATGGTGCATAAATGCGACATCCCATTAATCTGGGATGCTAAAAAAATAAAAGAATGTGTAAATGCAAACCAGTTAAACATGACGCCACCTAGTGAAAACAAGTCAATCTAATCCTGTGGCTTGTTACATAGCTAACATACAAAACTAAACAGATTTCGCTATATGAACGCTATACAGTATGAACGCTCTTAGTTCTATGAAAAGTATACAATTCCAACACTGGATATTGAATGTTTCTGCGTTTCAACACCCACAATAACCCACAACTACCCTGGCATGAACAACTATTCAAATCTAGCACTTCACACTCACCCACATGACACTTCACTCATCAGCACAGAGCGTTCCAGCCGCGCAAACGTTTCAAATCAAAACAGCGTGACTGCATAGAGCTATTGGTCAGTGGGGGAAAACAGTGACCGCACGCACTGGCAAGCAATGCACGCTCTTTGACCTCTCTTGTGTCATGTTCGGCCGCTATTTCCTACTGGCCTTGCGCACACCGGGTGGTAGCTGTACACATGTAGTAAATTCTTCAAAATTCGGTTGCAATCTGGTCAGTACTAGGTAAATTCGAGAATATTCAGCATTGCATTGATACTAGCAATCTATTTGGTTAGATTGAACTGTGTTAGATTGAACTGCAACTTTATTTTCTTCTAAAATTTGGGTTATTTGAGAGGATTGGTGAAGGTGGATTGTACATTTTCTGAAAATCTGACCCATATGAGCAACAAGAGGTTTCGCTTTCCTGCCTAAAATTTCTAAGGTAGAGAGTGTACCTTATCGAGCAAAATTAATCTAAACACAAGGCCCACATCAGAGCCCTCCAGTGCCACACAGCATAAAACCACAGGCCAGGCGGTAATCCTTTAGTCCCGAGCTGTTTTCAACTCTAAATTCCATTTTCTGAAACTCCCATAAAAGCCCCTAACCCACATAAACTTACAAGAAAACAGGGTTACTTTGGGTCCAGGTTGTGGCCAGGTTACTTATGATATCTATATGGTATGCATTTGGTGTGAATCCCCTAGTCTTTAGCTTTCAGGTGTTTTGTTCCCCATCTCAAAGGACCAATATGACCCAGATCTATTGAGCTGAGTATTAAGGTCTCAAATTCTCATGAATATTTGTAATTTATATAATGTTCCGATCTGGTGAAAGAATAATGTTCAAGTCAAATTAGCATGAGTATAATAGTTTGAATTAGCTGCTCAAACTTATCCCATCATTTTCACCGGATCGGAAGGTATCAAAATAGCAGAATTATTGGGCCAACATGCAACAGCCATTGGAAAGCAGCTGAAGATGGAGACATGTACCCTTAGTGGAGTGACCACATCTGCCCACTTCCAAGAAAACCACACACCACTAACTGGCA
Source organism: Sthenelais limicola (assembly GCA_942159475.1). Lineage (NCBI taxonomy): Eukaryota > Metazoa > Annelida > Polychaeta > Phyllodocida > Sigalionidae > Sthenelais > Sthenelais limicola. The sequence continues at coordinate 33,077,851 of OW804097.1, read as the reverse complement.
TTAGCACTATAGAGTGATAAGAATCAAAAACAAGCTTGTCCTAGGTTGCCTCCACATAGGCCCCTCGGTTGAACCTCTTTTCCTTCCACTCTCATTAATAAGAGTACCTATAGGTAGGGAAGGTGTGTGCGTGGGGGTGGGGGTGGGGGGCAAGGGGGAAGGGGGGAGGGGGAAGGTATTACCCGAATCTTTAACTGTTGGTACATCGAATGTATTTCGTAGAATTGTGTTTATACAGACTTGAGCCCGAGGGTGGGATATAGAAGAGTGTGGGTGGATCCACTTAGGGACAGAGAGAGGGGAAGGAGAGGGAGGGGGAGAGAAAAAGGGAGGGGGAGAGAAAGGAAGGGGGAGAGAAATGGAGGGGGAGAGAAAGGGAGGGGGAGGGAAAGACACACATGCAGACAAGAGGAGAAGCAGCCAGAGAAAGGGCCAGAGACAGGGGGGACATAGAGGATGCAAACAGATAGAGAAAAGGGACAGGAGGAGGAGGGGAGGAGGAAGAGGAGCAGAAGCATGAGGAGGAGGAAGAGGAGGAGGAGGAGGAGAAGGAGGAGGAGGAGGAGGAGGATCCGAAGCAGGAGGAGAAGGAGGAGGAGGAGAAGGATCCGAAGCAGGAGGAGGAGGAAGATCAGAAGGGGGGGAGGGAGGATCAGAAGCCGCAGGCGTACATAATACAGATTAATGTTCAAGTCAAATTAGCAACCTTGGGTAGTAGTACTAAACCTATTATATCAACCTTGGGTAGTAGTACTAAACCTATTATATCAACCTTGGGTAGTAGTACTAAACCTATTATATCAACCGTGGGTAGTAGTACTAAACCTATTATATCAACCGTGGGTAGTAGTACTAAACCTATTATATCAACCTTGGGTAGTAGTACTAAACCTATTATATCAACCTTGGGTAGTAGTACTAAACCTATTATATCAACCTTGGGTAGTAGTACTAAACCTATTATATCAACCTTGGGTAGTAGTACTAAACCTATTATATCAACCTTGGGTAGTAGTACTAAACCTATTATATCAACCTTGGGTAGTAGTACTAAACCTATTATATCAACCTTGGGTAGTAGTACTAAACCTATTATATCAACCTTGGGTAGTAGTACTAAACCTATTATATCAACCTTGGGTAGTAGTACTAAACCTATTATATCAACCTTGGGTAGTAGTACTGAACCTATTATATCAACCTTGGGTAGTAATACTAAACCTATTATATCAACCTTGGGTAGTAGTACTAAACCTATTATATCAACCTTGGGTAGTAGTACTAAACCTATTATATCAACCTTGGGTAGTAGTACTAAACCTATTATATCAAGTCCTCTATAACCGCAGGGCGAATGACAACTAGCGAAGAATATGAAATGAAAACTTTTGAATTATGCAGCAACTAGTGTGGCGCCATTCCTTCGTCTGCAATAAAATTGCTCGAATAGGAAAAGAAATATTAATTAAATATGTTATTTAACCGTAAGAAATGTTTGCCAGAAGCTTGAACAAACTTCATTAGATGTGTTAAGGGAAGAAAGGTTGGTGAGCAGTGCCGTACGGCATGGTTCATTAGTGGTACAAGTAGGTTTTACTGAATGCTGAATGTCCTGGAACATGGTATAAAGACATCATGGTGGCTTTAACCAGTATTCAATAGACTTAAACAGAGACAGGTCGTGTATCTCATTCTGTCTGTTCATCAGTCTGTATCTCTCTTTGCTTCCCCCAGGAAGGGAAGGAGGAGAGAAGGAAGGAGGGAGGAGGAGAGAGGGAAGGAAGGAGGAGGAGAAACAGGCGGAGGAGTAGCCTGAGTAGGAGGAAGAGTAGGAAGAAGAGAAGGACACAGAAAAGGAGAATGAAGAGAAGGAGAAGGGAACGGAAGAGGAGAAGGAAGAGAAGGAGGAGGAGAAGGAAGAGGAGGAGAAGGAAACGGAAGAGGAAGAGAAGGAGGAGGAGAAGGAAGAGGAGGAGAAGGAAACGGAAGAGGAAGAGAAGGAGAAGGAAGCGACGGAGGAAGAGGAGGAGGAGGAGAAGGAAACGGAAGAGGAAGAGGAGGAGAAGGAAGTGAAGGAGGAAGAGGAGGAGAAGGAAGAGAAGGAGGAGAAGGAAACGGAAGAGGAAGAGAAGGAGGAGGAAGAGAAGGAGGAGGAGGAAGAGAAGGAAGAGAAGGAGAAGGAAACGGAAGAGGAGAAGGAAGAGAAGGAGAAGGACGGGGAGGAAGAGGAGCAGGAGCAGGAGGAGAATGAGGAAGAGGAGGAGGATGAGGATGAGCAGAAGACCAGGATAAAGAGCAGGAGGACTTCACAATTAAACACGAGTCTTTATGTGAATGCTAACTCCCCGTTATATAGAGGCTCATGCATCTTCAACAACGAATTCCAGATCATCTGTGGTAGAAATAAAAATACCATGTTTCTCCTTACTAAAGGTCGCGGCGACGACTGACCTTTTAAAATGTAAAACCACCAGAACACGTGGTAAATGCCAGACTAAACAATGTTAAATGACGCTACAAATTATTGACGCGCCGTCTCGATTGAGCGCAGGTTTTTACTTATAAACATTTTGTTCATATAGATGGTTTTTATCTTACAGCTATTCATGAGTTGTCATTGCGGCTGTGGAGATGAAATGCCAAGTTAGGTGAGGTATTTATCCAGAGGGTCAGATTGTCAGAAAATGTACAAATGGCAGCTCTACACATTTAGTAAAGTATGCTAAATTAGGCTGAAAAATTATAACTACCAGGTATATATGAGTATATGTTGTGTTGTGTTGTTTTAAAATATATCTACTCTGCTATATATTATTAAACTGTATTTAGAAGCTCATTTCTGTCTGAAATCTTGGTTATTTGAGAGGATTGGTGAAGGTGAATTGTTTTCTGACGATCTGACCTTAGATGGAGTGGGTGTAAAGAGAGGGAGATAGAGAGGAGAGGGAGGTACGGGGGAGGGGGCAGATAGAGAGGAGAGGGAGGGACAGGGGAAGAGACAGAGAGAAGGACAGAGAAGGAGAAGGGGGGAGACAGTGCATGAGAGAGATGAGAGTAAGAGGGAGAAGGATAGAGGAGAGACTGGGAGAGAGATGGAGAAAGGAGATAGATGGCCACATATAAAGAACAGATGTAAGTAGTATATAGAGAGGGGACGGTGACCGATGTATTTGTGGGGACAGAAAGGGGGAGTGGGAGTGAGACAAGAGAGGGAGAGGGGGAGACAGATATAAAGACACCCATGACAGACAGACATGTCAGACCAGACTGGTGAGGGGAGAGGGACAGACAGAGTGGGAGAGTGACAGAGTGGGAGAGGGACAGAGTGGAAGAGGGACAGACAGAGTGGGAGAGGGACAGAGTGGGAGAGGGACAGAGTCAGACAGAGTGGAAGAGGGACAGACAGAGTGGGAGAGGGACAGACAGAGTGGGAGAGGGACAGTCAGACAGAGTGGAAGAGGGACAGACAGAGTGGGAGAGGGACAGACAGAGTGGGAGAGGGACAGACAGAGTGAGAGAGGGACAGACAGAGTGGAAGAGGGACAGACAGAGTGGGAGAGGGACAGACAGAGTGGGAGAGGGACAGAGCGGAAGAGGGACAGACAGAGTGAGAGAGGGACAGACAGAGTGAGAGAGGGACAGACATACAGAGTGGGAGAGTGACAGAGAGTCAGACAGAGTGGAAGAGGGACATACAGAGTGGGAGAGGGACAGAGTCAGACAGAGTGGGAGAGGGACAGAGAGTCAGACAGAGTGGGAGAGGGACAAAGAGTCAGACAGAGTGAGAGAGGGACAGACAGACAGAGTGAGGGAGGGACAGAGTCAGACAGAGTGGGAGAGAGTCAGACAGAGTGGGAGAGGGACAGAGAGTCAGACAGAGTGGGAGAGGGACAGACAGAGTGGGAGAGGGACAGACATACAGAGTGGGAGAGGGACAGACATACAGAGTGGGAGAGGGACAGAGTCAGACAGAGTGGGACAGACAAGGCGAGCTGCTCCTGCTGGGGTCCAGGAGAGCCCCTCATGCAGTACCCAGCACCTGCCCCATGTCTGGAGGACACGCTGGAGGAGGAGGAGGAGGAGGAGGAGGAGGAGGAGGAGGAGGAGGAGGAGGTCAGTGAGACGCTCAGCAACGCTGGAGAGCTGCTCCCGCCTCACCTCCAGTACATGGTCACCATGGTTACACATATATGTCTGTAACGTGTGGGTGGGAGGGGGCAGGCTGCCAGGAGGAGGAGGCAACTGGTTCTTTAAATGACAGACGGGGAGACTGAGAGGACATATGTGGCCACTGCTTTATACGCCCTTATCAACACATTTAATATGGTTATATCAAGGGCGGGAGAGCTGAGAGTGAGTGAGTGAGTGAGATTGGTTGCTTTACGCCCTTATCAACACATTTAATATGGTTATATCAAGGGCGGGAGAGCTGAGAGGGAGGTAGTTTAGGATCTTACCCAAAGATCTGAGACAAAGAAGGGAGAGAGAGACAGACAAAAGAGACAGAAAGGCCATTTATGGTCTTACCCAGGACGATTTGTGGTCTCATAGCGAGGTGGTACCATTAGAGGGGCTATTCTAATAAGAGAAAAAGCAATTCGGGACTGAGAGAAACTGGTCTTAATAGAGGGGTGGTTTCTATACAGAGGTGGTCTTTATGCAAGACTCCACTGTAGTTTGAGGGAAGACAATGTTTACAACGTTAGGGACAGACATACAGTACAGGATTAGTGGAATGAAAAGAGAGGGGTTGGGGTCGCATTACAGACACATGGCTTCAGAAGGGAATAAAACATAATAATTCAAGCCAAGCATTCTATTCAAGCTCCATTTATTCTGCTCCAATAAGTTAATCTCCTCAAACTGATTCTGCGTTTTGTACTCGTGATTACGATAATGACTTCTGAAACAGAATTGCCCCTAAATTTCCCAATTCCAAAGGGATTTGTATGTCCGCCATCTTGAATCTTGATTCGCATTGGAATTATTGAAGTTGTATGTCAGTGTAAACGGTATAGAAACATGTCATGTTCAGCATGTGATGTCATGTAAAAAGCTATGTGAAGGAAATATATGCAAATTTATGCAATTCTAAAAGAAAAATATGTTCATATACTATGGCGGTCAATTTCAGATGGGACATGTAATGAAGTTCACTCTCAGATAGAATGAAATGTCTTGTGTTATGAGTTAAAGCTGCAGTCTCAGTTAGCGTCGGTCAAAAACTGAATATTTTCTACTTTTTGCTCTATTCTTTTCCAACCTATCAAAATCATTTGAGACCGAAATTTTGGATGATTCTGTTTAGTTGTTTTTGCTAGAGTGCTTATAAAACGTCCTCATTTGTATTTGGAGGATGCGCCTGAATCCTTCTCCATGATGATTTCACTTATTATCGCTCACTTGGCACCGTTTTCTCTCTGCCGATTCAGCTTCAAATTCTTGTATAAACATGCAGCAGAATATTGATGAATTCAGTTCTATGAACCATAATATGGGTAACTCTTGTATGAACATGTAACAACAGCAGAATATTGATAGATTCAGTCCTATAAACCATAATATGAGTAACTCTTGTATAAGCATATAACAGCAGCAGAATATTGATGAATCCAGCCCTATAAACCATAATATGAGTAACTCTTGTACAAACATATAACAGCAGCAGAATATCGATAAATCCAGTCCTATAAGTCATAATATGACTAACTCTTGTATGTATGTATGTTGTTTATTTCCAGTTCAATCACAGTTACATCAATATAAATAATACAATATCTGGAAATGGGTACCACATTCTATGCTAATCATAGCTCTACCAGGAGGTCCCTTCTACGTTTAATTACATTATTATTTACAGTTCAAGTTATTCTATTTGGTAGATTCGCTCGCTATTCAATAGGTACAGTATAAACATGTAACAGCAGCAGAATATTGATACATTCAGTCCTATAAGTTATGATATGAGTAACTCTTGTATAAACATATGACAGTGGCAGAATATTGATGAATTCAGTCCTATAAGTCATAATATCGGTAACTCTTGTATAAACATATAACTGCAGCAGAATATTGATGGATCCAGTCCTATAAGTCACAATATGAGTAACTCTTGTATAAACATATACCAGCAGCAGAATATTGATAAATCCAGCCCTACAAGCCATAATATGAGTAACTCTTGTACAAACATATAACAGCAGCAGAATATCGATGAATCCAGTCCTATAAGTCATAATATGACTAACTCTTGTATAAACATGTAACAGCAGCAGAATATTGAAACATTCAGTCCTATAAGTCATGATATGAGTAACTCTTGTATAAACATATACCAGCAGCAGAATATTGATGAATCCAGTCCTATAAGTCATAATATGAGTAACTCTTATAAACATATAACAGCAGCAGAATATTAATGAATTCAGTCCTATAAGTCATAATATGAGTAACTCTTGTATAAACATGTAACAGCAGCAGAATATTGATGAATCCAGTCCTATAAGTGATAATATGAGTAAATCAGGTAAGATTGTGTTAGTCCCAATAGCAGAGATTGCCACTTTAATGATCCATAGCACCAGCACATGTTTGTCTCCCATTTACTGCCGTGTTTATTCACATTAACATCTGCCCGCAGCAGTTTTTTAATACCTGGTGATAACCACTGTAGATATATTAGGGACTCTTCATAAATAACCACTGGGGGGGGGGGGGGGGGTGAGTGAGATTGGTTGCTTTACGCCCTTATCAACACATTTAATATGGTTATATCAAGGGCGGGAGAGCTGAGAGGGAGGCAGTTTATGATCTAACCCAGGAAATAGAGATGGAGAAGAAGGGAGAGAGAGACAGAGAAAAGAGACAGAAAGGCACTTTATGGTGATACCCAGGACCAGGGGGGGGGGGGGGATTTGCCAAAAATTCTTGTGCAAAATTGTATGACCCCCCCTTAAAGCCTTCTGCAAAATGTATTGCCCACCCCCTTGAAAGTTTGTACAAAATGTCATGACCCCCCTACATCATTGTAGTTCTGAGCCTGTGCAAAAAAAGATGCCCCCCCCCCCCCCCACTGTGCAACACACACACAAACTTTTAGAGTCAGCGCAAAAAAAGGTGCCCGCCCTCTTCAGAGTAGCCCGGGAAATGTGACCCCCTGAAAATTCTCCTCTACCCCCCCCCCCCAATGGTTAAAAAATGAGCAGTCCGTAATAACCACTGTATATATTGTCAAGGCTAGCCAGATATAGTCATACAGTGGATGCCATTCAGCCGCTTTTAAGACCTTTTCGTTTTAATCTACTTTGACTATTTTCAATGAGTTTATGAATAGAATAAAGGCCTTATATCAATCACTCAACGTTACACATAGGAAGAGGTTGCTCTATCGGCGATGTGAGTGTTATTGAATTAGTTTATGACATTAAGAGCATTTAACATGAGCAAGGATTGCCACATAAAGGCTATGTTACAAAGGTAAAATTCAACACGTGGCTGAAATACTCTAGGTCCAAACCCTCAGATCAGATAAGAATGGTATGTCAGTGATTAGACGCCTACCTCGCTAGTCAGTTTCCTGGACTAGGACTCGGCGTTTTAATGGGAACATAATGACATTGTGCAGTCTTAATGGAATTTGAGTGGAATGCGGTTTGACGCGAGAGGCTTTCCCTTCGTTTGAAGGGACTCTCCCAACTTTGGGCCTAGACTGGAAATTGTATAATCATCTGCACCATATTCATACCCACCTTACAACTTATGATATTTCGGATGTGTTAAATATCTAAGAAAACAATGGTGTGTCGTAGTGAGCGATGGTTCGCTTATTCTGAAACTCATTTAATCCACCTGTAATGACTGTTTAGTCATTAGTCAAAGTAAATTTTATTACTTTGAAAGTTTATATAATTCCATATATTCAACCTCACCAAGTGGTTAAGTATTTTTTCATTTTCTGTATATGGGTTAGATTTTCCGAAAATGTACAATTGGCAGCTGTACACATTTAGTTAATTCTAGTAAATTAGGCTGCAATTTGGTCAATACTAGGTAAATTCGAGTATATTCGGCATTGCATTGATTCTAGCAATCTGTTTCGTTAGGTTAGACGTATGTATTTTGAACTTTGAAATTTGGGTTATTTGAGAAGATTGGTGAAGGTGAATTGTACATTTTCTGAAAATCTGACCCGTATAGAGTATTTGTCTAGACTATTTAATTTCAATTAAGCAGCAATAAATAGTGACAATCTACACTACTGCAAAGCATGTATATAAATAGTTTTGTACATTATGATTATTTCTTTAATGGACTTTCGAAATTGCTGTGATATTAAATTGTTTGCTATGACCCTTGTAGTTAGATGTACGAAGTTTATATCACTTTGTATTAACATATAGTTTACTATTTATATACCGGACAGGGCTAGAAAAAAACCTACCAACATCACTTGCCCATTGGGCAGACACGATTTACTTGCCCAACATCATTTTTCACTTGCCGAAATTTATTTCCAGAATTATAATGAGGGGACGTCATGTGAAATCTATGTATATACTTGTTAAAGCCACATTCACAGTTAAAGTGGCATTCTCACTGTTCTGGGCTTGATTTACCTGTAACTGCTCATGATAACATGAGTGATCATTTACCAGTATATGTAACAATAAAGAAGCCTAGAACGAGGTACCAGCATACTTCATTTAAAGCTAGGGATATGAGTAAATTTGATGGAAATATATTAAACGAGATTCTTGAAAATGAAGACTGGACAGACTATTATCAAACAAGGGATGTTAACCAATGCTGGGAAATAATGTACAATAAAATCTCATTCTTTTTGGATAGAATGAGCCCAGTGAAAGAGTTAAAAAATGTAAAATCTAAGCCGCCTTGGTTCACTAAAGAATTGGTCAGGATGGCCAAGCTGAGAGATAAACTTTTTGTTAAGGCAAAGAAGAGTCAAAATTTCAATGATTGGGAGGAAGCAAGAAAATGTAGAAATAAGGTAAATTCTGAATTAGTAAAAATGAAGAATAATTATCTCAGGCTACAAATCCAAGAGAATAGGAATGATCCCAAAAAATTTTGGGAAACAATAAACCCTATTATATCACCTGACAATGAGAAAGTGAACAAGCCGGTGAGGATCAAATCAAGTGATGGAAAATTAGTTGAAGAGAGTGAAGTTCCAAATATCATGAATGATTATTTTGCAAATATAGGAAAAAAGTTGGCACAAGAAATCAAACCTCTAAAAGATGAGGAAAAGGATGAAGAATTAATAGAGCTTATGTCGGAATCAAATAATAAGTTTACAGAAAACAGTAGAGAAGATGATGGAGAGAATAGAAATAAATTCTCGCTAGTGCCAATAGAATTGAAAGAAATATTACAGCTTGTAAGGGGAACCAGTAAGTACAAAGCATCGGGGATACCATATATGCCCACTAAAGTACTGAAGCCAATTTTTATCAAACTAAGCATGCAGCTACTGTATCTATTTAATTTGTCAATAGATACTGGTCAGGTACCACTAAACTTCAAAAATGCGCAAATTACGCCACTCCATAAAGATGGAAACAGAACAGAACCGGGAAACTTCAGACCTATTTCGGTAATCACCCTTCCGGCAAAAATTTTAGAGAAGTGTATCCAAAAGCAGTTTTATAATTATCTTGAAGAAGAAAATCTGTTATATGAACATCAGTACGGGTTTCGTCAGGGGATATCCCTAAACGATGCGCATTATAAGTTATTCTCTGAAGTGTATCAAAACCTCAATAAGAAAGAAATATCAGTCTTGGCGTATCTGGACCTAAAAAAGGCCTTCGATACGGTGGATCATATAAGGCTTTTACAAAAACTTGAAAAGATAGGGGTAGATAATAAGGCACTAGAATGGTTCACAAACTACCTGAGTGATCGAAAACAGGCAGTAGTTGTAAATAAGATGACGTCGGATAGGAAAGAGGTAGAATGTGGGGTACCTCAGGGGACAGCTTTGGGGCCATTACTGTTCCAGGTGTACATAAACGATCTAAACCAGTGGATTAGGTACTCAAACATAATACTGTTCGCAGACGACACTGTAATTTACAACACAAATAAAGAGAAACAGATCATAGAAACGGAAATGAAATTTGACCTAAACAGAGTAAATCTGTGGTGTAGGGAGAATAAAATATCTCTAAATATTAAGAAAAGTAAAATAATGGAGATAAGTAGAAAAAGGCAGGTACCAGAGATAAATGAAACAAGATTTCACATAGGAGAGGCCGAAATAGAGAGAACGAAATCTTACAAGTATCTCGGTGTAACCATTGATGATAAGCTAACGTTTAAGCAGCATCTCGCTATGAGAATAGGAACTGCTAGAAATAAAATACACAAGCTAGCACAACTGAGACAATCTGCAGGGGATAATACCCTACTGACAATTTATAAGGTAGCCATACGCCCTATTATAGAATTTGGCGATTTATTATATAGCGGAGGTAACCAATCAGGGATTGCAAAACTACAAGTTTTGCAAAACTCAGTGGTGAGAATAGTAAAGAATCTTGTGAAAAGAACAAATACGGATGCAGCTCATGCGGAGTTAGGCCTTCAAAAGCTTGATGTACGCAGGAAATCCCATCTGCTTGAAATGGGTTTTAAATTAGCTCAAAACAAGAAATACATAGACAATAGAGAAATAAACCTTAGGAGTCTGGTTGGAGGAAAGAATATGAAAGTGGTAAATCCCACTTCAGAAAGAGTGAAAAGGTCTTTTATATATACAATACCTACACTCTGGAACAGTGTGGCCCCAAAGCAACAGAATTTAAGTAGTATTAAGGAATTTAGGAGGTTTTTAAAGAAGGAATATGATCCTGGTTAGGAAATGAGAAAAGTCAACCCAGGGTATTACTAGTAAAGGCAAATAGTGTTTATTTGCAGTAAACTCTGGACACATGACTTTAGTGGAAATTGTATAAGGAAGGTTAATACAATTACAAATAGAGGTAAAAAGTTATTATGAACAATGTGAATGAAATGACTTTTAGGAGAGGAAGGAACTCACTCATAAAGTATCCAAATGTATAAAGGAAGATAATGGGCTGAATGCAATCAGATATAAGTAAAATTTATATAGACGATCGAAGATAGAAAAGGAGAAATAAAACACTCGGCAAGAGTGATAAGGGGGGAAATTAAGGGCAAACTGCTATACCAGTTATGTAGTTATAATTAAGTTAAAAATAATTCTTCTGAAAAGAGGGTTAAAACCTTCTAAAAAATTGTACGAGTCTTCACAAAATGTAATGATAAGTGAACTCTTGGAATAAGAAATGTCATGTAAAATTTTATTGTTGAATTGGAATTAATATTAACTAAATGTTTGAGAGTAAAAGGATCCACATGTATTATCACAATATGCCAGCGGAAGCCCGGGAAGAGCAGCAATGTGTTGAGGGGCACTTATCCATTTTCTCATCATTTATTGTAACCGTCCATTGAGAAATAAAAATCTTTATATATATATATATATATATATATATAATATAAACGAAATCACATTGATCTGTATGTATCTTGTTTCATTGTAATTAGACATCACAACAGGAGTTTGAAATCGGTGCTGTAGAGATTTTCACTTGCCCAATCGGGCAACTAACATTAAATTTTACTTGGCCAGAGACATTTTTTTAGTTGCCCCGGGCAAGTAAACATAAGTTTTTTCGAGCCCTGCCGGAATTCACAAAAATTGATATGGTGGATAAACTGCTGCCGTAGTGTCGTATGAATATGTGTTAATATCCTACTATAATTATTTCAAACATAAGGAGGTGTTTTCTCATTTTACTAATTACTTGAAATTACATCACACAGGTACACAGATGTAGGGTTTGCAGCATAGAGTCGGCTAATTAATTCATCTAATGCAAGAGAAACAGCCTTGGATTTAGTATGCAAGGCACATTATTTGTGTATGTACATAGATCTAAAAACTGTTATATTCTAGAAATAAACTGTCATCAAGATGAAACACTGTTATCAAGACAACATGAAATTATATTTTTTCCGATAATTTTGAGGATTCTTTTTTTTTTGGTGGGTGGGTGGGTGGGTGGGGGGACTCTTTACGAAATTTGGCCATTCCTTTTCATGAATTTTATTCACGAAATTTTGTTATAAATCGATCAATTTTTGGAGAGATTGACAGCCTGGTTTCAGTAGAAATACTGAATATTTGCATGCCTGCAGAATTCTGGTAAATAAGCCTGAAATGTGATAAATACAGACCATATGAGCGCATTTGGCATTGCATTGATTTAAAGTATCAGTTCTGTCATATTAAACTGCAGTTTGAAGCTTATTTCTGTCTGATATTTGGGTTATTTGAGAGGATTGGTGAAGGTCAATTGTACATTTTCTGACGATCTGACCCATACACTGAGTCACCTCCACCCTTGCATGGAGGAGATTCTTTTTGATGTGATGGTGATGGTGCTCACTCACTATTCACTTAGATTGATCAGTCTGCCACTCTAACCTACCATTGATAGAACATCCTCCCTTTACTGTCCTTCGCCTTTACACGTCTCAGGTCAGTCAGAAGAACCTGTGTCAGGTTCTAAAAGTTGAGTGAATCTTTAGGAGGAGGGGATCCCCCAGATTTAGACCAACACTGAGAGCGGCCTCCTTTACGACCCCGTCTTTCACACGCGGTAGACTTTCACCTGCTGCCCAGTGCTTAAGTTGTCAGCATGACAGCTACATTCACAGGAGTCAACCCCAGCTAGCTCCAAGGCAGTCTAAGCTCAGAGCTGAGAGACTCCCTCAAAACTGAGGGAAAGCCTCTTGCACCAAAACAGCAAATTGCCAGTATAACTTTACAGTTAACTGACTTACTTGGAAGTTGTAACACTCTGTAACACTAACATTATAGACAAGACACAATCCCATTAAGATACCAACTCCAGGGCCAGGAAAGCCATTAGTGCAGTAGGCATCCAATCACTGAAATACCATTCTTATCTGATCTGAGAGGCTGTGAGTCTAGACTGGGTTCTAAAAGTTGAGTGAATCTTTAGGTGGAGGAGATCCCCCAGATTTAGACCAACACTGAGAGCGGCCTCCTTTACGACCCGGTCTTTTACACGTTCAGCAGTAGACTTTCACCTCCCAAGTGCTTAACTTGCCAGCATGACAGATCAGGAACATTTTCAAGGCTCAACCCCAGCTAGCTCCAAGGCAATACATAGATTTCACTGACGTCACGGCCGTCGCCATTGTCGGGGGCTTGTTCGATGGCTGTGTATGCTGCGATACTTGAAAACACTGTTTTCTGGCTGTTTTAACCTTTACGAGTTTAAAAAAAAACAAAAAAAAACCTTTACCAGTTTTAATGTGCCTCAACAAACCCTTCTTGATAGGTTAGATAATCTTCATTTAGTATAGGATTACTCAAGTATCCACTATTGTGAGGTTTATCAACTTTGTTTTGATAACCGCGCCGTAGACGGCAAGGATAGAGCTGACCCGTCATGGCGGCCAGTAGGATTCCCCAGCCACCCGGGTGACGTCATGTGAAATCTATGTATATACTTGTTAAAGCCACATTCACAGTTAAAGTGGCATTCTCACTGTTCTGGGCTTGATTTACCTGTAACTGCTCAATCCCCTAGTGTCTTGTGATGCATCTTAGCCTACCTAACTAATCCCTGGTGCATCTTAGCCTACCTAACTAATCCCTGGTGCATCTTAGCCTCCCTAACTAATCCCTGGTGCGTCTTAGCCTCCCTAACTAATCCCTGGTGATATCAAAACCATATAATACATAGTATAAAAGATATTTGTTCGCAATAGAGAGTGAATTCTTTTCAATGTGAAGGTTAAAGTATTATTGAATGAAAACACAATGTTGGAGCACTGTACTTCAGATATAGCCAAACCTATCCTTATATGATTAAGCTGAGAAAATATTTCATGCCTTACTGACTGTTTTATAATGAGAAAAGCCACTTCAACATCAATCAACAACTAAATATTTTCAGCTTTTAGTTCCATTCTTTCCCAACCCATCTAAAAGTCATTCACCAGTTTTGCCGGGCTATTTTTGTTGCATAGATTTTGAGAGACCCATCAACATCCTTACAGACAGTGGCATCACTAATTATTGCTCACTGTCAGCCATTTTCTCTTGGCCCATTCAACTTCCAATCATTGTATAACCCTATTACTGCTGCAGAATATTGATAAATCCAGTCGTATAAGTCATATTATGAGTAACACTTGCATAAACATATAACAACAGCAGAATATTGATAAATTCAGTCCTATAAGTCATAATATGCAGGAAACCTTTTCTTCCATTTCGTTCATGGTCTGAGATACTCCGGGAAGGGTAAATTACAAATAATATAAATCCTTGCACAGCTGCCAATTGTACATAAACTCTTGCACATTGGCAGCAGCACCTGGAGGAGGTATACCACCCTATATAATATGATTTCTCCTCTATTTCTTTCCCATGTATTTGGTCATTCTATCTTAGCTTCTCATGGCGTACAAGGTGGTCTAAAACAGTGCCATATAAAAGTTCCAGTTGCCAGACGGCTAGTATGGTACTTTGAAAGGCCAGCTCTTACATTTAGAGTAATTACTGGTTTCTGGAGCCAGGAAAGAGCTGCTGAAGAGAGGATGAATAGAGAGTGAGGAGGCGGGATTTGCTGCACCACTTACAGACCAAGAGGCAGGCTGTATAACGGACAGCCATTGCTGGGCTTTATGGCTCAGAGCGTCAGAAAATGTACAAATGGCAGCTGTTCACATTTAGTTAAATTCTGCTAAATTAGGCTGCAATTTGGTCAATACTAGGTAAATTCGAGTATATTCGGATTTAGATTGATTCTAGCAATTTGTTGGGTTAGGTTGAACTGTGTTTTTAACTTTATTTATGTCTGGAATTTGGGTTATTTGAGAGAATTGATGAAGGCAAATTGTACATTTTCTGACGATCTGACCCTTATATAGATAGCCTGGGAGGCCTGAGTGTCCTGGTGCTGGAGGAGGGGGAGCAGATGGAATATGAATGGGTAGAGGAGGAGTGAGTGAGTGATAGTTGCTAATGGAGGAAGAAGGCATGATGTATAGTTTACCCCAGGTTAATTAATTGGGGGTGAAATTTCTTTGATGGCGATGTGTCGAAGAAGGAATACCATTAATTGCTATTAATCTGTCACCTCCTAATAAAAATAACAGCTGGTTTATGACTTGCGGCAAGTTGTGCACGGTGGAGAGACTCGGTTGGGGGTCAGCTCCTCCTGTCTTTATCATTAACAAGGCCATGTAAGCGAGTCCCTCTTTTACTAACCACAGCAATATCAGGGTGGGCCAACGGTGTTGTGGCTAATTACCAAAACAATAGGTGAACGAACAGGAGGCCTTCCCCACCCCGTCACCTTTAACTTATGCTAGGATAAACTATAGAAGTGAGTAGAGAAGGCGAGACAGTATTGAGCGGCCCACAATTACTGTTTATGGGTCATAAAGTGTGCCTGCAGGTGATGTAGGGGGCTATATAAGGTAGGCAGCTGCACGAGTAATAGCACAAGCACTAGAGGGGCACAGCCTAGTGGTACAGGTACAGGTACAGGATGACAGGGGAGAGGAAGGAGAGAGGAAGGAAGGAGGGGAAGGAAGGAGAGGGCAGGGAAGGAAGGAAGGAGAGGGGAGAGGAAGGAATGAGGGAGGAAGGAAGGAGAGGAAGGCAGAAGGGGAAGGGAAGGAGAGGAAGGACGGAAGGGAAGGAAAGAGAGAGGAAGTAAGGAGGGGAAGGGAGGGAAGGAGGGGAAGGGATGGAGGAAGGAATTGGAAGAAGGGGAGGGGAAAGGAAGGAGAATGGGCAAGTATTCGGGGAAGGAAGGAAGGAGAAGGAGAGGGGAAGACAATATCTATTGTTTGATGTCATTGTATTAATCCATGTAACAGTTTTATCAGTTCAAGTATAATTTGTGTCAATAACAAGTAATATACAACTCACCAGGTGGCGGTACTAGTGGCCAGCCAATAAACTAATAATATAGGATCCAATAAACTCACCTGGAACAGAGACAAGAAACAGTTTGATATTATTGATGGTAAGATAACAGGTTAACTGCAACAGTAATTATGAGGGCAATTGGACAAAGTCTTTTTTTTAAAAAAATCGTTTTTATTCAGGTTTAGAGCTACATCATTGTTAAGTAAGGTACTATTAAGAAACAGCTTATCGAATCACCATGCGGTGGTATTCCTCCAAGCTATTCACTATAGCATAGACTGTTTGTAGGGTACTGAAAGCTGCATTCTCAGATATAATGACAAAACAAATCTTATCCAAATCTCATCCAAATTCAATCATATTAAGACTTATATACGACTGCTTTTATATGTTAATATACACTATTTTGAAGTCTAGCCGCCAAGAGAAAATTACCGTCGTTGAACGATAATAGGTCAAGTCATCACATGAAAGGGACATGCAAAATACTACTGGAAGATTCTGATCGAATGACTTTTAGATGGGTTGGGAAGGAATGGAACAAGAAATAGAAAATATTCAGTTTTTGACTGATGTTTACTCAGAGTGCAACCTTAATATATTAAAACCAACAAGCTTAATTTGGGGTAAATAATGAAAAATATTTTTTAAACACTTATAAGGTTTTATTAAGAAAATGCATTACAAAATTAGATCTGCTGTTCTCAGGAAGTCCTAAAGTCCATTAAAAGACTTTTTTCAAATTGATTAAAAATCGCACCAACTTGCTCTTACCAACTATGCATTAAAGAGTTACAGTAATTTTCCTAGTTCATATTGCAAATTTAAAAAGTTCTATGTTTTATTAATGTTATTCTAAAATGCTTAATTATACTTTTCTTTCCATTTCCTTGTTAAAAACTTGTTCATTAACAGAGCTATAGTAACATATTTCATCCCTCGACTGAACCTTTCTCTTGGATACTCTATTATTCAATAGGTTCAGCAGCAGCAAGCAGGCTATTCTCCTGATTAAAGCATTGCCACCTCTCCCTCCTTCCACTCCCCCTGTCTCTCATTCTCTCTTTCTGTCTCTCTCCCCCTGTCCCTCTGAGTCTCTTCCCCTTCTCCACCTGTCTCTGAGTCTCTCCCCCTGTCTCACTAAGTCTCTCCCCCTTGTCTCTCCCCCATGATCCCTCTCTCTGTCTCCCTCTTCCTGTTAGTGTGTGTGTGTGTGTGTGTATCCACTGCCTCTTTGTCTGTCTCTCATCTCTTCCCTCCCGGTCTGACTGTCGCTCTCCCTGCCTCTGTTGGTCTCTCGCCCTCTCTGTTCTTGTGTCTCCTATCTGCCTCTCCCTTCACCCTTCCCCCTGTCTGTCTTTACGGTAAAAGTCCATTAGGTGTTGAACAGCAATCCCACCTATTCCCCCCACCTTGGCTGTGTCACCCATTTTATGCTAACTTATTACCTCATTTGGGTTATGTAAGATTACGTATCATTATCAATATAAATTAGCATTATTATTAATATTCATAACTGTATAAGTATATCCATAATCATGTTCATATATTTATATATACATGTTACTTAATACAGGGCAACATGTTTTGTATAAAGGATGGGTTCTTAATGAACAGTTGTACTGACAACTCCTCTTACCTTCTTCATTAGTGGGCTAATTACCCACATACTTTTATTAATTATAATCATCCACCTTCATTGGTCCTGGGTATGACCATAAAGTGCCTTTCTGTCTCTTTTTCTGTCTGTCTCTCCCTTTTTCTCTCTCTCCCTTCTTCTCTCTCTATTTCCTGGGTATGATCATAAACTGCCTCCCTCTCAGCTCTCCCGCCCTTGATATAACCACATTACATGTGTTGATAAGGGCGTAAAGCAACCAATCTTACTCACTCACTCATCCACGTTCGTTCTCTGAACTAGTTCTATCATCAATTCTAGAATATCCAGAGTAAGCACTGTATATCAGCTGTCTTATCACACTTCTTCTTTCCCAATGCTCCACTAGAACTTCCTCCATCCTTCCAAATCTACATTCATTTTCCATTTTCAATGTATTCTTGCAGCACTCATAAACAACTGTGGCAAAAATTAGAAATTGTCTATGTTTCTGTCATTAAATATCTGTGGGTTTTCCCTCTTATGGGCCATACCTTTAAACGGTATGAATAGCTGACATGACACTGGATCAAAGGCTGTTCCGCCCTTTTTATAGTCCCCCTGCCCCTTTAAAAAAGAAATGAATCTAGTTGGTGAACCCCCTAATAATTTCAATGTTTATGTGATTTTGGAAATACCCTTACTCAAACTTAATTATCGATGGTGTATATCTTAAGAGAGGTAACCAATGACATTAGGAGCTTTGCTCCTCAAGTTACATGGAACAAATTGTGTAATAGGTCAGATTTTTTAGAAAATGTACAATTCGCAGCTCTACACATATAGAAGATTCTGCACATTTAAGCTGTAATTTGGTCAATACTAGGTACATTCGAGTATATTCGGCATTGCATTGATTCTAGCAATCTGTTTGATTAGGTTGAACTGTATTTTGAACTTTATTTTCGTCTGAAATTTGGGTTATTTGAGAAGATTGGCGAAGTTGAACTGAACACTTTCTGAAAATCTGACCCTGCATTCTACTGGTTTCAAGACATGTAGTGCCGATGTAGTGTTATTGCTTGGCCCAGCTATTCACAGGACGTACCTCGCCCCGCCTCAGCCAGTGTTTGCCCTTCACAAAACAAAGGTTAGTGAGGACATGTGCTGGGGGAGGGGGAGGGGGGGGGGGGGGTTAGAGGGGGGAGGGGGCACTTGTAGACACACTTCAACCTCGTGTAGGACAAGTCAAGTGGGACAGGTCGTAAAAGAAAAAGTACATTCACCTTCACCAATCCTCTCAAATAACTCAATAAATAATACGACAGAGATCATGTTCAACATACAGTTGAACATATTTATCTAAATTGATGCAATACCACGCAGATATATCTGATATTTATCACCTTTCAGCCTAATTTAGCACAATTTAATAAACATGGAGAGCTGATACATTTGTACAAGAGGTAAGTATATCATAAGGGGTCATTCAAAAATTATGTAACGCTTTTTTTGACCAAAATTGACCCCCACCCCCCCCCCTCCGTAACGCTGCATAACACTTCATCATACACCCCCTTGGTGTTACATAACACTAGATTGACCCCCCCCCTTCCCATGGCAATTGAAAATCCCAGTCAGATAAATGTTTCTGCATCAATTTAATGAATTTATACTTATGAAATAAATGGTTATGGTTTTATTGGAACCTGATAAAAGTTATGACTAGATATCACACTCTATTTTGTCATGGTTGGGATGAATGTCTGATCTGCCAGTTTAAACAACAGTGGTGAAACTCTTGATGATAAATTTGAGCAGAAGAATTTTGCTCATGCTGGGCAAGTTTTAGCAGACATATGGTCAGGAACAGTGATTGATGGGCATCCAACAATAGCGGAGTATATTGAACCAGAAGAACATGTTC